>OU342733.1:366775399-368057899 GCA_910589765.1 Avena atlantica
CAGTCAAGCCCTACCCAATTTTTGGGTATTGTGGTTGTACGGTAAAATTGGAATAGTATCGCATCCAGACAACCATCAGTTTTATAAAGGGTTAAGGCTCATGCCTCAACATTTTCGTCACCAAAATCATCTGGTGTTCGGAAACACATGTCAAAACATTCCAGTATAATGACTCATAATTCTAAGGTTTTCATAATCATTTTCACCAAGTATTCCCATCTAAAGTTGATCAAGTTTTATGCTTAGCACTAGCATCTACAAGTGGTGGTAACTACTAATGAGGGGTGGTAAATAAGTGGGGATTTGCTAAGTTCAATCTCATGCCTTGGGATGACATCAAGATTATCTAACTTAGGCCAAATTTTATGCTCTTTATGCTACCTTTAGTTATCTTCCTAGAATCTACAAGTCACTTATGTAAACTCTAAGAGAAGCTTTAGTAAGAAAACGAAGTATTAAACTAGTAATTAAAACTAGGATTGGGTATCATCAAATGTGTCTAACCAAGCATGCTTAATGCATTGCATAGGTTATATAACTTTCATGGTTGCAAGTATTATCTTGCCTTGTGCAGAGCAGTGGTTGCAGTTCTCCTCGGCTTCCTCCTCGTAGTATCCTCCTTCCTCCTTATATCCTTGGTCGGTACTAGCGTCTATAAATAAATACGAGGTACACAATCACCAAACAATTCTCAACTATTTTCAATCATCACGCAAAGGTTTAGTATAGATGATCTAGCATCATCACTAACATTACAAGAAGTAAAGCATTTGTCCTATTTATTTTAATTTGAGAAAAGTAATTTCTACTCATTGAAAAACTACTTAAGATTTAATATCCTCCAACTCAAACATGGGATCATGTTGACACATGTCATCACCACATACTTCAGTACATGGGAATGTGATTTAAGTGGTGTCACAATTTAATAAGGTTTAACCTTTTTATTTTAAATAAATAAAGTGACTAGAAATGCCTATGTGGCATTCTTTTATTACTTGAACATTATTTCTGTAAGAAAACCCATATGTTTTTATATATTCTGAAAGGTATGATCAAATGTGATTTTTGAGAGTTGGAATCAACTCAAAAGCTCTTATGATTGAATTTTGAAAAATATTTTAATGCAGAAAAGATTCCGCCTTGTTATTTTTACCAAGGTTGATCTATAACTCAAAAGGGTTTGAATCCAACGGGCTTGCATTAAGCATTTCAGTACCTTTCTAACAAAATTGGTTTCATGCATTTTGGTTCATTGAATCGAGCTGGGTTGATTTTTGAATCTATGTACAGAAATGTGTTTGAAATTAAATGAAAACAAACAAATTTAAACTGTTGGGTCGCGCGGGAGACGCTAATGGGCCGGACCAGTGTCACTCCGCAACGCGGGGTTCCACTGACAGGGGGCCTACCAGTCAGTGGCTCATAATGCGCGAAGCGGTACGGGGCGGTGTTGGACGTTGGATTAGAGTGGGGATCAACGACTGTGGATCATCGTCGACGATGGACCTGTCACCGGCGAGCTCTAACCCTAGCGGCTCGGCGAGGGTGCATAGGGGGCATACCAGGGCTCCAGCGACGAGGGCGAGGCGGGAAAACGAACTGGTGGTCGACGGCGAGCTCAGGTATGGTCGAGGCAGCTCCGGGGGTGGTCGCAATCAGCGGCGCCCTTCTCCTCTAGAGGCGGCCTCCTCCGGTACAATTCCAGCGAGCTGCTGCTCCCCGTGCTCCGGCTAGAGGTGTGGGACAATCAGTGAGGTGAGGGGAGTGGAGTGGTGTGCTGCAAATGGCTGGGGGTGCCCTTATTTTATAGGCTCGACGGCAAGACCGAGAGGGATGGGCAGGCGACGGTGGCGACATGGCTACGGGCTGCTAGCGGCATGGCTGAGGGTGGCGATCGAAGCGCGGTCTCCTGGCAATGCTCTAGGACTTTAATGCAGGCTTAGGGGCGGTGGTAAGCGGTCGGGCGGAGCTGGCGCTCTGAGCGGCAGAGGCGGCGGCTTCGACGGCGAGCGGTGGCTGTGAGGCATTGGATGGCGAATGGGGGTGTCTGGCGTGCTCCCTGGGTCGTGGCGACGCGGTGGGCACGGGCTGCAGTCAAGTGGCGGCTTGTGCACGCGTGCCGGGTGCGGCGCTCTGGCGCGTGCTCGGCATGGCGCGGTGGCACTGGGCGCGGGGTTTTCTCGGTGGTCCACTGCTGGGCCTGGCTCAGGGAGGGGACAGTGGGCGGCGGTGAGGTGCTGGCTATCTCCCAGACATAGCGAGAGAGGGGGAGGCGGTCTGCTGCGGCGGTGACCGAGTTGGCCGGCGAGGTGGGGCTCGGCTTGGCATGGCCATGCTGCTAGGAGGTAGGGGTGGGGTAGTTATGCCCTGGTTTGATCCAGAGGGGACAATGGGAGCAAATGGGGGTCAAATGGGAGACAAGTTTGTCCAGAACACTATTCAAAATAGTGAATTTGGTTTGGTGTGAATTCTTCCTGCCAAGCGTTTGATGAAATGGCCGCAAGAAACTTCTTTTTAAATTTTGAAAAGATTTTCGGTGGGTGTGCTAGGCATAAGCTTGAGACTCTGTGGTTGCTTGGGTTTTGAAAATTGAGCTTGTTTGAGTGGTTTTTGAAATAGTGGGATCTTTCCATATGAAATAGATTCAATTTAAACTGTATTTTAAACTTAGCATTTGAATATTTTTGGTAGATCACAAAGTGGGCCTTGGTACCTCATTATGTGTACTAGCAAGGGGTGCAAAGATCCACAATTGTTTTTGTTAAGTTTTGAGTACTAGGAATAGCCAAAGTAGGCATGATAGTTAATTTGGCAAAAATGACCATTCACTATATTTATTTATTTTGAGTTGTTTTTCTTTGGGAAAAGTTTGGGAATGATTTAGATGATGTTTATTTCACCTAAGAATCATTTTACATGCAATGAATCATAGAACCATGGCAATTCAAAAGAACTCCTAGTTTAAATACACATACACATGAATGCTTTCATATTTTGAGATGGAAATTTTTTTTGTTAACCCTAATTTTGATTATTTGGATCTTGATCCACTTGGATTAAAGTTTTGGGATGTTACAGAATGAAACTCAACACAACTGATGGTAATAAAATAATGTTGTGTACTTCGTTTACTTACTCTAAGTTGTTCTAGTGCGGCTTGGACCATCGCACATATCGTGTTGCGAATGAACTCGCAAACATAGTATCCACATAAATTATTGCCGGGTCCCTGATGCGCGCACTTTCCGAGAATAGAGAGTTCAATCAAAATAATAATCAATAAAGCATGATATAATGGAATTGGAAGCAGAATCAAAGAGATACGTAGACCTATTTGGCTAGTATTACTTACATTTTGGTCTAAAATTTTTAGTTCTTATGGCCATTCACCCACGGCCCTGCCCGTGAACCTTTTCCAAACCCTGTCCGACAAAGAAAATAGATAAAGGAGTAATTAATTACTTGTTCTCACGGAAGTTGCCGATCTAGTACGATAATATGATTGAAATTACCTCTGGAGCATCTCTTTAAAGTCTGCCCATAGCTCTTGGTCTTTTCGTAACGATTCCATGACAAGGACTTTTCCTGAGTCAACTTGAATGACTAGCAGAATAAAGTGGGACCTATGCACACATAACTCATCATCAGTTACACTTAATATCGAATAAGCCGAAACAGAATGTGTACAAGAGAGGGTAACACTCACGAGAAGTTGTAAGGCAATAGTATTTCCCTTTTGATTTGTTGTCTCAGTAAAGACGTTAGCAAGAAATTTTCTGTTTGCCCGGGTTTGTGTTTTACCACTTGTCCATGAACTCTATTTGGGTCAACGAACCCAATGTCAAAAGGGCCTCCTTTCATGCATTCCATAACCTTTTTCCTGCATAATAGTATATACATATATGGTGAGCATATATATACATGCAATTAATGAATTGAATGAGATGAGATAAAAATTACAAAAATAGTACTTACACACAATAAAGGCTGATGGCAGCTTTGTTGAGTTCCGTCTGATTGAATAAAAAATGGAAGTCTTGAATGTTGAAGGTGATATCGTCGTATCCGCACAATAAAATCTGATCTCTTATATTCGCCGTGATCCATTCTTCCTTTCTCGTCTTGCAGAAATCAAGGTACCACTTATGCAATCTTCGCATTTTTGTTGGTAGATTCTTGAGATCCTCTTTATTGACGAGATTCTTCCCATACTTCTATGGATGTATGGGGTTTACATCGCCTTTGGGCAAGTGGTCTCCCATGATGTTCAAGTATGCAATGTAGGTCATCCCCATCTCATTGGCCTTTCTTTGTATCTCTTCCTCGTAATCATTTATAGGAGGAGCTATCCGTGTGTCGAACACTTGGAGCGGGGAGCATGATTTTTTTTCCTGCTCTCCGAGCATGGGAACTGTTTTCTGGGATGCCGCATGACTACTACTTTCAGAATCCCTCCGCCTTGCACCCCCTTCATAATCTGGCGCTCGTAGTCCGGCACAAGTGGGGTTTCAGGTTTCAAAGATTACTGTAAAACTTCTCCACCACCGCCGGATCTAGTTTCTCCTTTGGCTCGGCCCGTCGAGGTGCAAAGAATTTCTTGAGCTCTTCTTCCGAGATCCTCTTGTTCTCCTCGTCGCTGCGATTCCACGGTAATACCGGCAATGGCTTGGCGGAAGGCTGCGGGACGTAGTTTCTTGAAATCTATGGCGTACAGTTTCCTGTGAATTTCTTCGTGGCAGTGCTAGTGATGCTCTTCGTGGCAGTGCTCTTCCGCTTACGCTGACGCGCAGGAGATGACTGAAGCGGCCGAAGATGGCTTGCGCGCCGGAGATGGCTGACGCGCAGGAGATGGCTAAAGCGCCAGAGACGGCTGACGCGACAGAGACGATAGGGGAGTATTCTGATGACTTGGAGACGGCTGAGGCGGCTCAGACTACTGACGCTGCGGAGACGGTGGGGGTGCCAGTGGCCTCCAATTTGGAAGGACGATGTGTTCCTTCTTCCAAAGAATGGTTGTTTTCACTGCAAATTTGAGTTGAGTTTCTCCTTCACCTGTAGCATGGTCAAGTTGTGCTTCCTCATATTCCTTTACAACCTCATCCACCCCGACAATAGCATGGCCATCTGGAATCGGTCGGCAGTGGTAAGTTCCACCAGCTACAGGAGGTAAGGCATAGCCGACCGCCACATTAATGGATAAGACCATTAATCTCACATGCAGCTCAGCGTGTTTTCTCTCTGTGATCTCATCATCGGGGTATCGAGGACCCGCCATTTCAAGCGTGGGCAACACGTTCTCCGTGGAAGCCACGCTGCTTTCCCACGCAGAGTCTAGGCCGCCGGCAGCTTCTAATGCAAGCTCTTCATGCCGCTGAGATGGGCTGGTAGCTTGCTGGCTATTTTGTGCATTTACTTGCGCCACAAGTGCATGTTCTATCTGTGTCATCAAGTCTATACGCTCTTTTTCTTTTCTGCCGCGCCATCTGTAAGAGTCGCCCCACTCGGTAAAACCCATCCTTCCACGTCATACCCCTTGTGCCTCGTGCAAGTCTAGGGTGTTCTTTTTTACCGATGGAGCGTGTCAGGTGGTCATTTTATCTGTTGGGATAGAAGGTCCTGGAGGCTGTTTCCTCGTATGTCGTGATGAGTTCAGTGACGTGTTTGGCAAGAATTGTTGGGAAGATACACGATCCCATTTCTGGGTCCAACATTGCCCTGATTCCATAGAACCAAGCCTTTGCACGTAAGTCCTACTCCTCTGTCTGGGGTGTGATCCATCTAGCGCGCAGGGCCTTCTCAGCTTCCTCCCACTTAGGCCTCTGAGATATGTAGCCACCTGACCCCGTCCTCTGGTGATATTCCTTTTTCTGGGCATTTAGCTTATTGGTTTCTGACCTCTTTGTAGCTATAGCACCTTTCTTATACGCCACAAATTCGGGCCAGTGAGGTCTTATCTTCGCATATGATGCGTCTTCGAAATATGGAGTCTCGCGATATTTGACAAATTTGTTCAATTTTGTCTTCCAGTTGCGGAAAGCATCAACCATCTTCTTTAGAGTCCACTTTTTGACCTTTTCCTTTATAACCGGTTTATTTTCATCCTCCTCTGGCGGTAGGGTAAAATTTACCAACAACGTAGTCCAAAGCGTTTCTTTGGATCTTTCATCGACAAAGGTACCGTCGCCCTTCTTTGGCTTATTCCAATATTCAATTATGATTGGGATTTGGTCCCTAAAAAGAACTCCAGCCTGACGTATGAATTTGTCCGCGGCCTTCTTGGGATCCATCGTCCTGCCATCAACATGGACTGCTTCGATCGTGAACTTTGCACGATCTTTCAACCGATGGCTCGCGCCTCGCTTGCTCTTTTTCGTAGAAGAAGATTGTTGCTAGCTGGTCGATCTAGAGGGCTAAAAGAAGAAAGAAGCGTTAATGAATACATGTACATATATATACAAATCAATTGGTGCAATTCAGCAGAAGCTTAATCCATGTATATACCTCGACGGACTTTGTAATCACTAAATTGCGTTCACCGAAGTCGTCATCTTCTCCATGACTACTTGAGATGTCATCATGTCCCTCCAAGTTCAGATATTGTGAGGTGTCCTCGTGGATCATGTTCTCCATTATTTCTTCCTCTTCAAGGTTTCTACTGAGTGGATCCATAGTTTCTAAAACAATAATATTATCACACAAATATCAGTAATACATCTATATTGACAACGAGAGGTGTGCTAGGGCGTCGGCTGGCGGCGCTAGGGCGAGAGCGGAGCCGGGATGCGTGGGGGTGTGCATTCGAACCAGCACGACATGGGCTACCTAAAATGGGCGACTCACCCTTGACGCGTGTGTAGGCTCAGCGAGGGAAGAGGAGGTCAGGATCGATGACATTGGAGAAGTAATCGGTCAAGTGCAAACCGGTTGAAAAAGTGAGCCCTAAGCCGAACACATGCAATCGGCCTGCTCCTCACCGAACGGAGTTGAATCGGTCAGGGCCAGGCCGAGTAGTCCATTCGGCTAGGCCTAAGCCGACAATGTGCTAGATTTGTAAATTATGATACAATATACATACACATACAAATATATACACATACAAATATACATATATAGATACAATATACATGTCTATGCAAATTATGATACAATATTGTAGGGGTTCGTAGCATGGAAAATAAAAAAATTCTATCGCATACAAACAAACAAGCCAAGATCAATCTACTAGATTGTAGCAACGAGTCGATGGAATAACTTACCCTCGAAGATTCCAAAGCGGTTAACGAGAGCAGATTCTCGTGGATGATGTAGTCGTACTCTTTCCGATCTCAAGATCGCGCAGACGATCCTTCCGGCGCTGCGTTCCGGCAGCGCTCCCGCAGTCGGTCACACGTTCGGTACTCGACGAAGACCTTCCTCTCCCTTGTTCCAGCAGGCAGCGGAGGTTGTAGCACTCTCCTCGCGATTCCGGCAGCACGACGGCGTGATACCGGAAGTAGAGGGGAGATCTCGCAGGGCTTCGCCTTAAGCCGGAGCGAGTATGGTGGACTATGAGAGAGCTTTAGTGGTCTAGGGTTTAGAAACACCAATTAGAAGGCTCTAAACCGAAGGCTAGGGCAATTAGAAGCTCTAAACCAAAACGGCTCTAAACCGGAGGCTGTGTCTAGGGTTTAGATTTAGAGGATAGGAACTTGTGTGTATTGGAGGGGCAGCCCTGCCCCTCCCTTTATAGGTGGGAGGTGCGGCCAAGGGGAGGGGAATCCCTCCCCAACTCGGCTTGGAGGTGGGCCGCCGGTTGGAGGAGGGAACTCCTCCCCAACTCGGTTTCAATCAAACCTCCTTCTCCTCTTTACCAAAATTAGCCGTTTGACTTTTCAAACTAGCCGTTTGACTTTTCAAACTAGGATTTGAATAAATCCTCTATTTGGTACAGCGATGACACTTAGTACATGATGCAATCATACCAACTTGATATAACACATTCATGTACCCTTCCCCCCCGGAGTGCCGGACATTCCGGAACCTTCTAGAACATTCCCGATGGAAACACCGGAATCATTCCCCAACTCCGAAACGGGACTTTCCTTATATGAATCTTATTCTCCGGACCATTCCGGATCTCCTCGTGATATCCCGGATCCCATCCGAGACTCCGAACAACATTCGGTCTCTTACTCATCATTCCATAACTACTCAAACAACGTCGAATCCTTAAGTGTGTCTCCCTACGGTTCGTGAATTATGCGGACATGATCGAGACACTTCTCCGAACAATAACCAATAGAGGAATCTGGAAATTCATATGGCTCCCACATATTTCTACGATTACTTTGCGATCGAATGAACCACTTACATACGATACCAATTTCCCTTTGTCTCACGATAGTTTACTTATCCGAGGTTTTGATCGTCGGTATCTCTGCATACCTAGTTCAACCTCGTTACCGATATTCTCGTTCTCGTGATATGTGATCCCTTGTGAGCCAGTCACATGCTTGCAAGCTAATTGGATGACATTACACCGAGAGGGCCCAGAGTATATCTATCCGTCATATGGATGGACAAATCCCACTCTTGATCCATGTGTTTCAACCAATACTTTCCGAACACTCAATGCCACCTTTATAGCCACCCAGTTACGGTGTGGTGTTTGATGTCATCAAAGCATCCATCCGGCAAAGCTGATATGCATGATCTCATGGTCGAAGGAATTAGGTTACTATGTATCAGAAAGCATATAGCAATTGAACTATTTAAAATGACTTGATCTTTATGCTACGCTTATCTTATAGGAGTATGTCCATCACATCATTCTCCTAATGATATGACCCTGTTGTTAATAACATCTCTATGTTCATGATCAGGAAACCATGATCATATATTAACCAACAAGCTAGTTTAACAAGAGGCTTTACTAGGGACTCTTTTATGTTTACAAATCACACAAGTATTAATGTTTCCTGTTAATACAATTATAGCATGGTATGTAAACATTTATCATAAGTATGAAGATATGATAATAACCTACTTTATTATTGCCTCTTGGGCATATCTCCAACAGTCTCCCACTTGCACTAGAGTCAATAATCTAGTTTCAAACTTTTATGTATTCAACACCTTATGGCTTTCTGGTGTTGTAAGTACACGTTCGCTAGTGGTCAACTGATCTCCGGATCTGACACTTCCAGGTCCGTGTGTAATTGCATGTATTTGCGTCTCTACGCATCACTCATTCTCTAATGAGATGGCTTTGTATAAATTTGGTCCTTTGGTGAGACCTTTAGTTCTTTAGGGTTAAAACATGTTGATAATATTGTCGTACAATATATCTTCATAGTATTATACCGCTATGAACTACACCTAGTTTGATAACAAACTACTTGACCCAAATGCCCTCTTTAGCTGCTATAATAGCAGTCATATACTTAGCCTTTTGTTGTAGTATCTATCACAATGTCTTAACTTTGGAACTCATCCAAATCCATTATGGAACTTACTTTCCATTATATTGTGCCACCCTTAGTTTAGATTGAGATAAACTTAATTTGCACTTTGTGACAAAACTAGTATCAATGTAGTACTTTTACAATGAACTAACCATCTATTTGTCACTTCTACAAACAATATATTCTTAGCTCTTCCAAAAGATCATAAGAATATCCTTACTATTGCCCAATGATCATCTTATGAATCATTCTGGTATATGCTCATAACATTTAGAGCATAGGACATATCTGGATTTGTACACATCACAGCATGATTGATATAAATACTCTTTGTGATCAAGTATCAATCTATACTTGAATCTTGTTTCACTTACCAAATGTCAATACATTTGAATATATCATCAATATTGAACTCATTCAATCCTTTCTGTGCGACAAGAAACTTTCTTGTAGTTTCTATATTGAACTCATTCAATATCTCGTCTATGTACTTCTGGCATAACCATATTAGCGTCTATTCATGCCAAATATTTGGGTTTTGCCTAAGTCTTTCATCGGAATGAAATTTTTAATATGTGTTAATAAAAGATACATCATTTCCAATCAACAATATGTCTTCCACATAACGTATTAGAAACATGTCTTAGCGCTCCCACCTAATTTCTTGCAAATGCAAGCATCTTCATTGTCTCTGATGAAATTAAACTCTTTTAACAGTTTCATCATAGTGAAGATTCCAACTCCGCTATGCTTACTTCAACCATTGAAGTTTGCATATGCTTTTAGCATCCTTTGAATTAACAAAACCCTATGGACCGTGTTACGCACATGTCCTAGGTAACAATTCTATTAAAGAACTTGTTTTGTTTATTCAACTACCACATAACAAATTTATATGTACTGGTTGCTACATTAATCCGTCTAGATTAAATATCGCTATGAAAGATCAGATCTTGTCATAGTCAACCTTTGAACATTGTTGTGAACTCTTTCCCAACATGTCGACTATATTCATGTCCATTTCTTTATAGATCCAAACACAACTGTAAGGTCTTACACCTTTCTCGAGGGTCCTTCAAGTTCAAAACTTGATTTCTCGTGTATGGAACTATCACGGATTTTATGGCTTCAAGCCATTTGACGGAGTCAGGGATCATCATCGCTTCTTTGCATGTAGTCGGTTCATTATTCTCAAATAATGATTCAACCCTCAAATCTTGGTATTTGATTGTTTAGCCGACCTACTTGTTTCAATAGGAACTTAGATCTCCATAACCACAACCTTTGAGGCACGTGAGCCATGAGCATTATTGCTGCCTCCGGAACACTTTTCAGCGCTGCGCAACTCTGCACATATAGCTAAGGTTCTTTTAACCTTATCAAAGTTCTATTGTCCTCCCACTTTACTTTTCACGAAAAATTCCTTCTCAAGGAAACTTGACATTCTAAGCGACAAACACTTTTGTCTCCGGTGTTATGGAGGAATAATTAACAAAGACATGTTCATCCGACTTTGGTTGCAAACATCTTTCTTATGTATAGCATACCAATGTTTAAGAAAGGACTACTTGGGTTTTATCCCAAACCATAATTTTATATGGTGTCATTTCAACGGATTATGATGAAGCTCTTTTCAGTGGAAAAACGGTAATCTCTAAAGCTTTTAATCTTTAAAATACAATGGCAGTTTTATGAATTACACCTTCGATCTTACCATGTCAAACAAGGTTTAATTACATATCTCGAACGCTCCATACTCTTATGGTGTTTCAGGAAATGCAAATCCACGGAACGATTCCTTAAATCTTAGGTATTATGCTAAACTTGTAACTCAAATATCTTCCTTTATGATCTTATCATAAACTATTTATATTCTTGTTACAATGATTTTGCACTTCATGTTGAAAGTCTTTGAACTTTTCAAATATTTCACACTTCATCCTTATTAAGTAAATATTCATATATTCACTCAAATTTTCGGAGAAAGCATATGAAGTTGAAATCCATCGCTCTTGACTACACATAATGGACTTCGTACAACAATATGTTCAAGTTCCAATAAGCTAGTCATTCGTTCCCTTTTGGCCTTTGAACGAAGTTTTAATTATCTCTAGGAAAGTTTCACAAGCGTCATTTGATCAAAATAAAAAAAAACTCCAAAATTCCATACACATGGAGTTTCTTCATGTTTTCTTTCCAATATAATTTAAACGGCGATGTCACTTCCTAAGTGATCTTTCAATCAATTTGTCTTTCGACATTTTTAGCACTAGTTTTATGGATGTGATTTCTCCAACGAGATTTGTGAATCATCCATCTTTTATGGATTACGACAATTATTTGAACAACCCCTTTTGTTCTCATAATACCTGATAAAACAAATCTTGAAGACAAACTTTGATGTTTAATGAGCAACACAATAACCCTTTATTTATTCTCGATGAACATCATCACATATTCTTTTGCTAGTTACTTAGGCCATTGTAGTTCATGAATTGTGTTGTTTCGTATGACGATTCACACCAACAAATTCAGTATCAAATACTTAAGAACCACATTGTTTAATAAGCAAAGAATATAGCCATAACATGTATATCATCTATATACTTAAACTGAACAATTCTAGTCTTTTCTTTTCTGCCATATATTTATGAGATTCTCTTTCAGTATTTCCTTTTCTGTTTGAAAGAATCTATCAATATCAATAGTGGAGTCATACATATGACACATAGTCCAAAGCGTGTATAATTAAATACCAATGTCTTTGGACTTGCACTTTGAAGTAGATCACCATCATTGGTGTTCTTTCAAATTCCTTTCTTTAGTAATCTCTTGGTGTAGTAAACATTTTACCTACATCAAACATTCACCTTTATCATGGAATTATCCAAGATCAAGCTACTTTTAGCTTGTAATGGTGAATCGCGAGTATAATGTTGCTCTCCAAAACCCTTTTGTAGGATTAGGACAACTAGTGTCTCCAACCTTTTGCAAATTCTCATCAAATATGAGAACATGACTTTTGCCATATTATACTCTATCATGTTGCAACCAAAACTTCGTTTCAGATATCACAATATCTTCCACACATCATGGTTTCTGAAACAACTCTTTCAGATCCTAGATAACCTTGATATTAAGACAATCCTTTGAATATCAAGAATCATGGAGACAAACATGATACTTATACACTAACACTTGGAATTGTCACTCTTGTTTTAATACCAATTATTAAACTTCATGGAGTAACCGGAACTTACTGAAAGTTTGCAATAGGACTTTTAAACTTTAGATTAACACTTCAAAACAATACGATACCAGTTCGTAAAGTAACTAACCAGAATTCTATAGTTCTATCATCTCAATTATAACTAAGCGCAAGGTGGTAAACGGATGCCAATGACTACAACAACTATGCAAATTCACTTTGATTTAGTTTATGATAAATTGAGTTCTAATTAATAATTAAATTAATCTAGGTGAACTCCCACTCAAAACAATATCCCTGACACTGTTTTAGTGATCACACGAACCAAATCCACCACATCAAAACCGATCATCACGAGAGTTGACATAGCTTCAATGGCGAACAATCAACATGTTCATCATATCTCCTATATGACTCATGCTTTACCTTTCGGTGATCCGTGTTCCTGAGACCATGTCTGTACATGCTAGGCTCGTCAAGATCAAACCTTAGCTTCCGCATGAGCAAATCTGGCTTGCCCACGTTGTATACACTTGCGGAATCTAACACACCCGATCATCACGTGGTGCTTCGAAACAACAAGCTTTAGCAACGGTGCCAACTAAGGGTGAACACTTTATGACTTGAAATTCATGTGCATGAGGGATCATCTTATAATGCTACCGTCGTCTACTAAGCAATACAAGATGCATAAAGGATTAACATCACATGCAATTCATAATATGTGATATGATATGGCCTTTCTTCTTGTGCTTCTGATCTCCATCTTCAAGCACGAACATGATCTCCATCATCACCCGCATTGCATCAAGGTCAATGACGCTGCTCCATGGTTGTCGTCCACCGGCTTCAACTATTACAACTACTTTGAATAGACACGCGGGTCTTAACAGAAATTAAAGACAACCATATGGCTCCTGCCGGTTGCCGACTTACAATAAGGAACATTGCATACATCATATATAATCACAATCATGGCCATATCACATCACTGCACACCCCTGCAAAACAAAGTTAGACGCCTCTACTTTCTTTGCATATTTTACGTAGTTTGGGGCTTTCAATAAGTGTCATTCTAACTTACGAACAAGAGCCACAACATTGATACTAGTATTGTTAATCACCCATTGTAAATTGGATCTTAACTATGCTAGGAGAAACAGGCACCCGCAAAGCCACTTATGCAATACAAGTTGGATGTCAAGCATGGAGCAAGTCTCATGAACGATGTCATGTAAGGTTAGCCCGGGCCGCTTCATCCCAACATACGGCAAGATGCAAAGTACACAAGAAGCAATTGACAATAAAAGCATTAACGCCCACAATGACCATTGTGTTCTACTCGTGCAACAGATATACATATAGACACGGCTCTGATACCACTGTAGGGGTTCATAGCATGGAAAACAAAAATTTTCTATCGCATACAAACAAACAAGCCAAGATCTATCTACTAGATTGTAGCAACGAGTCGATGGAATAACTTACCCTCGAAGATTCCAAAGCGGTTAACGAGAGCAGATTCTCGTGGATGATGTAGTCGTACTCTTTCCGATCTCAAGATCGCGCAGACGATCCTTCCGGCGCTGCGTTCTGGAAGTGCTCCCGCAGTCGGTCACACGTTCGGTACTCGACGAAGACCTTCCTCTCTCTTGTTCCAGCAGGCAGCGGAGGTTGTAGCACTCTCCTCGCGATTCCGGCAGCACGACGGCGTGATACCGGAAGTAGAGGGGAGATCTCGCAGGGCTTCGCCTTAAGCCGGAGCGAGTATGGTGGACTATGAGAGAGCTTTAGTGGTCTAGGGTTTAGACACACCAATTAGAAGGCTCTAAACCGAAGGCTAGGGAAATTAGAAGCTCTAAACCAAAACGGCTCTAAACCGGAGGCTGTGGCTAGGGTTTAGATTTAGAGGATAGGAACTTGTGTGTATTGGAGGGGCAGCCCTGCCCCTCCCTTTATAGCTGGGAGGTGCGGCCAAGGGGAGGGGAGTCCCTCCCCAACTCGGCTTGGAGGTGGGCCGCCGGTTGGAGGAGGGAACTCCTCCCCAACTCGGTTTCAATCAAACCTCCTTCTCCTCTTTACCAAAATTAGCCGTTTGACTTTTCAAACTAGCCGTTTGACTTTTCAAACTAGGATTTGAATAAATCCTCTATTTGGTACAGCGATGACACTTAGTACATGATGCAATCATACCAACTTGATATAACACATTCATGTACCCTTCCCCCCCGGAGTGCCGGACATTCCAGAACCTTCTAGAATATTCCCGATGGAAACACCGGAATCATTCCCCAACTCCGAAACGGGACTTTCCTTATATGAATCTTATTCTCCGGACCATTCCGGATCTCCTCGTGATATCCCGGATCCCATCCGAGACTCCGAACAACATTCGGTCTCTTACTCATCATTCCATAACTACTCAAACAACGTCGAATCCTTAAGTGTGTCTCCCTACGGTTCGTGAATTATGCGGACATGATCGAGACACTTCTCCGAACAATAACCAATAGAGGAATCTGGAAATTCATATGGCTCCCACATATTTCTACGATTACTTTGCGATCGAATGAACCACTTACATACGATACCAATTTCCCTTTGTCTCACGATAGTTTACTTATCCGAGGTTTTGATCGTCGGTATCTCTGCATACCTAGTTCAACCTCGTTACCGATATTCTCGTTCCCGTGATATGTGATCCCTTGTGAGCCAGTCACATGCTTGCAAGCTAATTGGATGACATTACACCGAGAGGGCCCAGAGTATATCTATCCGTCATATGGATGGACAAATCCCACTCTTGATCCATGTGTTTCAACCAATACTTTCCGAACACTCAATGCCACCTTTATAGCCACCCAGTTACGGTGTGGTGTTTGATGTCATCAAAGCATCCATCAGGCAAAGTTGATATGCATGATCTCATGGTCGAAAGAATTAGGTTACTATGTATCAGAAAGCATATAGCAATTGAACTATTTAAAATGACTTGATCTTTATGCTACGCTTATCTTATAGGAGTATGTCCATCACATCATTCTCCTAATGATATGACCCTGTTGTTAATAACATCTCTATGTTCATGATCAAGAAACCATGATCATATATTAACCAACAAGCTAGTTTAACAAGAGGCTTTACTAGGGACTCTTTTATGTTTACAAATCACACAAGTATTAATGTTTCCTGTTAATACAATTATAGCATGGTATGTAAACATTTATCATAAGTATGAAGATATGATAATAACCTACTTTATTATTGCCTCTTGGGCATATCTCCAACAAATATACATACACATACAAATATATACACATACAATATACATTCACATACAAATATATACACATACAAATATATACATATATACATATATAGATACAATATACATGTCTATACAAAAAAAAATATAACATGTCTATGCAAAAAAAGTAAATTACCAACTAATTACCGAAAGATACACCTAATTACCAACACCTAAAAGATACACCTCACCGAATGATACATTTATATACTATAATTACCAACTAAATAATTACCGAGGAGGCCGGAAGTGGGTGGCGCAGGCGGTGGCGTTGGCTGTGGTGGTGGTGGCGGGCCGGGGAGGTGCGGTGGTGGTGGCGCAGGCGGTGGCGGTGGCAGGGGAGATGCGGTGGTGGTGGCGGTCAGCGATATTGTGAGGGGCGTAGGCGGTGGCCGCCGGCGTTGTGGGAGAGTGCAGGCAGGGCGGTGCGCGCGACCGGGGAGAGTCGTGGCGTGTGGAACTTCACGGCCCGGCGACGCGCTCCCGCGGGACGGCGACGACGTACGGCGAGGGCGTGGACGGCGACTTCTCTGCTTCTTCCTCTGCGCGCGCTTGTTCGATCTGGCTGGGGGGAGAAGGAAGAGGCGCGCGCGTTATAAATACCCCCTTTAACACCGGTTCGTGGCTGGAACTGGTGTTAAAGGGGGGAATTCGTTTCGCGCCCCCCTCTTTAACACCGGTTCCAGCCATGAACCGGTGTTAAAGGGGGTGGGGATTTCTTTTCGCGCGCACCCACCCCCCTTTAACACCGATTCGTGGCTGGAACTGGTTATAAAGGGGGGGCATTTATTTCGTACATTAAAGGGGTGGGGGCATTTTTAATTCAAAAAATAGGATATAATTTAGAAAATTCATATCTTTTTTATTTCAACTCAGAAAAATATGAATAATATATCATAATTTTCAGAAAAATAAGATCTATCCATTCATATAAAAACATTTTATAGTTACTGTAGATGAAAATTTTCAAAATGATTAAAACACTTACATAAAATTTTTGATTATTCAATTAAGACAAAAATAAAATAGTCAAACCCTAAAACTTTGAACTTAAGAAATATTAATCATCTGAAAAGGAATATAACCCTATTTTATTAGAGCAAATCATATTTTATTTTGTATTAACATTTTTGAATTGTTTGGATATTTAAATTTAGCATCTTTTGTATACTTTGGAATCTGACAAAACTTTTAACATGAAAATTGTTTTCATTTGATAATTAATCCTAAAACATTTTTGTTTTAAAAAAATAAAATTCTAACTATTCAAACTAGTAACAAATGGGAAAGGGCGGACAGAATGCGCTAGAGGAAAAGGGCGGGAAGAAAAGAGCGGGAAATAATGGACGGGAAGAAATTTTTATTACGATAGAACTGGAATTAAAGTACATAACGCAATTAACAGTAAGTTACATAAAGCACGACTGAAAATTAAGATACATAAAAGAACTGAAAATTAAGATACATGTCCATATTAAGTCACAATCGACCGAACTTATGATATTGATTTCCATGTTGACATACATATGTGTGCTAAAAATGGCTCATTTAATACATATAATCAATCTTATGATCGCTTCGGCCGTAACCATGGAGTATCAGCACCGTTTAGCAGGATGGTTGGGTCAGTCTTTCCTTTGAAGGGCGGAATTTCATCAAACTTATTATAATCTTCTGACATGTCTGTCTTTTCCTCCACTCCCATGATGTTTCTTTCTCTGAAAGAACTATATAACGTTTTGGCTCATCCTGTGATGTATCTGTTTGCTTTTTTTTTGGTTCGGTAGACATGTCCTTCACATAGAAAACCTGAGCCACATCATTGGCTAAGACAAATGGTTCGTCTAAGTTTTTGTTTACCTTCATAAGATTGTTGAAATCCACTGTTGTCATTCCGTACTTCTTGTCTACCGCAACCCCTCCTCCTGTTAGCTTGACCCATTTGCACCGAAACAAGGGGACCTTAAAATTAGGTCCATAGTCAAGTTCCCATATCTCCTCTATGAACCCATAATACGTGGTCTTTTGCCCATTGTCTTCTGCTGCATCGAAGCGGACACCACTGTTTTGTTTGATGCTCTTTTTATCTTGGACTATCGTGTAAAATGTATTCCCATTTATCTCGTACCCTTGGAAATTACATATAGTCGAAGATGGTGTCCTAGCCAACAAGTACAGCTTATCTCCAACAGTGGTGTTATTCGTGAGAAGTCTTTGCAGCCAGCCGCCAAAACTAGCCATGTGTTCACTTATAATCCATTCATCAGACTGTCCCGGATGTTTGAGGCATATAAAATTCTTGTGTTCATTGATATACGGGGAAACCAAGATATATCTTTGTAAAACCGTGTAGTGTGCTTGATTGAGAGAATGCCCGTCCCTACATATCATTGCTTTACATCCTAGGGTCCCTTTTTCACGTAGTCTCCCCTCATGTCGTGATTCTGAAACACCAATCGCCTTAAGGTCAGGAATAAATTGAAACAACACTCAATGACCTCCTCTGTTACATAGCCCTTGGAGATGCTTCCTTCTGGCCTAGCAAGGTTATGAACATATTTCTTTAAGACTCCCATGTACCTCTCAAAGGGGAACATATTGTGTAGAAATACATGACCGAGAATGGCAATCTCTTCTACTAGGTGAACCAGGAGATGCGTCATAATATTTAAGAAGGATGGTGGGAACACCAACTCAAAGCTGACAAGACATTGGGCCACATCTGTTTGTAACCCTGGTAGGATTTCTGGATCGATTACCTTCTGAGATATTGCATTGAGGAATGCACAAAGCTTCACAATGGGTACTCGAACATTTTCAGGTAGAAGCCCCCTCAATGCAATCGGAAGCAATTGCGTCATAATCACGTGGCAGTCATGAGACTTCAGGTTTTGGAATTTTTTCTCTGCCATATTTATTATTCCCTTTATATTCGACGAGAAGCCAGACGGGACCTTGATACTGCTCGGGCATTCAAAAAAGATTTCCTTCTATGCTTTGGTAAGAGCGTAGCTTGCAGGAGTTAAGTGGCGTCCATTACCCTTCTCGTTCTCAGGATGCATAGGCTCTTCAGGGTCTTTCATACATTGTTGGTCCTGCCGTGCTTCCGGTGTATCTTTTGTCTTCCCATACACTCCCAGGAAGTCTAGGAGGTTCACGCAAACATTCTTCGTCACGTGCATCACGTCGATTGAAGAACGGACCTCTAGGACTTTCCAATAGGGTAGGTCCCAAAATATAGATTGCTTCTTCCACATGGGCGCGTGTCCAGCATCGTCATTTGGAACAGATAGACTGCCAGGACCTTTTCCAAAGATTACTTCTAGGTCCTTGACCATACCAAATACCTCCTCACCGGTACAGAGGACAGGCTTTCTCCAGGGTTCTGCCAGACGTTTGAAATGCTTTGTCTTTCTTTCTTACGGGATGCATGTTCGGAAGAAATCGACGATGCCCAAGATACACAACCTTCTTACATTTATCCAAATATACACTTTCAGTCTCATCAAAACAGTGTGTGCATGCTTTGAATCCCTTGTTTGTCTGCCCTGAAATGTTACTAAGAGCGGGCCAATCATTGATGGTTACGAAAAGCAACGCTCGTAGGTCAAATGGCTCCCTTTTGTGCTCATCCCACATACATACACCTGGTTTGGCCTATAGCTGTAAAAGTTCTTCAACTAATGGCCTTAGGTACACATCAATGTCGTTGCCGGGTTGCCTCGGGCCTTGGATGATCACTGGCATCATAATGAATTTCCGCTTCATGCACAACCAAGGAGGAAGGTTATAGATACATAGAGTCACAGGCCAGATGCTGTGACTGCGGACCTGTTCCCCAAAAGGATTCATGCTATCTGTACTTAGACCAAACCTTAAGTTCCTTGCGTCACGTGCGAAGTCCGGGTACTCTCACTCGACTTTTCTCCACTGTGACCCATCAGCGGGGTGTCTCAACATGGCATCTTTCTTACGGTCTTCCATGTGCCATCGCAATAACTTGGCATGCTATTTGTTTCTGAAGAATCGTTTTAACCGTGGTATTATAGGATCATACCACATAACCTTGACAGGAACCTTCTTCCTAGGGGCCTCGCCCTCAACATCGCTAGGGTCGTCTCGTCTGATCTTATACTGTAGGGGTTCGTAGCATGGAAAAACAAAAAATTTCTACCGCATGCACACAAACAAGCCAAGATCTATCTACTAGATTGTAGCAACGAGTCAATAGAGGAACTCACCCTCGAAGATTCCAAAGCGGTTAACGAGAGCAGATTCTCGTGGGTGATGTAGTCGTACACTTGCCGATCCCAAGATCGCGTAGACGATCCTTCCGGCGCTGCGTTCCGGCAGCGCATCCGCAGTCGGTCACACGTTCGGTACTCGATGAAGACCTTCCTCTCCCTTGTTCCAGCAGGCAGCGGAGGTTGTAGCACTCTCCTCGCGATTTTGGCAGCACGACGGCGTGGTACCGGAAGTAGAGGGGAGATCTCGCAGGGCTTCGCCTTAAGCCGTAGCGAGTATGGTGGACTATGAGAGAGCCCTCGGCGATCTAGGGTTTAGACACACCGAGGAAGAGGTGCTAGGGCCGGCGTCTAGGGCTTGGAGGTGCCCAAGTCGGCGGCTAGGGGAGCCCTAGGAGGCAGCAGGAGGTGGCGGCGCCGGGCTAGGGTTTTAGGGTAGGGAACTTGTGTGCTAGGAGGGGAGCCCTGCCCCTCCTCTTATAGGAGGGAGGCGCCGGCCAAGGGGATGGGAATCCCTCCCCAAATCGGATCCCAAGTGGGCCGGCGGTGGAGGAGGGACTCCTCCCCAACTCGGTTTCCCACTTCCCCTCCACTTCCCAAAATAGCCGTTTGACTTTTCAAATTGGCGTTTGACTTTTCAAACTAGGATTTGATTAAACCCTTTATTTTGTTCAGAGATGACACCTAGTACATGATGCAATCATTCCAACTTGGTATGACACATTCATGTACCCTTCCCCTTCGGAGTGCCGGACATTCCGGAACCTTTTAGAACATTCCCGATGAAATCACCGGAACCATTCCCCAACTCTGAAATAGGACTTTACTTATATGAATCTTATTCTCCGGACCATTCCGGATCTCCTCGTGATATCCCGGATCCCATACGAGACTCTGAACAATATTCGGTCCCTTTCTCATCATTCCATAACTACTCAAACAACGTCGAATCCTTAAGTGTGTCTCCCTACGGTTCGTGAATTATGCGGACATGATCGAGACACTTCTCCGAACAATAACCAATAGAGGAATATGGAAATTCATATGGCTCCCACATATTTCTACGATTACTTTGCGATCGAATGGACCACTTACATATGATACCAATTTCCCTTTGTCTCACGATAGTTTACTTATCCGAGGTTATGATCGTCGGTATCTATGCATACCTAGTTCAACCTCATTACCGATAAGTACTCTTTTCTCGTTCCCGTGGTATGTGATCCCTTGTGAGCCAGTCACATGCTTGCAAGCTAATTGGATGACATTCCACCGAGAGGGCCCAGAGTATATCTATCCGTCATATGGATGGACAAATCCCACTCTTGATCCATGTGCCTCAACACATACTTTCCAAACACTCAATGCCACCTTTATAGCCACCCAGTTACGGTGTGGTGTTTGATGTCATCAAAGCATCCTTCCGGTGACGGTGATTAACATGATCTCATGGTCGAAGGAATTAGGTTACTATGTATCAGAAAGCTTATAGAAAATGAACTATATTAAATGACTTGATCTTTACGCTACGCTTATCTATAGGAGTATGTCCATCACATCATTCTCCTAATGATATGACCCTGTTGTTAATAACATCTCTATGTTCATGATCAGGAAACCATGCTCATATATTAACCAACAAGCTAGTTTAACAAGAGGCTTTACTAGGGACTCTTTTATGTTTACAAATCACACAAGTATTAATGTTTCCTTTTAATACAATTATAGCATGGTATGTAAACATTTATCATAAGTATGAAGATATGATAATAACCTACTTTATTATTGCCTCTTGGGCATATCTCCAACAGTCTCTCACTTGCACTAGAGTCAATAATATAGTTTCAAACCTTTGTGTATTCAACACCTATGGCTTTCCGGTGTTGTATGTACACGATTGCTAGTGGTCAACTGATCTCCGGATCTGACACTTCCAGGTCCGTGTGTAATTGCATGTCTTTGCGTCTCTACGCATCACTCATTCTCTAATGAGATGTCTTTGTATAATTTTGGTCCTTTGGTGAGACCTTTAGTTCTTTGGGGTTAAAACATGTTGATAATATTGTCGTACAATATATCTTCATAGTATTATCCCGCTGTGAACTACACCTAGTTTGACAACAAACTACTTGACACAAATGCCCTCTTTAGCTGCTATTATAACAGTCATATACTTAGCCTTTTGTTGTAGTATCTGTCACAATGTCTTAACTTTGGAACTCATCCAAATCCATTATGGAACTTACTTTCCATTATATTGTGCCACCCTTAGTTTAGATTGAGATAAACTTAATTTGTACTTTGTGACAAAACTAGTATCAATGTAGTACTTTTACAATGAACTAACCATCTATTTGTCACTTCTATAAATAATATACTCTTAGTTCTTCCAAAAGATCATAAGAATATCCTTACTATTATCCAGTGATCAACTTATGAATCATTCTGGTATATGCTCATAACATTTAGAGTATAGGACATATCTGGATTTGTACATATCACAGTATGATTGATATAACTACTCTTTGTGATTTCATACATCAAGTATCAATCTATACTTGAATATTTGTTTCACTTACCCAGTGTCAATACACTTGAATATATCATCAATATTGAACTCATTCAATCCTCTCTGTGTGACAAGAACCTTTCTTGTAGTTTCTATATTGAACTCATTCAATACATCATCTATGTACTTTCGGCACAACCATATTAGCGTCCATTGATGCCAAATATTTGGGTTTTGCCTAAGTCTTTCATCGGGATGAAATTCTTAATATGTTTTAATAAAAGACACATCATTTCCAATCAACAATATGTCTTCCACATAATGTATTAGAAACATGTCTTAGCGCTCCCACTTAATTTCTTGCAAATGCAAGCATCTTCATTGTCTCTAATGAAATTAAACTCTTTTAACAGTTTCATCATAGTGAAGATTCAAACTCCACGATGCTCACTTCAACCATTGAAGTTTGCATATGCTTTTAGCATCCTTTGAATTAACAAAAACCCTATGGACCGTGTTATGCACATGTCCTAGGTAACAATTCTATTAGAAGAACTTGTTTTGTTTATTCAACTACCACATAACAAAATTATATGTAGTGGTTGCTACATTAATCCGTTTAGACTAAATATCGCTTATGAAAGATCAAATCTTGTCATATTCAACCTTTGAACATTGTTGTGAACTCTTTCCCAACATGTCGACTATTTCATAGATGTGCAACATCCATGTCTATTTCTTTATAGATCCAAAAACAACTGTAAGGTCTTACACCTTTCTCGAGGGTCCTTCAAGTTCAAAACTTGATTTCTCGTGTATGGAACTATCACGGATTTTATGACTTCAAGCCATTTTACGGAGTCAGGGACCATCATCGTTTCTTTGCATGTAGTCCGTTCATTATTCTCAAATAATGATTCAACCTTCAAATCTTGGTATTTGATTGTTTACTCGACCTACTTGGTTCAATAGAAACTTTGACCTCCGTAACCACAACCTTTGAGGCACGTGAGTCATGAGCATTGTTGCTGCCTCCGGAACACTTTTTGGTGCTGCGCAACTTTGCATATATAGCTAAGGTTCCTTTTAACCTTATCAAAGTTCTATTGTCCTCCCACTTAACTTTTCACCAAAAATTTCTTCTCAAAGAAACTTGACGTTCTAAGTGACAAACACTTTTGTATCCGATGTTATGGAGGAATACTTAACAGTTTATTCAAAATAACATACAAAGATAGGTTCATCCGACTTTGGTTGAAAACATCTTTCTTATGCGTAGAATACCAATGTTTAAGAAAGGACAACTTGGGTTTTATCCCAAACCATAACTTTATACGGTGTCATTTCAACGGATTATGATGGAGCTCTTTTCAGTGGAAAAACGGTAATCTCTAAAGCTTTTAATCTTTAAAATATAATGGCAGTTTTATGAATTACACCTTCGATCTTACCATGTCAAACAAGGTTTAATTACATATCTCGAACGCTCCATACTCTTATGGTGTTTCGGGAAATGCAAATCCACGGAACGATTCCTTAAATCTTAGGTATTATGCTAAACTTGTAACTTAAATATCTTCCTTTATGATCTTATCATAAACTATTTATATTCTTGTTACAATGATTTTTCACTTCATCTTGAAAGTCTTTGAACTTTTCAAATGTTTCATACTTCATCCTTATTAAGTAAATATTCATATATTCACTCAAATTTTCGGAGAAAGCATATGAAGTTGAAATCCATCGCTCTTGACTACACATAATGGACTTCGTACAACAATATGTACAAGTTCCAATAAGCTAGTCATTCGTTCCCTTTTGGCCTATGAACGAAGTTTTAATTATCTCTAGGAAAGTTTCACAAGCGTCATGTGATCAAAAAAGACTCCAAAATTCCATCCACATGGAGTTTCTTCATGTTTTCTTTCCAATATAATTTAAATGGCGATGTCACTTCCTAAGCGATCTTTCAATCAATTTGTCTTTCAACATTTTTAGCACTAGTTTTATGGATGTGATTTCTCCAACGAGATTTGTGAATCATCCATCTTTTATGGATTACGGAAATTATTTGAACAACCCTTTTGTTCTCATAATACCTGATAAAACAAATCTTGAAGGCAAGCTTTGATGTTTAACGAGCAACACAATAACCTTTTATTTGTTCTCGATGAACATCATCACATATTCTTTTGCTAGTTACTTAGGCCATTGTAGTTCATGAATTGTGTTATTTCGTATGACGATTCCCCTCAACAAATTCAGTATCAAATACTTAAGAACCACATTGTTTATTAAGCAAAGAATATATCCATAACATGTATATCATCTATATACTTAAACTGAACAATTCTAGTCTTTTCTTTTCTGCCATATATTTATGAGATTCTCTTTCAGTATTTATTTTCTGTTTGAAAGAATCTATCAACATCAATAGTGGAGTCATACATATGACACATAGTCCAAAGTGTGTATAATTAAATACCAATGTCTTTGGATTTGCACTTTGAAGTAGATCACCATCATCAAATGTTTGGTGTGCTTTCAAATTCCATTCTTTAGTAATCTCTTGGTGTGGTAAATATTTTACCTACATCAAATATTCACCCTTATCATGGAATTATTCATGATCAAGCTACTTTTAGCTTATAAGATGAATCGCGAGTATAATGTTGCTCTCCAAAACCTTTTGGTGGATTAGGACAACTAGTGTTTCCAACCTTTTGCAAATTCTCATCAAATATGAGAACATGACTTTTGCCATATTATCCTCTATCATGTTGTAACCAAAACTTCGTTTCAGATATCACAATATCTTCCACACATCATGGTTTCTGAAACAACTCTTTCAGATCCTAGATAACCTTGATATTAAGACAATCCTTTGAATATCAAAAATCATGGAGACAAACATGATACTCATACACTAACTCTTGGAATTGTCACTCTTGTTTTAATACCAATTATTAAACTTCATGGAGTAACCGGAACTTACTGAAAGTTTGCAATAGGACTTTTAAACTTTAGATTAACACTTCAAAACAATACGATACCAGTTCATAAAGTAACTAACCAGAATTCTATAGTTCTATCATCTGAATTAAAACTAAGCGCAAGGTGGTAAACGGATGCCAATGACTACAACAATTATGCAAATTCACTTTGATTTAATTTATGATAAATAGTGTTCAACTTTCAATCATATTGCCGTTGAACTCCCACTCAAAACAATATCCCTCACATTGTTTTAGTGATCACACGAACCAAATCCACCACATCAAAACCGATCATCACGAGAGTTGATGTAGCTTCAATGGCGAACAATCATCATGTTCATCATATCTACTATATGACTCATGCTTTACCTTTCGGTGATCCGTGTTCCGAGACCATGTCTGTACATGCTAGGCACGTCAAGATTAAATCTTAGCTTCCGCATGAGCAAATCTGGCTTGCTCACGTTGTATACACTCCCAGAATCTAACACACCCGATCATCACGTTGTGCTTCAAAACAACGAGCTTTAGCAACGGTGCTTACTAAGGATGAACACTTTAAAACTTGAAATTGTGTGCTTGAGGGATCATATTATAATGCTACCGTCGTGAACTAAGCAATACAAGATGCATAAAAGGATTAACATCACATGCAATTCATAATATGTGATATGATATGGCCTTTCTTCTTGTGCTTCCGATCTCCATCTTCAAGCAGGAACATGATCTCCATCATCACCGGTGTGGCGTCAAGGTCAATGGCGCCGCTTCATGGTTGTCTTCCACCAGCATCAACTATTACAACTACTTTGAATAGACACGCGGGTCTTAACAGAATTTAAAGACAACCATATGGCTCCTGTCGGTTGCCAACTTACAATAAGGAACATTGCATACATCATATATAATCACAATCATGGCCATATCACATCACAGCACACCCCTGCAAAACAAAGTTAGACGCCTCTAATTTTCTTTGCATGTTTTACGTGGTTTGGGGGCTTTCAATAAGTGTCGTTCTAACTTATGAACAAGAACCACAACATTGATACTAGTATTGTCAATCACCCGTTGTAAATTGAATCTTAACTATGTTGGGAGAAACAGGCACCCGCAAAGGCACTTATGCAATACAAGTTGCATGTCAAGCGTGGAGCAAGTCTCATGAACGATGTCATGTAAGGTTAGCCCGGGCCGCTTCATCCCACCATCCCGCAAGATGCAAAGTACACAAGAATCAATCGACAATGAAGCATCAACGCCCACAATGACCATTGTGTTCTACTCGTGCAACAGATCTACATATAGACACGGCTCTGATACCACTGTAGGGGTTCGTAGCATGGAAAAACAAAAAATTTCTACCGCATGCACACAAACAAGTCAAGATCTATCTACTAGATTGTAGCAACGAGTCAATAGAGTAAATCACCCTCGAAGATCCCAAAGCGGTTAACAAGAGTAGATTCTCGTGGTTGATGTAGTCGTACACTTGCCGATCTCAAGATCGCGTAGACGATCCTTCCGGCGCTGCGTTCCGGCAGCGCTTCCGCAGTCGGTCACACGTTCGGTACTCGATGAAGACCTTCCTCTCCCTTGTTCCAGAAGGCAGTGGAGGTTGTAGCACTCTCCTCGCGATTCCGGCGGCACGACGACGTGGTACCGGAAGTAGAGGGGAGATCTCGCAGGGCTTCGCCTTAAGCCGTAGCGAGTATGGTGGACTATGAGAGAGCCCTCGGCGATCTAGGGTTTAGACACACAGAGGAAGAGGTGCTAGGGCCGGCGACTAGGGCTTGGAGGTGCCCAAGTCGGCGGCTAGGGGAGCCCTAGGCGGCGGCAGCAGGAGGTGGCGGCGCCAGGCTAGGGTTTTAGGGTAGGGAACTTGTGTGCTAGGAGGGGAGACCTGCCCCTCCTCTTATAGGAGGGAGGCGCCGGCCAAGGGGAGGGGAATCCCTCCCCAACTCGGATCCCAAGTGGGCCGGCGGTGGAGGAGGGACTCCTCCCCAACTCGGTTTCCCACTTCCCCTCCACTTCCCAAAATAGCCGTTTGACTTTTCAAATTGGCGTTTGACTTTTCAAACTAGGATTTGATTAAACCCTTTATTTTGTTCAGAGATGACACCTAGTACATGATGCAATCATTCCAACTTGGTATGACACATTCATGTACCCTTCCCCTTCGGAGTGCCGGACATTCCGGAACCTTCTAGAACATTCCCGATGAAAACACCGGAACCATTCCCCAACTCCTAAACATGACTTTCCTTATATGAATCTTATTCTCCGGACCATTCCGGATCTCCTCGTGATATCCCGGATCCCATCCGAGACTCCGAACAACATTCAGTCTCTTTCTCATCATTCCATAACTACTCAAACAACGTCGAATCCTTAAGTGTGTCTCCCTACGGTTCGTGAATTATGCGGACATGATCGAGACACTTCTCCGAACAATAACCAATAGAGGAATCTGGAAATTCATATGGCTCCCACATATTTCTACGATTACTTTGCGATCGAATGAACCACTTACATATGATACCAATTTCCCTTTGTCTCACGATAGTTTACTTATCCGAGGTTATGATCGTCGGTATCTCTGCATACCTAGTTCAACCTCGTTACCGATAAGTACTCTTTTCTCGTTCCCGTGGTATGTTATCCCTTGTGATCCAGTCACATGCTTGCAAGCTAATTGGATGACATTCCACCGAGAGGGCCCAGAGTATATATATCCGTCATATGGATGGACAAATCCCACTCTTGATCCATGTGCCTCAACACATACTTTCCAAACACTCAATGCCACCTTTATAGACACCCAGTTACGGTGTGGTGTTTGATGTCATCAAAGCATCCTTCCGGTGACGGTGATTAACATGATCTCGTGGTCGAAGGAATTAGGTTACTATGTATCAGAAAGCTTATAGCAAATGAACTATATTAAATGACTTGATCTTTATGCTACGCTTATCTATAGGAGTATGTCCATCACATCATTCTCCTAATGATATGACCCTGTTGTTAATAACATCTCTATGTTCATGATCAGGAAACCATGATCATTGTAACACCCTCAGAATCGGACCTATGCAAGTTTGGGCATAATTCACCAAACCCGCATAGAAACGATTCAAAGGTGCCCACCAGGCACTTTCGTGCGGGTGGAAAACGAAGTAATAACATTACACAACAGTCCTCGATGGGACCCACAGAACAGATATATATAACAGCGACTCAAAGAGTCAAGAATACAGATATATTATACAAGATCCAAATCACCTCGAAAACGGTAGGGCGTCCGACTACGGACAAGAAGCAAATGGGGCTAAGAGCCCTGAAGAATAACCAAAGTCGTCCATAACCCTGCCCAGGCCAAGCCGGAAGGGTAACCCTGCTAACGGCGTCGATCTCAAAACCTGCTTAACCAAAGGGGTGCCGACAAAGGGCAAAGCAGAAAACAAAGAAGGAGCGTCAGTACTGAGGCCAGTACACGGCGAGGCTAGAATTCGGCGGTCCTCGCCTACATAGGTATGGTGGACTGAAGCGGCAGCGGCAGCATGCACTAAACAACCTATAGAGACTCGATACAACTGGCGGTTATCAGAGGGGGTAAGAATGACCTATTCGGATCCAACCTGATACTAGCATCAAACAAACCCATCCTGGCGTTTCCCCCTCGAGACCAAACGAGGAAGTCAACCGAGGAACTCACACCGTGGGCAGTTTTATTTATTCGGTTATCATTGCAGCGATTACTAGTCAGATGTAGATAGTCATCCTGATAAAGTAAGCAGTGGGCACTTTTAGTTGACCATTCCGTTGTAGTTGCAGCAATTACTAATCAGATACAGATAGCATGATATAATCCCAAAACCCAGCAGTTGTTGATACTTTTATTCAGCCATTCAGTTGTAGTTGCAATACTTACTAGTCAGATACGAATGTCGCAAGCGACAACCAAACAAGCAATTGTGGGCAGTATTAATTAGCCATTCCATTATAGTGAAGCTGATTACTAGTCATTATAAGTCAAATTTATAGCAGTAAACTTTAGTTATGCTTGTCTATGATCGAGAAACTGTGCTCCAAGTCGTCCATATCCGCGGACACGGCTTTCAGAAAGTTTTACCCGGCCGGGGTGCACCAATAGCAACACACACTCGATCAACCTCGGAAAAACCAAATCAAAACCCAACGAGGCTTTCACGACAAAGCAATCACAAGATTCAGAAATATTTCAGGGGGCCACCCCTTTGAGTAGAACCCGCAACGGAGTAGGCAAGCTCCGAGACGGCCTCAAGGTCTGTGGGGCCGGCGGTAAACGACTGGGAACCCGAAAGTGTGGCTGGGCTTGTCGCTACCACGTAAACGGGTCACAATTCCTAAACAGTACAGTGTGCTCCTCGCACAATCGTAAATAAAGCAGTAAAACATGGCATAAGTACAGGATAGTAATAAAACCTCAAACTAGTTTGTGGCCCCAAGAAATAAGACGGAATCAAGCTCTGGCTGAGGGGGGTCCCATATACCTCCCGGATGTGGATAGCGCGATAAATCAAGGAACAGGAATCAAGTACTCGGGGTCTTACGGGACACAAGTGGGCGTTCGGAAACCAAATGTTATCTATCACCCACCGATGCCTCTGCTTATTCAATTTTTGTTGTTAAACAGAAATTAAAGTGAACAATAGGTAAAGCTATGATCAGCTCCAACAACATCATGCGGCAATACATCAACAACTGTGGCATATGACGACTCATATCAGCACTTGAGCAAGCAACTACGACGCGCAAGTCCAACTATCTACCAAACAACAGGTAATAGGGTGTGTCCAAGGCAATATAGGCTGCAAGGGATATCACAGGTACGGAAACTAAAGCATCGCAACACAGATAGCAATAGATCAACAGGAGGGAAGTAAATACTATAAAAGTAAGATAGGTAGAAAGGGGGAGGTGCTCGCCTGAAAACATTGTCGAAGGTTTTCCCCGAAGATCGGGGCGAAGCTCACATCAACTCAACGGCCTTATCCGCGAAGAAGCAAAACACTAGAAGAAACACCGGATGCACTATTTAATACAACGGCAGAAGATCGGCATGATGCATGTATGATGCATGGCATGGCAAAGGTGCGGTGCAATTAGGTCAGATTAAGCGGAACCGGGGTCCCGACAATTATTTAGGTGGTTCAAGTTGGTTAGATAACCCCCGCAATTTAAATGTTGTTTAAAACAAGGCAAGATAAGATACCGGTTCGCTACACAAGTTTAAATGAGGCCGATATGAGACTAGATTTGCCCGCATATGGGCCCCATATTTAATTATTAGGTGAATCGGCATAAGGCCCCCAAACCACAGATATGCATGCGAGAGGAACGACAATTCAATATGCAACAAGTTGTTATTATGTTATAAAATAAGGTTCGAGGAAAAGGGGTCACACATCAGAGGGGCTCGACGATCTCGAGTTCCGGGGTTCGGGGTTCGACAGGGTCCAGGGTTCGACGGTTCCGTTCTCGGTATCGGGGTAGGTCTTGTCGCATCGGGGGCTCGGTGTCCGGGGCAGAACTTGTGTCGGTGCCGTTCTCGTCATCGCGAAGGTCTTGCCGGGTCCCACAGGGTCGGTCTTGCCGTTGCGAGAGTCTTGTTGGGTCCGCGCCGTCGAGGCGGTCTTGACTTCGGGGTGAAGTACTTGGCGTCCGGGTGCGGTACTTGTGGTACAGGTGGCGATCTTGGCGTCCTAGGTTTTTTCTCTGCGTCCGCGTGGTGGATCTCGGGGTGCTTGCGTCATCGAGTTCCTCCTCGCGCATTGGTCGGCGAAGCCTGTACGATGCAGATCTTGGTATGGGGACGGCTCTTGTCGGCGAGTCTTCGGGTTCGACACCGGGGTCTTCCGGATTTCATGAGGTGGAGCTTGTCGTTCCCTGATGAAGATCTTGTCATCTCGAGGGCCGGATCGGGGATTCTTGAGTATCTCTGGTACTGTCCATCCTTAGGGTGGCCTTTTGCCCGGCACAGCTCTGTGGACAACCCCAACCACACTGGGATATCGCCACCACGTACTTGTAGCAGCACCGCAAGCAGGTCCCACCGAAGGAGCATGGCACCAGGGCCCACTCTCCAGCAGATGAAGGGACGGCGACGGAGGTCCGACAGGGGTCGCGGGGCCGGCACGGTGACGGACGGGCTGCAGGCCTCGCCGGAGGAGGCCTGGGCGCGGGGAAGACGGTCACTAGCGGCGGGGCTCGCAGGATGGAGCGGCGACGGCGGCGAGCTCGAGGCGCGCGGAGGGCGTGCCGCTGCAGAGGGGCGGCCCGGGGCGGCGAACGGCGGGCAGACGCGGGAGCGAGTCGGCGACCTGAAGGCGGCGAGGGAGAGAGGGCGGAGGGCGACGCCGGCGACGGAGGTGGGGGCCGACGGCGAGCTCGCCTGGGCGGAGAAGGACCGGGGCCGAGGCGGTGCAGGGCGGCTCGAGCGCGAGGCGCGCGGAGGCGGCTCGGGCCGGCGCTGGCGAGGGTGGTAGGCGGCGGAGCAGGCGTCGCGGAGCTCGGGGGCGGGGTGGTCTGGCGCGGCGGGGTGGCGAGGGCGGCGGTGTCCCGGCGCGGCGGTCGCGGAGGGAAGCCGAGGCGGCGCGGCGGGGCGTCGTCGGCGGGGCGGAGGAGGACCTGAGGAGGCGCGGGCGGAGGACGCGGCGCCGGCTGCGCGGAACCCAAGCGGCGGCGGGCGGAGCCGCGCTGCGGGGAGGAGGGCAGCGCGCGGACGTCGGAGGGGCGGGGCTCGGGGCAGAGGGCGAGCTCGCCCGCGCGGTGGAGGCGGCCGCGCGGCGGCGCGAGCTGCGGCCGGGGAGGGGAAGTTGGAGGAACAGCGGTGGCCGGCGAGGCTGCGTGCGGGAGGGAGACGGCGAGCAGGGGGAGGGAGAGGCGGCCTGGGGAGGAAGAAGGGTAGGAGGGAGGACGAGCGCGGGTTGCGTGCGTGCGGGGGAGAGAGCCAGAGGGAGAGGAAGGAAGAAGAGGAACAGGGACCAGGGGGCGGGGTCGGTCGGTGGGGCCCAGGGGCGGGGCCAGGCGCAGGCGTGCGTGTGTGGCGTGTGTGCTCTGTGAGGGAGTGGTGGGGCTGGCTGGGTTTGGGTGAGAGAGAGGAGAGAGAGAGGTAGGGATGGTGGGGAGAGAGTTGGCCACGTGGCAGCGAGGGATAGGCTAGGGGAAAGGGAGGGGTGAGGTGGCACAAGACTATTGGCCCGGGTGAGGTGGCCAAGGAGGGTGGGTAGGTTTCCGGGTAGGTTTAGAAAAAGGGGCGGACCGAACTGTTTAAAACGGGGGTGGTCGTTCGGGTCGGGACGGCCCGTTCGACTGCCCCTGCTAAAAATAAAATAAAATTTTATTTGTCTATTTGGACCGTTTGCAAACCGCTCGCGGCCAAAACAAAATAATCCGGCGACCCGGGTTTTGCGTTTGAATTAGGATGGGGCGTCTTAGAAAATAAAACAGGTTTTGCAAACATAGTTTTGGCAAACAATGCATGATGATGACGATGCAATGCACAAATTCAACGCGATTTTCTAGTAGTGGTTTTTGCGGGATGCCACAATTCGACACCACTAACAATGGATCTCGCCCTCGAGATCCGCCTCATGGTACCGGAAGGAAGGTCGGCGATCTGCGTCTTCTCGCTCAGTGTAGATCCTCGCGACACCACTAACAAGAGGTCGTTGTCCCTGTTCGTCAGGAGAACACTCCGGATAAACAACAGGCGAAGTTAAAGGTAAGGCCACCTCTAACTTCCATGGAAGGAGTAAAATTGCATCGATCCCCCATTCAATGTACATAAGCGAATGATAAGAGTAGTGGTATGGTCGCGACTCCATCCCGCACTCAAAGCATTACTCTGTACACGAATAGACAGATTATACAACCAACCCTCGGATTCAGACTGAAGATCTCGACAAGCGAGGTTCGGATCAAAGGAGTGATGCAGACTCTGCATCGGAGCTGGCGTAGAGGTTGTCGTCGCGTCAGAACACCGGAAGGCACAAACAAGGAACAAAGAATGGTAACACCGTAGACGGATTCATCAGGCAGCTTGAACACCGGATGGTAGAACACCGTTACCAAAGGAGGAAGCGAAACCCTAAAGGTGCGACGGAACCCAACCACGAGAATTCCTGGACTCGAAGAAAGAGAAGAGAGCGGATTCAAAACACGTAGGGGTAAGAGGGGAACAGCAGAGGGGTAAGGAGTAAAATCAGACCTAACCAGAACTATCCAACCGGTTTTCAAAAATAGTTTTGACACTCTACTTCGGCCGTTAGCTAGGTTATCCTACAGGCTGGACTTGTGGGGTATCGTAACTGCTGAGCTCTGATACCACTCTGTAACACCCTCAGAATCGGACCTATGCAAGTTTGGGCATAATTCACCAAACCCGCATAGAAACGATTCAAAGGTGCCCACCAGGCACTTTCGTGCGGGTGGAAAACGAAGTAATAACATTACACAACAGTCCTCGATGGGACCCACAGAACAGATATATATAACAGCGACTCAAAGAGTCAAGAATACAGATATATTATACAAGATCCAAATCACCTCGAAAACGGTAGGGCGTCCGACTACGGACAAGAAGCAAATGGGGCTAAGAGCCCTGAAGAATAACCAAAGTCGTCCATAACCCTGCCCAGGCCAAGCCGGAAGGGTAACCCTGCTAACGGCGTCGATCTCAAAACCTGCTTAACCAAAGGGGTGCCGACAAAGGGCAAAGCAGAAAACAAAGAAGGAGCGTCAGTACTGAGGCCAGTACACGGCGAGGCTAGAATTCGGCGGTCCTCGCCTACATAGGTATGGTGGACTGAAGCGGCAGCGGCAGCATGCACTAAACAACCTATAGAGACTCGATACAACTGGCGGTTATCAGAGGGGGTAAGAATGACCTATTCGGATCCAACCTGATACTAGCATCAAACAAACCCATCCTGGCGTTTCCCCCTCGAGACCAAACGAGGAAGTCAACCGAGGAACTCACACCGTTGGCAGTTTTATTTATTCGGTTATCATTGCAGCGATTACTAGTCAGATGTAGATAGTCATCCTGATAAAGTAAGCAGTGGGCACTTTTAGTTGACCATTCCGTTGTAGTTGCAGCAATTACTAATCAGATACAGATAGCATGATATAATCCCAAAACCCAGCAGTTGTTGATACTTTTATTCAGCCATTCAGTTGTAGTTGCAATACTTACTAGTCAGATACGAATGTCGCAAGCGACAACCAAACAAGCAATTGTGGGCAGTATTAATTAGCCATTCCATTATAGTGAAGCTGATTACTAGTCATTATAAGTCAAATTTATAGCAGTAAACTTTAGTTATGCTTGTCTATGATCGAGAAACTGTGCTCCAAGTCGTCCATATCCGCGGACACGGCTTTCAGAAAGTTTTACCCGGCCGGGGTGCACCAATAGCAACACACACTCGATCAACCTCGGAAAAACCAAATCAAAACCCAACGAGGCTTTCACGACAAAGCAATCACAAGATTCAGAAATATTTCAGGGGGCCACCCCTTTGAGTAGAACCCGCAACGGAGTAGGCAAGCTCCGAGACGGCCTCAAGGTCTGTGGGGCCGGCGGTAAACGACTGGGAACCCGAAAGTGTGGCTGGGCTTGTCGCTACCACGTAAACGGGTCACAATTCCTAAACAGTACAGTGTGCTCCTCGCACAATCGTAAATAAAGCAGTAAAACATGGCATAAGTACAGGATAGTAATAAAACCTCAAACTAGTTTGTGGCCCCAAGAAATAAGACGGAATCAAGCTCTGGCTGAGGGGGGTCCCATATACCTCCCGGATGTGGATAGCGCGATAAATCAAGGAACAGGAATCAAGTACTCGGGGTCTTACGGGACACAAGTGGGCGTTCGGAAACCAAATGTTATCTATCACCCACCGATGCCTCTGCTTATTCAATTTTTGTTGTTAAACAGAAATTAAAGTGAACAATAGGTAAAGCTATGATCAGCTCCAACAACATCATGCGGCAATACATCAACAACTGTGGCATATGACGACTCATATCAGCACTTGAGCAAGCAACTACGACGCGCAAGTCCAACTATCTACCAAACAACAGGTAATAGGGTGTGTCCAAGGCAATATAGGCTGCAAGGGATATCACAGGTACGGAAACTAAAGCATCGCAACACAGATAGCAATAGATCAACAGGAGGGAAGTAAATACTATAAAAGTAAGATAGGTAGAAAGAGGGAGGTGCTCGCCTGAAAACATTGTCGAAGGTTTTCCCCGAAGATCGGGGCGAAGCTCACATCAACTCAACGGCCTTATCCGCGAAGAAGCAAAACACTAGAAGAAACACCGGATGCACTATTTAATACAACGGCAGAAGATCGGCATGATGCATGTATGATGCATGGCATGGCAAAGGTGCGGTGCAATTAGGTCAGATTAAGCGGAACCGGGGTCCCGACAATTATTTAGGTGGTTCAAGTTGGTTAGATAACCCCCGCAATTTAAATGTTGTTTAAAACAAGGCAAGATAAGATACCGGTTCGCTACACAAGTTTAAATGAGGCCGATATGAGACTAGATTTGCCCGCATATGGGCCCCATATTTAATTATTAGGTGAATCGGCATAAGGCCCCCAAACCACAGATATGCATGCGAGAGGAACGACAATTCAATATGCAACAAGTTGTTATTATGTTATAAAATAAGGTTCGAGGAAAAGGGGTCACACATCAGAGGGGCTCGACGATCTCGAGTTCCGGGGTTCGGGGTTCGACAGGGTCCAGGGTTCGACGGTTCCGTTCTCGGTATCGGGGTAGGTCTTGTCGCATCGGGGGCTCGGTGTCCGGGGCAGAACTTGTGTCGGTGCCGTTCTCGTCATCGCGAAGGTCTTGCCGGGTCCCACAGGGTCGGTCTTGCCGTTGCGAGAGTCTTGTTGGGTCCGCGCCGTCGAGGCGGTCTTGACTTCGGGGTGAAGTACTTGGCGTCCGGGTGCGGTACTTGTGGTACAGGTGGCGATCTTGGCGTCCTAGGGTTTTTTCTCTGCGTCCGCGTGGTGGATCTCGGGGTGCTTGCGTCATCGAGTTCCTCCTCGCGCATTGGTCGGCGAAGCCTGTACGATGCAGATCTTGGTATGGGGACGGCTCTTGTCGGCGAGTCTTCGGGTTCGACACCGGGGTCTTCCGGATTTCATGAGGTGGAGCTTGTCGTTCCCTGATGAAGATCTTGTCATCTCGAGGGCCGGATCGGGGATTCTTGAGTATCTCTGGTACTGTCCATCCTTAGGGTGGCCTTTTGCCCGGCACAGCTCTGTGGACAACCCCAACCACACTGGGATATCACCACCACGTACTTGTAGCAGCACCGCAAGCAGGTCCCACCGAAGGAGCATGGCGCCAGGGCCCACTCTCCAGCAGATGAAGGGACGGCGACGGAGGTCCGACAGGGGTCGCGGGGCCGGCACGGTGACGGACGGGCTGCAGGCCTCGCCGGAGGAGGCCTGGGCGCGGGGAAGACGGTCACTAGCGGCGGGGCTCGCAGGATGGAGCGGCGACGGCGGCGAGCTCGAGGCGCGCGGAGGGCGTGCCGCTGCAGAGGGGCGGCCCGGGGCGGCGAACGGCGGGCAGACGCGGGAGCGAGTCGGCGACCTGAAGGCGGCGAGGGAGAGAGGGCGGAGGGCGACGCCGGCGACGGAGGTGGGGGCCGACGGCGAGCTCGCCTGGGCGGAGAAGGACCGGGGCCGAGGCGGTGCAGGGCGGCTCGAGCGCGAGGCGCGCGGAGGCGGCTCGGGCCGGCGCTGGCGAGGGTGGTAGGCGGCGGAGCAGGCGTCGCGGAGCTCGGGGGCGGGGTGGTCTGGCGCGGCGGGGTGGCGAGGGCGGCGGCGTCCCGGCGCGGCGGTCGCGGAGGGAAGCCGAGGCGGCGCGGCGGGGCGTCGTCGGCGGGGCGGAGGAGGACCTGAGGAGGCGCGGGCGGAGGACGCGGCGCCGGCTGCGCGGAACCCAAGCGGCGGCGGGCGGAGCCGCGCTGCGGGGAGGAGGGCAGCGCGCGGACGTCGGAGGGGCGGGGCTCGGGGCAGAGGGCGAGCTCGCCCGCGCGGTGGAGGCGGCCGCGCGGCGGCGCGAGCTGCGGCCGGGGAGGGGAAGTTGGAGGAACAGCGGTGGCCGGCGAGGCTGCGTGCGGGAGGGAGACGGCGAGCAGGGGGAGGGAGAGGCGGCCTGGGGAGGAAGAAGGGTAGGAGGGAGGACGAGCGCGGGTTGCGTGCGTGCGGGGGAGAGAGCCAGAGGGAGAGGAAGGAAGAAGAGGAACAGGGACCAGGGGGCGGGGTCGGTCGGTGGGGCCCAGGGGCGGGGCCAGGCGCAGGCGTGCGTGTGTGGCGTGTGTGCTCTGTGAGGGAGTGGTGGGGCTGGCTGGGTTTGGGTGAGAGAGAGGAGAGAGAGAGGTAGGGATGGTGGGGAGAGAGTTGGCCACGTGGCAGCGAGGGATAGGCTAGGGGAAAGGGAGGGGTGAGGTGGCACAAGACTATTGGCCCGGGTGAGGTGGCCAAGGAGGGTGGGTAGGTTTCCGGGTAGGTTTAGAAAAAGGGGCGGACCGAACTGTTTAAAACGGGGGTGGTCGTTCGGGTCGGGACGGCCCGTTCGACTGCCCCTGCTAAAAATAAAATAAAATTTTATTTGTCTATTTGGACCGTTTGCAAACCGCTCGCGGCCAAAACAAAATAATCCGGCGACCCGGGTTTTGCGTTTGAATTAGGATGGGGCGTCTTAGAAAATAAAACAGGTTTTGCAAACATAGTTTTGGCAAACAATGCATGATGATGACGATGCAATGCACAAATTCAACGCGATTTTCTAGTAGTGGTTTTTGCGGGATGCCACAATCATATATTAACCAACAAGCTAGTTTAACAAGAGGCTTTACTAGGGACTCTTTTATGTTTACAAATCACACAAGTATTAATGTTTCCTTTTAATACAATTATAGCATGGTATGTAAACATTTATCATAAGTATGAAGATATGATAATAACCTACTTTATTATTGCCTCTTGGGCATATCTCCAACATATACCGTAGTGCAGTGCATATCGGGCATGCATCCAAATTCTCATACTTCTCACCGCAGTAGAGGATGCAGTCATTAATGCAGGCATGTATCTTCTGCGCGTCTAATCCTAGAGGGCAGCCAACCTTCTTTGCTTGGTATGTACTGTCGGGCAATTCATTATTTCTTGGAAATAGATTCTTCATTTTTACCAACAACTTTGAAAATGTGTTGTTAGTGACACCGTTCTCTGCCTTCCATTGCAGCAAATCCAGTGTGGTACCTAGCTTTTTGTGGCCATCTTCGCAAGTTGGGTACAACAATGTTTTGTGATCCTTTAACATCTGCTCTTGCTTCTCCTTCTCCTTTTCAGTTTCACATTCTACCTTTGCATCAGTAATGGCCTGACCAAGATCGTCATCAGCAGGCCCATCTGCTGCCTCTTGATCTTCATTATCTACCCCCGTTGCAGTATCATCGTATTCAGGATACATATTATGATAGTTGTCATCATCCTCTTCTTCTTCGTTGTCTTCCATCATAACCCCTCTTTCTCTGTGCTTGGTCCAACAATTATAGCTGAGCATGAAACCAGATCGAAGAAGGTGGGCGTGAATGATTTTGGTATTTGAGTACTCTTTCTTGTTCTGACAGTGAACACACGGACATCACATAAAACCATTGTGATCACGGTTTGCCTTAGCCACGACGATGAAATTTTGGAGGCCCGTAATGTACTCGGAAGTGTGTCGGTCACCATACATCCATTGCCGATTCATCTGCATTATATAGTATATCAAAATTTAATAGGGAGATGACCACTTATACAAGTACATCAATGACACATGAAAGGATAAATTTTGCCGACCTCGACCGAGAAGGAAAGAGCAATGAGAAAACTTAATTCGAGCTCTCGGGCATTTCACCAAACACCTCTTGTGCATAGAAAAACACAAACTAGCACACCTCTCACCCTCTTGCTAAGCTCCAAAATGAGAGAGTGAAAAAATGAGAGAGAGGGGTGTGGGCTGCGGTGTGTTATATAGGCGCACCCCTTTTAACACCGGTTGAAGCCACCAACCGGTGTTAAAGGGAGGGGAGAGCTGCACGGGGCGGTGGTGTAGGGCCTTTAATACCGGTTCAAGGCTCGAACCGATGTTAAAGGGGTGCGCCTTTTTTGCTTTCTAAACCACGTTGGTACGGGCGCCCCTTTTAACACCGATTCGTAAAGAAGAACCGGTGTTAAAGTCCATTTTCGACCTCAACCAAAAGCCTCATTTCCACTAGTGTCATATGAATGATCCTGCCATGGACATCACCACCGAAACATGCATGTTCAAAGCGAGCTGCAAAAGTATCGCCTTCCTTGTGCCCATGACAGATCAAGCTACGCGGTCCACCTTGCGTGTTGAGTGAGATGTTAGATCAACCGACTGTCGCACATACATTAGGGACGAAAAATGCGCACTCTAATGCCGCCGATCCGCTAGAATACATTACGCCATGCACATCAAGGTGTGTTACTAATAATTTATAATGGATCTCCAATTGATAATTGACCCCATTGACATGCTTAAATTTCATCATCACTCAATATTTGAGCACACGCAGTTGTCACCTTCGGTATACTACGACGCGGCGGGAAGGATTCCACTCTATGATTCGCATTTGCTTCGTTGCGCTGATCGATCGGTCTCTCACCCCACTAAGATCGAGATGCAAGGCATGCCACGCGGATCTCATGATCTCACATAAACTATAGTTCGAAATGGCTTTAGCCTTTATAAGCGCGAGACCACCACCACAAATCCAGCCACGGGGTTGTGCATTAGAGCATCTCCACTCGTTGGCCGAACCTAGGCCGAAATCCGGACCAAACTTTGGTCGGACGGCTCAAGTTTTCGGCCTAGGTACGCCCAGTTTCCCACTCGTGTACCCAGGACGAGTTCTGGAGTCGCCTGTTTCCGCTCAAATTCGGCTCAAATTCAGCTCAAGTTCGTCCAAATTTCGGCATAGTTCGTCCACAGAACACTTTAAGACCAAAGTTCGGCAAAAATTTAAACAGAGTTCGGCGTAAAATGTAAACATAGTTCGGCCTGCAATAAAAGTACAACATATTTCGGCCAAGTTCGGCCAGTTCATGCTCAGCATCTACGTCGTGTTGCCCCTGCGTATCCATAGGTGCTCGACAAGATCATCCTGCAGCTGTTGATGCATCGCCGGATCTCGGATCTCCTGACGCATTGCGATGAATGCAGCCCATGTTGGAGACACCTGATGACTAGACTCGGCAAGAGGACCCTGTCTATAGTATGGCTCGTCCTCCTCGAGAAAACTCATTGGATCCTTCCTCTCATCCTCAATGATCATGTTGTGCAAGGTCACACAACAGTTCATCATTTCCCACATCTGATCTTTCGACCAGGTCATAGCAGGGAACCGGACAACTGCAAACCTCTGCTGGAGCACACCAAATGCCCGCTCCACGTCCTTCCTGCAAGCTTCCTGTTCCTTGGCAAAGTGAAAATGCTTGGGGAGCATTGGGCTTGAGATAGTCTTCACAAATGTTGGCCATCTTGGATAGATGACATCTGCTAGATAGTATCCCTTGTTGTAGTGGTGTCCACAGATCTCAAATTCCACAGGGGGAGCATGACCCTCAACAAGCTTGGAAAAGACAGTTGAGGAGTTGAGGACGTTGATATCGTTGTTCGATCCTGCCATGCCAAAGAAGGAGTGCCAGATCCAAATATCATGTGTAGCAACTGCCTCAAGTATCACAGTGCATCCTCCTTTGTGGCCTTTGTACATTCCTTGTCATTCAAATGGACAGTTCTTCCACTCCCAATGCATGCAATCTATGCTTCCAAGCATACCAGGAAATCCCCTACTTTCATTGACTTCGAGGATCCGAGCAGTGTCTTCAGCAGTGGGTGATCTCAAGTACTCTTCCCCGAACACTGCAATCACTGCCCTGCAGAACCTGTACAAGCATTCAAGGGCGGTGGACTCGGCGATGCGGAGATATTCATCGGCACTGTCAGCCGGCGCTCCATATGCAAGCAACCTCATCGCCATGGTGCACTTCTGAAGCAAGGAAAACCCAACCAAGCCGGTGCAGTCCTTCTTGCAAAGGAAATATGGGTCGAACTTCCGGATGGCATGCACGATCTTGAGGAAGAGCTTCCGGCTCATCCTGAAACGGCGACGAAACACGTCCTCTCCATGGAGTGGCTGGTCGGCGAAGTAGTCGGCGTACAACATGCAGTAGCCCTCTATCCTCTGTCTCGCCTTGCACTTCATGCGACCTGGCGCCGAACCACCGCGCTTCGGCTTCGCCATCTGCATGTACAGCTGGGCGAGCGATGCGAGGATCTGCAAGTGCTCTTCACCTTCGGCGACCTCGGCGCTCTCCTCCTCCAGGAGTACGGCGAGCAACTCCTCGTCGTCGGAATCCATGGCGAGTATCTCGTCCTCGTCAGAGTCAGTGAACAGTACCTCGTCGCCGTCGGAGTCCATGGCCGAATCCGGCCAAATGTCGAACACCTGGCGGGCGTGGTGGTGGGCGCACGCAGAGAAACAGAGCTACGGCGAGGCTAGGTCGGCGAAAGCGGCGGCGGAGAAGGCGTGGAGATGGGCAGCAACAACGGCGAGCGTAGCTAGAGGCGTAGGCATGTCTCGGCGTGGGGGAGCTCCGCCGGTGAAGTCGTAGCGACAGAGCTCTTCGCGGCAGTCTGGGTGAGTGGAGTGGGTGGGAATAGGACTGTCTCGCCGACAGAGCTGGCCCACGCCCTTTTTTGTGGCGTCCGGCGTCCCCAGGGCGTACCCGAAAACCTGGGTTCGGCCTGGGTAGGCCAGACCAAAACACGCCAAAATCCGAACGAAAACAGGTCCCTGAGTACGTGACTGGACCGTTTCGACGTCCGGACTGAATTTCAGCGTTCGAATCGGCGTGCTGGGTAGGTGAGTGAAGATGCTCATGATACGGGCCAACTGGTCGATGCATTGACCGGTGCGGACAACATGCCACGCTGTACTGTACGTACGGCCCCGTGAAATCCACCCAGAACCCACTGTAACTCTCGAGAACACTAGTACAAGGTACGACTGTTAGTTGGGATTTACCTAGTACGGTACCTAATTTGGGAAGGTCAAATGGGTAGGAGAGGCCAGGAGGAAGCTGAAAGGAATCGAGCATAGCCGATCCCCGCTAGGCTCCAAATCGTGGGAAGACAGAGAATCCACAGAGACCAGCACAAGAAGCGAAGACGAGCAGTTAGCGCGGGCCGTACAAACCGAGTCCACGGAGGGGCGAGCACCTACAAGCCCCACCTTCTTTGGTTCCACGTGCAGCCTCACGCCCACCGTCGAGCCCGTGCCGTGTAGGGGTAGATACAGGAGCAGGCGAATAAATACCAGAACTGCAGTACTAGAGGACACGGACAAGTAGTACCAGTGAGAGCAGGGCAGGGAAGCCAACAGAAGCAGTTGCCTCCGAGATGCAAAGCAACAGCGTACCTATCATCAGCCCACCTAAAGCTGAACCGACACACACACACTCTGTCACGGTGGAGCCTACTGTTGCTGAGGTGAAAAGGCTACTGAGTGTAGTGCACTCCACACGACACGATCCATGGCCGCTGACCTGAACCGTGGATGCATATTGGCATTAGGCGAAGGAAAGGGCATTAGGCGAGAACAAAGTCTTCAAGTGTTCAATCTTGATCCGTTTCAGAAAAACAAGTGTTCAACGGTAGTTCCCCTAGAGCAATGGCGATCCGTTTCAGAAAAAGAAGTGTTCAATGGCAATCCTAGGAGCCATTTGGCAGTTTCGCGAGGTTAATGCCGCGTGTTAAGGAGCGAGCGAATGTAGTACTCCCTCCGAAGTGTCACGGTTTTGAACTAAGTCTAGTTTAAAATAGCGACACTTATTTATGATCGGAGGTAGTAGAAAATATGATTTGAACCATATAGATACAGGAGAACAAAAATGAACTCGGTTGTTCAGCTAACTCGGTCCTACTACTACCAATCACAACAATATATTGTAACTGGAATATTAAGCAAGAAGAAAAACGAAGAGAATTTTTATTTGCTCGACTGTTCTCCACCTGGTTCTTGCAGTCACGCAGAGCCCTTTACCACGATCGGATCCATCCTTGCATGCACAAGCTGGGCTGTACGATGGAACGGTCAGACCAGACCAGACCAGCCGATCTCACCGTCTGGTGCTGCTGCCGAACTCGGCGTCGTACACGGCGGAGAGCTCGAAGTCGTCGTCGAACGCCACCGGCACGTTGAGATCGAACGCCCCCCCGAAGCTGTCGCCGCATTTCGCCCCCGGGGAAGGCGACGGGCCGACGGACGGCATGTGCGAGCGCTTGTGGCCGCCCAGGGCCTGGCCGGAGCCGAACACGCGGAAGCAGAACGGGCACTCGTGGACGACCGGAGCATAGGCGACGCAGGCCTTGCCCGCTGCCGGCAGCGGCACGCAGCCGCCCTTGCCTTTCTTGACGCTGGCGCGGTGGCCGCCCAGAGCCTGGTACGACCGGAACACCTTCTTGCACGCGCCGCACTGGTGCCTGCCGCGTGGGCGCGCGGCAGCAGTCGCTTTGCCGTAGCCGGCCACGTCGTACTCGTCCTCGTCCTCGTCGAACAGGTTGTTGACCCTGCTGTTGTTTTGCTCGGCGTCCGGCTCGGATCTGGACCGCGTCCACGAGTCCCGAGATAGCATCACCAGAGACATGGCCACGTCCTCCTCCCGCGTCGCGTCGGAGACGCTGCTCGTCGGCCCGGGATCCGGCGCCCGCCGGCGCGCCCGCTTCGAGCGCCGGCGGCTCACGGCGAACCCCGCACCGCCTCGCGGGGACTCGGTGTCGCTCTCGCCGTCCTGCACGACCGACGACTCGCCAGCCGCCGCGGCTACCACGGCGCCGGAGAATTCAGGCGCGCCTACCTTGCAGCTACTCTTGGGATCCTCGCGCAGGACGCAGGACAGCAGGCTCGGCTGCGCCAGCTTGCCGTCCATGTCCGTCGACGAGGTGGACGCGAAGGAGACTGGTGGTGACTGCTGCTGCTGCTGCTGCGGAGGCGAGTACGCAGCAGCGGCGGCCGCGGCGGCTGCAGCTGCCGCCATGACATGGGAGCGCATGTGGCCGCCGAGCGCGCGGCCGTTCTGGAACCGCCGGAAGCAGAGCTTGCAGGTGTGCCTGTCCATCTAACACCAACCAAGCAAAGGCAATGGAGCAACAGAGATCGATCAGATGCCGCAATGCTTGCAACCGTGAGCAGCTGATCGCTTAGCTTCTTTGTTGCTCGACGATGGCTTTCGGTTGATCGACCGCAGGATATAACTAACAATAATTTGATGGGAAAGATGGAGGTAGAAGAAGTGTGAGAGGTGGATACAGTGGGGAAACTTAAAAGGAGTAGTAGGTGACAAGCATGCCTCCACCCCCGCTCCGCCAGCGCCAAGGAGGAATAGCCAGACGATCGAATCGAAGAGGAAGAAACAAGTGGGAGGGAGGCGGTGAGAAAGTTGCTCAAGCACAACACTTAAATACGCAGCAATCCTCAATGGCCCGTCAATGAATGAATGAAAAAATGGCAGAATTTGATGGGCATTTCACGTTGCAAAAAGGTCTTGATGAGGATTAGTGAACTGAAGATTCGCAGACTTAACTGCTCAAACAGTATGGCCCACCTGCAAGCGCCACAAAATCGAAATGAAAAGTTGGATTGTAAAACTGGCAAAATCAAGAGGATCGTCGGCTTTTGGAAGCTCTTCAAGTCACGCGCCATATGGGGCGTATATGTATTACTGGTGGGAGTTACGCCCCTTCACAACTCCATACGTTTGACCTTTCTTTTAGCACGGAATTAAGGAGTGATAGGTTGTCAAACGCACCTTGACAGAAGACAATTTTGGGGTACTTATTTATTAGTTGTGCGTGTGGAGTACTCTACTTTTCTGTTTTGCAGGTGCATTGGATCTGACCCGCAACAGATTTATGTTATGCGGTCATCATGGCCGTAGGTAACAGAGCGGGGTTAATCCTGGAGATGGTGACATACTGTCAAATCTGAAATCTCACATTCAATTCCTCCTCCAATTACTCCACATGTCTACCTAGGTGTCAAGATTTGGCTTTTGATGCCTTAAAAATGTTCTCTACGTCAAGTTCTATTATTTTTTCAATACTTCTATTCTAATAGAAAATAAGACTAAGGAGAACCAACTCATGGTTGAATAGTTAGGAGGACAGTGGTATCCCAGCACACAAGAGTTTAACCCCCAGGTTTAACGCTTTGATGTCTTATAAAAGCGGAATATTTTTTCGATGGGAGGCGACGTTCCCCTTAATAGTGAGGCGTCTGTGATGACTTCGTCAATATTAAGACCCGACGGCCCATTCTCTTGGAGGTTCTCATAGGGTTAGGGTGTGCGTGCGTGTGTTCATAGGAGTAAGTATATGTACGCATTGTGAGCGTTTGTGTTTATATTGTGTTTCTAAAAAAATTAAGTCTAAGACACCGTGACTATTATCAACAAGGTATTCAACATGTAAAATAGTGGGCTATCATGGGGCATAGCAATGCATGACAATCCACCCGTTCGATCTCCTATAGGGAGAAACCGCGTCGCAACATTTTTAAAAAAAATTGGTGAACTATAAATTAAATAGAGACATTGTTATGATTACAATCCAGTAGAGCTAGCTCCAACACGCAGGGAGGAGTAGAGCCTTATAAAACACCAGCATTATACTCGACCCGACTAAATTTTGCTAATTCGTGAGCTGGTCTGTTGTCTTCTCTTGAGATTTTGCAGAATCGAAAGCTTAGAAAAAGAGCTACTAGGCGTTGGATATCAGTTACCACAGTTGACGTATGTGAACGATCTTTGTCATCCGCGATAATCTTCTTGATTAATATGGCATAGTCATTTTCAATGGTTATGTCATTGACAACCAACAGGTAGAATGTTTTATACCCTCCAAGCAAGCAATTTCCTCGTAGTTTCTGCACTATCGCAGTTTGGGATTAATCTCCAAGCAGAACACTGGATCTGTCCTTTGTGGTCACAAATAAGTGCACCCCAGGAAGCAGTACTAGTGTTAAGGATGTAGCTAGCATCAACATTTAAGCAGAGCCAGTCAATGTCAGGAGGTTTCCATTGTGGTAACTTATGAAGAGTATGATTGCTGTTTTGAATTTCCTTTAGATCAAAGATTGCTCTTTTCCCTTTGGCGCCAGCGACTAGGTTCCCGTCTTTTATGTTTATTAGAGTACTTAATTAGTTATTCAGGAACTGAGATGATTGATCAATACTAGTTTTCTCGTTTCCAAAGATGATGTTGTTTCTGAGGTGCCAGGCCCGCCACCAAAGCATCATTAGTCTTTCTCTCATATTGGTATCAACAATATTCAGAATATTTAGTGTCCACTCATCACCAAATTTCTGTAGAATCCTTTCATCCGATAGTACCCAGATTTTCCTTATATTATGTCGGAGTGCTACAGATTTAGTGTAACACATGGTTGCGTGATATCCATCTTCTGGTTCCCTCCCGCAGATAGAACATGTCGGATTCAAGTGTCATGTTCCTAGAGAACCTGATTTCGACAGCTAGGGCTTATGTAGCCAATCTCTAAGTGGAGATCCTAACTTTATGCAGAACATTCGTCTTCCTAATCACATCCCAGGTTGATCGATCACCATCAAGCTTCTTACTTTGTTGTCCAGAACAGAAGTTTGCACAGTTTTGCAGCAGAGCCAGCCTGTATGCACTGCGAGCACTGAAGACCCTAGTTTTTCATAGTGCCAGGAAACAAATTCATTGCCATTTTATGGGAGATAGATACGAAGAATTTCTTGCGATGACCCAGCATACCACTGCATGATGTAGTACACTATAGTCGTTGACATAACACCAATGAAACACCGTTCACTAGTATTACATCCCTCAGAGTGGTACAACAGAAACACAGCAGGTCCAAGACATGACTATAGGTTACAACTCAACTCTTTACACAAGATCCAGAGAATACTCTAGGTTAAAGAGAGAGAAAGAAACTTCTTACAAAAAAGAATTAGAAATAAACAACTCAAAAACTATCATACTAATAGGACTCGTATCTGAACTATTGGTTTGGTATTGCTGCTATTGCAATACACTATAGAAATAGGTTCTATGGATAGAGATTATATTCCTATCTTATCAGTAACTTCAGTGTCACTTGAGTTGATGTGTATGTTGACTTTGTTGACTTCATTGAAGAGCTTTAGCTTTTGATGATGATTCATGGAGCATAACTTGAGGTAGACATTGTCTATATTGGCTTTAGAACCTAGCAAGGGTTAAGAAGATACGTTGAGTACGAGCGTACTCAGCAAGTTCAGTAGAAAAGAGTGTTTGATGCACTATATCTACAGCCACAGACCATAGGTCATAGGCAATGCAGGTTTTTGTAAATATTTCTTCAAAGGTTGCTTTTATTCTGAAAAGCTATGTCCGTCAGCCTTCACAGGTTTATCAGAACTTTCATGGAGTTCCTTTCCCGTAGCGTTCGCAGCTCCTTCCCGGAGCAGGGAGTAACAAGTTACAGTTCTTACACTCTGCAGAGGTGCGTTACTTTACCCATGAGAGATCTTAGCTTTGTTGTACATCCGGGCTGTGAACCCGTTCATACTTCCTTGGTATGAGGCCCATACTAAGATCCAAGCCAATCATTGTCCTTCTCCGCGACCCCACATACACCGCAATTGTTGTATGCCCAAACTCAAGGTAGACCTTTCCCCGTATAAAATGGCTATACCTTAGTTGGATACACACAATAACCATTAACACTAGTAATCTGTCTTTTGTAAGACCAGATCCACGGTAGACCTTTCCCCGTATAAAACGGCTATACCCACGATCTGCAACTCACAAATGCCCAGAACAGTGTCCAATGCATGCGAAAGGGAGCCGGTCCAGCTGACTTCTCCGTCCCATTCTAAATCTCATGGTTAACGCGTAATATACTCCGCAAGAATCACTGGCGACATTGGTTGTTAAGTCCTAGATAATAGGTTCCTTTACCACCAGAACTTTCATAGTAGATTATTACCTCAGGGTAAATAACCTATAATCGTATTATTATGAAAATAGTGTTTTCTGACCTTTTTCAAATACAGGTGATGACAACACTGGATTTGTAAAATACTTTACAGAAAATAATCAAGGGACATGAGCAAGTGTGAACTTGCATTTTGCGATTGCAAGATTATGCACTCACGGTCTTCGAGACAATACAAAAGATCCAATATCTGAAATCAGCATCATTGGTCCGGTAAGGACTAATGTTTATAGAAGCAAGATGCTTTTATGCATAAGTAATGTAATGCAAGTTGATAAACTCGAATCCCGGGGATAACGTTGATCTAGGGTTTGGATACTGTAATGGTTACTGTTAGAATGTGTTGTCCTTTTAGATAAGTTTCATATTTGTGCTTCTTATTAAGGCTTGTGATTGTGTGTGAAACAACATGTAATTATAATATCATAAAACAATGAGATGCACACAAATGTGAAATGCTACTTAAGATTGCTTATACTATAATTGTTTATCTTCAAACTTTTACTCTACAAGTAATGCCACTTATAAAGAACTTAAGTGTTATCAATCCTAAGTATACAAGTAAAGTATAAAGTAATGTGATTATGATTAATTGTCATATGTTGACTAAAGTGGCAAAACGAATAACTTTTGAAGAAAATATTTCTTTTCTAAGGTCTAAGCAATCTTTGTGGTTAATCAAATGTGATTGATGTTGTTTGTGCCTGCTTGAATAGTTTGGACTTGAGATGCTTTAGGTCTTAATTATAACAGACCAAAGTTAACTATAAAACACATAACAAAGTCTTTAGCATAGTATTTAAAGTATTGTAGACTAAAGTTAACTTTAAAGACATAGATGGACTTAAGGTATATGTAAGATCCCTCCTTTGTAAAGGAAAGGATCCCTGTGATTGCAATGCTAGTCCCTGGATCAATGCTAGCATCCACAGTTTAAGATGAAGTACACCGAAACAAAGGTCATTATTACATATCATTCCAGAGACAAACTTAGTCTTTACAACTCCATGGCCACAGGCCTAATACAAGAGTTCAAATATATAATAAGATAAATAAGTCTTCATCTTCATGTGCCACAGGCAAGCATGTTGAGTGTAGACTCATGACTCCTAATCATCATCAGAATATCCTACAACATCACAAGTTACATCCACAGTGGGTCAATACATTGGAAAAGTATTGGCAAGTGATACCTTAGTAGAATATTGGTGGGCTAAACACTATTTGCATTTTGGCTAAGTGTAGCTTAGGCTTTCTTTGCTCAAAATAGGTTTTGACTATTAGTTGAAAACACTAAGTTTTTATTTGTCAAAAACTCTCCCAAGGAACCACCAATAGACATTGGGGTCCTTCACCCTTGTTCAACCACAAGTTTTTACTTAGAAATTGGGATGAGGAGATTCTTGATAGCTTCCATGTCTTGATGCTCAAGTTGTCCAATACCAGGGACAATGGCTAAGTACTTAGATTCTTCCTTCTATAGAGGTTGTGCACTTTCCCCACAAGACTTGATTTTCACCAAGACAGGACCTTTCAGAAGCCTTCCCTTAGACCAAATGGACGCGTTCCCACCTATCATACCACTACCACCAACTGTCCAAATGGCTAAGTTATTGCAACCTATGTGATCCAGGCAGAGCCCATATTGCCAAGTGGCTGCACTAGAAGCTTCTTAACATTTGGCCTCTCAAATCCCTTTGTTCCTGGGTGGATTTCCACAAGTGAGATACACAAGGTAAACCATATAAATGGGCCTTGTGTAACCACTCAACATAAACCATTCCTTCCATTCCACCCAGGTGTTTCATTCACTTAGTTGTTTTATTAAGCAAAAACATAGTACAAAGACTTAGAAATATTTTATCATAGCATGAATATTTAACCACCCTTGGTTGCTACTAGCTAGGCTAAGCATGACATAGATAAGCATCTTAACTTAGAAATTTCTAGCAATTCTACAACTACTAGGATTTCCCAAGCATAGCATATAGATCAAAATAACCATGCAAGACTAGCAAAATATTTCAAATGCAAAGTTGAAAAACTTAGGAATAAAATCATGAAGGATCACTTGCCTTGGTAGTTTGGAGAGTAGCTACAATCCTCACAATCACAATCACTATTTGCACCAAAATCTACACATAAAATGATAGCACCAAATCACATACAAAATAAATACAAGCAAAAATATATGGATGCATGCAATAAGATATGTGATGATTTTCTATACTCAACAAGACAAGTGCACAGTACTGATTCATAACAAGTTCAAAAATTGCCAAACAACCTTTATTTTAACATTAAAACATTTCCCAAATAATTTTTATACACAAAATAGGCCTACACATGTTTCTGTAAAAATAACCATTTTAACAGAAACAAAACATTAAACACATTGCATATATGGAAAGGGCTTTCTCTCCTGATTCCATTGATATAAAATTTGTCAAATTTGGACATGGAAATCAAAAGTTATGAATTAAACAAGTTTAAACATCTAATAGATTTAAATTAGAATTTTAAAACGAAGAACATGCCACGCGGAGATTTCTTACTGGCTGGTACCGCTTCGCACCGGATCGTGCTTGCGCACCGTCAGATCTAACTAAATCAGGCGGCTCAGATCTGCCCATACCTCTTCGCCTAGCTTCTAATCTCACCCACTGGATTTAGATCCTACGGCCACAGATCTATAGACCACGGACGGGCGGCGCTAGCGTCGGCGACTGGCGGCGACGGCTCTGTCAGAGTCGTTGCCGACGTTCTTGGTCGCGCGGGAGAGGGAGAAGGGGCTTACTGTGCTCGCCGTGTGCTGCTGATGCTCAAGGTGGGCTTCGATGGCGAAGGGGCGCGCAGAGGTGGTCGCTGGAGCTCGTCGGAGTCGTGCACGGCATCAGGTCCTTGCAGACGGAGTTGTTGCCGACGCTCTGGACCTTCCATAATCGATCGCCGGATTTGAGTGGCGGCTCGGTCGTTTGCAGAAATGAATGGGGACGACGTCCGGAATTTGCTGCCGGAGATGTTCAGTACTGCGGTGGCACGAGTTCGATTGTGGACAGCCTAGCGGCGCTCTGCGGTTGGTGAGTGAGGGGAATGGAGCGGAGTGGGGAGAGGATCTTATAGCCAGAGCAGGGGCGGAGATCACGCACGCATTCATCGCCTATTAAGAGGATTAAAATCGCGGCAGAGGCGGGAAAGAAACGGGCGGCGACGGCGTCTGCGCGCGGGGTTTGGGGAAGAAGGAGTCGACGTGGAGAGGGTCCACCCGTCAGCGAATGCTTAGGTAGTGCGGGTGCGGTGAGAAAAACAGGGAGAGGGGGAAATCCCGGGTGGGCTGGTTTCGCTGTTGGGCCAGAAGTCCGGCGTCGGCCTTTTTCCTTTTCTTTACTCCTTTTCTTTTTCTATTTGAATTTCCAGGAAACATTTTCAAATGATTTCAAAACCATTTGAATTCAAACTTTTTCTGGATTTTTGTAGAGTGTAACACTCATATTTCTGGGCATAAAATCATGTGGTCTCTCTGTATTAGCTTGGTCCTATTGATCAAACAAAATAAACAGTGACATAGCACTTGATTTGATCAAGTTTTGAAATTGGTTTTAAATCCATATTTTTTTTGTAAATTTTGGTTTAAACACTAGCAATCAAGCAAAACAATCTGAGAGCAACAAGGTTTGGTTCTGAACAATTAATCCCTCATTGGAGAGTAGTATTTGATTTAATGTTGATCACATAAAATCATAGCTCTCAAATTATGTTTTCTTTCAAATGAGTTTGAGTTTTGATCCCTAAATGATATGCATGCATGCATGGTATGAAATCTTTGAAAACATGATTTTAGGGATGTTACAAATCTAACCCCCTTAAGGTGAATCTCTCCCTCGAGATTCGGGTTGGCTAGCAAATAGGTGAGGGTGGTCTTTCCGAAGATCATCTTCTCTTTCCCATGTTGCTTCTTCTTCGGAATGATGGTTCCATTGAACTTTGCAGAATTTGATAGTCTTAGTCCGAGTAACTCTTTCTGCAGTCTCAAGAATCTTGATAGGTTTCTCCTCATAAGTGAGATCACTTTCCAATTGGACCTCTTCCAAAGATATAGTATCCTTCAAAGAAGTCTCTTCCATTTCTGGATGACATTTCTTAAGCTGACTCACATGAAACACATTATGAATAGCTGACAAAGACTCTGGCAATTCAATATCATAGGCTACTTCCCCTTTACGACTCAGAATCTTGAATGGTCCAACATATCTTGGGGCCAACTTTCCTTTGACTCCAAACCTTTTCACTCCACGAAGTGGTGACACTCTAAGATAAGCTCTATCACCTACTTCATAGGTGACTTCTCTACGCTTAGGATCTGCGTAGCTCTTTTGTCGGGACTGTGCTATCTTCAACCTGTCCTTAACCATCTTGACTTTCTCTTCAGCCTCCTTGATGAGTTCTGGTCCGAACAAACTTCTTTCTCCCACACCATTCCATAGCAATGGGGTGGTACACTTTCTCCCATAGAGAAACTCAAATGGTGCCATCTCAATACTGGCTTGATAGCTGTTATTGTAAGAGAACTCTTAAGGCGGACTCTCATCCCAACTGGCTTCATAGTCTAGAGCACATGCTCTTAACATATCTTCAAGAATCTGATTAGTCCTTTCTGTCTGTCCATCAGTTTGAGGATGAAATGCAGTGCTGAATTCCAACCTCGTTCCCAATGACTCATGTAGTTGCCTCCAAAAATGAGAAGTGAATTGGGTTCCCCTATCAGACACAATACTCTTGGGTACCCCATGCAGGCATACAATTCTACTCATATAGATCTTGGCTAACTTAGCACTTGTATAAGTTGTCTTCACGGGTATGAAATGAGCCACTTTAGTTAGGCGATCCACTACTACCCAAATAGAATAATATCCTGACCTGGTCCTCGGCAATCCGGTGATGAAATCCATGCCAATCTTGTCCCACTTCCAATCAGGAATAGGTAGTGGTTGTAACAATCCTGCTGGTTTCTGATGTTCCGCTTTCACTCTACTACATACATCACACAAAGCAATATGTTTGGCGATGTCCTTCTTGAGATTATTCCACCAAAATCTTTCCTTCATATCCATGTACATTTTGGTGTTACCCGGATGAATGGAATACGGTGAGTTGTGTGCTTCTTGTAAAATCAGTTTCCGAAGATCCGGATCCTGTGGAACTCATATACGTTTTCCATGCCATAAAGTACCCTATTCGTCTTCATGGAATCCTTTGGATTTTCCTTTGCCAATCTTTTCCTTAATCTCTTCAATTTCCTTATCTGCCTTTTGGGCTTCTTTGATCTTGTCCAACAAGGTGGGTTGAACATCCAAAGACATGAGATGTCCCTCAGGCACAATCTCCATTGGGCACACAGATCATCTGGTAATTCTCCCTTAGTAAGGCCATTCACAAAAACCTTACGGCTTAGAGCATCCGCCACAACATTTGCTTTACCGGGGTGGTATTGCAAACTCAAGTCATAGTCCTTGATGAGTTCTAGCCATCTTCTTTGTCTCATGTTAATTTCCTTCTGGGTGAAGATATATTTCAAACTCTTGTGATCTGTGAACACTTCACATCGCTTTCCCAAAAGATAATGTCTCCATGTTTTGAGTGCATGGACAACAGAGGCTAACTCTAAATCATGAGTAGGATAGTTTACCTCATGAGTTTTGAGTTGTCTCGAGGCATAAGCCACAACTTTTCCTTCTTGCATAAGTACTGCACCTAATCCATGATGAGATGCATCACAATACACTTGAAAATCCTTCTCCAAATCTGGCAAACATAAGACTGGTGCTGTCACTAGTTTCTTCTTCAATTCTTGAAAGCTGAGTTCACAACTTTCAGACCAAGCAAATTTCTTGTCTTTCTTTAGCAATTCTGTCATAGGTTTAGCTACCTTGGAAAAATTCTCAATATAGTATCCTGCCAAGCCAAGGAAGCTACGAACCTCTTTCACTGACTTGGGAGATTCCCATTCAGTTACAGCTGAAACTTTAGCAGGATCAACTGCTACACCATCTCCTGACACAACGTGTCCAAGAAATCCACACTTGCTGAATTTGGCATACAGCTTATGCTCTCTAAGTTTCTCAAGTATCAAACGTAAATGTCCTTCATGCTCTTCCTTGCTCTTGGAGTAGATTAGAATGTCATCGATGAATACGACAACAAACTTGTCAAGGAACTCCATGAACACTTTGTTCATCATATTCATGAAGTATGCTGGTGCATTGGTCAAACCAAATGGCATCACGGTATACTCATACAATCCATACCTTGTGGTGAAAGCTGTCTTAGGTATGTCTTGTTCCCTTATCTTTAACTGAAAATAACCTGACCGGAGATCAATCTTTGAGAACACACAAGCTCCTTCCAACTGATCAAACAAGTCATTGATTCTTGGCAAAGGGTATTTGTTCTTGATAGTCACCTCATTGAGTGAACGGTAATCTATGCATAACCTTTGAGTTCTATCTTTCTTTTCCACAAACAAAACTGGTGCTTCCCAAGATGAGGAACTTGGTTGTATAAAATCTTTCTGCAACTGTTCACCAAGTTGTTTCTTGAGTTCTTTCAACTCATCCACCGACATCTTGTACGGTCTCTTTGCTATTGGTCCAGATCCTGGTAGCAAATCAATGAGGAACTCCACATCTCTATCTGGTGGCATTCTCGGCAATTCTTCCGGAAACACATCCGGATATTCACACACAATAGGCACACTGTCCATGCTAACCCCCTTAAGAGAATTTAGCTTACTCCTTTTTGATTCAAAGTTGGTCTTGAATCTAATCCTTTTGTTTTCTGGAGTTGTGAGTGAGACAGTATGGTTGGCACAATCTATCACTCCCTTGTGCTTAGTCATCCAGTCCATTCCCAAAATGACATCCAATCCTTGGGAATTTAGGATTATCAGGTTAACGGGAAACTTATACTTCCCAAACTTTATGACTAGATCATGACATCCTGAGTTCACTATCATTTCTCCGCCAGGAGAACTTAATTTTATAGGACACCCAATAGTTTCTACCGGTAGTTCATTTCTTTCAACAAATGCTCTTGATATGAATGAATGAGATGCACCAGTATCAAAGAGAACAAATGCTAGAACAGAATTGAGTTTGAACTTACCAGCAACAGCATCAGGTTCCTCATAGATTTCCTCCACATTGATGTGGTTCACTTGTCCCTTTTGAAAAGGGTTGGGCTTGTTGGGTCCTTCAACTTTCTTTTCTGGGCATTCATTTGCATAATGCCTCATCTTCTTGCACTTGAAACATTCAACCTGACTAAGATCCTTCTTGACAGGCTGGCTTCCACTGCCACTTCCACTTCCATTGTGGTGGCTCTTATATCCACCCTTGTGATTCTTGTACTTATCGTTGTCATGACTATGGTGGTGCTTGTTGTCATGATAAAGGTTGTGGTTGTGGTGCTTGTTGAACTTCGCATGCTTGTGGGATCCAGAACTCCCACTGTCATCATAATGGGAACGCTTGTGAGACGATCCTGAGCTGTGCATGTCAGAGTGCTTTCTCTTCCTGCTTTCAACTTGTTTCATCTTGCTCTCCAAAATAGCAACCTTGTCACAAAGAGACTGGTATGTGGGAACATAGGCCATAGCTAACTGCAGGTTCAGTTCATCATTCAACCCTTCAAGGAACTTTTCCTTCCTCTTAGCATCAGTGTCAACTTCATCCGGTGCGTATCGCGCCAGATTGTTAAACTCCTCAATATATTCAGCCATGCTGCGGTGGCATTGCTTCAAGTTATGGAACTCTTTCTTCTTCAAACTCATCACTCCGGATGAGATGTGAGAAGTACGGAAACCATCTTCAAAGATAGCCCATGTCACATCCTCAATGGGAGTGGTGATATGGAAGTTATCCCACCAAGTGGCTGCTGGTCCTTCCAATAAGTGAGCCGCAAATCTGACTTTCTCTTCATCAGTACAGCCAACAGGTACCAAGTCCTTGTTCACAGAGCGTAGCCAATCATTGGCCACCATAGGATCAGTAGTTCGTGAGAACTTTGCTGGCCTCAGTCTCAAGAACCTGGTAAGCATGTCAAAACCCGGTGGGTTGTTCTGATTGTTGTTGTTGTTGTTGTTGTTGTTGTTGTTGTTGTTGTTGTTGTTGTTGTTGTTGTTGTTGTTGTTGTTGTTGTGTGTTGTTGTTGTTGTTGTTGTTGTTGTTGTTGTTGTTGTTGTTGTTGTTGTTGTTGTTGTTGTTGTTGTTGTTGTTGTTGTTGTTGTTGTTGTTGTTGTTGTTGTTGTTGTTGTTGTTGTTGTTGTTGTTGTTGTTGTTGTTGTTGTTGTTGTTGTTGTTGTTGTTGTTGTTGTTGTTGTTGTTGTTGTTGTTGTTGTTGTTGTTGTTGTTGTTGTTGTTGTTGTTGTTGTTGTTGTTGTTGTTGTTGTTGTTGTTGTTGTTGTTGTTGTTGTTGTTGTTGTTGTTGTTGTTGTTGTTGTTGTTGTTGTTGTTGTTGTTGTTGTTGTTGTTGTTGTTGTTGTTGTTGTTGTTGTTGTTGTTGTTGTTGTTGTTGTTGTTGTTGTTGTTGTTGTTGTTGTTGTTGTTGTTGTTGTTGTTGTTGTTGTTGTTGTTGTTGTTGTTGTTGTTGTTGTTGTTGTTGTTTTTGTTCTGATTCCTTTTTCATCAGCTGAGTCTGAGCTGTCATCATTTGCTACATCTCAGGGGTGATGTTGTTGTTGTTGGGGTTGGGATTGGCACGTCGGGGAGGCATCTGTGGTTTGTTCAATAGAGATAAGAATGAGATACCCATAGATGCTAACATGCACAATACATCACATAACAAATCACAATCATGCATCAAAGTAATAAAAGTTCAACAACATAGACAACAAGTTCTGAAAAGTAAACACACCAATAGCAAGCCATCCACATGTTGGATGGTCATTACGACTCAATAACCAAAGACATGATAAATAAAGGTAAATGAGTAGTCATCACTACTCCTCGGCATCCACCTCCTCATCAACAAATGTAAGACCTGGATTCTCCATAGCGGTCTTGTATTCCTCGACATTGGTGGTCAAGGTCTCTACTTTGGCTTTGAGAGCCCTCTTCTGTGAACGAAGCCTCTCAATCACAGTCTGCTGATGCTCGAGATCGAAGTCCTTGGCCTCTAGTTCTGCAGTCATGTCTCGAATCCTCTTGTTCCTATCTTGGACTCGCTTCTCTTGGCTCTTGAACTTTCTGTCCTGACTCTCAAACTTGGCCTCCATCTCCTTGACTATCTCATCTTGCTCCGCGAAGAGTTTGTCCTTCTCACGAAGCTGCACCTGGAGTTCGTCATTGCTGAGCATGACGTTGGTCCTATCAGTGTCTACGTGCCTAAGAAGAACCTCTAAGTCCTGGAGGTATAGACGAATCGGCTCTGCTGTCTCCCTCGAAGTATCCTCGAAGTTAATGGCCTCACCATCCTCATCACGTCTACCGAAGGTGTGGAAGTGAGTACCTCTAACCTGTCGAGAGTGTCTCCCTAACAGACGTCCAATCAAGTCCTGCATGACTACCTCTAGGCCTCTCTCCTTCTCATCGTGCATGAGCTTGAAGATGATTGCCTCCGTGGTAGGCTCAGTCTGGCGTCCGGGCTGATTAACCTTGAAGTCCCAAAGGTCTTTCCTCTCAAACTTGGTGAGGGGAAGCACCATGATGGTAGGAAGAGGGAGATTGAGAAAACTAGTGAGCTCAATAATACGAGGGCCAAAGCGAGTTCCCTTGAACTCTTCAGCCGTGCTGATGGTAACATTAGGCATCTATTTATAAGATAGAAAAAGTTAGAGTCAACATAATGAATAATTTACAAGACAAAGCATCACAGGAATAACATTGACAAACACACGTCATAGAATACATAAAATCCATCACAAGCATCCAAGGTTCAACTTATTTTAGACATCATTTTTGGAAAATAAAATGATAAGTGTGGTGGTCCAACTAACGGAGTACGTTTACAATCCCATCTCACTTGCCAAGTTGGCTAACAGGGCATCCCTAGAGGCAATCTGTTTGTCTAGATCACAAGACTCCATTGCTAAGTCTATGATGTCCTTCCTTAAGCTTTGGTTGGTAGCCTCTAGCTCTTGGGTATGCTTCTTTTCTTCCCTACGGTCATTCTGGGTGTTAAGCATTCTGCACTTGATTCTATCACCAAGTTCTTTGATGGCCTTCCAAGCTGCATCCCTTGCTGAATTAAAGAATGTGGTGTGCATCACTGAGTTGGTGACCATGCATAATCTTGAGTCCTTGTGGTTGTCTTCCTTGTTTTTATACAAGTGAAGTTGCACCCACCAGTACTCAACTCCTTCATCCATCACAGGAAAACCTTTGTACACAGCTGCACCATGTATTCCCATGGCAACCATGACGTCCTTGAGAGCCTTGGGGAACTCTGTCTCACATTCCAATGTCATAGTCATGAGTGGTCCCTTCCTCACGGCTTCGTTGATGGAGTTCATCTACAAATAAAGATGAGAAAGAAGATTAGAAAAGTTTACGAGAAGAAAAGACAAGTGTGGAAGTTGTTGAATTTTTTCCTTAGTGGTTTCCAATCCTAGGGTCATAATCCTACAGGCAACACAATGCTCTGATACCATATGTAAAATCCCTCCTTTGTAAAGGAAAGGATCCCTGTGATTGCAATGCTAGTCCCTGGATCAATGCTAGCATCCACAGTTTAAGATGAAGTACACAGAAACAAAGGTCATTATTACATTTCATTCCAGAGACAAACATAGTCTTTACAACTCCATGGCCACAGGCCTAATACAAGAGTTCAAATATATAATAAGATAAATAAGTCTTCATCTTCATGTGCCACAGGCAAGCATGTTGAGTGTAGACTCATGACTCCTAATCATCATCAGAATATCCTGCAACATCACAAGTTACATCCACAGTGGGTCAATACATTGGAAAAGTATTGGCAAGTGATACCTTAGTAGAATATTGGTGGGCTAAACACTATATGCATTTTGGCTAAGTGTAGCTTAGGCTTGCTTTGCTCAAAATAGGTTTTGACTACTAGTTGAAAATACTAAGTTTTTCTTTGTCAAAAACTCTCCCAAGGAACCACCAATAGACATTGGGGTCCTTCACCCTTGTTCAACCACAAGTTTTTACTTAGAAATTGGGATGAGGAGATTCTTGATAGCTTCCATGTCTTGATGCTCAAGTTGTCCAATACCAGGGACAATGGCTAAGTACTTAGATTCTTCCTTCTATAGAGGTTGTGCACTTTCCCCACAAGACTTGATTTTCACCAAGACAGGACCTTTCAGAAGCCTTCCCTTAGACCAAGTGGACGCGTTCCCACCTATCATCCCACTACCACCAACTGTCCAAATGGCTAAGTTATTGCAACCTATGTGATCCAGGCAGAGCCCATATTGCCAAGTGGCTGCACTAGAAGCTTCTTAACATTTGGCCTCTCAAATCCCTTTGTTCCTGGGTGGCTTTCCACAAGTGAGATACACAAGGTAAACCATAGAAATGGGCCTTGTGTAACCACTCAACATAAACCATTCCTTCCATTCCACCCAGGTGTTTTATTCACTTAGTTGTTTTATTAAGCAAAAACATAATCCAAAGACTTAGAAATATTTTATCATAGCATGAATATTTAACCACCCTTGGTTTCTACTAGCTAGGCTATGAAGGGTTTCGCGGCATAGTAAATCAAAATTTTCTACGGAGCGAACAGAGGGAAAGCCAAGATCTAATCTAGGAGATGCAAACAACGAGAGAGATTGGATTAGATCTTCATACCCTTGAAGATTCGCACAGCGGAACGTTCGTCGGAACGTGGGTAATGTAGTCGTACTCGCTTCTCCTCCTCGCGATCCGATCCGATCTAGCACCACAAGTGGCGGTGCCTCCGTGAGATGCACACGTGCAGCACCTCGACGTCTCCTCCTTCCTCGGACCAGCGAGTATGGTGGAGAGATAGATTGGATCTACAGCACGACGGCGTGGTGTATATGGTGGAGAATTTCTGCTGCAGGGCTTCGCCTACAAACAGTCGGGAGGGAGAGAGGAAGGTAGCAAGGCTGCTAGGGCTTGGAGGAAGGTGTGTGGGGGGGGGAGGGGGCGCACCACCCCTCTATATATAGAGGGGGGCGGCCAGCCCTTGCCCCTCCTCCAAGCCTATCTCTAGTTTAAACAATTTAAACTCTCCCTTATCTAGAAATCCTATCTCTAGTTTAAACGATTTAAACTCTCCCTTATCTAGAAATTCTATCCCGAGATTTAAACGAGTCAAATCTCTCTAGAATCGGCTGGGCCCTATGGGGCCTTGTGCCCCTGGCCCAATGCGGACAGGAAACTCTCTCATAGGCCCATGCCCCCTCCCGGAAGGTGGGGCCACGTTGGTCCCCTTCCAGAAGGTTCTAGAAGCTTCTGGTACAATACCGATTAACCCGGAACAATTCCGAACTCCAAAAACTGCACTGCCTTATATGAATCTTATTCTCCGGACCATTCCGGAACCTCTCGTGATATCCTGGATCCCATCCGAGACTCCGAACAAAAATTCATAAACCAATTATCCAATCTATCCTAGCGTCGAGATACGTTAAGTGTGTGACCCTGCGGGTTCGAGAATATGCAGACATGATCTTCTATCAATAATCAACAGCGGGGTCTGGGCACCCATATTGACTCCCACACATTCATCGATGATCATATCGGATGAACCACGATGCCAGGATTCAATCAATCCCATATATATATTCCCTTCGTCTCGCGATATTTTACTTGCCCGAGATTCGATCGTCGGTACCGTCATACCTAGTTCAATCTCGTTCACAGCAAGTACTTTACTCGTTCCGTAATCCGATATCACTTTGTGATTAACTCCTTAACCACATGCTTGCAAGCGGTGTTGATATCGATTACCGAGTGGGCCCGAAGTATATCTCTCCGACTTGGGAGGGACAAATTCCATCTCGATACATACAACCCAACAGATACTTTCCGATCACCTGAGAGACACCTTTATGATCACCCTCTCATAGGATGACGTTTGATGACCTCAAAGCTTTCTTCCGATACCAGGGAGTTGCATTATCAAATAGTCTAAGGAATACAATATTTGACATAGGAAAAGCTTCGCAAAGACGAACACGATGACACGATCTAATTGCTCTGCTTTGTTTGGGTCTATCCACCATATCATTCTCCCAATGATATGATCTCATTATCAATTGACAACTCATGTCTATGGTTAGGAAACCTTAACCATCATTGATCAATGAGCTAGTCCATAGAGGCGTACTAGGGACACGGTGTTGTTTACAAAGCACACAAGTATTAATGTTTCCGCTTAATACAATTCTAGCATGGAATATAAACTTTATCATGAACAAGAATTATAATAATAACATCTTTATTATTGCCTCTAGGGCATAATTCCAACAGTCTCCCACTTGCACTAGAGTCAATAATCTAGTTTACATTTGGCAACAATCTCACACCCATGGCACTGAGGTGTTGATCATGTTTTACACGTGGAAGAGGTTTAGTCAATGGATCTGCGACATTCAGATCCGTATGTACTTTGCTAATCTTCAGATCTCCATCTGCTATATAATCTCGGATTATATGAAACTTGCGGTTGATATGCTTGGTCTTTGGATGATATCTTGGTTCCTTAGCGAGTGCTATGGCGCCAGTGTTGTCACACAATATCTCCAGTGGGTCCAATGCACTTGGAACCACGCCAAGCTCAGTGATGAAGTTTCTGATCCAAACTCGTTCACTTGACGCTTCTGCAGCAGCCATGTATTCTGCTTCTACTGTAGATCCCGCGATCACGCTTTGCTTGCAGCTTCTCCAGCTCACAGCTCCTCCATTCAAAATATAAATGTATCCTGTCTGAGATTTAGAATCATCCTTGTCGGTGTCGAAACTAGCATCGACGTAACCTTTTACGACAAGCTGTTCATCACCCCCATAGACTAAGAAGATTTCTTTAGTTCTATTTAGGTACTTTAGGATGTTCTTCACGGCTGTCCAGTGTTCCACTCCTGGATCACTTTGATATCTGCTCGTCAAACTAAGAGCATTGGACACATCCGGTCTAGTACACAGCATGGCATACATGATGGAACCTATGGCCGAGGCATAAGGCACTTTGCTAATAGCTTCCCTATCATTTACCGTAGCTGGACACTGAGCCTTGCTCAATATCTTACCTGACAACATAGGCACTGAACCTTTCTTTGCCTTATCCATTCTGAACCTTTTCAGAACTTTGTCTAGGTATGTACTCTGGCTTAAAGCTATCAGGCGTCTTTGTCTATCTCTATAGATTTTGATGCCCAATATATAAGCAGCTTCACCTAGGTCTTTCATTGAAAAACACTTGTTCAAATAACTCTTCACATCGTTAAGCATGTTGATGTCATTTCCGATAATCAATATGTCATCCACATACAGTACCAGAAACGTCACCGAGCTCCCACTCACTTTCTTGTAGATGCAAGCTTCGTAGCAATTTGGAACAAATCCAAAGCTCTTGATCAAAAAGAAGGTTCCAACTCCGAGATGCTTGCTTCAATCCATAAATGGAACGCTGAAGTTTGCATACTTTATCAGCATCCTTAGGATCGACAAAACCTTCGGGTTGCATCATATACAACTCTTCATCAATGTTGCCATTGAGGAACGCAGTCTTGACATCCATCTGCCATATTTCATAATCATGAAACGCAACAATTGCTAATAAAATCCGAATGGACTTAAACATCGCTACGGGAGAGAAAGTCTCATCGTAGTCAACACCTTGAACTTGTCGAAAACCTTTTGCGACAAGCCGTGCTTTATAGACGGTAACATTACCATCCGCGTCCGTTTTCTTCTTGAATATCCATTTGCACTCAACGGCCTTTCGGTCGCTAGGAGGATCCACCAAAGTCCATACTTGGTTTTCTCTCATGGATCCCAATTCGGATTTCATGGCTTCCAGCCATTTCTCAGAGTCTGGGCTCATCATCGCTTCCTCATAGTTCGTAGGTTCACTGTCTTCTACTAACAAGACAGTCAAGACAGGGTTGCCGTACCACTCAGGAGGGGCACACGACCTTGTCGACCTGCGACGTTCAGTAGCAGCATCGTCCGAAGCTTCATGATCCTTGTCATTAGCTTCCTCTATTGTTGGTGCAGGCGGCACTGAAACAATTTCAGGTGCTGCGCTACTCTCCAATTCAAGAGAAGGTTCAATAACCTCGTCTAGCTCTACTTTCCTCCCACTCACTTCTTTCGAGAGAAACTCCTTCTCAAGAAAGGAACCGTTCTTTGCGACAAACACTTTGCCTTCGGTTCTGTGATAGAAGGTATACCCAATAGTTTCCTTAGGGTATCCTATGAAGACGCATTTCTCCGCTTTGGGTTCGAGCTTGTCCGGCATCAACTTCTTGACGTAAGCTTCGCATCCCCAAACTTTAAGAAACGACAACTTAGGTTTAGCACCAAACCACAGTTCATACGGTGTCGTCTCAACGGATTTAGATGGAGCCCTATTTAAAGTGAATGCAGCGGTTTCTAATGCATAACCCCAAAATGATAACGACAAATCAGTAAGAGACATCATCGATCGGACCATATCTAATAGGGTTCGATTCCGGCGTTCAGACACACCATTGCGCTGTGGTGTTCCGGGTGGCGTGAGTTGCGAAACAATTCTGCTTGCTTTAAGATGCGTGAGAAAATCATAACTCAAATATTCGCCCCCACGATCGGATCGTAGAAACTTAATCTTTCTGTTACGATGGTTCTCTACTTCATTCTGAAATTCTTTGAACTTTTCAAACGTTTCAGATTTATGTTTCATTAAATAGACATACCCATATCTACTTAAGTCATCGGTAAAAGTGAGGAAATAGCGATATCCACCGCGCGTTGAAACACTCATCGGTCTGCATACATCGATATGTATGATTTCCAACAAGTCCGTTGCTCGCTCCATCATACCGGAGAACGGGGTTTTGATCATCTTGCCCATGAGGCATGGTTCACATGTGTCAAATGATTCAAAATCAAGAGACTCCAAAAGTCCATCAGAATGGAGTTTCTTCATGCGCTTTACTCCAATATGACCTAGACGACAGTGCCACAAATAAGTAGTATTATCACTATCTACTTTGCATCTCTTAGCCTCAATGTTATGGATGTGTGTTTCATCCCTTTCGAGATTTAGAAGAAATAAACCATTCACAAGAGGTGCATGACCATAAAAGATGTTACTCATATAAATAGAACAACCATTATTCTCCGATTTAAATGAATAACCGTCTTGCAATAAACACGATCCGGAAATGATGTTCATGCTCAACGCAGGCACATAATAACATTTATTAAGGTTTAAAACTAATCCCGAAGGTAAAACTAAGGAGAGCGTGCCGACGGCCATCACATCAACTCTTGATCCGTTGCCAACGCGCATCGTCACCTCATCCCTCGCAAGCCGCCGTCTATTCCGTAGCTCCTGTTTCGAGTTACAAATATTAGCAATTGAACTGGTATCAAATACCCAGGCACTACAACGAGGGCTAGTAAGGAAAACATCAATAACATGTATATCAAATATACCTTTGATGGTGCCAGCCTTCTTGTCTGCTAAGTACTTCGAACAGTTGCGCTTCCAGTGACCCTTGTCCTTGCAATAGAAGCACTCAGTGTCCGGCTTGGGACCAGACCTGAGCTTCTTCTCAGCAGGGGCATTGCGCTTGCCGCCACCCTTCTTGAAGGGATTCTTTGATCCCTTACCTTTCTTAAAGGAGGTCTTGTTGACCATCAACACATGATTATCCTTCTCGATGTCCACTTCCGCAGTCTTCAGCTTTGCGAAGAGCTCGGTGATCGTATCAGTGGAACCAATCTGATTATGAGTCACTACAAAACTTTTGTAGCTGGGAGGGAGTGATTGCAGAACCCTGTCAATCTTGAGCTCCTCTGGAATCGTGCATTCCAGTTGCTCAAGGCGTTGAGTGTAGCCCGATATCTTTATGGCGTGCTCACTAACGGAACTCCCTTCCTCCATCTTGCAGTTAAAGAACTTCTCAGAGATCTCATATCTCTCAGAACGGGCTTGAGTCTGAAACATGTTTTTCAGCTCCTCGAGAATCTCAAAGGTCCCGGGATAGGTTTCAAAACGATTTTGAAGCTCCGGTTCCATAGCAAACAACATGGTGCTCTTAATCACACCATAATCATCTTTGCGCGACTGATAGACAGCTTTCTCATCAGCCGGCGCAGTTGCAGCAGGGGGGTCACCTAACGCTTTACCAAGGACATAGTCCTTTTGTCCGCCAGACAGAATGATTCTTATATTGCGGAACCAATTGGTGAAGTTAGACCCATTGTTTCTAAGCTTTTCCTTCTCAGCAAAAACGTTGAAGTTGAAGTTGGATTTGGCCATGTGATCTACAGTTTTTGCAAGTACAATTTAGACTATGTTCATGATAAATAGTTCAACTTAATCAAATTACTAGATGAACTCCCACTAAATTCAACATCCCTCAAGTTGTTTAGTGAACACGATCCAAATTCACCACACCTAATCCGATCATCACGAGAAGAGATGTGGTTTCAATGGTGGACAACGAAGTGTCGATCATATCATTCATATGACTCATGCTTAACCTTTCGGTTCTTGTGTTTCGAGGCCATGTATGTACATGCTAGGCTCGTCAAGTTAGACCCAAGTATTTCCGCGTGTGCAAAAACTGGCTTGCACCCGTTGTATGTGAGCGTAGAGTCTATAGCACCCAATCATCACGTGATGCTTGGACACGACGAACTTTCGCAACGGTGCATACTTGGGGAGAACATAGTTTTTATCTTGATCTTTAAGTGAGGAATCATCTTATAATGCTACCGTCGCGATCTAAGCATGATAAGATACATAAAAGGATAAACATCACATGCATATAACTTTATGTGACATGGTATAGCCTATCTTCGCGCAATGATCTCCATCTTGTGCGTTCCGGCATGATCTCCATCACTCCACCATGATTGCCTCCACCACGAATAGCAACTACAACTATTGCTAACTACTTAGCGATAAAGTAAAGCTATTACATGGCGTATAAGAAGTTGACTCGCAGGTCATACACAATTATAAAGACAACCATATGGCTCCTGCCGGTTGTGTACTCATGGACATGCAAGTCGTGAAACATTACAAAACATGATCATCGCATACATTATACACATCACATCTTGGGCCATACCATATCACAGAAAACACTCCCTGCAAGAACAAGTTAGACGCCTCTACTTTGTTGTTGCATGTTTTACGTGGCTTATGGGAGTAGATGCTAAGAACGATTCTTACCTACGGAAAGCCACAACGGTGATATTATGGTTGCCAAACTCCGGTGTTAATCCCATGACAACTATAGTGAGAGAAACTGACATCCACCAGCCGCATGTGTGGTATAAGCCACACGTCAAGTGCGGAGCCGGTCTCGCGAATGACGTCGCGTAAGGTTGGCCTGGACCGCTTCAATCTCACTATCCCGCGTCATAAGAAGAACACAAACAAGAGGCTTGCAACAGAAAACATCAACGCCCGCAACAACCATGTTGCGTTCTACTCGTGAAACACATCTACGCATAGATCTAGCTCTGATACCACTGAAGGGTTTCGCGGCATAGTAAATCAAAATTTTCTACGGAGCGAACAGAGGGAAAGCCAAGATCTAATCTAGGAGATGCAAACAACGAGAGAGATTGGATTAGATCTTCATAACCTTGAAGATTCGCACAGCGAAACGTTCGTCGGAACGTGGGTGATGTAGTCGTACTCGCTTCTCCTCCTCGCGATCCGATCCGATCTAGCACCACAAGTGGCGGTGCCTCCGTGAGATGCACACGTGCAGCACCTCGACGTCTCCTCCTTCCTCGGACCAGCGAGTATGGTGGAGAGATAGATTGGATCTACAGCACGACGGCGTGGTGTATATGGTGGAGAATTTCTGCTGCAGGGCTTCGCCTACAAACAGTCGGGAGGGAGAGAGGAAGGTAGCAAGGCTGCTAGGGCTTGGAGGAAGGTGTGTGGGGGGGAGGGGGCGCACCACCCCTCTATATATAGAGGGAGGGCGGCCAGCCCTTGCCCCTCCTCCAAGCCTATCTCTAGTTTAAATAATTTAAACTCTCCCTTATCTAGAAATCCTATCTCTAGTTTAAACGATTTAAACTCTCCCTTATCTAGAAATTCTATCCCGAGATTTAAACGAGTCAAATCTCTCTAGAATCGGCTGGGCCCTATGGGGCCTTGTGCCCCTGGCCCAATGCGAACAGGACACTCTCTCATAGGCCCATGCCCCCTCCCGGAAGGTGGGGCCACGTTGGTCCCCTTCCAGAAGGTTCTAGAAGCTTCCAGTACAATACCGATTAACCCGGAACAATTCCGAACTCCAAAAACTGCACTGCCTTATATGAATCTTATTCTCCGGACCATTCCGGAACCTCTCGTGATATCCCGGATCCCATCCGAGACTCCGAACAAAAATTCATAAACCAATTATCCAATCTATCCTAGCGTCGAGATACGTTAAGTGTGTGACCCTGCGGGTTCGAGAATATGCAGACATGATCTTCTATCAATAATCAACAGCGGGGTCTGGGCACCCATATTGACTCCCACACATTCATCGATGATCATATCGGATGAACCACGATGCCAGGATTCAATCAATCCCATATATATATTCCCTTCGTCTCGCAATATTTTACTTGCCCGAGATTCGATCGTCGGTACCGTCATACCTAGTTCAATCTCGTTCACAGCAAGTACTTTACTCGTTCCGTAATCTGATATCACTTTGTGATTAACTCCTTAACCACATGCTTGCAATCGGTGTTGATATCGATTACCGAGTGGGCCCGAAGTATATATCTCCGACTTGGGAGGGACAAATTCCATCTCGATACATACAACTCAACATATACTTTCCGATCACCTGAGAGACACCTTTATGATCACCCTCTCATAGGATGACGTTTGATGACCTCAAAGCTTTCTTCCGATACTAGGGAGTTGCATTATCTCATGGTCTAAGGAATACAATATTTGACATAGGAAAAGCTTCGCAAAGACGAACACGATGACACGATCTAATTGCTCTACTTTGTTTGGGTCTATCCACCATATCATTCTCCCAATGATATGATCTCATTATCAATTGACAACTCATGTCTATGGTTAGGAAACCTTAACCATCATTGATCAATGAGCTAGTCCATAGAGGCGTACTAGGGACACGGTGTTGTTTACAAACCACACAAGTATTAATGTTTCCGCTTAATACAATTCTAGCATGGAATATAAACTTTATCATGAACAAGAATTATAATAATAACATCTTTATTATTGCCTCTAGGGCATAATTCCAACAGGCTAAGCATGGCATAGATAAGCATCTTAACTTAGAAATTTCTAGCAATTCTACAACTACTAGGATTTCCCAAGCATAGCATATAGATCAAAATAACCATGCAAGACTAGCAAAATATTTCTAATGCAAAGTTGAAAAACTTAGGAATAAAATCATGAAGCACCACTTGCCTTGGTAGTTTGGAGAGTAGCTACAATCCTCACAATCACAATCACTATTTGCACCAAAATCTACACATAAAATGATAGCACCAAATCACATACAAAATAAATACAAGCAAAAATATATGGATGGATGCAATAAGATATGTGATAATTTTCTATACTCAACAAGACAAGTGCACAATACTGATTCATAACAAGTTAAAAACTTGCCAAACAACCTTTATTTTAACATTAAAACATTTCCCAAATAATTGTTATACACAAAATAGGCCTACACATGTTTCTGTAAAAATAACCATTTTAATAGAAACAAAACATTAAACACATTCAATATATGGAAAGGGCTTTCTCTCCTGATTCCATTGATATAATTTTTTTCAAATTTGGACGTGGAAATCAAAAGTTCTGAATTAAACAAGTTTAAACATCTAATAGATTTAAATCAGAATTTTAAAACGAAGAACATGCCACGCGGCGCTTTCTTATTGGCTGGTACCGCTTCGCACCGGATCGTGCTTGCGCACCGTCAGATCTAACTAAATCGTGCGGCTCAGATCTGCCCGTACCTCTTCGCCTAGCTTCTAATCTCACCCACTGGATTTAGATCCTACGACCACAGAACTATCGACCACGGACGGGCGGCGACTGGCGGCGACGGCTCTGTCAGAGTTGTTGCCGATGTTCTAGGTCGCGCGGGAGAGGGAGAAGGGGCTTACTATGCTCGCCGTGTGCTGCTGATGCTTAAGGTGGGATTCGATGGCGAAGGGGCGCGCAGAGGTGGTCGCTGGAGCTCGTTGGAGTCGTGCACGGTGTCGGGTCCTTGCAGACGGAGTTGTTGCCGACACTCTCGACCTTATGTAATTGATTGCCGGAGTTGAGTGGAGGCTCGGTCGTTTGCAGAAATGAACGGGGACCACGTCCGGAATTTGCTGCCGGAGATGTTCAGTACTGCGGCGGCGCGAGTTCGATTGTGGACAGCCTAGCGGCGCTCTGCGGTTGGTGAGTGAGGGGAATGGAGCGGAGTGGGGAGAGGATCTTATAGCCGGAGCAGGGGCGAATATCACGCACGCATTCATCGCCTATTAAGAGGATTAAAATCACGGCAGAGGCGGGGAAGAAACGGGCGGCAACGACGTCTGGGCGCTGGGTTTGGGGAAGAAGGAGTCGATGTGGAGAGAGTCCACCCGTCAGCGACTGCTTAGGTAGTGCAGGTGTGGTGAGAAAACAGGGAGAGAGGGAAATCCCGGGTGGGTTGGTTGCTGGGCTGGTTTCGCTGTTGGGCCAGAAGTCTGGCGCCGACCTTTTCCCTTTTCTTTACTCCTTTTCTTTTTCTATTTGAATTTCCAGGAAACATTTTCAAATGATTTCAAAACCATTTGAATTCAAACTTTTTCTGGATTTTTGTAGAGTGTAACACTCATATTTCTGGGCATAAAATCATGTGGTATCTCTGTATTAGCTTGGTCCTATTGATCAAACAAAATAAACAATGACATAGCACTTGATTTGATCAATTTTTGAAATTGGTTTTAAATCCATATTTGTTTTGTAAATTTTGGTTTAAACACTAGAAATCAAGCAAAACAATCTAAGAGCAACAAGGTTTGGTTCTGAACAATTAATCCCTCATTGGAGAGTAGTATTTGATTTAATGTTGATCACATAAAATCATAGCTCTCAAATTCTGTTTTCTTTCAAATGAGTTTGAGTTTTGATCCCTAAATGATATGCATGCATGCATGATATGAAATCTTTGAAAACATGATTTTAGGGATGTTACAGTATATTGCTTATGTTATTTGTACGTTGTTCACTTTATAATGTTTCCTTAAAGTTACTTAAGAAAGGTTATACTTTTATTTGGTGTAGTGGTTTCTTGATTTTATAATGGAATAGAAACTTTTATCTCTTTATAAAGGTGTGGTTAAGATTTGTATCTAAGGAATAATATCACTTAGTTACTTATGAATTTACTATAGAGTTTTGATATGTTTATACATTTGTGATTAAAACAATGGCAATAGATTTTATCAAGTCAAAATAATAATCTTGAGAATTTAATATTTGATAACTCCATCTGGAAAATAATATACACTTAAGGTTGAATGATAATTCTACAAAATTGTATTAAAAATGTGTTAAACCATTTTGACTTCAAAATATTAATATTTAGGACTAATACTATTGATTAGACTCAATTGGCTAATTTATTAAATATTAGCAATTTTTATTTACCCTTATATGAATTATTAACTAAGGAGTTAGGTTTAAATTCAAGTTGTTAAAGTGTTTTAAATTTTTATTTACCTCAAAAATGGAATATTATATTTTTAATATGTGGGTATTATGTTTGTTATTATTTTGGTATATTACATTTATTTTTGTGATTAATAAATAATAAGATATGGTTTTTATAAGGTTTGTTACTTTTTAAATACCTAATACACAATAAATATTTAATTAATTGTAATTAATAATGTATGATTATAGTTTTAAAGTATTGTTTTTATTTTTATTTTTAAGATTTTTGGTATTTTATTTATATTTTTAATATTTACCAATATTAAAATACGAATTATCTAAGTATTAAAATTTATAAAACCTTTATTACATAATATTTATTTAAATTATTTGCATAAAAATGTTTGATAATAGTTTAATGTTATATATTTTATTTTTCTGAAGATTTTCATATATAAAACAAAATTTTCTTAATTACAAAACTAAAGTTATTGAACTTCTAGGATTTAATCATTTTCTAAATTATTTTCTATACAACCATTTTATTTTTTTACACCCAGTCTAACTCTACCCTGGTCACTGACCCATGGGGTCAGGACCACATCAGATGCCACGCGGGCAGTGGACCAGTCAACCGTGGACTTGGTCAAGGATGAGATCATCCTGACGTCATCCCGCCGGAAACCCTCCCAGATTGGTGACCACTCCATCGACTGGGAGAGCGCGGGCACGCGAGGATGGCTGCGTTCGAAAGAGCGAGATACGGGGAGTCTAATAGTGGCGGTGCAACCCAATTTTGGTCACCGGAGCTACTTCGATGACCCTCTACTGCGGCGGCCGACGGTGGTGCGCGGTGCCATGATGATTTATGGCGAGATAGAATGATTGGAGGTTACTAGAAGATCCAGGATCTCACCCTGATGAAGATGGAGAGGTAGAGGAGGCGTGGGGAGGACCGGAAACGGTGTATTTCTGGCGATGGCTGCGGTGGCCGGCGAGAGTCCGACCTCGATTCCACGCAAACGACAACGCCCCGACTTGCGAGACTCGACGAGAACGTTGAGCATGATGCGGGGCTAATTCCAGGCATCATGGCAGGACGAGACGAGGTCAGGAACAACGACGATTCATTGGCCTTTGTAGCTAGGGTTCGGAACAGAGGAGGAAAATGGGAAAGATAAGGAGATAAGGCTCTCCGGCATGACGGCGATCTTCTTATAGGCAACAATCAGCGGCGACGCGGATCTTAGCGTCAGCGAGTATCACGACGACAGCGGACGGCAGTCGATTTGCCAGGCAGCTGCTTCGCCGGTGCTGCATTCTGGCGAGAGGAAGAAGAAAGGAGGAAAAGAGTGAAAAGGTACGTGGGCCGGCAGTGGGCCGACGTGGGCTGTAGCCAAGGGAGCGGAAGAGGAAGGATGCTGCTGCTGGGCGGTGGATAGGTAGAGAGGGAAATGGGCTGCGGTCTGGTTGCAGTTTTTTTCTTACTGTTTTCCTTTTTTATTTCCTGTTTCATCTTTCATTTTTGTATTTTTCATTTGTTTTGGAATCTTTCTTTACAGAATTTATTTGCTAAATAATTGTAGCAATATTGGAACGTATTAAGTATCATTTTGTGAACCTTTATTATATATATTGTTATATTACTTTATTTTCTTTATATGAATACTTTTAATATTTTGTAGAAGTCTTTGTTATTGATTTTCTTTATATAATAAACAATGGCTTTATTATATGATATTTCCTTATTTGTTTATAAAACTTAATTCTAGTTAGCTCATCGTTTGGATGGAAATTTTAATATAATGATCATATATCATTATTTGGTGCATGATATACAAAGGAAATCATTTGGTTGATATTACTCCCATAGATCTAGGGAATAATAAGGTATATATATTTTATTATAACTATCATAGTAGTTAGGTTTTGAATTGTAAATACTTACCCTAGGGTTTAGGGTTCTTAATATACTTATTTTCTTTTGTTGATGTAAATAAGGATTAATGGCTAAACATATTGTCTTTATGTTTGTGATCTTTAATGATATCGCCATTTAAAATAGAAAGTTATTATCTGGTATGTCTTATGAAAAGTATTTGATAAAGATAACTCCTAAGCACCTTTAATTATGATAATTAGGAATAACAAAGATGTGCTTAAGTTATTTGCTATAGGAAATATTCCTATAAACCATTGTGGAAACAAGATGATAGATCAATCAGATGAAATGGATTTTGTTTGGTTGCAGATTTAGGGTTTAGTGTTTTATCCAGAATTCCTATCTTCCATACTTCAATAATTCTAGACTTCTAATTAAGTAATTCCTTTCCTAGATATACTTCTTCTTCATAACTATCATCATGTGTTAACATGATGAGCTTTGCTTCACAATAATATTCTTATCCACCTTTTATTCTTCTAAATCCATTTATAAATCCAATGATCTTGACACTAAAGCTTTTCATAATCTTCTCATATTCATACTTGGTTATATCCACTACTATACTGCTGATAACCTCCAATCCAACAAGTAGTTACTTCTAACTCCACTCATACTCTTCCTTAATCATCCACCATTAATATTTCTCTAGTAGATGTATATATCAACTACTCTCCTCAAAAGTTTACTATCCTTTAAGAGGAATAATACTACTTCAATAACTCCATGCTACTCTAGCTTCAGCTTAATTATACTGTCTTATATCTACTTAACTCCAGTATCTTATATACAAGCTTTACATCATATCATGATGACTTGTCATGGCTAATCTAGAATAACATATCTATATTAGGGTTCAATCATGTTCTATCCACCAATGTCACTTATACATGATATAAGAATTCAATCTTGGTGACAAAAGCATGATCATTAGAATCCTTTGATCATTTATGGCTTAGGTTTCCAGTTGAATAATCAAGGCCTTCATCAATACAACACTATAGTTGTATTATAATTATCTTCTTAGTGTATCTATCTGACTAAGAGAGATTATTCATTTACTATTCCTACTTTATTCAATAGGATTACTCCTGGTAACTTATCTTCATAATTTATCCTTGTAATCTTCTTTGTTACCATGTTGATTTGATTTCCTCCAATCACTCCCATCCTATAGATGATATCTAAAACTAGCATTACTATTTACCTCTTCTTACTTCTTATCTAAAGGTATGAAGTGAATGCTATGATAAGGACAAGAGTTAATAGGTCAAGAATTGATAGGTTAAGAATTGGTGAATCAATAGTTGATTACTCAACATTGATGAACAACAAATATAAGGATAGGATTCCATAAGGATTGATATGGAAAGAAAGATATACGGTGAATGATCTTGACTTGGTTTCTTCCCTACTCAATATCACTAAAGAGTTAAGGTTAGATATTACCATGATACTCATGGTATAAGCAGATGAGATTAAGATAGATCAATATTTAGCTGTTACATTCTTATTACTTAAGTTATATTTACAACTCGGTATTCATGGGTTGTGCAATGAATACTGGGATATGACTACTTAAAGATTAACATCAAACATTAAGTAATATGTGGTGGTTTTATTTTATTACATTTGATCTACCCTTAGATCAAATCTCCTTTACCCAAAATAAGGTTTTAGCAAAGGTCATATTGAAACTTATCATAGTCAACTTGATGATCTACTTCAATTCCATCAAGTTAAGAGAAGCTTCAATCACTTTGACAAGTTTTGTTCAAAAGCGCGAAAATTATTCGGATTTTCTATGCATGAATGCAATGCACACATCTGTGTTCAGCTTATTTGTAAGCTCTAATGCTGGGATGTTACATTTCTTCAGCATCGCAGTGAGGAAACATGGATCTAATTAGTTCATCTTTCCACTTTTTATGCTTGTGTCAATTAAGTCAAACACCCTCCTGTAGCAGCCACCATCGGCCTTAGTGTTGGCTTTCAGGTTCCCTCTTGGGATCCAATTGTCCCGCCAAATTTGGATTTTTGGCCATTCCGCACTCTCTAGATAACCCCTTTCTTTAACATCTCTAAACCATGACAAATCCATTGCCACCTTGGAGAGGAGCTTTGAGGAAAAGAGGTGTATGTTAGTTCTCCCTGGGGTAGTATTTTGCCTTTAGGATACGAGCACAAAGGCTATTTGGAAAACCCAGAAGTCTCCATGCCTGTCTATCTAAGAGGGCTTGGTTAAAAAGTCCAAGGTTTTTAAAACCCATTCCTCCAAAATGTTTAGGAACTGTGATTTTATCCCATGCTCTCCAGTGGATCTTGCGACGGTCTTGTTCATCTCCCCACCAAAAATTGCGGATGATTTTCTCTATCTCATCACATAGTCCAGCCGAGAATTTAAAGACACTCATTGCATAGGAAGGTATCACTTGGATCACGGATTTTACAAGCGCTTCCTTTTCTCCCGACGACATATACTTTTCTGCCTAGTCGTTCATGTGTTTGAAAGCTCTGTCTTTTGTCGATTGAAATTGGCATTTTTCATTCTGCCTTCTGGTATCGGAAGCCCCACATACTTATCTTCAAATTCATCCTTTGCAATTGTTGGCAACAATCGTGGCCACTTTTCATTGGGACTCCAAGTGCAGAGTGTTGTAGCAAGCTTCTTTTCCCCACAAGGGTGACTTGAGGGTTTATATCGAACTCTCGGGGAATTGGTTATGGAAGGATATTTGTCTTCTCCTCTTCAAGAAACCTGTAAAGTAAAATAATTTGTCTTGTGTACTCAACTCCACCAAGTGGTTGTCAAGCACAAGGTTTAGTATTAGTAATATGAAATAAAATAAAATATAAAATGAAATAAATAAAGCAAATAAAGTAAAGTAATACAAACTAGACGATATGGAAGATAATAGAGTTGTTTTGGGGTTTTTATGGATGATTGCAAGTAGGGAAAATATTTTTGTATTTTCGAAATAATAAATTGCAGAAAATATAAAATATAGTAGATGCAATGGAAAGGTGTTTCTTATGATAAAAATCGGACCAGGGTTCATGGGTTCACTTGTCTACTCTATTTTTAAGTTGTACTGATCACAAAACAATTCATCAATGATAAATATTCATGGAACTTGTATTTGTGTTTGATAAAGAAATCAATATGGGCATCATGTTCTAACATAGAGATGAAATACATCTCTCTTATACTCCTCAAGAAAGGGAAACTCCATGCAATCTTGAATTAAGAACAAATCTGAGTTTAGCTTTAAGTAATATAACATGATGTTTGAAATCCAAATATGCTACATTGATCTAACAAGATTATCACATTATCACATGATAGCACATGATTTCACTTTATCCCTAGCGAGTCAGGAAAACAAAGGTAAAAACCAAAGTAGATCTTGAATATTGTTTGTCACAATTCAATCTCTACCACCATGCTACTCCATCTAATACACACTTCTCCCCATACAAGTTCTTGCATACATGTTGGATTAGAACAAGCAATTAAGAACGGGGTGCATGATATGCATTACAAAATAGATTCCAATCTCAAATATCAAATCACAGAACAAAGATCCACCACACAGAAATTACAAATATGACCATAATCATGTAGGGCACCTCATATGGTACTAGACCTATGAAGAACAAGAGAGAAATAGATCAAGCTACTGCCACAAACCCATAGCCTAGAGGTGGACTACTTCCTCTTCATCATGGTGATGATGCTGGAAATGTTGGAGAGGGTGGAGATCTCCCCTGAGGTGGCACTGACGGAGTTTCCCCCTCCAATCTTCGCTGGATCTGACTCTATTTTGTGGTGTTTTTGTTTCTGGTGTGCTCTGTCTCAAGGACTCCCCAGGGGATCCTTATATAGGGGTTTTTAGGTCAAAGGAACTTCGTGGGCAAAAGAATCAAGGCGATCGGACAACCGAGGAGGAAACGAGGGTGGCTGGCACGCCCACCTGGGCTAGGCGCACCACACAAGCTCGTTTGGGCCTCCTAGCCCTCCTGGTGGGATTCTTGTGCTCCAGGTGCTTCTCGTGGATAAATATTGGCATTCCCAAAAGTTCATGTCCATTTGACTTCGTATAGGTCCTTAAGCATCAAAAACACCGAACACATGGTTTTTCTGCCCTGCCGGGTTATATCCAAAATAAAAGGGATCATTGGTAAATCCCCAAAAATCTATATAAAACATGGGTATAATATTATATATGATGCAAATATGTGGGAATTTTTTTAACAAATTACAAAGTTGATGTATGCATTTTACATGCATCAACATCCCCAAGCTTAACCTATGCTCGTCCTCGAGCATGAAGGTGATAAAAACTAAACATGGACTTTGGATTTTGTTACCTTTGCTTCCTTCATTATTATGTAAATTTCATAGGCTCAATTCCTTTCAATGAAACATAATATGCAAGTGAAATATCAAGTTGTATCTTTTACACATCTATAAACATATTAAACAATAATTAATGGTTTAATAAAACAAATGATGAACAAAACAAACCTTCAAGCACACTTTGATGAACCTATAGAATAAGAGACACTTTTCATGATTGGCATTTGTGTTTTATGCCTTTATTGTTGGTCTACTTCTTAGTTTAATGCCCTTGACTGGAAGACTCACTTCTTAGTTTTATGTCTTCCCTTGAGATGTTTTGTATCTCGTACTGAAAGTAAGCATTGAATACATATGTTAATCGTCCATAAAGAATGTAAAAAAATAAAGTTTTGAGCTATGTAATTCATGTCAACAATAGTAATAAGGATGGGGTTCCAAGTATATTTTATTTCAAAGCTTCATATGGTTTATGTGTTAAACATCTTACAAGTTGATTGTTTCATGCACCATACCTATGACCTTGCACTCCTCATGCTACTCAACTCAAGCCTGTCATTGCATGCATATGTTGGTCATTGAAACCTCATCACTTAAGTACCTCCTGCTCCCTGTGTAGCTATATGCCCACTTTTTGTATTTATTTAGCATAAGAGTTATTATGTTCAAGGTGGGAGGGGGCAGTATCTCTACTCCAGAAGAACAAGAAAAACAGACATATGAATTATATCAACAAGGATCATCATGTTTTAAGTTTCCACCATGAGTTGCTACACGACGCATGGATTTGATTAGCGGTTCAGGAGCATTTTCTCTCAACATGCCTACTCCACTATGCACACTTTATTTCAAATTGATGCAATCCATAGGCAGAACTTAAACATGATTAATTATCAACATTCAACATTGAAAGCTTGTGCCATGACAACTGATGGTGCTCGACGTGGCATTTCATTGGTAACCCCAAGCGCAGGGTGTGAAGAGCAAGCAACAAGTTTTCCCTCAGTTGAGACCGAGGTTATTGAACCAGAAGGAGGAAGGAAACGTCACACAGGTGTTGCAAGCAACACGGAGACCTGCACAACACAAACTCAAGACTTTGTCCCAACGAATCAGTGAGGTTGTCAAGCTCACCGGTTTTCTGTAACAAACGATTAAACGTATGGTGTGGAAGGTAATGGTGGATTGCAGCAAATAAACAAGTAACAGTGGAAGATGTATCAATGGTAAAGATTGGACCGAGGTCCATAGTTCACTAGAGGTGCTCTCCTTAGATAAACACCATGGCATGAAGGGTAAACAAATTACAGCAGGGCAATTGACAGGAACTGAGCAAGGCATAACAATTCAATTACTAGTCAGAAAGATCCTATGAGGTTGATTGGGAAATACAACAAGATACATAGACCGTCATCCAACTGCATCTATGACTAGAAGTCCACCTTCAGGTTATCATCCGAACCCCCTCCAGTATTAAGTTGCAAGCAACAGACAACTGCTTTAAGCAAAGTGTGTAAGGTAAAAAGTCCACATGTTCCATGAATAAGAGACCGTTGTTTTCTCCCTAGTAGCAACAACACATCGACAACCGAAGAGATTATTGTCACTTCCCTTGGAAACTAGAGGCATGAACCCCCTATCGAGCATAAATACCCCCTCTTGGAGTCACTAGCAACTACTTGACCAAGATAGCTACTAACAACGGAGAGCATGCAAGATCACAAACAACGCAGACATGATAGAATCATAAAGAGAAAACCATTGATCAAACCAACATAATAATCTCAATATCCATCGGATCCCCGCAAACACAACATGCATGATTACAAATAGATTAGATCTTGATCATGAACGGAGCTCACAAGATCTATACATGAAAGCACAAAGGAGGAGATACAACCATCTAGCTAATACATGGACCCATAGTCCAAGGTGGAACTACTCACGCATCATACCGGAGAGAAGGCCTCCGGGACGATCTCCCCTCTGGAAGGGTGCCGGGAAGAACTTCAGATCCCCCCGATCTAGGGACGATGGTGGCGGCGGCTACAGACGGTTTCGTGGATTTCTGATCGGGTGCTCAGGGTTTCGGCATCGGGGGCTTCTTATAGGCGAAGGGGGAGACCGAGGTGGCCGCCAGGGCGACCAAACCCTAGCCATGCGCGGGTGGGGCCCACCTGCGCCTGGGGTGGGTATGGCCCCTCTGGATCGCCTCCTCGGCTCTCCTCTGGACTTCTTGTTCCCCACGGAAAGTAATCGACTTTGTCATTTGTCCCGTCCAATTCCGAGAATATTTTTTTACTAACTTTTCCGAAACCAAAAACAGCAGAAACAGGCATCTGGCACTATTACAACTTGTTAGTAGGTTAGTACCAGAAAACATGTAAAGAGCACCTCAAAGTGTGGACAATTAAAGCAAAGTAGATACTAAACAAGCATGGAGCATAAAAATTATAGATACGTTTCCAACGTATCAACATCCCCAAGCTTAACTCATGCTCGTCTCGAGTAGGTAAGTGATAAACAAAATAATTTTTGTGGTTTCATGCACCCTCACAATAAAGATCCAACCATTTGCAAGCATTGAAAGCTGGGATCAAAGAACTCTAAACATGTGCATGAAAGATGGAGTTCTAACAATACGACATAGTAACTATGCATGCAACATGGCAAGCTACAAACAAAGATCATGAATAACATGCATTGAAAAACATTTGTTTGTTTCACATGTAGAAAACATAGCATAGTGGCAATCAACTTGTCCCTAATAGAGTAGCAAATAGATGAATATGACACCTGCAAAGTTCACAAGGGTGACTAGAAACAAATAGCACAAGAGCAAGTAATAACACAATATGCATCAATTAATAAGTTTTGGAACACTGCACACAGAATGACAACTATGCTCTCTTAATGGTGCTTAAAGGTAGAAGGTGGAGACTCATTAGTGGTGGACAAAAGGCCTTTTTGTAAAGGAAGCAGGGATTACAAGTTTCAAAAAGAGCTTCCAAAAATTATGGTACTTGTTAGATTTTAGCACTCACTGCCATTATCATAAGCACCTTGAAGTGGTTAAGGTTAAAGTGGCAAATATGGAGTATATGCTTGACGAAGTATAAGTTGGCAATCTCAAGTCCCTTGAATACGAGGGCCACACCTCATGCATACTCAACTTTGGGTCCAGGTAAGTTCTTGTCACTGTAAGTATTTGCATATCATTGAAAACCACCAACGGGGTACCCCTTGCACATGGTACAGGAGCTTTCCCATAACCAAAATGACAAGGCAAGCAGACAATGAGCATCTCAGCAATCTTTTTATTTACCATATGCATAGCTTTTTATTGAGGATGCTTCATAGATAGCTCATTATGGTGATGCTGCAAGTTTCCACCATGATTAGGCATGGATTAGGCTAGCGACCCAGGTGTTTCTCTAACACATAATACAAACTCCATGGACTTACAAGTCCCCTCTTTATTTCACACCGGTGACATCCATAGACAAAAGAACATGATATCAAGTGAGTACAACAAGGTACAAGTGCAATGTTGAAAAAGTTCCCCGTGACAGCACGGTTCTGCTAATTCCAACTTATAAGTGCAAGCATTTACAACAAAGTTGTCACAATGGTTCAAGTTTATTAGGGGCAAAGAATAAATGTGCCATCAAGTTCGTGAGGGCTTTAATCACTAAGTTTTCACATAAAAAAATAGTTTTTAATTGGAAGATAGTTGAAAACAGGAATATACTTGGAATGGTGTAACAAACCATGCATAGGAGTTTATAGTGGACACTTTGGAATAACTTGGTTTCTTGGGAGTTGGAGGCATGAGTAGAACTTACTCATACAAGTGGAGGCTAGCAAAAGACTGGGAGCAACCAACTAAGAGAGCAATAATGACCATAATCATGTAGTGCAACAAAGAATACTAATCAAAGCAAAGAGTGGTACTACAAGTCAAGGACTAAATGATCATAGAGGCTAATGGTGACTTGTGAGAGTCATAACATGGTGTGAGTATGTGCCAAGTCAACCCAAGCAAAACATCAAAGGAGAATACCACAATACTATGCTTTTGCATGCTAAAACAACGCATAATTTCTTCAAGGCACACTAAGCAATCCCAATTGTTTGGAACAAGACATTCTACAGCAATAATCACTAAGCATAATGCCAAAACAACACCCAGCATGTCATGCTAAAGTCTAAGTCACAGTCAATGCAAGCTCCTTTTGCACTTCAAGCAAGAACTTACTACTCCTTTCCAAACAATAAGCAAACTTATTTGCAAACAACACAACGAGAACGGGGGTCCAAACTACTAAAGAAAACTAAACAATCTAAGCAAAGCAAACGAAAACTAAGACGCTCCAAGAACAACACAACTGTGCATGAAACAATAAAAACAAAGTGTCTAGACAGACCTGAGCTTTTTATTGATGAAGAAGGGGATGCTTGGGCATCTCCAAGCTTTGAAGCTTGTACCTCTTGGATATTTCTTGGGGTGACACCATGGTGACATCCCCAAGCTTGAGATTTTGTCCATTCTTGATCTCATTGCATCATTCTTTCTTTACACCTGAAAATTTTCCTTCATACAAAACTTCACACAATCTTCATTAGCAACATTAGTTTATTCAAAAGATATTAGACCACTGGCAAAGCTTTGGAACAGCAAGTATTTTCACTAAAAACACAAGCTATTGTAGTAACTCCTTCAAAAAGCTCAATTTACCTGAAGAGAACTCAAAAAGGAATCAATAAGAAGCAAATGCAAATAATGACAGAAATCTGGCAAAACAGAACAGCAGGTAGAAACCGATTTTTTCGAACATCTTCTGTTCCTAAAATCAAAAAGTGTTGAAATAACTATAGTTATCTAACATACTGGGGGATTTATTCGTAAATTTTTAGCTCAATCTTAGTTACAGAGCCTCCTCACGAATTGTTTTGGTGGATGACAAAAATCTGTTTCGGGACAACAACTCCCCAAATCTTACTTCCCTCTCATTAGAGGTTATTCTTGGCACAAAAAGCAAACAAAAATGATAAGGAGAGGTCATTACTGAAGTAATAACTTCCAAGACTCAAGTAAACTCTTGGGTTATCTCCCAACAAGTACTTTTCTTTAACGCCTTTAAGTTAGGCTCGGAAAGTTTGAGAAGATGCTCACATAAGAACTATGAGTTGAAGTAAAAGAGAGCATCAAGAAGCGAATGCAAAACACATTTAAGTCTAACCCTCTTCCTATGCATAGGAATCTTGTATGCAAAAATTCACAAAGAACAAAGTGACAGGCATAGGAAGATAAAACAAGAGCAACTTCAAAACTTTCATCACATAGAGAGATGTTTCAGTACCATGAAAAGTTCTAGAACCATATTTTCCTCTCTCATAATAATTTTCAGTAGCATCATGAATAAACTCAACAATATAGCTATCACATAAAGCATGATTTTCATGATCTACAAACACATAATTTCTATCAAGCTCGAAAATAGTGGGATTAAAACCTTCACAGGCTTTACCCAAAGTAGATATTTCAAAAGGATCCACAGGAACATAACATTCATCCTCATTTGGTAAGCATGGGGGACAATAAAATAATGTAAGAGGTAAAGAGTTACTCTCATTAGAAGGTACACATGGGTAGATCTATTCTTCCTCCTCTTTCCCATCGCTCTCCTCCTCTTTTTCATCTAATGAGCTTTCGGTATTAGCAAATTCTTCTTCCATAGGCTCCTGCAAGGCATTAGTCTCTTCCATTTGTGGAAAGCATCAATTAAAATACTCAAGAATATAGCCATTTGCTTCCTTCTAATTATCAAAGCAGAATTTAAGTATCTCATAAACCTCATATTCATAAGGTGCATCATCAGTATTTTCAAGAAAACTGGCAAGTTCAAATGCACCCTTGAAGGCAATAAATTCTTCAATTTGTTCCACATCATCAAAATCATAATTTCCTTTAACATAAGAAGATATGGTAACATTATCATTATACTCACATTGAAAGGGTAGGAGTTTATACCTCCTGCAGCAACAAGCTTTATCAAAGCAATAAGTAACATTATAAGTAGAGCACACGTCTCTAGCAATAGTATTCAACTTATCAATTTGTTCCCATAAGTGTTTCCCGTTTTGTGACAAACGGTGTTCCTTATAATAATACTTTTGTTCTTCGTGAACCCACCTTGCCAATAAGAACTAGTTTCAAAGAAACCATCCATTGATAGAAAGCATGACCAAGCAAGGCAATAACAGACCAGCAACCAGAGTGGGAACTAATTTTTTTGTGTTTTTGAATAAAGAAAGCAAACCAAACTAAACTATATTTTTTGGAGTTTTTAAAAAGAGACAAACAAAACCAAGCAAAAGAAACTAAGCAAACTAAAAACAAAGTAAAGAGAAAGGAAGTGGAGGAATCCCCTTGTGAATACGTCCTTAGCCTCCCCGGCAACAGCGCCAGAAAGACTTTGTCACATCCCAAGATTTTCCAAATCTTGTAATGTGAAAAATAAATGAATAAAATAAAACTTTGTTGATTTTCAGGGTGAGAAGAAACTTTTTGAATCCAATTGGGAACTTTCAAAACCTATTTGGATCAAATAAAATCCTAAAGGGATTTAAAAAGATAAATAAACAATAAACTTAAAAATATTTAAAATTACTATTTTAGGATCTTTTAATAAAAGATTTGGTTTTCAAAAGAAAAGGTAGATTTATAAATAAGGATTATTTTATAGAGCCAAAATTAAACCTTGGCCAAGCTTTTGAAATAAAACATTTTGTTTTGATAAAAAAATAGTAAAGGTTTATTTAAATAAAATAATAAGGATTTAATATCCAAATTTTATTTACCATTTTAATTAAAACATCAAAACTTATTAAATTATTTTAAATAAGTTTTCCAAGTGTTTATTATTTTCAAATAAAACCTACTGATTGGTTTTGGTACTATTTTGGATTTCAAATAGAGTTTTGAAAATAAATAAAACAAACCCTATTTGATTTAATAACTAAGGTCCATTTTTATTTAATTATTAATGGACCCTAAAATAAAAATGTTATTTTATTTTAAGCAAGTTTGCCAAATATCTTCTATTTTCAAATAAAACCTACTGATTTGATTTTGATAATATTTAGTTTTCAAATGGAGATTTTATTAAATAAATCAAAACCTATTTGAATTAATAATTAAGATCTATTTTATTTAATTATTAAATAGATCCTAAAAAGAATAAAAATATTATTTTTGTCTTTGGACTTTGGTTTATGTTGTTAAACAAAACCAAAACTCAATAGAAGTTTGGGGGAGTTTGAATTGAATTGAATGTTTGTTTTGTTGTTTGAATTGTGAATTGATTTTCAAAACAGAAATTGAATTGGAAAAAGGAAAATAGATTCAGAACAAAAAAAGGGATCAGACCAGCCCAGCCGGCCAGCCCAACTAGGCCCAGCAAGCCCACCTAATTCCCCCTCCTGGAAACATTTTTCTCACTCGCGAAACGACACACACAGACGCAGACATGTGGACCATCGTTTCCTCTTCTCTCTCTCGCTGCCAGATGGCCCCATGCTACTGTTCGTCGTTTCCACCCGCCGCTGACCACGCCGCGGCCGTTTCTGCCGTTGAAAGCTCGCGATCAATTCGCCATAATGTCGCACTTAAACCTCGCCATAACCATGCAGTGATAAACGCCAGCGTCTCCTCTCTCGTTCCCCTCTATCGCCCCACCTCAACACGGCCCCAGGCCGCCCAAGTCCTCGCCACACCACCCACTGTCCGACGACGATTCCGGCAGCACCGCATCGCCCCTCGCCTCCCCGACCAAGCTCACAAACTCCCTAGCCTCTGGCGCACCTCCCTGTCCTTACCATTCATCCGCGCGAACACCAGAACATTGGCAACAACAACAACCGCCACCGCCACCGTCTGGTTCTTCTCCGACGACCTCCCCTGGTAAGCTAGACCACCCCGAGCCCTCTCGATCATGCTCGCGTGTACACCACACCCTCCCGCATCTAACCATGTACTTATTTTGCTTCGGCACAAATCGCAGCCTCGTCCTCGACGACCTCCAGAGACACCCGCCGCCCACAACAACTCCGGCGAGCAATCGCCAGCACTTGCGAGCGCCCCTTCGTCTGCAACCAGCACGTCGAGCTTCCCCACGTCCTTGCGATCACGGTGAGCCTCTCCTCCTCTTATCTCGCTTTGTAGAACGGCCGGACCACCTCGGACAGAGCGTGCGCCGCCAGTCATCGCCGCCGGCGCCGCCAACTGATGGTCAAACTCATCTAAGCCGTTAGATCATGATCCAGTGGACGCGATAGATTGACTTAAACCGAAACGGTACGTGTGATCTGAGCCGTGCGATATGACTTAAATCCTATGGTCTGTGTTAGTCGATCCACGCGAAACGTTTTCGACGAATCAGAATAGGACGCGTGTCCCAGACTGTTTGATTTAAACAGAATTTGATCTATTAGATTTCCAATTTTGTAAATTGCATAACTTTAGTTCTACACGTCCAAATTTTGCAAACTTTATATCAATGGAATCAGTGGAACAAGCCCTAGCCAACCATGCCATTTGTTTAGTAAAAAGTCTCTGGTAAAATGTTTGTTTTTGCAGAAACATTTGTATGCTTGTTTAGATTATAAAAATTGTTCAAAAATGATTTTGGGGATAAAATCTTTTGCAAATGGAGTGATTTGAACCTACTGACCTTAGGAAACACTTTGTGGTTTCAAAAATGTATTTGGTGATGCAAAAGAATGATTTTTTGATTTAAAACCAATTCTAGTCAAATAAAAATATAGTTTATTTATTAAAAATGATTTTTGGAAGAAAACTTTTGGGAAATGTTTTGTTTTAAACTCTCTGACCCCAAACACCAAGTTTTATAGTTTTAAAACATATTTTGTGAACCCTATAGATTAATGCCTTAGTAAAAACAATTCTACACCACATAAAATGATACCTTGTTTTGAAAATGGTTTATGAAGTGAAATCTTTTGCAAATGACTTTGCCACTTTACAAAATGACCATTAGGTGTTTTCAGATGTTTATGACCCATTAGGAACCACTTTTCAAAACAAAACAAAGCTTGGCATGCTTGCATGCATTACTTTGACTTTATCATTTTATGTGATGTTTTGCTTGATTGGTAGATTGAACTTGTGCCTTGCTTGATTGAATTGTAGTGACTTGAAGAGTGTGATTGTAGCAAGGACAAGGAGTGAACTTATACTCTACCAAAAAGGCAAGTGATGCTTCATACTTTTGTCCCAATTACTTTCACTATGCATTAGTGATTTTTCTAAGTAAAACTTGCATGGAATTTTTGCTAAGTATAAACCATGCTATGGGAAAACCTAGTAGATGAAACCTTAGTAGAAATTTTCCTAAGTTAAGATTCCTACTACTATCATGCTTAGCTTAGCTAGTAGAAAACAAGGGTGGAATATATATTCACACTATGGAAAAATTTCTAAGTCTGAGGACTTGTGTTTTTGTTTAATAAAACAACTAAGTTAATGAATCACCTGGGTGGAATGGTAATTGCTTGGTGGTTTTTGGTTGAGTGGTTACACAAGGCCAGGGGACTGGTGAACCTTGTGTATCTCACTTGTGGATGGCCACCCAGGAACAAAGAGATTTGAGATGTCAAATGTTGAGAAGCTTCAAGTGCAACCACTTGGCATTATGGGCTCTGCCTGGATCATATAGGTTGCAAGAACTTAGCCATATGGACAGTTGGTGGTAGGGTTTGATAGGTTGGAACGCGTCCATTTGGTCTAAGGAAAGGCTTCTGAAAGATCTTGTCTTGGTGAAACCAAGTCTTGTGGGGAAAGTGCACCACCTCTGCAGAGTGTAAAATGTAAGTACTTAGCCATGTCCCTGGTAAAGGAAAATTTGAGCATCAAGACATGGAAGCAATCAAGAATCTCATCATCCAAATTTTTATGTTAAAAACTTGTGGTTGAACAAGGGTTAAAGGATCTTCAATCTATGATTGGGAGATGCCTTGGGAAAGATTATTTTGTCAAGCAAAAACTTAGTGTTTTCAAATGATAAGGAAATTCTATTTTGAGCAATGCAAGCCTAAGCTCCACTTAGCCAAATGCATATAGATGATAGACTCCACTATACTACCATAGTATCACTTGCCAATAAAATTCAAATGTATTGACCCTTGTGGCTGTAACTTGTTATGTTGCAGGTTTGATTGATTTAGTAAAGTGTGTTGATTAGGATTACAAAGTCTACAACCAACATGTCTGCCTGTGGCACTTTGAAGATGAAGGACCCCATGCTTATAGATATTCTGCTGCAATGTAATGTAATAGCCAAATGAGCTATGTAAGATGTAATAAAATTATGTTATTCCTGGTTATAAAGTTGTATTACGACCTTTGTTTCTTGATATTACATCTTAACTGTGGATGCTATCTATTGATCCAGTGACTAGCATTGTAAACACAGGGGACTCTACCTTATTAAAGGTTCGGAACCTTACAGATGGTATCAGAGCATTGTGTTGCCTGTAGGATTTGTAAACCTAAGATTGGACAAAACCCCTTAGAAAAATAGGAGTTGTATTTGTTCCAAAAACTTATTTACAAACAATCTTGTAAACTCTTTCCTCAACCATTTTGGTTTCAACTCTACATCTCTTCTAATTCAACTTGATGGAAAAAAACTACCCCATGGCCAAAGACTACACCATGTACAAAGGACTTCATCAACTCTAATGACTTCAACTTCTTCAACTCTAATGACTTCAACATCTTCAACTCTAATTACTTCAACATCTTCAGCATATTCACCAAGGACCTCAACCTTGGATATCACTAAGGACAACAAGTGAGACAAGAAATCTTGCTTAAGATTTGGAGACTAGAAAACACAACTTAGAAGGAGCCATCAACACCTTTGGAGTTTTTGTGATCTAGAGTTTTTCCAAGGAAACCATGATCTCAAGTAAGAAGAATCAACCAAGAAGGATGGAAAGATCACAAGTGAACCATATAGATGGACCACCATATTTTAGTTAAGTCAAACCCACCAACTTATGTGGTGTAATAAAAATATTTTTGGTTGCCTAAAATATGCTTGAAACTTGTTGTTTGAGTGAAATGTTTGGATTGTGAATGCTTGCACATTGCTTGAGTGAATTGTGATGTGTGTGATTAGAATTATTCCCTTAGAAATATTTTTGCCTATTCTAATCCCAATTCAACCCAAACAGATGACTACTCCAAGATACTCCAACATCAAGGATGGTGACACCAACAAAAACCAAGAGGACAACATGAGAGAACTTATAGCAACCCAAAACCAGTTGAGCCAAGAGACAACTCAGCTTTTATCCAACAACAATGGACTAGACCCAGCCATACAAAGGATTTTGAAACTTCAATCCCAATTGTTGCAAGGATTAGTTACTCAAATGATCAACATGAGAGAAAACTTTTCCCAAAGAGCTAATGACAACAAGGATGACAAAGATGTTATTTTAGAAGGAACCAAAGCTTGCAATATTTATGGAGACAAGGATCATACATACAAGGAGCATGAAGATCAATGCCCTAATTGTGAAGAAGAAGGTCAGATCTCTAGTAACTACCCCAAGAAGAGAGAAAGATTTCCCACCTTTGAGGTGAGATGTGAAGAGCATGAACTAGAAGAACTCCTAGCTTTGGAGAGACCCAAGAAGAAGAAGAAATGCCCCAACCCTAACAAGAAGGATATTACTCAAGTGTAATGTTACAATTTCAAAGAGATGGGACACTATGCCAGTGAATGCCCAGAAAAGAAGAAGAACCAAAGAAACAAACAAGAGGCAATAATATCAAAAGAAAAGAGAGATATCAGCCAAGTGACATGTTTCAAATGCAAGGAGCTAGGCCACTATGCAAACTTCTGTCCAGGAAAGATACATCAAGATTCCAAGCAAGCCAATATGTAATTTAGTTAGAAATTTTTTAAGGGTGGTAGTACCCTAGATGCTTTTGAGCCAACTTGTAACCCCTAGCCTCCCCAAATCCTGGGACGAGATTTATTTTAAGGGTGGTAGCCTGTCACATCCCAAGATTTTCCAAATCTTGTAATGTGAAAAATAAATGAATAAAATAAAACTTTGTTGATTTTCAGGGTGAGAAGAAACTTTTTGAATCCAATTGGGAACTTTCTTTTGGATCAAATAAAATCCTAAAGGGATTTAAAAAGATAAATAAACAATAAACTTAAAAATATTTAAAATTACTATTTTAGGATCTTTTAATAAAAGATTTGGTTTTCAAAAGAAAAGGTAGATTTATAAATAAGGATTATTTTATAGAGCCAAAATTAAACCTTGGCCAAGCTTTTGAAATAAAACATTTTGTTTTGATAAAAAAATAGTAAAGGTTTATTTAAATAAAATAATAAGGATTTAATATCCAAATTTTATTTACCATTTTAATTAAAACATCAAAACTTATTAAATTATTTTAAATAAGTTTTCCAAGTGTTTATTATTTTCAAATAAAACCTACTGATTGGTTTTGGTACTATTTTGGATTTCAGATAGAGTTTTGAAAATAAATAAAACAAACCCTATTTGATTTAATAACTAAGGTCCATTTTTATTAAATTATTAATGGACCCTAAAATAAAAATGTTATTTTATTTTAAGCAAGTTTTCCAAATATCTTCTATTTTCAAATACAACCTACTGATTTGATTTTGATAATATTTAGTTTTCAAATGGAGATTTTATTAAATAAATCAAAACCTATTTGAATTAATAATTAAGATCTATTTTATTTAATTATTAAATAGATCCTAAAAAGAATAAAAATATTATTTTTGTCTTTGGACTTTGGTTTATGTTGTTAAACAGAACCAAAACTCAATAGAAGTTTGGGGGAGTTTGAATTGAATTGAATGTTTGTTTTGTTGTTTGAATTGTGAATTGATTTTCAAAACAGAAATTGAATTGGAAAAAGGAAAATAGATTCAGAACAAAAAAAGGGATCAGACCAGCCCAGCCGGCCAGCCCAACTAGGCCCAGCAAGCCCACCTAATTCCCCCTCCTGGAAACATTTTTCTCACTCGCGAAACGACACACACAGACGCAGACATGTGGACCATCGTTTCCTCTTCTCTCTCTCGCTGCCAGATGGCCCCACGCTACTGTTCGTCGTTTCTACCCGCCGCTGACCACGCCGCGGCCGTTTCTGCCGTTGAAAGCTCGCGATCAATTCGCCATAATGTCGCGCTTAAACCTCGCCGTAACCACGCAGTGATAAACGCCATCGTATCCTCTCTCGTTCCCCTCTGTCGCCCCACCTCAACACGCCCCCAGGCCGCCCAATTCCTCGCCACACCACCCACTGTCCGACGACGCTTCGACGACGATTCCGGCAGCACCGCATTGCCCCTCGCCTCCCCGACCAAGCTCACACACTCCCTAGCCTCTGGCGCACCTCCCTGTCCTTACCATTTATCCGCGCGAACACCAGAACATCGGCAACAACAACAACCGCCACCGCCACCGTCTGGTTCTTCTCCGACGACCTCCCCCTTGTAAGCTAGACCACCCCGAGCCCTCTCGATCATGCTCGCGTGTACACCACACCCTCCCGCGTCTAACCATGTACTTATTTTGCTTCGGCACAAATCGCAGCCTCGTCCTCGACGACCTCCAGAGACACCCGCCGCCCACAACAACTCCGGCGAGCAATCGCCAGCACTTGCGAGCGCCCCTTCGTCTGCAACCAGCACGTCGAGCTTCCCCACGTCCTTGCGATCACGGTGAGCCTCTCCTCCTCTTCTCTCGCTTTCTAGAACGGCCGGACCACCTCGGACAGAGCGTGCGCCGCCAGTCATCGCCGCCGGCGCCGCCAGCTGATGGTCAAACTCATCTAAGCCGTTAGATCGTGATCCAGTGGACGCGATAGATTGACTTAAACCGAAACGGTACGTGTGATCTGAGCCGTGCGATATGACTTAAATCCTACGGTCTGTGTTAGTCGATCCACGCGAAACGTTTTCGACGAATCAGAATAGGACGCGTGTCCCAGACTGTTTGATTTAAACAGAATTTGATCTATTAGATTTCCAATTTTGTAAATTGCATAACTTTAGTTCTACACGTCCAAATTTTGCAAACTTTATATCAATAGAATCAGTGGAACAAGCCCTAGCCAACCATGCCATTTGTTTAGTAAAAAGTCTCTGGTAAAATGTTTGTTTTTGCAGAAACATTTGTTTGCTTGTTTAGATTATAAAAATTGTTCAAAAATGATTTTGGGGATAAAATCTTTTGCAAATGGAGTGATTTGAACCTACTGACCTTAGGAAACACTTTGTGGTTTCAAAAATGTATTTGGTGATGCAAAACAATGATTCTTTGATTTAAAACCAATTCTAGTCAAATAAAAATATAGTTTATTTATTAAAAATGATTTTTGGAAGAAAACTTTTGGGAAATGTTTTGTTTTAAACTCTCTGACCCCAAACACCAAGTTTTATAGTTTTAAAACATATTTTGTGAACCCTATAGATTAATGCCTTAGTAAAAACAATTCTACACCACATAAAATGATACCTTGTTTTGAAAATGGTTTATGAAGTGAAATCTTTTGCAAATGACTTTTCCACTTTACAAAATGACCATTAGGTGTTTTCAGATATTTATGACCCATTAGGAACCACTTTTCAAAACAAAACAAAGCTTGGCATGCTTGCATGCATTACTTTGAATTTATCATTTTATGTGATGTTTTGCTTGATTGGTAGATTGAACTTGTGCCTTGCTTGATTGAATTGTAGTGACTTGAAGAGTGTGATTGTAGCAAGGACAAGGAGTGAACTTATACTCTACCAAAAAGGCAAGTGATGCTTCATACTTTTGTCCCAATTACTTTCACTATGCATTAGTGATTTTTCTAAGTAAAACTTGCATGGAATTTTTGCTAAGTATAAACCATGCTATGGGAAAACCTAGTAGATGAAACCTTAGTAGAAATTTTCCTAAGTTAAGATTCCTACTACTATCATGCTTAGCTTAGCTAGTAGAAAACAAGGGTGGAATATATATTCACACTATGGAAAAATTTCTAAGTCTGGGGACTTGTGTTTTTGTTTAATAAAACAACTAAGTTAATGAATCACCTGGGTGGAATGGTAATTGCTTGGTGGTTTTTGGTTGAGTGGTTACACAAGGCCAGGGGACTGGTGAACCTTGTGTATCTCACTTGTGGATGGCCACCCAGGAACAAAGAGATTTGAGATGTCAAATGTTGAGAAGCTTCAAGTGCAACCACTTGGCATTATGGGCTCTTCCTGGATCATATAGGTTGCAAGAACTTAGCCATATGGACAGTTGGTGGTAGGGTTTGATAGGTTGGAACGCGTCCATTTGGTCTAAGGAAAGGCTTCTGAAAGATCTTGTCTTGGTGAAACCAAGTCTCGTGGGGAAAGTGCACCACCTCTGCAGAGTGTAAAATGTAAGTACTTAGCCATGTCCCTAGTAAAGGACAATTTGAGCATCAAGACATGGAAGCAATCAAGAATCTCATCATCCAAATTTTTAAGTTAAAAACTTGTGGTTGAACAAGGGTTAAAGGATCTTTAATCTATGATTGGGAGATGCCTTGGGAAAGATTATTTTGTCAAGCAAAAACTTAGTGTTTTCAAATGATAAGGAAATTCTATTTTGAGCAATGCAAGCCTAAGCTCCACTTAGCCAAATGCATATAGATGATAGATGTCACATCCCAAAATTCTCCTAATTTTGGAATGTGAAATAAATAAATAAGTTTGGTTGATTGTTTGACTATGTTGAAAATTCTCAAAGAGAAGAAACTTTTTGAATAGAAAATCCTCTCAACCTTGAATTCAAAATCTTATATTCTTTTGTTATGACCTAAGTAGCCATATAGGAAAAAGGGCATGGATTGATTATGGATTGTAGAATTGGTGTGCAAGATTTCAAAATGAAAATCGTGAAGCATTCATAAGCATTTCATTACATCCATGCAAAGTTCTCATAAACTAAATCCAAATCCTGGTATCTAAATCCTATAGTTGATTCGCCCAAATGTTCCTAAGGGTAATTAAATTGACTTTATAAAACCCATTGTTGTTAAGGCATAAATTATTTATAATTATAGCCTAAAGAGATCCAATTAATACTACAAAATTTTAGAAACAAAATTGAGCTCATTTGGAGCTAGTATGAAAACGTTATGGAATAAATACAAACAAATAAAGATATAAATAAAATAGAATATACAAGGATTTATAAATCCACTACTTCCAAACTAGTAAAAATATTACAAATTTGATCCTATAATGATCTATTCGATTTTAGAAAAATTTAAAAACAAATCATGTCATTTGGAGTTCGTATGCAAAAGATATAAGGAAAACAAGTAAATAGAAAAAGAAAAAAAAAGAAGAAAAAAAAACCCTAAACGGGCCGGCCCACCCGGACCGACCCAACCAGCCACGTACAGGAGGGAGAGGGATCATTCCCATTGGATTGCTTTAAAAAGCGTGCGAAACAGTTTTTAACAAACCTATCTCTATTCAAACTCTTATATCTTTTGATCTACAACTCCGAATTGACTTCCGTTTGTTTCTACTTGTTCCGTACTCCAATACCTATCTCCCCACCATCCTAAATCCCATTATAAACTCGTGGAGCCACGGCTGTACGAGTTTCTATTCTCGAAATCCCGAATCTACATATTCCTGAATCTTATTTCGCTTTTTAACCCATCTAGACTTCGTCGTTTGCCTTCGGTCAAAAAACGAAAGTTGTAGGAATTGTCGAAATCTTTCAATCCCGACAAATCTCACCTCTTTTCATCCACCACAATATATCTGGTTGGATCTACTTACTGTGTATCGCAATATTTCATATCTTAATGTGTAAATCCAAGATCTACTCGCGCTCGTTTCTTCAAATCCAAATTCCTTTGGTGAGAAGGTAGGAATAATGATTCCCCACAACTTTCATGTTCTGAGTTTTTCAATTTGACCTACGGATTTGTCTCTCTAACACAGATCTATTTCTTGTCTATTTTGAGCCAAAATCGGGTCAATCTCTTCTTCTAGCCACCGGATCCTATCCAGACGGTCGAGATCCAATCAAACCGGTGCGTGCCATGTCGTCATCCCGGTCATCTTCATCATCAACACCACATCAACGTAAGGTCAACATCTAGTCTCATTCAGCATGCAAAGTCAACCTGTCCAGTCAGCGGAATATTCCCTGAAATATTCCGTTCGAATTTAAAATTGCATATTATAGATCTAACTTGTAAAATTCATTAGAAATTCATACCACGTCCAAAAATTGCGTATAATATATCAAATTGAAGATAATTTCACGTAGAATCATCTTATCAAAATATATCCAACTTTTACTGTACGTGGTTACTGCAGTAATTTAATTAGTTTTAATGGTCTTTTAGGTTAATAAATTCATAAGAAATTATCTGTAACTCCGAAAAATATGAATAATATATCAAATTGAAGCTACTGTAATATACTTTAAGAATATCTGGTGGGAGATTATTTAACCCGTAGCAATTTAATTTGTTTTAATGGATTTATAAATCATTAAATTCATAGTAAATTAATTGCTTGTCACAAAAATATAAATAATATACCGATAGAAAGCTGGTTCCATGTAGATCATCAATCTGCAAATGGTTCAGTAAAATACTATAAGGTTTCGCAGCAATTAAATAAATGGTTTAATGGCTTATTTAGAGTAATAAATTCATAAGAAAATAAATACTATTCAGAAAATTACAAATAATATGTCCCTGAAATCACAATTCCGTGGAGATTACGGATATAATTTTAGTTTGATTTTTTAGGCAACAGAAACTGTATGAATCATTTAAAACCCATTAAACACTATTTAAATCATATAAAAAGATCTATAACTCCGATTAGGGTGAATCCAACGCCTACTGGTTCGTATTAACGTCCTCTATCCAGTAAACCCAAGAAACAAATTTAATTCTACAGTTAGAACAGGCGTTACAACAGAACTATCAAAACCCTTATATTGGCAAGTAATCATTAATAACAAGTACCCTATTGCATTAAATGAACTCATGCATGCATCATATGATATATTAATGTTCATAAAACTAATTATAACCATTGTGTCATGTTAAATCATCATGCATGTTTTCGATCATCCTTGTTGTGTTTTATATGTTTGCAATTGTTTTGATTGGAACTACCTTGTCCTCGTATTAGATTGTTCGGAGAGTGCGATTACTGCGAAGAAATACAATCAACACCCATATTATCAACATAAGGCAAGTTACACCACTTGTTCATAATTTTGTCCCAGTTTTGATTCTATGCATGTGATCTTCAAAATTCTGTAGTATGCATGTGTAGGATGATCTAGTAGAATTTTTCCTTAGTATTATTTTGCAAGTGCGATGATTTTGTAGTATGCCATGAGTAGCTCTATACTTAGGATTTCCCATCCTAATAGGTTACCCCTGTTTTTACTAACTATTGCTTGCTATGCTATATATACAAAGTACCGTTGCGGGGTTCGAAAGACAAAGAATTTTTCTAAGTATAAAGGCTCTCTAGAGCAAACTTTTCTTCTCAAATCCACTTCAAAATAAAACTAAGTTTTCTTCTGGGCGGAATGGTTGTCGGGACAACGAGTGAGATTTTGGTGGAGGACGGCCGCCTAGGAATCAAAGAAGTCTGCCATGTTTCAGAATTCAGAAGCTTCCAGAGCAACCACAATACATTATGGGCTCTGTCTTGGCCTAGTACTTAGTGGGAAACCTCACCTGGGTACCAACATTTGGAGGTTCTTGGCACGGTTGGATCCGGAAGGTAGAGGGGCTACTAAGGGAAAGCCTCGCCATGGTCTTGTCTGTAAAAGGACTTGATCGTGGATTGTGGGCAAAGTGCACAAACTCTCGAGAGTATTGCAATCTGATCGATCAGCCGTGTTCACGGAAACAGAACAACATTGAGCATCTGAAGGATGGAGCCTCTGAAGGATCTTCCTCTCTCTTTTCTAAAACAAAGTTTTGAAACCCCATGGCGTGCGTAATATCGCTAATGGGTGGGAATTTGGGAACTTGGTGTGTAATATCCAAGTGACGCTTGGTGCGTAATATCCAAGTGTTTGGTTGTTTGGACACTTGGTGCGTAATTTCCTCGTGTGCCACTCGACCTTATTTTATCTAAGCAAATGTTTACAAAGTAGGACAATCCTCTCTTCTTCTCTCTACTTAGGAAAATTAGCTTTATGCAAATGAACTCCAAAGCCTAAACTAGCCTTGCATGTAGAGTTAGTCTTTCCTTCCTTGGTGTAATTTGCCAATACATTCAAAGTATTGACCCAACTTGTTGGCTGCACGTTTTATGTGCAGAATTTCGGAGATCGTTGAAAGGTGCGCTAGGATCGCGGGTCTTCACTCAACCTGCCTGTGGCATTGATGGGACTCCAAGTTGTATTTATATCGCTTCTGTTGTAATAATGTAAACTCTGGATTATTCGATTCATGTAATAAAGACTTGTGTTTTACATGATATTTCATCGACTGTGAGTGCTAGCTATTGATCCAGGGACTAGCATGTTAATCACAGGGACTTAGGATCTTACTTGATCCGAGGTCACTACAATAGACTCCACTATACTACCATAGTATCACTTGCCAATACAATTCAAATGTATTGACCCTTGTGGCTGTAACTTGTTATGTTGCAGGTTTGATTGATTTAGTAAAGTGTGTTGATTAGGATTACAAAGTCTACAACCAACATGTCTGCCTGTGGCACTTTGAAGATGAAGGACCCCATGCTTATATATATTCTGCTGCAATGTAATGTAATAGCCAAATGAGCTATGTAAGATGTAATAAAATTATGTTATTCCTGGTTATAAAGTTGTATTATGACCTTTGTTTCTTGATATTACATCTTAACTGTGGATGCTAGCTATTGATCCAGGGACTAGAAGTGTAAACACAGGGGACTCTACCTTATTAAAGGTTGGGAACCTTACAGACTTGATGGTGCTCGACGTGGCACTTTGTTGGTAACCCCAAGCGCAGGGTGTGAAGAGCAAGCATCAGGTTTTCCCTCAGTTGAGACTGAGGTTATCAAACCAGAAGGAGGAAGGAAACATCACACAGGTGTTGCAAGCAACACGGAGACCTGCACAACACAAACTCACGACTTTGTCCCAATGAATCAGTGAGGTTGTCAAGCTCACCGGTTTGCTGTAACAAAGGATTAAACGTATGGTGTGGAAGGTAATGGTGGTTTTCAGCAAGTAAACAAGTAACAGTGGAAGATGTATCAGTGGTAAAGATTGGACCGGGGTCCATAGTTCACTAGAGGTGCTCTCCTTAGATAAACAACATGGCATGAAGGGTAAACAAATTATAGCAGGGAAATTGACAGGAACTGAGCAAGGCATAACAATGCAATTACTAGTCAGAAAGATCCTATGAGGTTGATTGGGCAATACAACAAGATACATAGACCGCCATCCAACTGCATCTATGACTAGAAGTCCACCTTCAGGTTATCATCCGAACCCCCTCCAGTATTAAGTTGCAAGCAACAGACAACTACTTTAAGCAAAGTGTGTAAGGTAAAAATTCCACATGTTCCATGAACAAGAGACCGTTGTTTTCTCCCTAGTAGAAACAACACATCTACAACCGAAGAGATTATTGTCACTTCCCTTGGAAACTAGAGGCATGAACCCACTATCGAGCATAAATACCCCCTCTTGGAGTCACTAGCAACTACTTGTCCAAGATAGCTACTAACAATGGAGAGCATGCAAGATCACAAACAACACAGACATGATAGAATCATAAAGACAAAACCATTAATCAAACCAACATAATAATCTCAATATCCGTCGGATCCCCGCAAACACAACATGCATGATTACAAATAGATTAGATCTTGATCATGAACGGAGATCACAAGATCTATACATGAAAGCACAAAGGAGGATATACAACCATCTAGCTACTACATGGACCCATAGTCGAAGGTGGAACTACTCATGCATCATACTGGAGAGAAGGCCTCCGGGATGATCTCCCCTCCGGTAGGGTGCCAGGAAGAACTTCAGATACCCCCGATCTAGGGACGATGGTGGCGGTGGCTACATACGGTTTCATGGATTCTGATCGGGTACTTAGGGTTTTGGCATAGGGGGCTTCTTATTGGAGAAGGGGAGACCGAGGCAGCCTCCAGGGCGACCAAACCCTAGCCAGGCGCGGGGTGGGCCCCACCCGCGCCTGGGGTGGGTCTGGCCCCTCTGGCTCGCCCCCGGCTCTCCTTTGGAATTCTTGTTCCCCACGGAAAGTAATTGACTTTGTCCTTTGTCCCTTCCAATTCCTAGAATATTTCTTTACTAACTTTTATGAAACCAAAAACAACAGAAAACAGGCATCTGGCACTGTTGCAACTTGTTAGTAGGTTAGTGCCAGAAAACATGTAAAGAGCACCTCAAAGTGTGGACAAGTAAAGCAAAGTAGATGCTAAACAAGCATGGACCATAAAAAATTATAGATACGTTTCCAACATATCAACAACATGGTTTAGCCAACAACTAATAAGATGTAAAGCACAAAAAAATCCATAGTGGTATCACCCTAAACCTTACTTTCTTATGAGCTTTAAAATACATGAAAATGTGTTTTTAAGAATGTTTGTAGTATTAACATACATACTATACTTGAAAGTAGCTTTTGCCATAAATAGGTGGATATTCCTAGTCTAGTTTATAGGGTTTGGAACAAGTCTTAGCTTGTATTGTGAAGGCTTAGCAAAAAGAGATCTAAAGAGTGTGCCATCTAGTTCATAATGCCAACATTTATTTTCTCACCTTGCTCCTTAATGTTGAACATAAATATACACAAGCAAAGGATACAAATTTATAGGCACAAAACAAATCATACTTCATATAAAGTACTTGAGCTTAAGAACTAGACACAACATGAATTCCAACTTTTTGCTTTTATCGCCCCTTTTTCTTTTATTTCAAGGCATTATTATTAATTTTTAATATCATCATGTCAAAGTTTCTTTTCAGTATATTTATCATAAACATTCATAATAATGGTGGTGGTGGTCCTTTTAATGCAAACAAAAGTAAAACAAACAAAATAGACGCTCCAAGTTTCTACGATAGTTTTATCTTGCTCGAAAAACAAAGTTTAGAGGTTTACAAACCAAGAGTTTAATAGGTCCAGTGGTGTTCCTTGGGAATACCCAAACTTATGGTTTTCACCATCCTTGGATTGCTCTTGGTATGATGTTCCTCTATTCCCTGTCAAAAAACTTCAACACAAAACTTTTTCTCCCATCTCTTTTCTGATTGGTGACATTAGTGGCACAAAATCATAATAGTTTCTACATATATATCAAAGAAAAAATTCTTTCTAAATGTTCCAGCAAGCATATAATGTTTATTAATATCCCTAGCATATAATATGACTGATAATAATCATTTTAGGACACTTGGGAATGGTTAAGAAAAAAACATGGCAGAATTTGTTGAGATTTTCAGCAGCAGCAAAATGAATTTTGTTTGCCCACTTAGACATGTCAGGAATTTTAGACAATTTTCGTGCATACAAAGGATAAAAATTTGTAAATTCTGTATAAACTTCAACATAATCGGAGTTATGGAAAAAATTAGAATTTTTTTGCACTGAAAACTATTCTATAGAAATTTGCTACTCCATATATTTAACAATTTTTAAAAGATCCAAAATAGTTTCCACTTGGTACTTTATGAAAAAATACATAAATAAAAACAAAACAATACTCTCTTTATACAACAAGAGTTCAAAACAAAAATCCATAAAAATAACCGGGTTGCCTCCCACAAAGCGCTTTCTTTATAGCCATATAGCTAGGCCTTACTTACTTGTTTTAAGTGATATAGAATTCATGTGGTAGCTTGTGCTTATTTTATACCTCCTACTTTCTTGGAAAGTGTTCCATAAACTTCTTATGAGTAAATAGAAACTTCACATTTCCTTCTTGTGTATTAATGACTGCACCTGTGGTTCTCAAAAAAGGTCTACCAAGTATTATAGAACTTGAGGTATTGCTCCCCATGTCCATGACAATAAAATCAATAGGTACAAATGTCATATGTAATTCAACCACGATATCTTAAACTTTTCCTAAGCATGTTTAGTTGAATCATCAGCAAGTAAAAGATCTATAGAGCATTTTTCCATAGGTTTCAAATCAAGTAAATTGTGTAGATCTTTAGATAAAACCGAGACACTAGATCCTAAATCTAAAATAGAATGATGTGTCTCTTTTACAATAGTGATTAATATCTTGGGGATACATACATCCCCAACCTTAGGTGGTATCATAGCTTCATTATTATATCTTTGTCTTTTCTTTTATAAAATAATTTGCTATAGGTAGGAACCAAATCATGCTTGATGACCATTAAAAGATGGATTTTGGGCAAACTTTTGCAATAAGTTAATGAGTTCATGCAAGCTACATTTATCAAGATCAAGTAGAGGTTATTTTGTTTCACTTAACATTTCAACGTCTTCTACTTGTTATCTCTGTTATATAAATTGAAGATTTCATATCTATCATCAAATACATCTTCTGGTACTTTAGCTTTTTCAAGGATTTATTTTACTTTTACTTCTAAGAGTAGGCCATCTAACAATATATAAGTGTTGTTGGATGTTATATTTATGAAAGAACCTACACTTTATTTATCTAAATAGGCCATTGAACTTTTAGTTAGCCCTCTATAGAAGATACGCATTAACATCCAATCTCTAAAACCATGTTCTGTTCCAAAAGCTAGTTCTCTAAATCTTTCCCAAGCTCTTATAATGGGTTCATCTTTATTTTGTTTGAACATGATAAGCATTTCCCTAAGATGTCCTATTACTTCAGGGGTTCCAAACCATTCAACAAAAGCAGCTTTAACATTAAACCAAGAGCTAAAATTTCTGGGTGGCCATTTTAATATCCAATCTAAAGCCTTACCAGCAAGTGAATATGGAAAAAGTTTAACTTTAATCATACTATTGTTTTTATTACTCATGTTTAGATATTTTTATCTTTCATTAAAAATACTGAAATGCTGCATAGGGTTTTTATTAGGCTTCCCATAAAAACGGTTTTCATAAATGATTTAGTAGCTGCGGGTTCTATTTCAAATGGTTCAAAGGGTATTTCACCTTCTTTTGGGAAGTTATTTACACTAAAAGGACAATAAGCTCCTTTTTCTATTTTTATGTGCTTTTATGTTTAAGGAAATCTCATGAAGACTAAAATCAAGACAAAATAAAATACTTTAAAAAACTAAAAGGAGAAGAAAAAGCTCATAGTGGTGCAGCCTCCCTAAGCTTGGGTTATTGCACAATTTGATGAAGATGACGGCGCTAGAAAATAGTCTTGGCAGTTGCCGTGAGAAATACCTTGTTCTTCAAACTTAATGAGGATGCAGTTGTGGTGTACCTTCGCCAACTCCCCGGCAACGGCGCCAGAAAATAGTCTTGATGGCAACAATTGTGGCCACTTTTCACTGGGACTCCAAGTGCAAATTGTTGTAGCAAGCTTCTTTTCCCCACAAGGGTGACTCGAGGGTTTATATCGAACTCTCGGGGAATTGGTTATGGAAGGGTATTTGTCTTCTCCTCTTCAAGCAACCTGTAAAGTAAAATGATTTGTCTTGTGTGCCCAACTCCACCAAGTGGTTGTCAAGCACAAGGTTTCATATTTGTTGTATGAAATAAAATATAATATAAACTGAAATAAATAAAGAAAATAAAGTAAAGTAATGCAAACTAGATGATATGGAAGATAGTAGAGTTGTTTTTGGATTTTTATGGATGATTGCAAGTAGGGAAAGAATTTTTGTATTTTATAAATAATAAATTGTAGAAAATATAAAGGATAGTAGATGCAATAGAAATGTGTTTATTATGATAAAGATCGGACCGGGGTTCATGGGTTCACTTGTCTACTCTCTTGTTAAGTTGTAGTGAGTACAAAACAATTCATCAATGATAAATATTCATGAACTTCTATATGTGTTTGATAAAGAAATCAATATGGGCATCACGTTCTAACATAGAGATGAAATACATCTCTCTTATACTCCTCAAGAAAGGGAAATTCCATGCAATCTTGAATTAAAAACAAATCAGAGTTTATCTTTAAGTAATATAACATGATTTTTTAAATATAAATATGCTACCTTGATCTAACAAGATTATCACACTGTCACATGATAACTATAACACATGATTTCACTTTATCCCTAGTGAGGTAGGAAAAGAAAGGTAAAAAACAAAGTAGATCTTGAATATTGTTTGTCACAATTCAATCTCTACCACCATGCTACTCCATCTAATACACACTTCTCCCCATATAAGTTCTTGCATACAAGTTGGATCAAAACAAGAAATTAAGAACGGGGTGCATGATATGCATCTATCAATACATCTTACACAAAATAGAGTCCTATCTCAAATATCAAATCATAGAACAAAGATCCACCACATAGGAATTACAAATATGACCATAATCATGTAGGGCAGCTCATATGGTACTAGATCTATGAAGAAAAAGAGAGAAATAGATCAAGCTATTGCCACAAACCCATAGCCCGAAGGTGGACTACTTCCTCTTCATCATGGTGATGATGGCGGAGATGTTGGAGAGGGTGGAGATCTCCTTGGAGGTGGCTCCGGCGGAGTTTCCGCCTCCAATATTCGCTGGATCTGACTCTGTTTGGTGGTGTTTTCATTTCTGGTGTGCTCTGTCTTGAGAACTATCCAGGGGATGCTTATATAAGGATTTTTTGGTCAATAGAACTCTGTGGGCGAAAGAATCAAGGCGATCGGACGACCGAGGAGGAAACGAGGGTGGGTGGCGTTCCCACCTCGGCCAGGCGTGCCACACAGGCTCGTTTGGGCCTCCTGGCCCTCCTGGTGGGATTCTTGTGCTCTAGATGCTTCTGGCGGATAAATATTGGTATTCCCAAAAGTTTAGATCCATTTGACTTCGTATAGTTCCCGAAACATTAAAAACATTGAAAACAGGGTTTTTCTGCCCTGCCAAGTGATAAACCCCAAGTGCAGGGGATCACCATAGTACAATTTGATAAGTATTTGAGTGTCGAACCCACAAGAAGTTGAAGGTAAACTATCTATTCTCTAAATCCCTATAACTGATTTATATGGCCTTCTATGCAAAGCTATCATCTAGAGTGTGTATGTGTGGGTATTTTACTATTAATTATAGGACTATAAAGTGCTCAAAGTAAATATTGCAAGTGAACTAATGAAATTAAAATAGGAACTAGTGAAGTGGAGTGATGGCAAGTTTTCTCAAGGGAGTAAATGTTTAGGCAAATTGTTATTTTATTCGTTTGGTTGTCACAATTAGTGAAGCACATATTATAGCTAGATGCATCAGTACTAAGCACAATAAAGCATAAAGAACTTGATGACTAAAATCCCTAGGCACTATAATCTTTAACAACAATAGGATTAATTAAGGACATGTGTCTAGAAGGTGACACTCCGAACCATCACATCTAACTTGTATAGATAAAGTCTATTGTTTCTTCTAGGTGGAGCCCTAAATCATGGAGTAGTCAAGTAAATGAAATACCATACACCCTAGTGATTGGTCCCTATGCCAAGTTAATGTGATAACAAGGGATTCATTAAGACAAATATGTCCAACCACCGCTTTAAGTTCTAAGGTACCCAATATATTCCCCGTTAATTAACCATGAATTAATATAGCATGCCTATAAGACTTGGAACACGGTTTCTGTTCAACTCCCTCCGTTCCTCCTCCTAACAACATGTAACGGTGATAACCTGATGCATCCCCCAACATATCTATACACTCAGATATCATTACATAAGACCATCATAGAAGATAAAACTTGTATGCAACCAATCAACAAAGTATTTCACAGCTGCCATGAACAATCACTACTCAAACTTACACATAGATACAATAGATCTTGGGAAAATAATAGATTGCATCACACATCATGTTTTGCCAAGGTATCACAGTAGGGATGATGAGGAAGTGATGTATATGATGATGGAGAAGTGCGTCCCAAGGAGGAGAGGCGGCGACCCGGCCGAAGAAGGTGGCGGGGAAGGGCAGCACGCCACCGGCGGTAGTGCAGGGCTCCCCAACGATGACCGGCCCTAGGGGAGCACCGCCCCCTTGTACTTTTTCTTTATTGGATCTTCTTGGTGTTGTAGATGATCCTTCCCCCTTGGATATGACATCCAAGGGGGAGGTAAATTCGCAGCTATGGGTGGATGCCTCCAAAAATAGGGTTTCCCCTCAATATATAGTGGTGGAGACTTCACCCCATCTCATCAAAATCCTTGAATCCAAGGACTCTTGTGAACCTCTAAAACCTTCATGGTGAATCCCATAAAGGCCCACAAGTTTCCAAATTCATTGTTGGCCGAATTGATCACATATGGCAAGAGTTTGGGTCAACCACGTCACCAAATTTTGGAATCGCAAAACTGTTTTCTGTACCCTTCAGTAATCGGGCCATGGAAAATGCATCCGGACTCCGATTGAGGAGAATTTTATGTCTAAATCGTATGGATTGAAATTATCTACCACTTTCATGCTTATTACCTTTTAATTTGATGTCATCTTCAATTTGTTCCTAGTCAATCATTAAAAAGTGTTCAGGAGAAAATATTTTGGAAACTCCAAATATTGCCATATTAAGTGATTTTCTTCCATATTCATCTTTTTCCTACACAACAAAGGGTAAATTAAGAACATGTGCACTTTTGAAACTATTAGTAGGTTATTCCCAATAAATATAATAAAGTTTCAAAATAATAAATATTTTATCACAATAAACTACAACGTTCATGTATGCATTTTACATGCATCAAGCATCCCCAAGCTTAACTTATGCTCGTCCTCGAACATAAAGGTGATAAATTTAACATGGACGTTGGAGTTTGTTTCTTTGCTTCTTTTTCATTGCCACACAAATTTCACTAGGTTCGATCTTTAAGGAATAACAACAAGAAAGTGAGCTATAAAGTAATATCTTTCGCACTGTACAAACATGCTCAATAATAAGTAGACTTGTGTTCAAATAAATGAGAGGTAAAAAACCTTCAAGCATACTTAGATGAACCTATAGAATTGTTGGAAGACTCTTTCATATTATTGGCATGGTTTTTTATGCCTTTCTACTTTGGGCTATTTTTTAGTTTCGTGCCCTTGACCTAGAAGACTCACTTCTTAGTTTTATGTCTTCCCTTAAGATATTTTTATATCTCGTACCGAAAGTAAGCATGGATTAAACATGTGCAAAATTCCTATTTAGCTTACAAACTCTATTTTATTAAGTTTATGATTGAACAATAGTTCATCATTAGTGTTTGGTTCTATTTACCCCTATCATTAGCATCTTTCCAGTTTAAAGAAGAGAATAATTATAACAAGATAGACATGAAGTTCAACTTTTGTCAAACACTTTCACCATTTTTTATATGGCATCAGTTAACGGTCTTGACCTCCTAGTAACCAATATAAACCTTATTCATGGGTGTTTCAATCATGTCATATGCTCTAAAACAACCTTAGCTTTTCACTTTCCATGGCTAGCCGAATCCTCGGGTTCCTACCTCTCCAACACTTTTCCCTAGAGCATATGTATTAAAATACCCATGACCCTTAGTTTACTCATTGATTACTAAGTAGAACAAGAGTATCTCATGTCCCCTTGTTATCATTCCTTCCACCTTTTATCTTATAAAAACATTTTATGTTTCATAAATCATTACCACCTTTTTGATGGTTGTGCCTTCAAGTTCGTGGTCACCCCACAACCAACTTATATATGACAACCATAACCATAAGAGCAATATTGTTTGGAAGCTAAATAAAACAAGGCACACGAAAAATATACTTGGAATAGCATTGATTATATATAGGTATGTATGGTGTACGCTATAGGAATTGGTTTTAAGGGTATTTGGATAAACAAGCTTTGCTTGTATAGGAATATTTGGGCTAGCAAAAACTTCTACAAGTATGCCATTGGATCCATAGTGCCCAACATTTAGCATCACACAATGCTCCTTAGTATTAGACATAAATCTATATGAGTAAAAGTTATCACTAAATAAGTCACTATCAAATTATCATTCGTTGAAGTATTTGAGCTAGCAACACTAAGCATGACTTTGAATTTTAGCCTTTTGCTTGTATTCCCTTTTTATTTTGATAGCACACAACTAATTATCATCAAGGAATTTAATCATGGGATAGATTGTTTAAGTAGATATTTCCTAACAATGCAAAACATCTATCATGGTGGTTTCATTTATTCTCAAGGAAACATGCAAAACTAGACATAAAATTAGACAAAGATGCTCGAAGTTTCTATGATCATTCTATGTTGCTCAAAAACAAAGTTTAGAGGTTTCCAAACCAAGAATTTGATAGGTCAAGTGGGGTGCCTTGGACATCCCCAAGCGTATGGTCTTCACCATTATTGGACAAATCTTATTGTGGTGTTCCTCCATTCCCTATCAAAAAACTTCAACACGAAACTTTCTCCCATTTCTTTTCTATGTGGTGACATTAGTGGTACAAAGATATAGTGCTAGTTGTGATAAAAGCCCCAAATAAAATTTGGTTTTAAATTTCCAGAGAGTTACTTAGGTGTCCAATATCCATAAATATCAAAAGACTTAAAAAGATTCAAATCAAAACTCAAAATGCCACTATTACAAGAAAAGACAGATTATGTCTAGAAAAACAACAACTGCAGAACATATTTATTTCACCCACTTAAACATGTCAAGTATGATAGCCTAATTTTGTGCGTATAGAGGATGAAAAGTTGTAACTTCAGTAGAAAATTTAGCTCAATAGGAGTTACAGAAAAATCATAAAAATCATTTGGTAAACAACAACGTGTAGAAATTTTCAACTCCAAATATATGTTTCAACTTTTAACATCCAAAATAGGTAAAACTTGGTACTTTATTTTTGTAAATATTTTAAAAAATATAAAACCTTTATTTTAATAGAGAACAAATGTCCAAAAACCAAAAATTTAAAAGAAGCAAAAAGACTCAAGAGAAGCAAACAAACAAGAAACAAAATCTTTTTGTTACTTTTGTTTTCTGAAAGATGAAAAGCAAGAAGCAAACAAAAATGATAAAGCATAAAATATTTTTGTTGTTTGGGTTTTATAAAAACAAGAACAAATAAGAACCAAATAAAAAACCTAAAATCTTTTTGTTGTTTTTGTTTTAAGGAAAAACAAGAAGCAAATAAGAACCAAATGCGCCACCATAAAATGTTTTTAAGTTTTAAAAACAAAAGGCAAGAAGAAGCAAAAAGAACCAAATAAAAAAATATATTTTTGGTATTTTGTTTTCATAAATAATATGAAAAATAATATCCAAAAAAAAGGTAATTCAAACATGGTTTACACAAACATACAAACAAAAACATGAAGGTAAAACTAAAACATGAGTTTCGAATGATATTACTTGAAATACTTGAAAGAAGGGGGGATGTGTGGGCATCCCCAAGCTTGTGGTATTCCTAGTTCTTGTCCTGTACTTATTTATCATCATATCATGTCACTCATCTCAAACAAAGAAATATTTTCATCTTCATGTTACTTCAATGCCTACAAAATGGTTTGTTCTCCAAATAAATGATATAATAGTTTCTACCATGATGCAAACTTTAGTAGTTACTGGGAAACCATTTTATTCAAGAAGCTAATATACTACAAAAGAGATGCTCTTTTTATTTTGTTTTTATATGGGGAAAGTTTTAATGATATAGGCTTTGAAATGGTTCCATTGGCATGAACAACACATGCTCAAGGTCGACCCCAACTTCTCCATTGCTAATCCTTCTCATTTGCTTTTCAAAATTTTATATTTAGTTAAAATCTTAAACTAATTGGTAAATAACAGTAGCTAAAATTATTTGGGATTTCTATTTCCTTGCCCTTGGTTCATTAGTTGTACTCACTTTTCCCTAGCCGCTTAACTTTTCCTCACTTTTGCCCATCTTATACTATAGAACTCTCACACGGCCTGAAACTCGCTGTCCGTTAGCCTTGCCATTACATGCTGACAAGTGGGGCCGTATTCAGTCGGGTCCCGTAGTGGACCCTCGCCGTTACGTGCTAAAAAGTGGGGCCACGGTCTGTCGGGTCCCGTAGTGGACTCTTGTCGTTACATGCTGACAAGTGGGGTCGTGTTAAGTTGGTTTGCATAGTGGACACCTCTCTCCACTTATCCAGATCAACATGGGGCCCACATATTATCCACGTGAGCGTCGAACCCATAGCTTATCCACGTGAGCTAGCCCCGCGCCTGCGCCCGTGCCATTGCCTCCCCTTTCTTCTTCTTCTCTGGCTACAACGACCCTTCTCTGGCGATGGCGGCCCTTTGTCGAGCTTCACTTCGGCCTCCCGTTTGTCCTGGCCGTAGTATGGTGCCGTATCATTGACCTGTATGAAGGATGACAATGGAAACCGTGCATAGATAAGGTTAGATCTCGTACCAAAATGTTCCAATTAGAAGGGGGCGCTTGCTGTGGAGAATGCGGCCGGCGAGCCATTCCGATGATTTAATTGGTTTATCGAGTTAATGTCTCGGATGCAATCAAGTGAATCTATGAGGTGAAAGTCAAACTTTGAGATTTAGGGAGATGGATGTGTAAGAAATAATAAAATGAACAACTCTTGAACATTTCAAATTAAAAAAATTATACAACTCTTAATGTAAAAGAGTGTTTATAATTGACACAACTCTTGGACACTTTCAAATTAGAAAAATTATACAACTCTTAATATAAAAGAGTGTTTATAATTGACACAACTCTTAAACACTTTCAAATTAAAAAATTATACAACTCTTAATGTAAAAGAGTATTTATAATTGAAACAACTCTTGAGCACTTTCAAATTAAAAAATTATACAACTCTTAATGTAAAAGAGTGTTTATAATTGACACAAATCTTGAACACTTTCAAATTAAAAAATTATACAACTCTTAATATAAAAGAGTGTTTATAATTGAAACAACTCTTGAACACTTTGAAATTAAAAAAATGCAACTCCTAATGTAAAAGAGTGTTTATAATTGACACAACTGAACACTTTCAAATTGAAAATATTATACAAATCTTAATGTAAAAGAGTGTTTATAATTGACACAACTCTTGAACACTTTCAAAATTTTAAGACCCCACCTTTATAAGGTAAAGGTCACTGTGATTTCAATGCTAGTCCCTGGATCCAATGCTAGCATCCACAGTTTAAGATGAAGTACAAAGATACAAAGGTCTTTATTACATCGTCATTCCAGAGATAAACATAGTCTTTCACAACTCCATAGCCAAAGGCTAGTACAAGAGTTCATAACATAAGTAAATAAAGTAAAGTCTTCATCTTCATGTGCCACATGCAAGCATGTTGAGTGTAGACTCATAACCCTAATCCTCATCAGAATAACCTGCACCATCATAAGTTACAGCCACAGTGGGTAAATACATTTGGAATTGTATTGGCAAGTGATACCATAGTAGATTAGTACTATATAACATCTATATGAATTTTGCTAAGTGTAGCTTAGGCTTGCTTTGCTCAAAATAGGTTTTTCCTATCAGTTGAAAACACTAAGTTTTTGTTTGACAAAAGCTCCCAAGGAACCACCAATAGACATTGGTGAACAATTACCCTTGTTCAACCACAAGTTTTAACTTAGAAAATGGGATGAGGAGATCCTTGATAGCTTCAATGTCTTGATGGTCAAATTGTCTGTTGTCGAGGACACAACTAAGTACTTAGGTTTTACTCTCTCGAGAGGTGGTGCACTTTCCCCACAAGACTCAACATGCATCGAGACGAGATCTTTCAGAAGCCTTCCCTTAGACCAAATGGACGCGTTCCATCCTATCATCCCTACCACCATCTGTCCATCTGGCTAAGTTTTTGCAACCTATATGATCAAGGCAGAGCCCATATGCCATGTGGCTGCACTAGAAGCCTCTAAACACTAAGTATCTCAAATCCCTTTGTTACTGGGTGGCTTTCCACAAGTGTTATACACAAGGTAGACCATAGACATGGGCCTTGTGTAACCACTCAACATAACCCAATCATACCATTCCACACAGGTGATTCATTCACTTAGTTATTTTATTAAGAAAAAACATAAGTCAAAGACTTAGCAAATTTCCATAGCATGTATATAATCCACCCTTGTTTGCTAATAGCTAGTATAAGCATGATAACATATCAAGCATCTTAACTTATAGAAAATTCTACCAAGACTACAACTACTAGGATTTCCCAAGGCACAGCATAGTTCATACTTAGCAAAAATTCCATGCAAGCCCTATCCAAAATATCACTAGTGCATAGTCAAAATAATAGGACAAATATACATGAAGCACCACTTGCCTTGGTAGTTGGGGGAGTAGCAACAATCTTCACAATCACAATCACCACTAGCACCAAAATCTACACATAAAATAATAGCACCAAATTTACATTCAAATAATCAAGCAAAAATATATGAATGCATGCAAATGCAATGAAATGAATTTATACACTAAACTATTCAATTCAAACAGTATTGAACACAAAAAAAACATCTATTTATAGTCTAAATAAACTTAAATTTGCTTTAAAAACATTTTCCAAATAATTTTTATAGCCAAAATAAGACTATAGATGATTCTGCAAATAAACCAAAATTTACAGAAGCAAAATACAATTTCAAGCCCACTGTAGTGTAGGGCTCATTTTTATGAATCCAATGATATCTTATTTGTAGTTTTTGGATAAATAGAACTCAAGTTATGAATTTTACAAGTTCGAATCTCTAATAGATAAAAATCTGGTTTTTAAATCAAAAACCGAGCCACGCGGTAGCGTCTGATTGGACGATATCGCTTCGGGTGGATCGCGCTTCCACGTCGTTGGATCAAATCAGATCCAATGCGCCAGATCGCAACTTACCCCTTCGCTAACGATCTAACCTAAACCGCCAGATCTAAATCCTATGGCTCAGATCTAAGCGTACCCTTTCGCGTCTAGTATAATCTTGGGCGGCGCAAATGGCCACCACGGTGGCGGCGTGACAGATCCTACTGCTTTGACAAAACGCGGGTGGCGCAAATGGCCACCATGGCGGTGGCGCGATAGACAGCGGTGTTCCGGCCAGGCTAGAGGGTAAGGGAGGGGGTACTGGGGCTTACCGAGGTCGTGGATATGCGGTGAAGCTCAACATGCTCGCGGACGGGGCTAGGGTGCACGGACACAGCGACGATTCCTCGTCGTAGTTGGCGTTGGCGTCGGGCACGTTCAGGAGTTGTCGTTGGCGACGCTACAAGGCACGTGAAGACAGGAAAGAGGTGGCGTTAGACGCGCACGTACACGACGAGTGCACGAGTGTCAACCAGATAGAAGGGGGCTAGGTTTTACCGAATTTGCTCGTCGGATATGTTCGGGACAGTGGCGGTGCGAGCTTGCATGTGGACAGCCTAGCAGCGCTCAAAGGGTGGTGAGTGAGGGTAAAGGAGCGGAAGGAGGAGGGGGTTAAGTAGAGGGGGTTCGGGCACGGTATTACTGCGAGGTTAACGTGAATTGATTCGAGAATCAATCGGCCAGTAACGGGCGGTGACGGGGAGTCTGCGGGCGTTGATTGAGGAAGAAGGGGTGACGTGGCTGTGGGGCCAGCATGTCAGTGAGGGGGGGGGGGTGTGCGGCTTGCGGTGAAAAAGAATCGGCAAGGGGTACGGGGGAGCCGGGTGGGCTTTGCTGGGCCACGAGTTGGGCTGTGGGGGTAGGCTGAGCCATTTGGCTGGTTTGCTCCTATTTTTTTGTTCTTTTTCTTTTTCTGATTTGATTTTCTAAACAATGTTTGAAATCTCAAATCAACTCCAAATAAATTCAAATGTCCACCAAAAATTTGTGAGACCAATCTAGTGTTCAAGAGTGTGTTAAACACATAAATTCACTTAGAATCACTTTGGCCCTTTGAAAAATAGAACAAAACCATGCCTCATATGATTGATAAAATGGGCATTAGAAATGGTTTTGTTTGAATTCAAACTTTGAATTTTTTTGTGCTAGCTCTAAATGCTTTGACAATATGAGTGCAATGCATGCTTTTGCAAATCATGATTTTTGGGATGTTACAAATCTAACACCCTTAAGATGAATCTCGCCCTCGAGGTTCGGATTGGCTAGAAAGTAGGTGAGGGTGATATTTCCGAAGGTCATCTTCTCTTTCCCAAGTTGCTTCTTCTTCGGAATGGTGGTTCCGCTAAACTTTGCAGAATTTGATAGTCTTGGTTCGAGTAACTCTTTCTGCAGTCTCAAGAATCTTGATAGGTTTCTCCTCATAGGTGAGATCACTCTCCAACTGAACCTCTTCCAAGGGTATAGTATCCTTCAAAGAAGTTTCTTCCATCTCCGGATGGCATTTCTTCAACTGACTCACATGAAACACATTATGAATAGCAGACAGAGACTTGGGCAATTCAATCTCATAAGCTACTTCTCCTTTTCAGCTCAAGATCTTGAATGGTCCAACATACTTTGGTGCCAATTTTCCTTTGACTCCAAATCTCTTCACACCACGAAGTGCTGAGACTCTAAGATAAGCTCTATCACCTACCTCATAGGTGACTTCTCTACACTTTGGATCTTCGTATCTCTTCTGTCGGGACTGTGCTATCTTCAATCTGTCCTTTACCAATTTGACTTTATCTTCATCTTTCTTGATCAGTTCTGGTCCAAACAAATTCCTTTCTCCAACACCACTCCATAGCAATGGTGTAGTACACTTTCTTCCATAGAGAAATTCAATCGGTGCCATCTCAATACTGGCTTGATAGCTGTTATTGTAAGAGAAATCTGTGTAAGGCATACTTTCATACCAACTAGCGCCATAGTCTAGGGCACATGCCCTCAAAATATCCTCCAAAATCTGATTGGTCCTTTCTGTATGTCCACCAGTCTGGGGGTGAAAAGTTGGGATGAACTCTAACCTTGTTCCTCATGACTCATGTAATTTTCGCCAAAAATGCAAGGTGAATTGAGTTCCTCTGTCAGACACAATACTCTTGGGTACTCCATGCAGACACACAATCATGTTCATGTAGATCTTGGCTAACTTAGCACTTGTATAGGTTGTATTCACGGGAATGAAATGATCCACTTTAGTTAGGCGATCTACCACAACCCAAATGGAATCATATCCAGATCTAGTCCTTGGCAGTCTGGTGATAAAATCCATACAAATCTTGTCCCACTTCCAATCAGAAATAGGTAGTGGTTGTAATAACCCTGCCGATTTCTGATGTTCCGCCTTCACTTGACTACACACATCACACAAGGCAATATGTTCCGCAATATCTTTCTTGAGGTTGTTCCACGAAAATCTTTCCTTCACATCCATGTACATTTTGGTGTTACCTAGATGAATGGAATATGGTGAGTTGTGCTCTTCTTGCAGAATCAGTTTCCGAAGATCCGGATCTTGCGGAATGCAGATATGTTTTCCATACCATAAAGTGCCATGTTTGTCTTCATGGAATCCTTTAGCTTTCCCTTTGCTAATTTTTCCTTTAATCTCTTCAATTTCCTTGTCCAACTTTTGGGTTTCTTCGATCTTGTCCAACAATGTGGGTTGAACATATAGTGACATGAGATGTCCTTCAGGTACTATTTACAATCTGAGATATTTGAATTGGGCACGCAGATCATCAGGAAATTCTCCTTTAGTATTCACATAAACCTTACGGCTTAAAGCATCTTCTATAACATTTGCTTTACCGGGGTGGTATTGCAAGATCAAACCGGACCAAGAGTTTGTGATATTTTTGTTGTTGTTGATGATGGAGAGAGAGAGAGGGCCTAGGGTCTTCGGTTTTCACCATTAGCTGTGCAAAACATCTGATGGGAATAATAGATAATAATAAAGTATGCATGTAATTGTTAGAGCAATATAATTATATGTGAGAACTGCATCCATAATTGTTATCGCCTCCACAACCGCTTATAGAAATGACCTACTAGTCTCATCCATATAAGAAATATAACTAATGATATGCATCGTGATGTCACCGTTAATCCCATGTAAATTCCTCACATACAGTCGTACTACCCTTTCTGTCACTAGGGTTCCAATCCTGCAGATCAGTCATTACTTGCACTCCCATTACCTAGATCAATCCTTGGGGTCTTGGGTACCTGACAGGTCCTTAGATTGAGGCAATAGAGGGTACTACAATTATGATGTCATACAAACTAATAAATGATCCCATCTATGATAAATAACATTCACAAAAAGCTACATGTATAGGCCGAAGCCCTTTGTAACATCCCAAAATTTATGAATTACTAAAGCTTGCATTTCATTCATGCATTCATAGCATTCTTAGCTTGCACAAAAATTTTCAACTCGAAACTCAAACTAAAACCAATTTTATGCCCATGATTTATATAATATATGAGGCTTGGTTTTATTTTTATTTTCAAAGGACCTAAGTGTAATTGAGTAAACAAGTGTGTTTGACACAGGTTTGAATACTTGGATCACACTACAAAAATCTAGAGGTGATTTGAAATCAAACTCATTTGAATTTGGTTTGAAATTGTTTCCTAAAAATCAAAATAGAAAAAGAAAAAGAGAAAGGAAAAAGAAAAAGGTCGGCGCTACCATTTCGGCCCAGTGCCAGACCCAGCCCATCACGCCACCCGAATGTTTTCCCCCTTCCCTCTGTTTCTCACCGCACCCGCGTCACACCCACTCGCTGACAAACACGGCCCACTTCCACATCAGCTCGTCATCCCCAAATGTCAGCGCGACGACCCGCTCCGCCGTTTCTTCCCCGCAGTGACGTCGCGTTGATTTCAGGCATAAATTGGCATTGATTCCATGTGTGATCTCCTCGCCCCCGCTGGCTACTTAAGCCCCTCCACACCTGACATGGTTATACCCTACGGGTACGTGACTGCAGCATACCTGGTCCAGCCCAAGGAAGGCCCACAGCAGATATACGCTGGCCCACGACGATTTTCGGGTGGCCAAGGCCCATGACGCCTTCGGATCCTTGGAGAGCAAGACTAGCATAGATAGGAAATTCAAAGGGGTAAAACCCTAGAACTTGTAACTGACTAGGACTATGCCCGGGACCTGCCTAAATCTATATAAAGGCTAGGAGGGTACGTCCTAGATCTCTCGACTCATACTTTCACACACATCCACGCCAGATTGAATCTGCGCACCCTGTAACTTTCGGTTCCGCCGTAATCAAGAGCAGACAAGCAGGAGCAGGGTTTTCCCTCCGGGGGCCTGAACCTGGGTAAATCTCGTGTCCCCTGGTTGCTTGTCTGTTAACCGTGCCACGATCTCCAGCACCCCCATCTTCTCCAAAACCCAAGACCATAACAATGGGCATTGACGAGATTAAACCTCGTCAATTGGCGCCGTCTGTGGGAATCGGGGCTGCTGATTGTGCGATCGTGACGGTTCCGACCCGACCGATCTACAACTCCGCGGCGACGGAGAATCACCTTCTCTTCGGGACTTTCGACTTCACCGCCCACTCGCCGGGCACCATGAAAGATTTCGAGCCCGTAGGCGACGGACTCGAAATTTTGTTCGGGAGCTTCTGCTTCCAGGTGGGACAAACTGGCACCCTCCGCCTTCCTGAGCGGGTGCCCGTGCCATCAATCAGGCCCGCCTCATGGGCTCCACACCCCGTGCTATGCACGTCACCATCGACATATGAGTTCTATAGCAGCAGCTGCTGCAACTCCGTTCTGTGCGATCCACCTTCGGATGAAGGGACCTACGGTTCCGGATCTGAAAGCTGCGGCAGCAGCAAACCGATCTACGAGCGCTACCTATGCGCCGCGGTCATCCAGGATCAACAAACGCCTAACCCGCTGCCCAACACGAACCCCAATCCGCAGGATGGAAACGGCGGGAACAGAAGAAGCCAATCCCCCCCACCTGAAGGGGAAAACAACGGTCACGTCATCCAACTTAGCAAAGAAGGATGGGTCCAGGCACGTCGTGCCATCGCAGGCGACATAGTCCTGCTTGTGGATTCACCACGCGACCTACTGATGGCGTACCACTATCTCCTCATCGAGGAGCACAAGAAGCAAGTCAAGATGCAGGAGACACTCGATAAACGCAAGCAAGCAGCCTCCGAGTCCAGCGCGCGACGAGCTGCGCTCTCCGCCATGGCACCCGGCTCTAGCACAAATGGAAATCAGGGAAACAAGCATCGCTCGAGGGTGGAGAACATGGATCCCAAGGAAGGCCGTGATGTGACCCGAACTCTCCACACGTCGTTCATGGATATGGATGCCGACGGCAACATCATCCCGAAGACACCGCAGGCTGCGATCCTGGCAGCCACCGCGTATCTCGCGGCCCACCAACCTCCGGAAGGGGACCCGAAAAGAGCCATGCATAAGTCCGCACTCACCGGACTCGGACTCGTCGGAGCTGCGCTCCACGAAGACGCTCCTGCGGAGCCGAAGAAGAAATCTCCGGTTAGACGCGACCGTAGCCCCACCCCATCATCCGAAGAGGAGGAGGAGCACGACCTTCCTCGAAGGAAGAAGAGCTCGCATCGCCATAAACGCGACTACGACGCCAAAAACGCACTTACACAGCGCAAAATCGACAAAGCGCGAGCCAAACGCGCATGCTCGTCCGAGTCCGAGATGGATGAATATGAAGGAGAACTCTGTGGAGCTCGATGCTTCAGCAGATCTGTTCGGCGAACACAGATGCCACGCAATTTCAAGCTTCCTTCGGATACTCCGAAGTTCAATGGCACGCAAGATCCAAAATCTTGGCTCAGCGATCATCTGTCATCCGTCAAGTTGCATGGCGGTAACAAAGAAACCGCCATGCAATGCCTCCAGCTACAGCTGACAGGCGCGGCACGGGTCTGGCTCAGCAGCCTATCATCAGGATCCATCCGAAGTTGGGAGGAGCTAGCTTACAGCTTCATACGAAATTTCAAGGGCACCAGCAAGAGGCCCGCCTCAATCGAAGAGTTGCGAGCCTGCACTCAGAGAACGGGGGAATCTATTCGCTCGTACATATTACGCTGGTCTACCACCAAGAACTCTGCAACGCATATCTCCGAGGAGAGGGCCATCGACGCCTTCAGAGAGGGCGTCAAACGCCAAGATTTCAAGGAAGAACTTGGGCGTGTCAAGCCCAAGACACTCGACCACCTCATGGAAATTGCCAACAGTTGGGCAGACGGCAAAGATTGAATCCAGCGAGCGCAATCAGATGAAGAGGACGACTACGGCCGAAGGCGAGAACGCCGCAGCAAGAGGAGATCGCGTGTCTACGAAGACCGCGACGGACCCGACATGGTCGCGGCCGGCTACGCCGACCGCCGCAACGACAACAGCCGCAACAGCGGAGGATACCGCGGAGGAAATCTCCGCGAAAACGGACGACCAACACAGTCGTGGCAACGCCGCGACCGCGACAACGGACCCTCAGCATTCAAAAAACTTTCGGGTCCATGCACCATCCACTGCTACATCGACAAGCAAGATGGCAAAAAGAAAGCCAGTCACATGCTCAAGGACTGCCGCGAGTTCCAGAAACTTAGCGAAAGCATGACGCAGATGAGGCAACAAGCACCAATCCCTGTGTTCGGAAATGCACCCGCGCCAGGAGAAATAGCACACGGAGCTCCTCCTCCGCCACCTATTGGAGGCCCAAACCAACCAGTCGCACCAGCGCAAAACAACGCCGGGGTCGTATACCCCCCACCAAAGGGAGCACTAAATATGATCCAGAAGGGACGCCCCACAAACAGGGTGCAGAAGAAAATCACCCGACAAATCAACTTGGCCGTGGCAACTCCACCTGCAATCCCTGAGTGCCTCAGCGGATCGGAGTCCTGCATCACGTTCACTCGCGCGGATCACCCTTGCCAGATCCCTCGCCCAGGTCATCCTGCCCTGGTGCTGGATGCGCAGATCGGAGGCTTCGAGATGAGCCGCGTCTTCATGGACGGTGGCAGCGGCATCAACCTAATGTTCACAAGCACCCTGGCAGCTATGCGGATCCCGCAATGCAGCCTGGAACAATCAGACACAACGTTCCACGACATTGTACCAGGAAAGAGCATATTCCCCCTGGGCAAAACAGGACTCGACGTCATCTTCAGAAATTCGGACAACTTTCGTCAGGAGCGACTTGAATTCGAAGTGGTGGACTGGCCATCACAATACCACGCCATCCTGGGGCGTGTAGCATTCGCAAGGTTCCTGGCCGTCCCACACTACGCATACCTACTACTCAAGATGCCAGGACCAAGGGGCGTCATCACAGTCCATGGGAGCTTCACCCGATCGGACCAATGCGACAGGGATTTCAACAAAATCTCCCAGTCTTTCGGCATGCAAGACGATCTTGTAAGGCTCCGCGAGGTGACGGACAATGGGCTACCCCCAGTCACAAGGCAGAACGCACCTGACATGTCCTTCGACTCCACCATCAACACCAAGAAAGTACAGGTCCATCCGACGGATGCCTCCAAGACGACCTTGATTGCCAGTGACCTCAGCACCGCATAGGAAGGCGCGCTCGTTGAATTCCTCCGTGAGCGCTGGGAAATCTTCGCCTGGTGTCCTGCGGACATGCCAGGAGTTCCCGGGGAATTCGCCGAGCACGCACTCAATGACTTTCCAGACACCATGCCAGTCAAGAAGTCCATCCGAAGATTGTCGAGCCACGAGCCGAAGCCATCGGCAAGGAAATCAATAGACTACTCGATGCAGACTTCATCAGGGAAATCAAAGAAAGCGAGTGGCTTGCAAACACAGTGATGGTCCCGAAGAAGGACACGGACATCCTGCGGATGTGCGTGGACTTCACGTCACTAAATAAGCACTGCCCAAAGGAACACTTCCCTCTTCCACGGATCGACCAGATTATCGATTCGACTGCAGGTTGCGAGAAACTCTCCTTCCTCGATGCCTACACAGGCTATAACCAGATTTGGCTCAAGGTCGAAGACCAGGAGAAAACGGCGTTTATTACACCGTTCGGAGTATTCTGTTACAACACAATGCCCTTCGGGCTAAAAAACACGGGTGCCACGTACCAGCGATGCATGCAGGCCTGCCTCAAGGACCAGATTGGTCGCAACGTCCAAATTTATGTCGATGACATAGTAATAAAAAGCAAGGAGGCAAAGACACTTATCGACGATCTCCGCGAGACGTTCGACAACCTTGATCGCTACAGGATCAAGCTCAATCCCGAAAAGTGCGCCTTCGGCATCCCATCAGGTCAGCTGCTCGGGTACTTCATCTCTCAACGAGCGATCGAGGCGAACCCGAAGAAAATCAAAGCCATCATGACGATGGAGAAGCCGAAAAACCTCAAGGGCGTCCAGCAGCTCGCAGGACGAGTAGCGGCGCTAAGCAGGTTCATTAGCCGTATGGGCGAGAAGGCCCTACCATTCTACCAGCTGCTGCGTAAAGCATACAAGTTCGAGTGGACGCCAGAAGACAACGACGCATTCGAAAGCCTCAAGCGGCTCCCCTCCACCTCGCCCGTTTTGGTTACGCCAAAGGAGCGCGAGCCCTTGCTGCTGTACATAGCAACCACACATCAGGTGGTCAGCACCGTACTCGTGGTCGAACGACCCGAAGAAGGCAAGACCCACGGGGTCCAGCGCCCAATTTACTACCTCAGCGAGGTACTGACACCAACAAAGCACAGGTACCCTCACTACCAGAAGCTAGCCTACGGCGTATTCATGACGGCTCGACGGCTGAGCCATTACTTCCAGGAGCACCAAGTGATGGTCGTCAACGAAGCACCCCTAAACAGCATACTGAATAATCCAGAGGCCACGGGACGGGTAGCCCTGTGGGGAATCGAACTATCACCCTTGGATATCGTCTACGAGAAGCGACACGCAATCAAATCTCAAGTCCTTCCGGACTTCCTGGTACACTGGATGGAGCTGCAGCTGCCAAACACCCCAGACATGTCGCAGTCCTGGACAATGCATTTTGACGGCTCCAAGCGCGAAGCCGGAGCAGGGGCAGGGGTCATACTGACCTCCCCACAGGGTGACAAGATGAAGTACGTTCTTCAGATGAAATTCAGGGCCTCTAACAACGAAGCCGAATACGAAGCCCTCATCCATGGCATGAGGATGGCAAAGATATGCGGCGCAACGCGCCTGGTCATCTACGGTGACTCCAACCTTGTCGTCCAGCAGACGATGAATGAGTGTGACGCACACGCCGAAAACATGATCGCGTACCGCGCGCTCTACAACGCACTCAAAGGAGAATTCGACGGCTGCGAACTTCGGCATGTTGGAAGAGAGAGCAACGAGGAAGCCGATAGACTCGCCAACATCGGCTCCACTTGCGCAAAGGTGCCACCAGGTGTGTTCCTCGAACAAATCTTTGTGCCATCCATCAAGCGTAAATTCCCCAAGGGATCACCCGAAGAATCAGAGCACTCGGAAGCTACGCTACCCGAAGGACACGAAGGACCCGAGAAACTAGACACAGAGGTAGCCATGGTCAACCTAATGCCGGTCATGGCAGTCGAAGAATCCTGGACTCGACCGTACCTCCAGTTCTTGATAACCGGAGAATTGCCCGACAGCCCAACAGACGCCCGGCGCATATCTCGCCGGTCAAAAGCCTTCACCATCATCAACGGCGAGCTGTACAAGCGGAGCATCACGGGCGTACTTCAACGGTGCGTCACCATCGACTACGGCAAGTCCATAATCCAAGACATCGACGAAGGCATCTGCGTCCACCATGCAGGCAGCCGCTCCCTTGTCGCCAAAGCTCTACGAGCAGGATTCTACTGGCCAACGGCCATGAGCGACGCAAAGGACATCGTCCGAAGATGCAACGGATGCCAACGGTTCGCCGACAAACCGCATGCACCCGGGTCCGAGCTCAGGCCCATACCTATAGCTTGGCCTTTCGCTCAATGGGGCCTCGACATGATCGGCAAATTGCCAAAATCCTCGAAAGGAGGACACGTCTTCCTCCTGGTTGCAGTCGACAAATTCACCAAGTGGATCGAGGCCATGCCGGTCACCAACCAGAAAGGCAAAACTGTCGTCAAGTTCTTCGAGTCCATTGTCTACAGGTTCGGCGTACCACACAGCATCATCACCGACAACGGATCGAACTTCATCTCCGAAGAATTCCAGGACTTCTGCGAAGGCCTTGGGATCAACATCACATATGCCTCAGTGGCACACCCGCAAACGAACGGACAAGTGGAAAAGGCCAACGGCCTAATCGGAGCCGGCATCAAGAAGCGCCTCATGAGCTCACTCGAACACAAAGCTGGAAATTGGACGAAGGAGCTACCCTCCGTCCTGTGGAGCTTACGAACTACGCCAAACAGCTCCACCGGCTACACACCGTTCTTCATGGTACACGGAGCCGAAGCCGTGCTACCGGCCGAAGTACGCCACCAGGCCCCACGGGTCGTCGCCTACAGTGAAGCTGAATCCACGGCCGCACTCTAAGACGCTGTCGATACAATCGACGAAGCACGGGATATAGCAGCAGCGCGATCAGCGGTGTACCAGCAGAGTCTCCGCAACTACCACAGCCGCCGGCTGCGCCCAAGGTCCTTCGTCGAAGGAGACCTTGTCTTGCGACTCAAGCAAAAGCGACGGAATAAATTCGAGTCGCCATGGGAAGGACCCTACGTCATCACCGAAGTCATCCCAGGTGGCGCCTACCGCCTCAAGCACGTGGAGTCTGGAGTCGCATACTCCAACCCATGGAATATCTCGCACCTGCGACGATTCTATCCGTAGCAACCTACCCCCTTCTTTTACTTTCAATAAGGCTTCCAGCCAAGGCTACTCAGCCGAACAATGTATCTCCTTCATTACGATATAAATAAAGCTAAGTGTCTTGCCCCAAAACTTCGTTTCACTATTTTCTGCAACTATACTATATGCTACAAACGCACTCGGGGCTCCCCCCACCTCATGATTTCATCGACTGAGGGTCAAACGTGTACACCTGAGTAGCTGACAACGTCAGGCAAACGAAAAGGACATGTATCCAATTAAAGCACTGCGTGCTCACATACAAACAAACCTTTACAACAAAGGGCACAACACGCCCAGCCGAAATATACAAATTTTACATCTCTCTCTTTTTACAGGTACTACCTATGTTGAAGAATAACTTGGGCACGCTGCTCAAACAAATCTACAATCTGTTCGGCATACTGCCTTACAGCCGCATAATGCGGACGCATGTCCCACTCGCCACCATCAGGGCGAAGAGGCGGCCCAGCAGCCACGGCAGCCAAATCCACGTCAGGCCGGTGCAGCCTCACAAGAGACAACGCAGCTTTCACTCCTGCGACAAGCTGCTGCCGCACCAACTCCTTGACATTGCTTACGTTCCGAAATTTCGACAGAAGACCCGCAAGGCTTGTCGGCACGGCATCCAAAGGGAACATGACGTGCAGCACCGAGGAAAGCGATTTCTACACCTGGTGGAGCACCCGCGAAACTTGATGAACACGATCCTACACCGTCGCCTGGGCTATGGCGTGATCACGATCCATCCAGAAGAAGCCGCCGGCCTCCATGTCCTGTTGAGTCAAGCAATTGACCCGAACAGCGACACGCTCTTTTTCTTCCCTCGGAGCAAGATTTGCACCTGTAACAATCGGACAACATAAGAGTAAGGCCAGCAGGCTCATCCGAAGAACAGAGCTACAGCTCGACCAAAGAACAACTTACATTGCAGTTGCTCGGACAGCTGGACCAACTCCGCCATCAAGTACTCCTCTCTGGCTGCACCACGATCAGCCTTGGACTTCCAAACGTCGGCATGACCGCGTAACCCGAGTAACTCCCTCTCCAGACTACGCACACGATCCCGAAGGAAAGTGAGCTACGAGGAATCATCCAAGGATGGTCGCAACGACATTGCGGATGGAGCCTCTACAGGGTCAGCACCCGAAGGAACCTAAAGCAGCAGGACAAGAAAGGGACAAACACATTTCAGACAACGATAGAGCAAAACTCAGAAGAATTCATTAAACATATAAGGCCACTACGTGGCACAAGGATGGTTTTTTTTCTTCAAGATATTTACAACAAAAGTAGACTACAAACTACCCTACGTCTACTACGCCTAAGATGCGGGGCACTGAGTCGCCTCAGAGCCAGACTGCCTAGCTTTGGCCTCGCCCTGCTGCCGCAATGCGTACTCGGACAGCAAATCAATGAGCTTGGGCCCATATCGCTTGCAGCGAGCAGAATAGGCATCAAAGTCTACCTCGGATCCATCCGCAGCCGTCGGCATCCGAGAAGTGATCTGGGGCAGATCCAGCTCCGCTCCAGCCGCCATGGCCATCGCCAGCCCGACGGACGCGCCGATGCCCTTCTGCTTGCGTTTGTACGCCGCAGGCGCTTCGGCTGACAGAGCCTCCGCCAGAGCATCCACATCGTCAAGGGCTGCGCCCTTCGGGACAAGCTCCTTGTAGAAACGACCAAGGACTTCTTTCGCCTTGGCGAGGGAGTTGACGACGGTGCTGCAGCAGTCTTCAACCGCCACAGTGGCATCATCTAGAGCACTCCCGTGCTCCAGAGCACCGCGGTCGAACTCGATGCCTGCGGCATCTGAGACAAAACACAAGAAGGACAAAATGAAGAAAAACAGCATAGAAGAAGACCCGAAGAAAAAGAAACAAGTACAAAACTAGCACTCACCCGAAATAGCCTTGGCAGCAGCCATGAGCTTCGTTGCCACCTCCTTTTCACGAGCAGCCGCAACGGTGGCCAGCTACTCCTCACGATCCGCGGCCTCCTGCTGCAGACGCTCTTTCGCTTCGGCTGCCTTAGTCAGCTATAGCTCGAGACGCTCTTTCGCGCCAACAGCGGCTCCGGCTTTCTGCTCCGATTGACCAAGACTCTTTTTGAGAGCATCGACCTCACGGAGGGAATCGTTATGCTCCTCTGCATTTAACACAAACAAATGTCAAACAACAGAAGCAGGATACATAAGAAAAGGCGTCAAGAGGCAGACAGGTACCTTGAAGCTGCCGAAGTTTCGCTTCCAGCGCCAAGCGCTCCTGCACCATTCGCTTGGCCACCTGCACAAAAGGCTGAAGAAAAAGATAGCAGTAAGAAAAGGACTTGGGGGCTGCGCCCAACACAAAGGAGTAAAAACAAAATTCGCACCCGAAGATACTCGGGGGCTCCCCCCCGTGATATGAAGCAGCAAACTTACATGCTCTGATGGTGACTCCGAAGGAGGCCTGCGAAATTCTGAGGCGCAAGCACCTGCACCTCCTGCAACGGAGGATCCGGAGGCACGCCACCCGAAGTCGCCACCGTCTGAGGGGGAGGAGACGCAATCTTCGACTCCCCCATCATCACCTGCGCGCCACCACTGGAGGAATCACGGGAGGAATGCCTGCATATGAACTAATCAGCACAAGCACAACAATCACGAAGGAAAAATGACAAAAGCACAACAAGAAACTTACGAGCCCAGTGAGCTCAGGTCAAAGACAGGAGGAGACCTTCGGCTCTCTTCTCCTCCTTCTTCTCTTCCTTCTTCTCCTCCTTCTTTTCTTCCTTCTTCCGCTTCGCTGGCGGGTGCGGCGCTACAGCCCGCACAGGAATGGCAGGAATGGGAGAGGAAGAGCCTCCATGACCATCATCATGACGCTCAAGGCCCAGAGGGTTTCTGGGAGTCGGAGGAGTCGAGGCATCCGAAGACTCGCTGGAGCTCCGTGACCGTTTTCGCGTATGGTCCTCACTCGACTCATCGGCATCCTCCGCTGGAGACCGCGCCGATGGTAGCTCGGACACGGAATCAACCACTTCATTATCAGGGGCGTTCGGAAACCTTTCGGGCAACGGTGGTACCATGCCCGGCACTTTGAAGCTCTGCAATATCAGAAGGAATTTTGTTAGCAAACAAAGGAAACAAATACACAGCCGATAAAAAAAGGGGGGAGCACTACGTGCACAAATCTACACCTTCGGTACGACCAACGTCGAAGAAAAGGGAGGAGTCAGCGACTTCCCCGGGATTTCTTCTCCGGCCTTGAACTTCAACAGCGCGCGAAGAGCCCTGTCAAGATCCCCCTCGGAGATTTTCTCACTCGAAACCCTCGTCGGATCGCGGCGCCCAGAATAAAGAAACATCGGGTGCGCCCTCGCTTGGAGAGGCTGCACCCGACGCTCAAGAAACGTCCGGATGATGTCCACACCGTTCACCTCCTTCTCTGGAATCAGCTGGAGATCCTCCACCTGACGGTAAAGGGCCTCTATCTCCTCCACCTCACCATCCAAGATTTGGTTTTTCCAAGACCTTTTTCGCTCAATCATTTGGGAGGGGTCAAAGGGAACAAGACCAAAATCTTGCCCAGGCACTACGGAGTCGCGGTTATAAAACCATCGCCTCCGCCAGTACTGGACAGATTCGGACATGGAAAAGGAAAAGAAGAGCAGATTGGGACTAAGAGAGATGATGAAACCCCCAATGGGATACACACCATCCGAACCAGATTGCCTCTTCACGGAATAGAGCTTCCGGAAGAGGCCAATGTGCGGCTCAATGCCAAGCCAGCACACGCAAAAAGTGATAAAACAAGCAATATGGAGAAGAGAATTGGGAGACAGATGATGCAGCTGAATCCCATAGAAGAAGAGCAGCCCACGAAGGAAGTCATGGACTGGATACAAAAACCCACGCAAAACGAAGGCAAGAAACATAACCCGGTACCCATATGGGGGACGGGGGATTACCTCATTGCCGGGTAGTTTGACGGCCTCCGTATCTTGCGGGATCAGGCCCCGCTCGCGCAGCTTGCGGAGATCGCTCTCCCGCGTCTCTGATCGCCGCCAGCCACCATCGGTGACGTGAGCAGCGGCGGTGCCCTTCTTTCCTCCGGCAGCGCTGGTCCCAACCGCAGATGAAGACTTCTTTGGTTTCCCCATCACGCTACGGCGGCGCCGGCGGTGAAAACGTACAAAGGACGACGGAAATGTGGAAGGAAATCCTAGCGCGAAGCAAGAATCGCTCGAGCGCAAGGATGCAGTGAAACACAAGAACTGGTGCGGTGAAAACAAACCACGGTTCCCCTCAATGATTATAACAGCGAAGACGACGCATGTCAGCCGTTCATCCAGAAGACCTAACGCCAACGGCAGATCTGGCCGTACACGTGTCAACACCACAACGAACCGTCGTTACCACGCCGTCCACTACGCGCGGAAATCGAGGAGACACCGTAATTATCTCCACGCCGTGCGTGACCGGTCAATTCAAAGTCAGCAAGCGGGACCCACGTTCGTCCAGTCAAGTCATCTCTGGCGTAGCAGACGCTTGAGGTCATCGATCGTAAGCACTGATGTCATCAAAAGCTATACTAGCACTTTCTTCGGCTCCACAGCTAAGAGTACTCACTCGAATCTTCGATTCGACTAAATACTCGGGGGCTACTCCTATCAGGAGCGCTGGTCGCGCACCCGGAAGATGAATAAAGACAAAGTATTTCTTCGAGTCCTACGTTGAGTCTATGACTCCACTACGGACTCGAGGGCTACTCCCATAGGGAGGAGGAATTTAAGCATCCGAAAATTTTCGTGTCCTACGGACTTAACAACTAAATAATGCTTGAACTAAAGTCTCTGCTCGAGTCTACGACTCGAACAGACACTCGGGGGCTACTCCCATAGGGAGCGCTGGTCGCGCACCCTATGAAATCTTCGACTACGATCTTTCGGATCAGCACGCCAAAACTTTTTGGCAACTCTGCCCCAACAAAACATTGAGTGAGCGACAACCTCCTTGGCCACCCGAAGCACCTCCGTGGTGACAAATGTTCGGATGTTGCGTCTGTGACGCAAAGATAAGACCTGCAGATATCATCTGATGGCCTGGCAACGTACACGACTGCGCTCTGCTAGTATAAATCCATGCCAACGGACGTGATGAAAAATCCTGACGGACGCGTTGGGTACATCAATTAAAAACACTGGAATTCCACTCTTGTAAGTCCTCCGCGGCCTGAGTCGAATTACGCCAGCATATGTTCCAGGTTCGAGTAAAGGGACTCGAACTTGAAGAAGATCGTGTTGTTTCGTCCTAAGACAGTTAACTGACCCTGATCCGTCGGGTGAGTCAGGCACACGCATCAACAATCCCCACACACACACACACACTTATATTATTAATGCATAGTTGCACACGAAAGATGGAAGAGTCCTCAGCCGAATCTATGATTCAACTGATCACTCGGGGGCTACTGACATGGTTATACCCTACGGGTACGTGACTGCAGCATACCTGGTCCAGCCCAAGGAAGGCCCACAGCAGATATACGCTGGCCCATTAGGATTTTCGGGTGGCCAAGGCCCATGACGCCTTCGGATCCTTGGAGAGCAAGACTAGAATAGATAGGAAATTCAAAGGGGTAAAACCCTAGAACTTGTAACCGACTAGGACTATGTCCGGGACCTGCCTAAATCTATATAAAGGCTAGGAGGGTACGTCCTAGATCTCTCGACTCATACTTTCACACACACCTCCACGCCAGATCGAATCTGTGCACCCTGTAACTTTTGGTTCCGCCGTAATCAAGAGCAGACAAGCAGGAGTAGGGTTTTCCCTCCGGGGGCCTGAACCTGGGTAAATCTCGTATCCCCTGGTTGCTTGTCTATTAACCGTGCCATGATCTCCAGCATCCCCATCTTCTCCAAAACCCAAGCCCATAACAATGGGCATTGACGAGATTAAACCTTGTCAACACCGCGAGCATTTCCCCTTCCTCGCCACCCTCTTTCCGCCACCAGGCTGCCAGTATTTCGACTTGCAACGCCGATGACCGAGCGTCTCCAACGAGACATTACGGTGAGATCCGTCCACCCCTCCCCTTCTCGTTCATGATATAGTGATCCCCTTGCTTGTGCGCTTCTTCTCATATGCTTGGTTCGTCTGCTCGTGATCTAGGTCATCGGATTCATCCACCACCGCGAGCACCCGACGCCACGCTCGTCTCCGGCGAGAAATTCTGGTAAGGTGCGACCACCCCCAACCTCTAGATCAAACGATGATGTCCGCCTCGTCCTTGTGCACGCGCTGATACTGTTTGTTTGTCCTAGGAAGGCCTAGAACGTCGTCGTCATCTCCGTCAAGCCGTGCCCGACGCCAGCAGGGTTTTCGACGATCTCTCCCGGCCAGCACAGCATGCCCCTGCCCACGCCAGCGACACGTTGAGCTTCCTTGTGATCTCCCGAGTTTGGTAAGGATCACCGCAACCCGAATTCGGAACGTCACTGGTAGATCGCCGCCGCCGCGCAATCGTCGCCAGCGCCGCCAGTCTTTGGTTGCTTGTGCTAGCACCGTCAGATCTGAATTCTAGGGCTGATATTAGATCCTAGCGCGAAACGGTATCGTTAGATCTGAGCCACTGGATATGACTTAGATCCAACGCTCCACGTTGGCCGATCCGCGCGAAGCGGTATCGACCAATCAGACACAACCACGTGTCTGGGATTTTGTTTTAAAACCTGATTTTATATCTATTTGAGATTTAAACTTGTAAAATTTATATATTTTGTTCTGTTTATCCAAAAAATACAAATAATATATCATTGGATTCAGAAAAATAAATCCTACACTACTGTGGCCTGAATTTTTATTTTTCTTCTGTAAAATTGGTTTTATTTACAGAATCAAATATAGGCTTATTTTGACTATATAAATTATTTAGAAAATGGTTTTAAAGCAAATATAAGTTTATTTAGACTATAAATAATTGGTTTTGTGTTTAGTACTGTTTTACTTGTCCTGATTAGTTTATAAAAGTCATAACATTGCATTTGCATGCATTCATAATATTTTTGCTTGAATATTGGAATGTGAATTTGGGGCTATTATTTTATATGTAGATTTTGGTGCTAGTGGTGATTGTGATTGTGAGGATTGTTGCTACTCCCCCAACTACCAAGGCAAGTGGTGCTTCATGTATTTGTCCTATGATTTTTGACTATGTACTAGTGTTATTTTTAATAGGCCTTGCATAGAATTTTTACTAAGTATATATGCTATACCTTGGGAAATCCTAGTAGTTGTAGTCTTGGTAGAATTTATCTAAGTTAAAATACTTGTTGATATCATGCTTAGCCTAGCTAGTAGCAAACAAGGGTGGATTATTACATGCTATGGAAATTTTGCTAAGTCTTTGACTTATGTTTTTGCTTAATAAAACAACTAAGTGAATGAATCACCTGGGTGGAATGGAAAGAATGGTTTGTGTTGAGTGGTTACTCAGGGCCCATTTCTATGGCCTCCCTGGTGTATCTCACTTGTGGAAAGCCATCCAGGAACAAAGGGATTTGAGATACTTAGTGTTTAGAAGATTCTAGTGCAGCCACATGGCATATGGGCTCTGCCTTGATCATATAGGTTGCAATAACTTAGTCAGATGGACAGATGGTGGTAGGGTGATAGGATGGAACGCGTCCATTTGGTCTAAGGGAAGGCTTCTGAAAGATCTCGTCTCGATGCATGTCGAGTCTTGTGGGGAAAGTGCACCAGCTCTCGAGAAGGGAAAAAATTAAGTACTTAGTCGTGTCCCCGGCAACGGACAATTTGAGCATCAAGACATTGAAGCTATCAAGGATCTCCTCATCCCAATATCTAAGTTAAAAACTTGTGGTTGAACAAGGGTAAAGGTTCCCCAATGTCCATTCGTGGTTCCTTGGGAGTTTTTGACAAACAAAAACTTAGTGTTTTCAACTGATAGTAAAACCCTATTTTGAGTAAAGCAAGCCTAAGATACACTTAGCCAAATTCATATAGAAGTTAGATACTACTATTCTACTATGGTATCACTTGCCAATACAATTCCAAATGTATTGACCCACTGTGGCTGTAACTTATGATGTTGCAGGTTACTCTGATGAGGATTAGGGTTATGAGTCTACACTCAACATGCTTGCCTGTGGCACATGAAGATGAAGACTTTACTTTATTCTAATTAAGTTGTGAACTCTTGTACTAGACTTTGGCTATGGAGTTGTAAAATACTATGTTTATCTCTGGAATGACGATGTAATAAAGACCTTTGTATCTGTGTACTCCATCTTAAACTATGGATGCTAGCATTTGATCCAGGGACTAGCATTGAAATCACAGGGACCCTTACCTTATAAAGGTGGGGTCTTACACCCTTAGCTCAAGGAGAATTACTCACACATAGAGATGAAATCAACAATCATAAAAAATATAATAGAGATCATAAGGTTGATAGCAAATAGTCTTTCAATGTTGCTAGTTGTGTTGGAGATATGCCCAAGAGGCAATAATAAAGTAGGTTATTATCATATCTTCATACTTATGATAAATGTTTACATACCATGCTATAATTGTATTAACAGGAAACATTAATACTTGTGTGATTTGTAAACATAAAAGAGTCCCTAGTAAAGCCTCTTGTTAAACTAGCTTGTTGGTTAATATATGATCATGGTTTCCTGATCATGAACATAGAGATGTTATTAACAACAGGGTCATATCATTAGGAGAATGATGTGATGGACATACTCCTATAGTTAAGCGTAGCATAAAGATCAAGTCATTTAATATAGTTCATTTGCTATAAGCTTTCTAATACATAGTAACCTAATTCCTTTGACCATGAGATCATGTTAATCACCATCTCCGGAAGGATGCTTTGATGACATCAAACACCACACCGTAACTGGGTGGCTATAAAGGTGGCATTGAGTGTTCGGAAAGTATGGGTTGAGGCTCATGGATCAAGAGTGGGATTTGTCCATCCATATGACGGATAGATATACTCTGGGCCCTCTCGGTGGAATGTCATCCAATTAGCTTGCAAGCATGTGACTGGCTCACAAGGGATCACATACCACGGGAACGAGAAAAGAGTACTTATCGGTAACGAGGTTGAACTAGGTATGCAGAGATACCGACGATCAAAACGTCGGATAAGTAAACTATCGTGAGACAAAGGGAAATTGGTATCGTATGTAAGTGGTTCATTCGATCGCAAAGTAATCGTAGAAATATGTGGGAGCCATATGAATTTCTAGATTCCTCTATTGGTTATTGATCGGAGAAGTGTCTCGGTCATGTCCGCATAATTCACGAACCGTAGGGAGACACACTTAAGGATTCGATGTTGTTGAGTAGTTATGGAATGGAGTAAGATACCGAATGTTGTTCGGAGTCTCGGATGGGATCCGGCATATCATGAGGAGATCCGGAATGGTCCGAAGAATAAGTTTCATATAAGGAAAGTCCTATTTCGGGGTTGGAGAATGGTTCCGGTGTTTTCATCGGGAATGTTCTAGAAGGTTCCGGAAGGTCCGGCACTCTGGAAGGGAAGGGTACATGAATGTGTCATAAAAAGTTGGAATGGTTGCATCATGTACAAGGTGTCATCGCTGATCAAAATAAAGGGATAAACCAAATCCTAGTTTGAAAAGTCAAACGCCAATTTGAAAAGTCAAATGGCAAGTTTGCTTGGTGGAGGGAGAGTAGGAAACCTACTTAGGGAGGAAGTCCTACTCCCTCCACCCACCGGCCAAGGAGGAGGAGTTGGAGGAGGACTCCCTCCTCCCAACCGCGCCTCCCTCCCACCTATAAAAGGAGGGGCAGGGGTGCCCCTCTTCCCTACACCTCTCTCCTCTAAAACCCTAGCCCTAGCCGCCGGCCTCCACCAAGTCGCCGCCGCCCCTAGGGTTTGCCTAGCCGCCGAGTTGGGGCCCAACCCTTGCCCTAGCCGCCGGCCTAGCCCTCTCTCCTTGGTGCCTCTAAACCCTAGATCGCCAAGTCCTCTCTCATAGTCCACCATACTCGCTCCGGCTTAAGGCGAAGCCCTGCGAGATCTCCCCTCTACTTCCGGTACCACGCCGTCGTGCTGCCGGAATCACGAGGAGAGTGCTACAACCTCCGCTGCCTGCTGGAACAAGGGAGAGGAAGGTCTTCATCGAGTACCGAACGTGTGACCGACTGCGGAAGCGCTGCCGGAACGCAGCGTCGGAAGGATCGTCTACACGATCTTGAGATCGGAAGTGTTCGACTACATCACCCACGAGAATCTGCTCTCGTTAACCGCTTTGGATCTTCGAGGGTTAGTATTCTATCGACTCGTTGCTACAATCTAGTATATAGATCTTGGCTTGATCATAGATTAGATCTTGATTGTGTGTTCATGCGGTAGAATTTTTTTGTTTTCCATGCTACGAAACCCTACAGTGGTATCAGAGCCATGTCTATATGTAGATCTGTTGCACGAGTAGAACACAATGGTCATTATGGGCGTTGATGCTTTTGTTGTCGATTGCTTCTTGTGTACTTTGCATCTTGCGGGATGGTGGTATGAAGCGGCCCGGGCTAACCTTACATGACATCGTTCATGAGACTTGCTCCACGCTTGACATGCAACTTGTATTGCATAAGTGGCTTTGCGGGTGCCTGTTTCTCCCAACATAGTTAAGATTCAATTTACAACGGGTGATTGACAATACTAGTATCAATTTTGTGGTTCTTGTTCGTAAGTTAGAGCGACACTTATTGAAAGCCCCAAACCACGTAAAATATGCAAAGAAAATTAGAGGCGTCTAACTTTGTTTTGCAGGGTGTGCTGTGATGTGATATGGCCATGATTGTGATTATATTTGATGTATGCAATGTTCCTTATTGTAAGTTGGCAACCGGCAGGAGCCATATGGTTGTCTTTAAATTCTGTTAAGACCCGCGTGTCTATTCAAAGTAGTTGTAATAGTTGAAGCTGGTGGACGACAACCATGGAGCGGCGTCATTGACCTTGATGCAATGCATGTGATGATGGAGATCATGTTCGTGTTTGAAGATGGATATCGGAAGCACAAGAAGAAAGACCATATCATATCACATATTATGAATTGCATGTGATGTTAATCCTTTTATGCATCTTGTATTGCTTAGTTCACGACGGTAGCATTATAAGATGATCCCTTAAGCACACAATTTCAAGTTTTAAAGTGTTCATCCTTAGTAAGCACCGTTGCCAAAGCTCGTTGTTTTGAAGCACCACGTGATGATCGGGTGTGTTAGATTCTGCGAGTGTATACAACGTGAGCAAGCCAGATTTGCTCATGCAGAAGCTAAGGTTTGATCTTGACGAGCCTAGCATGTACAGACATGGTTTCAGAACACGGATCACCGAAAGGTAAAGCATGAGTCATATAGTAGATATGATGAACATGTTGATTGTTCGCCATTGAAGCTACATCAACTCTCATGATGATCGGTTTTGATGTGGTGGATTTGGTTCGTGTGATCACTAAAACAATGTGAGGGATATTGTTTTGAGTGGGAGTTCAATGGCAATATGATTAAAAGTTGAACACTATTTATCATAAATTAAATCAAAGTCAATTTGCATAATTGTTGTAGTCATTGGCATCCGTTTACCACCTTGCGCTTAGTTATAATTGAGATGATAGAACTATAGAATTCTGGTTAGTTACTTTACGAACTGGTATCGTATTGTTTTGAAGTGTTAATCTAAAGTTTAAAAGTCCTATTGCAAACTTTCAGTAAGTTCCGGTTACTCCATGAAGTTTAATAATTGGTATTAAATCGATAGTGAAAATTCCAAGAGTTAGTGTATGAGTATCATGTTTGTCTCCATGATTCTTGATATTCAATGAATTGTCTTAATATCAAGGTTATCTAGGATCTGAAAGAGTTGTTTCAGAAACCATGATGTGTGGAAGATATTGTGATATCTGAAACGAAGTTTTGGTTGCAACATGATAGAGTATAATATGGCAAAAATCATGTTCTCATATTTGATGAGAATTTGCAAAGGGTTGGAGACACTAGTTGTCCTAATCCACCAAAAGGTTTTGGAGAGCAACATTATACTTGCGATTCATCTTTATAAGCTAAAAGTAGCTTGATCATGAATAATTCCATGATAAGGGTGAATATTTGATGTAGGTAAAATATTTACTACACCAAGAGATTACTAAAGAATGGAATTTGAAAGCACACCAAACATTTGATGATGGTGATCTACTTCAAAGTGCAAGTCCAAAGACATTGGTATTTAATTATACACACTTTGGACTATGTGTCATATGTATGACTCCACTATTGATGTTGATAGATTCTTTCAAACAGAAAATAAATACTGAAAGAGAATCTCATAAATATATGGCAGAAAAGAAAAGACTAGAATTGTTCAGTTTAAGTATATAGATGATATACATGTTATGGCTATATTCTTTGCTTATTAAACAATGTGGTTCTTAAGTATTTGATACTGAATTTGTTGGTGTGAATCGTCATACGAAACAACACAATTCATGAACTACAATGGCCTAAGTAACTAGCAAAAGAATATGTGATGATGTTCATCGAGAACAAATAAAGGGTTATTGTGCTTCTTGTTAAACATCAAAGCTTGCCATCAAGATTTGTTTTATCAGGTATTATGAGAACAAAAGGGTTGTTCAAATAATTGTTGTAATCCATAAAAGATGGATGATTCACAAATCTCGTTGGAGAAATCACATCCATAAAACTAGTGCTAAAAATGTCGAAAGACAAATTAATGGAAAGATCACTTAGGAAGTGACATCGCCGTTTAAATTATATTGGAAAGAAAACATGAAGAAAATCCATGTGGATGGAATTTTGGAGTCTTTTGATTTTTGATCAAATGATGCTTGTGAAACTTTCCTAGAGATAATTAAAACTTTGTTCATAGGCCAAAAGGGAACGAATGACTAGCTTATTGGAACTTGTACATATTGTTGTACGAAGTCCATTATGTGTAGTCAAGAGCGATGGATTTCAACTTCATATGCTTTCTCCAAAAATTTGAGTGAATATATGAATATTTACTTAATAAGGATGAAGTATGAAACATTTGAAAAGTTCAAAGACTTTCATAATGAAGTGCAAAATCATTGTAACAAGAATATAAATAGTTTATGATAAGATCATAGAGGAAGATATTTGAGTTATAAGTTTAGCATAATACCTAAGATTTAAGGAATCATTCCGTGGATTTGCATGTCCCGAAACACCATAAGAGTATGGAGCGTTCGAGATATGTAATTAAACCTTGGTTGACATGGTAAGATCGAAGGTGTAATTCATAAATTTGCCATTATATTTTAAAGATTAAAAGCTTTAGAGACTACCGTTTTTCCACTGAAAAGAGCTCCATCATAATCCGTTATGATTTGGTATGAAACCCAAGTTGTCCTTTCTTAAACATTGGTATGCTATGCATAAGAAAGATGTTTGCAACCAAAGTCGGATGAACCTGTCTTTGTATGTTATTTCGAATAACTGTTAAGTAATCCTCCATAACATCGGAGAAAAAAAATTTTGTCACTTAGAACGTCAAGTTTCTTTGAGAGGGAATTTTTCGTGAAAAGATAAGTGGGAGGATAATAGAACTTTGATAAGGTTAAAAGAACTTTAGCTATATGTGCAAAGTTGCGCAGCGCTGAAAAGTGTTCCGGAGGCAGCAATAATGCTCATGGCTCACGTGCCTCAAAGGTTGTGGTTACGAAGGTCAAAGTTTCTATTGAACCAAGTAGGTCGAGTAAACAATCAAATACCAAGATTTGAGGGTTGAATCATTATTTGAGAATAATGAACGTGCTACATGCAAAGAAGCGATGATGGGCCCTGACTCCGTAAAATGGCTTGAAGCCATAAAATCCGTGATAGTTCCATACACAAGAAATCAAGTTTTGAACTTGAAGGACTCTCGAGAAAGGTGAAAGACCTTACAGTTGTATTTGGATCTATAAAGAAATAGACATGGATGTTGCACATCTATGAAATAGTCGACATGTTGGGAAAGAGTTCACAACAATGTTCAAAGGTTGACTATGACAAGATTTGATCTTTCATAGCGATATTTAGTCTAGACGACTTAATGTAGAAACCACTACATATAATTTTGTTATGTGGTAATTGAATAAAGAAAACAAGTTCTTCTAATAGAATTGTTACCTAGGACATGTGCATAACGCGGTCCATAGGGTTTTGTTAATTCAAAGGATGATAAAAGCATATGCAAACTTCAATGGTTGAAGTAAGCATCGCGGAGTTGGAATCTTCACCATGATGAAACTGTTAAAGGGGTTTAAATTCGTCGGAGATGATGAAGATGCTTGCATTTGCAAGAAATTAAGTGGGAGCGCTAAGACATGTTTCTAATACATTATGTGGAAGACATATTGTTGATTGGAAATTATATATCTTTTATTAACACATATTAAGAATTTCATCCCGATGAAAGACTTAGGCAAAACCCAAATATTTGGCATCAATAGACGCTAATATGGTTGTGCCGAAAGTACATAGATGATGTATTGAATGAGTTCAATATACAAACTACAAGAAAGGTTCTTGTCACATAGAAAGGATTGAATGAGTTCAATATTGATGTTATATTCAAGTGTATTGACACTTGGTAAGTGAAACAAAGATTCAAGTATAGATTGATACTTGATGTATGAAATCACAAAGAGTATTGATATCAATCATACTGTGATATGTACAAATCCAGATATGTCCTATGCTCTAAATGTTATGAGCATATACCAGAATGATTTATAAGATGATCATTGGACGATAGTAAGGATATTCTTATGATATTTTGGAAGAACTAAGAGTATATTATTTCGTAGAAGTGGCAAATAGATGGTTAGTTCATTGTAAAAGTACTACATTGATACTAGTTTTGTCACAAAGTACAAATTAAGTTTATCTCAATCTGAACTAAGGGTGGCACAATATAATGGAAAGTAAGTTCCATAATGGATTTGGATGAGTTCCAAAGTTAAGACATTGTGACAGATACTACAACAAAAGGCTGAGTATATGACTGCTATTATATCAGCTAAAGAGGGCATTTGTGTCAAGTAGTTTGTTATCAAACTAGGTGTAGTTCACAGCGGGATAATACTATGAAGATATATTGTACGACAATATTATCAACATGTTTTAATCCCAAAGAACTAAAGGTCTCACCAAAGGACCAAATTTATACAAAGCCATCTCATTAGAGAATGAGTGATGCGTAGAGACGCAAAGACATGCAATTACACACGGACCTGGAAGTGTCAGATCCGGAGATCAGTTGACCACTAGCAATCGTGTACTTACAACACCGGAAAGCCATAGGTGTTGAATACACAAATGTTTGAAACTAGATTATTGACTCTAGTGCAAGTGGGAGACTGTTGGAGATATGCCCAAGAGGCAATAATAAAGTAGGTTATTATCATATCTTCATACTTATGATAAATGTTTACATACCATGCTATAATTGTATTAACAGGAAACATTAATACTTGTGTGATTTGTAAACATAAAAGAGTCCCTAGTAAAGCCTCTTATTAAACTAGCTTGTTGGTTAATATATGATCATGGTTTCCTGATCATGAACATAGCGATGTTATTAACAATAGGGTCATATCATTAGGAGAATGATGTGATGGACATACTCCTATAGTTAAGCGTAGCATAAAGATCAAGTCATTTAATATAGTTCATTTGCTATAAGCTTCTGATACATAGTAACCTAATTCCTTCGACCATGAGATCATGTTAATCACCATCTCCGGAAGGATGCTTTGATGACATCAAACACCACACCTTAACTGGGTGGCTATAAAGGTGGCATTGAGTGTTCGGAAAGTATGGGTTGAGGCTCATGGATCAAGAGTGGGATTTGTCCATCCATATGACGGATAGATATACTCTGGGCCCTCTCGGTGGAATGTCATCCAATTAGCTTGCAAGCATGTGACTGGCTCACAAGGGATCACATACCACGGGAACGAGAAAAGAGTACTTATCGGTAACGAGGTTGAACTAGGTATGCAGAGATACCGACGATCAAAACCTCGGATAAGTAAACTATCGTGTGACAAAGGGAAATTGGTATTGTATGTAAGTGGTTCATTCGATCACAAAGTAATCGTAGAAATATGTGGGAGCCATATGAATTTCCAGATTCCGCTATTGGTTATTGATCGGAGAAGTGTCTCGGTCATGTCCGCATAATTCACGAACCGTAGGGAGACACACTTAAGGATTCGATGTTGTTGAGTAGTTATGGAATGATGAGTAAGAGACCAAATGTTGTTCAGTCTCAGATGGGATCCGGGATATCACGAGGAGATCCGGAATGGTCCGGAGAATAATATTCATATAAGGAAAGTCCTGTTTCGGGGTTGGAGAATGGTTCTGGTGTTTTCATCGGGAATGTTCTAGAAGGTTCCGGAAGGTCCGGCACTCCGGAAGGGAAGGGTATATGAATGTGTCATAACAAGTTGGAATGGTTGCATCATGTACTAGGTGTCATCTCTGAGCAAAATAAAGGGATAAATCAAATCCTAGTTTGAAAAGTCAAACGCCAATTTGAAAAGTCAAATGGCAAGTTTGCTTGGTGGAGGGATAGTAGGAAACCTACTTAGGGAGGAAGTCCTACTCCCTCCACCCGCCGGCCAAGGAGGAGGAGTTGGAGGACGACTCCCTCCTCCCAACCGCGCCTCCCTCCCACCTATAAAAGGAGGGGTAGGGGTGCCCCTCTTCCCTACACCTCTCTCCTCTAAAACCCTAGCCCTAACCGTCGGCCTCCACCAAGTCGCCGCCGCCCCTAGGGTTTGCCTAGCCGCCGAGTTGGGGCCCTCCCCTTGCCCTAGCCGCCGGCCTAGCCCTCTCTCCTTGGTGCCTCTAAACCCTAGATCGCCACGGCCTCTCTCATAGTCCACCATACTCGTTCCGGCTTAAGGCGAAGCCCTGCGAGATCTACCCTCTACTTCCGGTACCACTCCGTCGTGCTGCCGGAATCACGAGGAGAGTGCTACAACCTCCAATGCCTGCTGGAACAAGGGAGAGGAAGGTCTTCATCGAGTACCGAACGTGTGACCGACTGCGGAAGCGCTGCCGGAACGCAGCGCCGGAAGGATCGTCTACACGATCTTGAGATCGGAAGTGTTCGACTACATCACCCACGAGAATCTGCTCTCGTTAACCGCTTTGGATCGTCGAGGGTTAGTATTCTATCGACTCGTTGCTACAATCTAGTAGATAGATCTTGGCTTGATCATATATTAGATCTTGATTGTGTGTTCATGCGGTAGAAATTTTTTGTTTTCCATGCTACGAACCCCTACAAGTTGGAGAAGAGATCTACTATTGCAAGTAGTGGAAGATGGCTATGGTGGTGGAGAAGGGTTTAGAGGTTTAGATCTAGATCAATTCCTCCGGTGTGGAGGCTTCTGGTGGTAGGGAGAGTTGTGTTCGAAAGAGAGGTTCTATTTCCTATCGCCCGAAGCCTCTTTATATAGGGGTCCGTTCACGAAAGTTGTTCTGTTTAACCTAATCAAGTCGATGCCAACTATACGGTCAGAACTATATGGCCAGAATAAAATTCCCGCCATATAGTTGGTCATTAAAGCTTCAGTATTGACTTCACAGCTCCTGGTTTCTTTGACGTGTTGGAAATATCGTATCTTTGGCATTTATGTAGTGATTCCCATCATCATACGTCATTATCTGCGCAGGGAAAAATAGCAAGAAAGGATTGCATGCCCCTTTGATCATTAGGCATTAGTGGCAGGTTTTAGAGAGATATTTCATCAAATATATGAATAATATCTAGTTTAAATGCGGACGTGGATGGCTATATTTCACAGCCATCAACCTCCCCAAGCTTAAACTTGATTGTCCTCGAGCAATAAAACCATAATCAAAAGGGAACTCAACATTTAAATTGAAATAACGAGATGATGATCTTACTCGTGATTTGTAGTCTCATGTTTTCTCCACTTTATTAATCTGAAAAAACTTCAGCATAGATAGAGTAATGACAAGCATATCATATGGTTTTCATGAATCCTTATAGCGTAGCAAAATTATTGTAAGCATGGATGATTCAAAAGAGTAAACTTTATTCCATGTCATGTAATCAACTCATAAGCTTGCCTTTGAACAATAAATTGTAATCATGTAGAATTAAGAGTGTGAGAGTTTGTCATGAAAAGCATATACACTAGAGTATCTCAATTATCCCACATCAATAAATTAAGACTTTTCAAGCACTACTTTTCTATTCATTGTCTTTCAAGAATTTCAGTTCTTAAGAAATTGAGAGCATGCCAAAAAAATTCATTAGTTTAACGGATTGTGATGGACACTCATGGCGTCACTAAGGTTTTTGTTCCTTTTGCATAATGATTACTCATATCAGCTAGAGGAGTGATTCCTTCTTGTTACAGCTACCCGGGAGTGCCAAGAATCTTACCCATTATAGCATTGCTGCTACATATCTTTAATCAACTCATAGCCGAAATCTAGGAGTTTCGTCCATGAAGATCATTCGTAGGCTAGCGGAGTTGTTGGAATCCATGAAGTTTGACACGCATAAAGCTATACCATTCTTATGATTTACAAGTCAAACTTTGGCATGCTCACAAAAACCGCTAAACATTAATTCAATTGAACAAATCTTTTCAAAGAGAGCTATCAAGTCAATCATTATTTTCTGTGGTGTTGAGTGTCTCTAGGAATAAGCTTTCAATACTAAACACTATAACACCCAAGTATTCAATTTGTGAGACTTTTTCTTATTTAAATTTGTTTAGAAAATTTTAGGAAGGTTAACTACAAGAGCTAGAACAAAACGTACCCAATTAAATACCCATGCAAACAAAATTTTACTACAATATAGAGACTCACTCCACCGATATAACATCTTAACATTACTGCAAACTAGCATGTGTTTCTCAAACTTCAAAAGTGGGGAGTCATAATGCATAACTCTCATTTTTAGTTCCTCTTATCTCTTCCCTTTTTATTTGTTTCTTGGAAACTCGAAGTCAATCACTCTCCTGCAAATTAACGAGAACTTCGAGGGGAAAAGAAAAAGAGAGAGGGAAAATAAAGATAAACAGAGAAATATTTTTGTGATTTTTGAGAAGGGGAATTAGAAAATTGGCTGCAAAGCTCGGCTTGAAAATCTTAAACAAAATAAAATAACTAAGATAAAGTGTTGGGGAAACCAACACTCGTGCTTATAAACTCAAATAAAAGCATTACCTCGAAAATAAAATAAAGGAAATGAAAGCCAAATAAAAATAGATAGAAAACCTCCCCAAGCTTAGGCTTTTGCAAGCCCTTCAAATCACTGTGGTGGGGGAAAAGTTGTAACTCCAGTCCGCAAATTGATTTGATAAGTTACTTGTTGTTTCTCGGAGGTTCAAGGCATGATTATGCATTCCCTCCATAGTTCCTCCAAGTTCTTGGAAATCTTGATATGTAACAAACCGGTTTGGTGGATACTCATCCTGATGAGGGACTTCTTGCTCCTCCTCTTGGTCCTCATCCTCTTCTATAATCTATTCCTCGGGTTGGTGTTCCTCAACCTGCAAGTCATAAAGCACGCGTCCTTCCTCGATAGATAAAAGACCATTAGGAAATGGAGCGGGATAGAGACGCACAACTCTAGCAATATGCATATAATAAACACCACCTCTCCTAGTGAACATTCCACAAGCCCTCAAAGTAGAGAAACCAACACGTCGCTCACCTAGTACTGGTTGTAACTCACCTAGGTCGATGCCTAGGACATTGGCGAGCACGGTGATGACGCCTCCACAAGTTATTGGTCCTTGGCTTTGGTTGGATTGGTACTCCAAGTAGAGCACAAGAATTGCGCCCAAGTGAAGTGACAAGTTGTCATAGTTGAAATCAGCTTTTGCGAGGACTAATATGTCCTCCTCACCGAGTCTTGTAAACTCATTACGCGCCTACAAGGTGTTAGCAATAACATAGAACAAATAGCGAATAACAAGATGTTGAATATTTTTCCCTTTGTTGACTCTAGAAGTAAAGCTCATTATATTATAGAAGATTTTAGGGGATGGTTCTATGTCGGTAAAAGATGCGCATAGAGCATTACGATCATTGTTGAGTAAACCAAAACAATTGCAACATTCATCAAGTGATAAAGAATAATTATTGTTCATGAGTCAGAAAGCAATTCTATCCTCCCCATGCCATGATTTAATGTTTCTTTTCAAAGAACTAAGGAATTCAATGGTTAACCAGCAATAGGTTGGTGCATCATGAAATACAAAGTTTTGCAGGCCAACTGTCGTGGTATTGCACGACAGATGCTACTGGGGGTAGCTTACGTAGAGGGAGCAAGGCGACGTAGGAGAATCCGGGAGCGAGATTGGCACACGATGTACCCAGGTTCACGTCCCCTCGGTGGAGGATCGCTACGTCCTGCTATCAATCCAGTATATGATCATAGATTGGTTTACAATGGAGCCGCCGTAGGCGGAGGGAGATTAGATCTAATGAGATGTGGAAGAAGATCCCCCGTGGAGGTTCCCCCGGTGGCTTTATATATGCAGCCAGCTAGGGTTTAGAAGTATCTTGGTGGGCTTTATATTGGAGTCGCCGTCTTGGGCCTCCAGTCGGCGCCAGTCGTTTGGGTCCAGAATGCGCCAGTCACCGTATTGGGCGAGTCGACCCGCTCAGGGCTAGGTTTCAGTCGGCTCGATCCAGCCGGCGAATCCGCTTCGTGGGTATACCCCGATTGGTATCCCCCCATCAGTAGTCCCCGAGCGCGTTGTCGATTCGACGCGGGCTTGAGGCAGGACGCAGAGAGTCTTGACGATGGGTCGTGGCGAATCGGCGACGAGCTCCTGAACAGAGAAAAGAACCGCAAAGTAGGAGGCGGTCGGCGTGATCCAGTCGGTGATGCCCAGTTGGCAAAAGACGCAGGGTGTCGGTGAAGCCGCCAGCTGCGGCAAATCCCCGAACGTGGAGCGTGCCGAGTCCCCGAGCGCAGCGAGTGACGAGGTCGGGCGACCGGCGAGTGCCGAGTCCCCGAGCGCACCGAGTGGCGAGGTCGAGCGACCGCGCCGAGTCCCCGAGCGCGTTGAGTACGCGAGGGCGAGTCCACGGCGGCGAGTCCCCGAGCGTGCTGAGTACGCGAGGGCGAGTCCGCGTCGGCGAGTCCTCGAGCGTGGAGAGTACGCGAGGGCGAGTCCGCGGTGACGAGTCCTCGAGCGTGTTGAGTACGCGAGGGAGAGTCCGCGGTGGCGAGTCGATGAGGGCGAACCGCGGTCGCGGAACCACACGTACACACAACATGCCTAGGAGTAGTCCCCGAGGCTCGAGTTGGCTTGTAGAGGCGACTCTAGGCTCTTTAGAGATGCATATTCTGAAAATAGTAGTGGTTGTTGCCGAGCATGGTGAGTGGCGAGGTCGAGCGACCAGCGAGCGCCGAGTCTCCGAGCGCGGCGAGTTCGCGATGATTGCGAGTCTGTGATGATTGCAAGTCCGCGAGGGGAGAGTTACCGAGTGTGGCGAGTCCGCGATGATAGCGAGTCCGCGAGGGGAGAGTCCCCGAGTGTGGCGAGTCCGCGATGGGAGAGTCCCCGAGCGTGGCGAGTCCGCGATGATTGCGAGTACACGATGACGTTGATTGTGCTGTTTCTGTTAGCGAGTCTCTCGTCTTGGCCCGGGGGGCCAGTCGCATGGCGACTCCAAAGATGGCTCTCGACTTGGCGTTCTTCCTAGACGATCCGAGGCTCGGTTTGCGAGTCCTCGTCCGCAGTACTTGGCCGTGTGAGTCGCACTATCTAAGGTTGAGGAGGACATGGTGTTGTTTGTGTAGCACTGCCATTTGTCTTGGCCCGGAAGGCCAGTCGAGCAAGGCGACTCCAATGATGGCTCTCGATTAGCGTTTTCCGTGGACGAACCGAGGCTCGGTTTGCGAGTCCTCGTCCGCACTACTTGGCCATTGCGAGTCGCTCTTTCAAGGGTTGACAAAGGCGAATTGATTTTTCCCGAGGGGAAGAGACGCCCAGTGGTGAGTCCATGCAGCGTGGCAAGCGACCCTTTCTGGCGACTCGGACGATGAAGGTCCCTTAGCAGGCGCGGCGTACGCATTTGTCGTAGCGGACAGGGTCGCACGGCGTTTAGCCGGAAAAAGTCGATGCAGCGGACGTAGGTCGCGCTATGGCGAAGTCGACGCGGCAGACACGGGGTCGATGCGGCGGACGGAGGTCGCGCCATGGCGAAGTCGACGCGGCGGACGCGGGGTCGACGCGGCGGACGGAGGTCGCGCTATGGCGAAGTCGACGCGGCGGACACGGGGTCGACGCGGCGGACAGAGGTCGCGCTTATGGCGATGTCGACGCGGCGGACGGAGGTCGCGCTATGGCGAAGTCGACACGGCGGACACGGGGTCGACGCGGCGGACAGAGGTCGCGCTTATGGCGATGTCGACGCGGCGGACACAGGGTCGACGCGGCGGACGGAGGTCGTGCTATGGCGAAGTCGACGCGGCGGACACGGGGTCGACGCGGCGGACGGAGGTCGCGCTTATGGCGATGTCGACGCGGCAGGCGGAGGTCGCGCTATGGCGAAGTCGACGCGGCGGACACGGGGTCGACGCGGAGGACGGAGGTCGTGCTATGGCGAAGTCGACGCGGCGGACACGGGGTCGACGCGGCGGACAGAGGTCGCGCTTATGGCGATGTCGACGCGGCAGGCGAATCCGCACTGGGCGAGTCCACGAGTCTAGCGAGTCCGCGTTTAAGCGTGTCCGCGATTAGGCGAGGCCCAGAGCATGGAGAGTCCGAGGTGGGCGAGTTCATGATGGGCGAGTCACGCAAAGTGATGAATTCGCGATCATGCCGAGCTCATGACGTCGAGTCCCCGAGCATGGCGATCGGTGACGGAGAGTCTGCGATTGTGATGAACCCACGGCAGGCGAGTCCCCGAGCCTAGCGAGTCCGCGTTTAAGTGTCCGTGATGACGAGGTCGCGATGACGAGCCCACGGTAATCGAGCGACGGAGTCAGCTTCTTCGCGACTCGCCGATAAAAACACACGTACATTGATGATTAGATCAAATAATATTTAATTATAAGAACAACAAGTAAGAAAGAAACGTAGGCGTATACAAATAAACAGGCATGCCGTATGGGCCAGAGCTTCTCTGAAAAACGATGCATGTCGATATCATCGATCATATAGCTTTGATGTCTTTCTTTACTTGAAGTACTAATGCCAATACGTATTGTATGTAAGAGATTAGATCCAAGTTAAATAATCAAGCAACAATAATTAAAGAGAGAGAAAGAGATGGGATTGAATAAAGAAAATTCCTCAGGCTTGTGATCGCATGGACACTACCATGACCCGCTGGTGTCTCGTCTGTACTCGATTCACTTTCTGCTTTTTTTCTCTGATGATGGTCAGCAGCAACGAGCAACCCAGATCGGTTACTTTGATTGAAATCGTCGATCAGCAGCTGTGCTGACATAGAACCGGTGACCAGACACGATCTGACCAGATGCGTGGGCCTTCTAAAACCAACCAGACAAATCTACTGCGGCGTAGAATAAGCACAGACTAGATCGGAACTTTATGCAGTACATGACCAATACGTAAAAGGGATCAGGTCCAAATAAAGCAATGGATTAGCAAAGTAATCAAATAGGAGACGGGGTCTAGTAGAAGACTCAGCTGTCATGTAGAACGGTTGGGTGCATGTCCCGAGCTTCATCAGGGAGACGCGAAGGATGGCGTTTGGACGGCGATCGGCCAAAACCGGATGCGATCCGATCGACGTTAATGGTGAGGGATCTCGCCCGGATTATCACCCTCCAAGCGCCGCTAGCCCCACGGTGGGCGCCAACTGTCGTGGTATTGCACGGCAGATGCTACTGTGGGTAGCTTACGTAGAGGGAGCAAGGCGACGTAGGAGAATCCGGGAGCGAGATTGGCACACGATGTACCCAGGTTCACGTCCCCTCGGTGGAGGATCGCTACGTCCTGCTATCAATCCAGTATATGATCATAGATTGGTTTACAATGGAGCCGCCATAGGCGGAGGGAGATTAGATCTAATGAGATGTGGAAGAAGATCCCCCGTGGAGGTGCCCCCGGTGGCTTTATATATGCAGCCAGCTAGGGTTTAGAAGTATCTTGGTGGGCTTTGTATTGGAGTCGCCGTCTTGGGCCTCCAGTCGACGCCAGTCGTTTGGGTCCAACATGCGCTAGTCGCCGTATTGGGCGAGTCGACCCGCTCAGGGCTAGGTTTCAGTCGGCTCGATCCAGCCGGAGAATCCGCTTCGTGGATATACCCCGATTGGTATCCCCCCATCACCAACTCTATTGCAAATTAAATTAAAGTCATCCGAAATACCGAGTTGGTTCAATGTGATGGGGCAAGCCCACTTGGTTTCCTTGACTTCTCAGTTTTTGATCCTGTCGAAACGTTCACGGTGAGACTCGTTCTTGAATCGAATCCCCATGCATTCCTAAGCTGCAGCCCGAGAAGAACTAGCTGCGACAAGAGAACATGTATGGCTCCTCGTGTTCATATTCTAAAAAAATAAGAAAGACATTTATAAAACTTTTTGATCAAATAGTAATAGTCATAGCATAATACTCATCATAGCATACTAAAGAATCTCCTCAACATAATAATCTAGGAAATATAATCATGGCAACTAGTTCAAAATAAGTCTCACCCTAGATTGATAATGATAATAGATCAAAGATGAATTCGTGAAAAGTAATTGGAGGATCGAAGAAGAAACATACCACGGATCACTTGTGTGCGAGGAAATCGAACGAAATCGAGTAGGGGTGAAGATCCTTGAGGTTTTGAGAGAGTTTGGAGGTAAAACGGAGAAAAAGGATTAATGTTTTGATGTTTTGGGTACCTCCCCGTGCATTTAAATGGTCTAACGCAACTATACGGTCACAACTATACGGCCGGAACACTTTTTACCGCCGTATAGTTGGTCTGACGGCAAAATTTTAGGGTTTCTTTCCTGGCGGCTATAACTATACGACTGGAACTTTTTTCCCACCGTATAGTTGGTCGTCAAACCTTCTCTATCCTGAGATAAAAAATTGTCGATGCCTCAAATAACTATACGGCCGGAGCTATACGGTGGGAATTTTTATTCCCGCCATATAGTTGGTCGTTAAAGTTTCTGTACACATCAAAAAAATTCTATTTCTACAAAGAATTACTTTTTAGACTGAAACTTAGCGAAATACCTTGTTTTTCTAGAAAAATGACAGAATAAATTGTCGACCAACTTTGGCATGTATAAAACAGGAATTTTTAGTACCGCTGAATGTCTCCTTCTCACTGGAGTTTTCTTGCTCACTTTATTCCATATAAAACTTAAACTAAAACTATAAAACTTTACTCAAACCTTTATTTTACATGGGTTGCCTCCCATGCAGTGCTCTTTTATGGTCAATAGCTTGACCTTGATGTTGCTCACTTAGGCCATATGAGTGGAACACCCACTCCAAAGTAGTTGGCCTTCAAAGTGATGGCCTCCTTATTATCTTGCTTGGCTTTCTTTTTCCTGGGGAAATGAATAACAAAAGGATCCCGCGAAGGCAATTGGAGCTTCACATTCCCTTCATGCAAATTGATCAAAGTCTTAATAGTTCTTAAGAAAGGACGACCTAATATAATAGGGGCAGTAGCATCTTCAGGCATGTCAACAACAACAAAATCAATAAGAGCAGGACAACCTTTAATGTACACTAAGGTATTATCTTTAATGCCTACTGCTTGTTTATAAGTAGAATCTGCTATATGTAATTTTAGTTCGGTGATTTCAAAAGAGCCAAGATTTAACTTGTTAAAAAGATTCTTTAGAATTGTTGAAACACTTGCACCTAGATCACAGAGTGCAACTATTTCATTAGTCCCAATTTTAATCTTAATAGTGGGCTCAAATATATCATCTAGCTTAATAGGCAATTTTCAGCAATTGTTTTATATTCTTCCTCAAGCTCACGTACCTTTATTGCTACCTGATTAACAAAGTATTGATACATGGCTTCCTCATTTCCTTCACTTATCGGAATCTTGACATTAATCCTTTTTACAAGATCTTCAACCATGTAGTTCGTCGAAGGAGCATTGCTATAATAAAGTTCTTCGGGCTCCTCCCTTTGGATCCTTATCATCTTGAGGTCTTCAACTGGATTAGGCTTAGCTTTATCTGCAAATTTAGCTAGAATGAGAGTTTGACTCTCGGTTATCTTACCTAGTTGTGCCTCAACAATCCTTGTTCTTTCTTGGAGGGCATGCTAATCATTTCTCAAACTAACAACTTGGTTAGATAATTTACCAAGCATAGAATCATGATTCTCTGTAATTTTGACTAGAATATTGTTTTGCTTATTTTGTGAATGCATAAAAGATTTAAGAGTTTCTTGGAGACTACTATTACTTGATGTCATATTATTATTAGAGTTACCTGCAGGACTAGAATAATGTTTCTAAAAGTTTGGATTATAATTCTTTTTCCAAGCAGGGTTATAATCATTACAAGCTATGAAGTCTATTTCTTCAATAGTTAGTTCGGGAGTAGCTCTTACCGGGGTTTCCTTACCTTTAACGGCTAATATGAGCTCATCCAACTCAGCATTGAGTTCTTCATTTTCTTGAGGTGTGACGGAGTTCACCTTCTTTGTGTTTGATCTTTCCACATGCCATTGGGCATGGTTGTCTTGCATATTGTCTAGCAGCTTCTTTGCTTCGGTAATTTTCTTACCCATAAATGTTCCTCCGGCTGCAGTATCTATCATAGACTTAGGCACAGGATTAAGAGCATTATAAAATAAATGGAGAATTAACCAATATTCCATCCCATGGCTAGGATAGTTTATCATGCATTATTTCATTCTCTCCCATGCAAGCGCTAGTGGCTCACGCTCTTCCTGTCTAAAACCAGTAATATTAGATCTGAGTTGCATAATCTTTGCATGTGGAATGAATTTAGTCATGAATAAAGAATTAAATTTCACCCATCATGCAATAGTATTTCTAGGCAAAGATAGCAACCATTCTTTTGCTCTTTCTCTAAGAGAGAAGGAAATAAGCGCAACTTGACCGCGTCGGGGTCAACATCTTTAATGCGCATCATATCACATATTTTAGTGAAAGTATTTAAGTGCATACATGCATCTTCTACAGCAGAGCCTCCAAATTTATTCTGTTGAACCAAACTTAAATAGTGAGGCTTAATTTCATAATCTTCAGCAACAATTGCTGGATGAGTAATAGGAGTACACAAATAATCATTGTTAGGAGTTGCAAAGTTCCCAAGCTTCTTTTCAGCCATACTTCCTATGTTTTTGTATTTTCTTAAACAAGTAGTAATGATGATAAAACAAGAATTAAAAGGCTAACTAATATTTTTTTGTTTTTCAAATAAAGACTGAAAGCAAACTAACAAAATTAAAAACGAGAATTTAAAACTTCGATCCGGATTACGGCGCCAGGGTAGCTATTGCTTCCCCGACAACGGCGCCAGAAAAAGGGTTGATACCTTCGATCCGGGTTACGGATGTAGTATTGCTCTTTTTCCCTAGTAGACCTAGGTTTATCGAATCCTCAGGAAGCAGAAAGCAAAGTGAGATTACTTAAACGGACCTTCGAGAGTTTTAGAATTCCTATTGCGTTTTCACCGGACCAAGAGTTTGCGATCTTGTTGTTGTTGATGATGATGATGGAGAGAGAGACGGCCTAGGGTCTTCGGTTTTCACCAGTAGTTGTGCAAAACATCTGATGGGAATAATAGATAATAATAAAGTATGCACACAATTGTTAGAGCAAGATAATTATATGTGGGTAGTGCATCTATAATTGTTATCGCCTTCGCAACCCCTTATAGTAATAACCTACTAGTCTCATCCATAGAAGAAAGAGAACTAATAATATGCATCGTGATGTCACTGTTAATCTCAAGTAAATTCCTCACATACAGTCTTACTAATATTTCTGTCACTAGGGTTCCTATCCTTTAATCAGTCATTACTCATACTCCCTTTACCTGGATCAATCCTCGGGGTCTTAGGTACCTGACAAGTCCTTAGATTGAGGCAAGAGAGGGTACTACAATCATCTTTTCATACAAACTAATATATGATCCCATCTATGATAAATAACATGCATAAAAAGATACATGGCTAGGCTGAAGCCCTTATCCCAAAGAGAATTACTCACACATAGAGATGAAATCAACAATCATAAACATTGTAATAGAGATCATAAGGTTGATAGCAAATAGTCTTATAATGTCGCCAATTGGAAAAGATATCTACTATTATAAGTGGTGGAAGATGGCTATGGTGGTGGAGATGGATGCCCAAGGACGGGGTCCGCCGCCAGCTCTGGGACCCACGTATTAGTGGCGCACCGCGTTGGACGTGCGACGCAGATATGAGAAGTTCAGTGGCACACGGGTCAGCCGGTGCGCCACGGATAAGGACCCGTGGGGCACCGTTTACATGTGCGCCACTGATAAGGACCCTATGGATAAGCATTTTCCTACTAGTGGTTTAGAGGTTTAGATCTAGATCTATTCCTTAGGCGTGGCGGCTTCTGGTGACAGGGAGAGTTGTGGTCGAAAGAGAGGCTCTGTTTCCCGTCGTCCGAAGCCTATTTATATAGGGGTCATTTCACGAAAGTTGTTCTGCTTGACCTAATGAAGTCGATGCCAATTATACGGCCGGAATAAAATTCCCGCCATATAGTTGGTTATTAAAGCTTCAGTATTAACTTCGGCTCCTGGTTTCTTTGACGTGTTGGAAATCTCATATCTTTGGCATTTATGTAGTGATTCCCATCATCATACGTCATTATCTGCCCAGGAAAAAATAGCAAGAAAGGATTGCATACCCCTTTGATCATTAGGCATTAGTGGTAGGTTTTAGAGAGATATTTCATCAAATATATGAATAATATCTAGTTTAAATGCGGACGTGGATGGCTATATTTCACAGCCATCAACTTCCGATAAAAACGGGTTTCATAAATGGCTTTAGTAGCCATGGGGTCTATTTCAAATGGTTTAAAGGGTATTTCACCTTCTTTTGGGAAGTTCTTTACACTAAAAGGCCAATAAGCTCTTTTTCCATTTTAATGTGTTTTTATATTTTAAGGAAAACTTAAAAAGACTAAAAATAAGACAAAATAAAATACTTCACAAATATGAAAGGAGAAGAAAAGGCTCACAGTGATGCACCCTCCCTGAGCTTGGGTTGTTGCACAAGTTGATGAAGACGACATCGCTAGAAAATAGTCTTAGCAGTTGCCATGAGAAATACCTTGTTCTTCAAACTTCCTCTTCAAACTTGATGAGAATGCAGTTGTGGTGTACCTTCGCCAACTCCTCGACAACGGCGCCAGAAAATAGTCTTGATGGCAACAATTCTGGCCACTTTTCGTTGGGACTCCAAGTACAGAGTATTGTAGCAAGCTTCTTTTCCCCACAAGGGTGACTCGAGGGTTTATATTGAACTCTTGGGAATTGGTTATGGAAGGGTATTTGTCTTATCCTCTACAAGCAACATGTAAAGTAAAATAATTTGTCTTGTGTCCCCAACTCCACCAAGTAGTTGTTAAGCACAAGGTTCTGTATTAATAATATGAAATAAATAAAAATATAATATAAACCGAATAAATAAAGAAAATAAAGTAAAGTAATGCAAACTAGATGATATGGAAGATAGTAGAGTTGTTTTTGGGTTTTTATGGATGATTGCAAGTAGGGAAACTATTTTTGTATTTTTGAAATAATAAATTGCATAAAATATAAAAGATATTAGATGCAATGAAAAGGCGTTTCTTATGATAAAAATCGGACCAGGATTCATGGGTTCACTTGTCTACTCTCTTTTTAAGTTGTAATTATCACAAAACAATTCATCAATGATAAATATTCATGGAACTTATATATGTGTTTGATAAAGAAATCAATATGGGCATCACATTCTAACATAGAGATGAAATACATCTCTCTTATACTCCTCAAGAAAGGGAAACTCCATGCAATCTTGAATTAAGAACAAATCAAAGTATAGCTTTAAGTAATATAACATGATGTTTGAAATACAAATATGCTACCTTGATCTAACAAGATTATCACACTGTCACATGATAACTATAGCTCATGATTTCACTTTATTCAATCTCTACCACCATTATACTCCATCTAATACACACTTCTCCCCATATAAGTTGTTGCATACAAGTTGGATCCACCACATAGGAATTATAAATATGACCATAATCATGTAAGGCAGCTCATTTGGTACTAGATCTATGAATAAAAAGAGAGAAATAGATCAAGCTACTTCCACAAACCCATAGTCCGGAGGTGGACATGGTGATGATGTCAGAAATGTTATATAGGGTGGAGATCTCCCCGAAGGTGGCTCCGGCGGAGTTTACCCCTCCAATCTTCGTTGGATCTTACTCTGTTTGGTGGTGTTTTCATTTCTGGTGTGCTTTGTCTCGAGGACTCCCTGGACGATCCTTATATAGGGGTTTTTAGGTCAAGAGAACTCTGTGGGCAAAAGAATCAAGGCGATCGGATTGTCGAGAAGGAAACGAGGGTGGGTGGTGCGCCCACCTAGGCTGGGCGCGCCATATAGGCTCGTTTGGGACTCCTGGCCCTCCTGGTGGGATTCTTGTGCTCCAGATGTTTCTCATGGATAAATATTGACATTTCTAAAAGTTCAGGTCCATTTGACTTCGTATAGGTCCTGAAACATCAACATTAAAAACAGAGTTTTTCTGCCCTGTCGGGTTATAGCCAAAATAAATGGAATCATTGGTAAATCCCCCAAAATTAATATAAAACATGGATATAACATTATATATGATGCAAATATGTGGATATAAGGGAGAGGGGTTGCCTTGCCTTAGGCCTCTCGTGGGGCTTAATCTTTCCAACATTACTCCATTTAATCGAACAGAGTATCTGGCAGAGGTAACACATTTCATAATCCAGTAAATCCAAATATCAGTGAAACCGAGCTTTTGCATAGCTCCTTGAAGGAACCCCCAATCTACTCGATCGTAAGCTTTGGCTAGGTCGAGCTTGTAGGCATAAAACTTACCCCGTTTGTTGGAATTCGTCTGAATAGCATGAATGCACTCAAACGCGATAAGGGCATTATCCGTAATCATCCTTCTCAGGATTAACACACTTTGCATGGGAGAGATAGTGTCATCAAGAAGCGGTCTTAGTCCGTTGGCCATGCATTTTGAGATAATCTTGTATATTACGTTGCAAAGGCTTATCGGCCGATAATCTTTCAAGCTAGAAGCCTCATTAGATTTCAGGATAAGGACTATTGTAGTATCATTTATATCTTCAGGCATTATTCCAGTTTGAAAGAAATCTCCGACTGCACAAATGATCTCTTTCTTTAACAGTCCCCAGTTTTTCTGGAAGAAATGTGCGGGATATCCATCTGGCCCAGGAGCTTTCATAGGACCAATATGGAAGAGTGCATCACATATTTCTTCATTTGTAAACGCAGTGCATAGTTTTTCATTCATTTCAGCACTGGTCTTGTTTTGTAACAAATTCAGAATACCAGCGGGCTCAACCAAATAATCTTTGCTATAAAGATTCTTAAAGAAATCAGTTGTCAGTTCCTTTAAATCCTCTTCTTCAGTTATAGCACCATTGGTCTTTGTTAGCTTTGTAATATTTGGCTCGCCAAGAGACTTTTTTGTGGAAATAACTAGTGTTTTGGTCCCTAGATTTTAGTCACTCAATGCGGAATCTCTGTTTCCACGTAAGTTCCTCTTTAGCCAGTAGTTCATCCATTTAACGAGATATTCTTATCTTTTCCTTTTTGCTGAAATCATCTTGTTGCATGGAAACAACTCCAAGCTTCTTGCGTAGTTTCTGAATTTTCCTGAAAACCGAGCCAATGGTTCTCTTGCTCCATCCCTGAAGTGTATCCATGGCGCCATCAAGCATCTTTCCCACGTCTTCAAGTTTACGAGCTTTCTGTTGTCCTTTCTATGCGCCGCGTCGAACATCGTCGCACCAAGAGCATCATGGATCCTTCCATCGGACAACGTCCACAACACAAACCAAAGACAACTCATTCGGACCAAAGAAACACCAACTTGCTATAGGTTTTCACGTTCTCTCACTACAGCGATCAGTCTATCTTACCTCCCAAAATACCGGTCCACGAGCAGTGCCATGCCGTTCTATCAGCGGTGTGGTGCTGTTTTTTGCGCACACCCTTCTTCTGATCATCAGGTACGAGTTTAGCGAAAGCCAACCACACAAACTTGTCACCAGTGGACTCCTCGATCCCGCCTGTGAAATATCAAACACGCGATTCTGAAAGTTTTTAAAATTAGGTTAATTGGATAGACGCCACTATAATTTCCAGCTACTTAAGAGATACCGTCGCAATTTTCAACTTTGAAAAAACGCCACTACAATTATATGTACATCTTATGTATGCCATTACACCCACTAAATTCGACGTATATATTAGACAATATATATTTTGTATTTTGTGTTAGATAGGTATGTACGACGAGACACGCCCGAATCACCAATGACTGGGCAACCGTCTCGCTTGACTAGTCGAGTCAAAATAGAAGTGTGATCTGGTCACCATGACATCGCGGCGGCGGGAGTGGCCGCCGAGGACGGAGAGCACGCCGACGCCAAGAAGATACTCGACTCCAGGCTCAAGGTCGTGGAGAAGTCGTCGGCAACAGGGGCGTGCGAGGCGCTCAAGGAGGAGCTGCAGGACCTTAGCGCCCGCGTGGACGACCCCCTTCGACGACGCGTTTCACGGCTGTTGCCTCCCTCCGTCAAGTGCGTGCCACGCCAGCACTGACAACGGGTCCCACCTGCCAGAAATGCTGTTAGATGCCTAAACACGGCCAGTTAGAGCTTTCTGTCACACTCATACCTCAAAAGTGGTTTTTATGTGCAAAAAACCCAAAGATGATAGATTTTTAACAAGATTGTCTCAAATGTGGTACTTCTGCGTCATTTCTCTTTCTCCCCCAATCGTGACCCAAACGCTAGGACAAGGGACGCAGGCGAGCATTGTAATGGCGGCGCCGAACGTTGGCGATCCTGGTGGCAGAGAGTACCTGGTTCCCACACTCCCTCCCTACCTCGCCGACAGGACGGAAGCTCGTCGGATCCTCCCTCCCCTTGGCGGCCGAACGTGGCGAGAATGACGGCGGTGGTGCTGGTGGGAGGCGGCGAGCAGCTGCTTCTTGCATTCCCTCCCATCCTCTCCGAGCCGACAGAATCTCTCCTCTCCCCTTTGTTCAAGAAGGCAGTCGTGGTGGACTATTGCGAGAGCATGCCGGCGGACCGGACCCGATGGCAATGACGACTTGTCAGTATCTTGTCAATATTTCTTTTTTTAACGCGTTGTACCCTACCAATATTCAATTATAAGTGTTGAACTGTTGATAGCAAGTATTGCTTCACTTACAATGTACCCGTAGCAATCAACAGCTTACGTCTACAGTCATCGGTCATCCTTCTTGTCTAACCGAAGATTAATTCAGTTTTTACTATTCAGTGTAAACGCTTGTCGTTAAACCATGTATTTGAAATTTGTGAAGCCGTAGACATCTCAACGTGGAGCTATAAGAGATTTATTTTCGTGTCTCCATTTATATTTTGTGACACATTTATATCCTGTGACGATTTTTCGCATGTTTTCTCTAGTTGTAAGCCTAATTCCGGTGGACCCGACCATTCATATGTATATATGATGGAAATACAAGTGTATGTTGTTTAGTCTATATATCTAAGTAGGTGTAATGGGATATGTGAGATGGAGGAAATTGCACAAACCACCAACTATTGCTATTGTTATTGCATAAAACATCAGTTTTACATGCTTTTTGCACAAACTATCAACTATTGATGTAACATGTTGCACACATGTCCAAATATCATATTAAGTGAATTAACTATAAACCTAATGACCGGGCCCCATGGCGTGAGGATGTGGCATCCATGTGCCATTAACTAGTATGTTTTTCAAACTTTATACAAAAAATATGAAAAAGTTGCAACAATTAAAAGAAAATTCTTTCAAACATTTCTAGATTAGTTAGTTTATAGGGTAGTTTATGTAAGAGTATGATATTGGCGAAATATGTTGGATATATTATTGAGCCTCATGGGCGAGTATATATAGACGTACAAGGATCATCTTGGAGTACAAGTCAAGTTAGGCTAGAGTCCTAACTATTCTAAACTATCATAAGAACCGTATACGTACAATACTCTAACACTCCGCCGCAGTCATAGCGGTAGCGTCGTCAGACTGGAGTGCCGAAGTAGACCAGTAGGCTGACATCCCCCCGCAGTGCAGCGAGAGTGTCGTAGACGATGTCGCGGCGCGGATGCTTGGACTGTAGAAGAGGCTGATGATGCTCAAGCGAGGTGGAAGCCCTTGTGCCGATGTCGAGGGAGCGGAGAGCGTGGAGCGGTGCCGAGGTTGATGTAGCCGTGCGAAGGGTCGCCGTGGTCGATGTCGTGGTCGGGGTTGACGGTGTCGATGTAGCCGCACATGAAGCCGCAAGCGCATAGTACGCGAAGAGGATGACGGAGACGCGTCGAGGAAGGTCGAAGGTGTCGATCAATGCCGGAGTCGATGTAGTCCGAGCCGTCGGGTACGATCGACGCCAAAGTTTTGCCAGAACTAGGCGCACGTCGGGGACGAAGGCACATCTTGGTTCTGCCAGAACCTAGTATGCCAAGAAGAATGCGTCGTTGATGCGGTCGAGGCAATCAAAGAGAAAGGTGTCGATGCCGAAGAAGACATTATCATGTCGACGAAGACGAGGCGTTCGGCGCGAGTTTGCCAGACTCGGGAACGCATTGGGGACGAAGGCACACACCGGTGTTGCCAGTACCAGGCATGCAGGGGTAGTTGCCATCATGAACCTGTGCGCTAGTATTGTATGACGATGCCGACGAGGTCGATGTGGAGAAAACATATAAGGCGGTGAAACCAACGGCGGCCTGAAGTGGTCATGCTGGACGCCTAGAGAGGCGCGACGGCGGTACTCGAAGTAGGCAAAGAGAACCTGGCGACGTGACGAAGACCACGTGCAGACGGCGGCGATCCACGCCTGTAGGAGTAGGCGCGGTAAAAGCCGAGGACATGATGCACTGGGACGGCGAAGTAGACTGCGTGCAGCGACGCTATGACCCGAGGAGGCGGCATGGTTGCAGGGCGCAAGTCGGTGCAGCGGCTGGGAGACCACTAGTGACGTACATGCCAAGGAAGGCGCGTTGGAAGTCGGTAGCATGGACCAAACCTCGGGCGGCGCAGCGGCAGGCCGTAGCTCGATCGATGGTAGGCGCGTGCTCGGGGACGTGCTTGGCGTAGACAGGCGCGGGATCGGTTAATCAGACCGACGGTGCGCCGTATGCGTCATGGCGTGGACGACGCGTAGATCGGAGTCGATGGTGGCATTGTCGGTGAAGTCCCGGACGATGACGACGAAGATGATACAAGGGGGGCAGCCACGACAGCCTTTCAAGGAAGGCGTAGCAGCCGTCTGTGGTGCGCGGCAGCCTGCCGTGAGGCCGCAACAGCCTGCAAAGGCAGGCGCGGCAGCGGAGAGGGCAGGCGCACAAGCGCGGTGTAGATCGTCGGTGCCGATGGTCGGAGTAGAGGCGCGGCAATGACGACGACGGTGGAGGGCGACGCAATCCGATCTAAGATCGGTAAACCAAAAAATAAAATTGATCAAGAGATCGGAAAAAAAGACTTGCAGGGCAGCCGATCACGGATCGACGGACGAACCCTGCGTACGGGTTGCGCGGCCCCCGACGGAGATCATGGAGATAGACCTCCCCGGGGGCGGCGCGGCGGAAGCGTGCCGACGGCGGCTAGGGTTTTAGATCGGTTTAGGCTGATACCATGTAAGAGTATGATATTGGCGAAATATGTTGAATGTATTATTAAGCCTCATTGGCGAGTATATATAGACATACATGGATCATCTTGGAGTACAAGTCAAGTTAGGCTAGAGTCCTAACTATTCTAAACTACCAAAAGAACCTTATATGTACAATACTCTAACAGTTTATACTGTTTTAATTACTATTTTTTCATTTTTTTAATTTTTTGAAACGACACATTGGAGAAAGACACGTTGACCGCCACATCATCACTATCTCGTGAACCTCGGTCGTTATATTTGTAATTAATTAATCTAATATGTGATTTAGACCTACATGCAACGTATTACACCAATAATTGATGGTCTGTGCAAAAAACATGTAAAGTTTGTGTTTTATGCAACGACGACAGCAATAGATGGTGGTTTATGCAATTTCTTCTGTGAGATGTATACAGAATTGTAGTGGCGTTTTATAAAGTTCACAGTTCCGGTGGCATTTCTCAAATAGCTAAAAATTATAGTAGTGTCCCTTTAAAATTCCATTTATGTGTTTTACACTATTGCATATCCACTTTTGTTGCTTGTAGAAGTTCCGTTCCGAATCTTTCTTAGCCACGATCCTCTTATCTACAGATTATCAACAACGTGCTTGCAGTTGCACCATGAGCAGCGGTAACTCTGCATGGACATGTAGGAGGGACGCACCCAGAAGAATGATATGTCGAGCATCGTCAAAGAGCGCAAGTTCAGCAAGCAATGACCCTACGCGAACTCGCACCTGTTCATCGAGATTAACAGTATCTTTGAACAATTCATCTAGGAAATAGACGAATGAATATTAGGAAACAAAAAAATTTGATGTCCTTACTTTTCTTTATTATTTTTGTAGGGTCCTTTCTATAAACTTTGAGGACCATATGGTTCTTTCTTCTCACCTCCTCCCTTGTTTCTCTCTCCTACTCCTCTCGTCGAGAGTCCTCTCTCACTTCCTGGCTCTCTCCTCCTGGGGAGGCCCGCACTGTAAAAGGACATGTGTGCCCCATGTGTAGTTTTGGTTATTAATAACGATCTTTGTGTACTAATGGTTGCATTGAGATGCACTTGTAGAATTTTTTCATTAGCATCGCTTGGACCATGTGTTGGCTTTAAGGTTAAAGAAATGAAGAAATGAAGAACAATAAGCAATGTCCAAGGACTTTGGGTCTATTGGAATCATGTTGGAGAAAAACAAGAAGAGGAAGAAGAAGAATAATAGAAAAATAAGATCAAGAGTGTGTTGAAGAAGAAGATAGAGTTCCTGGTGTGTATCTTCAAGACATCATCCTAATGGAGTTAAAAGAAATGAAGTGTCGTAGATATGCCCAAGAGGCAATAATAAAATGGTTATCATCATATCTTCATGTTTATGATAAATGTTTGCATCCCATGCTATAATTCTATTAATAGGAAACATTAATACTTGTGTGTTTTGTAAACATAAAAGAGTCCATAGTAAGCCTCTTGTTAAACTAGCTTGTTGATTAATAGATGATCATAGTTTTCTGATCATGAACATTAGATGTTCTTAATAACAAGATCATGTCATTAGCAGAATGATGTGATGGACACACTCCTATAGTTAGCATAGCATAAGATCAAGTCATTTAGAGTTTGTTTGCTACAATCTTTCAAATACATAGTAACCTAATCCTTTGACCATGAGATCATGTTAAACACAATCACCGAATGAGTGCTTTGATGACATCAACCGTCACTTCTGTAACTGGGTGGTTATAAAGATGGCATTGGGTATTCTGAAAGTATGGATTGAAGCGCATGGATCAAGAGTGAGATTTGTCCATCCATATGGCGAATAGATATACTCTGGGCTCTCTCGGTAGAGTGTCATCCAATTGGCTTGCAAGCATGTCACAAGGTCATAAGGGATGTCACATCATATTACGAGTAAAGAGTAATTACCGGTAACGAGGTTGAAATAGGTATACAGATACCCACGATCAGACCTCGGATAAGTAAAGTATCGGGCGACAAAGGGAATCAATATCGTATGTAAATGTTTCATTCAATCACGAAGTCATCATAGAAATATGTGGGAGCCATATGGATTTCCAGATCCCTCTATTTGTTATTAATCAATGTGTGTCTCGGTCATGTCTGCATAGTTCACGAACCATAGGGAGACACACTTAAGGATTCGATGTTGTTTAAGTAGATATGGAATATGAGTTGGAGACGGAATGTTGTTCCGAGTCTCAGATTGGATCCAGGACATCACGAGGAGATCCGAAATGGTCTGGAGAATAAGATTCATACAAGGAAAGTGTTTTTCGGGGTTCGGGAAAAGTCCCTGTGTTTTGACCGGATACTTCTAGGTTTTAGAGGGACCACCAGTTTTTCCACAACCCCGGGAGGGGGTCACTTGGACAGTGGCATGCCCTAGGGGCTAGACGCACCAAACCCTAAAGGGCCAATTCGGCCAACACGAGTAGAAGTGTCAAACCCTAGTTTGAATAGTCAAATCCTACTTTGAAAAGCCAAACTCTAGTTTTTGGTAAGAGGGAAGACTTGGTGGGAAAGGTTCCAACTCTCCCCTTGGTGGCCGAGTTAGGGGGGACACGGCCTGGACTGGGAACCCTTGGCCGTCCGCCCCTACCTATATAATGAGGGGTAGGGGCGCAGCGCACCCCCCCCCCACACACACACACCCCTTGTCCCTTGGCGCCTAACCCTAGTCGCCGCCTCTCTTCTCTCTCGTCCATCGTCCTACTCCGACTTAGGCGAAGCCCTACAGAAATATCTCCTCCTCCACCACCAGCACCACACCGTCGTGTTGTTGGGATTCCGAGGAGATCTATAACCTATGCTACCCTGCTGGAAGAAGGGAGAGGAAGGTCTTTATCAACTACCGTACGTGCGAGTGACTGCGGAAGTGCTGTTGGAATGCGACGCCAGAAGGATCGTCTACGCGATATTGAGATCGGCAAGTGATCTACTTCATCAACCATGAGAATCTGATCTCATTAAACGCTTTGGATCTACGAGGTTTAATTCTCTACAATCTCGTTGCACCGATCTCGCAGGTTAGATCTTGGCTTTGCCATATATTAGATCTTGGTTTTGTGTGTTCACGCGATAGAAATTTTTTGTTCTCCATGCAACGAACCCTACAGCGTATCAGAGCCGAATCTATGCGTAGATATGTTGCACGAGTAGAACACAATGGTTTTGTGGGAGTTGATGCTCTTGTTGTCACTTGATTTTCGTGTACTTTGCATCTTGTGGGATGGTGGGATGAAGCGGCCCGGGCTAACCTTACATGTCGTCGTATATGAGACTTGCTCCATGCTCAACGTGCAACTTGCATTGCACAAGTGGCTTTGCGGGTGTTTGTCTCTCAATTCAATTTACAATGGGAACTTGACAATACTTGTATCAGCGTTGTGGTTCTTGTTCGTAGTTAAGAACGGTTCTTATTCGAAAGCCCCAAGCCACGTAAAACATGCAAAGAAAATTAGAGGCGTCTAACTTGTTTTTATAGAGCATGTGATGTGATATAGCCATGATGTGATTATGATTATATTTGATGTATCCAATGATCCTTATTGTAAGTTGGCAACCGGCAGGAGCCTTATGGTTGTCTTTAAATCCATTAAAACATGTGTGTCTATTCATCATGTAATCGTTTTATTTCAAGTAGTTGTAATAGTTGATGTTGGTGATGGTCAATCATGAAGGGCACCATTGACCTTGACGCCACGTTGGTGATGATGGAGATCATGTTCGTGCTTTGGAGATAGAGATCAAAGGCACAAGAAGAAAGGCCATACCATATCACATATTATAAATTTCATGTGATGTTAACCTTTTTTATGCATCTTGTATTGCCTAGATCGCGACGGTAACATTATAAGATGACCCCTCTCACTAAATATCAATTAATAAAGTGTTCTTCCTTAGTAGACACCATTGCTAAGACTCGTCATTTCGAAGCATCTCGTGATGATTGGGTGTGATAGATTATACGTGTGCATACAACGGGTGCAAGCTAGATTTGCACATATAGATACTAAAGTTAACCTTGACGAGCCTAGCATGTACAGACATGGTCTCGGAACACGGAATACCGAAAGGAAAAGCATGAGTCATATGGATGATATAATGAATATGTTGATTGTTCGCCTTTGAAGCTACATTATCTCTCGTGATGATCGGACTTGGTGTAGTGGATTTGGTTCATGTAATCACCAAAATGGCTCGAGGGATGTTGTTTTGAGTGGGAGTTCAAAAGTAATATGATTAAAGTTAAACACAATTTATCATAAATTAAATAAAGTAAATTTGCATAATTATTATAGTCATTGGCATTCGTTCACCACCTTACGTTTAGTTATAATTGAGATAATAGAACTATAGAATTCTTAATAGTTACTTTACGAACTGGTATCGTATTGTTTTGAGTGTCAATATAAAGTTTAAAAATCCTATTGCAAACTTTCAGCAAACTCTGTTTACACCATGAAGTTTAATAATTAGTATTAAATCAAGAGTAACAATTCCAGTGTTAGTATCTAAAGTATCAGGTTTGCCTCCATGATTCTTGATATTCAAAAGATTGTTTTAATATCAAGGTTATCTAGGAGCTGAAAGAAATGTTTCAGAAACCATCATGTGTGGAAGATATTGTGATATCTAAAAAATGTTTTGGTTGCAACATGATAGAGTATAATTTTGCAAAATTTATGTTCTAATATTTGATGAGAATTTGCGAAGGTTGGAGATGCTAGACGTCCTAATCTTCCAAAAGGTTTTGGAAAGCAACATCATACTCGTGATTCTCCTTTATAACATGTGGTAGCTTGATCATGAAAGTTGTCATGATAAGGATGAATAGAAGATGTAGGTAAAATGTTTACTACACTGAAATATTACTAAAGAATGGATTTTGAAAGAACGCCAAACATTTGATGATGGTGATCTACTTAAAAGTGCAAGTCCAAAGGTATTAATATTTGACTATACACACTTGGGACTATGTGTCATGTGTATGACGCCACTGTTGATGTTGATAGATTCTTTTAAAAGGGAAAGGAAATGCTGAAAGAGAATCTTTGAAATATTTGGCGGAAAGATAAAAGGTTGGAAATGTCCATCTTGGATATGTAGATGATATACATGTTATCTCTGTATTCTTTGCTTGTTAAACAATGTGGTTCTTGGGTATTGGATACCAAATTGGTTGGTCTGAAGTGTCATACATGACAACACAATTCATGAACTTCAATGGCCTAAGTAACCAGCAAGAGAATTGTAATACCCCAGTTTTAGCCAATAGTAACTTAGGGTTGATTGTGCATTCATGAGCATCATATCTTAAACATGCATTGAAGAAAACTAATGGAAACCCTAAACCCTATTCTCTCCCTCTATTTGAAAACAATTCAAAAAGGTTTTGCATTTTGAGAAGTATCAAAATGTAAGGATCCCAAATTGCCTAAAGGGGTTCCTACAGTATTTTATATATTTTGAAAACCTTCTGGTACTTTTGAAATTATTCAAAATAGAAATTGAATATGAAATACAAAAGAGAACAGTAGAAAACAAAAATAAAAATGTTTTATAAAGAAAAACTGGAGCCATACCGTTCCAGGCCGCGCAGCCCAATTTCTTTCTTTTCCTCCCTCCCTTTTCTGCGGCCCATCCCCGGCCCAGCCAGATCCCACCCTGCCTGGTACCCCTTCGACGTATTCCTTTTCTTCTTCCTCACGTCCGACGGGAAGAAGCTCGCTGTCGCCGCCGTCCATCAAGCGCCAGGAGAAGGATAAGACCGAGCCGCGACGTGTCCCTCTTCCCCTATGCCTCTCCATTCCCTTTCCCTGGCTCTCTCTTCCTCTTCTCTCTGGAACCAGGAACCCTAGCCATATGCCCGCCGCGTTGCATCGCCGTTTCCCACCTCGCCTCGTCGTTCTGAGCTCATAGGCATGACCGCCGTGGTCGAATTGGTCGATTGCCCCAGCCAGCTCTAGCGAAAGCCGCCTCCTTCGCTCCAATCGCCACCTTGTTCTCGAGCTCCGGCCGCCGTCGCCATGGACGATTCCACCCTCCTCCGGCCTCGCCGACAAGCTTGCAGTGTTCCTGGTGAGCACGCGTTCCTCCTCGACCCTCTCCCCCTCTCCCTATCGCTCTGTATCGCACTGTCGCTGCAGCTCCCCATGCTCCGCCGCCAGACACCGACGTAGACTTTTCTCCGGTAACCTATTTTGAGCGGCGCCGCCACTAGCTAGCTCGCCTTGCAGCCCCGGTTCGAGCCACATACCCAGCTCGCGCGTGCGTGCTCGAAAACACCAATAACCATCTATAGGTTGTCGGTGACGTGATGTCACGCCTGCATCATCCTGACGTAGCCGCGTGGGTCCGCCTGTCCTCTTTGACCTTTGACTGCCACTGTGGCGTCGACGTGGCCTCAGCCCCACCTGCCAGCCCCAGCGGGTAGCCCCTGCCTCGGTGACAAACATCCCCACCCCCATGTTGATGTCATAGTGACGCAATAAACCCTTTTAAATAATTTAATAGTTCCAGAAATTGGTTTAATCTTGTAAATTCAATATCTTATTATTTATAAATCAGAAAAAATATGTATAATATATCAAAATGTTCAGAAAAATGAAAACTATCTATCTAAGCTATAATCATGCATTTTTCAACAACTTACATGACAAGTTTAATTAGAAGAACAAACCAACCCCTCTCATATACATCCGGAGTTTCCCCGAGTTAGGGTTTTCACCCCTCGAAACCCTAATTAAATTGTCGAGCATGCTTTAGGGTTACATTTCAGTACAAATTAACTTGTCATATCATCATCCTTGCTTGAGCATTGCATCGATGACATGTGTTGATTGTTTTCCTTTCTTTCTGGTGTTTGGTTCTTCCCGATAGAATACGATATCGAGATCAAGATCGAAGCCCGGGATCAACACCGTCGAAGATCGAAGATCGATGAACAATACTTGACCAACTATAATCAAGTCAAGTACAAGGATTCCGAAGAAGTGTCTATCTATTATCAACAGGCAAAGGTAAGCATAGCCCCAACTTTATATAACCCTATGATTTCGAAAGCATTTCATTTCTTGCCATGATGCATACGATTCTACTGTGGTATTTTATCAATAGATAGAGTATCCTATCTGTTGCATTACTCCCTTTGAGCTTATATTACCTGTTCCACTGCTCCTAGCATAATTAGGTTTGGTTTGTGTGATATGCTAGAGCTTATATCTGTGTCTTACTTAGCCCTGCGTAGGTGTCAGTTCTAGTTCATCCAGATGATGTATCAGATGCAGATAATCTAGTATGACAGGAGAACGTGGTGAGATGAGATCGGAAGTGATATGAGATTAAACATGCTAAGGCTTGTATGGGAGGCCACTGTGGGATGTGGTTTTTCTAGTCCCATGCTCGCCACCACTAGGAACTGAGTTCTTGCCTTTGAAACCGAGATGAGCGTACAGCCACACGGGGCTTGGGAACCCCTTGCTTGATTAACTTTCCTAGTAGATTCCATGAGTCACATAGTTCGGGCCTTCCATTCGACATGCATTCTGGATCTTCTCGAAGGCGGTGAAGGAGGTGCATTCATAATAGGTCGGTAAGCATGGTCGGGGTTGCTTGGGGTAGATAGCGCCCCTGGTAAACCAACCTCGCCTCACATCCTTAAGGACCGGCGTCGGGAATTGAACCGTTACGGCGGAACCATACTTATTGCGTGATTCATGGTCTCGGCGAAAGCAAGGTAAAGGTCGTGGCCAACAGACTCTCTGCCAGCCTTCTAAGGAAGAGGGTTAATATCTTGGCATTAAGAGTCGGTTGGTACGTGTGGGCAAAGTTGTACACCCCTACAGGGTAATAATATTTTCGAAAAGCCGTGTTCACGGTTATGAATGCTTGGTGACCAAATTCTAAGATCATAGAGAACTATAAACTAATCGTAAAACTTGGTAGATCAACGTGTGCTTAAGGATGCTTCCTCATGGGTACGAGGGGGTGATCCTAGTTGGTAGATGATGATGATTTGGTGGATATCAAAAGATGATGATCAATACTTTGGAGATGTCGCTCTCTTATCCCCTTTTTAAATACTCCGATTAGACGAGCTTCTTCTCCCTCTTGTTTTATAAACAAAAGATGACTTTATGCAAAACAACTTCATGTAGGGTTCGCAGCATAGAAAACAAAAATTTTCCTACGATGTGAACTATATACCAAGATCTATCTACTAGATACAAACAACGGGCGGATGTATATCCGTAGAGAACATACCCTTGAAGACCGACAAAGCTTAACGAGTTCAACTCGTGGTTGATGTAGACGATCTCTTGCCGATCTCAAGATCGAGAGGAAGTCCTAGCGCCGCAAATCAGCAGCGCATCCGTGCTCGCACACACGTTCGAGGCACCGAGCAACCTCTGCCTCCTCGCTCCAGCGATGCAGTGGAAGCACAACTCTTTCTTGCCGAATAGCCACCGGGAACATGTATCTCGCTAGTCCGAGACCATGGGGGATAAATTCTAGAGGGGGAGAGAGATCCTTCACGAGGAGGTGTGAGAGACAAGTGAGGAGGGGGCTCCTTTTATAGGAGGAGGGGGGCACCCAAGGGGGTGGCCGCCGGCCATGGGGGCTGCCCCCTCCCCTCCTTCATTCATGTGGGTGGACACTCCACTCACAAAATGCCCTTTAAAATCCCTCCACTCAAAAGTCCACTCAAATTCCCATTAAATTTCCACCAAATTTAATGCAAACTCTCATTAAATAAAACTCTTTTATTTTATTCAGAATTTTGTCAATTACTTTAATGACAAACATTCACAAATAACCCCTTGCTAGAATTCTATTTCACATGCATAACCACTTTATGCAATTTCACCCGAAAACCTGTTTCGGTATCTAGTGAAATAAATTCCTGCGCTTGTTCATTCTTTCGGCATGAAACATTTTCTCCAATTGGATGTCGGTGTCTCTTAAGTGTGTCACCCTACGGTTCGTGAATAATGCGGACATGATCGAGACCCCTCTCGGATCAATAATCAGAAGCGGGATCTGGAGACCCATACTGACTCCCACACATTCAACGATGACTTTCTTGTGATCGTCGGAACCTTTTACACTAGTATATTAATCCCTTTGTTTCACGATATATTACATGTCCGAGATTCGATCATCGGTATCTCCATACCTAGTTTGATCTCGTTACCGACATGCACTCTTTTCTCGTTCCTGTGATATAACATTCTAGTGATCAAATCACTTGCTTGCAAGCTAATCAATGTGATATCACCGAGAGGGCCCAGAGTATATATATCCGTCATCGGGATGAACAAATTCCACTCTCGATCCATGAGCCTCAACATAACACTTTATTAGTTCTGAATCCATCTTTATAATCACCCTGTTACAGTGTGATGTCTGATGTTATCAAGAAACTCTTCCGGTGTTAGTGATTGACATGATCTCATGGTCTAAGGATTAGGATCACTTCGTAAGTTGTTATAGCAATATAAACTAAATGACTTTGATCGTAATGCTATACTTCGGATGAATGTTCATCACACCATTACACTAATGTTGTGATCCCGTTATTAACAACATCCAATGTCCATGATCAGGAAACCTTGATCATCTTGTTAACCAACGAGCTAGTTTATGAGAGAGGCATAACTAGGAACTTTCTGTTTGTTTATTAAACACACATGTATTAACGTTTCCGTATTAATACAATTATAGCATGCAAAATAAGCATCTATCATATACTTGGAATACACATAATAAACACTTTATTATTGCCTCTCAGGGCATATTCCCTTCAGTCTCCCACTTGCACTAGAGACAATAATCTAGTTACATAGTGATAAATCTAACACCCATTGAGTTCTGGTGTTGATCATGTTTTGCTCTAGGGAGAGTTTTAGTCAACGGATCTGCTACATTGAGATCCGTATGTACTTTACAAATCTTTATATCTCCATCCTTGACATGCTCGCGGATGGAGTGAAACCGGCGCTTAATATGCTTGGAATGCTTGTGAGACCTTGGCTCTTTGGCATTGGCAATGGCACCATTGTTGTCACAATAGATCACCATTGGGTCCAACGCGTTTGCCACCACTCCTAGTTCGGATATGAACTCCGTCATCCAAACTGCTTCCTGAGCCGCTTCTGAAGCAGCAACATATTCGGCCTCCGTTGTTGATCCCGCTACCACAGGTTGTTTGGAGGTCCTCCAACTAACCGCTCCGCCATTCATGAGAAATACGTATCCGGATTGAGACTTAGAGTCATCCGGATCGGTGTCAAAGCTAGCGTCGACATAACACTTAGCGACGAGCTCTTCTTCACCTCCGTATACAAGAAACATATCCTTAGTTCTTCGTAAGTACTTAAGGATATTCTTGACCGCTATCCAGTGTTCCGAACCTGGATCCGATTGGTACCTACTAGTCAAACTAATAGCATGTGCCACATCTGGTCTTGTACATAGCATGGCGTACATTATAGAGCCTATGGCTGAAGCATAGGGGACTTTGTCCATTATCTCTCTTTCTTCCGCCGAAGCCGGACTTTGAGTCTTACTCAATGTCTTGCCTTGCAACATAGGTAAGAACCCCTTCTTACTTCCGTCCATTTTAAACTTCTTTAAAATCTTATCAAGGTATGTACTTTGTGATAGCCCTATTAGGCGCCTAGATCTATCTCTATAGATCTTTATGCCTAATATGTATGACGCTTCACCTAGGTCCTTCATTGAAATTTTGCTGTTTAGATAACTTTTAACACTGTTTAAAAGATCTATATCATTTCCGATCAATAATATGTCATCCACATATAATATCAGAAATGCCACATTGCTCCCACTCACTTTCTTGTAAATACAAGCTTCTCCATAAGTTTGGACAAATCCAAACTCTTTGATCACCTCATCAAAGCGGAGATTCCAACTTCGTGATGCTTGCTTCAATCCATAGATGGATCGCTGAACCTTTTACACCTTGTTAGCATCCTTAGGATCGACAAAACCCTTTGGTTGTATCATATACAACTCTTCTTCAATATTACCATTGAGAAACGCGGTTTTTACATCCATCTGCCATATATCATAATCGAAATATGCAGCAATTGCTAACATAATCCTAACTGACTTTAGCATCGCTACGGGAGAGAAAGTCTCATCGTAGTCAACTCCTTGAATTTGTCGAAACCCCTTTGCGACAAGTCGAGCTTTATAGACGGTCACATTACCATCAGCATCAGTTTTCCTTTTGAAAATCCATTTGTTCTCCACGGCCTTTCGGTCGTGAGGTAATTCCACCAAGTTCCAAACTTGATTTTCATACATGGATTCCATCTCGGATTTCATGGCTTCTAACCATTTGTTGGAATCCGGGCTCATCATCGCTTCTTCATACGTCGCAGGGTCATCATTTTCATCAACCATGAAATTCATGACAGGATTTTCGTACAACTCGGGAGCTGCACGCGTCCTGTTTGACCTGCGAGGTTTGGTAGTACTCTCTTTCGGAGTTTCATGATCATTATCATTAGTTCCCTGTTCAACAGGTGGAGCCAACTCCGGAACAACTTCCGGCGCTGCGCTACTCGCCATACTTTGAAGAGAAGGTTCCACAACCTCTTCGAGTTCTACCCTCCGACTACTCACACCTTTCGCGAGAAACTCTTTCTCTAGAAAGGATCCATTCTTGGAAACAAAAACCTTGCCCTCGGATCTGTGATAGAAGGAATACCCAATAGTTTCTTTAGGTTATCCTATGAAGACGCATATTTCCGCTTTGGGTTCGAGTTTATCCGGTTGAAGTTTCTTCACATAAACATCGCATCCCCAAACTTTAAGAAATGACAGCTTAGGTTTGTTTCCAAACCACAATTCATACGGTGTCTTTTCAACGGATTTAGATGGTGCCCGATTTAAAGTGAATGCAACAGTTTCTAGTGCATAACCCCAAAATGACAACGGCAAGTCCGTCAGAGACATCATAGATCGAACCATATCTAATAAAGTACGATTACGACGTTCCGACACACCATTTCGCTGTGGTGTTCCGGCGGGTGTGAGTTGTGAAACAATTCCACACTCTTTCATGTGAGTGCTAAACTCGTAACTTAGATACTCACCTCCACGGTCGGACCGTAGAAATTTGATCTTTCTATTACGATGATTTTCCACTTCATTCTGAAATTCCTTGAACTTTTCAAAGGTTTCAGACTTGTGTTTCATCAAGTAGATATAACCGTATCTACTCAAATCATCCGTGAAAGTAACAAAATAACGATATCCACCTCGCGCCGACACACTCATTGGACCACATACATCAGAATGTATGATTTCCAATAAATCTGTCGCCTGTTCCATTGAACCGGAAAAACGGCGTTCTAGTCATCTTGCCCATAAGGCATGGCTCACACGTATCAAATGATTCATAATCAAGTGATTCCAAAAGTCCATCCGAATGGAGCTTCTTCATGCGTTTAACGCCAATATAACCTAGACGGCAGTGCCACATATATGCGGATATATCATCATTAAGTTTAATCCTTTTAGCATCAACATTATGAATATGTGTAACATTATCATCGAGATCTAATAGAAATAAACCATTCATCATCGGTGCATGACCATAAAAGATTTCATTCATATAAATGGAACAACCATTGTTCTCGGATTTAAATGAATAACCACTTCGCATCAAACACGATCCAGATACAATGTTCATGCTCAGTGCAGGCACCAGATAATATTTATTCAAGTTTATAACTAATATCGACGGTAAGTGGAGAGGCAGCGTTCCGACAGCGATCACATCAACGCTTGATCCATGGCCGACACGCATCTTGACCTCACCCCTTGCTAGCGGTCGCTTGTTCCGCAGCCCCTGATTCGAGTTACAAATATTAGCAACTGAACCGGTATCAAATACCCAGGTGCTACTGCGAGCACTAGTCAAGTACACATCAATAACATGTATAGCATATATACCTTTGTTTGCCTTGCTGGCCTTCTTGTCTGCCAGATACTTGGGGCAGTTGCGCTTCCAGTGGCCAGTCCCCTTACAATAGTAGCACTCGGAATCAGACTTAGGTCCAACTCGGGGTTTCTTTTCAGGCACGGCAACAGGCTTGCCGCCCTTACTTCCCTTCTGTTTTCCCTTCTTGTCTTTCTTGAAACCAGTGTTCCTATTGATCATCAACACTTGATGTTCCTTTTTGATCTCCACTTCTACAGTTTTAAGCATTGACAGAAGCTCGGGGAGAGACTTCTTCATGCCTTGCATATTATAGTTCATCGCGCAGCTCTTATAGCTAGGTGGCAGAGACTGCAGAACACGATGGATGCCTAAGTCAATGGGAATCGATATTCCCAAGGACACAAGCTTATCGGCGTAACCCGACATCTTGAGTACATGCTCACTAACGGAGCTGTGCTCTTCCATCATGCAGCTAAAGAACTTTTCTGAAGCGTTGTAGCTCTCTACAGCAGCATGTGTGTCGAAAATCATTTTCAACTCACCCATTGTATCAAATGCATTGCCGTTTTCGAAACGCTTTCGAAGTTCCGGCTCTAGCCCATACAATATGCCGCAATGAACTAAGTTGTGGTCCTCCTGACGAGTCTGATAGACATTCTTCTCCTTGTCAGGGGCATCATCTAAAGGTGGGGGGCCTAATGGCGCTTTGTAACTACCTCGGTGAATTACGCTCCTAGTTACAAGCCTGGATGAGCGGAAATGGTTGAAATAGTACGGTGGGGCCCAAATTCCACTCACAGGTAGACCTTTCGGCCGTCCCAACCATTTCCAAACATCGGGACAAGAACGGGCGGCGTAATCGGCAGGCGAAGGGATCAACTACATACACAAATGAGTATGTATGCAAGCCACCATACAACAGTACATCAGAGCCATTCCATCTAAAAGAAAGGAAATATAGCAACGCCATACGGCAAGATTCAAATGTCCTAGATAGATATAATAGTTTAGGATATCTCCTCATACATCAAACATCAGAGTATCTGGCGGAAGCGGCAAACAAGATCCGAGTACGGATAAGAGGCAAATCGGCATAAGATGCCCCATAAATAAACACATCCCGCCCATAGATCTCACGGATCCCCGTTCCCGGAATCTCTACACCGAACGATCGTTGCTCACATCGTCCGCCTCCTCCACCCAGTATCCATCTTGTGAGCGTACCTGTTCATCTGAATCAAATAATTTATCGTGTGAGACCCTAGGGGTACTCAGCAAGTCTTTATGCCTCTAAAGGGGACACAACCTGGGGTGACGCAAGTGCAGCAAAAGATAAACCCTAACAATTCTATAGATATTCGCTAACCATCCGCCTAACCAAAGATAGACGGATGTCCGTGAATTAATGATAACAGTTATAACAGTAATATCAACAGATCCTTCCTCCTCCTCGCTTACCAACGAGGAAGCGGACGAACACCCCCCATCCGTTGGCAGTTTTATTAACCATTCCATGAGTGTTGCACTATTTACTAGTCAGTTACTTAGTCAAATTAAAAGCGGTACTTTAGTTATACTTGTCTATGATCGAGAAACTGTGCTCCAAGTCGTCCATAACCGCGGACACGGCTTTCAGAAAGTTTTACCCTGCAGGGGTGCACAAATAGCAACACACACTCGATCAACCTCGGAAAAACCAAATCAAAACCCAACGAGGCCTTCACGACAAAGCAATCACAAGATTCAGAAATATTTCATGGGGCCACCCCATTAAGCTACCCGCAACGAAGTTAGCTGACTCCGAGACGGACTCAAGGTTTCCGTCAATGGATGTAAACGACTGGGAACCCGAAAATGTGACTGGGCTTGTCGATACCGCGAAAACACTCCGCTTCCCTAAACAGTACAGGTGCAGTACATCGCACAATTTAAATAGAGCAGTAAAGCATGGCATAAGTACAGGATAGTAAATAAAACCTCAAACTAGTTTGTGGCCCCAAGAAATAAGAATGAATCGAGCTCTGGCTCAGGGGGGTCCCATAATCCTCCCGGATGTGGATAGCGCGAATATTCAAGGAACAGGAATCAAGTACTCGGGGTCCTACGGGACACAAGTGAGCAGGAAAAACCAAATAGCAGATTTTGCTCACCGGTGCCACTTTCATTAGTTATCCCATTACTACTCAGGTTAAGTTGTTTAGGTACCTCGTTATCCATCAGACACTCACATACCCTACACATGCTGTTCTACGACTCGCATGGCTCAAACAACTCCTGTAGTAATGGCTCATGGGATAGAGGAACAAGCTTCGGTGGGGTTTAAAAGTAAAGGCTATGCAATACTTGGGATTCAGATTAATGCAATCGCGACTCAATGATGCAAGAATAAGACAGAGGCAATAGGTACTGTATGTATGCAAGCATGTGGTAGTGCTTGCCTGGCAGCTCAGTTGAAGCGAGAGAAGGATCTGGTTAGTGCTCATGGGTTTCTTGATATATCCCCTGCTCAGCGTCTATTCGAAGAAGAACCAAACAAACAAGGGCCAACATAAATAAAGTGCACAAGCATAAGAATAAAATGCGACAAGAAAACAATCATGCCATGATGAATGATGCACAATTTGCATGGCAATAAAGTAGCATGGCATGGGTGAGGTGTCGATTACAAGAAATAAACATTTTATTGAGTTTTGGCCATATTTTATCCTCATATTAGTTGCTGTTTACATTATATTTACATGATGCATGCTGCAAAACAGAACATGGAATGCATAAACAGAAAGGTCTCGTCGAGCTGATCATTTTAGACATATCATTTGTTAAATTTGGAGTTATAAAACAAAAGTTATTAATTAAATAAGAAAAAGGGCATTTTATGGTAATTTTGATCAACTTGGAAAATAAAGTGTTCAAAATATATTTTGAAGGGCATATTTGAATTCCTCACATTTTCCTGATTTCAAAACATATATTATATGTTTAATTTGGATTTATATTTTAAAAGTTATTTGAAAACAGATTTGAAATTTGAATTTTAAATTGAATTTGAAAGGATTTAAATTAAAACAGAAATAAACAGAAACTTTTTGTACTCAGGCAGATACAGACCCAGCCGCTGACGGGTGGGCCAGCTGCTGACTGGGCAGCCCACTCGCAGGAAAAGGGTTTCCGCACCTCGAGCTAAACTAGCCCTAGAGAATGACATGTGGGGCCGACGGCCACGCGGACCCACACACGGGCGCGCCAGCGGGGACGCGACACGTGGGGCATCCGTGGGAGTGCGGGTTGAGATTTAAAAAGGCTAGGGGTGTTCTGCAAAACGTGCCAAGAGACTGACGGTGGGCTCGGTTGTACCGCGGGCTTAGGAATAAAAAGCCAGGGGTTTTTTGCAAAAGTGCAGCGGCACTATGGATATTCTCCACCGTCTGGCGCGCGCGGTGCGCGGCGCAGCGAGGCGGGGATTCGATCCCGCGACCTGGGCTCACGCGCGGAGGCGGCTACCATTGGGCTAGGGAGAGGTTGGTGTCAGATGGGAGCTAGACGACCAGATGAGGTTATGCGCGTCGCGAGGCGTGCAGACAGCAGCGAGCGGCGGTGCACCGAGGGCGCTCGACGCAGGGTCCGGCGAGCACAGGAAGCAACGGTGAAGAGGGGCGTGTCTGGGAGGGAGAGAGGCTCACCGCGGTTGCGTCGGTGGAGGTGGTTCGGGCTGGGGAGCAACCGATCGACGGCGATGCAGACGGACGGCGAGCTAGGGTTTCGGGGCGGAGCGGCGTCGACCTGGGGCTTATGAGGCTTCTCCTCCTCGCTGGCGTGTACGGGGCGACGCAGAGGGTCCTCCTCGTTCTCCCAGACCACCTCCACGTCGAGCTTGACGGCCGGATCGTCGAGGCGACGCGGTGCTGGCGGTGATCGGCGAGAGAGGGTAGCTGGAGGCGGTGGAGAAGAAAGGGAGGAGAGAGCAAGGCCCTGGGGCGGATCTGGGGAAGGCAGCGGCGAGGGAGAGGGAGTAGATAAGGACGGGAGGGAGAGGGGGTGCCGTGGGGGAGTGGGGCAGAGAAAGGTGGCTTCGGCCACCTTTTCCTCCTCCTCTCACATGATCGAGCTGGGGGGCAGGGCAGGGGCAGGTAGGGGCTTCCAGGTGGGGTCAGGGGCAGGTAGGAGGGGTAGGCTCGGGTGGGGCTGCTGTGGCAGAGAGAGAAGCGAGAGGGAGGGGTGTGGCATGGAGCTAGGTTAGGAGGGGGCTCGGCTAGGGTTTGTTTAGGGTTGGGGTAGAGGTAGCTAGGTGGGGCCTGCCTGACATAGAGGAAGGTGAGAGAGGGAAGGCATGGTGTAGGTAGCTAGGTGGGGCCTGCCTGACATAGAGGAAGGTGAGAGAGGGAAGGCATGGTGTAGCTCGGTTAGGAGCTAGGGTTTTGGAGAAAGGGGTAAGTAGCTAGGTTAGAGCTTGGGTTAGGGTTAGAGAGAGGCTAGGGTTTGGGGAGAGGATAAGTGAGAGGGGGTGGTGTAGTAGATAGGATTTGAACAATACCAAAACAAGAGTGACAAAAGAGAGGAGTGAGGAAAAAGGTCTAGATACTTGCATGCATCTAGCTAAATCAAGCAAGAGAGAGAGAGAGAGAGAGAGAGAGAGAGAGAGAGAGAGAGAGAGAGAGAGAGAGAGAGAAAGATCCACTCACAGAATTTCAAATAAAAACCAAATGACTTAGATGTGGTGGTTCTTGCATGGCCCATGCAGATAATAAATGCCATGTATCATCCTTGTGAAAACAAAGTAATAAACATGGCATTATTCTCATGCATTCCCAAGAAGTGGAATAAAGGCCAAGCAAAAGAATTAGTAGAAGTAGATCCATCCTATCTCCCATGAGCTAGATTAAATACCAAGAGAAAATAAAATACAAGCTCATGGATAATGGGATGGTGGAATTATAAGGTGGTGAAAGAAAGGGTGGTGGAGTGGAATAAAAGATATGCCCCTAACTCAACTTGGGCATTTAAACAATATATCAAGAACCAAATACAATATCAAGAGGCAAATACAATTCACAATGCATATGAGAGAAGAACCAACACAAAAAGGGTTTTATATGATGCTCAAATGCAAGGTGGCATGATGACATGAGCATGATATAATGATGATGCAACAATTATATATATGAAGTAGCCATTATATTACTAGACCAAGTAGCATTACAATTGTTAGACAAATGGGATGCTACAACTCTCCCCCACTAAACAGGAATCTCGCCCCGAGATTCTAGGAAGAAGAAGAAGACTCAAAGAGGGTAGGATAGTTGGCACGGAGTTCATCTTCACGCTCCCAAGTGGCTTCATCAACGGAATGGTGCGACCACTGCACCTTGCAGAACTTGATGGACTTGTTGCGAGTCCTTCTTTCTGCGGTCTCAAGGATTTTTGTGGGGTGTTCTTGATAAGACAGGTCTTCTTGGAGATTGATTAGCTCATGATCCACGGTCCTGCCAGGATCCTTGAAGCACTTCTTGAGTTGAGAGATGTGGAAAACATCATGGACCTTGAGTTTTTCCGGGAGCTCAAGAGCATAAGCAACTTCTCCTCTTCTTCCACGAATTTTGAATGGACCGATGTATCTAGGAGCCAGCTTTCCTTTGATACCAAAACGGTGCGTGCCTTTCATGGGAGTGACACGAAGGTAAACGAGATCATCAGGAACATACACCATGTCCGTGTGCTTTCTGTCATAATTGCTCTTCTGGCGACTTTGAGCAATCTTCAGATTTTCAAGAATGATGTGCACCTTCTCCTCCGCTTGAGTTACAATGTCAGGGCCAAACCATATTCTTTCTCCTGCACCCGACCAACCAATCGGAGTTCTGCATTTGCGGCCATAGAGAGCCTCAAATGGTGCCATCTTCAAACTTTTCTGAAAGCTGTTGTTGTAAGAGAATTCAGCATAAGGAAGACATTCTTCCCACTTCATGCCAAAAGAGATGACGCAAGCACGAAGCATATCCTCCAGAATCTGATTGATCCTTTCAACTTGTCCTTGCGACTGAGGGTGGTAAGCTGTGCTAAAGTTCAATTTTGTTCCCAAAGCATTTTGGAAACTTTCCCAGAATTTGGAAGTGAAGATGCTCCCACGGTATGAACTGATCTCAAGCGGAACCCCATACAGAGAGACAATTCTGTTGATATAGAGCTCAGCCAACTGAATTCCAGAAATTGTTTCCTTGACGGGGAAGAAGTGAGCCACTTTAGAAAGCCTGTCAATGACAACAAAGATTGCATTGTTGCCCTTCTGTGACCTTGGAAAACCAGTGATGAAGTCCATCTCTACTTTCTCCCATTTCCATTCCGGGGGTTTCAATGGTTGTAGTAGACCGAAAGGTTTCTGATGGACAGCTTTCACTCTGCGGCAGATATCACACTCCGAGACATACTTGGCACAATATCGTTTCAATCCCGGCCACCAATATTGTGTTTTCAAGTCCATGTACATCTTTGTGCTGCCAGGGTGGATAGAAAGAACAGATTCATGCGCCTCCTTGAGAACTTGCTCTCTCAAACCCGGGTAGTTCGGAACAAACATCCGGTGTTCAAAGAAAAGCGTGCCTTGATCATCGACGTGGAAGGACTCATACTTCGGAAGCTGAAGTTTTGAGATGATCTTTTTGGTGTGCGGATCACCAAGCTGACGAGAGCGAACCTTTTCTTCCAAGAGAGGGGTAGCCAGAAGGTTCAGGAGATGCCCTTGTTCCACAATTTCAAGGTTGAGCTGACGGAATTCCTCGCACAAGAGAGGCTGCTGTTCTTCCATCATGAGGTTATTGACATAAGCTTTGCGGCTGAGAGCATCGGCCATGACATCAGCTTTGCCCGGAGTGTAGTTGATGGTCAAATCAAAATCATTGATTGCTTCAATCCATCTCCTCTGCCGAAGGTTGAGATCAGGCTGAGTGAAGATATACTTCAGACTCTTGTGATCAGAAAAGATTTCACAACGGTTGCCAAGCAAGTAGTGCCTCCATAGCTTCAAAGCAAAGACAACTGCTGCGAGCTTGTAACACCCTCAGAATCGGACCTATGCAAGTTTGGGCAAAATTCACCAAACCCGCATAGAAACGATTCAAAGGTGCCCACCAGGCACTTTCGTGCGGGTGGAAAACGAAGTAATAACATTACACAACAGTCCTCGATGGGACCCACAGAACAGATATATATACAGCAGCGACTCAAAGAGTCAGGAATACAAATATAATATACAAAGATCCAAATCACCTTGAAAACGATATAGCGTCCAGCTACGGACAAGATGCAAATGGGGCTAAGAGCCCTGAAGAATAACCAATGGCGTCCATAACCCTGCCCAGGCCAAGCCGGAAGGGTAACCCTGCTAACGGCGTCGAACTCAAAACCTGCTTAACAAAAGGGGTGCCGACAAAGGGCAAAGCAGAAAAACAAAGAAGGAGCGTCAGTACTGAGGCCAGTACACGGCGAGGCTAGAATTCGGCGGTCCTCGCCTACATAGGTATGGTGGACTGAAGCGGCAGCGGCAGCATGCACTAAACAACCTATAGAGACTCGATTCAACTGGCGTCAATTAGAAAGGGGTAAGATAGACCTATCTGGATCCAACCTGAAACTAACACCAAACAAACCCATCCTGGCGTTTCCCCCTCGAGACCAAACGAGGAAGTCAACCGAGGAACTCACACCGTTGGCAATTTTATTTATTCGGTTATCGTTGCAGCAATTACTAGTCAGGTATAGATAATCATCCTGATAAAGTAAGCAGTGGGCACTTTTAGTTGACCATTCTGTTATAGTTGCAACATTTACTATGCAGGTACAGATAGCATGAGATAAACCCAAAACCCATCAGTTGTTGGTACTTTTATTCAGCCATTCCGTTGTAGTTGCAATACTTACTAGTCAGATACAATTGTCGCAAGCGACACATAAAACAAGCAATTGTGGGCAGTATTATTTAGCCATTCCATTATAGTGAAGCTGATTACTAGTCATTATAAGTCAAATTTATAGCAATAAACTTTAGGTATGCTTGTCTATGATCGAGAAACTGTGCTCCAAGTCGTCCATATCCGCGGACACGGCTTTCAGAAAGTTTTACCCGGCCAGGGTGCACCAATAGCAACACACACTCGATCAACCTCGGAAAAACCAAATCAAAACCCAACGAGGCCTTCACGACAAAGCAATCACAGGATTCAGAAATATTTCAGGGGGCCACCCCATTAAGCTACCCGCAACGAAGTAAGCTAGCTCCGAGACGGACTCAAGGTCTGCGTCGATGGCTGTAAACGACAGCAGATCCCCAATCGGGGACTGTCGATACCGCGAAAACATCCCGCTTCCAAAACAGTACAGTGTGCAGTACCTCGCACAATCGTAAATAAAGCAGTAAAGCATGGCATAAGTACATGATAGTAATAAAGCCCCAAACTAGTTGTGGCCCCAAGAAATAAGACTGAATCAAGCTCTGGCTCAGGGGGGTCCCATATACCTCCCGGATGTGGATAGCGCGAAAAATCAAGGAACAGGAATCAAGTACTCGGGGTCTTACGGGACACAAGTGGGCGTTCGGAAACCAAATATTATCTATCACCCACCGATGCCTCTGCTTATTCAATTTTAGTTGTTAAACAGAATTTAAAGTGACGATAAGTAAAACTAGAATCATCTCCAACAACAACATGCGGCAATACATCAGCAACTGTGGCATATGACGACACACATCAGCACTTGAGCAAGCAATTACGACGCGCAAGTCCAACTATCTACCAAACAACAGGTAATAGGGTGTGTCCAAGGCAATATAGGGCTGCACGGTATATCACGGGTACGGAAGCTAAAGCATCGCAACACAGATAGCAATAGATCAACAGGAGGGAAGTAAATACTATAAAAGTAAGATAGGTAGAAAGGGGGGAGATGCTCGCCTGAAAACATTGTCGAAGGTTTTCCCCGAAGATCGGGGCGAAGCTCACATCAACTCGACGGCCTTATCCGCGAAGAAACAAATCACTAGAAGGAACACCGGATGCAATATTTAATACAACGGCAGAAGATCGGCATGATGCATGTATGTTGCATGGCATGGCAAAGTGCGATGCAATTAGGTCATATTAAGCGGAACCGGGGTCCCGACAATTAATTAAATGGTTTGAGTTGTTTCGAAAACCCCGCAAATTAAATGTTGTTTAACAAGGTAAGAAGTAATACGGGTTCGCTACACAAGTTTAAATGAGGCCAATATAAGGCTAGATTTGCCCGCATATGGGCCCCATATTTAGTTATAAGGTGAATCGGCATAAGGCCCCCAAACCACATGAATGTATGCATGCATGACCAATTAAAGTGCGACAAATTGTTATTGTATTATGAAATAGGGTTTTCGGAAAAGGGGTTCACACATGAGGGGGTCGCGACGAACTTGGGGTTCCGGGGTTCGGGGTCAGGGTCCAGGGTTCGACGAGGATCTGGGGTTCGGGGTTCGGCGGAAGCGTCCTCGGATTCCGGGGTAGTGGATCTTGTCGCATCCGCAGCCTTCGGGTACGGGATCGGTCTCCGGGTCATGTTGTCGGTCATGGCGTTCGGGACGTAGCACTTGTCGCATCGGGGGTTCTCGGCGGACTCGGTGTCCGGGGCGAAACACTTGGCGTTCTCGGCGAACTTGGCATTCGATGTCCGTGAAGTAGAACTTGTCGCACCTACCGTCCTCGGGTTTGCTTCGATCGGGTTCATGCCGGAGTACTCGTCGTTCCATGTGGAATCCTTGTTGATCTGTGGCGATGACCTCAGGTTCGGGCCTCCGGATCCGGGCACGGTCTTAGCGCTCCGTCTTCAGTGTCGTTGGTGAACTTGGGATCGATACCGGGGGTCCTTCGGAACCTTGAGGCGGTCTTGGCGGTCGTCGGTTACGGGCTCGGCGTCCGGGAAGGAAGTACTTGTCGCACGGTTTCCGGTGTTCGCGGACCGTTTGGAGAACTTGGCGTTCCACGAAGGGGATCTCCAGGTTCGAGGAGGTGGCTCTGTGTGTTGTGGCGTCGCTGCACGGGGACAAAGGTACCCCTTCGGCCCGGACAGCGGTGGCGACGGCCGGAGGACTCGCGGAGGCCACGGGGTCCTCAAGGTTGTACCTGGCACGCACACGCAGGGCCATGGCGGCACGGCAGAGGCGCGAAGGCGGGTCGCAGCGGAGGTGCTGAGGGCGACGGAGGGCAGGGGGCGCCGGCGGCTTCCTGGCGTCAGACGTTGCTGGCCGCGGCGAGCAGAGCGGCGGCGCGGGACTGGCTTGCAGGCGGACGGAGCCTTAGGTGGCGGCGCTCACGAGGCCGCGCGGTGGCCGGAGGTGGCGCGGGGCCGACGGAGAGGGTGCAGGAGGTCGCGGCCGCGGAGGTGGGGGAGGGCCGAGGCAGACGCCGGCGAGGAGCTCACAGGGGAGCAGCGGCGTGGCGAGGGTGGTCGAGGACGGCTCCGGCGGGCTCGGGGAGGGCGGAGCCCGGCCGGACGCGCGGCGGAGGAAGGTAGGGCGGTGGCTGCTGGCGCCGGCGTCGGACGCGAGGTTGAAGGGGGAGGCCGCAGGCGCGAGGGGGCCGGGGGCGGCAGCGAGCGCGGCTCGGCGGCTGGAGACGGAGACCGGCGGGGGCTTGAGGGGGGCCGGCTCGCGTGCGGGGAGGGGCGACCGCGGAGAGCGGGGTGGCGGCGCGGCGGCTCCGGCGGAGCGGCGGGGTCGCCGGTGAGAGGAGGAGGCGGTAGACGAGGTCGCTGGGAAGGGGAAAGAGGAGGGAGGAGAGGGGCACGCGGTAGGTGGGTGGGTCCCAGGCGGGGTCCACGCGGTTGGTGGCTCACGGGGCTGGGCGCGTGCAGGGGAAAGTGGATGGCTGTGCGGGCCCAGGGGAGGTAGGGGCCACGGTCAGAGGGGGGTATGGGTGGTTCGGTGGGGTGAGGGAGTGGGGTCCTGGGTGGGTCCCGTGGCAGGGAGAGAGGGTAGAAGAGGGTTGGGTGAGAAAAGAGAGAGAGGTGGAAGAGGAGAGGGATTGGTGAGGTGGCAGGGTGGGTAGGAAAAAGGGGAGAGGGTGAGGTGGCGGCCGGAGAGAGGTGGGTAGGATAGTTCTGGGTGTAAATAGGATTTAGGTGGGGCTGATTGGGGTGGACCGATTTAAAAAAACAGGGGTGGTCGTTCGGGTCTACTCGGCCCGTTCGACTGCCCCACAAAAATAAATTAAACATTTTTAATGTTTTAAACGGGGCTTTTGCAAACCGATAGCGGCCAAAACAAAATATTCCGGGGACCCGGTTTTGATGTTTGGATAAAGAAGGGGCGTTTTAAGAAAACAAAACGGGCTTTGCGAATATAGTTTTGGCAAACAATGCATGATGATGACGATGCAATGCACAAATTCAACGCGATTTTCTAGTAGTGGTTTTGCGGGATGCCACAATTCGACACCACTAACAATGGATCTCGCCCTCGAGATCCGCCTCATGGTACCGGAAGGAAAAGTCGGCGATCTGAATCTTCTCGCTTTGCGTAGTTCCTCGCGACACCACTAACGAGGGTTCATCCTCCATCTTGAAATCGGCGACACCATCAACAAAGGGTCGTTGTCCCTGATCGTCGAGAGAGCACTCCGGAGAACCAAAGGACGAAGATAGAGGCATCAACGATAAGGCCACCCCTAACTTCCGTTAGAAGAGGGAAACGTTACATCGATCCACCAGTTCGATGTACAGAGCGAACAGTAAGAGTCGGGTAGGGTGATCAATCCATCCCGTACCCATACTATCAACTCTATACATGAGTAGAAGAATCAGGCAACTCAACTCTCGAGATTTAGACTGAAGATCTTCATAGGTGGTATCCGGAACAAAGGGATGCTGCCAGCAGAAATCGTATGAAAGACACACTGATTAGGTTTTTCGATGGTTCCATTGGCATGAACAACACGTGCTCAAGGTCGACTCCAACTTCACCAAAGCTCGTCCTTCTCATATGTTTTTCAACGACACTGATATCCAGCAAGGAACACACATGGATAAGAGCTCAAGAACAAAAGATTGGAGGAAGGGTACAACAGACAAGTTGCAGATTGATGATCGTAGCGCCTCCGTTACAAAAGGGAGAATTCGAAACCCTGAAGGTACGACGGAAACCCAACCACGAGAAATCCTGGAGTCGAAGAAAGAAAAGAGAGCGGATTTAAACACGTCGAGGTAAGAGGAGAATAGCAGAGGGGTAAGGAGTAAAATCAGACCTATCCAGAACTATCCAACCGATTTTTCAAAAATAGTTTTGACACTCTACTTCGGCCGTTAGCTAAGGTTATCCTACAGGCTGGACTTGTGGGGTATCGCAACTGCTGAGCTCTGATACCACTCTGTAACACCCTCAGAATCGGACCTATGCAAGTTTGGGCAAAATTCACCAAACCCGCATAGAAACGATTCAAAGGTGCCCACCAGGCACTTTCGTGCGGGTGGAAAACGAAGTAATAACATTACACAACAGTCCTCGATGGGACCCACAGAACAGATATATATACAGCAGCGACTCAAAGAGTCAGGAATACAAATATAATATACAAAGATCCAAATCACCTTGAAAACGATATAGCGTCCAGCTACGGACAAGATGCAAATGGGGCTAAGAGCCCTGAAGAATAACCAATGGCGTCCATAACCCTGCCCAGGCCAAGCCGGAAGGGTAACCCTGCTAACGGCGTCGAACTCAAAACCTGCTTAACAAAAGGGGTGCCGACAAAGGGCAAAGCAGAAAAACAAAGAAGGAGCGTCAGTACTGAGGCCAGTACACTGCGAGGCTAGAATTCGGCGGTCCTCGCCTACATAGGTATGGTGGACTGAAGCGGCAGCGGCAGCATGCACTAAACAACCTATAGAGACTCGATTCAACTGGCGTCAATTAGAAAGGGGTAAGATAGACCTATCTGGATCCAACCTGAAACTAACACCAAACAAACCCATCCTGGCGTTTCCCCCTCGAGACCAAACGAGGAAGTCAACCGAGGAACTCACACCGTTGGCAATTTTATTTATTCGGTTATCGTTGCAGCAATTACTAGTCAGGTATAGATAATCATCCTGATAAAGTAAGCAGTGGGCACTTTTAGTTGACCATTCTGTTATAGTTGCAACATTTACTATGCAGGTACAGATAGCATGAGATAAACCCAAAACCCATCAGTTGTTGGTACTTTTATTCAGCCATTCCGTTGTAGTTGCAATACTTACTAGTCAGATACAATTGTCGCAAGCGACACATAAAACAAGCAATTGTGGGCAGTATTATTTAGCCATTCCATTATAGTGAAGCTGATTACTAGTCATTATAAGTCAAATTTATAGCAATAAACTTTAGGTATGCTTGTCTATGATCGAGAAACTGTGCTCCAAGTCGTCCATATCCGCGGACACGGCTTTCAGAAAGTTTTACCCGGCCGGGGTGCACCAATAGCAACACACACTCGATCAACCTCGGAAAAACCAAATCAAAACCCAACGAGGCCTTCACGACAAAGCAATCACAGGATTCAGAAATATTTCAGGGGGCCACCCCATTAAGCTACCCGCAACGAAGTAAGCTAGCTCCGAGACGGACTCAAGGTCTGCGTCGATGGCTGTAAACGACAGCAGATCCCCAATCGGGGACTGTCGATACCGCGAAAACATCCCGCTTCCAAAACAGTACAGTGTGCAGTACCTCGCACAATCGTAAATAAAGCAGTAAAGCATGGCATAAGTACATGATAGTAATAAAGCCCCAAACTAGTTGTGGCCCCAAGAAATAAGACTGAATCAAGCTCTGGCTCAGGGGGGTCCCATATACCTCCCGGATGTGGATAGCGCGAAAAATCAAGGAACAGGAATCAAGTACTCGGGGTCTTACGGGACACAAGTGGGCGTTCGGAAACCAAATATTATCTATCACCCACCGATGCCTCTGCTTATTCAATTTTAGTTGTTAAACAGAATTTAAAGTGACGATAAGTAAAACTAGAATCATCTCCAACAACAACATGCGGCAATACATCAGCAACTGTGGCATATGACGACACACATCAGCACTTGAGCAAGCAACTACGACGCGCAAGTCCAACTATCTACCAAACAACAGGTAATAGGGTGTGTCCAAGGCAATATAGGGCTGCACGGTATATCACGGGTACGGAAGCTAAAGCATCGCAACACAGATAGCAATAGATCAACAGGAGGGAAGTAAATACTATAAAAGTAAGATAGGTAGAAAGGGGGGAGATGCTCGCCTGAAAACATTGTCGAAGGTTTTCCCCGAAGATCGGGGCGAAGCTCACATCAACTCGACGGCCTTATCCGCGAAGAAACAAATCACTAGAAGGAACACCGGATGCAATATTTAATACAACGGCAGAAGATCGGCATGATGCATGTATGTTGCATGGCATGGCAAAGTGCGATGCGATTAGGTCATATTAAGCGGAACCGGGGTCCCGACAATTAATTAAATGGTTTGAGTTGTTTCGAAAACCCCGCAAATTAAATGTTGTTTAACAAGGTAAGAAGTAATACGGGTTCGCTACACAAGTTTAAATGAGGCCAATATAAGGCTAGATTTGCCCGCATATGGGCCCCATATTTAGTTATAAGGTGAATCGGCATAAGGCCCCCAAACCACATGAATGTATGCATGCATGACCAATTAAAGTGCGACAAATTGTTATTGTATTATGAAATAGGGTTTTCGGAAAAGGGGTTCACACATGAGGGGGTCGCGACGAACTTGGGGTTCCGGGGTTCGGGGTCAGGGTCCAGGGTTCGACGAGGATCTGGGGTTCGGGGTTCGGCGGAAGCGTCCTTGGATTCCGGGGTAGTGGATCTTGTCGCATCCGCGGCCTTCGGGTACGGGATCGGTCTCCGGGTCATGTTGTCGGTCATGGCGTTCGGGACGTAGCACTTGTCGCATCGGGGGTTCTCGGCGGACTCGGTGTCCGGGGCGAAACACTTGGCGTTCTCGGCGAACTTGGCATTCGATGTCCGTGAAGTAGAACTTGTCGCACCTACCGTCCTCGGGTTTGCTTCGATCGGGTTCATGCCGGAGTACTCGTCGTTCCATGTGGAATCCTTGTTGATCTGTGGCGATGACCTCAGGTTCGGGCCTCCGGATCCGGGCACGGTCTTAGCGCTCCGTCTTCAGTGTCGTTGGTGAACTCGGGATCGATACCGGGGGTCCTTCGGAACCTTGAGGCGGTCTTGGCGGTCGTCGGTTACGGGCTCGGCGTCCGGGAAGGAAGTACTTGTCGCACGGTTTCCGGTGTTCGCGGACCGTTTGGAGAACTTGGCGTTCCACGAAGGGGATCTCCAGGTTCGAGGAGGTGGCTCTGTGTGTTGTGGCGTCGCTGCACGGGGACAAAGGTACCCCTTCGGCCCGGACAGCGGTGGCGACGGCCGGAGGACTCGCGGAGGCCACGGGGTCCTCAAGGTTGTACCTGGCACGCACACGCAGGGCCATGGCGGCACGGCAGAGGCGCGAAGGCGGGTCGCAGCGGAGGTGCTGAGGGCGACGGAGGGCAGGGGGCGCCGGCGGCTTCCTGGCGTCAGACGTTGCTGGCCGCGGCGAGCAGAGCGGCGGCGCGGGACTGGCTTGCAGGCGGACGGAGCCTCAGGTGGCGGCGCTCACGAGGCCGCGCGGTGGCCGGAGGTGGCGCGGGGCCGACGGAGAGGGTGCAGGAGGTCGCGGCCGCGGAGGTGGGGGAGGGCCGAGGCAGACGCCGGCGAGGAGCTCACAGGGGAGCAGCGGCGCGGCGAGGGTGGTCGAGGACGGCTCCGGCGGGCTCGGGGAGGGCGGAGCCCGGCCGGACGCGCGGCGGAGGAAGGTAGGGCGGTGGCTGCTGGCGCCGGCGTCGGACGCGAGGTTGAAGGGGGAGGCCGCAGGCGCGAGGGGGCCGGGGGCGGCAGCGAGCGCGGCTCGGCGGCTGGAGACGGAGACCGGCGGGGGCTTGAGGGGGGCCGGCTCGCGTGCGGGGAGGGGCGACCGCGGAGAGCGGGGTGGCGGCACGGCGGCTCCGGCGGAGCGGCGGGGTCGCCGGTGAGAGGAGGAGGCGGTAGACGGGGTCGCTGGGAAGGGGAAAGAGGAGGGAGGAGAGGGGCACGCGTTAGGTGGGTGGGTCCCAGGCGGGGTCCACGCGGTTGGTGGCTCGCGGGGCTGGGCGCGTGCAGGGGAAAGTGGATGGCTGTGCGGGCCCAGGGGAGGTAGGGGCCACGGTCAGAGGGGGGGTATGGGTGGTTCGGTGGGGTGAGGGAGTGGGGTCCTGGGTGGGTCCCGCAGCAGGAAGAGAGGGTAGAAGAGGGTTGGGTGAGAAAAGAGAGAGAGGTGGAAGAGGAGAGGGATTGGTGAGGTGGCAGGGTGGGTAGGAAAAAGGGGAGAGGGTGAGGTGGCGGCCGGAGAGAGGTGGGTAGGATAGTTCTGGGTGTAAATAGGATTTAGGTGGGGCTGATTGGGGTGGACCGATTTAAAAAAACAGGGGTGGTCGTTCGGGTCTACTCGGCCCGTTCGACTGCCCCACAAAAATAAATTAAACATTTTTAATGTTTTAAACGGGGCTTTTGCAAACCGATAGCGGCCAAAAAAAAATATTCCGGGGACCCGGTTTTGATGTTTGGATAAAGAAGGGGCGTTTTAAGAAAACAAAACGGGCTTTGCGAATATAGTTTTGGCAAACAATGCATGATGATGACGATGCAATGCACAAATTCAACGCGATTTTCTAGTAGTGGTTTTGCGGGATGCCACAGAGCTCGAGGTCATGTGTAGGATAGTTTATCTCATGCGTCTTCAACTGTCGAGAGGCATAAGCAACAACTTGTTTTTCTTGCATAAGTACCGCACCCAATCCTTGCAAAGAGGCGTCACAGAATATCTGGAAAGGCTTAGATGTGTCCGGAGGAACCAAGACTGGCGTGGAAGTGAGCTTCTCTTTGAGTGTCTCAAAGCTTGCTTGACATGCAGGAGTCCAAAGGTATTTCTTGCCTTTCTTGATGAGATCGGTAAGAGGCTTCGCTATCTTCGAAAAGTTCTGAACGAAGCGACGGCAATAACTAGCCAAACCAAGGAAACTCCGCACTTCTTTGACATTAACAGGAGGAAGCCATTCAACAATTGTCTTCACAGTTTCCGGGTTGACTGCAATGCCCTTGGCAGAGATGACGTGACCAAGATAGGTTACTTGAGGCAGCCAAAACTCACACTTTGAGAACTTTGCATACAAGCGGTTCTCACGAAGCTTGTTTAGGACACACCGAAGGTGTTCTTCATGCTCTTCCTTTGACTTAGAATAGACTAAGATGTCATCCAGATAGACCACAACGAACTTATCAAGATACTCCATGAAAACCGAGTTCATAAGCCTCGAGAAGGTGGCAGGTGCGTTGGTGAGACCGAAAGACATGACCGTGTACTCATACAGGCCATAGCGGGTGGTGAAAGCTGTTTTAGGAACATCTTCCTTGCGAATCTTGATTTGGTGATAACCACTTCTCAAGTCAAGCTTAGAGAACACCACAGCTCCAGCTAGCTGATCGAAGAGATCATTAATCCGCGGAAGGGGATATTTATTCTTGATGGTTTTAGCATTCAGAGCCCGATAGTCAACACAAAGTCTATCAGTCCTGTCTCGCTTCTTCACAAAGATTGTTGGGCTACCCCAAGAAGAAGTACTGTGTTGAATGAAACCTAACTTCTCTTGTTCATCAAGCTGACGTTTGAGTTCAGCCAACTCAGCAGGACCCATTTTATAAGGCCGCTTGGAGATAGGAGTCGTTCCAGGTTCAAGCTCAATTACAAACTCAACCTCACGATCCGGAGGCATACCTGGCAACTCTTCAGGAAAGACATCTGGGAACTCACAGACCACCGGAACACTCTGAATAGCTTCCATAGCATCATCATTCAGAGCCGCCAACGAGAATAGCTGGATAGCAGGAGTCAGACTTGGAGAATAGACTATATGGCCTTCAGGAATCTTCAGAGAAACCGAGCGTTCAGCACAATCAATCACAGCTGAAAAGGATACAGATGCCGCCTAGAGGGGGGGTGAATAGGCGGTTTAAAACTTTTACGAGATGGGCTTAACAAAGGCGGAATAAAACTAGCGTTTACTTTGTCAAGCACAAAACCTATATAAACTACGGTTCACCTATGTGCACCAACAACTTATGCTAAGCAAAACAGGCAACTATGTGATAGCTAGATATAAGAAATCAAGCACGAAGGCTATCACAAAGTAAAGTGCATAAGTAAATAGCTCGGGTATAGAGATAACCGAGGCACGCGGAGACGATGATTTATTACCGAGTTCCTCCCATAAAGAGAGTACGTCTCGTTGGAGAGGGGGTGGTATCAAACCACCTACGCCACAAAAGGCCTCCCTTATTCTCCGGTGAATCTCACCTCAACGGGATCGATCCACACTTCCACTATCGGTGCACTTGTCAGTGGCAACCGGAACCTCTCACAAGGTTGGGGCACTTCTCCACAACTTAATCGGAGGCTCCCAACAAACGCCACCAAGGCCACAACCTGCAACACCAACAAACCGTCTAGGGTTCCAAGAACCCAAGAGTAAAAAGCTTCTCAACTTTCACTCACCAAATCCTCCGAGGAGAACTCAAACCTATGCACCAAATGCAATGGCAAGAACACAGGAAGTGCTCAAGTCCTTCTCTCCCAAATTCTACAAAAGCTACAAAAGCTAGTGGGAGAATAAGAGAGGAAGAACACACGAGGAAATCCACAAAAGAAACCCCAAGATCTAGATCCCAATATGTTCCCCTCACATAGAGGAGAGATGGATTGGTGGAGTTGTAGATCTAGATCTCCCCTTTCAAATCCCCCAAAAAGATTCAAGAAATATGGGAGGGATTGAGAGTATTTGCAAGCTCTTGAAGGTCAAAACAATGGAGGAGAGAGAGAATGCAAGTCACTGGCCTAAGGAGGAAGAAGGGGTCTATTTATACCCCTCCCCAACGAAATATGACCGTTTGGGACCTTCCAGGCCGGATAATCCGCCCCTCCCCCGGATATTCCGGGTTCCCCGGACCAAAAAAATGGCTAAGGACTTCGCGGCGCGACCCTCAGTATAGGGGCGGATTTTTGGGGCGGATAATCCGCCCCCATGGCCGGATAATCCGCCCCCCTGAAAACTGGCAGGAACAGCAAAACTGAAACCATCATAACTTTTTCATCCGGACTCCGATTTTGATGATCTTGGGCTCGTTTCGAAGATAGTAACAATCTCTACAAGATCATGCAGGGAACCATCATAGTCCAGCAATGGAGAATAGAACCAAATTATGAAAGGTTTAACCTATCTATAAAAGACAACCCGGTAAAACCTCCAATATCGAAAACACAATAGAAAATGCATAAGAAATCCGTTTTCGATGGACTTAAGCTTGTCATAGAGATTGACACAATATCTAAATCCTCTCATGGATAAGAACCAAATAAGAAACAAGAAATATGATGTCAAGTATGCAAAGGTTTGAGCTCTCACCGAGGGATATGATCAAGTTACTCACTTGAGAGCCCCTCTTGATAGTACGGTTATCTATCCTATAAACCGGTCTCTCCAACTAACACCGCGAGACCAGTGAGAAAGAAACCCTATCAATAACAAACCTTTGCCTTGTATATTCCACACCTCAGTATGGAGCACATTTCTTGATTGCACTAGCTTGGTGAAGATGCTCCCCCACACTCCACTATGGAAGAGCCTCTCTTTTAGGCATATCTTCACATATCCATGATCACCATAAGGATGGAACGATACACTTGAGATCATCTTAAGAAACCTTGATCAACACTTGATCTTCTTCACTTTATTCTTATTCCAACCTTGAAGCCACCATATGGTTCAAGCATTGTCTATGGACAAATCCTACAAGTAAAACTCAATGCAAACATAAGTCCATAAAACATTGTCATTAATTACCAAAACCACACATGGGGGCACACATGTTCTTTCAATCTCCCCCATTTTGGTAATTGATGACAATCCTTTGAGAGGGTTTATATAATCAACTTAACGAAAAAACGGTTGCGCCAACATCAAATACTACACAAGTATGTGATGTTGGTACGCCCATAATATATAGAGCAAGCTCCCCCATAATATATGCGTGTGTGATGAACCATTACCGTTGGTGGAGTTTCCTCTATATATTCAACATGCAAAGCAACAACAAAGATGTAAGAGCATGAGAGGAAAATGCTTAAGAACAAACTTCCCTTAAACCCTCCAAAACATCTCCCCCATTGGCATCGATTGCCAAAATGGGTGAATAGTTCTAGACGACCAATATAGTAATAATGCCTCCAAAGGTGTGTATTCGCACATATACAATGATGAATACTTGGGAGGGAGTAGAACTATATCGAGGACCCGAAGATTGCCAAAAGGAATAAAATAAAAGACGCAAGCAATCACAAGATCCGACAAACCAATTCGAAAACAACAAATGAGTACAAATGGAAACTACAAGATATTATGATATGAGCAAAAGAGTGTTTTAAATAACAAATAGAGAAGCTCCCCAAGATTTGTGCATATTTTAAAATCTGTGTATTTAAATACAAAAATGCACAAATATGGAATCCTCACTCCCCCATAAACATTTAAGGCACAATAAATGAGACAGAAGATAAATGAGCATTATTAAATGAATTAGATGAGCTCCCCAAAGATAATGCACCAATTATGATAATTGCATTTGGGAACAAGGTGCATAATCATGGAATCCTCACTCATCCAAGTTCATTGAACAATACAAGGCATGAGAGAACAAATATTAGTGCCCAAAGATGCAAACAATAGGAACAAGCACCCATAGGCAATTAAATTTGGAAGCCACCAAAGAATCAAAAGGAATAGAAAGGTGGTCTCCAAGGATTAAAAATCAACTAACATTATCTTCACATATGTGTGTATGTTTCTAAATGGATAACATCACAAAGACATATGCCCATAACGAAACAAGCACACACAAGGAAGACATACAATAAATCACATAAAAGGACAAAACCAACTCCCAAAAAGAGTAAGGTTCCAACAAGTAAACCAAACTCTCCAAACTTTTCATGATGGCACAAAATACCAAAACGAATAGATCAAACTTCCAAGCACATAAAACCCGATATGGATAAAACAAGGAAGCATAAAAGATTATTCTAGATAATATAGGAGAGCTCACCCATAAGTAGTACATTATATAGAATTTTATTTTGAATGCAAAATGCACACAAATGGGATCATCACTACTACCTACAATAAGCAAAACACAAGAGGACATCAATAAAATAAGAAGATCCAAAAGAAGCAAGGAAGGCTTGGGAGACAACACAAAACATTTTCTTGGCCAAAGATAGGATAAAATTAAACAAAGGCCAAAGTGAATATGATCAATAAATTCTGCCATAAATTAAGTACTCATTGTCCAAGGACAATAAATATTGGGAATAATTTTCCTAAGGTAGCTTGCATGGATATCCAAGATCATAGTCACAACAAGAAGCATATAACAAAATATAAGAATTAAGCATGATACTTCGAACAAGATTCTTGGTAGCTTCCAATAGTCACACAATCACTAGTGATTAGATTAACTTGAAGCAAATGGTTTCCATGATGATATAGAGATCTAAATATGAGGAAACACATACCAAGAAACACTCTCATGTACAAGATCCAAAATATGATCAATAAATGCATTCAAGCAAATTGGAACTTGTAAGAGCAAATGTGTCACATAGGCGCTAGATAATTATCCATATCAATTCTAAGTGACACAACCTCGAATATTCACATTTTTTAGGATTGTAATATGCACTAAGCATATGACTCCCCCATAATGTGATACTACCATAAAACCAACACGAGGCAACGGATCCAAATAGATATAATTAATGGACATTATAGAACTTAAATTTCTCATGTACACACATTTTTAGGATTGTGGAATGCTCGAGCATAACACTCCCCCAAAATGGGATAGTCCATTAATCTCTCACAAGAGCCAAATAAGATACCAAATATAACCAAGAAAGGCTCAATCATAAGAAACACACATACATGGTGTGCCACCTAATCATACACAAAAATATGCTTGATTCCTCAAGATAATTAAGTGGAAATCACAACATGTACAAGAGCATGGAAGATACAAAACCAACACATGCACAAGGGGGCGAGTAACTTTCAATGTAATGAGTTAAGCATATGTTACCGCAAGGAGGAACATTGGATATATAGTAGAGGCTATATAATCCACATGACTTGACTTGACAATTACACTAGATGAAGATCCCTCAATTCTTCATAATGTAACCAAGTCTCCAATGCCCTCCAACCAACACCTATTGATCAAGTTTTAGCTAGATGGTCCCCAACCAAGTTGGGTCCTAAGAAGTTAGTAACAATAGGCTTGGCCACCCAAATGGTTCTTTTCTTGACACCACATTGGGCACCAACAAATTTGGCGAACACATTGCCAACCTCATCCTTACAAAGAGAATAAGCATCATCAATAATGATAGGATTGGATGAGGAGATACCAATAGTGCATGAGGAAGAAATGTGCCCCTTCTCACGGCAAATGTAGCAAGTTCTTATCTTGCCATCTTTCTTCTTAGGTGAAGCCACAAATCGAGGAAGAGCTCGAGTAGTCCTCTTAGGAAGAGGCCCGTCAATGACTTGAGGTGGGGTTTGAGGCCGCTTCCCTTGTTGCTTCACACTAAGAGGCTTTTTCTTCAATGGGCAAGATCTAACATGGTGCCCTTCTTCCTTGCACTTTAAGCAAACAATGTTGGCCGGATTCTTGAGTTGAACTTGGCCATTTTTCTTGTTTCCCTTATGCTTCAACTTGATAGTGGACTTGTTCTTGACATTGGAGTTGAATCCAAGCCCACTCTTGTCATTGGGGGATTTTTGCACACTCAAGATTTTGTCGAGTGCGGCCTTCCCTTGATGACCCTTTTTCAAGTCATTCTTCAAAGAAGTGACTTGATCCTTGAGATCTTTGATTTCCTCTACATGGTTAGTTTCAACAAAAGTACTAGAGGAAGTAGATGCTACATTGTTAGAGCAACAAGGCACAAAATATAATTCATCACGAGATATAGCATGGTTGTGAGAGGATGAATTACAAGGACTAGCACATGGCAATATAACATTTGGAGTAAATACAGTGCTAATGTCCACATGAGGTCCACTAGATGTTACCTTTGACACGATGGCCTCATGATCTAACTTTAGCCTACCATGGGAGACTAGAAGATCCTCATGCGAGCTCGAGAGCTTAACATGACTTTCTTCTAATTTCCCATAGTTGCTAGTTAGCAACGCAAGTTGATCCTTTAGCTCAACATTCTCCTTCAAAATAGATGCTTCACAAGAAATAGAGTTAGTAGCACAAGCATCATCACTATTAGCAAGAGGTGAGGGCAACTTGGCAAGCTCTTTTGAGTATGAAGCTTTAAGTTGCTCATGTGACTCGGTGAGTTTGATGAGCTCCCTCTTAACGACCCGAGAGCCATTTTCGAGGTGCTTAAAATCCTCAACAAGTTTAGCATAAGCAACGTCAAGTTCATCATTTTTAATCTTGAAGGAGTTTGCCACCGCAAGTTCTCTATCATGGTATTCCTTTACTCTAGATAATTCTAGAGTAAAAGTCTCCTCAAGAGATTCTTTGGTGGTTTGTTCTTCTTCAAGGGAGTCCTTTAGTTGAGCAATTTCATTAGCATACTCATGCTCAAGCGCAAACTTTTCATCAATTATGTTTTCTTGCTCCTCAATTTGTGCTTCTAACTTATCAATATGTTCCTTGCTCTTAATAGCAAAGTCCAATATTTCAACAAAGTTAGAGCATGCAATATTGTTCTTAACAACGGCACGATAAACAATCTCACCCTTTTCATATAAGTCATCAATATCAAGCTCTTTTTCCACATTATCCACATCCTCCTCATCACAAGAGGTAATGGGTTCCAAAGTAGGAGTTACCTTTGAATCCCTAGCCATAAGGCATAGGTGGGTACCAGAAGAAGGTGAAGACGAGATTGCATTTGTGGCTTCATTCAAAACCTTGTCTTGGCCTATAGAATCTTCGGTTTCCTCTACATGGTTAGCAACACAAGCACTAGAGGAAATAGAAGCATTTTTATCATGGCAACAAGAAAACACAATCATATCATCATGAGATTTATTCAAGTCATTTCTACATGATATGCAAGGACTATTAACACAAGCATGTAAGAAGTTTGTAGTGCTAGAAGTGTTAAAGTCCAAAGATAGATCATTGCAACTAGATAGAGATGATGGATTATAAATAGTAAGAACACTATCCAAATTGCAATTTCTATCACCACTCACCGTATCATTACCTTGTGAAAAATCACATGTTGGTGAAGTGGTAGAAGATGAGAACTCATCTTGACCGGAAGTGGAAGCAACACAATAATCCTCAACAATATTGGACACAACATATTTATCTTGAAGTTTTGTCCATAACTCATGAGCGCTCCAAAAAGGAATGATTGAAGAGGTAACTACATAGCTCAAAGCATTAACAAGCACATTAGAAGCTTGAGCATCGAAATATAAGTTTTTCTCATCCTCACAAGATAGATTTTTGAAATCCATAGGAGGAGAAAAACCTATATCTACAATACGCTCCAAATTTGGGTCCATGTCCCGAAAATGAATAAGCATACGAGTTTTCCATATATCATAATTTGTGCCATCGAATAAGAACATGTCATTGTGCACTAATCCCCTAGCCGACATCTTTACTCTCAAGGCGGTGAAGCCTAAAAAGAGAGACCGGGCTCTGATACCAATTGAAAAGGATACATATGCCGCCTAGAGGGGGGGTGAATAGGCGGTTTAAAACTTTTACGAGATGGGCTTAACAAAGGCGGAATAAAACTAGCGTTTACTTTTTCAAGCACAAAACCTATATAAACTACGGTTCACCTATGTGCACCAACAACTTATGCTAAGCAAAACAGGCAACTATGTGATAGCTAGATATAAGAAATCAAGCACGAAGGCTATCACAAAGTAAAGTGCATAAGTAAATAGCTCGGGTATAGAGATAACCGAGGCACGCGGAGACGATGATTTATTACCGAGTTCCTCCCATAAAGAGAGTACGTCTCGTTGGAGAGGGGGTGGTATCAAACCACCTACGCCACAAAAGGCCTCCCTTATTCTCCGGTGAATCTCACCTCAACGGGATCGATCCACACTTCCACTATCGGTGCACTTGTCAGTGGAAACCGGAACCTCTCACAAGGTTGGGGCACTTCTCCACAAATTAATCGGAGGCTCCCAACAAACGCCACCAAGGCCACAACCTGCAACACCAACAAACCGTCTAGGGTTCCAAGAACCCAAGAGTAAAAAGCTTCTCAACTTTCACTCACCAAATCCTCCGAGGAGAACTCAAACCTATGCACCAAATGCAATGGCAAGAACACAGGAAGTGCTCAAGTCCTTCTCTCCCAAATTCTACAAAAGCTACAAAAGCTAGTGGGAGAATAAGAGAGGAAGAACACACGAGGAAATCCACAAAAGAAACCCCAAGATCTAGATCCCAATATGTTCCCCTCACATAGAGGAGAGATGGATTGGTGGAGTTGTAGATCTAGATCTCCCCTTTCAAATCCCCCAAAAAGATTCAAGAAATATGGGAGGGATTGAGAGTATTTGCAAGCTCTTGAAGGTCAAAACAATGGAGGAGAGAGAGAATGCAAGTCACTGGCCTAAGGAGGAAGAAGGGGTCTATTTATACCCCTCCCCAACGAAATATGACCGTTTGGGACCTTCCAGGCCGGATAATCCGCCCCTCCCCCGGATATTCCGGGTTCCCCGGACCAAAAAAATGGCTAAGGACTTCGCGGCGCGACCCTCAGTATAGGGGCGGATTTTTGGGGCGGATAATCCGCCCCCATGGCCGGATAATCCGCCCCCCTGAAAACTGGCAGGAACAGCAAAACTGAAACCATCATAACTTTTTCATCCGGACTCCGATTTTGATGATCTTGGGCTCGTTTCGAAGATAGTAACAATCTCTACAAGATCATGCAGGGAACCATCATAGTCCAGCAATGGAGAATAGAACCAAATTATGAAAGGTTTAACCTCTCTATAAAAGACAACCCGGTAAAACCTCCAATATCGAAAACACAATAGAAAATGCATAAGAAATCCGTTTTCGATGGACTTAAGCTTGTCATAGAGATTGACACAATATCTAAATCCTCTCATGGATAAGAACCAAATAAGAAACAAGAAATATGATGTCAAGTATGCAAAGGTTTGAGCTCTCACCGAGGGATATGATCAAGTTACTCACTTGAGAGCCCCTCTTGATAGTACGGTTATCTATCCTATAAACCGGTCTCTCCAACTAACACCGCGAGACCAGTGAGAAAGAAACCCTATCAATAACAAACCTTTGCCTTGTATATTCCACACCTCAGGATGGAGCACATTTCTTGATTGCACTAGCTTGGTGAAGATGCTCCCCCACACTCCACTATGGAAGAGCCTCTCTTTTAGGCATATCTTCACATATCCATGATCACCATAAGGATGGAACGATACACTTGAGATCATCTTAAGAAACCTTGATCAACACTTGATCTTCTTCACTTTATTCTTATTCCAACCTTGAAGCCACCATATGGTTCAAGCATTGTCTATGGACAAATCCTACAAGTAAAACTCAATGCAAACATAAGTCCATAAAACATTGTCATTAATTACCAAAACCACACATGGGGGCACACATGTTCTTTCAACAGCTGCATTTGCTGTCAACCAATCCATGCCCAAGATGACATCAATGTCAGAATTGCCCAGAACAATTAAGGACGCCGAGAACGAAGAGCCACCAATCTCAATTTGATTGCCATGGCCGATTTTAGCAGCTGCCATTGTTGCTCCAGGAGAAAGGACCATTAACCGCTTAAGAAGAGGATCCATAGCTAACTCATTTTCATTTGCAAACTTGTGAGAAACAAATGAATGCGATGCACCAGAATCAAACAAAACTCGTGCAGGGACTGAGTTAACGGATAGCATACCCATCACAACTCCAGGTGTATGCTCAGCTTGAGCGGCGTTGACACAGTTGGCACGAGCAACAGTAGACCCGGGCTTGGTGTTGATGTTGAGAGCCCGAGGTGGTGGTGCACGAACCAAAGGAGAGCTTGCCGCAGATCTTGGAGGTGGTAGGAAGAGCTTTGTTTTTCATCGGACAGTTCCAGTACTGATGCCCCGTGTCTCCACAAGTGAAACAAGCACCAGGTGGACGTGGAGCAACGTAGCCAGGGACTCCGCCAGGCGCTCCAGGGTAGTGGTGGTCGTAGCCCCTGGGAGCAGCAGTGAGGAAGTTTGTTGGCCTTGCCGCGTAGCTTGCAGGTCTTGGTGGAGCCGGGAGCGACGGTGGGGTGTTAGGAACCCAGACACAACGCTTAGAAGGAGTTGACATAGCTGAAGAGCTTGCTGCCTCGCGGTTGTGTTTCTTTGACTCCTCAAACACTTGCTTACTTGCTTCTTCCTGCAGAGCTGTATGCTGAAGTTCCAGAAAAGACGCCGGCCTTGCATGTGTGATTGTATATTTAATCGATGCATTGAGCCCTTGCTGGAACCTCTTTTGCTTCTTATTTTCATCAGAGATCTCATCGCCACCATAACGAGAAAGGTTCATGAAGTTCCTGATGTAGGTATTGACATTGTCATTTCCCTGCTTGAGGTTGAGAAACACTTCCTTCATCCTTTCCATGACAATTTCTGACAGATACTGCTCTTTGAAGGCTCCAGTGAACTGTTCCCAAGTAGGCCGAAAACCAATGCAGTTTGCCTTCAGGTAATTCTCCCACCAGAGAGCTGCATCTCCCTTCAGAATGTGAGTAGCACATTTTACCGATTCTTGCTTAGGAACATCAGCAGTCTCCAGTAGCCTTGACATCTCACGCAACCAATCATCAGCATCAAGTGGTTGATCAGACACATCAAATTGGCGTGGGTTGAACTTCAGGAAGCTTTTGATGTCTCCTTGCCTGGGAGGTGGAGGTAGCGGAGCAAACTCATTCCTCCGAACACTCTCTTCAAAACGCTGCTGGTTCTGCTGCATTGCTGCCAAGGCATTGGCGATGTTTGACAACGCGGCCCCCAGTTCAGGTGGTATGTCCTCATCAGAACGGCGTGGCGGTGCCATCATGTGATTGATATAAAACACAAGTCAGTACTATAATGGAGAATAATAATAATCCAAAATAGTACCAAGATGGAATTAACCAAGATTAAAGGATACAATTTACTAAGATGATATTAAAATATCAACAAAGTTTAAAGCACCTAGAAGATATTAAGCATATCGCACGCGACTGAAAGGAGTGTGGTACACAGATATATCAAAGAAAAATTTTCCGCAATTTCGGCATTAAAATACCAGTAGGTGCGCAAAATCACTTAACGAATCAAGATTAGTGACTCTACCAAATCAATATACAAGAGCGAATGATAAGAGTAGTGGTATGGTCGCGACTCCATCCCGCACTCAAACCATTACTCCGCACATGAATAAGTAGAACACATATCCTAACCCCTTCTTCTCATGATGAACCTAAAGATTATTAACTACGAAAACGAACACCCCAAACAAGATAACGTCGGATAACAAAGAGTAAGACAGATCGCGGCGGTGTACAACGAATCAGATAGATCGCGTCGGTTTGCAAAAGCCTGTCGGTATGGAATGTACCAACAGTTGATAACCAAAAGTCCGATTGTGATAACAACTTGGATGCAACAGATAAACAAGGAATTACACACACACACACACACAACCTATGGTACTACGGAAACCCAGAACACGTGAATCCTAGTTTGAACTTTTAAGAAGAGGATTGAAAACGTTACACTTCCTTACCAGAAAAAGGGTGGGTGGGTGGGTAAGAAAAAAAGTGGAAGCAGTCCTACTCTCACGTTTTGTTTTTCCCTAGTATACATAGCTACCAAAAATATTTGCTAGACTGACAATGACCATTTGGCTGAGACCCTGAAGGGCGGGATGGCTCTGATACCAATTGTAACTACCTCGGTGAATTACGCTCCTAGTTACAAGCCTGGATGAGCGGAAATGGTTGAAATAGTACGGTGGGGCCCAAATGCCACTCACAGGTAGACCTTTCGGCCGTCCCAACCATTTCCAAACATCGGGACAAGAACGGGCGGCGTAATCGGCAGGCGAAGGGATCAACTACATACACAAATGAGTATGTATGCAAGCCACCATACAACAGTACATCGGAGCCATTCCATCTAAAAGAAAGGAAATATAGCAACGCCATACGGCAAGATTCAAATGTCCTAGATAGATATAATAGTTTAGGATATCTCCTCATACATCAAACATCAGAGTATCAGGCGGAAGCGGCAAACAAGATCCGAGTACGGATAAGAGGCAAATCGGCATAAGATGCCCCATAAATAAACACATCCCGCCCACAGATCTCACGGATCCCCGTTCCCGGAATCTCTACACCGAACGATCGTTGCTCACATCGCCCGCCTCCTCCACTCAGTATACATCTTGTGAGCGTACCTGTTCATCTGAATCAAATAATTTATCGTGTGAGACCCTAGGGGTACTCAGCAAGTCTTTATGCCTCTAAAGGGGACACAACCTGGGGTGACGCAAGTGCAGCAAAAGATAAACCCTAACAATTCTATAGATATTCGCTAACCATCCGCCTAACCAAAGATAGACGGATATCCGTGAATTAATGACAACAGTTATAACAGTAATATCAATAGATCCTTCCTCCTCCTCGCTTACCAACGAGGAAGCGTACGAACACCCCCCATCCGTTGGCAGTTTTATTAACCATTCCATGAGTGTTGCACTATTTACTAGTCAGTTACTTAGTCAAATTAAAAGCGGTACTTTAGTTATACTTGTCTATGATCGAGAAACTGTGCTCCAAGTCGTCCATAACTGCGGACACGACTTTCAGAAAGTTTTACCCTGCAGGGGTGCACAAATAGCAACACACACTCAATCAACCTCGGAAAAACCAAATCAAAACCCAACGAGGCCTTCACGACAAAGCAATCACAAGATTCAGAAATATTTCAGGGGGCCACCCCATTAAGCTACCCGCAACAAAGTTAGCTGACTCCGAGACGGACTCAAGGTTTGCGTCAATGGCTGTAAACGACTGGGAACCCGAAAATGTGACTGGGCTTGTTGATACCGCGAAAACACTCCGCTTCCCTAAACAGTACAGGTGCAGTACATCGCACAATTTAAATAGCTTTCTCTTTATGTGGGCCTATTCTATCACGCACGACTAGAATGCGACGAGCAGACTTCAGTAAAGCATGGCATAAGTACAGGATAGTAAATAAAACCTCAAACTAGTTTGTGGCCCCAAGAAATAAGAATGAATCGAGCTCTGGCTCAGGGGGGTCCCATAATCCTCCCGGATGTGGATAGCGCGAATATTCAAGGAACAGGAATCAAGTACTCGGGGTCCTACGGGACACAAGTGAGCAGGAAAAACCAAATAGCATATTTTGCTCACCGGTGCCACTTTCATTAGTTATCCCATTACTACTCAGGTTAAGTTGTTTAGGTACCTCGTTATCCATCAGACACTCACATACCCTACACATGCTGTCCTACGACTCGCATGGCTCAAACAACTCCTGTAGTAATGGCTCATGGGATGGAGGAACAAGCTTCGGTGGGGTTTAAAAGTAAAGGCTATGCAATACTTGGGATTCAGATTAATGCAATCGCGACTCAATGATGCAAGAATAAGATAGAGGCAATAGGTACTGTATGTATGCAAGCATGTGTTAGTGCTTGCCTGGCAGCTCAGTTGAAGCGAGAGAAGGATCTGGTTAGTGCTCCTAGGTTTCATGATATATCCCCTGCTCAGCGTCTATTCGAAGAAGAACCAAACAAACAAGGTCCAACATAAATAAAGTGCACAAGCATAAGAATAAAATGCGACAAGCAAACAATCATGCCATGATGAATGATGCACAATTTGCATGGCAATAAAGTAGCATGGCATGGGTGAGGTGTAGATTACAAGAAATAAACATTTTATTGAGTTTTGGCCACATTTTATCCTCATATTAGTTGTTGTTTACATTATATTTACATGATGCATGCTGCAAAACAGAACATGGAATGCATAAATAGAAAGGTCTCGTCGAGCTGATCATTTTAGACATATCATTTGTTAAATTTGGAGTTATAAAACAAAAGTTATTAATTAAATAAGAAAAAGGGCATTTTATGGTAATTTTGATCAACTTGGAAAATAAAGTGTTCAAAATATATTTTGAAGGGCATATTTGAATTCCTCACATTTTCCTGATTTCAAAACATATATTATATGTTTAATTTTGATTTATATTTTAAAAGTTATTTGAAAACAGATTTGAAATTTGAATTTTAAATTGAATTTGAAAGGATTTAAATTAAAACAGAAATAAACAGAAACTTTTTGTACTCAGGCAGATACAGACCCAGCCGCTGACGGGTGGGCCAGCTGCTGACTGGGCAGCCCACTCGCAGGAAAAGGGTTTCCGCACCTCGAGCTAAACTAGCCCTAGAGAATGACAAGTGGGGCCGACGGCCACGCGGACCCACACACGGGCGCGCCAGCGGGGACGCGACACGTGGGGCATCCATGGGAGTGCGGGTTGAGATTTAAAAAGGCTAGGGGGTGTTCTGCAAAATGTGCCGAGAGACTGACGGTGGGCTCGGTTGTACCGCGGGTTTAGGAATAAAAAGCCAGGGTTTTTTTGCAAAAGTGCGGCGGCACTGTGGATCTTCTCCACCGTCTGGCTCGCGCGGTGCGCGGAGCAGCGAGGCGAGGATTCGATCCCGTGACCTGGGCTCACGCGCGGAGGCGGCTACCGTTGGGCTAGGGAGAGGTTGGTGTCAGATGGGAGCTAGACGACCAGATGAGGTTATGCGCGTCGCGGGGCGTGCAGACAGCAGCGAGCGGCGGTGCACCGAGGGCGGTCGACGCAGGGTCCGGCGAGCACAGGAAGCAATGGTGAAGAGGGGCGTGTCTGGGAGGGAGAGAGGCTCACCGCGGTTGCGTCGGTGGAGGTGGTTCGGGCTGGGGAGCAACCGATCGACGGCGATGCAGACGAACGGCAAGCTAGGGTTTCACGGCGGAGCGGCGTCGGCCTGGGGCTTCTGAGGCTTCTCCTCCTCGCTGGCGTGTACGGGGCGACGCAGAGGGTCCTCCTCGTTCTCCCAGACCACCTCCACGTCGAGCTTGACGGCCGGATCGTCGAGGCGACGCGGTGCTGGCGGTGATCGGCGAGAGAGGGTAGCTGGAGGCGGTGGAGAAGAAAGGGAGGAGAGGGCAAGGCCCTGGGGCGGATCTTGGGAAGGCAGCGGCGAGGGAGAGGGAGTAGATAAGGACGGGAGGGAGAGGGGTGCCGTGGGGGAGTGGGGCAGAGAAAGGTGGCTTCGGCCACCTTTTCCTCCTCCTCTCACGTGATCGAGCTGGGGGGCAGGGCAGGGGCAGGTAGGGGCTTCCAGGTGGGGTCAGGGGCAGGTAGGAGGGGTAGGCTCGGGTGGGGCTGCTGTGGCAGAGAGAGAAGCGAGAGGGAGGGGTGTGGCATGGAGCTAGGTTAGGAGGGGGCTCGGCTAGGGTTTGTTTAGGGTTGGGGTAGAGGTAGCTAGGTGGGGCCTGCCTGACATAGAGGAAGGTGAGAGAGGGAAGGCATGGTGTAGCTCGGTTAGGAGCTAGGGTTTTGGAGAAAGGGGTAAGTAGCTAGGTTAGAGCTTGGGTTAGGGTTAGAGAGAGGCTAGGGTTTGGGGAGAGGATAAGTGAGAGGGGGTGGTGTAGTAGATAGGATTTGAACAATACCAAAACAAGAGTGACAAAAGAGAGGAGTGAGGAAAAAGGTCTAGATACTTGCATGCATCTAGCTAGATCAAGCAAAAGAAGGAGAGAGAGAGAGAGAGAAAGATCCACTCACAGAATTTCAAATAAAAACCAAATGACTTAGATGTGGTGGTTCTTGCATGGCCCATGCAGATAATAAATGCCATGTATCATCCTTGTGAAAACAAAGTAATAAACATGGCATTATTCTCATGCATTCCCAAGAAGTGGAATAAAGGCCAAGAAAAAGAATTAGTAGAAGTAGATCCATCCTATCTCCCATTAGCTAGATTAAATACCAAGAGAAAATAAAATACAAGCTCATGGATAATGGGATGGTGGAATTATAAGGTGGTGAAAGAAAGGGTGGTGGAGTGGAATAAAAGATATGCCCCTAACTCAACTTGGGCATTTAAACAATATATCAAGAACCAAATACAATATTAAGAGGCAAATACAATTCACAATGCATATGAGAGAAGAACCAACACAAAAAGGGTTTTATATGATGCTCAAATGCAAGGTGGCATGATGACATGAGCATGATATAATGATGATGCAACAATTATATATATGAAGTAGCCATTATATTACTAGACCAAGTAGCATTACAATTGTTAGACAAATGGGATGCTACACGCTTCTAGCACATATTGCTTTTATGCAGCAGAGAGGAGAATCCTCAAATTCATGGCCCATTCGGTAAAGTTGCTACCATTCATTGCTAGTTTCTCTTTCTCCATGAACACATTGAAATTAAAAGCAGGTGGTGCCATCTACAACAGAATTTGTAAAGTTTAGACTAAGTGTATGATAGATTGAGTTCTACTAATCTATATTACGAATGAACTCCCACTCAAAAACGACATCCCTCGTTCCTTTTTGGTGATTACATGAATCAAATCCACTACACCAAGTCCGATCATCACGTGAGTCGGTATAGCTTCAAAGGCGAGCATCAAATGGGCATCATATCAACTATATGACTCATGCTTAACCTTTCGGTCCGTGTTCCGAGGCCATGTCTATACATGCTAGGCTCGCCAAGTTAGAACCTTAGTATTCGCGTGTGTAACTATTTTACACCCGAAATATGGTCATGGATCCAAGAACACCCGATCATCATGTGATGTCTTGGAGCGACGAAAACATAATCGGTGCATACTAAAGGAAGAACATATTCTTATCTTGATATTTAAATGAGGGATCATCTTATTATGCTAACAAAGCGCTAAACAAGCAATATAAGATGCTATCAAACATCATATGTTTATTAGTGAAATTATATGGTTCCCGCAGATGATCTCTATCATGTGCATCGTGGTATGATCACTATCATACCTATATGTGTAAATCCAAGGTCTATGGATTTTACACGCTATGTGTGTTGTAATAGTATCATCTCATACTTCTACTTACAACACTACCATATCATAACACTAGCTCAGCAACAATCTAAACTAGACGCCTCTAATTTATCCATTGCAAGTTTTACGTGGCTTAGGGCTTTCGAGATAGAACCGTTCTTACCTACGAACATGAACCACAACGAGGATAATCAAATTGTTGACAACTCGCTTGAAAAATAGATATTGACTATAGTAGGAGAGACAGACACCCGCTAGCCACTTATGCAAACTAGTTGCATGTCGAGGGTGGAACAGGTCTCATGTGCGAGGACATGTAAAGTTTGTCCGGGCCGCTTCATCCCACTATGCCACCAATATCCAAAATTACAACAAAGGAGCAACAACATGATCATCATCGCCCACATACTCATATGTGTACTACCAGTGTAAAGTATCTACGCATAGATCCAGCTCTGATACCACTATAGGGTTCGCAGCATAGAAAACAAAAATTTTCCTACGATGTGAACTATATACCAAGATCTATCTACTAGATACAAACAACGGGCGGATGTATATCCGTAGAGAACATACCCTTGAAGACCGACAAAGCTTAACGAGTTCAACTCGTGGTTGATGTAGACAATCTCTTGCCGATCTCAAGATCGAGAGGAAGTCCTAGCGCCGCAAATCAATAGCGCATCCGTGCTCACACACACATTCGAGGCACCGAGCAACCTCCGCCTCCTCGCTCCAGCGATGCAGCGGAAGCACAACTCTTTCTTGCCGAATAGCCACCGGGAACATGTATCTCGCTAGTCCGAGACCATGGGGGATAAATTCTAGAGGGGGAGAGAGATCCTTCACGAGGAGGTGTGAGAGACAAGTGAGGAGGGGGCTCCTTTTATAGGAGGAGGGGGGCACCCAAGGGGGTGGCCGCCGGCCATGGGGGCTGCCCCCTCCCCTCCTTCATTCATGTGGGTGGACACTCCACTCACAAAATGCCCTTTAAAATCCCTCCACTCAAAAGTCCACTCAAATTCCCATTAAATTTCCACCAAATTTAATGCAAACTCTCATTAAATAAAACTCTTTTATTTTATTCAGAATTTTGTCAATTACTTTAATGACAAACATTCACAAATAACCCCTTGCTAGAATTCTATTTCACATGCATAACCACTTTATGCAATTTCACCCGAAAACCTGTTTCGGTATCTAGTGAAATAAATTCCTGCGCTTGTTCATTCTTTCGGCATGAAACATTTGCTCCAATTGGATGTCGGTGTCTCTTAAGTGTGTCACCCTACCGTTCATTAATAATGCGGACATGATCGAGACCCCTCTCGGATCAATAATCAGAAGCGGGATCTGGAGACCCATACTGACTCCCACACATTCAATGATGACTTTCTTGTGATCGTCGGAACCTTTTACGCTAGTATCTTAATCCCTTTGTTTCACGATATATTACATGTCCGAGATTCGATCATCGGTATCTCCATACCTAGTTTGATCTCGTTACCGACATGCACTCTTTTCTCGTTCCTGTGATATAACATTCTAGTGATCAAATCACTTGCTTGCAAGCTAATAAATGTGATATCACCGAGAGGGCCCAGAGTATATCTATCCGTCATCGGGATGAACAAATTCCACTCTCGATCCATGAGCCTCAACATAACACTTTATTAGTTCTGAATCCATCTTTATAATCACCCTGTTACGGTGTGACGTTTGATGTTATCAAGAAACTCTTCCGGTGTTAGTGATTGACATGATCTCATGGTCTAAGGATTAAGATCACTTCGTAAGTTGTTATAGCAATATAAACTCAATGACTTTAATCATAATGCTATACTTCGGATGAATGTTCATCACACCATTACACTAATGTTGTGATCCCGTTATTAACAACATCCAATGTCCATGATCAGGAAACCTTGATCATCTTGTTAATCAACGAGCTAGTTTATGAGAGAGGCATAACTAGGAACTTTCTGTTTGTTTATTAAACACACATGTATTAACGTTTCCGTATTAATACAATTATAGCATGCAAAATAAACATCTATCATATACTTGGAATACACATAATAAACACTTTATTATTGCCTCTCAGGGCATATTCCCTTCACTTCACCAGCCATAAGTCTTGCAGAGTACACCCTGTACTCACCCTTGCTTTGTTGATACTTTTGGCAGAGTATGTGTTCCCTGAAGATTAGTTTGGTACTACATCGACACTGACGAGTAGCTTGGGGTTCCCGGCCGGCAGCCTGGAATCTATGGGCTGGGATGTCATCGTTATGCTTCAGACCTCTTAGGACATTTGTTAAGTTTGCTATACTTAATAGCATGATTTGCCTTCCGTTGTTTGATGTTTGTGGTCAGTGACCTCTGCTTGTAATAATTTGGTTCTCTTCTCAGTTATGAGCTTGCTGTAATAATTTTTGTGTCATAGGGTCACTGCTATGTTATCGATTCTTCACTGGATATTCTCGAGCTCAAGGTTAAGCTTATGTCAGACGGAGGTCTGGGATTTGTTTAGCCCTGATCCCGGGGGTGTCACAGGTTTTGGTATCAGAGCAATACCGACCGCAGGAAAACCTTGCTATTGGTCGATTTTGAGTCTAGTGTTTGTGAAAACTATTTTAAAGCTAAAAAGTATTTGCGAAAACTCTGGTATGCTTCCTTTTCTCCTTATCCAATTTCGCTCTAATTCTGGGTTATCTTATCTGGTGTTGATTTTGGAAAAGTTTTGATACCTCTTCTTGTCTTTCAAATCTTAGGTGCCTTCTGGGCATGTCGTTTCTAAGCCAGTTGACCTAGTATTGAGTTCTCTAGAGTTGTGTGTGTGTTGTGAACTCCTTGTTCCCCTTGCTCTTGTTCACCTGAGAGATTCCTTTCCATCATGATCTCTGTCGCGATTGTGGTCTTTGTCGCGATTGAATTGTGACAACTAAGGACTTCACCTACCACTAGCTATGGCAGATGTTCTTTAATGGAACCAAATAGATCACGAAAAGGGTACTCCTCGAGAGTCTCACCTCTATACTCGTGACTCTTCCACCTGATACGTCAGAAACGTATCTATAATTTTTGATGCTCCATGCTTGTTTAGTATCTACTTTGCTTTGCTTGTCTATACTTTGAGGTGCTTTTTACATGTTTTCTGGTACTAACCTATTAACAAGTTACCATAGTGCCAGTTACCTGTTTTTAGATATTTTTGGTTTCAGAAAAGTTAGTAAAGAAATATTCTCGGAATTGGACGGGACAAACGTCAAAGTCAATAACTATCCGTGGGGAACAAGAATCCAGAAGACGAGACAGAGACGCAAGCCAGGGCGGCCAGACCCCCCGTCCCCAGGCGCGGTGGGCCCTGTCCCGCGCCTGGGTAGGGTTTGACCCCTCTGGCCGCCTCCTCGGCCTCCCCTTTGCCTATAAGAAGCCCCCGATGTAGAAAACCTAAGCACCCGATCAAATCTCCACGAAACCGTCTGTATCCGCCGCCACCATCCTCCCTAGATCGGGGGGATCTGAAGTTCTTCCCAGCACCTTGCCGGAGGGGAGATCATCCCGGAGGCCTTCTCTCCGGTATGATGCGTGAGTAGTTCCACCTTAGACCATGGGTCCATGTAGTAGCTAGATGGTTGTATGTCCTACTTTGTGCTTTCATGTATAGATCTTGTGAGCTCCATTCATGATCAAGATCTAATCTATTTTGCGGGGATCCGATGGATATTGAGATTATTATTTTGGTTTGATTAATGGTTTTTTCTTTATGATTCTATCATGTCTTTGTTGTTTGTGATCTTGCATGATCTCCGTTGTTAGTAGCTATCTTGGCCAAGTAGTTGCTAGTGACTCCAAGAGGGGGTATTTATGCTCGATAGTGGGTTCATGCCTCTAGTTTCCAAGGGAAGTGACAGAAATCTCTTCGGTTGTAGATGTGTTGTTGCCACTAGGGAGAAAAAATGGTCTCTTGTTCATGGAACATGTGGATTGTTTACCTTACACACTTTGCTTAAAGCAGTAGTCTGTTGCTTGCAAGTTAATACTGGAGGGGGTTCGGATGATAACCTGAAGGTGGACTTCTAGTCATAGATGCAGTTGGATGGCGGTCTATGTATCTTGTTGTATTGCCCAATCGAATCTCATAGGATCTTTCTGAATAGTAATTGCATTGTTATGCCTTGCTTAGTTCCTGTCAGTTGCCCTGCTGTAATTTGTTTACCCTTCATGCCATGTTGTTTATCTAAGGAGAGCACCTCTAGTGAACTATGGACCCCAGTCCAATCTTTACCATTGATACATCCTCCACTATTACTCACTTATTGCAAACCATTACCTTCCACACCATACGTTAAAAATCCTTTATTACAACAAACCGGTGATCTTGACAACCTCACTGATTCGTTGTGGCAAAGTCTTGAGTTTGTGTTGTGCAGGTCTCCGCGTTGCCAGCAACACCTGTGAGACGTTTCCTTCCTCCTACTGGTGTGATAACCTCGGTTTCTTACTGAGGTAAAACTTGCTAATGTGCTACTTCACACCTTGCTCTTGGGGTTCCCAACGAAGGGATCCTACATCAACTCAGCGCCGCATCAAGCTTTTTCTCGCGCCTTTGTCGGGGAGGCTAAGGACGTCCTCACAAGGGGAGTCCTCCACTTTCTTTATCTTTAATTTGTTTTTAGTTTGCTTTGTTTATTTTGCTTGGTTTTGTTTGCCTCTTTTCAAAAAACCCCAAAAAATTAGTCTAGTTTGGTTTGCTTTCTTTATTCAAAAACACAAAAAAATTAGTTCCTGGTCTGTCTTTGCCTTGCTTGGTCATGCTTTCTATCGATGGATGGTTTCTTTGAAACTAGTTCTTATTGGCAAGGTGGGTTCACGGAAGAATAAAAGTATTATTACAAGGAACACCGTTTGTCACAAAAAGGGAAACACTTATGGGAACAAAATCATAAGTTGAATACTATTGCTAGAAATGTGTGCTCTACTTATAATGTTACTTATTGCTTTGCTAAAGCTTGTTGTTGTAGGAGGTATAAACACCTTCCTTTTCAGTGTGAGTATAATGATGATGTTACCATATCCTCTTATGTTAAAGGAAATTATGATTTTTATGATGTGGAACAAATTGAAGAATTTATTGCCTTCAAGGGTGCATTTGAACTTGCCAGTTTGCTTGAAAATACTGATGATGCACCTTATAATATGAGGTTTATGAGATACTCAAATTTTGATTTGATAATTACAAGGAATAAAATGGCTATATTCTTGAATATTTTAATAGATGCTTTCCACAAATGGAAGAGTCTAATGCCTTGCAGGAGCCTATGGAAGAAGAAATTGTTGAAACAGGAAGCTCATTAGATGAAAAAGAGGAGAGTGATGAACAAAAGGAGGAAGAATGGATTATCTACCCATGCCTACCTTCTAATGAGAGTAACTCTTTATCCCTTACATTATTTGATTGTCCCCCATGCTTACCAAAGGAGGATGAATGTTATGTTCCTGTGGATCCTTTTGAAATATCTACTTTGGGTAAAACCTGCGAAGGTTTTAATCCCACTATTTTTGAGCTTGATAGAAATTATGTGTTTGTAGATCATGAAAAGCATGCTTTATGTGATAGCTATATTGTTGAGTTTATTCATGAGGCTACTGAAAATTATTATGAGAGAGGAAAATATGGTTGTAGAAGTTTTCATAGTACTGAAACACCTCTCTATGTGCTGAAAGTTTTGAAGTTACTCTTGTTTCATCTTCCTATGCTTGTCACTTTGTTCTTTGTGAATTTATTTGCATACAAGGTTCCTATGCATAGGAAGTGGGTTAGACTTAAATGTGTTTTGAATTTGCTTCTTGATGCTCTCTTTTACTTCAATTCATATTTCTTATGTGAGCATCTTCTCAAGCTATCAAGCCTAATGAAAGGGCATTTATTGTCATAATCACTTTTTGTGTTCGTTAACAACAAGTAGATCATTTTACAGTTTGTCATTGTCCACAGGTTGGTATTATGATAAGTAAAAAGCACCCTCACACTTGGGAAAAGTCCATACTCATGTGACACAATTCTGGAAACTCCAGACTGGAGTCTCCGGTATGCCAAGATCGGAGTCTCTGGTGTGGTCCAGAGTTTCCAGATCTGTCTCCGGTGGTGACTTCAGGATCTGGGCTGGGATATTCTGACTAGGGATCCGGAGCCTGCTCCGGAGGATACTCCAGAGTCTCCGGTGCTGGCTCAGTCCGGAGTCTCCGGTGTTGGAAGACCGGAGTCTCCGGTCATGTTGGGTTGTGGATGGCCCGGGTCATTCAGATGGGCGGTCCGGAGGCTGGTCCGGAGATTGGCCGGAATCTCCGGTGTAGACCGGAGTCTCCGGTCTGACTTTTCTCCAACGGTCAGAAAACGGTTTGTGGAGGGAGCTGCCTATAAAAGGGGACCCTTATCTTCTTCCTCAAGTTGCTCGAGCTGCTCAAGAACACCAACTCCATTAGAGCCACCAAATCTACAAGATCTCTTCATCCAACCATCCAAAGTCATTGATCTTTGGATAATCGAAGGAGGGGGCCTTGATCTACATCTTCACCAAGAGAGATCTTCATTTTCCCCTCATTCACTTGAGGGCCCCCAAGCTCTAGTGTTTCTTTGGAAACCCTAACTTTGATTTGGTTCTTACAAGCTTGTCTTTGATTTGTCTTGACAGCTTGCTTGTATTTAGGAGCCTCCAATTAAGTTGTGGATGTGTGCCCCAAACTTGTAAAGGTGTCGACTTCCACCTCGAAGGTTGCCGATATAGTGGAAGGTGGACCGACTTCCTTTGTAAAGGTGAGATTCATCGGAGAACAAGGGAGGCCTCTCGTGGCGTTGGTGGTTTGAAACCACCCCCTCTCCAAACATAGACGTACTTCCCCTCGAAAGGAAGGAACTACGGGAAAAAAATCCTTGTGTCTCCGTGTCCACTCCTTTGGTTACTTCTATCCTTTACCGCACTTTACTTACTTGTTCTTGCTTAGTGTTGTGATAGTTATTGCTTGGTTGTTATATAGGTAAATTCACCATAGTTGCATAATCTAGAGAATTTACCTTTCTTGTCAAACCCTAATTTGAAAAAGAAGAAAATTTGAAGTAGCACCTATTCACCCGCCCCCCTCTAGGTGCCCATACGATCCTTTCAATTGGTATCAGAGCCTCGGCTCTTTAATCGGGCTTTACCGCCTAAGAGAATATGGGTAGCCGCGAAGGTGATGGTGAGCCTACCACGGTGACCATGGAATATCTCAAAAACTTGGAAACAAAATTGAGCTCTTCCTTGGTCAAGGAAGTCAAGAAGATGCTTGAGCAACTTCTTAAAGACAAAGATGGCTCATCATCCCCCTCTCCTCAAGAGGATCCTCCATCCATTTTACCTAAAGGGAATACTCCGATATCCCCCGAGGATCTGATGGTAAGGGGTAAACAAGACAACACTAATTCCTCCACACAAAATGATGGGGGAAGGGTGAGCACCGTGATTCATGGTACTCTCCCGACCCTCCAATCCCTCACCCTCATGTATACAATAGAGGTGACCACCTAAGCTTGAAGAACCTGCTACTTTCGCTCAATGGCAATCACTAATGAGAACTCATATGCGCAGCTCTTGCATTGAACTATGGAACATCATCGAGCATGGACTCTATTGGGGATCCAAACAACTTGACAAGAAGAGAGGTTGCCAATAGTCAACTCAATGCCACTGCCTTGCATATGATTCAACAAGATTGGGTACAAAGGATTATCCACACATTGAGCACTTTAGCATTGCCAAGGAAGCTTGGGATGCCCTCCCTGTATTGTTTGTTGGAAATGAGAGTATGAGGAGGAACCTGTATGATGCTCTAAGCAATGAAGCCGAAGGCTTCTGCATGATGGATGGTGAAGATCATGAGGACATGTATCGAAGGCTCAAGACCACCGCCACCGCTTTTAGAAACGTGGGTGCCTCACATGTGGATGATGCATGGATAAAAAGGAAATATGTGAGTGCACTCATGCCCTTTGATCCCACCGACTTGAAGAGCCTACAAGGAAGACACAACTACCATATCATGACCTCAAATGAAGTTATGCAAGAGATGGCCGCCTTAAAAGTTGCCGCCAAGAATGCCAAAGATGCCCGTGCCCTTGGTATGAGCAACGTTGTCAATGTTGCTTTGAAGGCCAAAGTTGTGGACCATGGGGATGAAGATGATAGTGATGAAGGCCTCTCCATGGACCACCCCAATGATTTCAAGATTGCTCATAGTCAATATATGGCCTTCTATGCAAAGAAATTTTGGAAGAACCCCGCCAACCCAAATGGTAAAAGATAAAATACTACTAGATTGAGAACTTGCTTCAATTGTGGTGACCGCTATCACTTTGTGGCAAGTTGTCCCTATGAGAAGAGAGAAGATCATGGGGGTAAGCTTGTGTTGAAGAAGACTCTCAAAGCACCTTACAAGAAACCCTTCATCAAGAAGAATCCCATCAACAAGAAGTCGGGAGAAATTGTCTTGATCACTCATGAATAATACTCCTCCGACAATGAAGATGATGAAGATGAGGAAGAGGAAACTTATAATGGTGTGGCGGCTCTAGCCACTACTTCTACTCCGACATTATCTCTCTTTCATTCTCCAAATGAGAATTCTCCAGTCAAGAACGTCACTTGCCTTATGGCAATAGGAACGGAGGTATCCTCATCATCTCACTCCACTCCTTTAGCTAATGATGAAATTGATGATGAGATGTCTCTTGATGTTAAAAGGGAATTAATTGCTTTCGATGATTTTATGACTAACCTACAAGGGGATGCTAAGATACATTTTGGTAACATCTTAGATCAACTTTCCCACACACAAGAGCTCCTAGATGTAAGATGTAAACTTGGGCATGAACACATGATTGAGCTAGAGGCTTTAAACAATGCTCTAGAAGAAGAACAAGAGACTAGGTTATCACTTGAATTAAAACTTGAAGGGCTTGATGACGCTAATGACATTATTGTTAACAAACTCATCAAAGAGCGTGATCATGCTATTGCTAAATACAAAAAGGTCTAAAAAGGACAAGATTGAGTTTGGTGTGGTTCATGAAAAACTTGCCGAGGACTTTATTTTGCTTAACAAGGCTCACAAGGCTTTGGAAAGTGAACTCTTGTCACTCACAAAGTCCCATGAAACGCTTCAAACTCAATTGGCCAATATTCCTTCACCTAGTAACTTCATTCCATCTAGTAGTACAACTATTCTTGAAGAAAATGCAAGGTTGAAGAGGGGGCTAGCTAAGGCCACATTTCCACAAGGCAACAAGTCTATTGATGATCTTTTGAGTAAGAAAAGTCCTAGTGGTGATAAAGGGGGCATTGGTCTTGTCACCAAAACTAGGAAGAAGAAGAACAACAAGAAGAAGAAGGCCAAACCCACACAAGAGACCAACAAGGCCATTGTGGATAGTAAGACCACAAGTGGTAAAACTATGTCTCATGATGACTTTGCGGGAAGTGCTAACCCTCACTATGTTCTAATGCGTGATTATTATGGTGATGTGTATGCACAATATGTTGGCCCATATGATGGTTATATTTCTTGGTCTATTTGGGCTCCCAAGACCCTTGTTGCTAACAAAAGAGGACCCATTGAAAAATGGGTACCTAAAAATTAGCTTGATCTGTTGTAGACATATGCTTCCGGAGGGTCAAAGTGGGTGCTCGATAGTGGTTGCACAAGTCATATGACCAGAAGCTCTTATATTGTACAAGATCTAAGGTCAAATGATGATCAAATATCTGTTACATATGCTGACAAGTCAAAGTCTAAGGTAATGGGTTTCGGCAAGGTTGTAGTTGCTCACAACATTATACTCGTGAACGTCATGCTTGTTGAGACCCTCGGTTACAATTTACTTTCAGTCTATGCTCTTGGAAAGATGGGCTTTGCCGTCTTTATAGATGATGAAATTGTGTTCCTCGTGTGGAGCAAGTCTCTCAAGGTCGCTTTCGTAGGGTACGTCTAACATGACTTGTACGTGGTGCACTTTTCGGGGCAAACCACTACAAGTGCGATGTGCTTATTCGGAAAGGCTAATGTGGGTTGGTTATGGCATCGCCGACTAGCCCATATCAATATGAGAACTTTGCAAAGTCTCCACAAGGAGGGCCATATTGTTGGACTAAAAGAAAATGTTTCCTTTGCCAAAGATCGTGTTTGCAGGGCATGTGTTCTAGGGAAGATGCATGATGCTCCTCACAAGCCCAATAATCGCATCAAGTCAACCAAGATCTTGGAGCTCCTCCATGTGGACCTCTTTGGTCCTCCATCTCATGCAAGTCTTGGAGGGAAGAAATATTGTTGGAGGGAAGATACTCTTGGGTTTATTTCTTCAAGTTGAAGAGTGAGACCCAAAAGACCTTCATTGACTTCATCAACTTGGTTCAACGGCAATACAATGTTCCCGTGTTGATTATAAGAAGCGACAATGGAACCGAGTTCAAGAACTACACCTTGAATGATTTCCTTAGTGATGAGGGGATAAAATACTAATATTCCGCTGCATACACCCCTCAACAAAATGGTGTGGCCAAAAGGAAGAACCGGACTCTTATTGAGATGGCTAGGACCATATTGGCGGAGTTTAAATCACCATACAACTTTTGGGCCGAAGCCATCTCCACCGCTTGTCATGCTTCAAACCGGCTCTACCTCCGCAAAGAGATCAACAAGACTCCATATGAAATACTTACCGGTAACAAGCCTAACATATCTTACTTCCGGGTTTTCGGTTGTAAGTGTTTCTATCTCATAAAAGGTGTTCATTTGTCCAAATTCGAGTCTAAAGCATTAGAGGGTATTTTTGTTGGCTATGGTCTCGAATCTCACACTTATAGAATCTATGATAAGCTCTCCGGAGCCGTCATAGAATCTTGTAGTGTGACCTTCGAAGAATATGATGGTCCCCAAGGGGGGCGTGTTGATGCTTGTGATGCAGATGATGAAATGCCTCAGGATGCCATAGGAAGAATGGGTGTGGGATATATCCGCCCTGTTGAGGAACCCCTTATGGCGGATCGAGAAGAACTATGCTCCACTAAAGTGGAGCCCTCATGTTCACAACACTAACAAGCTCCATCCACCGACGAGGGCAATGACTCAAACCAAAGACAAGATGTGGACCCTCAACATGATGATCATAGTGACAACTCTAGTCAAGGGGAGATTGATTCATTCTCCAGGATGTCAAGTGGTGCCAAGGCAATTACTCAAGGAAGATCCGTACAAACTGCTTTGAGACAAGCTCAAATTGATGCTAGAAGAGCACTTGATCAAGACCAAGGTCAATCTTTGCCTCTAAATGAAGAGAATGATTCCGATGATGATCAAGGTCAAGTTGATGGTCAAGACGAGGATCAAAATGATGAAGAGGGTCCCCCCAAGAAACAACACGGAGATCCACGCTCGTCGCGAAGCTAGAAAGGAAAGAATGTTGGAATTAAGAGACCACTCTCTACAAAATGTAGTTGGTGACCTAAGGAAGGGCATTTCCACAAGAGCACAATTGAAGAGGTTCAGTGAACACCAAGCACACATCTCCATGATTGAACCAAAGAAAGTGTGGGAAGCTCTTGAAGATTCGGATTGGTTAGAAGTTATGCACAAAGAGCTCAACAACTTTGAGAGAAACAAAGTATGGAAGTTAGTAGACAAGCCAAAGGATTGCCGCAATGTTATTGGAACAAAGTGGATATTCAAGAAAAAGCAAGATGAGCATGGAATTATAGTAAGGAACAAGGATAGATTGGTTTCACAAGGGTTCTCTCAAATTGAAGGCATTGACTATGGAGAGACTTATGCACCCGTGGCTCGCCTTGAGTCCATCTGTATACTTCTTGCTTATGCGACACATCATAACTTCAAGTTGCAACAAATGGATGTAGAAAGTGCATTTCTTTATGGTCCACTAAATGAGTTGGTATATGTTAAGAAACCCCTGGGATTTGAGGACCCCAACTTCCCAAACCATGTCTACAAACTTGATAAGGCTCTCTATGGGCTCAAGCAAGCCCCACACACGTGGTATGAGCACCTTAGAGAGTTATTGTTTGACCGTGGATTTGAGGTTGGGAAGATCGATCCCACTCTTTTTACTAAGAAAGTCAATGGGGAGCTTTTTGTATGCCAAATATATGTTGATGATATTATGTTTGGCTCATCTAACAAAGCTTTTAATGATGAATTCTCAAAACTTATGACTAGTAGGTTCCGGATGTCTTTGATGGGGGAGTTGAGAGTATTTCTTGGCTTTGAGATCAAGCAAGTTAGAGGAGGGACATTCTTGAATCAATCCAAGTATAATCAAGATATGCTCAACAGATTCAAAATGCAAGATTTAAATGGAGATCCTACTCCCATGGCTACAAAGACTCATATATAACAAAATCCAAATGGTAAAGATGTGGATCAAAAGGTATACCGGTGTATGATTGGTTCTTTGCTTTACCTTTGTGCATCTAGACCCGATATTGTGTTGAGTGTAGGTGTGTGTGCAAGATATCAAGCGGCTCCTAAAGAAAGCCATTTAATGGCAGTCACGAGAATCTTTCGGTATTTAGTTCATACCCCATTTTATGGTCTTTGGTATCCTCGAGGCTCAACATTTGCTCTTTGTGGATACACGGATTCGGATTGGGAGGGTGATAAGGATGATAGAAAATCAACATCTGGGGCTTGCCAATTCCTTGGTAGGTCCTTGGTATGTTGGTCTTCTAAGAAGCAAAATTCTATATCTCTCTCCACCGCCGAAGCCGAGTATGTGTCAGCTGCTAGTGCTTGCACCCAATTGCTATGGATGAGGCAAAGTTTAAAGGAATACGGTGTCCATTGTGACAAAGTGCCTCTTCTATGTGACAATTAAAGTGCCATCAAGATTGCCTACAACCCGGTGGATCACACAAGTACAAAGAATATTGAGATTCGCCATCACTTCATTAGAGATCATGTTGCTCGAGGTGATATTGATCTATCATATGTGTCAACCAAAGATCAACTTGCCGATATCTTCACGAAGCCACTTGATGAAGCAAGGTTTTGCTATTTGAGGAATGAACTAAATGTCGTAGATTCAAGGAGCTTGACTTGATTTTCTTGCATTATCACCTATGTTTCAACCCATATTTGGTTTAGGTGTAGGCATGGATATATGGGGAGTGTGGTCCTAATTGATTGGACCATCCCTCGCCCATTATGCCCAAAGCAATCAAAATCATTCCTCTTAATATCATTTTGTGATATGTGAGCTTAATGATGAGTTTCGGTAATGGACCCAAGATATATCTTCATGGTGCCAAGCCGAGTATACTCAAATATGGTGGCCAAGGCCACCGCCCTCTCAAACTTGAGAGGTTGGCACTTACTCATGTTTGTCATTCGCTTGATTTTAGTCTCTTGGAGCTTTTCTGAATATTTTTATGAATTCCTATGGCTCGTGTTGGCTCTTCGCAGTTTGATGTCTCAACCCAAGCCCTTTCCCTATCTTAAACCTGTCTATCTCTCATATATGTCCCCAAACACCCATCCTGGAGCTTTTGGTCAAAGAGGATCGGAGTCTCCGGTGTACATACACCGGAGTCTCCGGTGTAGACCGGAGTCTCCGGTCCATACGGTTTCTGCCACTTAAAGAAGGGGGCGGGGTGAACTGGTACAGCAGTTCCTTATTATTCACCCCGTCCCCTACCTCCAAACCCGTCGCCTCCTCTTCCAAAACTCCTCCCCAGAGGTCAAGAAGCCCCCGGGATCCGCCATGCCGCCGGCCAATCTCCCCCCTCCTCCATTGGGTCATTCCCGCCGGAGGAATTGATCCCATGGACAGATCTGGTACCTCCCCTCTACTTTTTCTCCTAGGGTTCATCTCTAGATGTGTTTTTGAGGATTGGTGCTGATTTGTCCATTGGAATCACTTGTTTGCGTGCAATCTAGTACTTTAGCCTTATTGCACTGCCCGATCTACTAGATTCACCCCCTCCATCTCCCCATCTCATGCCCAAGCCTCCTGACCGGAGATTCCGGACTTAGGTCCGGAGACTCCGGTCCCTAGGACCGGAGACTCCGGTCTGAGCCGGAGACTCCGGTATGAGGTGCAGAGACTCCGGTGTTGGGTGAATCAAACCAGACCAGAATTGCATCAAAGCTCTTGTACTGCACTATTGGGACATATATACTCATCTCCATGCTATCTCCCTCGTTGTTGTTCACAGGTGATGGTTCTAGTCGTCCTCGTCGTACCAAGGCCAAGTCCCAAAGGGGCAATCCTCGCTATGATGAAGCTTAGGGTCAATTTATCGTGCCTCCGTCCAACCGGAAACAGCAGGCACTTGATGCAGCGTACTTGAAGAGGGATCAGGAGAGGGATGAACGAGAGGATCGTGCCAAGAAGGCCAAATATGACAACCTTCAGTCCTTAGCCAAAATGTCAAAAGAGGAGTACCGTGAGATGAGAAAGACAGATTTCTATGCGCTGCCTCATACCAGTGATGACCCTCGTTTCTGGAGGAAGGAACAGGCTGTGTTCATGAAGGATGTGTATGGTGTGCTCACTAAATCACCTGTCTTCCCTCAGAAGTTCATGAGTGTTGAGCAGATGCGTCTCAGCCCCTACTTCAATGATGCTTTGTGGATCTGTGAGAAGCTGGGACTATATAACTTGATGGAGCTGCGTGAAGACTACAATGTCCACCTTGTGCAGCAGTTCTATGCCACAGTTGTGTTTGGGTCTGATCAAGACAGGACCATGGTCTGGATGTCTGGTACCACTCATTGCACTGCTACATTCCATGACTTTGTCAACGTCATCTTTGAGATATTTCATGGAGTATCTACTCCCATTGGGTTGCGTATGCACTCTGCAGATCTGGGTGAGAACAAGTTGAAGCTGGCACCTCTGTATGACGAGGGTGTTGTGGGGGGTCCAAGGGACTCAAGATCCTCTACAACCTTATGCTGAGGATTTTCCGTCATACCATTGCACCAAGTGCTGGGAATGATGATGCAATCAGGGGTGGGCTTGTCAACCTTCTGCACCACACTCACCGGACCTACAATGCTGGACCAGAGGCAGATGCTGCACCTATTGATGTTATGGATTTTATTTTTGAGGAGATGTTCCATGCTATTATTTATAAGAAATCTCCACCATATGCACCCTTGGTTATGAGGCTCATCAACTCCCAGGAGCATGATTCTCCATATGGCATACCACCACACCTCACTGACCACGCTATGGTCTCACTGCAGCAGAAGGGGCGTATGGGGCCTGCTCTGAGGCATCGATGTGGGGATGATGATGAAGAGATTGAGACTGAGAGTGCTCCCTCTCCACCTAGAGTTCGAAATAAGAATGCCTCCAATGCCCCTATGCCTACTATGACTCGAGACTATGTGCATGAGCGGGTCAAGAAGGCCAGCTTTTGGGAGAGGACCCTTTGTTGCATGAACGTTGACATCCGTAAGCAGCAGCATGCATCCTACCAAAGCAACTGTCGCATTGAGAAGGTCCTCAAGGAGATCAAAGAACAGGGTGTTGAGGATAATGAGGAAGGTGAGGATGAATACAATGATGAGCATGGTGCTCAGCAGTCCACAGAGTCTGACCACACACTCTCATTTGGGGCATGGAATTCCCAACAAGATAGCTTGGTGGATTGGAAGACCTTTGCTGATGTCACCTCCGGTTTCGGGTACCAGGGTACCTCCTCTTCTCGCCCTCACGGGAAAGGGCCTGCTGTCCCTGAAGACGATGATGATGACTATGATGAGAGTGGTGATGACCAGGATGAGCATGAGGATGCTGAGGATGACGAGGATGACTATGACTACTGAGTTATTGGGGCGCTAGCTTAGGTCTTTTCCCTTTTTCGGCGTTTCGATTCCAAAGGGGGAGAAGACATTCTCATCGTTTTGCATGACATTCTCATCGTTTTGCATGGGTTTGGGGCTTTGGATTTGCTACTATCTGCTTTTATTTGCCATATTCGAACTTGAACTTCATGTGTGTTATTTGCTGTTCATGTGTGTGACTATATGCTTGTGTGCACTATCTATTGTAACTCATGTGAGATTTATGTGTGTTATCATTGATACTATCTACCTTGCATGATTTACTTAATTATCTTATTACACATAGTCAGGGGGAGCCCCATATATAATTTTATTCCATGCAAATCACTTGTTGTCATCGAACACCAAAAAGGGGGAGATTGAAAGGGCATTTATTGTCATAATCACTTTTGGTGTTCGTTAGCAACAAGTAGATCATTTTACAGTTTGTCATTGTCCACATGTTGGTATCATGATAAGTAAAAAGCACCCTCACACTTGGGAAAAGTCCATACTCATGTGACACAATTCTGGAAACTCTAGACCGGAGTCTCCGGTGTGGTCCGGAGTTTCCGGATCTGTCTCCGGTGGTGACTTCAGGATCTTGGTTGGGACATTCTGACTAGGGGTCCGGAGCCTGCTCGGGAGGATACTCCGGAGTCTCCGGTGCTGGCTCAGTCCGGAGTCTCCGGTGTTGGAAGACCGGAGTCTCCGGTCATGTTGGGTCGTAGATGGCCTGGGTCATTCAGATGGGTGGTCTGGAGGCTGGTCTGGAGATTGGCCCTCCGGTCTGACTTTTCTCCAACGGTCAGAAAACGGTTCGTGGAGGGAGCTGCCTATAAAAGGGGACCCTTATCTTCTTCCTCGAGTTGCTCGAGCTGCTCAAGAACACCAACTCCATTAGAGCCACCAAATCTACAAGATATCTTCATCCAACCATCCAAAGTCATTGATCTTTGTAGAATCGAAGGAGGAGGCCTTGATCTACATCTTCACCAAGAGAGATCTTCATTTCCCCCTCATTCACTTGAGGGCCCCCAAGCTCTAGTGTTTCTTTGGAAACCCTAACTTTGATTTGGTTCTTACAAGCTTGTCTTTGATTTGTCTTGACAGCTTGCTTGTATTTGGGAGCCTCCAATTAAGTTGTGGATGTGTGCCCTAAACTTGTAAAGGTGCCGGCTTCCACCTTGAAGGTTGCCGATATAGTGGAAGGTGGATCGATCCCGTTGGGGTGAGATTCATCGGAGAACAAGGGAGGCCTCTCATGGCGTTGGTGGTTTGAAGCCACCCTCTCTCCAAACGTAGACGTACTTCCACTCAAAAGGAAGGAACTACGGGAAACAAATCCTTGTGTCTCTGCATCCACTCCTTTGGTTACTTCTATCCTTTACCGCACTTTACTTACTTGTTCTTGCTTAGTGTTGTGATAGTTATTGCTTGGTTTTCATATAGGTAAATTCACCATAGTTGCATAATCTAGATAATTTACCTTTCTTGTCAAACCCTAATTTGAAAAAGAAGAAAATTTGAAGTATCACCTATTCACCCCCCCCCCCTCTAGGTGCCCAGACGATCCTTTCACCTAACTTAAAGACGTTAAAGAAAAGTACTTGTTGCGAGATAACCCAAGAGTTTCCTTGAGTCTTGGAAGTTATTACTTCAGTAGTGACTTCTCCTTATCCTTTTTGTTTGCTTTATGTGCCAAGAATGACCTCTAATGAGAGGGAAGTAAGATTTGGGGAGTTGCTGTCCCGAAACAGATTTCTATCCTCCACCATAAAAATTCGTGAGGATTATCTATTACTCGGATTGAGATCACAATTTACTAATAAATCCCCCATTATGTTATCTAACTTTAATTAGTTCAACACTTTTTTATTTGAGCAACAGAAGATGTTCGAAAAAATTGGTTTCTACATGTTGATCTGTTTTGATAGATTTCTGCCATTATTTGCATTTGCTTCTTATTGATTCCTTTTTGAGTTCTCTTTAGGTGAATTGAGCTTTTTGAAGGAGTTACTACAGTAGCTTGTGTTTTTAGTGAAAATCATTACTGTTCCAAAGCTTTGCCAGGGGTCAAATATCTTTTGAATACACTAATGTTGCTGATGAAGATTGTGTGAAGTTTTGTATGAAGGAAAAAATTCAGGTGTAGAGAGAGAATGATGCGATGAGATGAAGAATGGACAAAAGCTCAAGCTTGGGGATTCCACCATGGTTTCACCCCAAGAAATATCCAAGAGGTACAAGCGTTAAAGCTTGGGGATTCCCAAGGAATCCCCTTCGTCATCAATAAAAAGCTCAGGTTTGTCTAGACACTTCGTTTTTATTGTTTCATGCACAGTTGTGTTGTTCTTTGAGCGTCTTAGTTTTTGTTTGCTTTGCTTAGGTTGTTTATTTTGCTTGAATAAATTAGTTTGGACCCCGTTCTCGCTGTGTTGTTTTGCAAATAAGTTGCTTGGTATTGGAAAGGAGTAGTAAGTTCTTGCTTGAAGTGCAAGAGGAGCTTGCATTGACTATGACTTAGACTTTAGCATGACATGCTAGGTATTGTTTTGACCTTATGCTTAGTGATTATTGTTGTAGCATGTCTTGTTCCAAACAATTGGGATTTCTTAGTGTGCCTTGAAAAAATTATGCGTTGTTTTAGCATGCAAAAGCATAGTATTGTGGTATTCTCCTTTAATGCTTTGTTTGGGTTGACTTGGCACATGCTCACACCATGTTATGACTATGACAAGTCACCATAGCCTCTATGATCATTTAGTCCTTGATTTGTAGTACCACTCTATGCTTTGATTAGTAATGTTTTGTTGCTCTGTATGATTATGGCCATTATGCTCTCTTAGTTGGTTTCTCCAGTCTTTTGCTAGCATCCACTTGTATGAGTAAGTTCTACTCATGCTTCTAACTCCCAAGAAACCAAGTTATTCCAAAGTGTCCACTATAAACTCCTATGCATGGTGTGTTACACCATTCCAAGTATATTCTTGTTTTTAGCTATCTTCCAATTAAAAACTATTTTGTTATGTGAAAACTTAGTGATTAAAGCCCTCAAAAACTTGATGGCACACTTTATATTCCTTTCCCCTAATAAACTTGAACCAGTGTGTCATCTATGTTGTATATGCTTGCACTTATACGTTGTAATTAGCAAAACCGTGCTGTCACGGAGAACGTTTTCAACATTGCACTTGTACTTTGTACTTAGTTGATATCATGCTCTTTTGTCTATGGATATCACCGATGTGAAATAAAGAGGGAACTTGTAAGTCCATGGAGTTTGTATCCTGTGTTAGAGAAACGCCTGGGCCGCTAGCCTAAGCCATGCCTAATCATGGTGGAAACTTGCAGCATCACCATAGTGACATCTATGAAGCATTCTTCTTATAAAAAAGAGACACATTGAGAAAAGAGGAAAGAGAGAAAAAAGCACCATATTCCCATGGTAAATAAAAAGATTGCTGAGATGCTCATTGTCTGCTTGCCTTGTCATTGTGGTTATGGGATAGCTCATGTACCATGTGCAAGGGGTACCCCGTTAGCGGTTCTCAATGATATGTAAATAATTACAATGACAAGAACTTACAGGTGACTAAAGTTGAGTAGCATGAGGTGTGGCCCTCGTATTCAAGGGTCTTGAGATTGCCAACTTATACTTTGTCAAGCATATACTCCAAATTTGTTCACTTTAACCTTAATCACTTCAAGATGCTTATGATAGGGGAAATGAGGGCTGAAAGCTAACAAGTACCATAATTTTTGGAAGTTCTTTTTGAAACTTGAAATCCCTGCTTCCTTTACAAAAAGTCCTTTCTTACACCATTATTGAGTCTCCACCTTCTACCTTTAGGCACCATTAAGAGAGCATAGTTGTCATTCTGTGTGCAGTGTTCCAAAGCTTATTGATTGATGCATATTGTGATATTACTTGTTCTTGTACTATTTGTTTCTAGTCACCCATGTGAACTTTGAAGGTGTCATATGCATCTATTTGATACTCTATGAGGGACAAGCTGAATGCCACTATGCTACGTTTTCTGTTTGTGAAACAAACAAACGTTTTTCAATGCATGTTATTCATCATCTTTGTTTGTAGCTTATCATGTTGCATGCATAATTACTATGTCCTATTATTAGAACTCCATCTTTCATGCACATGTTTAAAGTTTTTTGATCCCAGCTTTCAATGCTTGCAGATGGTTGGATCTTTATTGTGAGGGTGCATATCACCTCAAAAATTATTCTTTTTATCAGTTACCTACTCGAGGACGAGCAGTAGTTAAGCTTGGGGATGTTGATACGTCGGAATCGTATCTATAATTTTTTATGCTCCATGCTTGTTTAGTATCTACTTTTATTTGCTTGTCTACACTTTGAGGTGCTTTTTACATGTTTTCTGGTACTAACCTATTAACAAGTTGCCACAGTGCCAGTTGCCTGTTTTTTGCTGTTTTTGGTTTCAGAAAAGTTAGTAAAGAAATATTCTCGGAATTGGACGGGACAAATGTCAAAGTCAATAACTTCCCGTGGGGAACAAGAATCCAGAAGACGAGACAGAGATGCAAGCCAGGGCGGCCAGACCCCCCCCCCAAGGTAAGGGTGGGCCCTGCCCCATGCCTGGGTAGGGTTTGACCCCTCTGGCCGCCTCCTTGGCCTCCCCCTTCGCCTATAAGATGCCCCCGATGCAGAAACCCTAAGCAGCCGATCAAATCTCCACGAAACCGTCTGTAGCTGTCGCCACCATCGTCCCTAGATCGGGGGGATCTGCAGTTCTTCCCGGCACCCTACCAGAGGGGAGATCATCCCGGAGGCCTTCTCTCCGATATGATGCGTGAGTAGTTCCACCTTGTACTATGGGTCCATGTAGTAGCTAGATGGTTGTATCTCCTCCTTTGTGCTTTCATGTATAGATCTTGTGAGCTCCATTCATGATCAAGATCTAATCTATTTGTAATCATGCATGTTGTGTTTGCGGGGATCTGATGGATATTGAGATTATTATGTTGGTTTGATTAATGGTTTTGTCTTTATGATTCTATCATGTCTGTGTTGTTTGTGATCTTGCATGCTCTCCGTTGTTAGTTGCTATCTTTTCCAAGTAGTTGCTAGTGACTCCAAGAGGGGGTATTTATGCTCGATAGTGGGTTCATGCCTCTAGTTTCCAAGGGAAGTGACAGAAATCTCTTCGGTTGTAGATGTGTTGTTGCCACTAGGGAGAAAACAACGGTCTCTTGTTCATGGAACATGTGGACTGTTTACCTTACACACTTTGCTTAAAGCAGTTGTCTGTTGCTTGCAACTTAATACTAGAGGGGGTTCGGATGATAACCTGAAGGTGGACTTCTAGTCATAGATGCAATTGGATGGCGGTCTGTGTATCTTGTTGTATTGCCCAATCGAATCTCATAGGATCTTTCTAACTAGTAATTGCATTGTTATGCCTTGCTCAGTTCCTGTCAATTGCCCTAATGTAATTTGTTTACCCTTCATGCCATGTTGTTTATCTAAGGAGAGCACCTCTAGTGAACTATGGACCCCGGTCCAATCTTTACCATTGATACATACTCCACTGTTACTTGTTTACATGTTGCAAACCATTACCTTCCACACCATATGTTTAATCCTTTGTTACAACAAACCGGTGAGCTTGACAGCCTCACTAATTCGTTGGGGCAAAGTCTTGAGTTTGTGTTGTGCGGGTCTCCGCTTTGCCAGCAGCACCTGTGTGACATTTCCTTCCTCCTACTGGTTCGATAACCTCGGTTTCTTACTGAGGGAAAACTTGTTGTTGTGCTGCTTCACACCTTGCTCTTGGGGTTCCCAACGAAGCGCTCCTACATCAACTCAGCGCTGCATCACCACCCCTTACCCCTTCTATGCATTGGTTTTCGGAAGGATATAATCTATGCATCCACATCTCGGGATTCTATCCTGAGTATGTTCCTTTCCCCTTGTTCTATTCTGACCTTTTTCTACCAGTTGGTAGTCAAGTAGTAAATGTGCATCAGTGTCTTCCGATGTAATATACTCTTGTGGTCCATCAAGATAAACCATTTCGGGATGTCCGGGAAAAACAAACTCCGGTACCTCATCATATCTAGGACCAGGTCAAAGTGTTGTAATCCATAGATTAAGAGGTGTTCATAAGCTTCTATCTATTCTACCATAAAGTATCACACCCTTTTTTATATTAAGAGGTTGTGCTGAGTTTCATGACCCCTTAATGAAGTGATGCTCTTACACATATTTACCCACCCTCACTCGAGCTTTCGCGCTCATGAATGATGCGTGTGCGTAATAATGTGTCCATTTGATATTCTAGCAATATTCATTGTTAGAACTCAAAGGATAGTTGTGTCATTCTTAGCATGATTGGTTAACCCTATCACTAAGAAAAAGTATGACTGTGATACCAAGTCGGATATTCTGGTACACTCTCCTCGGTCAAAGAGTTAGGCTGGTGCGGAAGCTCTAAGATGGTTTCTTCTTGCCTTACAAAGAAAGTTCCCTCTCGAACGAAGTGACATATCGATGGTTCGTGATATTCTAGATGTCTACTAGAAATATCGACATGTTGCGACATGACCATGTTGTCAAGTTCTTGAGCAAGCAAGTTCTCTGAACTGCTCTTATCTCTAAGGATCTGCACTGGATACCCCTGAACTAGTTGGTTGAGCTTAAACAACAACTTGGAGAGTTGTAAGACAAAAGCTTTATCCGACTTTGTTCTTTCTTAAAGGATTGTCTAGTTTTGTTCGTGTTGAAGAAAGATAGTATTTCCTTTGTGGATATATTATCTTCCCCACCTTTTATTTGATTTGGGATATTGTCAAGTCAAACTCAGTTCCAAGGACTATCTTGATGGTATTTCTACTTGTGATGTTTCATTCAAGTACATCTTCATGTATTTTGGTCTGACCAATATTCTTGCCTTGTTCACGCAACACATGAGTACATCTTCTCGGAGTGTTTTGATAAGTTGTTGTTGAGCCCATCAATGACATCCTTATATTCTGCATGCTAGACAAGATTCATATGGAAAAATTGACATTAATGTTGGAAACTTTTGAGAACCATTCTTGAGTCATCTCGAAGTATGTGTTCTGGATGTTAGAAGTAACCCTCTCCGATTCATGTGCAAATTTTGAAAGATGTCGCCGTGGATTCGAGTAGAGTTAACTCTGTTCCTTAAGGATACACGTGTATTTTATTGTTAGTACTTCATATGTAGGCAGTTGTCTATCGACAAGTTGCTAAATACATGGGTCTAGCAATCTAGCTCATTCTTTTAGAGCTTGACACTATAGTCCATATCTTGAGAATCTAGTAACTTTCTCTTTGTGGTAAATGTTGCAAACTTTCTATTTAGACATGCTGAGTCTGAAGAATCATCTCGCCTGACCAAATCTGAATCTCAAGCAGATACGATGGTTGGTGTTCCTCAAGGTTTTGACATAGGTCTCTCTGTAATATGGCAAGATTGTTGTAATGGTTGACACACACTTAGCCGGAAAGACCTTTTTTCATATTCTCTTGAATCAGCAATAACAACCACTCTTCATAAGGCTTCTTCTATGATTTATTATAGGAGTTGTGCTTATGGTCTCCTTTGTCTCCGAAGTACAACCTTTACTTGATGTTTGATTTCTCGAACATCAAGGAGAACATTTAAAGTAGAGTTGCTAAATGTCTCTCGGTCGATCCTCCAGACCCTTTTATGTTGGCAATCATTTTGGTTGTGCCAAATAATTGAAGTCTGAGAATGAAGTTTCTTTCTTGTCGTGTCATCAGGAATCTTATTTATTATTCATCTTAGTGGTGTAAAGTGATATCATGATTTTTGGCAGAGAGTTTGATAAACCTGGATGAATAAAGAGTTTCCTTCATTTTCTCAGCCATGTTTTAAGAGTGACTATGAATTTGGTAATGTGTAGTTTCTCTCATTACATGTTCCTTGTGACTTTTACGAGTCCTCTCCACCAAAACACCTTTCTATCTTGGCCTTCAATTGAATGAAAGAGTGACCCTTTTGTGTCAAAAGTAGTTCAACGGCTTGGCTTTGTTGATCCATGTCTCTGTAACCTGAAATATCTACTTAAGTTGTTTAGTAGAGGTTCTATATCGAAGTCTGTTGTTATATTCTTTCCGTTGAAACCTTCCTTCTCAGAAGTTTAAATTCTTCTGAAGCTCCATGGTCTCAATCCTTATGAAGACCATCTATCTAACATTTGAAACCATCTCATTTTATTTCATCCATACCCTTGGCGTGTTTCATGTTTGTCATCTCAGAGTTGTTTTTAAACATTCTATCCATGAGTTGACCATGAGATACTCTGTGTGATGTTTAGTGTGTTTCCCTCTTATCTTTAGAGTGACCATGTTTCTTTCTCTCTCTGTCTCTATTCCTACCTTTGGCATCTCGGGTCGAGATTCTCATAAGGGGGATAGAGCTGTAACACCCCAGCTTTAGCTAAATAGTAACTTAGGTTGGTTGTGCATTCATGAGAATCATCTCTTAAACATGAATTTAAGAAAACTAATGGAAACCCCAAACCCTACTCTCTCCCTCTATTTGAAAACAATTCAAAAAGGTTTTGTATTTTGAAAAGTATCAAAATGTAAGGATCCCAAATTGCCTAAAGGGGTTCCTACAATATTTTATATATTTTGAAAATCTTCTGGTACTTCTGAAATTATTCAAAATAGAAATTGAATCTGAAATACAAAAGAGAACAACAGAAAACAAAAATAAAAATGTTTTATAAAGAAAAACTAGAGCCAGACCGTTCCAGGCAGCGCAGCCCAATTTCTTTATTTTCCTCCCTCCCTTTTCCGCGGCCCATCCCTGGCCCAGCCAGAGCCCACCCTTCCCGGTACACCTTCGACGTCTTTTCATTTTGTTATTCCTCGCGTCCGACGGGAAGCAACTCGCTGTTGTCGGCCTCGCCGTCGATCTCAGCCGCCTACTCACCGCCGTCCATCGAGCATCAGGAGAAGGATAAGACCGAGCCGTGACGTGTCACTCTTCCCCTATTCCTTTCCATTCCCTTCCCCTGGCTCTCTCTTCCTCTTCTCTTTAGAACCAGGAACCCTAGTCGTATGGCCGCCGCGTCGCGTCGCCGTTCCCCACCACCCCTCGTCGTTCCGAGCTCATAGGCGTGACCGCCGTGGTCGCATTGGTCGATTGCCGTGGCCAGCTCTAGCGGAAGCCGCCTCCTTCGCTCCAATCGCCACCTCTTTCCTGAGCTCCGGCCACCATCTCCATGGATGATTCCACCCTCCCCCAGCCTCGCCGACAAGCTTGCAATATTCCTGGTGAGCACGCGGTCCTCCCCGACCCTCCCCCCCTCTCCTATCGCTCTGTATCGCACTGCCGTCGTAGCTCCCCGTGCTCTGCCGCCAGACACCGATGTAGACCTTGCTCCGGTGACCTATTTTGGGCGGCGCCGACACTATCTAGCTCACCTTGCAGCCCCGGTTCGAGCCACGTACCCATATCGCGCGCGTGCTCGAAAACACCGGCGTTGATAAACCTGGATGAATAAAGAGTTTCCTTCATTTTCTCAGCCATGTTTTAAGAGTGACTATGAATTTGGTAATGTGTAGTTTCTCTCATTACATGTTCCTTGTGACTTTTACGAGTCCTCTCCACCAAAACACCTTTCTATCTTGGCCTTCAATTGAATGAAAGAGTGACCCTTTTGTGTCAAAAGTAGTTCAACGGCTTGGCTTTGTTGATCCATGTCTCTGTAACCTGAAATATCTACTTAAGTTGTTTAGTAGAGGTTCTATATCGAAGTCTGTTGTTATATTCTTTCCGTTGAAACCTTCCTTCTCAGAAGTTTAAATTCTTCTGAAGCTCCATGGTCTCAATCCTTATGAAGACCATCTATCTAACATTTGAAACCATCTCATTTTGTTTCATCCATACCCTTGGCGTGTTTCATGTTTGTCATCTCAGAGTTGTTTTTAAACATTCTATCCATGAGTTGACCATGAGATACTCTGTGTGATGTTTAGTGTGTTTCCCTCTTATCTTTAGAGTGACCATGTTTCTTTCTCTCTCTGTCTCTATTCCTACCTTTGGCATCTCGGGTCGAGATTCTCATAAGGGGGATAGAGCTGTAACACCCCAGCTTTAGCTAAATAGTAACTTAGGTTGGTTGTGCATTCATGAGAATCATCTCTTAAACATGAATTTAAGAAAACTAATGGAAACCCCAAACCCTACTCTCTCCCTCTATTTGAAAACAATTCAAAAAGGTTTTGTATTTTGAAAAGTATCAAAATGTAAGGATCCCAAATTGCCTAAAGGGGTTCCTACAATATTTTATATATTTTGAAAATCTTCTGGTACTTCTGAAATTATTCAAAATAGAAATTGAATCTGAAATACAAAAGAGAACAACAGAAAACAAAAATAAAAATGTTTTATAAAGAAAAACTAGAGCCAGACCGTTCCAGGCAGCGCAGCCCAATTTCTTTATTTTCCTCCCTCCCTTTTCCGCGGCCCATCCCTGGCCCAGCCAGAGCCCACCCTTCCCGGTACACCTTCGACGTCTTTTCATTTTGTTATTCCTCGCGTCCGACGGGAAGCAACTCGCTGTTGTCGGCCTCGCCGTCGATCTCAGCCGCCTACTCACCGCCGTCCATCGAGCATCAGGAGAAGGATAAGACCGAGCCGTGACGTGTCACTCTTCCCCTATTCCTTTCCATTCCCTTCCCCTGGCTCTCTCTTCCTCTTCTCTTTAGAACCAGGAACCCTAGTCGTATGGCCGCCGCGTCGCGTCGCCGTTCCCCACCACCCCTCGTCGTTCCGAGCTCATAGGCGTGACCGCCGTGGTCGCATTGGTCGATTGCCGTGGCCAGCTCTAGCGGAAGCCGCCTCCTTCGCTCCAATCGCCACCTCTTTCCTGAGCTCCGGCCACCATCTCCATGGATGATTCCACCCTCCCCCAGCCTCGCCGACAAGCTTGCAATATTCCTGGTGAGCACGCGGTCCTCCCCGACCCTCCCCCCCTCTCCTATCGCTCTGTATCGCACTGCCGTCGTAGCTCCCCGTGCTCTGCCGCCAGACACCGATGTAGACCTTGCTCCGGTGACCTATTTTGGGCGGCGCCGACACTATCTAGCTCACCTTGCAGCCCCGGTTCGAGCCACGTACCCATATCGCGCGCGTGCTCGAAAACACCGGCGTCGATGACCATCTTGAAGGGTTTCGCGGCATAGTAAATCAAAATTTACTACGGATGCGAACAGAGGGAAAGCCAAGATCTAATCTAGGAGATGCAAACAACGAGAGAGATTGGATTAGATCTTCATACCCTTGAAGATTCGCACAGCGGAACGTTCGTCGGAACATGGGTGATGTAGTCGTACTCGCTTCTCCTCCTCGCGATCCGATCCGATCTAGCACCACAAGTGGCGGTGCCTCCGTGAGATGCACACGTGCAGCACCTCGACGTCTCCTCCTTCCTCGGTCCAGCAAGTATGGTGGAGAGACGGATTGGATCTACAACACGACGACGTGGTGTATATGGTGGAGAATTTCTGCAGCAGGGCTTCGCCTACAAACAGTTGGGAGGGAGAGAGGAGGGGCAGCAGGGCGGCTAGGGTTGGAGGGGAAGGTGTGTGGGGTTGGTGTGCCCCCACCCCTCTTTATATAGAGGGGGGCACAGCCCTATCCCCTCCCCCAAGCCCAAACCGGCGGCCCCAAAGGATAAGGAGTGGGGGGCAAGGAAACCCCTCCCTTCTAGAAGGTCTATCTCGAGTTTAAACCTCTCTAGGCCGGCTGGGCCCTATGGGGCCTTGTGCCCCTGGCCCAATGCGGACAGAGCACTCCCTCATAGGCCCATGCCCCCTCCCGGAAGGTGGGGCCACGTTGGTCCCCTTCCGGAAGGTTCTAGAAGCTTCCGGTACAATACCGATTAACCCGGAACAATTCCGAACTCCAAAAACTGCACTGCCTTATATGAATCTTATTCTCCGGACCACTCCGGAACCTCTCGTGATGTCCCGGATCCCATCCGAGACTCCGAACAAAAACTCATAAACCAATTATCCAATCTATCCTACCGTCGAGACACGTTAAGTGTGTGACCCTGCGGGTTCGAGAATATGCAGACATGATCTTCTATCAATAATCAACAGCTGGGTCTGGAAACCCATATTGACTCCCACACATTCATCGATGATCATATCAGATGAACCACGATGCCAGGATTCAATCAATCCCATATATATATTCCCTTCGTCTCGCGATATTTTACTTGCCCGAGATTTGATCGTCGGTACCGTCATACCTAGTTCAATCTCATTCACAGCAAGTACTTTACTCGTTCCGTAATCCGATATCACTTTGTGATTAACTCCTTAACCACATGCTTGCAAGCGGTGTTGATATCGATTACCGAGTGGGCCCGAAGTATATCTCTCCGACTTGGGAGGGACAAATCCCATCTCGATACATACAACCCAACAGATACTTTCCGATCACCTGAGAGACACCTTTATGATCACCCTCTCATAGGATGACGTTTGATGACCTCAAAGCTTTCTTCCGATACCAGGGAGTTGTATTATCTCATGTCTAAGGAATACAATATTTGACATAAGAAAAGCTTCGCAAAGACGAACACGATGACACGATCTAATTGCTTCGCTTAGTTTGGGTATGTCCATCATATCATTCTCCCAATGATATGATCTCATTATCAATTGACAACTCATGTCTATGGTTAGGAAACCTTAACCATCATTGATCAATGAGCTAGTCCATAGAGGTGTACTAGGGACACGGTGTTGTTCACAAACCACACAAGTATTAAAGTTTCCGCTTAATACAATTCTAGCATGGAATATAAACATTATCATGAACAAGAATTATAATAATAACATCTTTATTATTGCCTCTAGGGTATAATTCCAACAGTCTCCCACTTGCACTAGAGTCAATAATCTAGTTTACATTTGGCAACAATCTCACACCCATGGCACTGAGGTGCTGATCATGTTTTGCACGCGGAAGAGGTTTAGTCAACGGATCTGCGACATTCAGATCTGTATGTACTTTGCTAATCTTTAGATCCCCATCTACTATATAATCTCAGATTATATGAAACTTGCGGTTGATATGCTTGGTCTTTGGATGATATCTTGGTTCCTTAGAGAGTCCTATGGCGCCAGTGTTGTCACACAATATCTCCAGTGGGTCCAATGCACTTGGAACCACGCCAAGCTCAGTGATGAAGTTTCTGATCCAAACTCCTTCACTTGATGCTTCTGCAGCAGCCATGTATTCCGCTTCTACTGTAGATCCCGCGATCACGCTTTGCTTGCAGCTTCTCCAGCTCACAGCTCCTCCATTCAAAATATAAACGTATCCTGTCTAAGATTTGGAATCATCCTTGTCGGTGTCGAAACTAGCGTCGACGTAACCTTTTACGACGAGCTGTTCATCACCCCCATAGACTAAGAACATTTCTTTAGTCCTATTTAGGTACTTTAGGATGTTCTTCACGGCTGTCCAGTGTTCCACTCCTGGATCACTTTGATACCTTCTCGTCAAACTAAGAGCATTGGACACATCTGGTCTAGTACATAGCATGGCATACATGATAGAACCTATGGCCGAGGCATAAGGCACTTTGCTCATAGCTTCCCTATCATTTACCGTAGCTGGACACTGAGCCTTGCTCAATATCTTACCTGACAACATAGGCACTAAACATTTCTTTGCCTTATCCATTCTGAACCTTTTCAGAACTTTGTCTAGATATGTACTCTGGCTTAAAGCTATCATGCGTCTTTTTCTATCTCTATAGATTTTGATGCCCAATATATAAGCAGCTTCACCTAGGTCTTTCATTGAAAAAAACTTGTTCAAATAACTCTTCACATCGTTAAGCATGTTAATGTCATTTCCAATAATCAATATGTCATACACATATAGTACCAGAAATATCACCGAGCTCCCACTCACTTTCTTGTAGATACAAGCTTCGTAGCAATTTGGAACAAATCCAATGCTCTCGATCACTTGATCAAAATGAAGGTTCCAACTCCGAGATGCTTGCTTTAGTCCATAAATGGAACGCTCAAGCTTGCATACCTTATCAGCATCCTTAGGATCGACAAAACCTTTGGGTTGCATCATATACAACTCTTCATCAATGTTGCCATTGAGGAACGCAGTCTTGACATCCATCTGCCATATTTCATAATCATGAATCGCAGCAATTGCTAATAAAATCCGAATGGACTTAAACATCGCTACGGGAGAGAAAGTCTCATCGTAGTCAACACCTTGAACTTGTCGAAAACCTTTCGCGACAAGTCGTGCTTTATAGACGGTAACATTACCATCCGCGTCCGTTTTCTTCTTGATGATCCATTTGCACTCAACGGCCTTTCGGTCGCTAGGAGGGTCCACCAAAGTCCATACTTGGTTTTCGCTCATGGATCCCAATTCGGATTTCATGGCTTCTAGCCATTTCTCAGAGTCTGGGCTCATCATCGCTTCCTCATAGTTCGTAGGTTCACTGTCTTCAACTAACAAGACAGTCAAGACAGGGTTGCCGTACCACTCAGGAGGGGCACGCGACCTTGTCGACCTGCGACGTTCAGTAGCAGCATCGTCCGAAGCTTCATGATCCTTGTCATTAGCTTCCTCGATTGTTGGTGCAGGCGGCACTGGAACAATTTCAGGTGTTGCGCTACTCTCCAATTCAAGAGAAGGTTCAATAACCTCGTCTAGCTCTACTTTCCTCCCACTCACTTCTTTCGAGAGAAACTCCTTCTCAAGAAAGGAACTGTTCTTTGCGACAAACACTTTGCCTTCGGTTCTGTGATGAAGGTATACCCAATAGTTTCCTTAGGGTATCCTATGAAGACGCATTTCTCTACTTTGGGTTCGAGCTTGTCCGGCATCAACTTCTTGACATAAGCTTCGCATCCTCAAACTTTAAGAAATGACAACTTAGGTTTAGCACCAAACCACAGTTCATACGGTGTCGTCTCAACGGATTTAGATGGAGCCCTATTTAAAGTGAATGCAGCGGTTTCTAATGCATAACCCCAAAATGATAACGGAAAATCAGTAAGAGACATCATTGATCGGACCATATCTAATAAGGTTCGATTCCGGCGTTCAGACACACCATTGCGCTGTGGTGTTCCGGGTGGCGTGAGTTGCGAAACAATTCCGCTTGCTTTAAGATGCGTGAGAAAATCATAACTCAAATATTCGCCCCCACGATCGGATCGTAGAAACTTAATCTTTCTGTTGCGATGGTTCTCCACTTCATTCTGAAATTCTTTGAACTTTTCAAACGTTTCAGATTTATGTTTCATTAAATAGATATACCCATATCTACTTAAGTCATCGGTAAAAGTGAGAAAATAGCGATATCCACCGCGCGTCGAAACACTCATCGGTCCGCATACATCGGTATGTATGATTTCCAACAAGTCCGTTGCTCGCTCCATCATACCGGAGAACGGGGTTTTGATCATCTTGCCCATGAGGCATGGTTCGCATGTGTCAAATGATTCAAAATCAAGAGACTCCAAAAGTCCATCAGAATGGAGTTTCTTCATGCGCTTTACACCAATATGACCTAGACGACAGTGCCACAAATAAGTAGTATTATCACTATCTACTTTGCATCTCTTAGCCTCAATGTTATGGATGTGTGTTTCATTCCTTTCGAGATTTAGTAGAAATAAACCATTCACAATAGGTGCATGACCATAAAAGATGTTACTCATATAAATAGAACAACCATTATTCTCCGATTTAAATGAATAACCGTCTTGCAATAAACACGATCTAGAAATGATGTTCATGCTCAACGCAGGCACATAATAACATTTATTAAGGTTTAAAACTAATCCCAAAGGTAAAACTAAGGAGAGCGTGCCGACGGCCATCACATCAACTCTTGATCCGTTGCCAACGCGCATCGTCACCTCATCCCTCGCAAGCCGCCGTCTATTCCGTAGCTCCTGTTTCGAGTTACAAATATTAGCAACTGAACCGGTATCAAATACCCAGGCACTACAACGAGGGATAGTAAGGAAAACATCAATAACATGTATATCAAATATACCTTTGATGGTGCCAGCCTTCTTGTCCGCTAAGTACTTCGGACAGTTGCGCTTCCAGTGACCCTTGTCCTTGCAATAGAAGCACTCAGTGTTCGGCTTAGGACCAGACTTGAGCTTCTTCTCAGCAGGGGCAACGCGCTTGCCGCCGCCTTTCTTGAAGGGCTTCTTTGCTCCCTTACCTTTCTTGAAGGTGGGCTTGTTAACCATCAACACATGATTGTCCTTTTTGATGTCCACTTCCGCGGCCTTCATCTTTGCGAAGAGCTTGGTGATCGTATCAGTGGAACCAATCTGATTATGAGTCACTACAAAACTTTTGTAGCTGGGAGGGAGTGATTGCAGAACCCTGTCAATCTTGAGCTCCTCTGGAATCGTGCATTCTAGTTGTTCAAGGCGTTGAGTGTAGCCGTCATCTTAATGGCGTGCTCACTAACGGAACTCCCTTCCTCCATCTTGCAGTTAAAGAACTTCTCAGAGATCTCATATCTCTCAGAACGGGCCTGAGTCTGAAACATGGTTTTCAGCTCTTCGAGAATCTCAAAGGGCCCGGGATAGTCTTCAAAACGATTTTGAAGTTCCGGTTCCATAGCAAACAACATGGTGCTCTTAATCACACCATAATCATCTTTGCGCGACTGATAGACAGCTTTCTCATCAGCTGGCGCAGTTGCAGCAGGGGGGTCACCTAACGCTTTCCCAAGGACATAGTTCTTTTGACCGCCAGAGAGAATGATTCTCAGATTGCGGAACCAATTGGTGAAGTTAGACCCATTGTTTCTAAGCTTTTCCTTCTCAGCAAAAATGTTGAAGTTGAAGTTGGACTTAGCCATTTGATCTACAGTATTTGCAAGTACAAATTAGACTATGTTCATGATAACTAGTTCAACTTTTAATCAAATTACTAGATGAACTCCCACTAAATTCAACATCCCTCAAGTTGTTTAGTGAACACGATCCAAATTCACCATACCTAATCCGATCATCACGAGAAGAGATGTGGTTTCAATGGTGGACAACAAAGTGTCGATCATATCATTCATATGACTCGTGCTTAAACTTTCGGTTCATGTGTTCCGAGGCCATGTCTGTACATGCTAGGCTCGTCAAGTTAGACCCAAGTATTTCTGCGTGTGCAAAACTGGCTTGCACCCGTTGTATGTGAGCGTAGAGTCTATAGCACCCGATCATCATGTGATGCTTGGACACGACGAACTTTCGCAATGGTGCATACTTGGGGAGAACACAGTTTTTATCTTGATCTTTAACTGAGGAATCATCTTATAATGCTACCGTCGCGATCTAAGCATAATAAGATACATAAAAGGATAAACATCACATGCATATAACTTTATGTGACATGGTATAGCCAATCTTCGCGCAATGATCTCCATCTTGTGCATTCCGGCATGATCTCCATCACTCCACCATGATTGCCTCCACCACGAATAGCAACTACAACTATTGCTAACTACTTAGCGATAAAGTGAAACTATTACATGGCGTATAAGAAGTTGACACACAGGTCATACACAATTATAAAGACAACCATATGGATCCTGCCGGTTGTGTACTCATCGACATGCAAGTCGTGAAACATTACAAAACATGATCATCGCATACATTATACACATCACATCTTGGGCCATACCATATCACAGAAAACACTCCCTGCAAAAACAAGTTAGACGCCTCTACTTTGTTGTTGCATGTTTTACGTGGCTTATGGGAGTAGATGCTAAGAACGATTCTTACCTACGAAAGCCACAACGGTGATATTATGGTTGCCAAACTCCGGTGTTAATCCCATGACAACTATAGTGAGAGAAACTGGCATCCACTAGCCGCATGTGTGGAACAAGCCACACGTCAAGTGCGGAGCCGGTCTCGCGAACGACGTCGCGTAAGGTTGGCCTGGACCGCTTCAATCTCACTATCCCGCGTCATAAGAAGAACACAAACAAGAGGCTTGCAACAGAAAACATCAACGCCCGCAACAACCATGTTGTGTTCTACTCGTGAAACACATCTACGCATAGATCTAGCTCTCATACCACTAAAGGGTTTCGCGGCATAGTAAATCAAAATTTTCTACGGATGCGAACAGAGGGAAAGCCAAGATCTAATCTAGGAGATGCAAACAACGAGAGAGATTGGATTAGATCTTCATACCCTTGAAGATTCGCACAGCGGAACGTTCGTCGGAACGTGGGTGATGTAGTTGTACTCGCTTCTCCTCCTCGCGATCCGATCCGATCTAGCACCACAAGTGGCGGTGCCTCCGTGAGATGCACACGTGCAGCACCTCGACGTCTCCTCCTTCCTCGGTCCAGCAAGTATGGTGGAGAGACGGATTGGATCTACAACACGACGGCGTGGTGTATATGGTGGAGAATTTCTGCAGCAAGGCTTCGCCTACAAACCGTCGGGAGGGAGAGAGGAGGGGCAGCAGGGCGGCTAGGGTTGGAGGGGAAGGTGTGTGGGGTTGGTGCTCCCCCACCCCTATTTATATAGAGGGGGGCGCAGCCCTAGCCCCTCCCCCAAGCCCAAACCGGCGGCCCCAAAGGATAAGGAGTGGGGGTCAAGGAAACCCCTCCCTTCTAGAAGGTCTATTTCGAGTTTAAACCTCTCTAGGCCGGCTGGGCCCTATGGGGCCTTGTGCCCCTGGCCCAATGCGGCCAGGGCACTCCCTCATAGGCCCATGCCCCCTCCCGGAAGGTGGGGCCACGTTGGTCCCCTTCCGGAAGGTTCTAGAAGCTTCCGGTACAATACCGATTAACCCGGAATAATTCCAAACTCCAAAAACTGCACTGCCTTATATGAATCTTATTCTCCGGACCACTCCGGAACCTCTCGTGATGTCCCGGATCCCATCCGAGACTCCGAACAAAAACTCATAAACCAATTATCCAATCTATCCTAGCGTCGAGACAAGCTAAGTGTGTGACCCTGCGGGTTCGAGAATATGCAGACATGATCTTCTATCAATAATCAACAGCGGGGTCTGGAAACCCATATTGACTCCCACACATTCATCGACGATCATATCGGATGAACCACGATGCCAGGATTCAATCAATCCCATATATATATTCCCTTCGTCTCGCGATATTTTACTTGCCCGAGATTTGATCGTCGGTACCGTCATACCTAGTTCAATCTCGTTCACAGCAAGTACTTTACTCGTTCCGTAATCCGATATCACTTTGTGATTAACTCCTTAACCACATGCTTGCAAGTGGTGTTGATATCGATTACCGAGTGGGCCCGAAGTATATCTCTCCGACTTGGGAGGGACAAATCCCATCTCGATACATACAACCCAACAGATACTTTCCGATCACCTGAGAGACACCTTTATGATCACCCTCTCATAGGATGACGTTTGATGACCTCAAAGCTTTCTTCCGATACCAGGGAGTTGTATTATCTCATGGTCTAAGGAATACAATATTTGACATAAGAAAAGCTTCGCAAAGACGAACACGATGACATGATCTAATTGCTTCGCTTAGTTTGGGTTTGTCCATCGTATCATTCTCCCAATGATATGATCTCATTATCAATTGACCACTCATGTCTATGGTTAGGAAACCTTAACCATCATTGATCAATGAGCTAGTCCATAGAGGCGTACTAGGGACACGGTGTTGTTCAAAAACCACACAAGTATTAAAGTTTCTGCTTAATACAATTCTAGCATGGAATATAAACATTATCATGAACAAGAATTATAATAATAACATCTTTATTATTGCCTCTAGGGTATAATTCCAACACATTTGTAGGTTGCCGGCGACGTGACGTCACGCCCGCGTCATGCTGACGTAGCCGCATGGGTTCGTCTGCCTTCTTTGAACTTTTATGCCACTGTGGCGTCGACGTGCCTCAGCCCCACCTGCCAGCCGCTGCCTCGTTGACAAACAGCCCCACTGTTAACACCCAGATTTTTAATCCCAGATGCATGTTATGCCATACATCGCAATCCCAGGATTACCATTTTTGCGAGACATAACAGAGTGGATATCACCGTACATCATCCATTACAAACCATACATAAGGTCTTACAACAAATAAGGATCACATGATCCAGTCTTAATACAAATCAAGCAGCGGAATAACGTAATGATAACGGTAGCGTGGGCGAAGCTCCATCTTTATGGTCACAGGCAATGCTGAGGATGGGAGATGGTCCTAGTTGTCGTAACCTTCCTGCTCTCCGTCTTCCTGATAGTCCTCTTCATAGTCTGGCCACGGGAATAGCCAGGGATAAAGCCATGAGTACTCTTTAAGTACTTGCAAACTAAGACTAACAAGTGAAGTGGTTTTTGAGTAGGAAATACTAAGCTCTAGGTTGTTTTGCAAAAAGGCAGATTTATCTCTACTGAGTTCAGAAGCAAAGAAAGCCAGTTGAAAGTTTTATAACACCTAAGTGGGAACTTGAATTTCATATCACAACCCTGTTTTGGTCAAGTCAAGTCATAAATCATTTCAAAAGTCATTTTGAAAACATCTGACGACGAAACAATATGGCCACTCCAACTATTCATAACCGCGGACGCGGCTATTCGAATAGTTTGACACTTTGCAGAGGTGGTACAATTTCACCACAATATTCGATACATCCGTCAGGAACAATCCTGAATTCACCGTACTCAGTATGTGGATAATCAATCCTAACCTTTCAATTACACGCCCTAGTATAGGCACCTCTCATGTGAGTTTGGCCTCCCAACCATGACCAACTGTCATCTTGGGAACTGCACAGGTGGACAATCTACACAAGGTAGCCTCGGCTCAAACCTTGGCCGCAAGGGAACCCATACTAAGGTATATAAATTTCTAGTCAATCCCTACCCAAATTTCTGGTATTGTGGTTGTACGGTAAAATTGGAATGGTATCGCATCCAGACAATCATCAGTTGTATAAAGGGCTAAGGCTCATGCCTTAACATTTTCTTCATCAAAATCATCTGTTGTTCAAGAACACATGTCAAAACATTTCAGTAGAATGACTAATCATTCTAAGGTTTTCATAATCAATTTCACCAAGTATTCCCATCTAAAGTTATCAAGTTTTATGCCTAGCACTATCATCTACAAGTGAGGGTGAACACTAAGGAGGGGTGGTAATCTAGTGTGACTTATCTAAATTCAATATCATGCCTTAGGATGACATCAAGATTATCTAACTTAGGCCAAGTTTTATGCTCTTTATGCTACCTTTAAATATGTTTCTAAATTCTACAAGTCACTAAGTAAACTCTAATAGAAAGCTTTGATAAAGAAATAAAATAACTGAGCTTGCAAACAAAACTAGGATTGGGTATAATCCAATTTATCTAACCAAGCATGCTTAATGCATTGCATAGGTTATCTAACTTTCATAGTTGCAAGTGTTAGCTTTCTTAGATAGTAGCTTGCTAAGATATTAGTATAAGCTTGCAAGGTTTAGCTTGCTCAGTTAATAGCTTGCCTTGTGCAGAGCAGTGGTTGAAGTTCTCCCCGGCTTCTTCCTCGTAGTATTCTCCTTCCTCCTCGTATCCTTGGTCGGTACTAGCATCTATAAATAAATACGAGGTACACAATCACCAAACAATACTTAATTACTTCTATTTATCACACCAAGGTTTTCACTAGATGATCTATTATCATCACAAATATTACAATCATTAAGGCAATGTTTCATTTCCTTTATTTTAGAAAATTAATTTCTACTCACTGAAAAACTTCTTAAGATTTAATATTCTCCAACTAAAACATGGGATCATGTTGACACATGTCATCACCACATATTTCAGTACTTGGGAATGTGATTTAAAGTGGTGTCACAATTTAATAAGGTTTAACATTTTTATTTTTATTAATTAAAGTGAATAGAATGGCCTATGGGGCATTCTTTTATTGCTTGTCCCATATTTCTGCAAGTAAACCTAGATATTTTTATATATTAAGAAAGGTCTAGTTAAATGTGATTTTTGAGAGTTGGAATCAACTCAAAAGATTTTGTTGTTGAATTTTGAAAAATATTTGAATGCAAAAAAACTTCTGCCTTGTTATTTTTACTATAGGTAATCTACAAATCTAAATGGTTTGAATCCAACAGGCTTGGATTAAGAAATCTAGTACCTTTCTAACAAAATTGGTTTCATGCAATTTGGTTCAGGGAATCGAGCTAGATTGATTTTTGAATCTAGGTACAGAACTAAGTTTGAAACTAAATTGGAAAATATAAATTCAAAATAACTGGGTTGCGCGGAATGTTAACTGGGCCGGCCCACGGTGCACAGCGCACGCGCGGGTGGGTTTAAGTGACTGACCCCACCAGTCAGCGAGACAGGGGGTGTGAAACGGTACGGGGTGATCTAGGCCGTGCGATCAGACTCTAATCCAACGGCTGAGACCTATCGTCTCCGTCGGGCAACGTCGGCGAGACAGAACCCTAGCACGGCCAGTGGGGGTCTACGGGGGCTCACCGGGGCTCAGGCGAGGGTTGGTGATGGGGGCGAACGACGAAGTCGACGACGGCGAATCTCCTGGTACCGGCGACTTCTCGTGGGGCGGCTCCAATCGATGGCTCCTTTCTTCCTCCTCCGTGGCAGACTCTGGCCAAATTCCGGCGATGTGCTGCTCACCTTGCTCCGGGGGTGAGGTGGGGTGCTTCTGAGAGAGAGTATCCTATCTATTGCATTACTCCCTTTGAGCTTATATTACCTGTTCCACTGCTCCTAACATAATTAGGTTTGGCTTGTGTGCTCTGCTAGAGCTTATATCTGTGTCTTGCTTAGCCATGCATAGCTGTCAGTTCTGGTTCATCCAGATGATGTATCAGATGCAAATAATCTAGTATGACAGGAGAACGTGGTAAGATGAGATCAGAAGTGATATGATATTAAACATGCTAAGGCCTGTATGGGAGGCCACGGTGGGATGTGGTTTTTCTAGTCCCGTGCTCGCCACCACTAGGAACTGAGTTCTTGCCTTTGGAACCGAGATGAGCGTACAGCCACACGGGGCTTGGGAACCCCTTGCCTGATTAACTTGCCTAGTAGATTCCATGAGTCACATAGTTCGGGCCTTCTATTCGACATGCATTCTGGATCTTCTAGAAGGCGGTGAAGGAGGTGCATTCATAACAGGTAGGTAAGCATGGCCGGGGTTGCTTGGGGTAGATAGCGCCCCTGGTAAAACAACCTCGCCTCGTATCTTTAAGGACCGGCTTTGGGACTTGACCCGTTACGGCGAAACCATCCATATTGCGTGACTCATGGTCTCGGCGAAAGCAAGGTAAAGTTCGTGGCCAACCACCCTCTGCCAGCCTTCCAAGGAAGAGGGCTAATAACTTGGCATTAAAAGTCGGTTGGTACGTGTGGGTAAAGTTGTACACCCCTGCAGGGTAATAATCTTTTTGAAAAGTCGTGTTCACGGTTATGAACGCTTGGTGACTAGATTCTAAGATCATAGAGAACTATAACCTAATCATAAAACGTGGTAGATCAATGTGTGCTTAAGGATGCTTTCTCATGGGTACGAGGGGGTGATCCTAGTTGGTAGATTGTGATGATTTGGTGGATATCAAAAGATGATGATCAATACTTTGGAGATGTCGCTCTCTTATCCCCTTTTAAAATACTCTGATTAGACGAGCTTCTTCTCCCTCTTGTTTTATAAACAAAAGATGGCTTTATGCAAAACAACTCCACCAGCCATAAGTCTTGCGGAGTACACCCTGTACTCATCCTTTCTTTGTTGATACTTTGGGCAGCGTAAGTGTTCCCTGAAGATCATTTTCGTACTACATCGCGACCGACGAGTAGCTTGGGGTTCCCGGTCGGCAGCCTGGAATATATGGGCTGGGACGTCATCGTTATGCTTCAGGCCTCTTAGGCCATTTGTTAAGTTTGCTATACTTAATAGCATGATTTGCCTTCCGTTGTTTGATGTTTGTGGTCAGTGACCTCTGCTTGTAATAATTTGGTTCTCTGCTCAGTTATGAGCTTGCTATATTAATTTTTGTCATAGGGTCACTACTGTGTTATCGATTCTTCAGTGGATTTTCTCGAGCTCAAGGTTAAGCTTATGTCAGACGGAGGTCTGGGATTTGTTTAGCCCTGAACCCGGGGGTGTCATAAGAATATGTGATGATGTTCATCAAAAACAAACAAGGTGTTGTTGTGTTTCTCGTTTACATCAAAGCTTACCTTCAAGATTTGTTTCAATAATTGTTATTTTGGTCAGGTATTATGAGAACAAAAGGTTGTTCAAATAATTACCGTATTTCATATAAGATGGATGATTTACAAGTCTGGTTGGAGAAATCACTTCCATAAAACTAATGCTAAAAATGTTGAAAGACAAATGATTAAAAGATCACTTAAGAAGTGACATCGCTGTTTAAATTATACTGGAAATAAAACATTAAGAAAATTAATTTTGATGTAATTTTGGAGTCTTTTGATTATGATCAAATGACGCTTGTGAGACTTTTATGGAGATAATTGAAACTTCGTTCAAAGGCCAAAGAATAACGAATGACTAACTTATTAGAATTTGTACATATTGATGTATGTAGTCCATTATATGTAGTCGCGAGCGACGGATTTCAACTTCATACGTTTTCTCCGGAAATTTGAGTGAATATATGTGCATATTTACTTAATTAGGAAGAAGTGTGAAATATTTGAAAATGTTCAAAGACTTTCAAGATGAAGTGGAAAATCATTGTAACAAGAAAATAAAGATTTTATGATTAGATCATAAAAGAAGATATTTGAGTTACAAGTTTAAGATAACACCTAAGATTTGAGGAATCGTTCCATGGATTTGCATTTCTTAAAACACCATATGAGTATGGAGTGTTCGAGATATGAAATGAAAACTTGTTTGACATGGTGAAATCAAAGGTGTAAGATATAAAACTTTCATTGTATTTTAAATATTAAATATTTAGTGACTACTGCTTTTACACTGAAAAGAGCTCCATCATGATCCGTTGAAATGACACGATATAAGTTATGGTCTGGGATAAAACCCAAGTTGTCCTTTATTAAACTTTGGTATGCTAGGCATAAGTACAATGTTTATAACCAAAGTCGGATGAGCATGTATTTGTATGTTTTTTCGAATAACCGTTGGATGTTCCTCCATAAAACCAAAGACAAAAGGTGTTTGTCGCTTAGAACATCAAATTTCTTGAGAAGGATTTTTTCGTGAAAAGTTAAGTGACAGGGCAATAGAACTTTGATAAGGTTATTGAAACTTATCTATATGTGTGGAGTTGCGCATCACCGGAAAGTGTCCCAAAGGAAGCAAAAATGCTCATGGCTCATGTGCCTCAAAGGTTGTGGTCACGGAGTTCTAAGTTTCTATTGAACCGAGTAGGTCGGGTAAACAATCAAATAATAAAATTTGAGAGTAAAACATTATTGTTTGACAATGATGAACCGATTATATGCAAAGAAGCAATGATGGGCCCTGACTTCATTAAATGGCTTGAAGCCATAAAATCCGTGATAGTTCCATACACAAAAAATCAAGTTTTTGAACTTGGAAGACCCTCTGGAAAGTGTAAAACCTATCGATCGTATTTGGATCTATAAATAGACATGTATGTATTACATCTATGAAATAGTTGACATATCGGTAAAGAGTTTACAACTATGTTCAAGAAGTTGACTATGACAAGATTTGATCTTTCATAAGCGATATTTAGTCTGTACGGATTAATGTAGGAACCAATACATATAATTTTGGTATATGGTAGTTGAACAAACAAAACAAAGTTATTCTAATAGAATGGTTACCTAGGATGTGTACATGACATGATCCAAAGGGTTTTGTTCATTAAAAGGATGTTAAAATCGCATGCAAACTTCATTGGTTGAAGTATGCATCACGGAGTTGGAATCTTCACCGTGATGAAACTGTTAAAAGAGTTTAATTTCATCGCAGACGATGAAGATGCTTGCATTTGTAAGAAATTAAGTGGAAGCGCTAAGACATATTTCTAATACATTATGTGAAGTACATATTGTTGATTGAAAATGATATATCTTTTATTGACACATGTTAAAATTTTCATTTTGATGAAAGACTTAGGCAAAACCCGAATATTAGGTATCAATGTCTATATGGATAGATTGAGACGCTAATATGGTTGTGCAAAATGTACATAGATAAGATATTGAATGAATTCAATATGGAAACGACAATAAAGGTACTTGTTGCACAGGAAGGACTGAATCAAGATTCAAGTGTTTTGACACTTGGTGAGTGAAATCACAAGAATATTTTGATCAATCATGTTGTGATATGTACACATCCAGATATATCATGTGCTCTAAAAATGATGAGCATATACCAGAATGATTCATAAGATAATCATTGGACGATAGTAAGGATATTATTATGATCTTTGGAAAAACTAAGAATATGTTATTTATGTAGAGGTGACAAATAGTTCATTCTAAAGTATTACATTGGTACTAGTCTTGTCACAAGATACAAATTAAGTTTGTCTCAATTTAAACTATGGGTGGCACAATGTAATGGAAAGGAAGTTCCATAATGGATTTGGATGAGTTTCAAAGTTAAGACATTGTGACAGATACTACAACAATAGGCTAAGTATATACTGTTATTGTAGCAGCAAAAAAGGGCATTTGTGTCAAGTAGTTTGTTATCAAACTAGGTATGGTTCACAACGGGTTAGTACTATGAAGATATATTGTACGACAATATTGTCAACATGTTTTAACCCCAAGGAACTAAAGGTCTCACCAAAGGACCAAATTTATACAAAGTCATATCATTATAGACTAAGTGATGCGTAGAGACGCAAAGACATGCAATTACACATGGATCTGAAAGCGCCGGATCCGAAGATCGGTTGACCACTAGCAATCGTGTACATACAATTGTATCGACATGTTTTAACCTCAAAGACCTAAAGGTCTCACGAAAGGACCAAATTTGTATGACGAATTGAAGAATGAGTGATGCGTAGAGACGCAAAGACATTCAAATACACACGGACCTGGAAGTGTCAGATCCGAAGAATATGTTTACCACTAGCAATCGTGTATATACAACACTAGAAATTCATAGGTGTTGAATGCATAAAGTTTTTCAAACTAGATTATTGACTCTAGTGCAAGTGGGAGACTATTGGAGATATGCCCAAGAGGCAATAATAAAATGGTTATTATCATATCTTTATGTTTATGATAAATTTTTGCATCCCATGCTATAAGTGTATTAATAGGAAACATTAATACTTGTGTGTTTTGTAAACATAAAAGAGTCCCTAGTAAGCCTCTTGTTAAACTAGCTTGTTGATTAATAGATGATCATGGTTTCCTGATCATGGACATTAGATGTTATTAATAACAAGATCATATCATTAGGAGAATGATGTGATGGACACACTCCTATAGTTAGCATAGCATAAGATCAAGTGATTTAGAGTTCGTTTTCTACAAGCTTTAAAATACATAGTAACCTAATCCTTCGACCATGAGATCATGTTAATCACCATCACCAGATGAGTACTTTGATGACAACAAACACCACTTCTGTAACTGGGTGGTTATAAAGACGGCATTGGGTATTTTGGAAGTATGGATTAAAAGGCATGGATTAAGAGTGGGATTTGTCCATCCATATGACGGATAGATATACTCTGGGCCCTTGATGTCTACATACACTTCTATTCTTGTAGACAGTGTTGGGACTCCAAGTGTAGAAGTTTGTAGAACAGCAACAAGTTTACCTTAAGTGGATCACCCAAGGTTTATCGAACTCAGGGAGGAAGAGGTCAAAGATATCCCTCTCAAGCAACCCTGCAATCAAGATAGAAGAAGTCTCTTGTGTCCCCAACACATACAATACACTTGTCAGGCGTATAGGTGCACTAGTTTGGCGAAGAGATAGTGAAATACAAGTAATATGGATGATTATAAGTGGTAATTCCAATCTGAAATAAAAATGGCAGCAAGCAAACATGTAGCAGGACTGATTGTAAATGGTGTTTTCATGCTTATAAACAAGGCCTAGGGATCATACTTTCACTAGTGGACACTCTCAATAAACATATAATATCTTCTCTTCACTATGCTACCCTGAACTACTCTCCGGTTGGATAAAGAACACTAATCCACGGTAGGGCTATAAAGAACTCCTTAAAGTTCGCATTCCCCATCTAGGTAACCCCACATTGTCACCTTGAGTGCTAGATGGTTCCAAACAAACACCAGAATTTCATAGAGACATCCAACTCAAATTATAACTCATGATAAGTATTTCTGTAATCTTTAGCCTAAGAGACACACACGGTGGTGCACACTGTCACCTTCACACACGTGGGACAAGGTGTCTCCGGAGATTACATTAATAAAAGCACTTGAGTGGCATAATATATCTACTTATTCAACTAGATTACAAAGCTCATGATCACAATAAGATAACGCATAAAGAGAGAGATGAACACATAGCTACCGGTAGAGCCCTTAGCCTCGAGGGAGATCTACTCCCTCCTCATCATGGGAGTCAGCAACGGCGATGGATATGGCGGTGGAGTCAATGGAGATGGCCCTGAGGGCAATTCCCCATCCCGGAAGGGTGTCGAAACAGAGACTTCTGTCCCCCGAATCTCGTCTTCGATGGCGGCGGCGGCACTGCGGAACTTTTCGTGGATTTCTGATATGGTATTTAGGGTTTTTGCCTCGGGGGGAATATATAGGCGAAGGGGCAAGGTCGGTGGACGTCCGAGGGGCCCACACCATACAGTGGAGCGGCCAGGTGGTGTGGTTGCTTCATGGCTACTCTTCGTCTCCCCTTCGGACTCCGTGTCGTGTCAGGAAAAATAGGAACGTCTGCTTTTGTTTCGTCCAATTCCGAGAATATTTATTTACTAGCTTTTCCGAAACCAAAAACAGTAGAAAACAGGAACTGGCACTGTGGCATCTTGTTAATAGGTTAGTTCCAGAAAATGCATAAAAATGCCACGAAGTGTAGACAAAACATAAAGCAATTGGTGCAAAACAAGCATGGAGCATCAAAAATTATAGATACGTTTACGACGTATCAAGCATCCCCAACCTTAACTCCAGCTCATCCTCGAGTAGGTAAGTGATAAAAATAATATTTTTTTAGGTGACATGCACCATCACAATCTTGATCAAGGTATTGCAAAGCATTGATAGTTGGGATCAAAGTACTCTAACATAAGCATGAAAGATATATTTCTAACAATAAGACATAGCAACTATGTTGCAACATGAAAGGCAACACAAACAAAAAATCATGAATAATGCTTTGAAAGTCGTTTGTTTGTTTCACATATAGAAAACATAGCAAGAGTGGTAATCAGTTTGTCCTTCATGGAATAGAAAAACATAAATGCATAGGACACCTTCAGAGTTTATAAGGGTGACTAGATACAAATAATTTAAGAACAAGAAATACAATAATTATGAATCAATCAATAAGTTTTGGGATAATGCACATTGAACTAAGAATGACAACTATGCTCTCTTAATTGGTGCATAAATATAGAATATGGAGACTCAATAGAAAGTAAAAAGAAAGGCCCTTCGCAGAGGGAAGTAGGGATTTCAAGTTTCATAAAGAGCTTCCAAAAAATATGGTACTTACTAGCTTTGAGCTCTCATTGCCCCTATCATGAGCATCGTGAAGTGAATAAGGTTAAAGTGAGACAAATATGAGTTATATGCTTGACAAATCACAAGTTGAAAATCTCATGCCCCTTGAGTACGAGTACCGTTCCTCATGCTACTCAACTTTAGTCACAGGCAAGTTCTTGTCATTGTAAGTATATGTGTATCATAGAGAACCGCCAACGGGGCACCCCTTGCCCCATGACACAGGAGCTATCCCATATCAAAATGACAAGGCAACAGACAATGAGCATCTCAGCAATCTTTTTATTTACCATGAGCATGGTTTTCTTTTTTATTACTTTTTCTCTCTTTTTATTGAAGATGCTTCATAGATTGCTCATTATCGTTATGCTGAAAGTTTCCACCATGATGAGGCATGTCTTAGGCTAGCCGCCCAGGCGTTTCTCTAACACATATAAAAACTCCATGGACTTAGAATATCCCCTTTTATTTCACACCGTCGGCATCCATAAACAAAAGAACATGATATCAACTGAATAAATAAGTGCAATGTCGAAAGCGTGCCCCATGATAGCATGGTTCTACTAACTCCCAACCCATAAATTGCAAACATATAAGCATCATAGATGGGCACAATGGTTCAAGTTTATTAAGTGCAAGAAAATAAAGTGTGCCATCAAGTTCGTGAGAGCTTTAATCACTAATTTTCACATAACAAAATTTTAATTTGGAAGATAGATAAAAACATGAATATACTTGGAATGGTGTAACACACCATGCATAGAATTTATAGTGTACTCTTTGGAATAACTTGGTTTCTTGGGAGTTGTATGCACGAGTAGAGCTCATACTCAGTACAGGTGGAGGCTAGGAAAATACTGGGAGTGACCAACTAAGAGAGCAACAATGGCCATAATCATGTAGAGTGACAAAACATTATTAATCAAAGCATAAAGTGATATCACAAGTCAAAAACTAAATGATCATAGAGGCTAAGGTGACTAGTTAATAGTCATAACATGGTGTAAGCATGTGCCAAGTCAACCCAAATAAAGAATCAAAGGAGAATACCACAATGCTATGCTTTTGTATGCTAAAACAACGCATGATTCTTTCATGTCACATTAAGCAATCTCAATTGTTTGAAAAAATTCATGCTACAGAAATAATAACTAATCATATGGTCAAAGCAACATCTAACATGACATGATAAAGTCTAAGCCACAGTCAAAACAAGCTTCCTTTTGTACCACTATAAGCATGAAACATTCTACTCTTTTCCAACACCAATCAACTTATTTGAAACAACTCACAAAGATAATAATAAATAAATACCATAGAGCATGTATCACCTAACTACAAAGAAGAACTAAAAAGTTCTAAGCAAAAAGAAGAAGAAAACTAAAGCTAAACGCAGTGCTAGCAAAAGAGAACACTCACAGAACAATAAGAGTGCAAACTAGAGTGTTGTAAACAATGAAAATGGAGCGTGTCTTTCTCCAAAATAAGTGTGTTGGGATCCAACCAACTTATTACAGCAAACAAATCAAAATAAAACTAAAAACAAAAACAAAGACGCTCCAAGAACAACACATAGTGCATGAAGCAATTAAAATATAGTGTCTTGAAAGAAGACATGAGGTTCTTTATTGATGAAGAAGGGGATGCCTTGGGCATCCCAAAGCTTTGAAGCTTTTACTTCTTGAATATTTCTTGGGGTGACACGAGTGGCATCCCCAAGCTTGAACTTTTGTCCATACTTCATCTCATCACATCATTCTCTCCCTACACTTGAAAATTTCCTTCATACAAAACTTCATACAATCTTTATTAGCAACATTAGTGTATTCAGGATAATAAACCTTTTTTGGGTTTAGTTTCAACTCAAGTAAATCATCCATTAAAACATAAGCTACTGTAGCAACTCCTTTTAAAAACTTAAGTGATCGAAGAGAACTCAAAAAGAAACCGATTAAGAGGCAAATGCAAATAATGGCAGAAATCTGTCAAAACAGACCAGCAGGTAAAGACCAATTTTTTTGAAAATCTTTTGTTGCTCAAATAGAAAAGTGCAAAACTAACGAAAGTTAGCTAAATACCATGGGAATATGCACAAAACAATTCAGATCAGTATGAAATTCTGGGATTTTTTACGATTTTTTACAATGAAGCACAAAAATCTATTTCGAGACAGCAACTTCCCCAAATCTTACTTCCCTCTCATTAGAGGCTATTATTGGCACATAAATTAAATAAAAATGATAAGGAGAGGTTGCTACAGAGGTAACAACTTCCAAGACTCAAATAAACAAAAATATATTGGGTTGTCTCCCAAAAGCTCTTTCTTTATAGCCATTAAGATAGGCATGATAATTTCGATGATGCTCACATAAGAAATATGAATTGAAGTAAAAGAGAGCATCAAGAAGCAAATATAAAAAAAATTAAGTCTAACCCACTTCCTATGAAAAATAATCTTGTAAAGAAACAAGTCATGAAATCACAAAGCAACAAGCATAGGAAATCAAAACAAGTGCAACTTCAAAATTTTCAACATAAAGAGGGGAAACTTAATATTGTTGAGATACATAAAACCATGTTTACCTCTCTCATAATAACTTTCAGTAGACTCATGAATACAATTAACAATATAACTATCACATAAAACATTCTTATCATGAGCCACATGCATATAATAATGATTACTCTCCACATAAGCATAGTCATTCTTATTAACTGTAGTAGGAGCAAATTCAACAAAATAGCTATCATTATTATTATCATCACCATAATCATCAAATATAGGAGGCATATTGTAATCATAATTAATTTTCTCCTCAATAGTAGGTGGACTGAAAATATCATAATCATCAAATATAGGAGCAAATTCAACAAAATAGCTATCATTATTATTCTCATCACCATAATCATCAAATATAGGAGGCATATTGTAATCATAATTAATTTTCTCCTCAATAGTAGGTGGACTGGAAATATCATATTCATCATTGTAATCATCATATATTGGAGGTATAGTATCATCATAGCAAATTTTCTCCTCTAAAGTTAGGGACCTAAAAAGATCATAAAAACTAGCTTTCCCAAGCTTAGACGCTTCCATAGCATTAGCAATAATGGTGTTCAAAGAATTCATACTAATAACATTGTTATTAGCGTGCAAATAAAGTTCCATAGGTTTTTTAATTTTCTCTTCAAACACTTCATGCCCTAACTCAAGATATAAAGCTCTCTAATTTTTTTGTTGTTTTCCATTAAGCCTAACTAGTGAAAATAAAAACAAGAAACAAAAAGATATAATTGCGAATCTAAAGAAAATAACTTCGAGCACTCACACACCAGCAACAGTACTAGATGATAGCTTAGTAGCTAGAGGATGTGAGTACCTTTTACCTTACCTCCCCGGCAACGGCTCCAGAAAAGAGCTTGATGTCTACAAACGCTTCTATTCTTGTAGACAGTGTTGGGCCTCCAAGTGCACAGGTTTGTAGAACAGGAGCAAGTTTCCCTTAAGTGGATCACCCAAGGTTTATCGAACTCAGGGAGGAAGAGGTCAAAGATATCCCTCTCAAGCAACCGTGCAATCAAGATACAAGAAGTCTCTTGTGTCCCAACACACCCAATACACTTTTTAGGTGTATAGGTGCACTAGTTTGGCGAACAGATAATGAAATACAAGTAATATGGATGATTATAAGTGGTAATTGCAATCTGAAATAAAAATGGCATCAAGCAAACATGTAGCAGGACTGATTGTAAACGGTGTTTCAATGCTTAGAAACAAGGCTAGGGATCATACTTTCACTTGTGGACACTCTCAATAAACATATAATATCTTCTCTTCACTATGCTACCCTGAACTCCTCTCCGGTTGGGTAACAAACACTAATCCACGGTAAGGCTATAAGAGCACTCCTTAAAGTTTGCATTCCCCATCTAGGTAACCCCACACTGTCACCTTCGGCGCTAGATGGTTCCAGACAAACACCACAATTTCATAGAGACATCCAACTCAAATTATAACTCATGATAGGTATTTCTATAATCTTTAGCCTAAGAGACACACACGGTGTGCACACTATCACCTTCACACACGTGGTACAAGGTGTCTCAGGAGATTACATTAATAAAAGCACTCGAGTAGCATAATAGATCTACTTATTCAACTAGATTACAAATCTCATGATCACAATAAGATCATGCATAGAGAGAGAGATGAACACATAGCTACTGGTAGAGCCCTTAGCCTCGAGGGAGAACTACTCCCTCCTCATCATGGGAGTCAGCAACAGCGATGGATATGGCGGTGGAGTCGATGAAGATGGCTCCGGGGGCAATTCCTCGTCCTGGCAGGGTGTCGGAATAGAGACTTCTGTCCCCCGAATCTCGTCTTCGGTGGCGGCGGCGCTATGGAACTTTTCATGGATTTCTAATCTGGTATTTAGGGTTTTTTCCTTGGGGGAATATATAGGCGAAGGGGCAAGGTCGGTGGACGTTTGATGGGCCCACACCATACGGTGGTGCGACCAGGAGATCCCGCGCCTCCAGGTGGTGTGGTTGCTTCGTGGCCATTCTTCGTCTCCCCTTCAGACTTTGTGTCGTGTCAGAAAAATAGGAACTTTGGCTTTTGTTTCGTCCAATTCCGAGAATATTTCTTTACTAGATTTTCTGAAACCAAAAATAACATGCCCTAGGGGCTAGCCGCACTAAACCCTTGGACTTTGACTCTTGATAGGAACAATATTTCTTCCAATGGTTTCACCACCCCGGGAGGGGGTCACTTGGACAGTGGCATGCCCTAGGGACTAGCCGTACCAAACCCTAAAGGGCCAATTCGTCCAACACTAGTAAAAGGGTCAAACCCTAGTTTGAATAGTCAAATCCTAGTTTGAAAAGTCAAACTCTAGATTTTGGTAAGAGGGAAGACTTGGTGGGAAAGGTTCCAACTCTACCCTTGGTGGCCGAGTTGGGAGGAGGGACATGGCCTGGGTTGGGAACCCTTGGACGGCCGCCCCCACCTATATAATGAGGGTTGGGGGCGCACCCCCCACACACCTTGTCCCTTGGCGCCTAACCCTAGCCCGGCTTAGGCGAAGCCCTGCAGAAATCTCTCCTCCTCCACCACACCGTCGTGTTGTTGGGATTCTGAGGAGATCTACAATGTTCGCTGCCCTATTGGAACAAGGGAGAGGAAGATCTTCATCGAATATCGTACGTGTGACCTACTGCAGAAGCGCTGCTGGAACGCGGCGCCGGAAGGATCGTCTACACAATCTTGAGATCGGCAAGTGATCGACTATATCAACCACGAGAATCTGATCTCGTTAAATGCTTTGGATCTATGAGGGTTAGTTCTCTACAATCTCATTGCACCAATCTCGTAGATTAGATCTTGGCTTTCCATAGAGTAGATCGTGGTTTTGTGTGTTCATGCAATATAATTTTTTTTCCATGCAATGAACCCTACATGAAGTGCAAGCTCAAGATGCGCCATCTCTAGGAGATCACATGCTTGAATATTTTCATCCTCGGTGATCATGGATTGATTAAGACAATTTCAAAGAAGGGGTTTCCCCATGGTGTATGGGGGAGCAATGCATAAGTCTTCATCAAGAAAGCGCGAGCAAGAGCAATCAAGAAAAAGTTCCATAAGGTCATCTACATCAAACTCAAGTGGAATTCTCAAGGGAAAGGTATAATCTTGATAGGTTTTATCTTTTTCCAGTCTCATGTTGTTAATTACGAGACTATTTATAGGATAGATAACCGTACTATCAAGAGGGGTTCTCGAGTGAGTAACTTGATCAAATATTTCGGAGAGATCTCAAACCTTTGCATACTTGGCATAATCTTTCTTGGTTCTATTTGGTTCTTATCCATGAGGGGATTTAGAGCTTGTGTTAATCTCCATGACAAGCTCAAATTCATAAAAAATGGATTTCATATGCGTTCTCTATTGCGTTTTTTATTTGGAGGTTTTTATCGGTTCGTCTTTATAGATAGGTTAATCCGTTCATCATTTTATTATATCCTCCTTTGTTGGACTATGATGGTTCCCTGTATGACCTTTTAGAGTTCGTTACAATCTTCGAAACGAGCCCAAGATCATCAAAATCAAAGTCCAGATGCAAAAGTTATGGTCATTTTCATATTGGTTTTTCTGTCAGTTTTGGAAGGGGCGGAGAATCCGGTGTTGCACCCCCGAGACTCCGAGGAACCGGAGACTCCGGTCCAATTTCCGTCCCCGACTCTGGAAAGAGTGTACTGGGAGCATCTAGAGCTCGCCCGGAGTCCTGACCGGAGTCTGGGCCCCGGAGACTCCGGTGTTGGGGGCAGAGACTCCGGGATAAGTGTTGTGCAATGACTAGTTGTTGCGAGGGGACCAATAAAAGGCCCCCTTCTTCCCCAAGGGGCTGGTTGCTTGCTTTCCCTCTCTCCTCCATTTTTTGTACCTTCAAAAGCTTGCAAATACTCTCAATCCCTCCCATATTTCTTGAATCTTTTTTGGATATTTGAAAGGGAAGATCTAGATCTTTACTCCACAAATCCAACTCTACTTTATGTTAGGGGAACATCTTAGGATCTAGATCTTGAGGTTTCTTGTGTGGTTTTACTCTTGTATTCTTCCTCTCTCATTACCCTAATATCTTTTGTAGTTTTGGTGGAATTTGGGAGTGAAGGACTTGTCATTGCATTAGGTGTATCGGTTTGAGTTCTTCTCGGAGGATTTGGTTGGTAAAATCAAAAAGCTTGTTACTCTTGGGTTCTTGAAATCCTAGACGGTGTAGTGGCCTTGGTGGTGATTATTGGGAGCCTATAATTAAGTTGTGGATATTGCTCCAATCTTGTACGGGTTTGGTGACCACCCTCAAGTGTCCCATAGTAGATCGGGTGCTTGTCGTGTGGCGGGTGCTCGGGAGAATATGGTGAGGCCTCTTGTGGTGTTGGTGGTCTTAGTACCGCCCATCCCTTCAACGATATGTACTCTCTTATAGAGAGGAACTCGATAAAACATCGTCATCTCTGCGTGCCTCGGTTATCTCTTTACCGAGCTCTTTACTTATGCACTTTACTTTGTGATAGCCTTCGTGCTTGAAGTCATATATCTTGCTATCACATAGTTGCTTGTATTACTTAGCATAAGTTGTTGGTGCACATAGGTAAACCATAGTATATATAGGTTTTATGCTTGACAAAGTAATCGTTAGTTTTATTCTGCCTTTATTAAGCCCATCTCATAAAAAAATTAACCGCCTAATCACCCCTCTAGGTGGCCGTATATAGTAGTACTAACCTTAGACTCTATATGTTTGTTGTCTATGTGCAGTTTGGCGTGATGCTGTGGGGAAGGTCGCTGCTGAGGAGTTTGGGCGCTCGTTGGTGGTGGGCGAGGTGGATCTTGTTAGCCGCTTGTGCTGTAGAGGGAAAAGTTGATGGAGAACGACAAGGTTTCTCCCAATTCCCTCTTAAATAATCCCGGGATGGATGGGAGGCTGGTGTCCTCTGCAGATCTAGGCGTCATGGTGATGGTCAGGTCAGGAGGGAGGCGGGATCCGGCCGTGTTGAAGAAGAAGATGATATTTTGACAACGGAAGTTCCCAAGTGACGGCGACGTGCGCTGCCGCTATTCTTGACTGAGAAGGACATTCTGCACCATAGATTGTTGTTCTCTGTTGTTTTTTCTTCCTCCTTAGGGGAGGACCCATGGCTCCTGCGTGGCACCCCTTGTCAAATCAACCCCTAATGGTTCGTCCCCGGCGGTGGGACTGACGGCCATGGTAGCGAAGCAAATCAGCTATGGTGGAGGACTCGATCGTTTTTTCAAAGTTTCCCGTGAAGTCCTTTTTGCAAAATATGAGGGTGGTGTTTTTCTTTATGTTTATGAGGTATACTCTGTAAATGTAACCCACTGCTTGGAATAAAACTTTTGGGTCATGTGGGCCTTTCTCCATTTAAAAAAGGTTCTTTCTTTTTTATTTAAAGGTCCTTGTAAAATTAATCCCACCATTTTATGAATGTGGACCCTTCGGGTCCTTTCATGTTCAAAAAAAAGTAGGAGCGTAGTAAACACAGGATGCGAACAAACTAAGGAGGTTGTCATATTCTGTAGCCATGATTAATTAACAGAATCGCACATAAAATCAATCTAGTCATGCTGTGATTCGGGTATCCCTGCCCTTCAACAAATTCTTCTTTCACACGTATACATCTCCCCAGTTCCAAACGATAGGTGGCCACCTATTTCCGGGACAAATACGAGTAAAGAAAATATTAACTTTCGGTAAGTGTACAGGTGTGTGGAACTTTTAACCATCCTATTTATTACATATTTCTGTAGTAATTAACATGAATGTTTTCACGGGGATGGGGGGTTATCTGTTGTGTGGAAATGACTTTGATTTGTAGAAGGCAAAATATTTGTGTACATTATGGGCTGTTGTCTCATATTAGGCCAAGCATGCGTTCAGCTCTTTTTAGCACAAGAGATGCATTTACTGGGAATGCTATTTATCGCCTAACGCGCGCGCTAGTAGGCTCTGTTCACACTGGCGCGCTGGCCGGCCCATATAACGCTTATTCTTGTCTTATTTGTTTTTTTGTGTCTCTTTTCTCTTTTTTATTTTCTATTTCCTATTTTTTTCTTGTGAACAGTTTTCCAATTCGAATAGTTTTTAAATTTGAACAATTTTCGAATTTGAATATGTTTTCTTCAAATTTGATTTTTGTTTGGATTCAAAATTTGTTCATATCCAAAATTTGTACAGATTCAAAAAAAATCCGATTCGAAATTTGTGCTTTTTTTCAGTTTTAGACAATGTTTAGATTTAAATTTTAATAAAATAAAAAATATCAAAGCAAACTGAAAAGAGAAACTAGCGAAGCACTAATGAACCGGCCCACCCGATAAATCCTTCAAGTGATACCTGCAGGCGGAAAATAGCAGCACCCTGCATTCACCTGCTCACGGCTATATAAACAAGTAATAGGCCGGCCCATGCAGAAGACTCGAAAAGTCCCTCCCACACTTCTCTTGACAAAATTACTGTTCTAACTTCACGACCAGCCGCCGCGTCCCTGGTCACGGCAATGCCGGCGTCGTTGGTGCGAGCTGCAAATGCATGCCGACTTATTAGTTCTCGTACTAGGTAATATGCCCGTGCGTTGCAACGGGAGAGAGCTCATAAAGTAAGTCCTTGTTGGCTCCTGTTTTAGCACATCGACGCAATCTACATTCGTGCCCACTCGACACTTAAGCCTTCTCGACAAATTCCATTAAATGAAAGACCCGACATGCAAGTCATACAAATCGTGGTTGACATTATAAAGTGTTGTACAAAACAACATATCTCTCTCATCAGAAGTATTAAAAAATATTAATGTGTATCCAGTAAGGACAACTTCATAAGCATCTGACTGAAATCTAAATGTTTCCTCAAGCATACATAACTCAGGTAAATGCACAAATCTTTACACATGATTATTTCTTCCCTTTGGTGATTAAAAGCTCTTCGAGCTGGGATATCAAGGTGACCGACTCTCCAACCTATCTTCATGCCTCCATCACTCCCACTCTTACTCGCCGCCTCCAGCAGACTGGTGGGATAGACGACGATGTTGGGCAAGCACTTCATCCAGAACCAGCACCAAAGAGCCCTCTCCATGCTTATTGAAGCTCGTCCATGATTTTGGTCGCCTCCTCAAATCTTGGACTCTTGCCACTACCGCCTACCGACGATGTGGTCTTATCGGTTGGTAGTGGTTTCTGCTTGAAAACATAAAACTGGGCTACTCCTTCTAATGGTTATGCCTTATATATTATGAAACGCATAAGTGCATCCAGGTTAAATGGATGGTACCTCGGCTCAGCTACAGCCGAAGATTGGATGTGACCTTCCGAAGGGTTTGCGAATGGTCAGAAAAGAGCTTATTTACTGAAATTTTAATGGACTACAATGACCTTAACTGAGATCATTTGGACTCGGAAATCAGAACCAAAGGAATTTGTGAATGCTCTGACACCATGCTTCTCTATGCGCTGGTAAAATACACTTGCTAATCATATAATTACGAAAATACATTTTAAAATTAACATGGGACTTTCTGAAACAAACTACACAAAAAAAAGAGACAATAGCCTCACCTTGCCCCTTGTGATCCCCCAGCGATGCTGCGCTCCTATCCTAATATCTCCATGAGAAGTAAAATCAAAATAAAGAAGCATGTTACTATAGAAGGAACCGTGATTTTATTGGAAAAATGATCAGATTAGTATAGGAATGGATGTATGTCAAACCAACTAATCTGAAACAAAATACATCGATCAATCTCCTAAGCACATGTCTGAACTCAGAGTGGTGGTCGCATCATTACAATTGGCTGATCAACAAAATGGTTGGTTATCCCAGCAAATCTGATTAAAATATTTACAACATGGCAATGTTGATGAACATGACCACCTCCAGGATCTTTGCAATTATCATCTCCAGCTTTCCCAGAACCCAGCATACCCAGGAGATATGTGAGACGAAAGAATGCAGGTCCTGCTGAAGCTCACTGTCGATGTTGCCGCCGGTTCTCCCCATCTACTTGGTCAGTGCATAAATCGTGAAATCGCTAAACTTGTTCATTAAACCCGCGACCCAATCCTTCACCCCGAGACTTCACGGTGTCGCCGGTGCCTCAGTGAGCAAAATGAGTATATTACTTGTGGTGTATATTGTACTGGTGTATACCGCTCTTCATGCAATAGTGAGGCTTCCTTCCAATTCAAGGTTTAAATTTGAACAAAATATAGTATTAGGAGGTAGACAAACAAATCATCTTATTACTGGAAATAAGAGCCCCTAGTGATAGTTAGGCTAGTAACTCACTGTATCTATTGGAAACCACTAATAGATTACCAATTCAAAGTTTAAATTTGAGTATGTGGATAACTTGCACCGCAGTTCAAACAAATTTTCATATGCTGGCTAATTTTGAAAACATGGAGATCTATCATACCAAACATAAAAAGACAAGGAGACACTTTTTTTTTCTCTATGCATTAAATGATTTAGCGAACACCAGCTCATGAGTCATGAGATCAAACATGCATAAGAAGGTCATGCATGACTCTTTGGAAGAAGCTATGGCATAGTTGAGAATCAAGCTACTTTATGCGTCCAAGAAAATATTGTTCTTTTCAGGTTTTCTGAGTGCACGTATCACCTGCCACACCCCATGTCCGAACCATCTGTACATTTTCCATTAGTCTCGCGGCCGCCTCCTACATCAAGTTCTCTAACAACTAAAATACTTTAGAAAGATATCATTTTTCTAGTTTGACCGCTAGACAAATTTCATATGTTTGTAAAACAGCAAAATGTTAACAAACAGTTGGGATTTGCAAAAAATACTTGCTGAGATAGTTTGGTCTTTTACACCTGGAATCAATGCTACATCTATCATGATATTCCTTCCATCATGCGTGTCTTTAATTTGGCTGTTGGTTACTACTTATCTCTGAAAAAAAAACCTAAAATTTGTAGAAATGTCCTATCGTAGAGTTAACATCAGAAAAAATGGATAGAAGAACTGAAGAAATAAAATATGCATGATAAAGATGTCAATCATTTCCAGCATTCTGTAGGTACGTACCATGATAAAATGGAGCCCTTTCAGCGGGCCTTCCTCCAAGTCGAGGTTAGCAGCGCCTCACAGTTGCTCCCATGACCAAGTCGCTTGAGTATACTTCATCATGTTAATGATCTAAAACGAATCAGAAAACAACTACTGTAGTTATTTGTATGAACTGGTCGGCAATAGAGTTATCTATTTTTCATGCAAGTACTCAATCCCAAGCGACTTGATATTCTGCGATTAACCTGGAGAATAGTTAGGTGTGCTTGATAGTGCGATAAACGTGAAAGAGGATCCGCTGTGAGGTATTGAGGAAGGACGATGTACATGGTGTGCCCCAACACAAAAACCAATAAATCGAGGAGGTCAGTGAAACAATGACTCGGTAGGGATGAGATCAGCTCGTACCTCAAACCCCAAACACCGGGGGCAGCATGGACCACATCTCCGCTGCTCTCCCCTGCTCCATATGCCGCCGCCCTTCCCTGCTCCGTCCAGTCAGGAAATCAGGAAGGGGCCGGAACAGATCGAGAGGAGAATGGCGAATTGAATCGGGACGGTTACGGCCGTTGTGCGGTGGAGGATAGGAATGAAATAGGGACGGGATCAGGATGTGATCGGGTGGGGCGACGGGAGGAAGTTACGGTGGGGTACATGGCAGCCGCGAGGAGGTCGTTGCAGCGACGGCGTGCGGTGCAGCGGCAGCGACAGAGGCGGCGGAAGGGCAGCGATGTGGGAGTCGCGTGTGAGGGTGATGATTCGTTGGGCTTGGCCTTGGCCCGTTTGGGCGCGTGCGGGGCGGACAGACGGAGCGCGACGAAAAGAACGACGTATCGCAAGACGGTTGACGACGGAACACGAGATTCTTTTTAGATATTAGAGATAATCCTCGCACGAAATTAAAATAAGTCGATCAGATGGCCGAGTTGGTCTAAGGCGCCAGATTAAGGTTCTGGTCCGAAAGGGCGTGGGTTCAAATCCCACTCTGGTCAATGTTTCCTTTACGTTTTATTTTTCTTCATGAGTTTGAGTGTGCTGAGCTCTGTACGTTTTTATTTTTCTTCGTTGTATTGCGAACTGACACCCACGGCCACGTACAACATATCAGTCCAAACTCTGCATTTTCTTAACAGGGGCAGTAAAACTTCCATTCCTTACCCTCTGCATATCTTACCTGAATATCAAGTGCCGTTTCTGAACCTTATTGCCCCCTGCCGAGAGTTCAACAGAGCAACCATAGCAAACAAGCAGTTAAGCAGCACGGACGCTTGCAGGCTCGCATATAAACATAGGACGCTGCTAGGCGGTGGGCGTGCACTATTTCGCGTTGTGCGGTGCTCCTCTTGTCCTAAACCGACAATTTCCTCAAATGGAAAAAAGACCCACGATTGTCTTTCGGAGTACGTACCTGATTGTTTTTGCGAAGCCCGCGCGGGAAAGCAACGGAACGAGCGCTCCGGTTAGACATTGGCATGCGGCCCACAGTTTTGGCTCTATCCGAACACCACTAGACCCGGATCCCCAAAACCCTCCCTCCCATGAAAAACTCCATCGCGATACCTGGCTAGAAGGATTTTCTTACATCTACACGTAATCAGCAGAAACTAAGAAGACCCCTAATCAGCTAGCTAGTGCCGATGATTGCATCAGAAAGATTCATCTCCTTCAGAGCAGTACTACGGATTCTGATCCACGTGCCCACCTTGTAACTTTTAATGCAAGCACATGGAGATAGCAAGATCAAAATAGCAGATCCAACATCTATCTATTAGGTAACTCTCCGATGCATCTCCATGTAATAATATTCCAAAAGATCATTTCCTTAACATATACTCCCTTCGTTTGGAAATATAAGATGTTTTAGGTTTGTGAAGGAGATGTATCCAGACACATTTTAGTGTCTAGATTCATTTGAACCTAGGTGTCTAGATACATTTCACTCACGAACCTAAAACATCTTATATTTCTAAACGGAGGGAATATATATGTACATCCACCAGGCCGTATATGCTAGGAACTAGATATAAATCCTCCTGTTACATGTAAAACTATGACAAATATACACCCAACGGAGACCCAAAACCTGAGTCTTACATGGCACTTGTTTCAGATCCTCATTTCTGATGATTAGACAGGGACAAAAGGATAATACAGAAGTGCATCAGAAAAGTTACTTGTATACCCACAATAACATAGGAAGATGCAAGTAACTTTTAGTAAATACACATGAACCAGTGAATATACAAACTGTGACTAGAGAGAGATATCGACATGGACCTGGTAATATGCATGGAACTTGTAGTATATGAACATGAATCAAGCATTTTTTTGTGGTAAATTTACAGCGACATAGTGCAGCACTTGTGCATTTGGTTTCGTCTTCTAGAAAATGATCAAAATTACAAAATAACAGCTTCACCCAAGCCTCCACATCGCAATAAAGCCGCACTTTGATGTCCATGCTATGTGAGACAGTAGCGAAGATGCCACCAACACAGTCTACACATTTTACCTGACTAAGTATCAATACTTTCATCGATGCTTTAGTCCTTCTACCTTTCGCTGTACACATTGGATCTTGTAGTATATACAGAAGAACCTGGATATAAACAACATACAGAGAGAGAAAGTTACATGCGATATATAAAAAGTTATAGTCCATATGAATTTAATAGCGTAAAGTTACAACCTAGATACTATCCATATGCAAAAAGTTACCGTCCTATCCGCATGCAAAATGTTGCTTGTTGATTACAGTCCAAATGTATAAAAAGTTGACCGTATGCATTTCATACCATGAATATGAAAAAGTTACAGGCCAGATAAAAAATTACAGTCCATAAGAAAAAAGTAGAAACCTAGGTGTATAAAATGTTACGGTCCATACAACTCCATGACCCCTCTGTTGTACATGAGCAAAACTAGTGGAAAAGAAGATTTCACTTCGATTCTAGGGGGATCTACACATCCATGGCCCCTGATGTACACATGAGAAGCTAGCTAGAGCTGCGCGTGAACACTACAACTTAACTAAAAGGGCGTTTGGCTAGGCATCTCCGCTCTGATATCCCGGCATAACTCCGGGCAGAGGTCAAAATAGATAGGAGATGGAGAGATATGTGCTCACCACACAGAATCAAGACGCCGCCAGAAGCTGGGACGCAGGACCTTGCCGACGATGCTCTCCGACGTACTCTGCTCTCAGCCCGGCCCAATCGATGCATCGCCCCTTCGGTGACAACGATGGAGCATGATTCGTGATGTCAATGCAGCACCGTCGCTCTAGACCACAAACACGAAGTTGCGCTCGATGTGTCTTCCGTCAGACAGCTGACCAACGACTCGAGAGATTGGCAGGAGGTGCGGGAAGCAAAATAGCCTGTGGGATAGACGACAAGGTGGGATGGGTAATTTTGGACACGGTAGGTGCGTTTCTGTAGAGAGTATAAGGGTAACAATGGTAGAGAGTATAAGGCTACCCAATAGAAAAAGATATACACATATTCATCAAAATTTACAGGCTAGATGCAATAAATTACATGTTATGATACAGTAGGTATATGAGAGGGTTACAAAATCCACAATCAACAAAAAAAATGCATGCTAGATACAGTCCAGATGAAAAAAATGTTAGATAGTAGTGTAGATATATAAAGATACATCCAATATTTAAAAAAAGGACATGATAAAAATATGAAAAAGATATACACATGCAGTGTGTGATCGAAACAAAAGGTTACATATATGGTTTGACCCCCTTGCATTTAATGTTGGGGATATGCTATATGGGTATCCTCATAGCATGTTTCTTATCCGACTAACCCGGGTGGCCCATAGTTGGTAGCATGGCCTATGGCCTGCTGGGCGGCCCAGTTAGGTGGATCCAGAAGGGAGGCCCATGCCGGATAAAGGAAGGCTACGGTGGAGTCACCAGCGTACCCGGAGTCTTGGAGTGCAAGATACACAAGACTAGTAATAGACGGTGTAGAACTCTGTAACCTGTCCGGCTAGGACTTTTCCCTGTAACCCTAGGATCTGACGACTACATAAGTCGGGCCTATGGGAGCCTTTAGGGCACAAGCTAAACGATAACTTAGACTTTCTAGTCACCTCGCACGGCGAACCTAATCTCTGTAACTCGGCGTATTGCCATTATAGTGATTTATAGCAGGAGTAGGATTCTGCCACCGTTGTGGGATCTGAACCTGGGTAAGCTGTGTTACCTCGTACCCGTTAACCGTCCGCCTTACCCCACGTCTCTAAACACGCACTGTGAGGACCCCTCCATGGCGTACTCGTCGGCAATACCACGACATTTAAAGTGAAAAAAAAGTTTTTACCAGGCATGTAATTACATTCTATAGATGAATTCGAACCAATTTGAACATGGTAGTTACATTCTATAACACACAAAACAACAACACCATCATTACAGGAGAAGAAGCTAATTTGGCGGGGATTCAATGAATCTACTCATCATGAGCAACCTAGCATGTACCAGAAACATGGGATGCATATGAAACTTCAAGAACTTCCTGTTGCGCAACATGGACCTATAGATTTCACCTACTATGCTACATGGGCAACTACGGGCCTATGCATAACACTACACCACAACTACAGATAATCGATGCAGCTATGATGAAATTGACAAAGTAATTGACATGTAAATTAGGTGAACAAAAACATCATGTGGGCAAAAAGCATAATATATCTAGAAATGATGGCATGTATTTTAGATGAAGTATTTACATACACATGATAATAACTCAACCTATAACTCATATTTTCCCTGTAAATTCAAGTATATTATCTACATCCCCTAAGAGAAAAACATCCAACAACTAGGACAACTAGCATGTTTTGCCTGCAATTTTAGTACATTATATACATCCCGGTGAGAGAAAACAAACAAACACCGAGGATTAGTAGCAAATTTTGCCATGTAATTTTGAGAATTATATACATCCCCTAGTGAGAAAAAATAAAATCCAACCACCATGATTACTATCATACTTTGCCCTTGTAATTTATGTTCAACTTTTAAATCCCCATGTGAAAACAACCATCAAGTAGTATGAATAAACTATCATGTTTGCCAGTATTTTAAGTTCAATAGTTACATGAATTAAAAAAATTGAAGTATCCAACCCGCATCAGATGATGCAATACAGTTCAAAAATAACATGAAATCAGAATTTAAATGTGCAACAGATAATGTTGTACAGTTCAGAGCCGTTCTAGTAAGAATACAAAATCAAAACAGAAAACAACACTACTGTAGAATCCTTGAACCCTAACATCACTATTGTGGTCTAATTGGAGGGGGTGGCGGGGTAAATCTATGATAGAGCAAAACTACAGAGCCGTTCTAGTAAAACGTTGGAGCAAAAACAACGGGAAAAGAGGGAGGGTTCCTGTAGAACTCGCTAGGTCAAAATCGACACTAGAGCTCGAAGATGGGGCGTAGAAGCCCGCTGTGGGTGCTCCTCCACCATAGAATATCATCATGGCCACCCCCCGGACCCTGGCGCGTCGCACTAATGGTGCTTGAAAGGATCGTATGGGCACCTAGAGGGGGGTGAATAGGTGCTACTTCAAATTTTCTTATTTTTCAAATTAAGGTTTGACAATAAGGTAAATTCTCTAGATAATGCAACTACGGTGAATTTACCTATATGACAATTATGCAAGAGCTACCACAACACAAAGTAGGAACAAGTAAGTAAGGTGCGGTAAAGGATAGAAGTAACCAAAATGGTGGACGCGGAGACACAAGGATTTGTTTCCCGTAGTTCCTTCCTTTTGAGGGGAAGTACGTCTACGTTTGGAGAGGGGGTGGTTTCAAACCACCAACGCCACGAAAGGCCTCCCTTGTTCTCCGATGAATCTCACCCCAACGGGATCGATTCACCTTCCACTATATCGTCAACCTTCAAGGTGGAAGCCGGCACCTTTACAAGTTTGGGGTACACATCCACAACTTAATCGGAGGCTCCCAAATACAAGCAAGTTGTCAAAGCAATCAAAGACAAGCTTGTAAGAACCAAAACAAGAACTAGGGTTTCCAAGAAAACACTAGAGCAAAGGGGCCCTCAATGAAATGAGGGGGAAATGAAGATCTCTTTTGGTGAAGTAGTAGATCGGGGCCTCCTCCTTCGATTCCCCAAAGCTCAAAGACTTTGGGTGGTGGAATGAGGAGATCTTGAGATTTGGTGGCTCCAATGGTGGTCTTGACTTTAATGTGTATGAGCATCTTGTCCCAAGGTAGGTGGAGGGGTATTTATACCCCTCCAAGAAATCTGGCCGTTGGAGCCTTTAATGCAGCGGTAGTACCGGAAGTTCAAGCGGTACTACCAGAGAACTCCGGTACTACCGGACCTGGTACCGGACGACCATCTTTCAAACTTCATAAGCCCTGGCCACAACGGTACTGCTCTTGATGCTACCGTAAAGCGGTAGTACCGCAAATGGCAACTGGTACTACCGGACGTGCAGTGGAATCAGCGGCATAGACGGAAAAACTCTCTGTCACGCCAGGTAGCAAAATGCAGTACTACCGCATTTTACTACCTAGGCAGACAGAAGCTTTTTGCCAACATACAAAAAGTCTACTGCCACGCCAGGTACTAAAATGCGGTACTACCGCATTTTAGTACCGGGGTGAGCAGTGGCCTTTTATAGGTTGAAAAAAGTCTCTGCCCCGTGCGGTACTAAAATGCGGTACTACCGCATTTTAGTACCAGAGCAGGCAGAAACTTTTGACATGTGGTCAAAAAGCTGCTGTCGTGCTAGGTACTAAAATGCGGTACTACTGCTTTTTAGTACCTAGCCCGGCAGAGGCTTTTTGACAGTTAGTCAAAACCTTTTGTCGCATCCGGTAGCAAAAAGCTACCGCTTTTTGGTACCGCGCCAGACAGACAGTTTTTTGAACATTGTAAATCATTTTCAATGCACCTGCGATACACTTGGCAAATAATTAGTCCGATATGTGTGTTGTTATAAAACACCAAAATCACTAGGGATAGAAAATGCTCTTTCAATCTCCCCCTTTTTGGTGTTTCATGACAACACACATTTTGCAGGGAAATCTAGTGATGACAAGATATATATGGGGCTCCCCCTAGATATGTAGAAACAAGCCCCATACTCTCTAACAAGTTACCTGGGAGTAGAAGTCGCACATAGAGCACATACCTTTTCTAAATAACATGTGATGACCAATATTGATTAGGAATGGGGAAGGTCGTCACATAGGATGGATCCAAATGAGAATAGCCATATTACACACAAGATGGATCCATATGATAACCACATATTCTCACCACACATAGCACAAATAGTTAGTTCACACATAATAAGTCACACATAATAAGAGGCAAGCAAATAAAGTTCACAAGCGAATAAAAATCAATGACAAGAACGAGCTTGTGACTTTTCCCTCGCAAATCCCGCATACCTAATGTGCAACTTCTCCCCCTTTGGCATCAAGACGCCAAAAAGGGACAAGAGCAACACTAACATCCCGAAGATCACTCATCATCATCATCGACCCAGTCCTCCCATGCATCATCATGAGGTGGTGGGCACGGAAGGAGGAGGTGGCATCATCTTCCCAGTGGCTGTGCTTGGAGATCCATTGGTCTTCTGGGGTAATATTGTTCTCGGAGCCCTTGGAGACGGTCAAGCCTTGAGCCTCCATCATTTCCTTTTGACGAGCATATGACTTCTTGGCATATACATGGGCCCCGTACATGCGTTTCTGATTGTCCACTTGGAAGCAGAATATCTTCTTGAGTTTGGCCTCAAACCTCTTGGCCCAAGATGGCTGAGCTGACTTGCGACGTGAGACCACAAAGGCAGCATCCTGTTGTGCATCAGCAGCATCACCGGATTCCTCCACAACAGGGTTCCCATCCTCATCAACAATTTGACCATCGGCACTGCGTGGTTTGAGATGAGTCTTGATCAACAAATTCTTGTGGTGGTGGGTGGCAAGACGATGAGAAGGCAAGTCACGGGCAATTATAAGGCACTTGCTAATAATCAGAGCCATGATGTACGGAGCAAAAGGAGGCACCCTCCTTTGAAAAGTGGCACAGACCATTTCATTCCAAATGACATCCATCACATCCATAGGTAGGCCAGAGTCACGGTGGTGATGGGTGGCCATCATAATATCCACCATGAAGGCATGTATCTCATCAACATTCCCAGCACGAGGGGCGACGGTCTCACGAAAGATGTGATGCAAGATGTCATATGTAGGGAGAAGCCCTTTGATCTTTCCAGGGATGTCGCGCCCCCGGATGTACAGTGGTGCAAGAACATCCTTATTCATGGGACGATCATTGTCGTGGCACCGAAAGCCAACGGGAGTGTATTTTCCACGGTCTTCGTACCCGAGAATAGCCCCAAACTCAGCCAACGTTGCTTGCTTTACAACACCCTCGGTCATCCTGGTGAGAGTCCGAGTCTGATTCTTGGCAAAGTGAATGGTTGCATAGAACTGAGCAATGAGCATTTGATCATAGTTGCACCGGAACTCCATAATGGGAAGCAAGCCAATGTTGGTGCAAATGTCAAGGGCCTCACCAAAGTAGTTCAGGTTCTTCCTCACATGATTCATCTCGATCCATTTTTGAGGAACCACAATTTTGTCATCTTTCATGAGGATCTCATGGAACACCCGCTCCTGGAAATCCGTAAAGAAGAGGCTACCTTCCCGAGCACGAGAGCGAGCAGCCACATATGGATTGATAACCCGCAGGTCATGAAATTCTGTCTCAAACAAATCAGACAGCAGCTTTGGCCCAGATGGCCCAGAACTGTAGCTCTTGCGAGGACCGGAGGGAGGAGGAGGTGGAGGAGCTTTACCATGACCAGCACTTTTCTTTACCCCCCACCCCGACGACCACGAGTTGTTTGCAGTTTCAGACGGGCACTAGGTTGAGGCATGACCTCCTCTTCTGACTCAGTCTCTGATTCTGAATCATAGTCCTCGATCTCATAGTGAGCTTTGGAGCGTTTGCACGATCCCCGGGAACCCCCTGCACCTGTGAAAGAACGAGGGAGATAGCATAGGGGTAAGGGCACAAGAACCTGAGACAAACAGAGGATGGAACTCTTGGTGTTTTAAAAAAATTTGCTGCCAGTACAGGGCGGTAGTACCGGATCTGCACTGGTGGTAGTACCGCCAAGCGGTAGTACCGGAAAAAGATTCCTGGTACTACCGGCCCGCGACCACAGTGCAAATCTGAGACAGAAATCCATGTACGGACAGTAAATTTGTTGTAAAACAAGAATTCCATCGGACAAAGTGGTAGATTTGGTAAATAGCACACGATACAACCTCAAGAATACGTGTTTTAGCCAAGAATCAAAGTTTCCCTAGATTCAATGGAGAAAACAAGTGAGAAGATGAGGAGGGCGGTAGTACCGATGTCCATGGCGGTGGAGAAGAAGGAGGAGCTCGCGGGGAGGCCGGATCCGGTGTGGATCCAGGAGAAGGAGAGAAGGGCGGGGCTCCTGCGGCGTCCTCGTGCTCCTGCGGCGGCGCTGGTGAGGAGTGGAGATGAGGGACGAATGAGGCACTGAGGGGTGCCTCTCCCATGTCTCCAATCTTAACCGACACGCACAAGCGGTAGTACCGGACCCAAGAGCGGTAGTACCGCTATGCGGTAGTACCGTAAATACCAACCGGTAGTACCGCACCTGGGAAGTTTCCAGATAGGACCCAGGAAACTGAACCAGACGCGGTAGTACCACTAGCACTTTTCGGTAGTACCGTTCGGCAGTAGTACCGCTTATGAGACCCGGTAGTACCGTAACCATCAGGACAGAGAGCGAAGATACATAAAATGGAAGGTCCTTGTGCAGAGTAGATGAGTTTTGTTGGGGGATAAGAAGGGTATGGGTTTAGGGAGTCACACTGATATGGGCCAATGCACTCAAAAATTACTAAAAACATATGTAGAGCCAAATGTGAGTGCAAGACCAAAAGAACAAAACCAACTAGAGGATGACAAACATGAGTAAGAACCAATTCAAAAGTGACAAACACGAGTAAGAACATCAAACTCTCCATTGAGAGGGGGCGGTGGCCTAGGCCACCATGTTTGAGTATACTCGGCTTGGTACCACGAAGATATATCTTGGGTCCATTACCGAAACTCATCATTAAGCTCACATATCACAAAATGATATTAAGAGGAATGATTTTGTTTTACTTTGCGCATAATGGGGGGAGGGATGGTCCAATCAATTAGGACCGCACTCCCCCTATGTCCATGCCTACACCTAAACCAAATATGGGTCGAGTATTAGGTGAGAGTGCAAGATAATAAAGTCAAGCTCCTTGAATCTATGATATTTAGTTCATTTCTCAAGTAGCAAAACCTTGCTTCATCAAGTGGCTTCGTGAAGATATCGGCAAGTTGATCTTTGGTTGATACATATGATAGATCAATATCACCTTGAGCAACATGATCTCAAATGAAGTGGTGTCGAATCTCAATATGCTTTGTCCTTGTGTGATCCACCGGGTTGTAAGCAATCTTGATGGCACTTTCATTGTCACATAGAAGAGGCACTTTGTCACAATGGACGCCGTATTCCTTTAAAGTTTGCCTCATCCATAGCAATTGGGTGCAAGCACTAGCAGCTGCCACATACTCGGCTTCGGCGGTGGAGAGAGATATACAATTTTGCTTCTTGGAAGACCAACATACCAAGGACCTACCAAGGAATTGGTAAGCCCCGGAAGTTGATTTTCTATCATCCTTGTCCCCCGCCCAATCTGAATCCGTGTATCCACAAAGAGCAAAAGTTGAGCCTCGAGGATACCAAAGACCATAAAATGGGGTATGAACTAAATATCGAAAGATTCTCTTGACCGCCATTAAATGGCTTTCCTTAGGACCCGCTTGATATCTTGCACACACACCTACACTCAACACAATATCGGGTCTAGATGCACAAAGGTAAAGCAAAGAACCAATCATGGATCGGTATACCTTTTGATCCACATCTTTACCATTTGGATTTTGTTCAAGATGAGTCTTTGTAGCCATGGGAGTAGGAGCTCCATTTAAATCTTGCATTTTGAATATCTTGAGCATATCTTGAGTATACTTGGCTTGATTGAAGAATGTCCCTCCTCTAACTTGCTTGATCTCAAAGCCAAGAAATACTCTCAACTCTCCCATCAAAGACATCCGGAACCTACTAGTCATAAGCTTTGAGAATTCATCATTAAAAGCTTTGTTAGATGAGCCAAAGATAATATCATCAACATATATTTGGCATACAAAAATCTCCCCATTGACCCTCTTAGTAAAAAGAGTGGGATCGATTTTCCCAACCTCAAAGCCACGGTCAAACAATAACTCTCTAAGGTGCTCATACCACGTGCGTGGGGCTTGCTTGAGCCCATAGAGCGCCTTATCAAGTTTATAGACATGGTTTGGGAGGTTGGGGTCCTCAAAACCCGGGGGTTGCTTAACATATACTAATTCATTTAATGGGCCATAGAGAAATGCACTTTCTACATCCATTTGTTGTAACTTGAAGTTATGATGTGACGCATAAGCAAGAAGGATACGGATGGACTCAAGGGGAGCCACGTGTGCATAAGTCTCTCCATAATCAATGCCTTCAATTTGAGAATACCCTTGTGCAACCAATCTAGCCTTGTTCCTTACTATGATTCCATGCTCATCTTGCTTGTTCTTGAATATCCATTTTGTTCCAATAACATTGCGTCAATCCTTTGGCTTCTCAACTAACTTCCACACTTTGTTTCTCTCAAAGTTGTTGAGTTCTTTGTGCATAGCTTCTAACCAATCTGAATCTTCAAGGGCTTCCCACACTTTCTTTGGTTCAATCATGGAGATGTGTGCTTGGTGTTCACTGAACCTCTTCAATTGTGCTCTTGTGGAAATATCTTTCCTTGGATCACCAACTACATTTTGTAGAGTGTGATCTCTTAATTCCAACATTCTTTCCTTTCTAGCTTCGCGACGAGCGTGGATCTCCGTGTTGTTTCTTGGAGGACCCTCTTAATCATTTTGATCCTCGTCTTGACCATCATCTTGACCTTGATCATCATTGGAATCATCCTCTACATTGGGAGGCAAAGATTGACCTTGGTCTTGATCAAGTGCTCTTCTAGCATCAATTTGAGCTTGTCTCAAAGCAGCTTGTATGGATCTTCCTTGATAAATTGACTTGGCACCACTTGACAATCCGTCGAATTGACCAAGCTCCCCTTGACTAGAGTTGTCACTTTGATCACCATGTTGAGGGTCCACACCTTGTCTTTGGCTTGAGTCAATGTCCTCTTCGGTGGATGGAGCATGTTGAGGTTGTGAAGATGAGGGCTCCACTTGAGTGGAGCATATTCTTCTCGATCCGTCATAAGGGGTTCCTCAACGGGGCGGATATATCCCACACCCATTCTTCCTATGGCATCCTGAGGCATTTCATCATCTGCATCACAAGCATCAACACGCCCCCCCTTGGGTACCATCATATTCTTCGAAGGTCACACTACAAGATTCTATGACGACTCCGTATAGCTTATCATAGATTCTATAAGTGTGAGATTCGAGACCATAGCCAACAAAAATACCCTCTAATGCTTTAGACTCGAATTTAGACAAACGAACACCTTTTATGAGATAGAAACACTTACAACCGAACACCCGAAAGTAAGATATGTTGGGCTTGTTACCGGTAAGAATTTCATATGGAGTCTTGTTTATTTCTTTGCGGAGGTAGAGCCGGTTTGAAGCATGGCAAGCAATGGAAATGGCTTCGGCCCAAAAGTTGTATGGAGATTTAAACTCCGCCAACACGGTCCTAGCCATCTCAATAAGAGTCCGGTTCTTCCTTTCGGCCACGCCATTTTGTTGAGGGGTGTATGCAGCGGAATATTGATGTTTAATCCCCTCATCACTATGGAAATCATTCAAGGTGTAGTTCTTGAACTCGGTGCCGTTGTCACTTCTAATGATCAACACGGGAACATTGTATTGCCTTTGGACCAAATTGATGAAGTCGATGAAGGTCTTTTGAGTTTCACTCTTCAATTTGAATAAATAAACCCAAGAGTATCTTGAAAAGTCATCAACAATCACCAAGCAATATTTCTTCCCACCAAGACTTGCATGAGATGGAGGACCAAAGAGGTCCACGTGGAGGAGCTCCAAGATCTTGGTGGACTTGATGCGGTTCTTAGGCTTGTGAGGAGCATCATGCATCTTCCCTAGAACACATGCCCTGCAAACACGATCTTTGGCAAAGGAAACATTTTCTTTTAGTCCAACAATATGGCCCTCCTTGTGGAGACTTTGCAAAGTTCTCATATTGACATGGGCCAGTCGGCAATGCCATAACCAACCCACATCAGCCTTTCCGAATAAGCACATCGCACTTGTAGTGGCTTGCCCCGAAAAGTCCACCACATACAAGTCGTGTTTGACATACCCAACGAAAGCGACCTTGAGAGACTTGCTCCACATGAGGACCACAAGATCATTATGTAGAAAGACGGAAAAACCCATCTTTCCAAGAGCACAGACTGAAAGTAAATTGTACCCAAGGGTCTCAACAAGCATGACGTTCACGAGTGTAATGTCGTGAGCAACCACAACTTTGCCAAAACCCAATACCTTAGATTTTGACTTGTCGGCATAAGTCACGGTGATTTGATCATCATTTGGCTTTAAGTCCTTGACAATTGATGAGCTTCCGGTCATATGACTTGTGCAACCATTATCAAGCACCCACTTTGACCCTCCGAAAGCATAAGTCTACAAGAGATCAAGCTAATTTTTAGGTACCCATTTTTCAATGGGTCCTCTTTTGTTAGCAACAAGGGTCTTGGGAACCCAAATAGACCAAGCAATATAACCAAAGTCATCATGAGACATAGTTTTACCACTTGTGGTCTTACTACCCACAATGGCCTTGTTAGTTTCTTGTGTGGGCTTGGCCTTCTTCTTGTTGTTGTTGTTGTTCTTCTTCTTATAATTGGAGACAAATCCAATGCCCCTTTATCACCACTAGGCCTTTGCTTACTCAAAAGATCATCAATGGACTTGTTTCCTTGTGGAAATGTGGCCTTAGCAAGCTCCCCCTTCAACCTAGCATTCTCTTCAAGAATAGTTGTACTACTAGATGGAATGAAGTTACTAGGTGAAGGAATATTGGCCAATTGAGTTTGAAGCGTTTCATGGGACTTTGTGAGTGACAAGAGTTCACTCTCCAAAGCCTTGTGGGCCTTGTTAAGCAACCTAAAGTCCTCGGCAAGTTTTTCATGAACCACACCAAACTCAATCTTTTCCTTTTTAGCACTTTTGTATTTAGCAATAGCATGATCACGCTCTTTGATGAGTTTGTTAACAATAATGTCATTGGCCTCATCAATCCCTTCAAGTTTTAATTCAAGTGACAACCTAGTTTCTTGTTCTTCTTCTAGAGCATTGTTTAAAGCCTCTAGCTCAATCATGTGTTCATGTCCAAGTTTACATCTTACATCTAGAATCTCTTGAGTATGTGAAAGTTGATCTAGGATGTTTCCAAAATGTAACTTAGCATCTCCTTCTATGTTAGTCATAAACTCATCAAAGACAATTAATTCCTTTTTAACATCAAGAGACATCTCATCATCAATTTCATCATTATCTAAGGGAGTAGAGCGGGATGATGAGGATACCTCCGTTCCTCTTGCCATAAGGCAAGTGACGTTCTTGGTGGGAGAGTTCTCATTTGGAGAATCGAAGAGTGAGAATGTCGGAGTAGAGATGGTGGCTAGAGCAGCCACACCATGAGAAGTTTCCTCTTCCTCATCTTCATCATCTTCATTGTCGGAGGAGTATTCTTCATGAGTGATCAAGACAATTTCTCCCGACTTCTTGTTGATGGGATTCTTCTTGATGAAAGGTTTCTTGTAAGGTGCCTTGAGAGTCTTCTTCAACACAAGCTTACCACCATGATCTTCTCTCTTCTCATAGGGACAACTCGCTACAAAGTGATAGCGGTCACCACAATTGAAGCAAGTTCTCAATCTCGTTGTATTTTCTCTTTTCCCATTTGGGTTGCTTTTTCTTTGCATTTCCATCTTGGCCTTGGCGGGGTTCTTCCAAAAGTTCTTAGCATAGAAGGTCATATATTGACTATGAGCAATCTTGACTTCATCGGGGTGGTCCATGGAGAGCCCTTCATCACTATCATCTTCATCCCCATGATCCACAACTTTGGCCTTCAAAGCAACATTGACAACATTTCTCATACCAAGGGCATGAGCATGGGCATCTTTGGCATTCTTGGCGACAACCTTGAAAGCGGCCATCTCTTGCATAACTTCATTTGAGGTCATGAGATGGTAGTTGTGTCTTCCTTGTAGGCTCTTCAAGTCGGTGGGCTCAAAAGGCATGAGTGCACTCACATATTTCCTTTTTATCCATGCATCATCCACATGTGAGGCACCCACATTTCTAAAAGTGGTTGCGGTGGTCTTGAGCCTTCGGTACATGTCTTCGTGATCTTCACCTTCTTTCATGTAAAAGCCTTCGGCTTCATTGCTTAGAGCATCATATCGGTTCCTACTCATACTCTCATTTCCAACAAACAACACCGTGAGAGCATCCCAAGCTTCCTTGGCAATGCTAAAGTGCTCAATGTGTGGATAATCCTTTGTCCCCAATCCTTGTTGAATCATGTGCAAAGCAGTGGCATTGAGTTGACTATTGACAACCTCTCTTCTTGTCAAGTTGTTTGGATCCCCAATAAAGAGTCCATGCTCGATGATGTTCCATAGTTCCATGCAAGAGCTGCGCACATGAATTCTCATTAGTGATTGCCATTGAGCAAAAGTAGCAGACTCTTTAAGCTTAGGTGGGTCACCCCTATTGTACACATGAGGGTGAGGGATGGGAGGATCGGGAGAGTACCAAGAATCACGGTGCTCACCCTTCCCCCCATCAAGTTGTGTGGAGGAATTAGCATTGTCTAGTTTACCCCCACCATCATACCCTCGGGGGATACCGAAGTATTCCCTTTAGGTACAACGGATGGTAGATCCTCTTGAGGAGATGGGGTGATGAGCCATCTTTGTCTTTAATAAGTTGCTCAAGGATCTTCTTGACTTTGTTGACCAAGGAAGAGCTCAATCTTGTTTCCAAGTTTCTGAGATCTTCCATGGTCACCGGGGTCGGCTCACTACCACCATCCCCTTCTTGGCTACCCATATTCTCTTAGGCGGTAAAGCCCAAATAAAGAGCCGAGGCTCTGATACCGATTGAAAGGATCGTACGGGCACCTAGAGGGGGGGTGAATAAGTGCTACTTCAAATTTTCTTCTTTTTCAAATTAAGGTTTGACAATAAGGTAAATTCTCTAGATAATGCAACTACGGTGAATTTACCTATATGACAATTATGCAAGAGCTACCACAACACAAAGTAGGAACAAGTAAGTAAGGTGCGGTAAAGGATAGAAGTAACCAAAATGGTGGACGCGGACACACAAGGATTTGTTTCCCGTAGTTCCTTCCTTTTGAGGGGAAGTACGTCTACATTTGGAGAGGGGGTGGTTTCAAACCACCAAAGCCACGAATGGCCTCCCTTGTTCTCCGATGAATCTCACCCCAACGGGATCGATTCACCTTCCACTATATCAGCAACCTTCAAGGTGGAAGCCGACACCTTTACAAGTTTGGGGCACACATCGACAACTTAATCGGAGGCTCCCAAATACAAGCAAGCTATCAAAGCAATCAAAGACAAGCTTGTAAAAACCAAAACAAGAACTAGGGTTTCCAAGAAAATACTAGAGCAAAGGGGCCCTCAATGAAATGAGGGGGAAATGAAGATCTCTTTTGGTGAAGTAGTAGATCAGGGCCTCCTCCTTCGATTCCCCAAAGATCAAAGACTTTGGGTGGTGGAATGAGGATATCTTGAGATTTGGTGGCTCCAATGGTGTTCTTGACTTTAATGTGTATGAGCATCTTGTCCCAAGGTAGGTGGAGGGGTATTTATACCCCTCCAAGAAATCTGGCTGTTGGAGCCTTTAATGCAATAGTAGTACCGGAAGTTCAAGCGGTACTACCGGACCTGGTACCAGACGACCATCTTTCAAACTTCATAAGCCCTGGCCACAGCGGTACTGCTCTTGATGCTACCGTAAAGAGGTAGTACCGCAAATGGCAACCGGTACTATCGGATGTGCAGTGGAATCAGCGGCATAGACGGAAAAACTCTCTGTCACACCAGGTAGCAAAATGTGGTACTACCGCATTTTACTACCTAGGCAGACAGAAGCTTTTTGCCAACATACAAAAGTCTACTTCCACGCCAGGTACTAAAATGCTTTATAGGTTAAAAAAGTCTCTGCCCCGTGCAGTACTAAAATGCGGTAGTACCGGAGCAGGCAGAAGCTTTTGACAAGTGGTCAAAAAGCTACTGTCGCGCTAGGTTAGTACCTAGCCCGGCAGAGGCTTTTTGACAGTTAGTCAAAACCTTCTGTCGCATCCGGTAGCAAAAAGCGGTAGGTACCGCGCCAGACAGACAGTTTTTTTGAACATTGTAAATCATTTTCAATGCACCTGCAATACACTTGGCAAATAATTAGTCCGATATATGTGTTGTTATAAAACACCAAAATCACTAGGGATAGAAAATGCTCTTTCAGTGCTGCTCCGCCGACCCCTCTGACAACGGCCACCGCGCTCGAGCAAGTCGATATGTAGATATTTAATGAGACTACATGATATTCTGAGAAAATTACATAATATGCTATTTTTGAAAAGCAAGAATAGATGCATAGGACGTAACAAGAAGTGTACCTTGAACTAACTATACCTACGGTAGAATACTAGCTAAATAAAATTTACATCGTATGCTATTGTTAAAAAGCAACATGGATGTAACAAAAGTACCTACCGTAGATGCTAGCTAAATATAATTTACTGTTAGATGTATATATCTGTATATTGTATTTCCTCCATATGTTAGGGGGCTTCCTGCATATTTGCCCTGTACCTGTAATAAATATTGTGGCTTTTGGCCCCTAGAGGAATACAAGTTGCATATTCCTGACATAGTATTAGAGCTAGGTTAGCCTCCTCCTACTTGCAACTTCGTCGATGTAGCCGCCACCGTCCCTGTCGCCGATGGTTTTGCCATCGTCGCCGCCGCCGGTTGCCGCCTTGTTCCTGGCCGTCATTGCCCGTTTCAGATCGGTCTGCACCGCCCATCTCCCGTTACGTCTCCAGATCGGATCGATCTCGCTGCAGAGATCGGTTTGATCTTGCTGTAACCGCCCGTCGCCTGCCTACTTCACCCAACGGGCTTCCCGAGGCTCGCCAACTCCCCCCGTCGGTCTGCACCCGCACGTCTCGCACCCGCCCGTCTCCTGCCTGACGCCACGCGGGACCCGCCTGCTTTCTGCACCCGCCTCGACACCACGAGGGAGACACCGCCCCAGCGGGACACCCTCTGCCCAGATTCAGGCCAGTACAGCTCTCGCGGGCGGCAGGATCGAGGCGCCCACGCGTGGGCGTGCTGTTCGTGCTGTTCTTGTCTTGGTTCTCCTGCTGGCTCGCGCGCGTGGGACTCCACGTCCTGGAACTCAACGCCCAGGACCAATGCCTAGGACCACGCCCTGCAGTACTGCTCCACGCGCGACCTGCTGTCCTGGAACTCCACGCCCTGTAGTACTGCTCCACGCGAGGACCTGCTGCTGCTTAACGACTGCGCCACGCGACCTGCTGCTGCTGCAGCACGCGACCTTTTGTTGTTCCACGCTGCTTGACGACTACGGCCAGATTCCAGCTCGCTCATTGGATCTGCCAGTTGATTTTCGTCAAATCTGACAGTTGGTTTTCGTCTGTTCCAGATTGGATCTCAGAGTTAAAAAAAAGAGATGTCTTCTGCATCGGGCTATGTTGCGATTCCTCGCTGTCGGGTGATCTTCGATGGCGCGAATTATCCTGATTTCGCTTCCTTCATGCGCGTTCACATGCGCGGTCTCCGTCTTTGGGGTGTGCTCTCCGGCGAGGTCTCCTGTCCGCCGTGCCCCCCTACTCCTGTGGCTCCTCTTCCACCGACGCCGATTGTTCTTGGTGCTGATGCTTCTCAGGAGGCCAAGGATGCTGCTCAGAGTGCCGATGATAGTGTTGTTGTTGCCTATGACCTGAAGTTCAAACAGTACTCTGCTGATCTCGAGACCTATCGCCACGCTCTGACTGCCTACACTCAGTGGGTCGATGAGGATGCTCGTGCTGCTGTTGTTCTCACCTCCAGTGTTCTACCCCAGTATGCAGCTGAGTTCATGAGTCTCCCTACTGTTGCCGCTCAATGGGCACATCTTCGTCAGCGCTATCAGCCGTCTGGGGCTGCCCTTTACCTGTCTGTGGTTCGCCAGGAGCATGCTCTTCAGCAGGGTGATTCCACTATTGATGAGTTATATACTTAGAGTGCTGCTATCTGGCGTCAGCTTGATTCTCTCTGTACTGCTGTTTGTGGCACATGCTCGTGCTGCCAGATTGTGCGCTCGGATTTGGAGTTTCACCGCATCTATGAGTTTCTGTCTCGGCTTCGCCAGGAGTTTGAGCCCCGGCGTGCTCAGCTGAATGCTCGTGGTCGTGTTCCGCTCTCTGAGGTGTTGTCTGAGCTTCGGGCTGAGGAGACCCGTCTCTGTGGTGCTGGTCTTCTTGCGGTTCCGTCTGTGCTTACTACTCGTGGTGTTCCTTTGCCGTCTGCTCCCTCGACTCAGCCGCGGTCCCCTGTGCCGCCGCTACCGATACTACCCACTCCTCCAGGTCAGGGTCAGGGTCAGCTTCAGCACCAGCAGCCTCAGGGTCAGAGTCAGCACCAGCAGGCTCGTGGTCAGGGTCGTCGTGGTTCTCTTCGTCACTGCTCTTACTGCAACAGGGATGGCCACACTTGGGCCACCTGTTATACACGGGACCCCAGTTTACGTCAGCAGCACCAGGCTCGTGGGCAGTCGGCTCCTTCCGGGTCTTCAGCAGTTGCTCTCTCTGATCAGGAAATTATCAGGAGTCTTCGCGGTCTGCTTGCTACTACAGGCTCTTCTTCGACGGGCACTGCTGGTTCTGTGACTGACTCTTCAGGCACTGTGCGACCACCATCTTCTACACAGTCAGGTACGTCTCTGTGGTATCTGGATTCTGGAGCTTCCTTTCATATGACCTCTGAGTCTTCTTTTCTGTCCGCTCTTCGTTCTCTCCCTTCTCCTGTCCGTGTTTTTACGGCTGATGGTACCTCTCTTCCTGTTTCTAGTTGGGGCACCCTTTCTACTTCTTCCTTTTTTGTTCCTGATATTTCTCATGTCCCTCTTATTAAGATGAATCTGTTCTCTGCTAGCCAGCTTACTGACTCTGGTTGTCGCGTCATTCTTGATGCTGATTCCTCTGTTGTCCAGGACCGTCGCACCCAGGCCCTGGTTGGAGTTGGCCCTCGCAATCGTGACTCTTCAGGACTTTGGGAGTTAGACTGGCTTCGTGTTCCTTCCGCTGCCACTTCATCTGCCAGTTCTTCTCCGGTTGTCGCCTCTACTACCAGCTCCTTTCAGCAGTGGCATCATCATCTTGGTCACCTATGTGACTCTCGCCTGTCGTCATTAGTTCATCGTGGTCTTCTGGGGTCTGTCTCAGGAGATGGGTCTTTGCATTGTCAGGGCTGTAGGTTGGGTAAACAGATTCAGCTTCCCTATCCTACTAGCGTGTTTGTATCTCAGCGACCTTTTGATTTAGTTCATTCCTATGTTTGGGGTCCGGCTCCTTTCGCTTCGAAAGGGGGCCATCGCTACTATATTTTATTCATCGATGATTTTTCTCGGTACACTTGGTTGTATTTTATGCGCTCTCGCAGTGAAGTGTTTTCCATATATCAGCGTTTTGCGGCCATGGTCCGTACTCAGTATTCTACCCCCATCCATGTTTTTCGTGTTGATTCTGCTGGTGAGTATATCTCCCAGATGTTGCGAGGTGTTCTTGCTGAGTAGGGCACCCTTGCTCAGTTCTCCTGTCCTGGCGCACATGCCCAAAATGGCGTTGCTGAGCGTAAGCATAGCCATCTTCTTGAGACCACTTGTGCCATGATGATTGCCTCTTCTCTTCCGCCACATTTCTGGGCTGAGGCTATTGCTACGTCAGCTTACCTCATCAATATCCAGCCGTCTGCCGCTCTGCAGGGCGGTGTCCCTCTTGAGCGCCTATCTGGACAGTCTCCAGATTACTCCATGCTTCGCTTGTTTGGTTGTGTTTGCTATGTTCTTCTTGCTCCCCGCGAACGCACCAAACTGACCGCTCAGTCTGTTGAGTGTGTCTTTCTTGGATACAGTGATGAGCATAAGGGTTATCGCTGTTGGGACCCTGTTGGTCGTCGGATGCGTATCTCTCGTGATGTTACTTTTGATGAGACGCGTCCTTTCTATTCTCGTCCCGCCGCTGGTACCAACCCAGTGGAAGATATCTCTTTTCTTCTCTTTCCTGACACACCTCCTTCTACTCCTGTTGTGTCTTCTTTAGGATCTCCTCCCCCTGATGTATCTTCTTCAACACCGTCCTCCTCTGCTCCATCTAGTTCTCCTAGTTCTCCTCGTTCTCCGGAGTCTTCCTCTGCTATTCCTTCTTCTTCATCGTCGTATTCCTCTGATGATCTTCCCTCTCCTCGTCCTGTTCGTCAGCGTCGTGCCCCCAACCGTTACTCTCCTAGTCAGTATGGTCTTTCTATTGCCTCCGAGCCGACTTCTTATCAGGATGCTGAGCATCATCCTGAATGGCAGCTGGCCATTGCTGAGGAGATTGCTGCGCGTGAGCGCACTGGCACCTGGGATCTTGTTTCTCCTCCTCCCGGTGTTCGTCCTATCACGTGTAAGTGGGTCTATAAGATTAAGACCTGCTCTGATGGATCTCTTGAGCGCTATAAAGCGCGTCTTGTGGCTCGTGGTTTTCAGCAGGAGCATGGTCGTGACTATGATGAGACCTTTGCTCCTATGGCTCATATGACCACTGTGCGTACTCTTCTTGCTGTTGCTTCTGTTCGTCACTGGTCTGTGTCCCAGCTTGATGTTCAGAACGCCTTTCTCAATGGTGAGTTGAGTGAGGAGGTTTATATGCAGCCTCCTCCTGGGTATTCTGTTCCCGAGGGGATGGTTTGTCGTCTTCGACGTTCTCTTTATGGCCTCAAACAGGCCCCTCGTGCCTGGTTTGAGCGCTTTGCTTCTGTAGTGACTGCTGCTGGTTTCTCCCCTAGTGCTCATGATCCAGCATTGTTTGTTCACACTTCTTCTCGTGGACGCACTCTTCTTCTTCTCTATGTTGATGATATGATCATTACCGGTGATGATCCTGAGTATATCGCCTTTGTTAAGGCTCGTCTTCGTGATCAGTTTCTTATGACTGATCTTGGTCCTCTTCGATACTTTCTTGGGATTGAGGTTTCCTCCACTTCTGATGGCTTTTACATCTCTCAGGAGAAGTATATTCAGGATCTTCTTGCTCGTGCTGCTCTTGGGGATGAGCGCACTGTTGAGACCCCTATGGAGCTTAATGTTAAGCTTCAACTTACTGATGGTGATCCTCTTTCTGATCCGACGCATTATCGTCATCTTGTTGGGAGTATAGTTTATCTTGCTGTCACTCGTCCTGACATCTCTTATCCTGTTCATATTCTTAGTCAGTTTGTTTCTGCTCCTACCATTGTTCACTATAGTCATCTTCTCCGTGTTCTTCGTTATTTTCGTGGTACGATCACTCGTCGCCTTTTCTTTCCTCGTTCCAGCTCCCTCCAGCTCTAGTGTTATTCGGACGCTACGTGGGCGAGTGATCCTTCGGATCGCCGTTCACTTTCTGCTTACTGTGTGTTTCTTGGTGGTTCGCTCATTGCTTGGAAGACGAAGAAACAGACAGCGGTTTCCCGTTCGAGTGTTGAGGCTGAGTTGCGTGCTATGGCCTTGTTGATTGCTGAGGTGACCTGGTTACGGTGGTTACTTGCGGATTTTGGGGTCTCTATTACCACACCCAGTTTGGTTTTGTCTGATAGTACAGGTGCTATTAGTGTTGCACGTGATCCGGTCAAGCATGAGCTTACCAAACATATTGGTGTTGATGCTTTTTATACACATGCTCAGGTGCAGGCTCAGGTTGTTGCGCTTCAGTATGTGCCTTCAGATTTACAGTTGGCGGATTTCTTTACGAAGGCACAGACTAGAGCGCAGCATGATTTCTTACTCTCCAAACTCAGTGTTGTGGATCCACCATGAGTTTGAGTGGGGGGGTGTTAGATGTATATATCTGTATATTGTATTTCCCCCATATGTTAGGGGGCTTCCTGCATATTTGCCCTATACCTGTACTATATATTGTGGCTTGTATATTGTATTTCCCCCATATGTTAGGGGGCTTCCTGCATATTTGCCATGTACCTGTACTATATATTGTGGCTTTTGGCCCCCAGAGGAATACAAGTTGCATATTCCTGACATTTACATCCTATGCTATCATTAAAAAGCAACATGGATGTCACAGTAGTTTATATATGAACTAATTCTATCCTACCGCTTCAAGTTAGTTAGGTGTAAAAAATATTAAATTAAATGTAACAAGCAAATAACTAGACTTAACAAAATTCAGAGATGTTCAATTGCTTGTTAGATACAACAAAGTAGTACTTGCATGTAACAAAATTCAAAGATGTCCAAATGCTTGTTAGATGTAAAAGTGTTAGTACGTACATGTAACAAAATTCATAAATGTACAACTACTTGTTATATGTAAGATCCTAATTACATATACATGTAATGGTGATGTTGAGGTACACCACCATTATTACACAACGAGCCAAGTAGTATTAACCGTTATAGAAGAGATAGATAAAAGAAAGAAGCTTAGTTGGTGGTTTGTCTCTGTCCCAGTGGATGGCCAGAAGCTGAAAGGCACTAGGCATGGGGAGCTCCTTCACTTTGGCTCCCCCCAGCCCTATCTTTCCACGATCCCAAACAGTCACTCGATTTGTTGACCAACACAATTCTCTGGTTAGCTAGTGGTTTTGTCTATGTAGTAAAAAATGTAGTAGTGAACGTATGTGTACAAAAGGAACCAGAATCTTGATCATAGCAAAAAAGAAAAGATATCAATCAAATATGAATCATTTTACTGCTAACTAAGTGCCAAATATCTCCAAAAGATAATGAATCTGATCAAGAAATACCCATCAGTATGTATGCCTACCAATGTGCTGGAGACCTCAATGAGTTATATATGGAGTTTTCCATGGAGGGAGATATTGTCGTACTCTAGGACTTGGTCGCCTCCGTGGCCATGGATCGCCGCGTCGGCCCGGTCTCGACGTTGTCGCCCTCCTTCTCCGGCAGTACCCTGATGCCTTCTCCACCCCGTCCTATCCTTCATTGTTGTTATCGGAGGCAGGCTCGAGGTCGTCTCAGACGGGGGACGTGGCGTGGATCATGACGACGGGGACGCCGGAGGCAAGCGCGAACAGTAGTTTGGTGACGACGGCGTTGGAGGCGGCAAGGTCGGCGAGGAACAGAGCGAGGAGGTGGAGAAAACCGAATCAGGGAATATCCCGAGGAGGCCCCCGTAAAGGAGAAGGCCCTAGGACATGGCCATGAACAAAAGCATGGAGACGCGGGGGCGTGGCGTAAGGGAGGAGAGGAGCAGCGCCCACTGAATCCGAGCGTATTGGAACTAGGAAGGTGTTGGATTATTAGGCATAATTTCCACGATTAATTCCAAAATATAAATCATGACAAAACCAGCTACTAGCTCATGTAACTCGAACATACTAGATGTACTAAACAACAGGATGATCGGAAACAAACAGCATCTTAACATGTACTCGCAGAACATGATGAATAACCAAACAAGAGCACGTAGCACGTACCGTTCGGTTGTCGTAGTAGAAACTTTGGGAAAGAGTGATCGCAGCAGATGGCGACGAAGACGGCGGTAGGCAGCACCGCCCGACTTGGATGGAAGACGACCCGTGATGGAGAACTTGAGCAGTCGCGCGGAACGCTTTCCAAAAACCTTATTCGTCCTCTCCCGTACAGGATCACAAGGGCGAGTGGTTCCGAAGACCTGCTCTCCCATCCGCCGGTGCACGCCGGCAAGCGGGATGGAGTAGACTACGGTGACGGCGCAAGTAGAGAGGATGCCAAAACCCTAGATTGGTTTTCGGTGGTATTGTGGTAGTAGCCGCGCAGGACTTTATATAGAGCAGCTCAGGAAACCCTAACGGAGGCGAACATGGACGAGTCCATGTTATGCACGTTCGGGTCGGTTACAGTAGCCCACGATCCGGGAGCGACCCGAATAAGCTAACCGTTTGACACGTCTGTCAATTTTCCTAAGGAGAAAAATAAAGCTCGGCTCGGCGAGATTCCCGCAACCCGCGGCGCGCGCGTCGTGATGATACGAGGCGTGCGTGCGTGCGTGTGGCGGCGTCATCGTCGGAGGAACGCGCGTGTGTATCTCTCTTATTGCCACTCACTTACAAAGTGGTGCAACACTCCACCTTATAAGGTGGTGCAACTCTCCTCCAACTTTCCATGTGGGACTAAACTTTAGCTCCCACTCCACTGCCATGTGAGCTGCCACAAACATGGGCCCAAACACATATGGGCTGCCACAAATTTGGGCTTTGAGATTTAGGGAAAATCTGAAATACACATGGGCCTAAATGGATTAGCCCCATTATTTCTAACAATCCCCCACCAGATCTCAAATGCCCATTTGAAGATTTGCCAATCCTTGCTACTTGTTTATATACCGGTGTTTCAGCAGAGACTGTTTAGTTGAACTTCCGCCTAGAATCTTGAACTACGTCTATCAACAACTTGAACAATGGACGAACCTTGAATTGCAAGTTTGGTGCCAATAGATTTCGCTCAAAATCATAACTAGTACTTGGCTGTCAGTAGCCTACCCCGCGGGTTGGATCATATGCGTCATACTCCCTGGTCACTTCATGAGTTTACTAGAGATCACCCAAGTCTCATAGACCGCGACGTTTACAGTCGAGCTCATATAGGTGTGTTCTTTCAAGAATGCCCTGTAGGACGGCATCTTTGCTAATTAAAGCCAACAGAAACACATTAAGGCATGTAGCCAACCTGCCTTACAGATTATGAGAGTTATGCATCTTCACATAGAGAGAGTTACAAAATACTCTCCTCAGTCAAACCACTAGCTTGTTCTTCCCAGTTCCTAATTCACGGGATCTCCGATCACATAGGTTGGGTTACCACTAGGTGTGACATTCATGGGTCTCAACCCTATCTCCCTCGATGCACTTTCTATCACATTTCGTGATAGTCCCTTTGTAAAGGGATCTGCCAGGTTTTTGTCTGTTTGAATATACGTAATAGTTATTACTCCGGAGTTTCTCAATTTCCTGATAGATTTCAAATGTCTTTTCATGTGTCTTGATAACTTCGCGTTATCCTTAGAATTGTTCACTTTGACACAGCCATTCTGACTCAACAGTGGTTGTGTCTAAAGCAGTAAGTTCTGCTTCCATAGTTGACCTCGTCAATATGGTTTGTCTACGAGACCTCCATGACACTGAGCCACCTCCAAGGGTAAATACATACCCGCTCGTGGCGTAGAGTTCATCAACGTCAGAGATCCAATTCGAATCACTATATCCTTCAAGCACAGCAGGATTCCCTGAATAGTGAATTCCATAGCTCATTGTACCACATAGATAGCGCATGACCCTTTCAAGTGCATGCCAATGATCAATACCCGGGTTAGACATGAACCTACTCAACTTGCTCACAGCAAAAGAGATATCGGGTCTTGTAGCGCTTGCTAAGTACATGACATAACCAACAACTTGTGAATATTTTAACTGATCTATTGGTTCCTTCTTATTCTTTCTTAATGTCAAACTGGGATTATAAGGTGTTGGAGAAGTCTTGCCATCAGTAAAGCCAAATCGTCTACAGACCTTCTCAACATAATGATATTGCGTTAAAGTAATCCCATTCTCGTTCTTAATAAGCTTGATGTTCAGAATGACATCAGGCTCTCCCAGATCTTTCATATCAAAACTCTTTGACAGGAAAGACTTGACTTCATTTATCACTTTCATGTTTGTACCAAAGATCAGAATGTCATCCACGTACAAACATAATATAACGCTATCGCCCCCACCATGGCGATAGTAAACACACCTATCAGCCTCATTAATGACAAAGCCAGCAGAAAGCAGAGTTCTGTCAAACTTCTCATGCCATTGCTTAGGTGCTTGTTTCAGGCCATATAAAGATTTCAATAACTTACACAACTTTGTCTCTTCACCTTTTACCACAAACCCATCCGGCTGATCCATATAGATCTCCTCTTCCAACTCTCCATTAAGGAAAGTTGTCTTCACGTCCATTTGATGAACAAGAAGACCATAAGAGGCAGCCAGGGATAGTAGTACGCGAATGGTGGTCAGTCTAGCGACATGTGAATAGGTGTCGAAGTAATCTTCGCCTTCTTTCTGTGTGTAGCCCTTAGCTACAAGACGCGCCTTGTACTTCTCAATAGTACCATCAGGCCTTAGCTTCTTCTTGAACACCCACTTACATCCCATAGGTTTACAACCATAGGGTCGTTCTGATAATTCCCAAGTTCCATTAGAAAGAATCGAGTCCATCTCATTTTGGACAGCTTCTTTCCAATCATCTGCATCAGGAGATACATATGCCTCAGTAATGGATCTGGGAGTATCATCCACAAGGTACATGATGAAGTCATTACCAAAGGATTTTGCAACCCTCTGTCTCTTACTCCTCGTGAGAGGTTCATCGCCATCCTTCTCAAGAAATTCCTCATGTGGTTGTTCAGAATTCTCAATAGATGCACTAGATTCAGGAAGTATTTCATAAGAAATCCTACCAATGCTATGCATATATTTCATAGGAAAAATATTCTCAAAGAATGTTGCATCACGAGATTCCATTATAGTATCAACATGCATATCAGGTACCTCAGATTTAACCACTAGAAATCTATAGCCTACACTCTGTGGAGCATATCCTAGAAAGATACAATCCACTGTCTTGGGTCCGAGCTTGCGTTTCTTGGGAATCGGTATGTCCATACACCCCCAAGTGCGCAGATACGAAAGTGATGGTTTTCTCCCAACCCACTCCTCATAAGGGGTCTTTTCTTTATTCTTGTTAGGAACTCTATTCAGGACATGACATGAAGTTAACAATGCCTCCCCCCACCATGCCTTTGATAAACCAGCAGTGGCTAACATGGAATTCTCAAGTCAGTCAGCGTGCGGTTTTTCCTCTCGGCAACCCCGTTTGATTGGGGCGAGTAGGGAGGCGTCCTCTCATGAATAATTATGTGTTCCTTACAGAATTCATCAAATATTTTGGGAAAATACTCACCACCACGATCCGACCTAAGGCACTTGATCTTTCTCTCTAGTTGATTTTCAACTTCGGCCTTATAGATTTTAAAGTAGTCTAAAGCCTCATCTTTACTTTGCAACAAGTAAACATAGCAGAATTTAGTAGCATCATCTATCAACGTCATGAAATATCCCTTTTCACCTTTTGTCAACACACCATTCATCTCACATAGATCAGAATGTATGAGTTCTAGAGGTGCCAAGTTTCTCTCCTCGGCAGCCTTGTGAGGCTTTCGAGGTTGCTTTGATTGCACACAACTATGGCACTTGGAACCTTTGGCAATAGTGAAATTCGGAATTAAACTCATGCTGGACATCCGAGATATCAAACCAAAATTAATGTGACATAAACGGGAATGCCAAATACTGGTATCATCATTAACACCACCACAAATATGATTCACGGATTTATTACAAAACTCTGAAAGTGAAAACCGGAACAAGACTCCGAACTCATAAACTTTACCAATAAATTGTCCATGTTTCGAAACAACGACTTTATTAGACTCTAGGACAACCTTAAACCCATCTCTGCATAGAAGGGAGCCACTAACGAGATTCTTGTTCATAGTAGGGACATGCTGCACGTTCCTCAGCTGCACGATCTTTCCGGAAGTAAACTTCAGATCCACCGTGCCAACACCACGAACAGAAGCATGTGATCCATTCCCCATTAGGACAGATGAATCCCGAGCGACCTGATAAGAAGTGAACATAGAGATGTCAGCACACACATGAACATTAGCACCCGTATCAAGCCACCAACACGGTGATTGAAATACTGAAAGAACAGTAAATAAATTACCATACCCATCAGTATTGCTAGCGGTCACGACGTTGACAGTCTTGGCCTTTTTCCCTCTACGGTCTGCGCGTTCTGGATAGTCCTTGGAAATGTGGCGGGCTCTCCACAAGTGTAACAAGACAGTTCACTTTTGTCCCTGTCCGCCTTCTTCTTCTTGAAGGTTGTAGTCTTTACAGGCTTGTTAAAGGAGGGTTTGAAGTTTCCTTTGTTCTTGCCTACGAATTTGCCTTTCTGCACAAAGTTAGCAGTAGGAAGACCCTCTCCTTTCTTAGTAGTGTCCTTAGCCCGAGCCTTCTCCTCAACATCAAGGGACGCTATCAGATTTTCAACTGATAGCTCCTGTCTCTTGTGTTTGAGAGTTGTGGCAAAGTTCCTCCATGAAGGGGGCAACTTAGCAATAATGCATCCCGCCACAAACTTGTCGGGTAAGGTACACTTAAGGAGTTCGAGCTCTTTGGCAATGCACTGTATCTCATGAGCTTGTTGAACCACAGGAAGGTCCTTAGTCATCTTAAAATCATGAAAGCTCTCCATGATATACAGTTCACTGCCAGCATCTGTAACACCAAACTTGGCATCCAGTGCATCCCAGAGCTCCTTCCCGTCTTTTATGTGCATAAACACATCACATAGACGGTCAGCAAGAATGCTTAGAATACATCCCACAAAGACAGTATTGGCATCCTCGAACTTCTTCTGATCCTCGTCAGATATAGTTCCTTCAGGTTTGCCTTTACTGATATGGAACACTTTCATCGTGGTCAGCCAAAGCTCATCCTTGTACTGCCACCTCTTAAAGTGCACACCGGTAAACTTATCCGGCCTCAGTGCATCGGTAAAACCAGCCATTGTTAATTCAGGAAATTGCCTACAATAAGGTTTTTGGATTGTTGGATTATTAGGGATAATTTCCACGATTAATTCCAAAATATAAATCATGACAAAACCAGCTACTAGCTCATGTAACTCGAACATACTAGATGTACTAAACAACAGGATGATTGGAAACAAACAACGGCTTAACATGTACTCGCAGAACATGATGAATAACCAAACAAGAGCACGTAGCACGTACCGTTCGGTTGTCGTAGTAGAAACTTTGGGGAAGAGTGATCGTAGTAGATGGTGTCAAAGACGGCGGTAGGCAGCACCGCCCGACTTGAATGGAAGACGACCCGTGATGGAGAACTCGAGCAGTCGCGCGGAGCGCGGTATTGTGGCAGTAGCCGCGCAGGACTTTATATAGAGCAGCTCAGGAAACCCGGGTCGGTTATAGTAGCCCACGATCCGGGAGCGACCCGAATAAGCTAACCGTTTGACACGTCTGTCAATTTTCCTGAGCAGCAAAATAAAGCTCGGCTCGGCGAGATTCCCGCAACCCGCAACCCGCAACCCGCAACCAGCGGCGCGCGCGCGTCGTGACGAGGCGTGCGTGCGAGCGGCGGCGGCGTCGTCGGAGGAGGAGCGCGCGTGTGTATCTCTCTTATTGTCACTCACTTACAAAGTGGTGTAACACTCCACCTTATAAGGTGGTGCAACTCTCCTCCAACTTTCCATGTGGGACTAAACTTTAGCTCCCACTCCACTGCCATGTGAGCTGCCACAAACATGGGCCCAAACACATATGAGCTGCCACAAATTTGGGCTTTAAGATTTAGGGAAAATCTGAAATACACATGGGCCTAAATGGATTAGCCCCATTATTTCTAACAGAAGGAAGGTGCGGACGGCGGCGGCCTAGGCGTCGGGGGGCCGGGAGAAGGCCGAGGGTGCGGCGGCCGGAGCGGGCGAATGCCTCGTCCAGGACGTGAGCCATCGACAACAATTAGTCCGATGGCCGGTGAGATCTGCGGCTCCTCTGCCTTGCCATGGTGCTGCCGTCGCGTGAGAAAAGAGTCCAGGAGAGAGACAGATGGAATGGGGATTTTCCGATTTTGGAAGCACGTGGCCATGTCGTCTCGGATTCGCGTGCTCCCTTCTTCCCTGCTCTGAGCGAGCCGCACGATAGCGATCCGACGGGCACGAGAGGCGAGCACTCTGTAATGCTAGAGAATGCGCAGGCAAGAATTAGATTACTCCATAAACATAAGACATAATGGTGCTTTTTTACCCGCAAAAAAATGAAGAGTGAAGTGAAATAATGGGTGAACACGTCCCGAGGTGGCTCCGACACATTCCATGGGCTGCTTCTCACTTGGAACCTGTAGAGGATTAATACATGGACCAATTGCGCCGGGGCCGGCGATGTTCTTTGTTTGTGGGATTAACATCCACAGAAGTTAAAAGGTGGACCTAAAATTGGCCCATGTGGCCTTTGAAACTATCCAAAAAGTATCTTTTGCTGGAAAATATTTTGAAACAGCTACCCTAAAAGACCATATTGAAGGGATAAGGATGTAAATGGTACGGATAATTTTTTATCTAAATCTGCATCCGCATTCTTTTTGAGGATATGCTATGAAGTTTTAGAGATCTGGGCAGATATGCATGCGTGCGTGGATATTTATTGAGCGAATATCCGACGGATGTGGTAGTGGATATGACATTGATACTATCCGACAAATAAGGATTATCTAAAATCTTTTGCAGATTATAGAGGCATTTAAATATGATAATCCTTCCCTAAAAAGGGATAATCCAATAAAATTACTCCGACTCCATATACCTAGACAACCCAGTTAGTTCATCGACCGGCTATGCACATTGCTTCTGCATATGGTGTCATGCTATTACCGATATTGCAATTTGGACATCTGATCCTAGATTAAGATAATCCAATGTTATGTTTGGATGTTTGTATTGGGACATATATTGGACATTCAAGTGATTTGAGCCCTGAAAACAACGATTGAGACTGTTTGGCTGGTCTAGACATGCAGGTGGTGCATTCAAAGTTTCCTGTTCTTCGAATTGGCAGCAGATGCACACGTTGCATATCCCCTGCCTTCTCGAGAACTTTCCTTGAGAGTCGCCAAGTCCCTCATGGCTCCTCCCTCTCTCGTCTTCGTCGGCCTCGTCGGCCGGAGGAGATGAGAGCTAGGAGGCCGGTGCCATGTACATCGTAGTCCAGGTCTTATCTTCATTGGTTTGGCTCTATGTCGTGTTGGCATCTTGCCTTGTCTTGGGTGGATTTGGGGGACGATGCAGTCGAGCAGCTCTGGCCATCCAGCCATGGTGGTCTTCTTCTCTTTGATGCTCTGGTGGCCGGAGCTGGTGGAGGGGATGGACTCCTTGGCGCCTCCCTTCAATAAGCTTAGGGGGGTTCTATTTCGATCTGCTCCTCCCAATTTCAACCTCCATGGTGGAGGCTGGAGGTCAGAGGCGGTTCGATCTACTACTTCTGGTGTCGTCCTCAATGATTCTCGTCACCTGCGTGGACGCGGTGATGCCCTGCCCTCCTGGCCAGCCGTGGTGGCATGCGGGAGAGGTTTGGCGGTGGGATGCCGAGGCACTGTGAAGCAATGTCTCTCCTAGCCGGCGGTGGTGGCGAGGGGGAGGGACAGAGCTTCGTGGTGCGATGCATGGTGGGATTTCCCCTGGCCGGCCGTGGAGGCGAGGAGGGCAAGCGTCCTCGTGCGACATCCTTGGCTATGCTCTGATGGTGATTCTGCCCGCTGGTGCCAATGGAGATGAAAAGAAGCTCTTTTCCCCTTCTTGTGGTCGTGGTGATGTTTAGAAGGATGAGAAAGGCCTCAGTTTTCATCGACCTTGTGCTCGGTCGGGCAACTGGTTGAGGATTTGCAGCAGCTCTCCTAGCGGCAGTGTAGGCATGTCGCTGGTCCTTGAAGCTCCGTGGGGGAGTTCCTCGACGGATACCTTTGACTGTTGCTGGTCTAATAAGCCCGCTTATGGGGCTCTTAGTGGGGACGTTCCTCTCTGTCTGCCTCCTCCCAGCCATGGCAGGAGTGGCGAGTCTGACGGCGGGCCGATTATCACTTTCGGCGTTGGTAATGTACCCACTATTGCAGGTCACTTTTGCTCATCATTTCTTCTTCTTCCTCCAGCAGGCACAGTGGTTGCGGAAGTTGGAGGTATTTATTGGGTGAGCAACAGTGTCAAACAGCAGTGGAGTTGGGAAGCGATTTTCTCGAGCACCACCTCAGCGGCGGGTGATAGCCGTCTGATATCCAAGACCAGAACATGGTCTATCTAGAAGCCGGCGAAGGGTCCCGACAATTGTTTAACCTCCTCGGTGAGGCCCCTTTCGAGGTTAGCGGCCGCATTCCTCGTCTGCGCGGAAGCAAGTGTTTCGTCCCCGCTTCCAAGTTTGACGGCGCAAGTCTGACTTCCGGCTCGGCGATGGCGAAAGAGAAGGATAGGGTTGCAGTTTTTCATCTTTTAGTGAGGTCTTTTCTACATTCACCATGGACCTATGTATTATTTCTTATTTTATGGGGCCCTTTGTAATACTTTGTACCTACACCGCTTGGAATTAACACGATGCTTCCAGTCCCTTCGGGGACGCTCGGTTCAAAAAAAGGTGGTGGATTCGGGCTAGATATGAAGCACATGTCCAAGCAGCAAAAAAAGAGGAAGCCCGATGTAGAGGCTAACCCCTGAACATTTTGAGGTATTCGGGCTACCTACCGCTTCGACGCACACACAAGCATATCCTCCCTCCCTTGACCAAAACGTGTGTGGGAGACCTAAAGCAGCAATGTCGACCTCCCGCCCTGCCTTCCTCTTTCTCGGTGGCCCTCTCTGCCAACAAATCTCTCTAATATTATTGGTCAAAATAACATCATTATATAGATGAACCCGAACCTCTCTAAGTTTAGGCTCCAGTTCGAAAAAAATGGTGTACAATTGATCACAACAAAATATTGGTTTCAACTCTTAGTGGACATAAAACTTTGAAACCAGCCGCAATACCTATCAAATCCCACTATGGTTAGTTTTCTTCTTCAAAAGTGTTTTATAAACTATCACATCAATCATTAACTTTTTGCAAAAAGTGTTTGATCAAAATAAAATCATTATATAGTTCAACACGAACCTCAGCCTATTCCTGGAAAATGGTGTACAATTGGTCAAAAAAAAAAAATACTTGTCTCAACTCTTAGTGGACATAAAACTAACGAAACCAACTGGAATACCATCCATTCCACTTTAGTTTTTTTTTTTCAACAAGTGTAAAAACAGCGTACAACTAGTCCTAACAAATAAAGTACTTGCCTCAACTCTCAGTGGATCTAAAACTTTGAACACAAGTGAATACAATCAATCAAATCTTCCTATTTTATAAACATTAACTGTTTTATCTTATATTTCTTAAGAACGTGTTTGGTTCAGAAACGGTAACGTAAACGTCAACATAATCAGATTACTCTGGTATCGTTAATGGAATCGGTAAAAACAGAAAACTGTTTGGTTCAACAGAGATATCGGTATCTGTTCAAAGATCCCAAGCTTTTCCAATTTGCAGAGATGATGCAGCAAAAAAACACCCCAAATCATCTATCCAAAAATCTGGAAACAGTCACAAATCGATCTGATCTGGATAAATTTCATGGATCAGCGAAAAATTCATGCGCTGGTGCTGCTCCTTGTCGGAGTGTGGACGGAGAAGATTGGAGGTAGGGGATCAGGGGAGGATGAGATCAGGGAGGGGATTGGGGTGTAAGACGATGACGGACTCGGCCGCTGAAGGGCGATTGTTGCCGGATTTGGCGGAGCTGCTGAGGGGCAATGGCTGCTGGACTTGGCGGAGCCGTCGACCGGCCTGGAGCGGAAGGTCTCGACTCGTGAGCAGAGATATCGCTGGTAACGATTTGTTTCCGCTGGAGGGAGGACGGTAACAAGATTATACTGCGATGGGACTCGATTACGTGGTACTCCCTCCGTTCCAAAATATAAATGTTTTAGATTTATAAAACAAATATATTTAGACATCTTTTAGAATGTAGGTTTACTTAGACTTGGAATAAATCTACACACTAAAATAAGTCTAAATCTAAAACATCTTATATTTTAAAACAAAGGGAGTATCTGTTTACGAGAAAAGCCAAACAAACAAGTTTAAGGATATCAGATTCCACTATAATCAGGTACCGGTACAAAATAGGTGAACCAAACACGTATATTAAAATGTAAATAAAAGTCAAGAACATAGATAGTTGTCTAGTTATTTGATGAAGAACTTGGTTTGTCCATGCACATTTGCATCACATAGGAGACATTATGGGGTAAGCTTTGACCTCTCTCTCTCTCTCTCTCTCTCTCTCTCTCTCTCTCTCTCTCTCTCTCTCTCTCTCTCTCTCTCTCTCTCTCTCTCTCTCTCTCTCTGCGATGGCACTAAGGTCTGGGTGGGGATGAGAGGGGTGAGGCCTGAGTCTATGCATTGTACGTCTAGGTCTAAGGTTTGGGTTGACTATGTGACAATTGGCATCATGCCGTCTTGGTGCTTTTGAATGATGTGGGGGAGCAACGCCGGGATGCAATGACTTCTACTCACTACACGGCCTCCGTGGAGAATGGCCTCGGTGAGGAGAACTGCTCGGAGCTTCGCCTCTAATAACTGATAAGCTTGTAGTTCCTTTGATTCTGACTGTTATTGCAGTTTTCCCCGCCTCCTCTGGAAGTCATGTTGATAGAGGACGCAAAGAAGGGTTGCAGCTTGACACGTGGATCATCGGTGAAGTAGTATGCATATAGCATGCAATAGCCTTTCATGCTCTGTCTAGGCTTGCTCTTGCGCCCCCCCCCTCCCCCTCGCCGACCCTCCAATGGTCGGCTATTCTTCCTGGACGATCATTTCCAGTAGGGAGGTGATGACGATCGCCAGATGTTACGCATCGTTGACAGAGTCAAGCACGGCAGGGGCAGCAGCGACTTTCTCATCCATCAGAGCATCGAGGATCTCCTTGTCGTCTGAGTCCATCACCTTGGCAAACGGCCGAACACCTCGCGCGCAAGGTGGACACGAAGTGGGAACACACCTTCCTAGTAGGCGTCGGGCTACAGCGAGACGGGGGCGCGGGATGCCTATGTGGCGGCGGGGTATTTTCGGCGGCGGCCGTCGGCGGGGGAATGAACAGCAGGAGAAGCGGGGTGGTTGCGGCAACGATCTGGGGCGGAGGTGGCTATCGCACGGCGAAGTAGTGAGATGGAGGGGAGATTTCTGTTTCACTCACCGACAGGACTAGCCCGTGAATTTTTCTCGCCCATCCAGCTTCCCTGATAGAAACCCCTTGGGTTGAGTTCGGCCTGAGGGCGCTGGATAACTAGTTGGGCTGTGCTGGCGCCAAAACCAAATTGGGGAGGCCGGCTGGGCGTCTATTTTAACGCCGGCACCTCCCATAGCCCTTTGGTTACTTTAGGGGTCTCTAGTGGAGATGCTCTTAGTCCCATGCCAAAAGAATGCCCTGCAGATCTTGTCGATGCAGTTGAATTACCCAAGGTGGTAAATCTAGGGACACCATATGGTATAATGCAATTGCAGAAAGTACTGCCTTTACAAGCACCAACGATCCACTCTGAGTTAATAACAGGGTTCTCCACATTGTAAGTTTCCTTGCTATCTTATCTGCTTGCAAGTCTGCTTTTGTCAAATTATTGAGTGACGGTGGCTGTCCCAGATAGAAGCATGGGAAATTGGTGATTTGGGAAGAAAAGGGCACGGTTATCTCCTCCACATTCAGGTCGCTACAAGCAATTGGTGATAGAGAGCACTTCTCAAAGTTGCACTTCGGCCCTGAAAAATCCCCAAACAGGTCCAGTAGTGCCTTTGCTGCAATAAGTTCTTCCTTTATTGGTTTCAGAAAGAAAGAAGTCCACATAACCCTCCTATCTATTAGGTTTAGGGCGCTAACCCCCCCTATGTTTAAACAAGACCACTTAACCCCCCCCCCCCCCCTAACTATCCAAAACCAGACATATAACCCCCAGACACCAATGGCTGTTTTTTGGGGCTGTTTTGGCCATGGTGGACTCTGGTTTAATCCAAGTTGGACTCTGGTCTGGTGCCTGGTGATCGTAGGCCGTCTCTTAATGTAAAGTAGTGTAGTTGACTGCTTGATCGGAGTGTCTCAACTAAATTTAAAATGTTTGAACTATAGTCAGATTATGTATTTTGTGGGCTCCTAGTCATTGGCCTTCTGGCTTTCCATCGTGCTTATGCCTGCTAGCTATGTACGGCTGGGGTGCTGGACCCCTTTATTCTAAATAAAGTTCAGTGTATCGACAACTAGTTTCAGTTCTCAAACTGTATCAAACAAAGGTAGTTTGGGTTTTAAAGAGCGTCTAATTTGAATGTCAATAGAATCGCTAGTAAAATGCAGGTTCAGAAACCCCCGTGCTTCTTTCAGAAGGAAAGAGAAACAGACTTTGCGCATGCTCCCGAAGTTGTGCTGCACTTGCTCTGCCTGCATTTGTTGTTCTCAACATGCACCGGTACCACATGCTGAAGATGGTGGGCAGTATTAAGGAAGACTTCCAGTAAGTTCAAATTTCAAACTATGTTGTGAGAAGACTTATAGGAATAACAGGGGTTGTTAGCTTCATTATCATGTACACATCTGAATGTGCAAACGTATGACCTCAAACATTTTGGGTTTCAAGAGAGCATAGTCTATTGTTTCGGTTAGCCTGCTCAAAAATTGTGCAGCTCAAGAATGATCTATGAGTTTATACTGAACCATTATGTTCCTGATTTTCTCTGCCTATGAACTTCAGCCTTGGCACAAAATTGCCCAAGAAAAAGTGATGAACAATCTCATTTAGGTGGACCAGACTTGATTGATAGAGATGAGTCAAAATCACATCCCGGCTCATCCTGCTAGCTAGTATCCTGAATGTGAAATTGACTGTTTGATCAGACTGAAAATAGTTTATGATCATAAACGGAAGGCTAGCTACGGCTACGGGAGTTAGTTTCCAGGTCGCTATAGAGCGCCATCTGACCGACACGTCTGTCTCTCACGCCTCCAACTTTTCCTAGCAAGAGTGCGGAGCGTCAGCAACTACTTAAACCTACGATCACCAGGCACCAGAGTCCAACGTGGCTTAAACCAGAGTCCACCATGGCCAAAACAGCCCCCAAAACAGCCATTACCGTCTGAGGGGGTTATATACCTGGTTTTGGATAGTTAGGGGGGGTTAAGTGGCCCTATTTAAACATAGGGGGGGTTAGCATACTAAATCCAATAGACATTGGGGTTATGTGGACTTCTTTCTTTCAGAAACATTGCCGCACCATCTGCAAATAGTGACAGTCTATACTTGATGCCCCACCGTTGAAGGTTTTGAAAGATCCCTCTCGATTCCGCCTTGCAGAATATTGCATTCAACACATCCATGATCCCAATGAATAGCAAAGGGGACCTCCTGCCGGAGACCTCTGCCTAGCCATACCCTTTCTCCTGAACTGCCATTAACCAAGACTCTGCAGCTCGCTGTGCTCAATAGAAAAATTATCAGCCTACACCAACGAGGTCCAAAACCCCTATATATGCCTCAGCACCTTGAGGGACATGTTGGATTATTAGGCATAATTTCCACGATTAATTTCAGAATATAAATCATGACAAAACCAGCTACTAGCTCATGTAATTCGAACATACTAGATGTACTAAACAACAGGATGATCGGAAACAAACAACAGCTTAACTTGTACTCGCAAAACATGATAAATAACCAAACAGGGGCGCGTAGCACGTATCGTTCGGTTGTCGTAGTAGGAGCTTTGGGGAAGAGTGATCATAGCAGATGGCGACGAAGACGGCGGTAGGCAGCACCGCCTGACCTGGATGGAAGACGACCCGTGATGGAGAACTCGAGCGGTCGCGCGGAGCGCTTCCCAAAAACCTTATTCTTTCTCTCTCGTACAAGATCACAAGAGCGAGTGGTTCCGGAGACCTGCTCTCCCGTCCGCCGGTGCACGCTGGCAAGTGGGATGGAGTAGACTACGATGATGGCGCAAGTAGAGAGGATGGCAAAACCCTAGATTGGTTCTCAGTGGTATTGTGGCGGTAGCCGCGCAGGACTTTATATAGAGAAGCTCAGGAAACCCTAACGGAGGCGAACGTGGGACGGGTCCATGTTACGCACGATCGGGTCGGTTACAGTAGCCCACGATCCGGGAGCGACCCGAATAAGCTAACTGTTTGACACGTCTGTCAAAACCTTACAGTTTTCCTGAACAATAAAATAAAGCTCGGCTCGGCGAGATTCCCGCAACCCGCGGTGCGTGCGCTCGCCGTGACGAGACGAGCGGGTGTGCGTGCGTGCGAGCGGCGGCGTCGTCGGAGGAGCCGCGCGCGTGTATCTCTCTTATTGCTACTCACTTACAAAGTGGTGCAACACTCCACCTTATAAGGTGGTGCAACTCTCCTCCAACTTTTTATGTGGGACTAAACTTGAGCTCCCACTCCACTTTCATGTGAGCTGCCACAAACATGGGCCCAAACACATATGAGCTGCCACAAATTTGGGCTTTGAGATTTAGGGAAAATCTGAAATACACATGGGCCTAAATGGATTAGCCCCATTATTTCGAACAATCCCCCACCAGATCTCAAATGCCCATTTGAAGATTTGCCAATCCTTGCTACTTGTTTATATACCAGAGTTTCAGCAGAGACTGTTAAGTTGAACTTCCGCCTAGAATCTTGAACTACGTCTATCAACAACTTGAACAATGGACAGACCTTGAATTGCAAGTTTGGTGCCAATAGATTTCGCTCAAAATCATAACTAGTACTTGGCTGTCAGTAGCCTACCCCGCGGGTTGGATCATATGCGTCATACTCCCTGGTCTCTTCATGAGTTTACTAGAGATCACCCAAGTCTCATAGACCGCGACGTTTACAGTCGAGCTCATATAGGTGTGTTCTTTTAAGAATGCCCTGTAGGACGGCATCTTTGCTAATTAAAGCCAACAGAAACACATTAAGGCATGTAACCAACCTGCCTTACAGATTATGAGAGTTATGCATCTTCACATAGAGAGAGTTACAAAATACTCTCCTCAGTCAAACCACTAGCTTGTTCTTCCCAGTTCCTAATTCACGGGATCTCCGATCACATAGGTTGGATTACCACTAGGTGTGACATTCATGGGTCTCAACCCTATCTCCCTCGATGCACTTTCTATCACATTTCGTGATAGTCCCTTTGTAAAGGGATCTGCCAGGTTTTTGTCTGTTTGAATATACGTAACAGTTATTACTTCGGAGTTTCTCAATTTCCTGATAGATTTCAAACGTCTCTTCACATGTCTTGATGACTTTGTGTTATCCTTAGAATTGTTTACTTTGACAATAATAGTTTGGTTGTCATAATTCAAAAGGATTGTCGGTACAGGTTTCTCAACCACAAGCAAGTCCATCAAGAGCTCACGCAGCCATTCTGACTCAATAGTGGCTGTGTCTAAAGCAGTAAGTTCTGCTTTCATAGTTGACCTCGTCAATATGGTTTGTCTACGAGACCTCCATGACACTGCGCCACCTCCAAGGGTAAACACATACCCGCTCGTGGCGTAGAGTTCATCAACGTCAGAGATCCAATTCGAATCACTATATCCTTTAAGCATAGCAGGATTCCCTGAATAGTGAATCCCATAGCTCATTGTACCACATAGATAACGCATGACCCTTTCAAGTGCATGCCAATGATCAATACTCGGGTTAGACATGAACCTACTCAACTTGCTCGCAGCAAAAGAGATATCGGGTCTTACAGCGCTTGCTAAGTACATGAGAGAACCAACAACTTGTGAATATTTCAGCTGATCTATTGGTTCCTTTTTATTCTTTCGTAATGTCAAACTGGGATCATAAGGTTTTGGAGAAGTCTTGCCATCATTAAAGCCAAATCGGCTCAAGACCTTCTCAACATAATGAGATTGCGTTAAAGTAATCCCATTCTCATTCTTAATAAGCTTGATGTTCAAAATTACATCAACCTCTCCCAGATCTTTCATATCAAAACTCTTTGACAGGAAAGACTTGACTTCATTTATCACTTTCATGTTTGTACCAAAGATCAGAATGTCATCCACGTACAAACATAATATAACGCTATCGCCCCCACCATGGCGATAGTAAACACACCTATCAGCCTCATTAATGACAAAGCCAGCAGAAAGTAGAGTTCTGTCAAACTTCTCATGCCATTGCTTAGGTGCTTGTTTCAGACCATATAAAGATTTTAATAACTTACACACCTTTGTCTCTTCACCTTTTACCACAAACCCATCCGGATGATCCATATAGATCTCCTCTTCCAACTCTCCATTAAGGAAAGTTGTCTTCACGTCCATTTTATGAAGAGAAGACCATAAGAGGCAGCCAGGGATAGTAGTACTCGAATGGTGGTCAGTCTAGCGACAGGTGAATAGGTATCGAAGTAATCTTCGCCTTCTTTCTGTGTGTAGCCCATAGGTACAAGACGCGCCTTGTACTTCTCAATAGTACCATCAGGCCTTAGCTTCTTTTTGAACACCCACTTACATCCCATAGGTTTACAACCATAGGGTTGTTTTGATAATTCCCAAGTTCCATTAGAAAGAATCGAGTCCATCTCATTTTGGACAGCTTCTTTCCAATCATCTGCATCCGGAGATGCATATGCCTCAGTAATGGATCTGGAAGTATCATCCACAAGGTACACGATGAAGTCATTACCAAAGGATTTTGCAACCCTCTGGATCTTACTTCTCGTGAGAGGTTCATCGTCATCCTTCTCAAGAAATTCCTCATGTGTTGTTCAGAATTCTCGATAGATGCACTAGATTCAGGAAGTATTTCAGAATAAATCCTACCAATGCTATGCATATCTTTCATAGGAAAAATATTCTCAAAGAATGTTGCATCACGAGATTCCATTATAATATCAACATGCATATCAGGTACCTCAGATTTAACCACTAGAAATCTATAGCCTACACTCCGTGGAGCATATCCTAGAAAGATACAATCCACTGTCTTGGGTCCAAGCTTGTGTTTCTTGGGGATCGGTATGTTGACCTTCGCCAAACACCCCCAAGTGCGCAGATACGAAAGTGATGGTTTTCTCCCAACCCATTCCTCATAAGGGGTCTTTTCTTTATTCTTGTTAGGAACTCTATTCAGGACATGACATGAAGTCAACAAAGCCTCCCCCCACCATGGCTTTGATAAACCAGCAGTGGCTAACATGGAATTCACCAAGTCAGTCAGCGTGCGGTTTTTCCTCTCGGCAACCCCGTTTGATTGGGGCGAGTAGGGAGGTGTCTTCTCATGAATAATTCTGTGTTCCTGACAGAATTCGTCAAATATTTTGGGAAAATACTCACCACCACGATCCGACCTAAGACGCTTGATCTTTCTCTCTAGTTGATTTTCAACTTCGGCTTTATAGATTTTAAAGTAGTCTAAAGCCTCATCTTTAGTTTGCAACAAGTAAACATAGCAGAATTTAGTAGCATCATCTATCAACGTCATGAAATATCTCTTTTCACCTTATGTCAACACACCATTCATCTCACATAGATCAGAATGTATGAGTTCTAGAGGTGCCAAGTTTCTCGCCTCGGTAGCCTTGTGAGGCTTTCGAGGTTGCTTTGATTGCACACAACTATGTCACTTAGAACCTTTGGCAATAGTGAAATTCGGAATTAAACTCATGCTGGACATCCGAGATATCAAACCAAAATTAATGTGACATAAACGAGAATGCCAAATACTGGTATCATCATTAACACCACCACAAATATGATTCACGGATTTATTACAAAACTCTGAAAGTGAAAACCGGAACAAGCCTCCGAACTCATAAACTTTACCAATAAATTGTCCATGTTTCGAAACAACGACTTTATTAGACTCTAAGACAACCTTAAACCCATCTCTGCAAAGAAGGGAGCCACTAACAAGATTCCTGTTCATAGTAGAGACATGTTGCACGTTCCTCAGCTGCACGATCTTTCCGGAAGTAAACTTCAGATCCACCATGCCAACACCACGAACAAAAGCATGTGATCCATTCCCCATCAGGACAGATGAATCCCGAGCGACCTGATAAGAAGTGAACATAGAGATGTCAGCACACACATGAACATTAGCACCCGTATCAAGCCACCAACACGGTGATTGAAATACTGAAAGAACAGTAAATAAATTATCATACCCATCAGTTTTGCTAGCGGTCACGACGTTGACAGTCTTGGCCTTTTTCCCTCTGCGGTCTGCGCGTTCTGGACAGTCCTTGGAAAAGTGGCCGGTCTCTCCACAAGTGTAACAAGACAGTTCACTCTTGTCCCTGTTCGTCTTCTTCTTCTTAAAGGTTGTAGTCTTTACGGGCTTGTTAAAGGAGGGTTTAAAGTTCCCTTTGTTCTTGCCTACAGATTTGCCTTTCTGCACAAAGTTGGCAGTAGCATGACTCTGTCCTTTCTCAGTAGTGTCCTTAGCCCGAGCCTTCTCCTCAACATCAAGGGACGCTATCAGATTTTCAACTGATATCTCCTGTCTCTTGTGTTTGAGAGTTGTGGCAAAGTTCCTCCATGAAGGGGGCAACTTAGTAATAATGCAACCCGCCACAAAATTGTCGGGTAAGGTACACTTAAGGAGTTCGAGCTCTTTGGCAATGCACTGTATCTCATGAGCTTGTTGAACCACAAAAAGGTCCTTTGTCATCTTAAAATCATGAAAGCTCTCCATGATATACAGTTCACTGCTAGCATCTGCAGCACCAAACTTTGCATCCAGTGCATCCCAGACCTCCTTCCCGTCTTTTATGTGCATAAACACATCACATAGACGGTCATCAAGAATGCTCAGAATACATCCCACAAAGACAGTATTGGCATCCTCGAACTTCTTCTGATCCTCGTCAGATATAGCTCCTTCAGGTTTGCCTTTACTGATATGGAACACTTTCATCGTGGTCAGCCAAAGCTCAGCCTTTTACTGCCACCTCTTAAAGTGCACACCGGTAAACTTATCCGGCCTCAGTGCATCGGTAAAACCAGCCATTGTTAATTCAGGAAATTGCCTACAATAAGGTTTTTGGATTGTTAGATTATTAGGCATAATTTCCACGATTAATTTCAGAATATAAATCATGACAAAACCAACTACTAGCTCATGTAACTCGAACATACTAGATGTACTAAACAACAAGATGATCAGAAACAAATAGCAGCTTAACATGTACTCACAGAACATGATGAATAACCAAACAGGAGCACATAGCACGTACCGTTCGATTGTCGTAGTAGGAGATTTGGGGAAGAGCGATCGCAACAGATGACAACGAAGACGGCGGTAGGCAGCACCGCCTGACTTGGATGGAAGACGACCCGTGATGAAGAACTCGAGCAGTCGCGCGAAGCGCTTCCCAAAAACCTTATTCACCCTCTCCCGTACAAGATCACAAGGGCAAAACCCTAGATTGGTTTTCGGTGGTATTGTGGTGGTAGCCGCGCAGGACTTTATATAGAGAAGCTCAGGAAACCCTAACGGAGGCTGTCAAAACCTCGCGCGTCGGGACGGGCGGGCGGACGTGCGTGCGTGCGTGCGAGCGGCGGCGTCGTCGTCGGAGGAACGCGCGCGTGTATCTCTCTTATTGCTACTCACTTACAAAGTGGTGCAACACTTCACATTATAAGGTGGTGCAACTCTCCTCCAACTTTTCATGTGGATCTAAACTTGAGCTCCCACTTCACTTCCATATGAGCCGCCATAAACATGGGCCCAAACACATATAGGCTGCCACAAATTTGGGCTTTGAGATTTAGGGAAAATCTGAAATACACATGAGCCTAAATGGATTAGCCCCATTATTTCTAACAGGACACTGCCCATACCTTTTTGTGCTTGAAAGTTTTGGCAGATTGATTCACCAACATGTAATTGTCCTGGATTGAACCACCCTTTATGAAGGCACTCTGGTTCACAGCGATCAACACATCCAGCATAGGAGCCAACCTACAAGCCATTGGTTTGGAAATAACTTTTGCAACTCCATGCACCGGACTGACGGGCCTAAAATCTGCAATATCAACTGCACCATCTTTCTTGGGAAGAAGTGTTATATACGCCTGATTTAGCCAATGGAAGTTCCGGCCATCCTGAGTAGTTGCATGAGTAATGGCCACGGTTAGATAAGTTTTGATTATTGGCCAGCGTGTTTGATAAAACCTCGTCGAGAACCCATATTTCTGCCGGCATCGACTTGATCACACCCCATATTTCTTCTTCTGTAAAAACTCCCTCAGGATCTTGCAGATCCACAACAGGAAAGTCCAAGCGATCAAGGTTCAGATCGCATTCACGTTCTGCAGGTTTTCCAAGAATTTCCTCGTAGAAATCAGTGGCCATCTGTTCCATATCATCTTGAGTGCTCACCTCTCTCTTCCCTCTACCCATCTGGACCTGCAGGTTTTGAGAATATATTATCTCGACTTTCTTGCATTTTTTAGGAGCATTAACCCTCGATCTCTCACGGGACGAGCATGACCATAGAAGCCATTGCCTTCCTAGATTTTCCTTTTCCTAATACCATGTGTAAGTGATCTGTGCACCAGACTTTGATTAATTATCAGAGGCACGTGTGGATACCGGTCGTCTGATGAGTTGCAGACATTGTGGATGTTTTATCGGTTTCTGAAATGAATTCGGCGGCTTGAGCTCCTTAATTCCAGAAAGAAGGGAGACATGTCTCACCCAAACTGATTAGTGAGCAGGAGGTAGCAGTTGGCTGCATTACTTAAGTGGGCACAGCGCAATAGCTCACGGCTGCTCATACTTGGTATCACGCGACCTGCCGTACGTACAGGTACAGAGGTTCGCCCTTTGGTCAGCTGGTGGTTCGTCACACCGAAGGGTGCTCAGCCATAGTTCACGTGAGCGCGTACGGCTAACGGCATTGGTGTGATGACTGATGGGTCCGTTGGTTGCAGCTGCAGCTACTAGCTCAGGTACCGCCGGCCAGTGCGCGCACTGATCGATCGCCGAATTGCAGCAGCAGACAACGTTCGACGCTACCGATGACCCGTCCGTCCAGCGCTTAAAGCGCCGTCGTCGACCAGACCAACACACTTCATGTGAGGCATCCGGACAATGGATCGTACCTACCTATCACAGAACTGGATCGATTCCGACATGTAGGTAGATGTGCAGGCGACGATCCATGGATCCACAAATGCCATCTCAACAAATGAGAAGGAAGAAAAGGAGCACATGGATACTCATCCAACCAGGGCCCGGGGAATGCGCGGAGTGCACGACTGAAGCTTCTGAAGCCGAAGAGGAAGCTGGGCCGGAAGTTCATTGACCCAAGATCAAAGATCAAATAAGGTTGTGTCTCTGAAATTTCACAAAGATCAGATGGCCGAGTTGGTCTAAGGCGCCAGATTAAGGTTCTGGTCCGAAAGGGCGTGGGTTCAAATCCCACTCTGGTCAAATTATTTTTTCAGTTTTCTACAATTTTATGTTTTATTTTTTCTTGGTTGTATTGCGAACTGACACCCACGGCCACGTACAACATATCAGTGCAAACTCTACATTTTCTCAACAGGGACAGTAAAACTTCCATTCCGGTCATTACCCTCTGCATATTTTACCTGAATATCAAGTGCCGTTTCTGAATCTTATGTCCCCTGCCGAGAGTTCAACAGAGTACAGGTTATCAACCACCCCATAGCAAACAAGCAGTTAAGCAGAACGGACGCTGCAGCCTCGCATATAAACATAGGAAATAATGGTGTGTTTTTCCCCCGCAAAAAATTTAAGAGTGGAGTGAAATAATGGGTGAACACGTCCTGAGGTGGCTCCGACAGCCATTCCGTGGGCTGCTTATCACTTGGAACCTGGAGGATTAATATGTGGACCGATTACGCCGGCGCCGGCGATGTTCTTTGTTTGTGGGATTGACGTCCACACAAGCTAAAAGGTGGACCTAAAATTGGCCCATGTAGCCTTTGAACTGTCCAAAAAATACCTTTGCTGGAAAAGATTTTGAAATAGCTACCCTAAAAGACCATATTGGAGAGATAGGGATGTAAATCCGCATCCGCATTATGGTATGAAGTTTTAGAGATCTGGCAGCGTGAATATTTATCGAGCGGATATCTAACGAATGTGGTAGCGGATATGATATTGATACTATCCAACAGATAAGGATTATCTAAAATCTTTTGCGGATTATAGAGGTACTTAAATATGATAATCCAATAAAATTACCCTAAACCCATATATCTAGACAACACGGTTAGTCCATCGGCCAACTATGCACGCTACATGTGCATGTGGTGTCATGCTATTACCGATATTGCACATTGCACTATTATTGTTTCTTATTGTTGATATATCACGTGCTATCACGGAAAGTATTGTGTCGTACAAACAAACGTGCATCTTTGGTTATATAGTGTTGCAAAGCTTTCTGGTCATGTGTTTTTGCATAAAAGAAACAAACTTCTATTTTCGTGTATGTATTTGTTCGATTATTCGTTTCTGATACTATTCCGTTTCAAATCCACAATCCGGTATAATCCGCATCTTGACTACCAAACCCGCCAAAAAAAGGTAAAGTATATAAAAATAGCAATATCCCATCCAATCCGTCTACACCATTTTTGTTTTTGCAGAAAAGATCCAGATCTATTTCATGAGTTTATAAGAAGTACAAAGATCTCAAACATAATAAAAATTACATCGAAATCCTTAGACCATATAACGACCATCACTACTATCATCAGAGCGAGCTGCCGACGTGTCTCTGTCACCACTCCCTTAACGGAGCCGGTCTCACGTTGTTGACAATAGTCGGAAAGTATCCGTACACGTGCCCCTAAGGAACAACATCCTAGAGCTGAAGTCGTCGTCATTAAACTCTTGAATTGATTCGAAGCTTTTAATAGCAACATATAACACGTGTAGACCGGACAAGATCCACCACTCCATAAAAGCGACAACCACACGAATCCCCGTCCTCCTCAATGCCACCAGCGAGATCATCGCCGATCAGGTGGATGAGGAGGCGGGTAAACCTTATTATTGTCCCGCACATCACCATAGCCACCATAAGTTGATACCGGTAGACCAAACTCTAACTTTAGGAACTCTTCTATAACACCGAGCGCTGATCCGAGGTCCCTATCTCCTTTGGCCACCGGGGAAGCAAGTAGAGGAGGCAGAGACCCGTCGAAACCCGATTGTAGATAGCGAGGACAGGGCATGAGGCAACAACAGCTAGGGTGGAACCTAGTCCACCGCCTCTTTGTTTTGCGGAAGGAGATGCGCAAGGATGCAATTGTTAATAGCTCGGAGTTTTTATGACTTCTACACTTGGGACATAGTGTTTTCCCTAGATTGTTTGATTTGAAAATTCAATGGTTTTAATGACAGTTTAAGGCGTTCTGATTTGGAATTTTTTTTGCTCATTCAGTCGATATTCGATTTTAATGTCAAAATCAGTGGTGCAGAACAAACACATGACGGTGATCTCATGCAAATCATATTCACCGCCAGACAAGGGCGCTATTTGGCACTCCTCTCGCGTTGGACCAGCCCAACACGAATAGGTATTATTTCAACATTTTTTCCCTGAGATTTTCTGTTTCTCCTGGTTCTGGTTTTCTCTTGATTTTTTTCATGGCTTAGTTTTTTAGAGCATCTTTTTTAAAAAATTTAAAAAAATAAATTTCAACATTTTAAGTATGAACATTTTTTAAATTTAAACTTTTCATATTCTAACATTTTTCAAATTTAAACATATTTTAAATCTGAATATTTTCAAAGCTGAACATTTTTTGAATTTAATTTCTCAAAATCCGAGTTTTTAATTTCTATAAAAACAGAAAAAAAAAGCGGGGAAAAGGAGAGACAGAGATTGTATCTTTTACTAGAGGCCCCTGATCTCTGCCTTCGCGCATGTGTTCTCCCGTGGGCTTAATGTGTCCGATAATTCATGTAGTATGTAAGGGCCTACGATGTATTGGGCCTTTTTTCTCATCGTGGAAGGTATCGTTGTTTTTTCTTTCTTGTGTACAAGAGGAATAGTATTCTCACGTGAGTCTTTTCTTTTTCTTTGTGTGTTGATGAGCTTGTCTCGTTGCTTTTATTATGTTTGCTCATTTACGTTTTTGCCTTTTGTAATTAAGGTTTTGTTGCTCACGTGAGTATTTTTTTCGCTTCTTCTAATTCTTAGTGGACATATAATCAAGTTAGAGCGCTTGGTCGATTCCTAGAATGTTGGATTATGTGACTCGGTCTAGCATGATAGTTGCGAGTGAGATCCCCGGTAGGAATAGACAAGTTGTATTCCTCTGAGGTCAAAGGCCACAATATATATTATAAGTATATGACAAATATGCAGGAAGCCCCCTAACATATGGGGAAATACAATATACAGATATATACATCTAACACCTTCCCCCGTCAATGATCCACAACACTGAGTTTGGAGAGTAAAAAATTATGCTGCGCTCGGGTCTGTGCCTTCGTAAAGAAATCTGCCAACTGTAAATCTGAAGGCACATACTGAAGCGCAACAACCTGAGCTTGTACCTGAGCACGTGTATAGAAAGTATCAACACCAATATGCTTTGTAAGCTTATGCTTGACCGGATCACGTGCAACACTAATAGCACATGTACTGTCAGACAAAACCAGAGTGGGTGTGGTAATAGAGACCCCAAAATCCGCAAGTAACCACCGTAACCAGGTCACCTCAGCAGTCAACAAGGTCATAGCACGCAACTCAGCCTTAACACTCGAACGGGAAATCGCTGTCTGTTTCTTCGTCTTCCAAGTAACGAGCGAACCACCAAGAAACACACAGTAAGCAGAAAGTGAACGACGATCCGAAGGATCACTCGTCCACGTAGCGTCCGAATAGCACGGAGCTGGAGAGAGCTGGAACGAGAAAAGAAAAGGCGACGAGTGATCGTACCACGAAGATAACGAAGAACACGGAGAAGATGACTATAGTGAACAGTGGTAGGAGCAGAGACAAACTGACTCAGAATATGAACAGGATAAGAGATGTCAGGACGAGTGACAGCAAGATAAACTATACTCCCAACAAGATGACGATAACGCGTCGGATCAGAAAGAGGATTACCATCAGTAGGTTGAAGCTTAACATTAAGCTCCGTAGGGGTCTCAACAGTGCGCTCATCCCCAAGAGCAGCACGAGCAAGAAGATCCTGAATATACTTCTCCTGAGAGATGTAAAAGCCATCAGAAGTGGAGGAAACCTCAATCCCAAGAAAGTATCGAAGAGGACCAAGATCAGTCATAAGAAACTGATCACGAAGACGAGCCTTAACAAAGGTGATATACTCAGGATCATCACCAGTAATGATCATATCATCAACATAGATAAGAAGAAGAGTGCGTCCACGAGGAGAAGCGTGAACAAACAGCGCTGGATCATGAGCACTAGGGGAGAAACCAGCAGCAGTCACTACAGAAGCAAAGCGCTCAAACCAGGCATGAGGGGCCTGTTTGAGTCCATAAAGAGACCGTCGAAGACAACAAACCATCCCCTCGGGAACAGAATACCCAGGAGGAGGCTGCATATAAACCTCCTCACTCAACTCACCATTGAGAAAGGCGTTCTGAACATCAAGCTGATACACAGACCAGTGACGAACAGAAGCAACAACAAGAAGAGTACGCACATTGGTCATATGAGCCACAGGAGCAAAGGTCTCATCATAGTCACGACCATGCTCCTGCTAAAAACCATGAGCCACAAGACGCGCTTTATAGCGCTCAAGAGATCCATCAGAGCGGGTCTTAATCTTATAGACCCACTTCGTGATAGGACGAACACCGGGAGGGGGAGAAACAACATCCCAGGTGCCAGTGCGCTCAAGCGCAGCAATCTCCTCAGCCATGGCCAGCTGCCATTCAGGATGATGCTCAGCATCCCGATAAGAAGTCGACTCGGAGGCAACAGAAAGACCATACTGACTAGGACGATCGGGGGCACGACGCTGACGAACAGTACGAGTAGAGGGAAGCTCGTCAGAGGAAGACGAACCAGGAGACAACGATGAAGAAGAAGGAATAGCAGAGGAAGACTCCGGAGAACGAGGAGAACTAGGAGAACTAGACGGAACAGAGGAGGACGGTGTAGAATAAGAGACATCAGGGGTAGGAGATCCTGAAGAAGACACAATAGGAGTAGAAGGAGTAGACAGAGGGGGTGTGACAGGAAAGAGAAAAAACGAGATATCTTCCACCGGGTAGGTACCAGCGGTGAGACGAGGATAGAAAGGACGCGTCTCATCAAAAGTAACATCACGAGAGATACGCATCGGACGACCAACGGGGTCCCAACAGCGATAGCCCTTATGCTCATCATTGTATCCACGGAAAACATAGCAAACACAACCAAACAAGCGAAGCATGGAATAGTCTGGAGACTGTCCAGATATGCGCTCAAGAGGGATGCCACCCTGCAGAGCGGCAGAAGGCTGAATATTGATGAGGTAAGCCGACGTAGCGACAGCCTCAGCCCATAAATGCGGCGGAAGAGAAGAAGCAATCATCATGGCACGAGTGGTCTCAAGAAGATGGCGATGCTTACACTCAGCAACACCATTCTGAGCATGTGCGCCAGGACAGGAGAACTGAGCAAGGGTGCCCTGCTCAGCAAGAACACCTCACAACATCTGGGAGATATACTCACCAGCAGAATCAGCACGAAACACACGAATGGGGGTAGAATATTGAGTACGGACCATAGCCGCAAAACGCTGATATATGGAGAGCACCTCACTACGAGAGCGCATAAAATACAACCAAGTGTACCGAGAGAAATCATCGATGAATAAAATATAGTAGCGATGGCCCCCTTTCGAAGTGAAAGGAGCCAGACCCCAAACATCTGAATGAACTAAATCAAAAGGTCGCTGAGATACAGACACGCTAGTAGGATAGGGAAGTTGAATCTGTTTATCCAACCTACAGCCCTGACAATGTAAAGACCCATCTCCTGAGACAGACCCCAGAAGACCACGATGAACTAATGACGAAAGGCGAGAGTCACAAAGGTGACCAAGACGATGATGCCACTGCTGAAAGGAGCTGGTAGCAGAGGCGACGACCGGAGAAGAACTGGAAGATGAAGTGGCAGCGGAAGGAACACGAAGCTAGTCTAACTCCCAAAGTCCTGAAGAGTCACGGCTGCGAGGGCCAGCTCCAACCAGGGCCTGTGTGCGACGGTCCTGGACAACACAAGAATCAGCATCAAGAATGACGCGACAACCAGAGTCAGTAAGCTGGCTAGCAGAGAACAGATTCATCTTAAAAAGAGGGACATGAGAAATATCAGGAACAAAAAAGGAAGAAGTAGAGAGGGCGCCTCGACTAGAAACAGGGAGAGAGGTACCATCAGAAGGGAGAGAACGAAGAGCGAACAGAAAAGAAGACTCAGAGGTCATATAAAAAGAAGCTCCAGAATCCAGATACCATGGGGACGTACCTGACTGTGTAGAAGGTGGTGGTCGCACAGGGCCTGAAGAAGCAGTCACAGAACCAACAGTGCCTGTCGAAAAAGAGCCTGTAGAAGCAAGCAGACCACAAAGACTCCTGATAATGTCCTGATCGGAGAGAGCAACTGCTGAAGATCCAGTAGGAGCCGACTGCCCATGAACCTGGTGCTGCTGACGTAAGCTGGGATCCCGTGTATAACAGGTGGCCCAAGTGTGGCCATCCTTGTTGCAGTAAGAGCAGTGATGAAGAGAACCACGACGACCCTGACCACGAGCCTGCTGGTGCTGAATCTGGCCCTGAAACTGCTAGTGCTGACTCTGACCCTGACCTGGAGGAGTGGGTAGTATCGACGGCGGCACAGAGGACCGCGGCTGAGTCGAGGGAACCGACGGCATAGGAGGACCACGGGTAGCAAGCACAGATGGAATCGCAATAAGACCAGCACCACGAAGACGGGTCTCCTCAGCCCGAAGCTCAGACAACACCTCAGAGAGCGGAACACGACCACGAGCGTTCAACTGAGCACGCCGGGACTCAAACTCCTGGCGGAGCCGAGACAAAAACTCATAGATGCGGTGAAACTCCAAATCCGAACGCACAATCTGGCAACACGAGCATGTGCCACAAACAACAGTACGAAGAGAATCAAGCTGACGCCAGATAGCAGCACTCTGAGTATAGAACTCATCAATAGTAGATTCACCCTGCTGGAGAGCATGCTCCTGGCGAACCACAGACAGGTAAAGAGCATCCCCAGACGGCTGATAGCGCTGACGAAGATGAGCCCACTGAGCAGCAACAGTAGGGAGACTCATGAACTCAGCAGTATACTGTGGCCGAACACTGGAGGTGAGAACAGCAGCAGCACGAGCATCCTCATCAACCCACTGAGTGTAAGCAGTCAGAGCGTGTCGATAGGCCTCAAGATCAGAAGAGTACTGCTTGAACTTCAGGTCATAAGCAGCAACAGCACTATCATCAGCACTCTGAGCAGCATCCTTGGCCTCCTGAGAAGCATCAGCACCGAGAACAATCGGCGTCGGCGAAAGAGGATCCACATGAGCAGGGGGCACGGCGGACAGGAGACCTTGCCGGAGAGCACACCCCAAAGACGGAGACCGCGCATGTGAACGCGCATAAAGGCAGCGAAATCAGGGTAATTCGCGCCATCGAAAGTCACCGGGCAGCGAGGAATCGCAACATAACCCGAGGAAGAAGACTATCTTTTTTTTAACAGATCAGAACTAGACTGACTGGTGCGACGCAAGCTGACGTCAGCAGACAAAATCGGACAAGATTTTCGATGCAGCCAGACGGGTGTAGGTGCAAAGCACAAAGGACAAGCTGAGGGCGGACGGTGGCGGGGCCCAAGCGGCTGTGAGAGATACCAAGGAGGGTATGCAGGAGGTAGGTGTAGATGATTTTTCAGATTTGTATGTATGTGTGTAGATGTTGCAGAGGCTAAAGGACGGGACGACAGAGCGCAGCGGCGGGTGAGGCGGACGGTGGTGGCGGGGCCCAAGCGGCGGTGGGAGTATATGCAGGAGGTGAGGTGTAGATGATGTTTCAGATTTGTATGTATGTGTGTAGATGCGGAGGCTAGAGGACAGACGGGACAGGCTCGGATCCGATCGGGCGTGAGGTTTGGCAGATCTGATCTGGGAACAAAGGAACACGCACGGGCAAGGACTTCACGCAAGCGGCCAGAACGGGAACCGGCGGTGGCCGGGGCGAGCTGACGGCGGCGGCGATCACAAGGAGAGGACCGGTGGGCACAGAAACCCTAAAACCGGCTCTGATACCATGTTAGAAATAGACAAGTTGTATTCCTCTGGGGCCAAAGTCCACAATATATATTACAGGTACATGACAAATATGCAGGAATCCCCCTAACATATAGGGGAAATACAATATACAGATATATACATCTAACAGTCCCAACTGAGGTTTTTAGTTGAAAGTGAGATTATAATTGACTCTTTTCCAGGTACAAGTGGAGTTGCAACGAAACTCTTTTTTTTAATTGAGATGCAATTGAATTTTTTCTGGTTATAATTGGGATTACAATTGAGCTTTTCTCCGGATACAAGTGAGATTGGAACTGGCTTTTTCCATTTGCACTGAAGTTACAACTAAGATTTTTCTACTTGTAACTGAAAATGTTCCAGTTGTAACTGGGGTTGCAACTAAGATTTTTTCATTTACAAGAGGAGTTGCAACTGAGTTTTTTTGTGTATTATATTTTGATTCTTACTAGCTCGGCAGAGACTACACCCCCAAAACATCGAACTAGCGCACTAGGCCTATGAGCTAGAAGTTAAAACACAATCAAGTGGTTGCAAGTGAGATTTTGCTAAATATGAGTTGAACTGAGATTTTTCTACTTGTACATGAGTTGCACTAAGAATTTTTCTGTCGAATATGGATTGGAACTGAGAATTCTTCAGTTACACATGGGTTGCAACCAAGAATTTTCCAGTTATACATGGGATGCAACAATAAAAGGAAAAATTCACACAATTGAATTCTCATCTATGATTAGTGGTGTCCTGGAAGTTCCAGGACGAAGTGTAAGTGCGCTTAGCTTCATACATTGGACCACTGTGCATAAGTTGTGAAGATGAGTATTTTTCTTAGTTTATTTTATTTTATTTTTTACATAGAACCAACTATATTTGTTAGTCATTTGAGCATGTGTTAAAACGTTAAAGAGGAAGTAGACCATAAGCATCTGATTTGAAAACACAGGTGAGACCGTGAGAGGTAGAGAAATTAAATCTTGTGTTGTAAGGAAAAGAGCAAACAAAAAAAAAATCGCCAAGTGTCCTACAGGATTTTAGACGGAGAAAATTGGCCATAAATGAAAAGGCCCAACATACCAACAACCAGAGGAGACCATGTTCACCTGGAAAAACAACGCACTTCCAGCTGCAGTTCTTGGAGGCTATCGGCACAGATTGCGTAAGGACCGTGTGGAAAGGTTGGGCACCTGCGAGGTGCAAATTCTTTATCTAGACACTCATGATTGATAAGGTACTGACGGCAATGACAGATAAACTTCTCCTTAAACAATGGAAGAATAATTATTTTTTCCCCTATGCTTAAGGAACCTAGAGATACCATTTCATCTTTTTTCGGAATGCCACTACTCCCATCAAATAAGGGAACAAATGGGGAACTACTTTGGGCTATATCAATTAAATCCACAAGTGTGGGAATCAAGTGAGCAGTCCATGGCTGGTACAAGAGTCTGTTCAATGGACAGTCGAAGGATACAAGGAAATCAACATTTTCTGCAGCAAACCAAATTTGTTGGGAGATCTGGAAGGAGCGGAATAGAAGAATTTTCCAAAGAGAAGAGATGAATTAATCTGTCCTTTTAGCTAGAATAAGAGAAGAGGCGATTGCTTGGAGGATGGCTGGGGCACCTCTACCTCTAGTTCTCTGGGATAGTGGTGCATCTTTTGATCCCGGTTGAATGCTTCTTGTATTTTTTTTTGCAGGATTGGCATCATTTCGCCAATTCTTTTTTCTGTAAACTTTTTCTCCTAACGCAATAAATATAGCAGTTCTCCTGCTGTTATTAAAAAAAGGTAAGTGATTTTGATTTATCTAGATTCGCATGTATCTAAAAATATTTTTACATGTCGATACTTATGAATAAAAATAAATCCAAGTCAATTATTACCAACGAAGGAAGTAGTAGGTAGGCCAGTGGATCGAGAATTGAAAACTAGTTAGAGGCCGTTATAATAGGATCTCATTGAAATTACCTCTTATTCAAACTTGTGATGTTTACTACTAACCTCACGGAAGCAAGTACAACCCTTGGGAATATTTCACGGAAGCAAAATAAACAACGTCAATCTTTATTAGTCACAGCTGATTTTGTATTTTTTGATAAAAGAAATATACATTAATATCACGAATTACACTCAACCTCCGCATCAACAAAATGCAACTAGACATTAAAGATACACACCGGTCTAAAAGAAAAAAGTTGCGCCACAGTGATAATCACTCATAAACAGCTACACACAAACCATCACAAAAGACATCACCCAGATTACAAACGAGGTTCTCCAACAACGTCTCAAAGAAAGGAACAGTATATAAGTGCCATTGTTTCCTGATTAACCGATCTTGGGTTTTCATCCTAAAGATAATCCGATTTTTTAAAACAATGCCATTGATAGATACGACCAATGAAGGACAGACATTGGGTTTTCATCTTGAAAATCTTGACTCCATACTCATGAAGTTCCACCAATAATGAAGTCCCCTAGGACTACAGCCCCTATTTTCCAATGCTGCCCTACAAGTCAACAAACACTGGACTCACCATACCATGTGTCGGAGATGGATAGGAACACCCTACATGCCATGCCTGTTAGACTGTATACACAGCGTGTCTGTATATAACTGTATATGACTTGTACTGTACCTCTTGGTACTTCTATATAATGAGACAGCCGCACCCACGTTTAGGGTGTCGAGCAGTTCCCCAAACACATTGTTTTACATGGTATCAGATTAGGTTACGATGTCGTCTTCCGCTGCCCTAACCCTAGCCGCCGCCTCATCCGCTGCCGTGCCGGCCCTAGCTGCCGCCGCCGCTCCTTCCGCCGTGACTGCCTCTATCCCTGCCTCGCCCTTCCTCGTCTCCACTCCCCTCGTGTGGTGACAGTCTCGCTCCCCTGGGTCCGCTCCTCCGGTGCAGCCCTCGATGGGATCGGTGCAGCCGCCGCCTGCCGTCGGGCCTGGTGCGGGGGGCGATCCGCCGCCGCCGGCCTCCTCCGGCGGCCCGTCTGCCTCGACCAACGTGGCCGCGCCGCCACCCCCTGGTGGCCCTGCGCCCGCCCCCTACGGCGCTCACCCGACGCCGACCTAGGTCGCCCCGCCCGTGCCGACCTACGGCGCGCCTCCCGCGTCGGCCTACGGCGCCCTGCCCGCATCGCACTACAGCCCTCCTGCCTATGGGGCCCTACCGACGCCGCCGTCCTCCTGGTTGGCGCCTCCCTATGGTGCGCCGCCTCTGCATCCCTATGTCGCGCCTACGGTGCCGCACTACAGGGCCCCACATGCATCGCCCTTTGGGGCCCCACCTACACCGACCTACGGCGCCTACTTGTCGTCAGTGTATGATGGTGTGGCGCCTGCTGCCCCTGCACCGTCCATGGAGACGGCGCCACCGATGGGCTACTACGCGCCTCAGCCATCCGCTCACGCTGATCATGATGCGCCGCCGTCGCCCTTATACTTCTCGCACCTCATCCCGGAGAAGCTCACACCCGACAATTACTTGTCTTGGCGTGCATAGGTGCTGCCGCTCCTTCGGAGCCGCTACCTAGAGGGCTACGTCGACGGCACACTTCCGTGGTCGCCGGTGTATCATCCAGCGTACCATACGTGGGTGGCCCAGGATCAGGCCATCCTCTCTGCCATCCAGTCGTCGCTCACTCCGAGTGTCTCGTCGCTGGTCCTCTTCGCCTCTACGTCGTGAGATGCGTGGACGGCGCTCCACACCAGCTTCGCCTCTCAGTCTCATGCTCGTGCTCATGCTATCCGCACCGAACTGGGCGAGACAAAGCTTCGTGACAGCAGCATCACAGACTACTTCAACAAGATGACTGGCCTCTCTGACACGCTGGCCTCCATTGGCCAGCCGCTTCGCCCCGAGGACTTCACCACCTACGTCCTGAACGGCCTCGACGACGACTATGATAATCTCATTGAGAACATCAATGGTCGCGATGTTCCGCTTCAGCCTCGTGAGTTCTACTCACGCCTCCTCGGTCGCGAACAACGTGTCAAAGCGCGCCACGCCTCCCCGAGCTTCTCCGCCGCCAACGCCGCAGCCCGCGACAAACCTCAGAAGCCGCCATCTGGCGGCAAGCCGGTGACCGCCCCTCAGCAGCAGCCCTGCGCCGATGTGCCTCCCGTCACTGGCGGGGGTCGCTCGCGTGCCTGCTGCCCCTGCTGCGCCGCTTAGCAGGCTTGTCAGCTTTGCGGTCTTGAGGGTCACATCGCCTCCCGCTGTCATCGACGCTTCAAGCAGGACTTCATCGGCATTGGAAAAAATGGCAAGGGTAATGAAAAGCAGGCAGCCGCCACTGTGGCGGGCAACAAGCACGGACACACTCCGTCCTACTCCATTGATCCGGCATGGTACATGGATACGGGAGCTACCAATCACCTGACGAGTGAGATGGGAAAGCTCTCCACCCAGGAGGCATACAGAGGCATACCGCGGTCATGATCAGGTTCGCACCGCCAACGGGGCAGGTATGCACATCTCACATCTTGGTCAGGCCGCTCTTCTTACACACAATTCTAGAAAACTGCACCTTTGTAATGTTCTTCGTGTTCCTTCTGCTACACGTAGTCTATTATTTGTTCCTCATCTTACTCGTGATAATCATGTCTTCGCTGAATTTCACCGTTTCTTATTTTTTTTATTAAGGATCGGGACATGAGAGCCGTTCTGCTTAGAGGTCGTCTTCGCCATGGCCTTTATGCGCTTGATGCGCCACCTGCACCTCCTGCGCCACATGCCCCCTAGGTGTTCACTGGTGTTCGTGTGTCGTCTTTACACTGGCATGCGCGCCTTGGTCATCCTGCTGCTCCCATAGTTCGTCATGTACTGCATCGTCATGAACTTCCAGTTGTGTCCAATAAAATTGCTGAAACTGTCTGTGATGCCTGTCAGCAAGGCAAGAGTCATCAGTTTCCATTTTCTGAGTCTAGTCGTGTCGTTAAACAGCCTCATGAGCTAGTGTTTTCTGATGTATGGGGTCATGCCCAAACCTCTGTCAGTGGCCATAATTATTATGTCAGTTTTATTAATGCTTATAGTCAGTTTATATGGCTTTATCTTATCAAGCGTAAATCTGATGTGTTCGATGTTTTTATTCAGTTTCAAGCACATGTTGAGCGTATCCTTAAGCATAAGATTCTTCATGTTCAGTCGGATTGGGGGGTGAATATCATCATCTCAATTCATTCTTTAACTATCTTGGGATCTCACACCGTGTGTCTTGTCCCCATACACATCAACAAAATGACGCCGCTGAACGTAAGCATCGTCATCTTGTAGAAACTGGCCTTACTTTACTAGATCATGCCTCCGTTCCATTTCGGTTTTGGAGTGATGCTTTCTCCACAGCCTGTTTTTTAATAAATAGGCTTCCTTCACGACTCTTGCAAATGAAAACTCCTCTTGAACTCTTGCTCAATGAACTCCCAGACTACACTTTTCTGAAGGTTTTGGATGTGCATGTTGGCCTCACCTTCGTTCGTACAATAAACATAAGCTAGAGTTTCGGTCTAAAAAGTGCGTTTTTCTTGGGTATAGTTCCCTTCATAAAGGGTACAAGTGCCTTCACGTTTCCACTAATCGTGTTTATATATCTCGTGATGTCGTGTTTGATGAGAGCGTGTTCCCTTTTTCTGCACTTCCGAACAACTCTACTAATCCTACACCACCCGTGCCCTCCACTTTACCTTCGCCTGATCAATTTGTAGATGTTGCATATGCTCATGTATTGCTTCCTAACCATGCTGAAGGTATTGGACGTGGTGCTCGCCTTGAGCTTCTGGGTGATAAGGCGACTGACGTCGATCACGCTGGCGTCGTCGATCCCATGCATGGCGCATGCACACCGGGTCACGCCCGCCAGCCCGCTGTCGTGCCGCCCGTGGCGGTCACGCCCGCGCCGGCTCCCCCCGGCCCAGATTCGCCTGAGCTGGGCTCGCCCGGTCCAGCCTCCCCGGCCGCCTCCTCGTCGCTTGGCCCCGTGGCCAGCTCTGCCCCGGCTCCGAGCGGGCTGGCCTCGCTTGGCCCTTCAGCGCCGGCCTCGCCAGCGAAGGACGCTGGCCTAGCGTCACCAGCTACCGCCTCGCCTCCTTCTGGCTCGGCGTCGTCACCAGCCTCGTCGCCGCCAGCGTCACCTCCTACTGTGGATCTTCGCCCTTGTACACGCAGTCAGGCTGGTGTCTTTCGTCCAAAGGAGTGCACTGATGGGACTATTGCATGGATTGCTGCTTGTGTTGCCCATGCCGTTGTTAATCCCACTGCTGAGCCTCGACACTTTTAGGCTGCTCTCAGTATTCCTCACTGGCGCGCTGCTATGGAGGAGGAACTTCAGGCTCTCCTGAATAATGATACTTGGCGACTCGTTCCTCCTGTTTCTGGGGTCAATATTATTGATTCCAAGTGGGTCTTCAAGGTCAAGAAGCATGCTGATGGTTCCATGAATGCTACAAGGCACGGTTAGTTGCTAAGGGCTTCAAACAGAGGTATGGTCTTGATTATGAAGACACGTTCAGTCCAGTTGTCAAGCCTACTACCATTTGTTTGCTGCTCTCTTTGGCCGTTACTCGAGGATGGTCTCTCCGTCAGCTTGATGTGCAGAACGCTTTTCTGCACAGAGTTCTGGAGGAGGAGGTTTATATGCGTCAGCCACCTGGTTTTGTTGATCCTTCACGTCGTCGCCTGGTGAAGGCTCTCTATGGACTGAAGCGGGCTCCTCGTGCATGGCATGCACGCCTTGGCTCGGTTCTTCGGGCTCACGGTTTTGTTCCCTCCACGGCTGACACATCACTGTTCCTTCTGCAGCGTCTTGAGGTCACGATGTACATGCTGGTCTATGTGGATGATATCATCCTTATTAGCTCGTCTGATGCTGCTTCCCAGCGTCTTGTTTCTGCGTTGAGTGGAGATTTTGCTGTCAAGGATTTGGGTGCTCTGCACTACTTCCTTGGTCTGGAGGTCTCACGGTCTTCTGCTGGGTTGACTCTCACTCAGCATAAGTACTCTCTAGATTTGCTGCGTCGTGCTGGTATGTTGAAGTGCAAGCATGCTACCACTCCTATGTCTGCCACTGATCGGTTGTCTGCGCTTGATGGAGATCCTCTTTCGCCTGATGATGCTACTGAGTACCACAGCCTCGTTGGTGGTCTGCAATACCTCACTATCACCAGACCGGATGTCTCTTATGTAGTCAACCGTGTATGCCAGTACCTTCATGCACCTAGGACGTCTAGTTGGTCAGCTGTGAAGCGGATTCTGCGCTATGTCTGTCTGACCGCCTCGTATGGATTGCTCCTTCAGCCTGCTCCATCTTGTGAGCTTTCGGCCCTCTCAGATGCAGATTGGACTGGTAGTCCTGATGACAGGCGATCCACGGGGGGCTATGCAGTATTCTTTGGTCCTAATTTGATCGCCTGGAATGCTCGCAAGCAGGCTACAGTATCTCGTAGTAGTACTAAAGCTGAATACAAGGCGGTTGCTAATGCCACAGATGAGCTCATATGGGTACAATATTTGTTGAGAGAGTTGGGAGTCTCTCAAGATCAGCCTCCGATACTTTGGTGTGAAAACATCGGTGCTACATGCCTCTCTTCGAATCTAGTATTTCATGCCCGAACGAAACACATCGAAGTTGATTATCACTTTGTCAGGGAACGCGTTGCATAGAAGCTACTCCGTATCAAGTTCATCTCTTCCAAGGCAACTTGCTGGCATCTTCACGAAGCCTCTTCCACAACCTCAGTTTGTAGGATGTAGGCACAATCTTAACTTGCTTTGTACTTCAGGCCACAATTAAGATTGAGGGAGGGTGTTAGACTGTATATATGTAGCGTGTCTGTATATAACTGTATATGACTTGTACTGTACCTCTTGGTACATCTATATAATGAGACAGTCGCACACACGTTTAGGGTGTCGAGCAGTTCCCCAAACACAGTGTTTTACTGTACAACAACCTATGAAGCAAAATCTTCAATGCATCTAAGACACCTCTCCATTATTTCTTCACGTCCTCCAATCGCAGCCACTATGACATTCTCCGTCTTTGTCAATACCATGGAAATCCAGAGGTAGACATGTCCCATCGTATATACATAAAGTGAAGATTCGCGCCACGCCATATTGAAGCCCCATAGACTGATGTATGGGTGCACATGATCGGACCCCCTCTGGTTAGGAGATGCATGAGGGTTACGCCAATCAACCTAGATCTCCGACGAAGAATTCCAGAACTCACCGGCGGCCAGTTCAAGTATTATTGACAACAGATAGATCGATGATTTTTTTAGAAACAGGGGCAAAAGCTTTGCCTCAATCGATTAATTAAGAAGAATTTTTACAATAAAGTAATAGTTTTGAATATTACAAAAGCCTACTCTCCCGGCATAATTTCACCCAATCGCTTTGCACCCGCTAACACCCACAAACGGGCTTCTTTCTTAATTTTATCTAAAAGCACAAAAGGAGGAGCGTGGTTATTATGAAAGACCCAAGCATTTCTTTCATTCCATACCTCCCAAGAAGTTAGCAAGGTGAGGGAGGCTGTAGCTTTGCGGTTTGCGTTTGGACTCTCCGCAATCGTCGACCACCAACTTTTGATTGTGAGGCTTCCCATTGGGACGGATGGATCGAATGGATGCTCATCCATTCTTTTATGAGTCCCCAAAGCCGTCTAGTGAAGCGGCACTTAATGAAAATATGAGTAATCATCTCCGTGGTTTGCTAGCATAGAGGGCACAACCCACAACTATCCCAACCTCATTTTTTGAGTCGGTCCGCCGTCTATAATCTATTTTGCGTCGTGAGCCAAGCAAAAAAAAACTTTGTTTTCGAAGGTGCCTAGGCTTTCCAAATCATCGTATTCATGTTGGACGCTATAGCTCCCAAGAATTTAACTTCATAAGCCGATGCCGACGAGTATTCTCCATTTTCTGTGAGCTTCCAGCTTATATCATCTTCAACATTGCTATCAAGGTCCACATTCTCTAGAAGAGTCCAAAGCATCGCATATTGAATTAAGTGCTCCATGGTGAAGTTGTAGTTCAACTTAATGCTCTGAACCCAAGCGCTGTCTTGCATAGCTTGATGCACCATCCACCTTTTTCTCCTTGATGCGACATATACTAACGGCGTAATATCAATTGGCATTCTTCCTCCCAACCAAGGAGCATGCAAAAAAGGTGTTTTGTGACCGTTGCCAAGGGTGATGGTGGTGACTAAGCCTGGGCATTCCTAGTTTAAAACGGTTTATGCCAGTTTCTCAAACCAACCCGTCGATGCCAGTTTTAAGTGGTTTGGTTTGGTTTAGATTGTTTAGATAGTGGGTGATACCACGGGTTGGGGTGGTCTGGTTAGATGGTGTATATAGTTTGGCATCGGGTTCATGCACAGCACCTTCCACATCACCACTTCAAATCTTATCCACGGTGGAGAACATCACTTCTGCCACTCCCGGAAAGACGACTGTGAACAGCTGGTTGGACGCCGTGCGAGTGCGATCGCTCTTCCGTGCCAGCAAGCCGTGGGCGTTAGTTGGGCTTGGTCTGCGGCGTCACGCGACCAGCTATACGACATCCGCAACCTCGTAGCAAGTTCTGCAAGTCGAGCCGCCATTGAATAGCACCAATTTCATGACCACCGTCTGCAGGCCGGACCTTCCGCCCGCCACCGAGTCACCGTGACGCTCTCGGACTCCGTCGTGCCCCAGCCGCCAGGCCAATGCGAGGTGTATGTGTACTTACGGTTGAACGGTTTTGTCAGGTTGAGCCCGTCTCAACCCAGCTACAGGTTTTCAGCCCATGGTTTCTGTCCGGAAACCAACTAACACGATATAAACCGTATATATGGTTCGGTGCGGCCTGGGTTCACGGTTTAGGTGGTTCCAAACCAAACCATGCACAAGAATAGTGGTGACGGCGTAGAAAATATCCATGTCTTTTTTGGTACAAGGGTTACCAGAACCTTTCCGAATTTTCTTGGAATCCTTTCATTCGAGCCATGGCCAATCACAATCGAAGCGCGGTGACACATGAAGAACACTAGTGCCTTCACCTTTATTGACCCAATTCAGCGGCTCCCACCCTGTCAGCCCACGGGAACATGCATCCCCAATCTCCCCACCGGCAACAAGCCCCAAGGTCTGCGCTTGGAGCCGTCAGCCCTTCACGACCTCGAGCACATCGTGCTAGGCTGCCTCGCTGCCGATGCCGCTAATTTTTTTTAAATAATACATTTTTTATATTTATTTTCACAAATAATACGCAAAACAGCAAAATTTCAAATCTGTCTGTCCGTCGTCCGTAAGAACCTAAATTTCAAATTTCTGACGGAACCAGGACCATACAAGAACCTAAACACTACATTATTTGACATGATTTTTGACCTAAAAAATACCAAAAATAGTCAAAAACAGGTACATTGACACATAATACTCTACAAATATCTTGCATCTAACAGACCTCATCAAACGCTACCTATGAACATACACACATGACTGCAATAAGCAAGAAATTAGGGTTTACCCTTGAAGCGTGCGAAGTCCTGCCGTGCAGCTGCCTCAGGTCAACGGATCAGCACCTCCACCATGCACCTTCCTCAAGTCCTAGCACCAGCCTCCACCATGGCCATTGCTCAACAAGAAGCTAAGAACACCACCAGATCCCTCCACCAAAACCCCTCAAATCACTACACCAGGTTATTACATTAGTAGATCGGGACTCTACTGGCTTGCTAATGTGTCAGAGCAGCGAGTTTGAATAGAAATCTAGGCTACAAATCGGTGCAACGGCTGAAAAAATGAGAGCGCGAGAGAGGAAGAAGAGCTAGAGAGGAGGAAGAGCTGGAAATGAGAGCAAGCAGACGACGGGCACGGGCGGTCGAGCTTATATAGCTGGGGCTCGTCGTCCCTTCAACAGACGACGGGGCCGTCGTCCCTTGAACAGCCGACGAGGCTGACCCCTGCCACCCCGACAGCGCCCGTCGTCCATTGAAACGCCGACGAGTCCGTCTCCTGCCACCCGACAGCGCGCGTCGTCCGTTCAACCGCCGACGAGGCCGTCTCCTGCCACCGACACGTTGGTCGTCTTTTGAAGAAAAGAAGACAACTTGGTCGTCTTTTCAACAAAAGACGACATGCTGGTCGTCCCCTCAAGCGACGAATGACCTCTGTCGTCCGTTGAACGGACGACGGACCGACAGATTTCAAATTTGCCAAATTTGCGTATTATTTGTGAAAATCAATAAAAAAAATGTATTATTTAAAAAAAATTAGCGCCGATGCCACCCTTGGCGTCAGTATCAGGACGCGATCTCGCGACGTCTCCATGGCAAATGCCCTTTTTGTTCGCAGAGCCACACGTCGGATCACTCAAACACTCAGCAAGCCCTTATCTAGTGCCAACATGGACCACAAAGTCCACTGGGCTCACATGGATTGAGCGGAGACGCACAGCGACAGTCGGCCACAGGACGAACGGTGAGCTCGATCCGTTGGTTGGCCGGTCGTTGTTCGGCCAGCCAGCATACCCGCTCGCAGGAACGCACCTGACCTGCCGATGCCCTGCCGGCTGCCGGTAGTTGGTGGTCCCTGCTGGGCCGTATGCATGGTCTCTGTCTCTTTAATCTGGTCGTATCTATGGGTGCGAGTCCCGCGGCTGGGCCGGACGCCCCCACGCTCCACACGTACACATCGACCGGTGCGGTGCTGACCCCAGATGTCTCGATCGGGAGTTAACGGATCGTAATCCCCAGTTCGGCCTCGCATTATTTATTGAGCAAGCAAAGCAACGGACGGGTCCTAAACAGCAGCATCATCAATGAGTAACGAACGGACCATGGACGACGAAGGGCATGCCGATGCCGGCATGGTCCGCAGCGCGCGCACATGGGGGGCGCCCTAGCTAGGTAGCTGTCTTGCTGGTGGTGTGATCCGTTGCGTTGCCGCTTTCATCGTCTCTCAAGTGGAGTCTTGCTGGATTAAAGCACGAATCAGGCACAGGTTCTCTAACTAGTGCGGGCTGCTTTCCTGATCTGCTCGATCTCCAGGTCAAAGCGTCAGTCCCCATTACCAACAGCGGATTCATGTGACCCGGGTTGAAATTTCCCAAGCACGCACGCTTCTGGTCCGACCTGCGTGCCCCCGTAACATAACAGTAATCGGCAATCAGCGGGACGGAGAGTCCGTGATGTCTGATGGCGAAAGGACGTGACAGCAAGTCCTTGGATCACGTACGTAGGGTAATCCACAATCCAGGCCCGCTCGTTCAGTCGTTCTTCCTGACCACACCGATCTTCCACGTGAACTTGGAAATTCTGCCCCATGTTCGCTTGCTGATGCATATAAGCAATACGAACATATATACACGTCGGTGTCACGTCCATCGCCTCGGGTTAATTGTCCGGTTGGAAGAAGAGAAAATCCTTCAAATCAATCGCACTGCACGCTTTCGCAAAAAAAGGAAGAAAAAAAATTGCACTGCACGCAATCGGTGCATACACTTGATCAAGCGCCCATGCATGCTCGTGGTGGGCTGGAACAATCTGGACGCATGCCGGTGGCATATTTTTGTGCCCGTGTTTGTTCAAACATTCCGTCTGCAGACTACTAGCAAAGGATTGCACTTGAGCAAGCTAACAATGACCAAAACCCGAAATGCAGGCCCCAATCCTGGTACCTCCGTGCACGTCGATGGCTTCTTTTTTTTTTTTTTTTGGCACGGACGGTGCACAACTGTTGTTACATCATGCAGTGGCCCCATGGGGAGGGTCAGCTCTCGGGCAGACTGTGCGCGCGCGCCACAGGACACTCGCAGTCATCCCGGCCACGTACGGCGGCGCGGGCGGAGCTATACCAAGATATCGGCGAGAGCTCAGTCTGAGACGGGCATCGGCGCATCACGGCAACTGGGCCCTGAAAGATGTGCGGCAACAGGCTCCTGCCCAGTAGCCTGCCGAGAAAATTTCGTGGAAAATACAGTAGTAGTATAGCAGCAAGTTGGGCGCACCTCACATGCGCTCTGCAGCCATCGGCGTCCAACTTCTCAGCTCTGCACATGCACCTGAACAATCATGAGTCAGTTACCCTTCATTTTGTCCCTTTCCCCGGTGAACGTTAATTTCGGACTAATTAAAGGGCAGCCCAGAAGACGCCACGTAACGTATTGAAAGGCCGCTGCATGTGCCTTCTTCCTTTGTACTATAGCAGTACATCTTGTACTAGTATATCTGCAGGAAAATAGAAGTGAGATGTTGCCCATGGAGCCGAGCAAAGTCCACATACCGGATTATCCTGGACGTACTCGGAGCACCATGCATGTTTCTCTCTCTGCAAGAAGAGGCAAAAACGGAGGTGTGGTGTGGCACTAACTGACAACAGTACAAATGAGCATATGATCATGTGAACATGCGAGAATCACGGTCCATGAAATTGCGGGACGAATCGCAACTCCTCCATTTTTTTCAGCACGGAACCAGAGACCCATTCTCGATCGTCGTGGCTAAAGAAGACAAGTTCTTCAGCATATATCGCGGCAGGCATTCATTAACACTTAGTGCAGTCGTCTGTTGACTCTGTTAACCTTCCTTAACTGCAGTCAGACCTGCTCAGGGAGGATTTGGCGCCAGTAATTACGGCGAGGATCTAGCGGGTCTTTGTTCGCTCAGAAAAATATTATCGGCGCTAGTAGCTAGTATGCTCAAGGCAGTATTCAATCTTCGGTGGCTAGAAATGTTATAGCCCCTCCGATTTATATTACTTGTCGCATAAATAGATGTATCTAGCACTAAAAGATGTCTAGATGTGCTCCTGGTGGCAGGCCAGAGCGCCGATGGCGGCCCTGCGGGCCCCATCTGGGTCGCGACGGGCCTCCCCTCACGGCGCGGTCGCTTCCTGGAGGGGGGACAGGAGGGGCGCTGACGGGTAACGACGACCTCGCCTCCCTGCTGCAGCGCTGCTGCGGGGCCTTTACGGGCCCTCTGGTCCCGGCCGGGCCTATCCGGGCCTGGTGTGGCCCTGCCGCAGCGTCCGGCCGGCAACCGCCTACGGTGGTGGAGGACGGGCTCCTCCAGGAGGTCGCGTCAATGCTGCCCTTCGACCTCGCTCCTTCTCCCGTCTCAGGTCACACGTCCCTCCTTGCCTCACGGACGCGCGCTCTCGGATGCTGGGGCGGCGGCCCCAGGGAGGTGGACTGCACGGGCGCCTCGGCGGCGGGGCGGCGGGGCAGTGGTGGTGGCTCTTCTCCTTGGACCATGAGGGTGGTAGGGAGCGGGCATCGGATGTTCCTGGTGGTGGCAGCGCCCAGATCGTGTTTGGAAGCTCAGCTCGAGGATTGTTTCTGGTCCGAGATACCAAATGTGGCGAGAGTTTTTCCGGGCGAAAGCCCAGTGCTTTGGCACCGACAGCGGCGACGCCTGTGGGCGTCGTTACCCTCTTGGGGGCGTTGTTGTGGCTACTCTCACCACATTAGGCCTCCGGGTGAAAACCCTAGACTTTGGTCTCGGCAACGGCGGCGCTTGTGGCGTCGTTACCTTCTTGGAGGCGTGGTCGTGGAGCTTTGGTTGTCTTAGTCTAGTCGTCTTCGGTGGCAAGCTAGATGCTTCCTAGACTTCTCTTCTTATCTTTGATCTGCTTGTAAGAGGATCTTCTCACCACCTTGTATCGGTTTGGCCGTTTGGCTTTATTTATAAAGCGGGGCGAAAGCCTGATTCGAGAAAAGATGTCTAGATACATCTATTTTCGTGACAAGTAATATGAATCGGAGGGAGTACTACTCGATATAAGATGATTTGGAGGTTGAAGTTATAGTTACCTCTTAAAATCAAAGGATTCGTGTGCCTGTTTCGAGGAGTTGTTGGTGAAAAGAACAGTCTTAACAAAAGATAATTTAACCCAATTTGGTGCGGTCGTCTGTTGACTCTGTTGTTAACCTTTAACTGCAGTCAGCTCTGCCCAGAGAGGATTTAGCGCCAGTAATTACGGCGAGGATCTAGCAGGTCTATGTTCTCTAAGGAAAATATTATCTGCACTAGTAACTAGTATGCTCAAGGTAGTGTTAAATCTTTGTATATTTATTTGGTGGCTAGAAATGTTTTATTTCCATATAAGATGATTTAGAGGTTGAAATTACCTCTTAAAAACAAAGCATTTGTGTGCTTGTTGGTGAAATGAAGAGTTTTAACTTTTAATAAAAGATTATTTAGCTAAGAAGGATTTGAAAGGCAATTAGAATTGTGAATTTTATGGAGAAAAGGAGAGCATTGACCAACTGTTCTGCTAGCAAAGTATAACTGAGCGTGGTCTGTAGTTTTCTGAGAGCTAGTAGCAAAACCTGAAAATTCTTTTGACCTTTGTCAAAATTGGTTTCCTCCGTTTAATGGTAGGGCTAGAGTAGTTGTTATGACTAACTATATGATTGATGTGGAATTTTATCTTCTCGAAACAGTCTTTCTCCCTACACTACAGGAATGGCCAGATGCGCCGACGGCCGTCCGCTACGCCGACGGCCAAACGTCGGGGCCGTCGGCGTAGCACCGCACCAGGCCAGCCCAACTGGCCAGCCCTCGGCGTAGCCAAGCCGTCGGCGTAGTATACACTACACCGACGGTCACCCTCGGCGTAGTGGCGGCCCTCGGCGTAGCAAGCGGACACGTGGAACATGCCGGCCAGCACGGACGGCGCGCTAACGGTGCCGTCGGTTAGGCCGACGGCGGCCCTCGGCATAGCATACGCCGACAGCCACCCTCGGCGTACCAGCAACGTACGCCGACGGTCACCCTCGGCGTAGCCTTCTCTATTTTTCATATATTTTGTATTTGCATCAATTATTTATATATTTTTTTATTAATTGGATAATTTCGTACCCTCTGAATAGCAGTCTACACGTCCACATGAAATGTCGTTGCGAATCTTCTCACACCCCGAGAAATTTCTATATGTTTGTAAGTGTTATTATCGCATGTGGTTCTCAATAGCACTCACCACGACCACATGAAGTGCTTGCATGTGTCCTCCCTCGCATGCATGCGCTCTAACCTAGAGGCGAAGGTTCCGGACCCGTATGAGGGTGGAATCTCCCTGTCGAGGTGAAACCGGGTAGGATAGTGCCCCAACTTGTGAGCCAACATGGTTTTACATCACCCTATGACCTAAACAAACACAAAACAAGAGAGAGCTACGCCGGGCTACCCCTGTCAGAGGAACGTCTAGGGGGGTAGACGATCCGAGTGTGCACAGAGATCAGGGTTTTGCCGGAGGAAGACCACGAGAACATTGGAATGAGATGAAAACTTGCATGTGCCCCTAGCATATGTGTGTGGGTGTGGTGAGAGGTTGGTATATATATAGGTGCTTGCATGTGTCCCCCTCGCATGCATGCGCTCTAACCTAGAGGCGAAGGTTCCGGACCCGTATGAGGGTGGAATCTCCCCGTCGAGGTGAAACCGGGTAGGATAGTGCCCCAACTTGTGAGCCAACATGGTTTTACATCACCCTATGACCTAAACAAACACAAAACAAGAGAGAGCTACGCCGGGCTACCCCTGTCAGAGGAACGTCTAGGGGGGTAGACGATCCGAGTGTGCAGAGATCAGGGTTTCGCCGGAGGAAGACCATGAGAACATTGGAATGAGATGAAAACTTGCATGTGCCCCTAGCATATGTGTGTGGGTGTGGTGAGAGGTTGGTATATATAGGTGCTTGCATGTGTCCCCCCTCGCATGCATGCGCTCTAACCTAGAGGCGAAGGTTCCGGACCCGTATGAGGGTGGAATCTCCCTGTCGAGGTGAAACCGGGTAGGATAGTGCCCCAACTTGTGAGCCAACATGGTTTTACATCACCCTATGACCTAAACAAACACAAAACAAGAGAGAGCTACGCCGGGCTACCCCTGTCAGATGAACGTCTAGGGGGGTAGACGATCCGAGTGTGCACAGATCAGGGTTTCGCTGGAGGAAGACCACGAGAACATTGGAATGAGATGAAAACTTGCATGTGCCCCTAGCATATGTGTGTGGGTGTGGTGAGAGGTTGGTATATATAGGTGCTTGCATGTGTCCCCCCTCGCATGCATGCGCTCTAACCTAGAGGCGAAGGTTCCGGACGCGTATGAGGGTGGAATCTCCCCGTCGAGGTGAAACCGGGTAGGATAGTGCCCCAACTTGTGAGACAACATGGTTTTACATCACCCTATGACCTAAACAAACACAAAACAAGAGAGAGCTACGTCGGGCTACCCCTGTCAGGGGAACGTCTAGGGGGGTAGACGATCTGAGTGTGCACAGAGATCAGGGTTTTGCCGGAGGAAGACCACGAGAACATTGGAATGAGATGAAAACTTGCATGTGCCCCTAGAATATGTGTGTGGGTGTGGTGAGAGGTTGGTATATATAGGTGCTTGCATGTGTCCCCCCTCGCATGCATGCGCTCTAACCTAGAGGCGAAGGTTCCGGACCCGTATGAGGGTGGAATCTCCCCGTCGAGGTGAAACCGGGTAGGATAGTGCCCCAACTTGTGAGACAACATGGTTTTACATCACCCTATGACCTAAACAAACACAAAACAAGAGAGAGCTACACCGGGCTACCCCTATCAGAGGAACGTCTAGGGGGGTAGACGATTCGAGTGTGCAGAGATCAGGGTTTCGCCGGAGGAAGACCACGAGAACATTGGAATGAGATGAAAACTTGCATGTGCCCCTAGAATATGTGTGTGGGTGTGGTGAGAGGTTGGTATATATAGGTGCTTGCATGTGTCCCCCCTCGCATGCATGCACTCTAATCTAGAGGCGAAGGTTCCGGACCCGTATGAGGGTGGAATCTCCTTGTCGAGGTGAAACCGGGTAGGATAGTGCCCCAACTTGTGAGCCAACATGGTTTTACATCACCCTATGACCTAAACAAACACAAAACAAGAGAGAGCTACGCCGGGAAACCCCTGTCAGAGGAACGTCTAGGGGGGTAGATGATCCGAGTGTGCACAGATCAGGGTTTCGCCGGAGGAAGACCACGAGAACATTGGAATGAGATGAAAACTTGCATGTTCCCCTAGCATATGTGTGTGGGTGTGGTGAGAGGTTGGTATATATAGGTGCTTGCATGTGTCCCCCCTCGCATGCATGCGCTCTAAAATAGAGGCGAAGGTTCCGGACCCGTATGAGGGTGGAATCTCCCCGTCGAGGTGAAACCGGGTAGGATAGTGCCCCAACTTGTGAGCCAACATGGTTTTACATCACCCTATTACCTAAAAAAACACAAAACAAGAGAGAGCTACGCCGGGCTACCCCTGTCAGAGGAACGTCTAGGCGGGTAGACGATCCGAGTGTGCACAGAGATCAGGGTTTCGCCGGACCCGTATAAGGGGGGAATCTCCCCGTTTAGGTGAAACGGAATCAGATGAAAACTTGCATGTTTCGTCTATAATAATAGACATCAAATAAAATATTTTCATTTGTTATATTAGTAGACACCAAATATTTTTTTTATTTATAACTAAAAAAAAACCTTGCTACGCCGACGGCTGCCCTCGGCGTATGCCTGGCCGTCGGCGTAGCCTTATCCCTTCCCCTACCCCGCGGCCCACCTCGGGCCACCCAAGACACACTCACACACACACCCTCTTCCCCTACCCCGCGCCCCTGACCCCGACCCCGACCCCGCGCCGCCACCAGCTGCCGCCAACCGCCGCCGCCGCCAACCGCCGCCTCCCTCCCCGACCCTCCCTCCCTCCTCCCTGCCGCCAACCACCTCCTCCCTCCCTCCCTCCTCCCTCCCCGAGCCTCGCTGCCTTCTCCCTGCCTCCCTCCCTCCTCCCTTCCTCCTCCCCGACCCTCCCTCCCTCCTCCCTGCCGCCAACCGCCTCCTCCCTCCCTCCCTCCTCCCTCCCCAAGCCTCCCCGCCTCCTCCCTGCCTCCCTCCCTCCTCCCTTCCTCCTCCCCGACCCTCCATCCCTCCTCCCTGCCTCCCTGCCTCCCTCCCTCCTCCCTTCCTCCTCCCCGAGCCTCCCTGCCTCCCTCCCTCCTCCCTTCCTCCTCCCCGAGCTCGGCCCCCTCCTCCCCGACGTTGCCCCTCCTCCCCGAGCTCGGCCCCCTCCTCCCCAAGCTCTCCCCCTCCTCCCCGAGCTCGGCCCCCTCCTCCCCAAGCTCTCCCCCTCCTCCCCGAGCTCGGCCCCCTCTGCAGGTACCTCCTCCACTCCCCTGTAGAAGCAAATATTGTTGTTACAGTTAATTTTGTTAGATTAAATCTTGTTGTTAATCTTGTTAGAATTTATTAGTTGCATCTATTAGTAGTTTATATCATTTGTTAAGTGATATGCATGCACGAGTTGCTAGGATTAGGCCGTTGGTTAGTGGCAAGCTAGCTTGGTCATATGGCCGTTGAAGAGAGAAGCCACACTAGGGCCGTGAGTGCGTTGCATGTTTACTAAGGTGTTCTCTTTATGTCAATGTACAGACTTTGTAGTGTTTCGGGAGTGACCATCCTTAGCGGACTGACTGTCGTTGCGGGAGATGGTGTAGGTGACACCTCGATCCCGTCTCCGAGTTCCGTCACCGACCTCGACACTCGGTTGATCGACTACTTCCTCTACCGCCGAGGGTGAGAATCCGTTCGCCTCTCTTGTACCTAGGTTTATTTTCGTGTCTAGATCACCAAGTATGTCGCGTCACCTAGGCGTCATCCCGACCATAAGCGTTACGCGACTTAATATGCATTAGTGGTCTCGCATATTTTGGACCGTAACTCTTATGGCTTTTATCGGGCAGTCGGCGGATTCGTAGTTGGGTTTGGTTCTCCCTGGCTCTACCTCGATTCGAGACAGGATTTCGGTGGCGCCTCCTCGTTGTTCTCCGGATGCACATCCTCTTGGCTTTTTGTCGAGACGTGTATCGGGAGAGTAGCGGGGAGGTGCTGCCGAAATTCTGCTTGGATCGGGGTAGAACCAGGGAGAACTTACCCAATCTACGGATCCGGCGGCTGGTTAGGACCCTCTTTTCCTATTGGACATGTAGGTTGATGAATGCGTAAAAATATGAAGCATTTAATCTCCTGTTTGATATAAAATGTTATATTTGTTGTTTGTCTCCCAACAAAGCAGAAGAGGATGGCTGATAATGGGTGGATGTACAGTGGCCGTATTAGTGCGACTAATAAAACAGACGATTGGGTACAGAACACTCATTTGTTAGTGAATGAGTTAGCGCGTGGTTCGAAGGCAATGGTTCGGGCACTTTTTCCCTGCGCTCATTGCACTAAGCGTCATCGTCAGGGAAAGGATGACATGTACAAACACCTTCTGCAATATGGGTACATGTCTAACTATGTCACGCAAGTCGACTTTGCTCGGTACGAACGTGACAGAGGTGAGGTGATGCGTCAGCGGCTCAATGGCAATGAGCACGATGGGATTAGAAACATGCTAGATGATCTTATCGATGCCGACCAGCCGAATTCGCCACCTCCACGGGAGGAATCACCAGAACCGGAGGAACCGCTAGAACCGGAGGAACCGGAGCCAACCGCGACGGCCTTCCTTGATATGATGGCCGCGGCTAAGAGGCCTCTGTACGAGGGTGCAAAGATTTCTCAGCTCGATGCCATCTCTCAGTGTCTAGCCGACAAGTGCCAGTACTCCGCCACTCGTTCTCACTTTGAAGCTAATCTGAGAACATGTGGTAACATGTTGCCCGAAGGGCATTGTCTGCCTAAAACCTTTCACGAAACGAAGAAACTCATGAAGGAGCTCAACATGGATTATGAAAAGATAGATTGTTGTCCAAAAGGCTGCCTTTTGTTTTGGAAACAGTTTGAGGGTGACAAGTACTGCTCCATTTGTAAGGCCTCTAGATATGAAGAGATAAAGGGGAAGGATGGTTAGGTGAGGCAGTCGAAGGTCGCTAAGAAGATACTTCGGTATCTCCCATTCATAAAAAGAATCCAGCGGCTTTACTTGAGTGAGGAGACTGCCAAACAGATGACGTGGCACAAGAAGGGGAAAAGATACGAGGACGGGCACGGACGGAAGAAGATGGGACATCCATCTGATGGTAAGGCATGGAAGAACTTCGATGACAAATACCCCCGGTGGGCAGAAGAGGCTCGGAATGTTAGAATTGCGATAGCAACAGATGGCTTCAACCCATATGGTATGTCGACGGCCTCGTACAGCTGCTGGCCGGTGTATGTTATTCCGCTCAATCTCCCTCCCGGAGTATTAATGCAACAGAAGACCATGTTTTTGTCGCTGATAATTCCAGGACCTGAGTATCCGGGGAAGAACTTGAGTGTCTACATGCAGCCGATTGTGGATGATTTGAACCACTCTTGGATACACGGGACGTTGACATACGACCGAGCATCAAAGAGAAACTTTTTGATGAAAGTTTGGTTACAATATACTATGCATGACATGCCCGGGTATGCCCTAACGTGCGGATGGTGTACAGCTGGTAAGTGGCCATGCCCAGTGTGCAGGCACCGACTTGAGTTCCTTTGGCTAAAGTCGGGTCGCAAATATGTTGCGTTTGACACGACTCGACAGTACCTCAAAAGAAATCATTCGTTCAGAGAAGATAGAAAGAACTTCAAGAAGGGCAAAGTTGTGCATGAAGTAAAAGAGGTACCAAAGTTCGAGGGTGCAGTTGTTGATGCCGAGATACGTTCTCTCGTGCCCGCGGCGCCGGGAACTGGCCATCAATTTGCGGGATATGGTGTAACGCATAATTGGACTCACGTGGCAGCCTTAACGAATCTCGTGTATTACAAGGACCTCGAACTTCCCCATAACATCGATGTGATGCACACCGAAAAGAATGTCGGGGAGTCCCTTTTTCACACAGTCCTGAACATTCCTGGGAAGTCAAAGGATAATGTCAAGGCTAGAGTTGATGTTGAGAAGCTTTGTGATAGGAAGAGATTACACATGCAGCCTCCTACTGTCCGTCGAAAGAATTGGTTCAAGGCGCATGCCTACTACTGCCTTGATAATGTCCAAAAGAAGGAGTCATTTAGGTGGCTCAAATACGTCGTGATGTTCCCTGACGGTTATTGTTCGAATATAAGTAAGGGAGTCAATCTTTTGACGGGACAAGTCAACGGGCTCAAGAGTCACGACTATCATATATGGATTGAGCGGCTGATGCCGGTGATGGTTCGAGGGTATCTCCCCGAAAAAGTATGGCGAGTGCTTGCGGAGTTGAGCCATTTCTTCCGCACCCTCTGTGCTAAGCAGATATGTCCTCTGGTGATTGAGAAGCTGCAAGTTCAGGTGCCGGAGTTTCTATGCAATTTGGAGATGATCTTTCCGCCAGGCTTCTTTACTCCGATGGCACATCTCATTGTGCACCTCGCGAACGAGGCACTATTGGGGGGGCCGGTGCAATTTCATTGGCAATTTTGTATTGAGAGAGAGTTTAAGTATATTCGAAAGATAACTGGAAACAAAGCCAAGATTGAAGCATGCATAGCTAAAGCAACATGCCTTCGGGAGATGGCAGACGCCGCGACAACCTACTGGTCCAATGATGTTCCCACTATGCATAACCCGGTCTCTCGTTATAATGTCGACCTGCCCAAGAATGACCCCAATCTCGAACTATTCCAATTTCCCGGTGGCAAGGCCGGTAAAGGACTAAAATATAGGTTGCCGAAGGAAGAGAAGGATTGCATAATGCTCTATGTGCTTATGAACATGAAGGAAGTGGTCGATTTCATTAGGTAAAATGGTGAACACCCTATTTCTCTATGCAGCTAGTAACTCGGTCTCCGTCTAATGCTTATTTTCTCCTTCTTAGCGATTTCACGGATGAACAGTGGCCGGGACCGACTGATCCCTCTCCCATGGAGTTGGACACTCTACTGAAAGAGGGTGCTCCCGGAAATAAAAAAAACTTTGTGTCCTGGTTTATGGAAAAAGTAAGTTCTAACCTGTCCCTCTTACCTTGCAATATGTGACTTGTCGCTCTTATTCCACGTAACTACTAAACGCAACAAATTCCTCTTGTACCTGTAGGGAGCTGATCCCAACGTTGAGATGTCAGATGAGCTGAAATGTGTTTCCCAAGGTTGTAACAGTGTCGTCATGAAGTATGAGAAGTATGACGTGAATGGGTTTCGCTTCCATACAGAGACGCACCAGAAAGGGCGACCGAATGCAAAAACGGTAAATACTGGGGTGTTCACCAAAGGAGCCGATTCCCTTGATTACTACGGAAGGTTAGAGAATGTATACGAGCTGACCTTCAATCGTACGAATGTCGAACTCAATCTTGTTGTGTTCAAGTGCCACTGGTTTGACCAAGGGGTGGACTGAGAAGTACCCCTTCCATTGGGTTAGTTGAAGTTAGGCCTTCAACCACCTATAGCGGAGCCGACGTCTTTGTTGTTGCTCACCAAGCCAACCAAGTTTATTATTTGCCCTACCCATGCCAGAAAGCGGAACTCCAGGGCTGGGAAGTCGTGTTCCAGGTATCGCCACATGGTAACCTACCGATTCCCTCCGAGGACGATTACAACAACATTAACCCTGTAACGTACGAGGGAATTTTCTATCAAGAGCAAGAGGACTTCAGACACTTTGATTTAGAACCGGTTGATCTTGAGGACCTTGGGAATGATGTAGAAACTCGGGGTGAGTCAGTGGTGAATCTACATGACATAAGTATGCTCGAGAAGCTCCATACCGAGAATGACAACGATGATGAGCCTACACCCTTCGATGAGAATCCAGATTTCTACTCAAAAGATAGTGATAGTGAGAATGAGAATGAGAATGAAAATGATAGTGAGTATTTATTTTTTAATGCATTTTATTTTGTCTTTGTTCTTAACTGTTTTCTTAATTGCATTATGCCTTTATTCTTTGTGTATACATTTTATTATGTCTTTGTGCTTAAATGTTTTCTCTTACTTAATGCAGGTGATTGAACAATATGAGCAGCGGCAAGGCAACCAGCTCGTCCTTGCTTAATGCGCTGAAGCAGCGCAAGAAAAGAGCTACACGGAGTGGGAGACAGCCAAATCCCAATCCGCATTACCCCGATCTTGCTCCTGCTGGCGGAGGACGGGGTCGAGGCCGAGGTCGAGGAGGACGAGGACGAGGTTCCATGGGAGGAGGCGTGGACTTTGACCCACCACCCTCTGCTTCTGGCGACGTGGCTCCTGAGTTGTTCCTGACAGAGCAGCCTTTCAGGGCCGAGAGGGAGGCAGAGTCCGAGAGGGAGGCAGAGTCTGAGAGGGAGGCGAGGACCAAGAGGGAGGCGGGGACCGATACGGAGGCGGACACTAGCCGCGAGTTGGTGGGGCCGAAGAAATTGCGGAATCGTGGGGAATCGGGAGTCCCTGACGAGAAGTTTGAGCCTAGGACTCAGGAGGCGAAAGCCCTTATTATTCCAGATGGCCTTGAGTAAGTGTACTAATTTGGCAATTTAAAACATTTTATTTCATGTTGGTCATAAATAATTATTGTGTACTAATGTTTATTATTGTGCAGCAATTGGACATTTCCTCCGGGGACGAAGCCTCGCCTTCCTAACAGCCTTGTTGGAGCTCTGATTAGGAAGTTCTGGCCGGGCTATCACATTACCCACGAGGGTGACAGGAAGCTAGCTACCACTTGGGCGGACTACCAGACTACCCGTGTCCCGGGCTTTCCGACAGCTGCTGATGCTGTCATCACCAAGTTTTGGGTAAGGCATATTTCTCGAGTTATGTTCATACTTGATGACCCCACCGTGCTAACTCATGACTCTTATGCATGATTGAAGTGCTTTTACCGTGTGGCCGAGGAGGACCAGGAGAAGGCGCAGAGGACTTTTCTTGGGGCTTGTGTGAAGTTGACCCCCCAGGTGTGGTACAACCAGAAGGTCACGGCCGCTAGCCACTTCTGGGCTGACAGGGGCGTGAGGGTCAGGAAGGAAGACATTGTCGGTAGGAACCCTAATCCTGAGTACTCGATGACGCCAGAAGAGTACATGTCGGTGAGTAAAATGTCAATGAGATTCTACATTGCTTCTAAGTTGCCATTGCATTGTCTGGAGTTGAGTATTGCATTTTTAGGTTATCCCTGATTGGGACGAGCCGCATCGACTCGCATGGGAGGAGCTGGTTAGGACGAGGTGGCTCAGAGAAGACGAGGAGTTTGCAGCCTTGTCGAGGCGGAACGCGGATAACCGAGGAGATGGTGGAACGCACTGCGCGGGAAACCGCAACTTTGACTGCTTCAAGGGGAAGGTGGTACGTATATACATGGAACGACCTGCGTGCATTTCTGCTTATGTTTGTACTTCATATGCATAATATTTTCTTTTCGCGATACAGGTGGCCGAGACACAACCCGGGGAGGTGATTCATGACGTCGCCGTCTATGAGATGATGCGGCAAAAGAAGCCCAATTACTCGGAGCCTCAACCCTCGTTGCCCGTGTACTTCGGCACTGCCCAGAACGACTTGGGGAACTACAGCACGATGGTGAAGGCTCGTCACCCCCATGTGGATGACCCCATTCACGCGGAGATCGACGAGGAGTCGTTGGTCCTGTCGGGGCACGGATTGCAGCATGGACGCCTCAAGATTCTAAATAAGAAGGTCAAGCCTACCCTCAGCACGAGCTTCAGCCGTCTCAAGGCTACCTACCCCGCCGACGGCCCCCCTATCCCGCCTCGTGGCCAGCCTCGTCGCTCCGCCGAGGATGTAAGTTTTTCTCGTTTTCATCATCTTTATGACTTTTGTTCCTGCATGGCTAACCGCTGACGAGATTCCTTGTATTTGAAATTGTAGCCTGAGTTAGACGCGGCCTACGATGCCGCTTATGAGGAATATCAGGTGGCCTTTCGGCAGCATCAGGAGGCGAATGCGATCTACATGCAATACGTAAATGTAAGTCCGAACCTTTATTTTTTGCAAAAGATACAAGTCCCACTTCCCCCCGTTTGTTGTACTACGGCCTGACTTCTAAACTATCTTGCAGGCCATGATGGTGAATATTCGAACTGTCCAGAATAGAGATTTAGGGCCCATGCCTCCCATGCCAGGTCCGATGCCATTTTTGCAATCGAAGGAAAGCTTCGCTAGGACCTACTACGCATCGACACCGGTAAGTTCTTTGCTAACCCACTGGTTATCGCTTTACTTTGCCTCGCAAGTTGCTAACATGTAGGAACCATGTAGGGAATGGGAGCTTCTGGGAACCGGCACTTTGGCCACGCCTCGCCGGATGGGCGTCAGATCACACCGCTTCATGACCATGGTCCATCTCCTGGCCATTCTGCAGGTGGTTCTCCCGAGCTTCACACTTCTACTCCCTCGCCAGGTGGCTCTTCTGCTGCTTCTACTGGACGCAACCCTCGGTAGAGGTCGCCACTTTTCACCAGGGGAGATCTCGGGTACACCCCCTCTCCTCCAGAGTTGTAGGCATGTGTGATGATGTATGAACAATGTATAAAAAATGTTTAATATGAGCATGTGTGATATGAACAATGTTTAATATGACCATATGTGATCTTGTATGACTGATGTGCTGCTGTGAGTGCTGCATGTGTGCTGCTATGAGTGCTGCTATGAGTGCTGCTGCTGCTGTGGAAAAAAAAACTGTGAGTGCTGCTGCTGTGAGTGCTGCTGCTGCTGAAAAAAAACTGTGAAGGTGCTACGCCGACGGCAAGCCCTATGCCATGTGCCATATGGTTAGGGCTACGCCGAGGGCACTGCCGTCGGGGTAGCACCTGCCACTACGCCGAGGGTCGGCCGTCGGCCTAGCGCCAGCCTGGGAGGGCCATGCAGTGGACACGCGTCCACATACGCCGAGGGCGAGGCCGTCGGCGTAGCCCCTTCCTGGGGAGGCCCAGTGGGTGCCACGTGGCCACCATACGCCGAGGGTAGGGCCGTAGGCGTATACGGTGCGCCGTTAGCGGCCGTCTAACGACAGCGCCGCCGTTCGCCGACGGCTGTTACGCCGACGGGCCCGCCTCGGCCGTCGGCGTAGAGCTACGCCGACGGTTTTCTGCTACGCCGACGACCGTTTTTGCTCCGCCGAGGGAGACCTTCGCCGAGGGGGCTACGCCGACGGCAGCCCTCGGCGTAGCGTATGCCGACGGCAAAGCTGGCTACGCCGAGGGCTTTTTGCCGTCGGCGTAGCCGTCGCGTGCTGTAGTGCTACTATATTAATATAGCAACCACACGACACAATCAAACGAGAGTCTCGAAACAAAACAAATGCTGGGGCAACTGCAAACATACACCCAAAAGTAGAAAAGAAGAAAGAAAATGAAGACAGGCGGATTGACTAAGCGAAGATAACCTGCAACCGTTGCGCCCTTCGGAGAAGTACCACCATAATCCTAGGAGCGAATCGTCAAGTACCAAGCAACACCTTCAAGAAGGAAAGCGATGGCGATATTTCCTAGACCACCGCACTAGTCCTAGGTTTTCCTCGACACACAGAGGTAAGTGGATGTAGGGTAGCCACGACGCCCTCTAGGAAGGAATGGAGCCACCCGAAGGCGACACCACATTGGTGTCACACGAGAAGACAATGATTTTTCCCAAGAAACCCTATTCATAGCCCCGAGTTGATCTTACACAAGAGTCCTGCAAGGTCAAGGCCTCGACACCAGCAAACTTGCCACCCACCAACATGCGCCACTACGATCACGAAGTCGCCATTGCCGTCTCACCAAATCTACCGTCGTGAGGTCTACAAAACGGAGACGAATAGTAGCTTGAATCAGGACCGACAGTACCACGAAAGCGGGGGAGGGAACTACCTCCACTGCCAAAGGTGGTAGTCCACCAGCCATGACAGTAGGGCACACCAGTCCCAGTTAGGTCCTATTGGGTCCATCGGGTCTATAAAGCCCCCAGAAAAGCACACAATCCCAAAAGGGTCCGTCAGGGCCCAGATTGGGCCCGTAATCCCGCCGCCATGCTGTTGGGCCACGTAGAGATAAAACAAAAAAATTCCCTCTAACGTGGTGATCCCAAGATCTAGCTGAGGTAAAAGGTCGCGAGGATTACCACTAGACGCACGGTTGCGGATTACTGATGGAGCGTCAGTTGAATGCAGTGCAATCCTCACGATCCGATCCGATCACGATCGTCCTGGTGTTGATCGTATATCACCGCTGATGGTATCCACACGTACAAGGAGGAGCGCTGGTGGTGAACTGTTAGGTTCGTTACGGCGGCAAGACCGATGTGGAGTTAGAGTTTCCAACGCATGGAATGACCTAAACGTTAACCCCCCTGGGTTTCTACGCCCCACTATATATAGGGAGTGAACATGGGCTCGACTCACTCGTGGCCCATTCACTAAAGCCCATATAATATTACTCAATGTGAGTCCAACTCACTGACTCAGTCCAAAATCCGGCTCGGGTCCAACCCAACCAGATTTCTGGTTCAAATCCAATCCTAACTTGCTCCTGCTCTTAAGTGTGTGACCCCGCAGGCTCATGGTAATTTGGACGCGATTGGAGTCTGACTCTCAATCGATCAGTCGGTAGCGGCTCCTAGCAGAACGTGCCGACTCCCAAGTACCAAAAATTCATGACGACTTGTCTTTCCAATGCGACTTGCGTTCGAGTCTCTTTTGCCTCATGATATACCTTGTCAGACTATAGACAAATATTTGTCATCCCTTAAATAGTCTGAATCTCTTCTCGATCCGAGATAAGTGATTCATCCGACTAACTTTTAGTCGATCGCCTCGGTTAATACTTAACCGATTCGTGCATGACCATGCTTTCTGAATCATATCATCTGAGAGGGTCTAGAGAATATCTCTCCAACTGGAGGGGAAAAATCTCATCTTGGTTATTCACATCACGCAGCTTGATTCTTAGTCAACCCGAACTCTACCTTTATAACTGCCCAGTTACAGATCAACGTTTGACAGAATCTAAGTCAGTGATCCTTAATTCATAATGTGTAACAACCTCAGGTCTAAGGATTACATTGATTGAGATATACAAATTACAACTTATTTGTTGTACCTCAATATGGGTCAATTCGACTCCCTAAACTCTTTAGTCGAATTTGTGTAAGTCAGAATAGCATCTACATGCCCATGACAAGTGGAACCGAGTCATCAGCTGACTTTCACATTGGTCTAAGTCGTGTGTCCAACACAACCTCGATGACCAAGGATATTTAGTACAAACAACATGAATGTATAGTTCCACAACTGAATCACATATTCAATGATACAAATCAGATGTTTATACAAGGATAACTTAATATCTTTATGAATACAATGGGAAATATCATCATACATGATTGCCTCCAGGGCATATTCCCAAAACACGCTTCAATGGGCTGGCTGCGATCACCGCTTCTCCCATGCATGAGCTACATGTTGGAGATATGCCCAAGAGGCAATAAGAAAATGGTTATTATTATATCTTTGTGTTTATGATAAATGTTTACATCCCATGCTATAATTATATTAACCTAAAACATTAATACTTGTGTGTTTTGTAAACATAAAAGAGTCCCTAGTAAGCTTGTTGTTGAACTAGCTTGTTGATTAATAGCTGATCATGGATATTATATTTTATTAATAACAAGATCATATCATTAGGAGAATGATGTGATGGACACACTCCTATAGTTAGCGTAGCGTAAGATCAAGACATTTATAGTTCATTTGCTATAAGCTTTCAAATACATAGTAACATAATCCTTTGACCATGCGATCATGTTAATCACCATCACCGAATGGATACTTTGATGCCATCAAATACCACTTCGTAACTGGATGGTTATAAATGTGACATTAGGTATTCTGAAAGTATGTATTGAAGCACATGGATCAAGAGTGGGATTTGTCCATCTATATGACAGATAGATATACTTTGGGCCCTCTCGGTGGAATGTCATCCAATTGGCTTGCAAGCATGTGACTAGGTCACAAGATATGTCATATCACAGAACGAGTAAAGAGTACTTATCGGTAACAAGGTTGAACTAGGTATAGATATACCTACGATCAAACCTCAGATAATAAAATATCGCACGATAAAGGAAATCAGTATCGTATGTAAATGGTTCATTTGATCACGAAGTCATCATAGAAATATGTGGGAGCCATTATGGATTTCCATATCCCACTATTGGTTATTGATCGGAGAGGTGTCTCGATCATGTCTGCATAGTTCATGAACCGTAGGGAGACACACTTAAGGATTTGATGTTGTTTGAGTAGATATGGAATGTGAGTTAGAGACCGAATGTTGTTCGGAGTCTCGTATTGGATCCAGGACATCACGAGGAGATCTAGAATGGTTCGGAGAATAAGATTCATATAAGGAAAGTCAATTTCTGGGGTTCGGAAATGTTTTTGGTGTTTTGACCGGAAGCTTCTAGAATGTATGGAAGATCCACCACCCCGGGAGGGGGGTACTTGGAATGCACCATACCCTGATGGGCTGGGTGCATGGTACCCTAGGCCAACTCGGCCAAGTACTAGGAAGAGAGAAACAAACTCTAGTTTGAAAAATCAAATCCTAGTTTGAAAAAGTCAAATCCTAGTTAGGGAAAAAAGGGAAACCTTGAGGGACAAGTTCTTCCTCTCCCCTTCCTTGTCTCCGGCCTAAAGGAGTTGGGTAAGGACTTTGCCATGGATAGGAACCCTGGCCGCAACCCCCCACCCATATAAGGGGGGGGGGTGAGGGATCCCCATAGACCCTCACCCCAAACCCTAGTTGTCGGTGCCTCCCCTCTCTCCTCCATACACTGCTCCGGCTTAGGCAAATCCCTACAATAATATCTTCTCCTCCACCACCACCACCACCGCCACACCGCCGTGTTGTGGGATTCCGAGGAGATCTAAGACCTCTGCTGCCCTGCTGGAACAAGGGAGAGGAAGGTCTTCATCGACTACCGTACGTGTGATCGACTGTAGAAGCGCTGCCGGAACATGGAACCGGAAGGATCGTCTACGCTATCTTGAGATCAGCAAGTGATCGACCATCAACCACGAGATTCGAATCTTGTTAAACGCTTTGGATCTTTGAGGGTTAGTTCTCTACAATTTTGTTGCACCTATCTCATAGAATAGATCTTGGTTTTGTGTGTTCCCATGATAGAATTGTTTTCCTTGCTGCGAACCCTACACTACACCACCGTCACCATCTGCAAAGCGCATTGCGCGCATGACATGCCCACCCGCCCAGACTGAGATCAGGCCCGAGGGCCCAAGATCTATACCAAGGGGGCTGAGCTAGCGTCAAACCACAACAACCAGCCGCCACGCTGCACCGTGTCCACGCCCCTACGTTGCCACCACCACCCAGCCTGAGCCGAGCCGTTGCCATCCCGGTACACCACCACCGAGAGGGAGAGAGCTCTGACCCCGCCTCCTTGTGTCGGGGAGAAGCAGTCCGTCATCGCTGGGGCCACCTGGGCCTCGTCTGGTGGCCCCTGTCGGCGATTCCCCATCTCCTCAGGGAGCGATAGGAGCGCAAGTTCTTTTTGGGTCGGTCCCTCTTCATGTGGAATTTTATGTAAGACAAGATATGCAAATTGTTTTCAAAGATTATTCCCTAAGGATACTATTGATGTGGTATTTTCTTTGTGTCGATTCGGTATGATTGGATTATCCCTCAGAAAAATAAGCTTCAAGATTTTGTTTGTTTGTGTCGATTCGGTATGATTGGATTGTCCTTCAGAAAAATAAGCTTCAAGAATGCTGATGTGGTCTCTGATCTTCTGCGAACGGTGGCTAGTGAATTTCTTTTTGGAATAAGATATGTTTGGGTGCTCGAAGCAAGATGGTTGGAGGATCTCCACTCACCCCCTATAAAACGTTCGGCGCATCCGTTTTTTGCCACCTTTTGGGGGCGTCAGCATGTATGGAGATATGGGGAGGCGACGACATCTAGCCGCTCACCCCCACACGTCCCATGTACATTGTTTATATATAAATATATAGAAAACCAATAAATCAAATTAAACATAAAATTCAACACAATAATTTATTACAAGTTTACCAAATCAAACAAATAATTTAACAAGTTCATTACAGTCCATAAAAAAATAGTTTTTAACAACAATTTCAAACACACAAACTAACTACTCGGCAGCTTTGAGCCTCCACAAATGCTCCACCAAGTCATCTTGCAGTTGGTGACGAGTGTTGGTGTCTCGAAGCATTTGACGCCTAGCGAGGAAAGAAGCAAATGCCAGTGGCACCTGGTGATCAACATTTGCTAGAGGACTGCGGTGACCCAGCATACCGCGGCATGTGTAGTACACTATAGTCGTTGACATGACACCTACAGAACACCGTTCCGTAAATATCACATCCCTCAGAGTGGTACAACAAAAACATTGCGGGTCCATATTACAAACATTCACACATTATTATTATTACAATACCAGAAGTTCAATACTTCAAAAGGTTTCAACTTACAAACCAAAATATAAAGTGTTTCAACGGAATTTAAAAATAACAACTCCAACTAGGAGTTATGCTCAGCAGCTTATTCTATAGAGTTCATGCTGCTCGGCTCCGTTGGTTACTACTAACTAGGTACTTAGTTGGACTCGTTATCATCAACACCATAGCGTATTTCGTAATCCACTCCTTCAACCCCTCTTGACAGGTCAAGCTCCTCGTAGAACACATATTCTTGACATTCAGCTGTATACATTGGCACGTCTTCGAAATCCTCAAAGTCTAAGCAAGGGATCAAAGGAAAGTATGAGTAACATAGTTACCCAACAAGTTCATTATATGCAAGGTGGGAAGTTTGATGCTCTAACTACCACCTTAGACTATAAGTCCTTGGCACTATGCAGTTTTTGTAAATCTTTCTTCAAAGATTGATTTTATTATAAAAATCTATGACAATCAGCCTTAACAGGTTGACCAGAATTTTCATGGAGTTCCTTTCCTGCCGCGTTCGTAGCTCCTTCCCGGAATAGGGAGTAACAAGTTACAATTCTTACACTCTACAGAGGTGCGTTACTTTACCCATGAGAGATCAACTCCTTGTTGCACAACCGGGCGTACTTTCTCGTCCACAATTCCATGATGTGGGGCCCAGTAGTTGGTCCAAGCTAATCACTGCCCCCTTCGCGACCTCGCATGCCTCCTTGGTGTACACCATGCCCACATAATGAATTACGGCAATGGTTTGTACAAACCGTTAGATGTCAGAACTATCGTGGGACGATGAGGGTTCCCACTCATATGCTGCATATCCTCTACGAATTACCAATTAATATGCACACTACGAGGATAACAACCACGACCTGCACATCTGGCTTCATGCGAGAGGAAGAAGATACAACTTACTTCTCCGTCCCATTCCAAATCGCATGGCTAACGCGTAATATATAGCGCTAGAATCACTGATGCCAGGGGTTATTAAGTCCCCAATTTATCATCATTGTTGCAAATAGAACACTAAGTTCTATTGCTCCATTATATCATCACTTAGGATGATATCTATGATTTCTTTATTTGTGAAAGTATTATTTTATTTCTCTAGAGTATATATGATAACACACAATTTGCAAATACTTTGATAAAGACTCTTCAAAGGATATGAACAAGTGATGAACTTGCCTTGTGATGGCAAGGTAGTGAAGTCTGATGCTTGCACTGGACCTTGAGCTTCTATGTCTACAAAAACATCATTATTGCCCGGTAAGGACAATATTTAAAGAAGCAAAATGATTATGCAAAGTAATGTAATGCATCATTTAACTTGATATGCATTTTCCCCATTATTATAAAAATTCTTTTTAATAATAAAGGGTTTATAAATATTATTTTTTAATATTCATAGTATATATTGTATTTCTTTATTTTATTTTTCCATTTATTTGACTTTTATTGATTTAATAATTCTTTTAAGAACTCTCACTTAAATATTAAAAAAAATATTAAATATTTGTTTAGTATTTTTCTAAAATTCTACATTATTAATATATAAGGAAAGTGATTTTTATTTATTTTTATTATCTTTCAATAATTTTGTAAAATTACATAAGGAATATATAAATTACAAAATTCTTAATAAAATTTATATGTCTAAAATTTTATATCTTAATTTATTTGGATAGTTTGGATTATTGTGAATCCAAAAATATTTTATTTATAATTTTTGGACTTTTATTTTATTTTCTAGAATTTAAGTAAGTTTAGGGGCATTTTGGTATTTTTCTTATTTATTAAAACAGATTCTAAATGAATTGGGCTGGCCTTTTGGGTGTATTGGGCCCTTGTGGCCCAATAGGACAGGGTCAAAACAACCACCCCGAAGGGGTTTCGGCCCACCCAGCCCACTCATTCGCTGTCTCCTCTCTCGAGCTCACCCCTCTCCTTCTCCTTCCTCGACCCCGTGGTCAGTGGTGTGGTCGCCGATGATTCCCGTCGCCGTGGACCGCCCTGGCCACACCGTGGTGCGGGAAGTGGTTGTCAAATCCACTCTTCCCTCCTATCCAACTGGATTTGGACATGGAGCTCTCCTGCGACAGATTGATGTCATCCCGAACCCTAGGGTTTGGGATTAGCGTTGATCCTGGAGCCGCCGCTACTGGTGTGCACTGTGGTGATTCACCTTGACCCTAGGCATGGCTATGGTCAACGCCGTGGCGCTGTATGGGTCGCAGCGCCCCCCTGGGGGGTGCTCCCCGTGCCGCCATGGTCGTCGGCCACCTCTGCTTCCTCTTCTAGTCTCCAGCGAGGAACTTTGTTGAGTCATTCCTCTCCCCTCATGCTCTCGGTACTAAGACAATCTATTTGAGATGTTGGGGGTGACCTTCCTGGTTACTGTCCTGCCCTGATTAGGGTTCTTGGTTTTACTTAGGGATCATACCCTACTATGGATTAGATACTGACGAATTGGATCATGTGTTGATTGTTCCTAAGCATGCTAAATGATTATTAGTTGTGGTTTGCTGCTTAAGATGAACTGTGGTGGTGCTAGTGGCTTATCAGATGATTCTATTGATTAATTTTTGATGTGATTCAGATGATCTAGTTGCTTTAGAATCAATACTTGGGAATCTTATGGTTTACTGCTTCACCACTGTCATTACTTGGTTAATGATAGTGAGTGTTGTGTGATGAAATCACTGTATTAACACCTGTTGGCTTAAGAATTCAGATGTTGTTTGAGATCAAATGATTTCAAATAGTGAAGATATACATAGGTGAATATCTTTTTTATGATTCCTGTGTTTAAGAACAGGAAAATGATTACAATGATTTGGTTGAACCTGGGAAGGTTGAATGCTTAACCTAATTAATATAGAATTGTTCTTGTGACTCTATCTTTGGATGGCACACAAGTTAGATTCTATTTCATTGTTTGGGTTGGTGCAAGCTTAAGATGAGTTTGGCTTTAAAGATAAGTAGAAATTTTCCTTTCTTAAATCCCTAAGACCAATGATGTTGGTCTGAGGTTTAGGGATTTAAGTTTTATCTAGTTGATTCATATGGATGGTTCTGGTAGTGGTACCAGCTACTGTTTCTTGAATCAAAGCTTGGAAAAAATGATTGTAAGCTTGATAACTTGCATAGATCCACAGGATTAAATTCTAAGGTGCTACTCTTATCCTAGAGATGTGCCTAGAAGTTAAACCTTAGTTATATTCATTCTGGAATTGAAATATAGCTTGATAGCTAAATCAATGATGTTGTTCTGAGATTTAGTTGGATATTTGTACTTTGCTGTTTGCCTTTAAAGTTTAAAAACCTCAATGATGGATTCACCCCACTTGCCTACTTTCTGAGAGTTTAAATAAGAGACAGATCATGTATGCTTGTATAATCTTAGACATATAGATTATTTGATGTTCTATTTACTCACCACTGTCACTTGATGTTGTGGTTGCTAGTGGTTTCCCTTGTGGTAGCTTGATCTGGTGATCCCCTGGTGTTTCCAGTTCCTAGCTTGTTCTTGATCTAGCCCATCTCTCCTGATCCTGATGACTTGACCTTGGTCTTGCTTTCCACCTGATCTTCCTCCTCCTTATGTCACCATCCTGGTGATGTGATCCTGGAATTTGGTTGGTTTGATCTGGCTTAGCTTTGGCTTGATGTAGCTGCTGGCTGCTGTGCTTGGTTTAGCTGCTGGCTGCTGTGCTTGGTGTGTAAGAGTAAAGGAATGGTGTGGGGATTGGTTTTCCCACGGCTGTGTTGACAGTTTTGTTTGGTTGTGCTGTTGCTATGGTGTTGACAGCACACACCATGCAGTTTGTTGTGTGTGTTGCTTGTGTGCCTGCTGCACAGATGTGGATATGTTCAGAATTTTGAAAGTTACTTTCATCTTGTTACTTCTACCTAGATGGTGAAACTTGCCCCTCTTTACTATTATTTGCCTTATGGCTTGAATTTATGAAAGATACATTCTTTCATATTGGTGAAATTTTCCCCTTTTATATGATTACTCAATGATGAATCTTGATCAGTGCACTTCACTGACAAGTCTGAGAGTAATTCCATTTTAACCTTAACCTTCTTTATTTTTTATTTGTGTTTGTTTTGCAGGTACAAGACTTAGGAAGTCAAGATTTTAGTTTAGGTTTTCTTCTTTATTTGTAGAATAACCCTATGTAATCTTCTTTATTCTTTTGTAATTTTAGTTCTATTCTTTTGTAATCTTTATTTTATTATTTTGTAATAAAGATTATAATATGATCAATAAAGAAATATTATTCTTTATTTATTTATTATTGTAAGAATTGTGAATGATTTCCATAAGTTACATTTTTTGTAACTTATTTATTTAATGAAAATATAAAATGGAGATTCTTATTCTTAATTACATTCTTTATATAAAGTTTGAGTTATTATTGGTTAACTCTTAATTGAGTCAAATATTCAAACATTATTCAAAATTCTTTTGAACTACAATTCAAACACTCAAGTTCTAAATTCAAATTTCATTTCCCTAAAACACATAAATCCACAAAGATCATATCAAATTCTATAACAATCATCCTTCGAGACTAAACCTATTCTCAAAGCATGAAATAAACCTTGATCACTTTAGGTTTTTATTTGGCGAAAAATTTACCCACATTTTCACAGATGAATGCATGCAACAATCCAAATTCCTAAATATACCCTTCGTTAGTTCCTAAATGCTGGTATGTTACAGACTTCCCCCCTTAAATTAAACTTCGTCTCGAAGTTTGTTGAGATGTACCTGAATAGTTCTAGATAAGTTTTTCTTAAATCCTCTTCTTTCTCCCACGTGGCTTCCCTTTCAGGGTGATGTTCCCACTGTACTTTGCAATATTTAATTGCTCTATTCCTCAACCTTTTCCAGTTTTCTTCCAAAATTTTATAGGTCTTTTCAACATAGGTTAAGTCTGTTTGTAGTTCTATCTCCTGGTGTGTGATTGCATCATTCGGAACTTTCAAACATTTAATAAGTTGTGACACATGGAAAACATTATGCACTTGAGCTAATCTTGATGGTAACTCTAAAGCATAAGCGATAGTTCTGTTCTGACTCAATATCTTGAATGGTCCGATGTATCTTGGACTCAATTTTCCTTTAACTCCGAACCTTTTCACTCCTTTCATTGGACTTACTTTCAAGTATACCATGTCTCCCACTTCTGGATGCCATGATCTTCGACTTTGATCAGCATAACTTTTCTGCCTACTCTGGGCTATTTTCAGTCTATCCCTGATCTTATCAATGATATCTTGTCTTTCCTTGATATAATCTGGGACAAATACTTTGTTGCTTCCAGGCTCATACCAACATATTGGTGATCTACACTTCCTTCCATACAGAACCTGATATGGAGATGCCTTCAGACTACTCTGATAGCTATTATTGTAGGAAAATTCTGCCAATGGTAGATGATCTTCCCATGTACCTCCAGAATCTAATGCACAAGCTCTTAACATGTCTTCTAGTATATGATTTGTTCTCTCTGTTTGACCTCCTGTCTCAGGATGATAAGATGTGCTGAAATCTAACTTTGAACCAAGTGCTTCATGCAATTGCTTCCAAAATGCTAAAGTAAACACTGATCCCCTATCAGTTATGATCTTTTTGGGTACTCCATGCTTACTTACTATCTCTTTGACGTAAACTTCAACTAACTTCTCGGCATTATCTTTTTGATTTATGGGAATAAAATGTGCACTTTTTGTGAGTCTGTCCACAATAACCCATATCATATCCTTCCGTTTAGGTGTCATAGGCAATCCTATGATGAATTCCATACCTATTTCCTCCCACTTCCACTCGGGAATTTCCAAAGGTTGTAATGGTCCTGCTAGACTTTGATGTTCAACCTTCACCCTTTGGCAAATATGACATTCTGATACATATTTAGCAATTTCCCTTTTCATGTTATTCCACCAAAATAGTTCTTTGAAATCTATATACATCTTAGTACTTCCTGGATGTATAGAGTACGGTGTTTCATGTGCTTCTCTGAGTATGACATCACGAATCTCAGTCACATCTGGAACACAAAGGCGGTCTTGAAACCATAAGGACTCATAATCTCCAAGGAGAAAAACTGATTTTTACCCTTGAGATATCCTCCGAATTTCCTCAGCAATAAAATGATCTTCTGTTTGATGTCTGAAAATCTCTTGCTTAAGATCACTGTCCCGCTCTGCAACTACCTGCATAGTAGCTAATCCTCCAAGAACTTCTGTTCTAATGAATTGAAGCTCTAATCTTTCTAAGTCCATCTGTAACTCTTTTGGTAGCTCCCGATTGCTAGGCTGAATATCTGCACTCTTTCTGCTTAAAGCATCAACTACAACATTTGCTTTCCCTGAAGTATAGTTGATTGCTAAATCATAATCTTTGATTAGTTCCAACCAACGCTTCTGTCTCATATTCAATTCCTTTTGAGTGAAGAAGTATTTGAGAATTTTATGGTCAGTGTATAACTCACATCTGGATCCATAAAGAAAATGCCTCCATCCTTTTAGCGCAAAAACTACTGCTGCTAACTCTAAATCATGAGTTGGATAGTTGACTTCATGTGGTTTCAGTTGTCTTGAACCATAAGCAATCACTTTCCGATCTTGCATTAACACACAACCTAGACCTTCTTTAGATGCATCACAGTAGACTGTAAAGTCTTTCCCTGTTTCAGGAACTGCTAAGATTGGAGATGTGGTTAGTCTTCAACTCCTGAAAACTTGCTTCACACTTCTCATCCCAATTGAATGGTGTATTCTTTCTTAACAATTTGGTCATTGGTCTGGCTATTTTGGAGAAACCTTCAATGAATCTCCGATAATAACCAGCCATTCCTAAGAAACCTCAAATTTGCTTCACATTGGTCGTTGCAGTCCACTCTAGTACTGTCTGAACCTTAGATGGATTTACAGCAATTCCATCTTTACTAATCACATGACCGAGGAATTCTACCTCATCTAGCCAAAAATCACACTTACTAAACTTAGCATAAAGTTTGTGTTCCCTTAAAGTCTGCAATGCTATTCTCAAATGATCAGCATGTTCTTCCTTATCCTTGGAACATATCAGAATATCATCAATAAAGACTATGACGAACTTGTACAAATATGGCATGAATATCTTGTTCATCAGATTCATGAATATTGCTGGTGCATTGGTCAAACCAAATGGTACTACTAGATACTCATGGTGTCCATATCTTGAGACAAATGCTGTCTTTGGAACATCTTCCGATTTGACTTTTTATTTGATGGTATCTAGATCTTAAATCGATCTTTGAGAATACTCCGGCTCCTTTCACTTGATCAAATAAATCTTGAATTCTTGGTAAAGGATACTTATTCTTGATAGTAACGTTGTTCAGATTTCTATAATCTCCACACATCCTTCTTCCACCATATCACTTATCCACAAAGATTACTGGTGTTCCCCATGGAGATACACGTTCCTGAATAAATCCTTTTCTGGCTAACTCATCAATTTGCTCTTTGAGTTCTTTTAACTCTTTGGGTCCCATTTTATATGGTGCTTGAGCTATTGGTGCAGTACCAGGAATTAGATCAATAGTGAACTCTATCTCCCGGTCTGGTGGAATTCCTGGTAGCTCTGCTGGAAAAACATCTTGAAATTTATTTACTATAGGAATATCTTCCAATTTGACCTCTTTCATCATGTTCAACTGCAGATCCACCACAATGTGACTGTGCTTATCTGCTTGGTACACTATCCTTGCTCCACTTGGAGTTTTGATTGAGACAGTTTTCTCCTCACAATTTATCTGAGCTCCGTGTTCCATCATCCAATCCATTCCCAACACTACTTCAATTCCCTGTAAAGGAATCACATAAAGGTCTGCGAAGTATGTACAACCACAGATCGAGATAACCTGATCTTATTTTATGTGGCGTACAATCACATTTCCCCCTGCCGTAACTACGGTAATAGTACTTTCTAACGTTGCCCTTATAATCCCAAACTTATCACAAAATTCTTCAGAAATGAATGAAGTAGTTGCACCAGTATCAAATAGAACTTTGCCGGGATTGGTAAGGATATTGAGCGTACCTATCACTGCATGATCCGAATTATCCACCTCCTCGAGGGTTGCACAGTTCAATTTCCCGGTAGGTCGGTTCCTCTTGCCATTGTTGTTCTTACCATTATTTCCTCCTTTATTAGGCTGTCCATTTCCTCCACTGGCTTTTCCTCCTCCCTTGGTAGGCCAACCTCCTGGTGGTTTGCTCGGACAATCGGGCTTGATATGCCCCTTCTGACCACAACTATACCAGATCACTACAGGCTTTTTGCATTCCCTCTGGAAATGCCCTGGAATTCCACAATTGTTACAAATAACATTCTTTCTCGGATTGGATTGATTTCCACCACTGCCCTTGTTATTGTTATTGTTATTGTTGTTGTTGCCATAGTTCCTGTTCTGAGGTTTGAACTCCAGGTTGTGTTTAGGTTTGCTTGCCTGAATTCTCTTGGTTTCCTTCTTGGATCTCTTCCTCCTATCCTCTTGGACATTCTTGTAATCATCTTCGAAAGTAATGGCTGCATCCAGCAACTACTGATAAGTTTTCTTATTAGCTAACCTTAGCTGCATTTTCACAAATGGGTTTAACCCACGCAGAAAACGTTTCTTCTGTTTCTCTTCAGTGTTAACATCCTCCTCAGCATAACAAGACAATTGACTAAACTCCCGGATGTACTTCATGACACTAGTATATCCTTGCTGAAGATCCTCAAATTCTCTCTGCTTCAACTCCATAACACTTTCCGGAACATGATATTCACGGAATCTCTGCTTAAACTCCTCCCAGGTGAACTCCCTTCCTGGTTGTTGCATAGCCAACTGATTTTCCCACCATGATGCTGCAGGTCCAGTCAGAAGATGAGTTGCATACCTCAATTTCTCCTCATCATTGCAACCTACAGTTTTCAGCTTCCTTTCTGTATATGTTATCCAATCCTCTGCATCCATTGGTTCAAGAGCTGATGCAAAAGGTAACGACCTTGCATTCTAGAAGTCGGGTAGACTCACTCCTCCAACTTCAGGTGCCCTCTGATTTTCTCATCCCAGCAACTCTTCCATGAACTTGTTCTGGGTCTCTTGCATCATTTGCATGCACTGCATAAAGTTCTGCTCCATTAACGGCCTCATTGGTGGTGGTGGTGGCAATGCTCCCTGATTTTCTGCATCTGCATCGGCCTTCTCCTTGGCCTCTCGCTCCATCCGCTGCTGCTTAGTTTCGATTTCTACACCCGTATCCATGACCCTCTAGTCCTGCAACATAAAGCGAATACTCATAATTACATCATGCACATGTGTTCTGAGCTCGACTTTACGCACAGAACTAGTCACACAATGAAGATCCAAAGAAAATCCAAATATGCATTTCACATATTATACATAATATCATAATAATACAAAGTCATTACAACATATACCATATAGGTATAATCACAAAACTACCTTATTCATCTAACTATCTTATTTCTTGGAGTACAATACATGGTACTTGATACCTCTACATATCTACCTACTTCTAGTAGTAACTACGTTCATCATACATGCCTGATGTCCAACCGTGATGACGTGTTGTTCGTCGCACAGTTTGTGGAACAAATGGCCTTCCAGAAGGAACATACTCTGTATCTGAAGTGTCAGGACTTGAGTTATTACTCAATCTGAGCGCATTGACTCCCTCTAGCTCACCTGAAAAGTCTTCAGAAACATATTCAATATTATATCCCACTTTCATCTCTTGAGCTTCATTCCTTGAGTTGTCAACATGATACACAGATCCTACTACTTCCCAGGTGCTCCTTTGGGCAAGATAATTAAACACTCGATAATGTATGTTCCTTGGGTTTTGAGAAGATGTTGATGATTCAAACACTCTCTCCTCAGGATCTTCTTCTTCATCCTGATTATCTATCGACATGGCATTTCTACTACTATTACTAGGGTTAATCCTTGCACCCATCCCGCTAGATTGTCCAACATTTCTGTCAGAACCATCCATGGACATCTGATGTTCATGAGATCCTTCATATGACCCCCTTCTCCAACCATCAGAATTCTCAATAGGAAGTTCTGAGTCAGAACCATCCTCTGAGCCCTGTGGTACTGCATACCTCATATCCATAGTAGGATCATGTCTAGATTTAGGACTTGGTGAATAAGGATATGGTATAAAAGATTCAGGATCTATGGGTATATCCTTAAAGATAGGTGTTGCACTACTACCTGCTTCCTTCTCTAACTGGAATGCTAACTGCTTCCTCCTTTCCGGATCAGTTAGATCCTCTAGCATGTCATTTTTATCTTCAACAATCACTTGATGTGTCTTGTAAAAATACGCAACGAGTGTTCGGTATCTATCCATAAACCTGGAAGCTAACTTAGGATGCTTCTTAACCAAAGTAAGATGATCAGGTATAGGCTCCGATTCTATAGAATCATGAGGTATCACAGAGAATGTGCTACCTTCTAACTCCTTCGCTTTATGCTCCCGGATATTAGCTATCGCCTCCACAACAACAACATGATATGATGCTAAATGACTCCTACCTTCACCTATAGGTAGATCGTGATATAATCCAAGCTCCTTTGGAAGTTGGATACTCACACGATACTTGGATAACATCTGGCCATCAAGGTAAGTGATAGTATTCACTGGAATTCTAGTTGGACAACTAAAGATCTTTAAAAGTTGACGAAGTTGGTCGGTGAATGATCCTTGATAATCATCAATAGTCTCCTCTTTCCTTACCAAAGTCTGTTTTGGAAACTTTGGTGCCATAACTCTGTATGTCAGAAAAATAATTTTTGATTAGTAACCAATATTGCATCATAACAAAGAATTATCACACTAAAACATATAACGGAATATTCTCATTTGTATACCCATTATATTACTTTTAGAGAATTCTTTATCGTTGCTAAACTTTCCTACAGGTAATACCCTTTACTAGGTTTGCAACCTAAGGTCAAAGCAATTGCTCTACTACCAACTGCAGTGACCCAGCATACCACTTCATGTGTAGTACACTATAGTCGTTGACGTGACACTTATAGAACACCGTTCCGTAAATATCACATCCCTCAGAGTGGTACAACAGAAACATTGCGGGTCCATATTACAAACATTCACACATTTTTATTGTTACATTATTATTGTTACAATACCAGAAGTTCAAGACTTCAAAAGGTTTCAACTTACAAACCAAAATATAAAGTGTTTCAGCGGAATTTAAAAATAACAACTCCAACTAGGAGTTGAGCTTAGCTGCTTATTCTATAGAGTTCATGCTGCTCGGCTCCGTTGGTTACTACTAACTAGGTACTTAGTTGGACTCGTTATCATCAACACCATAGCGGATTTCGTAATCCACTCCTTCAACCCCTCTTGACAGGTCAGGCTCCTTGTAGAACACATCTTCTTGACATTCAGCTGCATACATTGGCACGTCTTCAAAATCCTCAGAGTCTAAGCAAGGTATCAAAGGAAAGGATGAGTAACAACGTTATCCAAAAAGTTCATTATATGCAAGGTGGGAAGTTTGATGCTCTAACTACCACCTTGGACTATAAGTCCTTTGCACTATGTAGTTTTTGTAAATCTTTCTTCAAAGATTGATTTTATTTTAAAAATCTATGACAATCAGCCTTCACAGGTTGACCAGAACTTTCATGGAGTTTCTTTCCTGCCGCGTTCGTAGCTCCTTCCCGGAACAGGGAGTAACAAGTTACAATTCTTACACTCTGCAGAAGTGTGTGTTACTTTACCCATGAGAGATCAACTCCTTGTTGCACAATTGGGCATACTTTCCCGTCCACAATTCCATGATGTGGGGTCCAGTAGTTGGTCCAAGCCAATCACTGCCCCCTTCGCGACCTCGCATGCCTCCTTGGTGTACACCATGCCCACATAATGAATTACGGCAATGGTTTGTACAAACCATTAGATGCTAGAATCACTGATGTCAGGGGTTATTTAGTCCCTAATTGATCATCATTGTTGCAAATAGAACACTCAGTTCTATTGCTCCATTATATCATCACTTAGGATGATATCTATGATTTCTTTATTTGTGAAAGTATTATTTTCTTTCTCTAGAGTATATATGATAACACACAATTTGCAAATACTTTGACAAAGACTCTTCAAAGTATATGAGCAAGTTATGAACTTGCCTTGTGATGACAAGGTAGTGAGGTCTGATGCTTGCACTGGACCTTGAGCTTCTATGTCTACAAAAACATCATTATTGCCCGGTAAGGACAATATTTAAAGAAGCAAAATGATTATGCAAAGTAATGTAATGCATCATTTAACTTGATATGCATTTTCCCCATTATTATAAAAATTCTTTTTAATAATAAAGGGTTTATAAATATTACTTTTTAATATTCATAGTATATATTGTAATTTTTTATTTTATTTTTCCATTTATTTGACTTTTATTGATTTAATAATTCTTTTAAGAATTATCACTTAAATATCAAAAATTGTTATTAAATATTTGTTTAGTATTTTTCTAAAATTCTACATTATTAATATATAAGGAAAGTGATTTTTATTTATTTTTATTATATTTCAATAATTTTTTAAAATTCCATAAGGAATATATAAATTACAAAATTCTTAATAAAATTTATATGTCTAAAATTTTATATATTAATTTATTTGGATAGTTTGGATTATTGTGAATCCAAAAATATTTTATTTATAATTTTTGGATTTTTATTTTATTTTCTAGAATTTAATTAAATTTAGGGGCATTTTGGTCTTTGTCCTATTTATTAAAACAGATTCTAAATGAATTGGGCTAGCCTTTTGGGTATGTGGCCCATTAGGACAGGGTCAAAACAACCACCCCGAAGGGTTTTCGGCCCACCCAGCCCACTCATTCGCTGCCTCCTCTCTCGATCTCACCCCTCTCCTTCTCCTTCCTCGACCCCGTGGTCAGTGGTGTCGTCGCCGATGATTCCCGCCGCCGTGGACCGCCCTGGCCACCGCCGTGGTGCAGGAATAGGTTGTCGACTCCGCTCTTCCCTCCTATCCAACTGGATTTGGACATGGAGCTCTCCTGCGACAGATCGATGCCGTCCCGAACCCTAGGGTTTGGGATTGGCGTTGATCCTGGCGCCGCCGCTGCTGTCGTGCACTGTGGTGATTCACCTCGCCCCTAGGCGTGTCTATGGTTGCCGTCGTGGCGCTGTATGGGTCGCAGCGCCCCCCCTGGGGGTGCTCCCCGTGTTGCCATGGTCGTCGGCCACCTCTGCTTCCTCTTCTAGTCTCTAGCGAGGACCTTTGGTGAGTCATTCCTCTTCCCTCGTGCTCTTGGTACTAAGCTAATCTATTTGAGATGTTGGTGGTGACCTTCCTAGTTACTGTCTTGTCCTGATTAGGGTTCTTGGTTTTACTTAGGGTTCATACCCTGCTGTGGATTAGATACTGACGAATTGGATCATGTGTTGATTGTTCCTAAGCATGTTAAATGATTGTTAGTTGTGGTTTGCTGCTTAAGATGAACTGTGGTGGTGCTAGTGGCTTATTAGATGATTCTATTGATTAATTTTTGATGTGATTAGATGATCTAGTTGCTTTAGAAGCAATACTTGGTAATCTTATGGTTTACTTCTTCACCACTGTCATTACTTGGTTAATGACAGTGAGTGTTGTGTGATGAAATCACTGTATTAACACCTGTTGGCTTAAGAATTCAGATGTAGTTTGAGATCAAATGATTTCAAATAGTGAAGATATACATAGGTGAATATCTTTTTTATGATTCCTGTGTTTAAGAACAGGAAAATGATTACAATGATTTGGTTGAATCTGGGAAGGTTGAATGCTTAACCTAATTAATATAGAATTGTTCTTGTGACTCTATCTTTGGATGGCACACAAGTTAGATTCTATTTCATTATTTGGGTTGGTGCAAGCTTACGATGAGTTTGGCTTTAAAGATAAGTAGAAATTTTCCTTTCTTAAATCCCTAAGACCAATGATGTTGGTCTGAGGTTTAGGGATTTAAGTTTTATCTAGTTGATTCATATGGATGGTTCTGGTAGTGGTACCAGCTACTGTTTCTTGAATCAAAGCTTAGAAAAAATGATTGTAAGCTTGATAACTTGCATAGATCCACAGGATTAAATTCTAAGGTGCTACTCTTATCCTAGAGATGTGCCTAGAAGTTAAACCTTAGCTATATTCATTCTGGAATTGAAATATAGCTTGATACCTAAATCAATGATGTTGTTCTCAGATTTAGTTGGATCTTTGTACTTTGCTTTTTGCCTTTAAAGTTTAAAAACGTCAATGATGGATTCACCCCACTTGGGTGCTTTCTGAGAGTTTAAATAAGAGACAGATCATGTATGCTTGTCTAATCTTAGATAGATAGATCATTTGATGTTCTATTTACTCACCACTGTCACTTGATGTTGTGGTTGCTAGTGGTTGCCCTTGTGGTAGCTTGATCTAGTGATCCCCTGGTGTTTCCAGTTCCTAGCTTGTTCTTGATCTAGCCCATCTCTCCTGATCCTGATGACTTGACCTTGCTCTTGCTTTCCACCTGATCTTCCCCCTCCTTATGTCACCACCCTGGTGATGTGATCCTGAAATTTGGTTGGTTTGATCTGGCTTAGCTTTGGCTTGATGTAGCTGCTGGCTGCTGTGCTTGGTTTAGCTGCTGGCTGCTGTGCTTGGTGTGTAAGAGTAAAGGAATGGTGTGGGGATTGGTTTTCCCACGGCTGTGTTGACAGTTTTGTTTGGTTGTGTTGTTGCTATGGTGTTGATAGCACACACCATGCAGTTTGTTGTGTGTGCTGCTTGTGTGCCTGCTGCACAGATGTGGATATGTTCAGAATTTTGAAAGTTACTTTCATCTTGTTACTTCTACCTAGATGGTGAAACTTGCCCCTCTTTACTATTATTTGCCTTATGGCTTGAATTTATGAAAGATACATTCTTTCATATTGGTGAAATTTTCCCCTTTTATATGATTACTCAATGATGAATCTTGATCAGTGCACTTCACTGACAAGTCTGAGAGTAATTACATGTTTACCTTAACCTTCTTTATGTTTTATTTGTGTTTGTTTTGCAGATACAAGACTTAGGAAGTCAAATTTTAGTTTAGGTTTTCTTCTTTATTTGTAGAATAACCCTATGTAATCTTCTTTATTCTTTTGTAATTTTAGTTCTATTCTTTTGTAATCTTTATTTTATTATTTTGTAATAAAGATTATACTATGATCAATAAAGAAATATTATTCTTTAAATTTATTTATTATTGTAAGAATTGTGAATGATTTCCATAAGTTACATTTTTTGTAACTTATTTATTTAATGAAAATATAAAATGGAGATTCTTATTCTTAATTACATTCTTTATATAAAGTTTGAGTTATTATTGGTTAACTCTTAATTGAGTCAAATATTCAAACATTATTCAAAATTCTTTTGAACTACAATTCAAACACTCAAGTTCTAAATTCAAATTTCATTTCCCTAAAACACATAAATCCAGAAAGATCATATCAAAGTCTATAACAATCATCCTTCAAGACTAAACCTATTCTCAAAGCATGAAAGAAACCTTGATCACTTTAGGTTTTTATTTGGCGACATTTTCACAGATGAATGCATGCAACAATCCAAATTCCTAAATCTACCCTTCGTTAGTTCCTAAATGCTGGGATGTTACAGGCCCTGGCGATAATACATTTCAATGTCAAACACTAGGTTCTCCCGCTCGCTCTCAATGATTATGTTTTGCAGGATCACACATGTAGTCATGACCTCCCACATCTGATCTTTCGACCATGTAAGAGATGGGTATCGGACAATGGCGAATCAATCTTGGAGTACACCAAATACCCGCTCCACATCCTTCATGCAAGCTTCCTAGCATGTTGCAAACCAAGCTTTCTTCCCTCCAAGCATAGGGTTTGAGATTGTCCTGACAAATGTTGACCATATTGTGTAGATGCCATCTTCCAAGTAGTAGCCCTTATGATACTAGTGGCCATTGATCTCAAACTACACTGGAGGAGTAGTGTCTTCAACAAGCTTGGCGAATACATTGGAGCATTGCAGGACATATGTCATTGTGTGATCCTACCATACGGAAGAATGCATGCCAATTCCAGAGATATTGATCTACCACTGCCTCAAGCACCACACTAAATGATCCTTGACCTTTGTACTTGCCTTGGTGGGAAAAAGGACAGTCCTTCCACGCCCAGTGCATACAGTCGATGCTTCCAAGCATCCCTGAAAACCCTCTTTCTGTGTTCTATGCCAGGATCTGATCTGTGTCTTTTGTGTTGGTTGTGTGTAGGTACTTCTTTCCGAACATTGCCACGATCACCCTGCAGAACCTGTATATGCAATCAATGGCCCTGGACTCGGCCATGCGCAGGTAGTCGTCTTGTGTATCTCCAGGCATCCCTTATGAAAGCATTCAGAGGAAAACTATGCAATTCTAAATTGTGGATAAACCAAGTAGGCCGACGACGTCTCTCTTCAATTTGAAGTAGTCGACGTACGCCCTCAAATCCTCAACGATATTCAGGAAAATCTTCTAGCTCATCCTGAAATAGCGCCGGAATGTCACATCTCCGTGCAATGGATCATCGATGAAGTAGTCTGCATATAGCATGCATTAGCCTTCCATCATATGTCTCGGCTTGCTCTTGCGGTGCCCTGGCGCTGACCCTCCAACAATCGGTTGTTCCTCCTCGACGGTCATGGCTAGTAGGGCAGTGAGGATTGTCAGATGTTCCTCGTCACCGACAGAGTCACGCACGGCAGCGGCAACAAGGACCTCCTCATTGTCTGAATCCATTGCCTTGGAAAACGGCCAAACACCTCGCGTGCAAGGTGGACACAGGGTGGCAAAGCACCTTCTTGGAGGCGCCAGACTACGGCGAGACGGGGCGGGACTGGGGGCGCGGGATGCGGGAAGTGTATGCGGCGGTGGGGTATTTTCGGCGCTGCATAACTAGTTTTTTTTTTTGGAAAAGAGTATATATTAATATCAGAGGGATACCAATTACACCTAGCCCCTGCAACAACGCATGCCCTAGCGGCCCTACGGATGCACACAACCCAGAAAAAAAAAGAAAAAAGAATTACAAAAAAGAAAAATCCCGCTACAGAGAACTAATCATCAAAGCAATGACACTGACACCATCAGAACAACACCAGTAGTCCTCCACTCCAATAACAACGCCTTAAAAAAGGAAACAGTTCCGAAGCGCCGTCGTTGCCCGATCAAAGATCATAGGTTTTCACCCTGGAGAAAGTCCTAGCTCACAAAACAATGCCTTTAATAAGGTCATTGCCAGACACAACCAGTTAAGGCCAGACCTTGGATTTTCACCCTGCAAGGTAAGACTAGGAACTCCCCATGTGTTGTATTCCCGCACCAACAGTCGCTGCAACGAGTCCCAGATCACGCAGCCAATTCTCCGTCGCCACAAGAACTAAAATCACCATCATTATCCTCATATTTCCGCTTTCCTGACATTCTCCGCATCTGACTTCACCATGGCTCTAAGAATGACACTTGGTGGGAACAAACAACAGAGCTTCGCAACTCTCCCGCTGAAACCAAATAGACAGAAATACAAGGTGCGCACGACCGAATACCTTCTGATCCAGTAATCTCCAGGCATGATACGCCATAGGAGTTCGCCGGCGGAGCCTTCCGAAACCCGCCTCTCCAGACCATATCAACGAGGACAGACATCAAGCAGATCTTCGTCTTCATGCGAAAGAAACCAAAGGACCACCTCCTTTATTAGATCCGACACAGCGATCCCCACACCGCCGGCCGGTTTCCGGAGAACTAGTTGGGTCGAGCGGGCACCAAAACCAAATTGGATGTGGTGGTGGTGGTGGTGGTGGTGGGGGGGGGGGGGGGTTGAGGGGCGTCCATTTTGGCGCCAGCGCCCCCATAGGCCTTTGGGGGCCTTTAGGGTGGCCGAGTGGAGATGCTCTTATGTGCTAATTCGTTCAGGATGAACCTTCGAGTTCAACTAGGTGGAGCACATTGTCGCCTGTCTTCAAAAAGACAATCAAGGTATTCAAAAATTAATATTTTGAGCTGTAGTTTTTCTTATATGGATGCACTTCTTGTCATTGTTATAGTTGTTGGCCCGCTGATGATGGTATGTTTGGTCGTTTCATGATAGTGTTTGGTTTGTTGCTGTTTTTGAGCATCCTTTAGGATGTGATGCATTGTTTTCCTGTAATGACAATGTGTATACCTGTTCGGACTTCAGTTTCTTAACGAAACTGGGACCCAAGTGGCTTCCTCTGATAAAAAAAGCTGAAAGTACAATGTTGGAGTGAATATTAAGCTTTCACGTAAGAGGGAGAAATCATTCATGAAAATCCAGCACAATACCCATCTACTCCTTGTCGCACAAAGAGCTATCACACGCAGCTAAGGCTGACAGAATGACGGTTAAATAATCCTTGATCAGTCAAGTTAATTAATTAAGCTCTCTCTGGTGGTCGTGATGATTATGTTGGCACCTTTTCTGGATTGGCAAAGCAGAGAAAGCAAACTACTTGACCTTTCTGTGCACTCTTTACTCCGAATACTGCCTGGCACTGTTCTGAAAAGCGGACTTATATACCATGCATATCAGCTGCAGATCCTCTAAAATAGTAGCAAGACCCTTTCCAGCCGTCGTACCTCTAAACTAATCTTGATATCCTGGCCTCTAAATGGATCCATTGCTGGAAGCCATGGATTGGAAGGTAGAGCCCGAATTTGGAGCTGCTCATCCATTGAAATGTGATATGCTTATGTTGCGGATGTGACAGAACATAGTATGACTCGGATGTGTCATACAGTATAAGAAGGGACTCGGAGAAATAAGTACTTAGCACAAACTGTACGTATATATAATTTATAACTTGAATTTGGTTACACACTGGTAATGTCATGCACTGATGTATGGGGTCAGTGGGCGGGAGAGCACATGCAAAGTTTGCCTCCTACATACATTTGCCACACATGTTGAAGACGCTAAACGACGGCCACGCACGCACACATGACACCAGACAGAGGGCATCTCAAACTCCGGGATCACTCGGAAAATGCAAAATAAAAATATGCCAATGATTTCGATCGATCGATCGTAGCCGGCCGGGGAGGGCCAGAGCGCGTGCACGCATGATGCATGTGCACGTGGCTCCGTGGCTGGCTGCTGGATCGGTCGGGGTCGGTGTGGCTCATGAACTGAACTGGACGAAGGAGCGGTAGTCGGTGTTGGGCCTCCAGTTGGCCGGGATGATGTTGTTGGCGACGAGCTGCTTGCCGGAGTCGCTGGTGATGCGCATGGAGAATGGCGCCTGGAGGCGGTGGTTGGAGTCCATCCTCCAGATGGATCCCCAGGACTCGCGCATCGGCGCCCACGACCGCGAGTTGGCCTCCTTCATGTCCACCTGCGTCAGGTCGCCGTCCATGTCCTCGTACTCGATCAGCACCGCCAGGTACACCGCGTTGGAGCCCTCCACCACGTGGAAGTTGATCTTCAGGCCCGGGAAGTTGCAGGGCACCCTCCTGAACTGGATGTCGATGATGCCCGAGTGCCGGAGCTTCTCGTTCAGGCCGGACTTGGCCATGGCGCCGAACGCCGTGCCGCTCAGGTCGAAGTGGTACTGGGCGACTGGGTAGTAGTTCATGTCGGTGATCATCACCGTCTCGATGTTGCCCGAGCAGGAACGGTCGTTCGTGCATCGTATCTGAAAGACGAAGTAATGCAAGAAGGTCAACACTGTAAGTAGTGTGTGTGTGTGTGTGTGTCCGATTCCATTTCCACCAGGCGACAGCAGCGTCCGCCGAGGAAAAATGCAACCTGCTCATCTCAGGTACGTACCTGGTAGCAGGAGCCGCAGCCCTTGCCGTCCTTGAACAGGGGCTGGTTGCCGCAGGAGGTCATGGAGGAGAAGGGGTACTGGTTCACGTGCTTGAACCCGCAAGCGCCGCCTGCATACATACATCGGCCAGTCCAAGTAAGCAGCTAGCGATAGAAGAACACAGAGCACGCGGCATCAAGTATCCACCACCACCCACGGCACGTACCGTTGTCGTCGGGCCCGGCGCCGGTGGGCGCGCCGTACCAGGTGGCCCTAGCAGGGAGCCAGTTAGGGCTGTAAGACGCGGCGGAGGTGTTGTAGTTCACCGCCGAGACATACGAGGCACCAAGCACGGAGAAGATCAGCCCGGCGAGGGCGACGGCCTTGATCCCGGCCATCCTTAGCTGAGCTAGCTAGAACCTTGTTGGAGTTGCGGAGTATGCTGTACTAGACTCGTGCTCTGCTTTGGACTCTGGTCTGTGTCTTGATGGTCCAAGGGGAGGACCATTGCCGGGCTATTTATAGGCAGGCAAGTCGGGCGGGGGATGGCCGAATGATTCGACCGGCGTCGTCACCCGCATCGGCAACGGTCGTCGCACTCGCAATGCACCGTACCAAACGTGCCGCGTTGGAGCTATAGCTAAGCTAGGTGCGTGCCTCACTTAGTCACATACACTCACATGGGGTTGGGAGCAAATCATGGAGGGTTGGAGGGAGGGTTCAGTTCACGAGCATCGCCATTATAAAAATCACATCTCGGCCGCTATGCCATGTTACCTTGGTATGGACTTGCGCGTACCGGCCAATGATTTCTCCCAAATAATCTCTTGATTTCGATTGAGATGGGCAAGTCGATGTGGATTAGCTACTCCACAGCGGTTGTTGATCCGGGCACATGCGGTGGGAAACCACAGGAAGCTATCATCGCCCGCCAGGTCGATTACAATACACGGATACTAGTCTCGGAATCAACAGAAATCCTTTTTTCTTTATTGGAAACTTTGCTACAAGGAACCCTTATTTTCTGACGGTTGTTGAAACACATCATCCATTATATCTTTGCCATGTAGCATTATATTTTGTGGCATTTTTTTAGGGAAAAATTTGTGGCATATTTGACTGAACACGCCCGCATGGCCAAACGAAAAGTGTGAGTTTGACATATTTTCTTTAAAATCGGCAATAACATGATCATGAAAACAAAGTGTCAAACTTCTTATTTCGGCCATGGGGTGTGTTCTGGCAAGTATCACAAAATTGTAATGACTTCTAGCATGAAACAGTGTGTTCCCACAAATGTTAAAAAAATCAATGGTGTTGTCTAGCAAATTTCCTTTTTTGAAACGTTTGCAAAACTTTGACATATCATTAATAAAGAAGAATGTTTCCAGTTAATTAGAGAAAACCCAGAAAAAACTATAACAAACATGAAGACACTCGGCCACGCCCACTCAATAACAAAACTTGCCAAGAACAGTCGACTTCCCACCAATACTGGAGAGAAGACACCATGACCTCTATGGGAGAAGTAAACATGGGAGGCTCCAATGTTGCTGAAGAGATGAACCTCCTGAACAATTCTACGAGATTGACATTGTTGCCCACAACGAGATCGATGTACTCAACACTACCAAATCTTTGGGGCCACTGCCCCGACATCCAGCTGCTCTACCACGTCGATCAGACTGCCAACACCAACTTTCGGGACCACCATCTTGACTTACCACCGCTCACATTCGAGCCATGACGCTGCACGACTCAGCCACCTGCAGATCAAGCTGCAGCGGACCACAACTGCCGTACCAGCATCCGGGGCGGCCATCCTGCCTAAAAGTTAACCGCCTCCTCTAAGGCGCGTCGACCGAGCTGGCAACCTTGCCGCACTAGCGATACAAGATCCTCACCCAAATAATGCAAGCAACCGTTCTGCCACATGGAGATTTTGTTCGCCATGGATTCTAAAACCGTTGCATCAACACACAAGTATCATCCACTCAGGGCCGCTGCCCTGACATCCACCAACCTGATGACAAGAGAAGCACATGCCAACAACTGAATGACCTCCAAGACGATGCATCCAATAAGGTACTGACACAGCTGCCGCCAATGCCCCCGGAGAGCCCAAACCTGACAAGGGTGTAGAAGGAGATCCACGAGAAGCATCACCAAGGGAAACGGTGTTGGTATGTCACCATTGTCGGCATAGACAAGTCGGTACTCGGCTTTTGTCCAGAATTCCTTCCCAAACCCATGAATAAGGCACACCACATGAAGCACAACTTCTATTCATCGGCATCCATCAAGCGCCACCTTGTGATGAATCCACACATCACCTCATGCTCTAGTGGCCAAATTTCACAAGAACCGGCCGGCGATCTACAAACTAGGCGCTAGACCAACCGACCATGACACCTTGTTGGGCACATTCGACAACCTAGGTCCGAGGCATGGCCAGCGAACATCAACATGGAGAAGACACCCTTGGTGGTTTGAACCTGCTACCGCACCCTTCTACCTCCACCGACACACGAATCATGCCGAGCATGAACTCCAGCCACTAGTACAAACACGTTACTTAGAGACGGTTTTTGCCCATAGACCTCAGCCGATTTCTAGTTCCGGCTCAAGCGCGTATCCTCTAAGAGCGCACCACTTGACCCAGTTTTCCATTCTAGCTCTAAGATACATGACCTCAGGCAGTTCAAAAATGTAAATGCCTCTAACAAGTACGACATGGAGACGGCTATTAGTCTTGACGGTTTGGAAGAACTCTTCACCCTCATACGGCTTCTAGTAGGGACCGCCTCCAATGTTGGAGATATTCCCAAGAGGCAATAATAAAATAGTTATTATTATATCTTTGTGTTTATGATAAATGTTTACATCCCATGCTATATTTGTATTAACCAGAAACAATAATACTTGTGTGTTTTGTAAACATAAAAGAAGTCCCTAGTAAAGCCTCTTGTTAAACTAGCTTGTTGATTAATAGATGATCATGGTTTCCTGATCATGAACATTAGATGTTATTAATAACAAGATCATGTCATTAGGAGAATGATGTGATGGACACACTCCTATAGTAAGCGTAGTGTAATATCAAGTCATTTAGTCATTTTCTACAAGCTTTCAAGTACATAGTACCCTAATATTTCGACCATGAGATCATGTTAATCACCATCACCGGATGAATGCTTTGATGACATCAAACACCACTTCCATAACTAGGTGGTTATAAAGGTGGCAGTAGGTATTCTGAAAGTATGTGTTGAGGCACACGGATCAAGAGTTGGGATTTGTCCATCCATATGATAGATAGATATACTCTAGGCCCTCTCAATGGAATGTCATCCAATTGGCTTGCAAGCATGTGACTAGGTCACGAGGGATCACATATCACGGAATGAGTAAAGAGTACTTATCGGTAACGAGGTTGAACTAGGTATAAAAGATACCGATGATCAAACCTCGGATAAGTAAAGTATCATGCGACAAAGGGAATCGGTATGGTATGTAAATGGTTCATTCGATCATGAAGTAATCGTAAAAATATGTGGGAGCCATATGAATCCAGATTACTCTATTAGTTATTGATCGGAGAAGTGTCTTGATCATGTCTGCATAATTCACGAACCGTAGGGAGACACACTTAAGGATTCGATATTGTTTAGTAGATATGGTAATGAGTTGGAGACCTAATGTTGTTCGGAGTTTTGGATTGGATCCAGGACATCACGAGGAGATTCGGAATGGTCCAGGGAATAAGATTCATATAATGAAAGTCCAATTCCATGGTTCGGAAATGTTTTTGGTGTTTTCATTGATATCTTCTAGAAGGGTCTAGAAGGTCCACCACTCCAGAGAGGGAAGGGTACATGAATGTGCCATACCAATGTGGAATGGTTGCATCATGTCCTAGGTCACTTGGCTGGACAATGGGAAGAGAAATAATCAAACTCTAGTTTGAATAGTCAAACTCCAATTTGAAAAGTCAAATCCCAACATTAAAAGTCAAACCAAGTGGAGGAGAGGAGGAAACCTAGTGGAGGAAGGTTTCCCCTCCCTCCCTTGTCGCCGGCCATGAAGAGGAGTTGGGGAGGACTCCCCTCCCCCTTGCCGCCTCTCCCTCCCATAAAAGGAGGGGAGGGGCCCCTTGCCCCACAACACAAACCCTAGGCCGGCTGCCCCTATAAACCACCGCCGCCCTAGAGCTCCTCCAAGTCACCGCCGCCTAGCCCCCTGGCCATCGGCCACCTCCACCCCCGGCCTCTAAACCCTAGTTGCCAAGGATCTCTCTAATCCACCATACTCGCTCCAGCTTAGACAAATCCCTGCGGATCTACTCCTCCGTTTCTTCACCATGCTGTCGTGCTAATGGAATCAAGAGGAGATCTACAACCATACCCGTGGGGTATAACCATGTCAGCTGGAACAAGGGATAGGAAGGTCTTTATCAAGTACCGAACGCGTGACCGACTGCGGAAGCGCTGCCAGAACGTGGCGCCAGAAGGATCGTCTTCACGATCTTGAGATCGACAAGTGAACGACTACATCAACCATGAGGATTCTATCTCGTTAAACGCTTTGGATCTTCGAGGGTTAGTACTCTATCAACTCATTGCACCGATCTCGTAGATTATATCTTGTCTTGTGTGTGTTCATGCGATAGAATTTGTTTTATTTTCCATGCTACGAACCCCTACATCCAAGAGTAAGGGACCCGGAGTCGGATTCAAATAAAGATCATCTCCAGAACAAGGATGCCTCGAAGCGGTGGTTATTCATGGCCTCCTCTAATAGTACTGCTAATTCAAACTCAATCATAGAATACATGACACATAATCATGATTCAACAGCCAGAAAATGGACAAACTCAGGTACTTAGCAGGCATCCAAAGAAGACTATTACATTAACAATTATCCTTAGCCAAATACTTGAGAAATATCCATACAAATTTAGCCATTACTCTATGGAAGTACATACAAAGTGGACTTTATACATCAATCAAGCTAGCATGATTAGTACTCTCTAATAACCAGCATTGCATCTATAATGGGCCGCCTGGTGGAAGTTGCTAAAACAGAATGTATATGTACCTCTCCATTATCTTCATCCTAATCATCTTTGACTTCTTGCTGTTCATTTGCCAAATATGGACATCAATAGGTTCATTAAGACGATTCTTTGGGTATTTTCAGTTCCAAATGCCTGCGCAAGGATAAAGAATTGAAGAATTAGCATGCATGTGATTACTGGAAGTAATTAAATATCACAGGCTAGCTTATTGATCACATGTAAGAATCACCATAGACGTATAATAGGGCAACCTATAGACGTATATTACTTGATTTTTGGTAGAAAGTCGGGTTTACACCAGTCTAAGAGGAAGTCTACATGAACTTCTTTCAGATACCGTCGTTTCCAAAAAGGCTCTGCTTATCAAAATCAGTGACACACCTGTGTTGAGGCCTTGATGGAACAACATATAAAAAATTCAATGAAGTGGGATATTCATGTCTACAATATTAACACATACAAAATAGATGACTCAAACTTTGATATTCTTTGATACCTCTAAACTCAAGCCTCTCAGTAGGCTCTTTTTCTTATGACTGGAATACAAAACTACCAAAGCTAATGCAAAAACTATCATTTAGTAGTGAGCAATGTTGCATCATCACAACAGGTTCCCATCTGTTAAATAGATACAAACATTAAACATCTTAATAAAATCAAATATAAGAATTGATTAGACTACAAACAAAAACTCATTTCTTATTGTCATACACTAATCTTATTGGTAGAAGGGCAACGGACAATGAGGAATCAATAAAGAATTGTAAACTTTTAGATGTATATAAGGGGGAAAGAGGTGGGACAAATAGAGACCGGCTGGGGGAGGCTCTCCCAACGCCACCATCGGGTCTCTGCAACTCGGGAACCCTGAATCCTAAATTCACGAAGCAAAATGGCAAATTCCATGCCAAAATTCATAAACCAAAGCTCTAGATTAGGGGTTTTGGGGTTTGGTTTTCACACATATGTACCTGGTAGACGAAGGGGTCCCCGGAGTCGAGGGGGAGCATCCTCACCGCAAGGGACTAGAGGCAGCAGGGACGAGTGGAAGGGGACCAGAGGCAGCGATGGTGGAGGGCCGCGACAATAGTGATGGTGGACAGTGGGGGCATGGGTGGGCGGGAAAGAAAAAATATGGCACGGATCTGAAATATTTGTCAAAATATATTTATATATTTGTCGCCAAGTATTAGCCTCAGACGATTGCAAAGTGAAAAAGTCTCTAAGAATATCCAATTTTTGAATATTTCAAAATTTGTCGTGAATACTTCCCTCTGAGACGGCTCAAAATTTGAAAAGAACTTATATTCGAAACTCCGCAGTTTGCTTAGCCTAAAATTTGAGAATTATTCATAACCAAAAGGAAAACAAAGGTGGTTATAGATTCTTGATAGTGTGAAATTGAGTCCTTTGACTAAATGAGGTTCATACATTGAAGAAAATATATGGCGTAGTACAAACCTTGGATCTTACCCTAAAATTCATGATGACTCCTAGTATTCATGCGCTTTGCTGCAGAGCAATAAGATGCAAGTGTTTTGAAATTTACTAATTCAAATGTTTATAGACAATATGAGATCATTTGGTTACTTAAATATGAATTTTCCACCAATTTAAACTTTTTTATGTATTCCTTGAAGAAAGTCTCGTTGAGTGAATATTAGGAACTCCGGATTTTGGTAATCCTAAAATTTGAGAATTATTCAGAATAAAAAGGAAAGTAAGGTGGTTATAGATGCTTTCTTAAGTGTGAAATTGAGTCCTTAGAGATGCAAGTCCATTTGATAGAAAATCTCACGAAGATCTGAGTCTCACACGGTTGTTTCTCACAATTTTTTGTCGTACTTAGAGATGCAAGTTTGGAACTTTTAGGGTACTCTATATTCTAGTCTAGTTCAAATAAATGAACTAGTTTTCTCAAAAAGTGATGATTTATCAAAATATAGTTCTGCAATAAAAATGGTAGAGGGTACCCTAAAAACTTCCCATTTGCTTCCTTAGTCGTATTGTAGGCACGTTTGATGGAAATTAAATGCAATAACATAGAGTGTTGTGAACTTCTCGCAAAAATAGGTAATTGATCATAGTAGCTTACATAATTCTTTGTAGTAGCTTCCATAATTATTTGTAGCAGTTTCTAGTTCACACAATCATAATCATATTAGGATTTTTTTAAAGTAGACTAACATGCAAATAAATTATATATACATAGCAGCATATAAACTAATAGGTTCACATCAAGTTTCAAACGACTAATTAACTATTTTAAACTATGTCATACTAGTTACACTTATTCCTAACCACAACTACTCTAGGTTTCAAACACAAACTTCACGTCCAACATCTTTTGTGTGGTGTTCTTGACAGTGATTAGCACAACTTGTCCAACCTTTAGATTGTCTTCACTCTGGTGGAAATTCTTCCATCCCTTAATGCTAAAGACTACGGGACCATCTTGGTATGTCTTGTATGCAAGTGGGATGATGTAAAAATCTCCAAGCTGTACTCTAGCCACGCCATCATCAGGGATGTCTATGGAGGAAACCACTTTCATAGATAATTTCTGTGATATCGCGCCATGGATAAAAAATAAAGAAGTAATCATGTCAGACGACCATCACCATAAGTTATATATATGTTAGACAAGATTTGTCCTTGTCAAACGAGTCACAAATGGAACCCCGATGAAGGTCTTGACTAACAGTAGGGTAGCTAGGAGGGGTTCCACCTTATTGTCGTTGAGGAGGCATCTATGTGAGACAACTGTATATTCATATACATCTTCCTCGCCACCAATACCATAGAAATAGAGAACAGTAATCCTCGACACGGTTCCTGTAAAAAAACATAACATCTCTTCCCCGGTAAAATCGTTCTGTGTGATAAGTTGCTTCCATCCTTCACCTCCCATAATAGTCTTGTTCTTTCTTTTCTCGAGGTCAATCTTTTAGGTGTGCCCAAGCGCCTTGAATTGTACACTCTCACACATTCATCTGTGAATACATTGAACATGAACCTTGAATTGCATGGCGCAATCTATGAACAAAAAACAAAAGAATCAGACATTAAACAAATGGTTACAGACTTATAGTGTAGTTTGAAAGAAAATTATTTGTTACCACTAAGTTCTGGAACCCATCTGACTCTAAAAAGTAGATACCAAAGGTCAAGCCCGATGACAACATGGATTCGCAATTTCTCTTGCATACTAGTCATGACTCTATATCCTGTTAGGCAAAAATTATGAATGTCTAAATGATATATGAAACTAAACTATAAAAAGGAATAGTCTGTATATACATCAAACATATTATAATTTAAACAACTAAGTTGTAATCCTAGTTTTCTTTGCTTTGTTGACTCTAACAACATCATTCAGATGTTCTGAACCTCGCCTTCTTACGTCTCTTGACTATAGGTTGCTTCACATCATAATCATCATCATCATCATCCGATGTGACAGCGATTAAGCCAACGTTGGTTTTAGAAACCTAAATATACATTGAAATAATTAGAATGTTTTGTTTTGATGTTGTACAGTAGGTTTAACTAGTATCCTAAAGTTAGTAGCAAGAATTTTAAAACCTGCAATTCGATATTATGTTGTATAGTAGGCTACTTTGGCATCAACCCTTCCTTTTTTTAGTATTCACAATTTTTATAGGCGCCTCTTTCTAGATCTGCTCTTAACATGCATCCATTTGGAGACTTGCTAACTAGAAGAATCAAATTATAAGTAGTGAACTACACGAATCAAATTTAAAAGCTATGAAAAACACATAACTATGAAAAACAACAATTTGGGTCTCATACTAACAAAGCACACATAAGTCAATGAGATAATCGAACATATAGCAAGAAGCATGCACAAAAAATGTGCTTGTAGAGAACATGTGCTATATGCACATTATCCCATGGACACAGATAGTGCCGCACTTTGATCCTTGGCCAAAATCAATGAGATGGATCTATAATAAAGCATAGTGGTTGTACAAAGTCAGTAGGTAGATGCAGATTATCCCATCAACATTCTAAGTGCCACATCTTCATCACTGACACTAATTTAGGGAATAAGATTGTCTATTAGCACTAACATAGCTATGAAAACAATAATTTGAGGCATTAATTTAGTGCTTACCACAAAATCATAAAGTGACCTAGACAACAACACCGACCCTCTGCCATATAACAAGGAGGTGACACAACGGCCAAGATCCATCGCCAGTGACCAAGATGGAGCACTGATGCGGTGAACCTAGACAAGGAGGTAACATGGTGAAGGGCAGTAGGTCGAGGAGAACTTACATTGGTGACCTAGATGCAGTCATGGTTGTCAGGGAGGGAAGGAGATTTGGTTGGCACCAGAGAGGGGAGGGGATTTGGTTATTTCCAGGAAGGGAAGCGAATTTCTTCATTGTCGGAGAGGGTTTTCCCAGCGCTGGTTGGTGAGTGGATTTGGTCGAAATGGGGTCCTAGGGAAGGGAAAGCGATCGACTAAGGACCCGTATCCTTCGGAGCCAGTTAATATTTTAGAACGGTTGTGGTTCAACTTTCTAGGGAGACAACCACTATTTACCTTCGTCTCAGGTTTCATTTAGTGGCATTTTGTTTTAACGTGCAACTAAGGAGGAAGTAGTACTAGAGATGGTGTTAATTCCTAACCATATGAGGCTTCTGTTAGAGACGGTCATAATATAATGACTGCCTGAGGTTGATGAACACATCCGGTTCTTTCAAGTTTAGGAGTAAACCACCTCTAGGAACCGTCTCTAAGTAACGAGTTTGTACTAGTGAGCTCAAACCACATCCGAGCACAACTACCAATGCCAGATCCGTTGCTCCTTGAACATACATCATCGCGACCTTGCCAACACCACCACTTCACCAAGAGAAGCGTCGACAAAGATATGTTGACGCTGCCACGCACTCAACAGGATGAGATCTAGCCAGCCTCGTGCAACACGAAGCCTAGATCGAACCCTGTAGGCGCTCTACCTGAACGTCCATGTCGCCGCTCTTGGAGGAACTCTACAGCTGCCCCTAGACCACATCCATCCTGCATCACCGCCAATTCCACCACCGTGATAGATCATGCCACCACACCTAAAAAGCCCTCATGATGCCACTCCTGAAACTTCCTCGCGCAGAAGGAAGATCTCACTGCTGCAAATGCCACAAGGGCTTTGCCCCAGCGCTCACCGGCGGCGACGAGGGAGGAAAGGAGAGAGGAGATGGCTAGAGACGAGCTAGACTATGCTCCGCCCATGCCGCCCTGTAGGACTAACGCATAGACTTTTTTCTCGGGTTTAGTAATCAATGGAAATATGAGCTAATCATCGTATCCAACATTTCTAATTCGAAAAGAAAAGTATGAACCTCCATATGTTTGGATGTACACGTGCGAAATTTTATCTGGTAACTTATATAGATCAATATCGTGGGCGACTTAATAATATAATGGGAGTTTGGCTACCTGCAGCCATCCCTAGGGGCATGGATCAAAAAAACATACTTTGGGTCATGTAGTGGAGCCTTTTTGATTGCATGTATGTAATTTTCATGTATGATGAGAGTTGTGAGCTCACCCTATTTGGTTGTCTACATGTCTCAATGTTGGGCAAAAGAAATGTAAATGTTGGGTGTTTGGTTGCAACATTGCTGATGTGGTCAGCTCTTACATGGAGTGGCGAGGTTACCCACCACTCAGGCAATAACAAAGATTGTTCAAAAAGCAGTAGATCAATAATAGTTAATCATGTTAAGAAGGTAATACTAACACCACAAGTTAACCTATTTATTGGTAGTCCATGAGTTAAGAAACAAGTTAGAGGGATTAATACATACCACATCCTAAAATATTACATAACTAATATTAGTTTCCATAGATTCATAGCTAATCGAGGGGATATCATACCACCTCCTATGATATAGATGGACCTCATCAACAAATCATCACCATCATCACATAGCAAAGCAGTATCACTAATAGTAGTGCTTCGCAACCAAGTCATCTCTTAGTTGCTCTCATCCCAACACAGATGCTACCATATGCCGTGTTGTCCGCAAGGTAGTCCAAAGCCTCGGGTACTGAACAAATCCTTTGTAGGAACACGCACACACACTTAGGAATGAATATTGTCTTCATCAGAGCATAGTTTGGTACAAGCTTGTTCAGAAACTTAGAGTGCTTTAGGTCAACCCAAGATTGATAAGAAAATGTATTAGTTCAACTCACTATGTAGGGTATTAACAAGTGGATATTGAGCAAATATATGCAATCTAACCATGAGGTGTGTAATCAACTTATTGCCAACCATCAGAATGGTCGAGGTCTCCTCAAACCAACTAACTCCTTTAGTTTATGTAATCTTGCACAACATGTTCCACCTGCTTTTTCCACTTCTCGGGGTGGTTGTAAACCTGAATAGGGGTGATTGTGATACAACTGAAGTAAAAAAAGCATCATAGTAGACACAATGTAGGGACTTTCTCTAAAGCCATTATCACACCTGATCCCACTAATAACGAGGTCACAAATCCTATTTAGGACGAACTATGATAGAGAAGGTGACCATGTCATTGGAACTTTGGCCTCGTAGCTAGCTCAAATTAGGACTGCATTCACATCTTGCATCAAAGGCATGTCAGGCGGGATAGTGGGAGCAAATAGATTGGGACACCTATCCTGCATGATATCCTACAATATTAGGGGTGCACAGTAAGCATGAAAAGCACTAGAATATCATGTACACATGGTAGTGTTTTGCGCACTACACAAATAATCTCTACGAAGGAACTCAAGAACCATCAGATCCTACCTAAATTCTGTACCAAGGAAGTACACAAACAATCTCTATAAGAAAACTCTTGAACATCACCTAAATTGACACTCACTAGCAACAAGAACTATCATATCCATCCAAATGTACCCAGATCTAGCACATTATAAAATATATAAGCTACAACAATAAGGTTAGAGGTTTCTTACAACCACTAGAATAGGGTTAGAGGGATAAATCGGATTATCTTTAACCACCACCATCGACGTCGTGCTCTGGGTAGATGGAGGAACCAACAGATTGCTGATGACCGCAGCTGTCGTGGTCATCAGTAAAGGTGGTGAAAAGTATCCAAACATCTCCATAGAGCTCATAGTGGGGAAATGTTGGATTTCGATTTTGGTGGTGAGAGTGGTGGCTAGATGTGAATAGGGGCGATTTAGGTAGGCCATGAGCGAATTTATCCCTTTGAATTTTGGATGTAGCACGTGAGCTTTCGTCATCCCCATGACTATACGAGCCTGTACACTATGTTCTTGGATTTGCATGCCATGAGGGTAGAAAACTCCTGATATGAGCGTTGCTCATGGGCCTAGCTACAGGATGCTTTAAGCTTCGGGCCAAAGTAACCCAAAAGAGTGTGTGTGTGTGTGTATTCACTTAGCCCATTTTTTGTCTCCCAGGCTATAACATCCCAGCACTAGAGCTTAGAAATAAGCTGAACCCAGATGTGTTCATTGCATTCATGCATAGAAAATCCGAATAATTTTTGCGCTTTTAAACAAAACTGTCAAAGTGATTGAAGCTTCTCTCAACTTGATGGAATTGAAGTAGATCATCAAGTTGATTGTGATAAATTTCAATAGGACCTTTGATAAAACCCTATTTGGGTAAACATGATTTGATCTAAGGGTAGATCAAATATAATAAAATGCTACTCATAATACATTGCTTAAATAATTAATATATGATCCTTAAGGGATTCTATCATCATATTCAGCACAACAATTCATAAGTGCCAAGTTAAGATTACAAACTGAAGCAATATAAATGTAATGAATAACTCTGACCTATCTTACTCTTATATATTCTTACTATGAGTGTCATAGTAATACCTAACTTTAACTCTTTAATGAGTTTGGGTTGGAAAGAGACTAAGTCCAGATCATTCACCATATATCTTTCTTTCCATATCAATCCTTATCATCTCTATTGAATCCTATTTCTATAATTGTTGTTCATCAATGTTGAGTAATCAAATATTGATTCACCAATTCTTAACCTATAAGTTCTTGACCTATCAACTCTTGTTCTTATTACAACATTAACTTAAGGTTTATAAAGAAAGAAGTAAGAAGAGGTAAATAGTGATGCTAGTTTCAGATGTCATCTATTGGATAGGAATGATTGAAAAGAATCCAATCAATAGGATAATTGATGGAGTTAAATCCCTCCTAGATAATTATAAGAATTATTTATATTACCCAATCATATGGTAGTAAAGAAGATTACAAGGATGAAGTCTGAAGATAGTTACCAGGAGTAGTCCTATTGGATCAAGTAGGTATAGTCAATGAATTATATATCTTAATCCAATAGAGCTAAATAGAAGAAAATTATAATACAACTGTAATGTTGTATTGATGAAGCCTTGATTTGCCAACTGGAACCCCAAAACCATAAAGGATCAAAAGATTATAATGATCATGCCTTATTCACCAAGATTGAATGCTTATATCATGTATAAGTGACATTGGTGGATAGAACATTATTAAAATCTAGTCTAGATATATTATCCTAGGTTAACCATTACAAGTCACAATAATATAATGTAAGATTGGTGTATGAGTTACTAGAGTAAATATAAGACAATATGATTCAATTAAAGCCAGTATAGCATGGAGTTATAGAAGTAGTGTTATTTATTTTGAAGGAGAATAAGCCTTAGAGAAAGGTAGTTGGATATATACATCTGATGGAGGAATATTAGTGATGGATGATTAAGGAAGATTATGAGTGGAGTTTGAAGGAACTACTTGTTGGATGGAAGGTTATCAATAGTAGAGTAGTGGATATAATTCAGAATGAATATAAGGAAACTATAAAAGCTTCAATGTCAAGCTCATTAGATTTATCAATGAGTTTAGAAGAATAATAGGTGAATAAGAATATTTTTTTGAAGTAAATCTCATCATGTTAACATTGAAGATAGTTAGGAAGAAATAGTATATCTAGGAAAGTAATTTCTTAATTAGAAATCCAGGATTGTGAATTATGGAAGATAGACATTCTTGTTAAATAACCAACTCTAAATCTTAAACCAAGTATAATGTCCATTCAGGGAATTGATTCATCATATCATATCTATAACACTTTATAAGAATATCTTCTTATAGCAAATCACATAAGCACATCTCTGCCAATTCCAACCAAAATAATTATATGTACTTAAGAGAATAATTTATCAATTACTTTCTATAAAACATTTTAAATATAACCTTTCTAGTACTGAAGGTGATGTCATCAAATATCACAAACATAAGACAATATGCTTAGTTATTAAATCTTTTCTCACATCATAAAGGAATCTAAGTATATTAAAAACCCTAAACCCTAGGGTAAATAATCATAATCCAAAATCCTAAACTTCTTTGTTTATCATAATAGAATATATACATTGCCATTTTCCAAATTAATGGGAGTAGTAATAACCATATTAATTTCTTTTATATTTCATGCATCAAATAATGATATAGGATTATGATACATATAAAAATTTCTATTCAAAACTATGGGCCAACTAGAGTTAAGTTTTGTAAACAAATAAGAATACATCATTTAACAAATCCATGATTAAAAGAGGAAAGAAAAATAATAAGAAAAGCTTCTACAAAATATTAAAAGGGGCTCATATTAAGAAAATAAAAGAAAGATAAAAAGATTATATAATAAAAGTTCACCAATGATACTAAAGATATTTTAGTATTACTACAATTATTTAGCAAATAAATTCTACAAAGAAAAGTTCAAATTAAAGATTATATACAAATCTGAAAAGGAAAACAGAAAATAGAAAAATAGAAAACAAATAAAAAACAAAACCTAGTTGTGGCCCAACTTCTCTTTCCTTATCTGACGCCCCTGTGCAGCCCACAATAGCCCAACAACCAGCCTAGTTTGTTTCCATCTGTGACTGACAAGTGGGACCAAAGAAGGACCGCAGGTTGAGCTGAAAGAATCGCCAGGGGGTTTTCCGCAAAAGTTTCATCGTCGTCATCCTCACGCACACAGGCAGCTTGCTGGAGGAGCTCGCCGCCGCCCGATGTCGTCATCTTCGTCCTTGCGCCAAGATCAACGTCGCCGTCGCCAGGAGAGGATAAGGAGGACACTGCGACGTTCCTGCTCGTCCTCATCCTCAATTTCCCCCTCTAAACCCTCTCTACCTCTTTTCCCCAACCATGCCGAGAACCCTAGCTCGGAGGTGAGCCGGAGCCGGTGATTCCATGTTCGCCTCGGCCAAATAAGATCACGGTGGAGGCCGCCGTGCTCTTATCGTTCGATTGCCCCAACTTGCACCTGCGGAGGAGGCGTGAATCGACCCAATCGCACCCTCGGTTCCCGATGCTGTTCGTTGATCTCGCCATCGTCTCCGACCGCGCCTCGCCAAATCAAGCACACCATCATGTTCCTGGTGAGTCACTAAGTCTCCTAGCATGCGCCGATGCTTTGTTTGCTTCCTAAATCCACGCCACCATAATCACCCGCAAGCACCGCCGCATAAGCTCGTAGCCGCTTGCTCTCCGATGACAAAAAACTAGCGGCGCCACCACTATCCTACTCGCCTTGTTGTTCTGGTTCGAACAAGGCCATGCACACCCGCTCACTCGCACGCTACTGCCCTCCTCGCCATCGTCTGCCATGCAACCGGCGAGGTGACGTCAGGGTGAGATCACCCCTGGCCACGTCAACGTGTTTGACCAGTCTTTGTCTCACGTGGCTGATGACATGGCCTTAGGCCCATATGTCATTGACTGGGGATAGAGACAGGGTTGGTAACAAATACATTTTCTAAACCTGAGAGCTGAGGTGGAGATAGGCCCACTGGTCAGTGACTTAGGCTATCTGTGGGTGCGGTGTAAAAAGTTATTTCCTGTTTAAGAAATAAATAAAATGTTATAAACTTAATTATTAATATTCTAGAAATCAAATAAATGATTAAATCTTGTTTAATTAATAACTTTTGATTTATAATTCAGAAAATTGTGTATAATATATGAAAATCTGTAGAAAAATATAATCTACAACTTAAACTTATTATCCAATATTATTATGATGATTATTTAAATAAATATTATAAAAAATTGATAATTCAAATTTTAATAAAGGTAAATGTTAAAAATATAAATAGTATACCAAAAATCTTAGAAAAATAATAATTATAATTTAAAATTATAATCATACATTATAATCCAACTTAATTAAGTATTTGTTATTTATTAATTATTTATAAAGTAATAAATTTTATAAAAATCATATCTTATTATTTATAAATCACAAAAATAAATGTAATATACCAAAATGATAACAAAAATAATCTCTGCATGTTAAAAATCTAATATTCCACTTTTGAGTTAAATGAAAATTCAAATACTTTAATAACTCAAATTTAAACTTATTTACTTAATTGATAATTCCTATAAGGATAAATAAAAATTTATTAATATTTCTAAAATTAGTTAATCAAGTCTAATAAATAAATACATTTCTTGAATATTACTAATAAATCATAATGATTCAAAACAATAGAAATACTATTATATTGAAGTATCCTTCTATTATATGAATAAATTATATTTTAAAAATATCTCTAATAATCATAGAACCTTCAAGAATGATATATCAACCAAGTACAACTTTATAATGAACTAAATCCAAGAATAATTCATGAGTAGTCACTAGTATATTTAATTATCCACAAACCATAATTATACCTTTATAAGGAAACAAGAAATCTTGTTCCACTACAAAATTTAGAGACTACTACTTAAATAAAAGATTAACCATTCTTAAGTAACCTTTAAGCAACATTACCAAGTAAACCAGGAACAAAGGTTATAAGCATTATACTTTCAAACTATCTTTGTTTTAAAGTTAACTTTAGTCCACAAGGATCTAAATATAATATTATAAGCATTATTATATGTTTTGTAATTAACTTTGGTCTGAACTGGGTAAATTATAAAGCATCTCAAGCCAAAACTATTCAAGCAAAAACAAATGACATCGAACACCACTAACTAACCACAAGTATTGTTTAGACCTTAGAAAAGAAATCTTTTCTTCAAATGTTATTCTTTTTGCCACTTCAAACAAGAACTCTTATATAAGCCATCTTGAGTAGTATCTCACATTTGTGTGTATCCTACTGTTTCATGATATTATAATTATATGATTGTTTCACACACACTCACAAGCCCTAATAAGAAGCACAAGTGTGAAACTTATCAAAAAGGACAAAACATTGTAAAGTAACCATTTCCGGAATCCAAACCCTAGAACCACGTTATCCCTGGGATTCGCATTATAACGTGCATCACACTACTTATGCATAAGAACATATTGCTTCTTTAAACATTAGTCCTTACCACACCAATGATGCTGATTTCAGATTTTGGATCTTATATTACCTTGAAGACCGTGAGTGCATAATCTTGCAATCACAAAAGGCAAGTTCACACTTGCTCATGTCCTTTGATTATTTTCTGTAAAGTATTTTACAAATCCAGTGTTGTCATCACCTGCATTTGAAAAAGGTCAAAAAACACTATTTTCATAATAATATGATTATAGGTTATTTACCATGAGGTAATAATCTATTATGAAAGTTCCGGTGGTAAAGGAACATATTATCTAGGACTTAACAACCAATGTCACCCGTGATTCTTGCGCCGTATATTACGCGTTAACCATGAGATTTGGAATGGGACGGAGAAGTCAGTTGTATCCTTTTCCTCTTGTATGGAGGCAAGGCGACCTTAACGTGATGTTGTGATTCCTTGTGCGGATCCAACATATGGGTGGGCACCCTTACGCCCCACACTTTTGGTGTCTAGATTATCTATGGATGGTGTTTAGTGGATGGACCGTTTAATATGGCACTTGCCAGGGCAACACCAGGTCATAGAGTCTTCGGGAACTCATCAGGGTTTTAGCCTGCCCGAAAGGGGGCTTAACGAAGGTGAGCTAGCCCGAAGGATCGTGCAGACATATGAGGTCGCGGAGAGGGCAGTGATTGGCTTGGACCAACTACTGGGCCCCACAACATGGAATTATGGACGGGTAAGCTGCCCGGTTGTGCAACAAGGAGTTGATCTCTCATGGGAAAAGTAACGCACCTCTGTAGAGTGTAAGAACTATAACTTGTTACTCCTTGTTCCGGGAAGGAGCTGCGAACGCTGCGGAAAAGGAACTCCATGAAAGTTCTGGTAAACCCGTGAAGGCTAACGGACATAGCTTTTCAAAATAAAAGCAACCTTTGAAGAAATGTTTATGAAAACTTGCATTGCCTATGACCTTTGGTCTGTGGCTGTAGTTATAGTGCATCAAACACTACTTTTCTAGTGAATTTGCTGAGTACGCTCGTACTCAAAGTATATTCTTAACCCTTGCTAGACTGTGAAGCCGGGATAGACAACATCTACATCAAGTTATACTCCAGGACCCGTCATCCAAAGCCAAAGCTCTTCAATGAAGTCAAGGAAGTCAACAAATACCTCAACACAAGTGAAGACGAAGTTACTGATTAGATAGGAATATAATCTCCATCCAAAGAACCTATTTCTGTAGTGCGTTGCAATAGCAGCAACTCCAATCCCTTAGTTGAAATACTAGTCTTAATAGTATAATCGTTCTTGCATTATTTATCTCCGATTCTTATTTGTAAGAAGTTCTTTCTCTCTTTAACCTAGAGTGTTCTCTGAATTTTGTGTAAAGAGTGAGTTGCAACCTTTAGCCATGTATTGGACCCGCTGTGTTTCTGTTGTGCCACTCTGAGGGATGTAATACTAGTGAACGGTGTTTCATTGGTGTTATGTCAACGACTATAGTATACTACATCATGCAGTGGTATGCTGGGTCACCGCACGGGCCCGGTTGGACCTTCTACAGCCCTACCTAAATGTGTCAGATATGCATGGTATTGCTACCACCTAATTAATGTCTAACTCGAGTTCATTTTAGTTTGAACAACACAACTGGTTATGGTTGTGATCTTTATCTTATCTTGATTATGGTTACTTAGATTATTTTTAAAATTTGAGATGGTCAGAATTTTCAACCCAATTACGAAATTTCAAAATGAACTCACCAATCCATAAAATTCCATTCTCACAATTATGTTTAATTGTTTCTGACGAGGGTTCGACTCGTTAATGCCCATTGTTATGGACTTGGGTTTTGGAGAATATGGGGATACTGGAGATCGCGAGACGGTTAATAGACATGTAGCAAGGGGACACGAGGTTTACCTAGGTTCAGGCCCCCGGAGCTAAAACCCTACTCCTGCTTGTCTGTTCTTGATTGACGACGGAATCAAAAGTTACAGGGGTGCGCAGATGCAATCTGGCGTTAGGTGTGTGTATGAGTTGGAGAGGTCCTCCTCGCTATGCCCTCTTGGCCTTTATATGGGGAGTCCAGGTCTCGGGATAGGTTGAGTCGGTTACAAGTTAGGGTTTCCCCTTTGAATATTCTATCTATAGATTGACCGTGTCCTCCAAGGAGTCGAACATCTACTGGGCTTGGGCCATCCGGAATCTCCTTGGGCAGCAAGTCTTCACGTGGGCCTTCACTGGGTTGGACTGGGTATACCAATGTAAGGTACTCGTAGGGCATATCCATGTCAGTAGCCCTCGAGTGTTCAGTAGAATCATAGATTCGGCTAGAGACTCCATAGCCTTTCAGGTGTTTCTCATCTGAACCTGTTTTCGGGTGAATATGTTAGTTCATAGGTATTGTTGATATGTGTGCCTGAATTGCCCAACAGATCAGGTTCAGTTAATTGTCGTTGGACAAAACAACACGATCTATTTTAGACTTGAGTCCCCGGACTCGAATCCAGAACAATGCTAGCGTAATTATACTTAGACCGTTGAGGTCTTACAAGATTCAAACTCCGGTGCTTTAAGTTGAGTACCCAACACATCCGTCGGGATTTTTCGTCCTGTCTGCTGACACGGTATGTTACTGGGAGATCGCAATCAAGTGCAATACCAGTCCATCAGACAATATTTGCAGGTCTTATCTTTGCGTCGCAGACACAACATCCGAAAATTTATCACCATGGAGGTGTTTCGGGTGACCAAGGAGACGATATCTTTCTCGGCGTTAATTCAAGAAAATTTGCCAAATAAATTTTTGTGTATTTTTTGTCACATGTGATCCGAGCAGAGACTTTAAGTCTGCAGATGTAATCAACGCCTAGTGCTTTTTCGAATGCACGGTCAGTGCTCCCTATGGGAGTAGCCCTGATTCCGTAGTTGAGTCACAGACTCGACGAAGGACTCGAAAACTTCTTCGAGGAAGCATTACCACCTTGTTAATTTCTCAGGTGCGCGGCCAGCGCTCCTGATAGGAGTAGCCCCCGAGTAGTTGGTTGAGTCGTAGACTCGAATAAGTACTTTGTTTAGTCAAAAGTTTTGAACCATTGCTAGCTTTTGCTTTGATGACGTCATTGCTGATGCCTAATGAACTCGAACGTCTGCGCAGCAGTAGTGACGTGACGGGATGATAGTGGTACCACTTTCTGACCTGGATTTGACTATGCACACATAATTTTTGCAATAATTACGGTGTCTCCTCGATTCCCATGCATAGTGGGCGGAGTGCTCGCGATGGTTCGGGCGGCTATTGACACGTGTACGGTGCGATGAAGGGCACGCGTTAGGGCTTCTGCATCAACGGCTCTGCTTCGTATTCTTCGTCCTTTTATATGTGGGGAAACCAGAGTAATTTTTCCCTTCGCCATTTGCTTTCATCTTCTTTACTTCTGCCATTTTCAGAGCTCGTGTTGCGCACTGCACATCCTTCATATCTTTCCCTCGTCTTTTCTTTGCGCTCACAGCAGTGCGCGTCGCGCCAAGATGGGAAAGTCCAAGAATCCCTCCTCCTCCGCTGCTGCAGGGACAAGCACCGCTAGTGCTACCAAGAAGGCCTCTGCCGCCAGCCGTGTCACTGACGGTGGATGGCGGTTCTCCCAGATGAGGGACACGGACCTGCGCAAGCTGCGCGAGGCTGGTATCATCTCCAAGAACAAAAACAATGCCCTCCTTCTGAAGGAAGAGGTAATCCCGAACCCACCCAATGGGTTTCGAGTCATGTTTTATGCCTTTGTTGTTCGTGGTCTTTCTTTGCCTGCCCACGAGTTTCTTCGTGGGCTTCTCTTTCTATATGGGCTGCAACTCCACCAGTTGTCGCCCAATTCTCTTTTGCACATCACGTGCTTCATCATGCTTTGTGAGTGCTGGCTCGAAATCGAGCTACACTTCGGCCTCTTCAGAAGACTCTACTCTCTGAAGAGGCAATCTGGTACCGATGGTGTCTATCCACTAGGTGGGTGTGAGATTTCTATCCGCCCACCATCCAGTTCTTCTCCTTCTATCTCTGCGAGTCTGTCCAGCAATGGCGGAACAAATGGTTCTACATTCGCGACATCAACCTTGACAACCAACACTACGGGTTGGCCCCCTTCGACTCCAACAAGGTGATATCCCTCAAGCGCTCGTGGTCAAATGACATCATGGACGGCGAATCCACAGAGTTGGAGGAGCTGTACAAGCGGGTGGAGGTGCTCCAGATGATACGGGGCAAGGAGATTAGTGGCATCGACATCATCTGCACTTTCCTTAAGCGTCGGGTGCAACCTCTCCAAGCGAGGGCGCACCCGATGCTCTTGTACTCCGGCGCCAGTGACCCGACGAGAGTGTTGGCTGAGGATATGTCTTCGGTTGACCTCGACCAGGCACTTCGGCCTCTACTGAAGCATAAGGCGGATGAGGAGCTGCCGAGGAAGTCTCTGACTTCCCCCTTTCATGCCAAGAAGGAGGTCCCTCGGGTGAATCTTGCTGCTGCATGTAATGCTTTTTTGAGTGTCCTCGTTTGATAACTTTTGACTGATGTTTCTCTTTTTCTTCATTCGCAGGAGTATAAGGTGGCAAGCATGATGTCGCCCTTCCTGAGGAGTTTACAGATATGACCGATGGTGGGGACGTGGATTCGGAATCCATGCTTCCCCCCGCACGCTCGCCTACCGCGGAAGGCCCCGAGCATAGTGAAGAGATCTCTCGCAAGAGGTCTTAGAGAGAAAGTTCAGATGGAGCGACGCTGCTGATGCCAAGGGGGCATGCCTTCCTTGAGCGTCATGCTGGGGACGAGGGTGCGGAGTCCCCTATTCCTTCTATGCCCGTTCTGGCCATGGCACCTCAGCCGCCAGCCAAGAATAATAAGAAGAGGGAAAAGGAGGCACCGGTTTTCAACCTCTTCGACATTCCGTCATGAGTTTTCTGCTTGCCTTTGTCTTTGCATTATGCTAAGTGTTAGCTTGTTGTCTTATTGGTTGACATGAAATATTTCGTGTGCTTCAGGAGGAACTCCTCGAAGGAATATCTCGAGGAGGAGATTGACGAGATGCATGGGGAGTCGAAGGTTGCTGTTCCTTCCCCGAAGACGGTGGCCAACTCCGAATACGATCTTTCAATCTCCTTGCAGCTAAGTACTCGTGCGGTCGTTGCTCGGAAGTTGCAAATTATACCTTCGGAGTCTTCGGGTGACCACATAAGTAGCTCATCCAATCTCATGAGAAAGCTCTCGAGCCTGTTTTGTTCATTCTAGTTTGCTGCTTCTTTTCTGCAGCCTTTCATCTGCGATGTTAACCGCCTGGGCCAACAATTCCTTTCTTTGGAGGGTGACCTCCAGCAACTCCGAGGTGCGAATATTTCGTCTATTAAACTGCGAGTAAGAATAAGTGCTGGTTATGTTGACTTTTCCCTTGTTGAATACTGCAGATGAAAACAATGAGGCCCTCCACAAGCTGAATGCACTCGAGAAGAGTCTCGACCAGGCAGAGACCAAGTTAAATTATGTCGTGGAGGCCATTTAGCGCCAACGGCAGGAGGCCCAAGCTCATGAGCAGCAGCTTACGGCTGCCATGGTGTCTCGGGAGAAAGCCATGGCGGAGAAGCTTATGGCTGCTGCCAAAGCGCTATCCGATAAGTGATACTAGGTTCCTTTTCACGAGCTTGTTTTTTTCGAGTGTGGCGCCTTTGTCTCACTCGAGCATCCTGCAGATGCTACTGGCATTGCGTTTGATTGCAGCGTTCTGGAGCATGGGGATCCCATGGAGGATGTCGTCGCCGTGATCGAATATTGTTGTAGCTCTGTTGTGGAGTAGCTAGGCAAGGACAAGGAGGTCCTCGCCCGCTTCTACAAGGAGATCAACCCGAAGGGCATCGCCCTTGACCATGTCGACTCCCTAGCAGAAGCTTTGGTGGGTGATGTCCCTACGAGCTACAAGAGGGCGCAGAAGGGGGTGTGTGTGCCACCATGGGGCTGGCGATGGCAGTGGCGTCTGGCGCGCAGCTGGATCTTCTGTAGATTACTTCCAAGATGCCAACGTTAGCGGATGGCACCGAGGTAGCGTTTTCTCCTTTCGCCTTGAAGTGCAAGTGACATGGTTATACCCCACGGGTACACAACATTGGTATACCTGGTCCAGCCCAAGGAAAGGCCCACGTCAAGACACGCGGCCTGCGGTGATTTCGGGTGGCCCAAGCCCATGATGCCTTAGGATCCTTGGAGAGCAAGACTACAGTAGATAGAATTTCAAAGGGTACAAACCCTAATCTGTAACCGACTCGACCTAAGCCCGAGACCTGCCTATCTATATAAAGGCTAGGAGGGCATGGAGAGGAGGATCTCAATCCACCGCATACACACCTTCATGCCCGATTGCATCTACGCACCCTTGTAACCTTCGGTTTCGCCGTAATCAAGAGCAGACAAGCAAGAGTAGGGTTTTCCATCCGGGGGTCTGAACCTGGGTAAATCTCGTGTCCCGTGTTGCTTGTGTATTAACCGTTCCACGATCTCCAGCACCCCCATATTCTCCAAAACCCAAGTGCATAACAATGGGCATTGACGAGATCGAACCTCGTCAGCAAGCATTTTGGCCCGAAGCTTATTGACCTTCTGGCCGCATGTGCTCTAGAGCAGCAGCGGGCAACCAAGGCTAGAGTTTCATAGTCTGAAGCTTCCCCGGATGCGTAGGCCTTCTTTGTCATAGTTTTAGTAGTGTTTTGCTTTCATTTGTCCACTATGCATGTAATGCTATATGCTGGACGAGTACGACTTTTGCCACGTAGTGGTTTATGTAAATATAAGCGCTTCTTTTGACTGTTGTCATTTGCCTTGGTTTTTATACTATGTCACCTGTGCACTCTTAGGGTCATTCGAATGCTAAACCAGTGACAACACCTCCTGACTTGATTGGTGCCCGGCCGCCACCAAGTGAGACATCGTAGTTGCCTCTGCTACGTGATCGCATCCGAAGCTTGGAGAAGGATGTTTTCATGATCCATGGCCATGCAGACGTTTGGAAATCCAAGACCGAACGGGCCGTTGCAAGGGAAGAATTTTTCCTTAAGGAAATGCGACAAATCGGCGAGCAACTCCAGTGTAAGTCACCATGATCTTCTTGTTCTTTTTGGAGTGCGTCGGACCTTCATGTCTTTTCATCTTCTGCTTCTGCATGCAGTTGTGAATCTTCTTCCAAAGGAAGAGAAAGAGTGTGTTGTGATTCGAATGAATTGCTTGACACAACAAGAGTTGGAGGCCGGCGGCTTCTTCTGGATAGACTGTGATCGAGCGATTGTCCTCACAATAGTGCAAGACCGCATCCATCAAGTGCTTCGAGTGCTAAAGCATGCAAGGTCGTCCTTCGCAGCGATCTAGGCCGCAATGTTTACTTTGGACGCGGCTCCCTCCAGCTTCTTGGGCTTGCTAGGCAAGTTTCACGATACAGCCGCCGTGAAGGAGCTTGTGCGTCATCAGCTGGTGGGAGGCGTGAAGGCGGCCCTAGCGCTTGTTCGGTTAAATTGTCGTGATGTTGACCTAGCTGAGATAGCGGCTGGGCCACCTCCTCCTCCGGATGTTGTAGCCTGGGACATGCATCCACATTATGCGGTAGTGGCGCAATATGCTAAAGAAATCGTAGATGTTTTCGAGGAGCGGACGAACGTCCTGCTCCAACATGGCCGAGTCCTGCAAAATAGTAAATAGAAAAATGTAAAGTCTGTATATTATCAAGTGGGCTCTGGTGCCCTTATAAAGTTGTATGTATTGGCACGTAGTGCATTGTTGACTATGAGTTATGCATGTATTTTCTATTAGCCTGACGTAGTCAGCTACTCACGATGTATGCGTTGTTGTTGTCAATCGACGAAGTCGTAAGGTGAGGTGCAGCCCCCGATCGTGTTTTAATGATATAGTTGTATGCAAAAGAGAGAGAAATTTGGGCCAAAGAACTTAGCTTTTATTCATCATAATGTAGGAGGAACAATGTTCGGCTGAATAGCCTTATTGAAAGTAAAAGACAGCTAAGGGTAGAAGCGTCGCAGTTGTGCGATGTTTCAGGGGTTGGAGTATTCGATTCCAGGCGCAACCTCCTTTGGGCGTTAGGGGCCACCTGGGATTACTTCGGTGACTATGTAGGGTCCTTCCCAGGGTGATTCGAGCTTCAGGTGCCCCTTCTGCTTAAGTCACAGGACGAGGTCTCCTTCGACAAAGGACCTTGGGCTTAGCCGACGGCTGTGGTAGTTGCGGAGACTTTCCTGGTACAGCGCCGATCGGGCTGCGGCGATGTCGCGAGCTTCGTCTAGCATGTCGACGACGTCCTAGAGTGCTACCATTGATTTGGCTTCGCTATAGGTGACGACCCGTGGGGCCCTGTAGTGTACCTCCGTGGGTAGCATGGCTTCGGCTCCGTGCACCATGAACAAGGGCATGTAGCCGGTTGAGCTGTTTCGCGTTGTGCGTAGACTCCAAAGGATGGAGGGTAGCTCGTCTGCCCAGGCTCCTGCTAGCCTTTCGAGTGGGCGTAGCTGTCGATTTTTTATGCCATTGCCGACGAGACCGTTGACCTTTTTGACCTGACCGTTAGTCTGTGGGTGCAACACGGAGGCGTATGTGAGGTTGATGCCGAGATCTTCGTAGAATTCTCGGAACTCCTTCGAGGTGAAGTTTGAGACATTGTCGGTTATGATGCTGTGAGGCACTCCGAACCTATAGATGATGGACTCGAAGAACTTGACGACAGAGGCACCGGTTTAGTTAGTGACAGGCATGACCTCGATCCACTTTGAATTTGTCGACTGCCAGCAAGAGGAAGACGTGCCCTCCTGGTGAGGACTTTGGCAGTTTGCCGATCATGTCGAGCCCCCACTGAGCGAAGGTCCAGGACAATGGTATGGGCCGTAGTTCGGAGCCCGATGCGTGCAGTTTGTCTGTGTACTTTTGGCAGGCGTTGCATATCTGTACGATGGCCTTGGCGTATTTCATCATTGTTGGCCTATAGAACCAGCTCGCAGAGCCTTGGCGAAGAGGGCGCGGCTGCCTGCGTGGTGGCCGCATATACCTTCATGGATGTCCAGGAGGATGCTTTTCCCGTCACTGTTAGTGACGCATCGCTGGAGCACACCCGAAATGATGCGCTTGTACAACTCGCCATTGATGATGGTAAAGGTCTTTGATTTGCCTGCGACCTGTCATTCCTCGGTTGGGTCCTCGGGAAGTTGCTTGCTCACCAGGTACCTGAGGTACGGCTGAGTCCATGTTTGTTCGACTGCTAGGGCCTGCATGAGGTTTACTAGTTCGACCTCTATGTCAAGTTCTTAGGGTCCTTCGGCTTTCTCGGGTGGCGAAGCCCCCGAATGTCCCGCGGCTTTGGCTGTGTCCTTCAGGAATTTCCTTTTGATTGAGGGCATGCAGATTTGTTCGATGAAACATACCACCCTTTTGTGTAATATTAATAAGAAATGTGTGAGCATTGCATGCATGCATAACATTTGCACTTTGGTTCAACCAAAGAAGAACAAACATAACCCTAAATCCTAATAGTCTTCTCTCTCTTTGAAATCAATTCAAATGGTTCAAAATATTTGGAAAAATTACTAAAACAAAGTGGAGCCCAAAATGGTTATAAAGGGTTTCCATCATATTTTAAATGTTTACAAAGTGTCCTGTATTTTGATTTTATTCAAAAATAGATTACAAAATTAAATACAAAATAGAAAGTATAAAAACAGAAAAGAAAAAGATTCTGTAAAGAAAAACCTAATCCTAACTCTCTCTGGGCCGAAGCCCAACTCCCTCTCTCCTCTTCCTGTCGCCCAATGCAGCAAAACCCTGGCCTTTCCCCTTGCTTTGGTGTGGCCCAGTTCGGCCAGTACCGATTCGGCCCCTCTTTCTCGTCGTCGTCTTCCTCCCGCTGCCGAAGCAGCTCGCTGGCGCGTCCGCCGCCGTCTGTCGCCGGAGATGCGTCAAGATACGCGCCGCTGCCCGCCAGCGCCTACAAATATCTCGCCGACGCCGCCGGAGAACCCTAGCACGCACTCTCCCCCTCTCTAACCCGTCCTTTCCACGCGGGGACCAAAGCCTAGCCACCGGGAACCGCCATTCGCCGCCGTCTCCGAGCACCCCTCGCCTAGCTGAGGTGACCAGGAGCATCGCCTCGCCGCCCTCGTCCTCCTCCTCCAAGCACGCGAGCAAGGACGCCCTCCTCTAGCCTGAATCGAGCACGAAATCGCCGTCGGCCGCCGCAGTCAACCTCTCGATTTGTCGCCGTCCGGCCTCCCTGAGCTCCGCCACCACCCCTGTCGTGCTCGCGGTGAGCTCACGGTGCTAACACACCCCTCTGTTGCTCCCCTCTTCCTCTGTATTCCCCTCCCCGCGAGAGCCCGCCGCTGCCGCTCTGGAGCTCGTCGGAGTCGATGCTCCGGTGGTCATTCCGCAGCGGCGCCGCCAATTCTTGGCTCCCCGCACTTGCCCGCATCCAACGCGCTACTCCCCATCGCCCCGCGAGCTCTGGATCAATCGATCCATCAAGGATCTACAAGCAATGGCGTTGATGATGTCATATTCCTTTTTATTTTCTTTTAATGTTTTTAGTAATTATTTCTGTAAATAGAAAAACATCTGACATGTGGGCCATACTTGTCAGGATTTTAATAATTTCTGTAAACATTTTCTGAAATGAATAAAAGTCTCACATGTGGGCCCAAGTTTGGAAATTAATTTAAATATTCCAAAAATGATTTAAAATGAATTAAAATTTGGGAAATTCATAACTAATTCATTTTAAATCAGAAAAATACAAATAATATACCAAAATGTTCAGAAAAATGAAACCTATCCAACTAAGCTATAATCATACATTGTTAATAAACTTTGACATCAAGTTTAATTTAAAGAACCAATTGAACCCCATAGGTGATTCCGATGATCTCCCTGTTTTAGGGTTTGGATCTTCGGAACCCCCTTTAAAGTGATCAAGCATGCCTTAGGGTTCAATTCAAAACTATTTAATTGTCATATCATCCATATTGTCTGAGCATTGCACATGCCATGTGTTGAGTGTTGCTTTCTCTTTTCCGTTGATTGGTTCTCGTGAATAGGAACCGAACCAGAAGCTGAAGTCAACGCCACCGAAGAGCAGTATCAGTCCAACAACGGACAAGGCAAGCGAAGCCCCACTCATACATATGAATCCTATGATTACAAAGTATTTCATTATCGTCATATGCATTCGGTTCAAATATTCTTCTGTCAGTAGGCAGAGTAACCCTATCTGATGCATGTTATCCTTTGTGAACTATATTACCTGATCCACCGCTCCTAGCATAACTAGGGTCTGCCTTATGAGCGTCGCTAGTGCCACAAGTTCGGTCAAGCTTAGCCATGCTTAGTGTTTCGATGCTGATCATTCAAGTGATGCACCGGAGATGTGAATGAATCTAGTATGGCAGGTTGTGGTGGTGTGATCAGAGATGAATGATAAACATGCTAAGGCTCGTACGGGAGGCCACGTGGGTTGTGGTTTTTGTAGTCCCATACTTGCCAACCCTAGGACCCGATGTTCTTTCCTCTTGAACCAAGACGAGCGTACAACCACACGGGGGCCTGGAAACCCCCTCGACCAACTAACTTGACTAGTAGATTCCATGAGTCACATAGTTTGGGATTTCCCTTCGACATACACATCTTGGTTGTTCTTGAATGGAGGTGAAGGAGGTGCATTCATAACAGGTAGGTAAGCGTGGCCGGGAACAAGAGATGCCCGACATCCGTAATCTTGAACCCTGCGCACATCATTAGGGACCGGCTTCGGGACTTGACCCGTTATGGCGACATCTCCCTAGTGCGTGACTCATGGTCTCGGCGAAAGCAGGGTAAAGGTCGTGGTTAACCACTCTCTGCCGGCCTTCCAGGGAAGAGGGCTAATAATTTGGCATTAAGAATCAGTTGGTACATGTGGGTAAAGTTGTGCACCCCTGCAGGGTTATTTAATATTTTCGAAAAGCCGTGTCCACGGTTATGGACAACTTGGGAACGGACGTGAAGACCATAGAGAACTATAACCGAATGTTAAAACTTGTCAACTAAAGTGAGATCCGGAATACTTCCTCGGGGTTGTTGAGGGGGTAGTCCGGGAAGAGTTGTTTAGTTGATGATGATGCTTGGTGGATATCAAACATGAATTTAAGGGCTAGAGTTGAAGTCTTCTTATCCCCTTTTGAAAATGATCTGACTAGACGAGTTTCTTCTCCCTCTGGTTTTGAAAACAAAAGATGGCTTTATGCAAAATAACTCCACTAGCCATAAGTCTTGCAGAGTACACCCTGTACTCAGCCTTGCTTCGTTGATGTTTTCCACAGATGATGCTACTCCAACTGAAGGTGGGTTCTATGTCGAAGTCAACGAGTAGTCGGGGTTCCCGGGCTATGATCTATGGAAGGGTCGCTACTTTTTTAAGGCCTCTTAGGCCCTTTGCTAAGTTTGTTGTTTAGAACAACTTGTTTGCTTCCGTTGTTTGATGTAATGATGGGTCTGTGACCCCTATCTTGTATGACTGGTTTGTAACTCTCTTAAGAGTTTACCTTAATAATGTATGGTTTGTATGTTCTGTAATGTTACCGGTCTTTCCCTGCGCGTTTCGGAATTTAGGTTAGGCTTATATCAGATGAGGGTCTGGTATTTGTCTAGCCCTGATCCCGGGTCATGACAGATTTTGGTATCAGAGCTAGACTACTTGTAGGAAACCCTTATAGTTGGTCGATGTTGAGTCTAGAGTTTCAGAAAACTATTTGAAAGCTAAACACTAATTGCAAAACTCTGAATAGGACTCTTTTTACTCCTTATCCAAGGTTGTTCTATTGCTGAGTTATCTTACCTTGTTTGCTTTGTAAAGTTTTCACCTCTTGTCTACCATTTCAAACTTTTAGGATATACGGGTTTGGGTCGTTTTTCTCTAAGTACTCCGTACTTGGTTGCAAGGCTCAGAGTTTCCAAGATATATCTGTGCAACTGAAGCATTGTTTCTCAACTCTGCTAAGGATGCCTTCAATCTCGCCCTCAATTCTTTGTGACTTGTTGGTACTATATCATGCTTGCATTCCATTGTTATGGTTTGTATCTAAGTTGGTAGCGTATACATTTAGTATGCTTGTTCAACTGCCATACTTAGCACATTGATATAGTTTTCATCCACATGTTCACCTCTACCATGATCCTTTGAATTGGTTTTGCATCCTTTGCTGTAATCTTCTGGTGAATCCATTCTCATGGTTTCTGTTTTCTCCTCAGGATGCCGGCTGGTACTCGTGGTTCTATTGGCCGTCGAGGACACAACGATGCTGAGCAGGAACTTCCGCCACCTCCCACAATGGCCAAGGTTCTCAACAACATTGAAACCAACCGTCTGCGGAATGAACGCCTTCTAGAGCGTGTGGAGCAGAACACTGAACGTTGTCCTGACGACTGTGTCACACTTGGAGATTTCATCCGCTATTTTCCTCCAATATTCACCCACTCCAGGGAGCCCCTTGAAGTTGATGATTGGCTCCGCACCATAGAGCGCAAGTTCAGTGCTCTTCGTGTCCGTCCCGCTAACCGTGTCAACTTCGCCACCTATCAACTGGAAGGTGAGGCTGGTGTTTGGTGGGAAGGTTTTTAGAATCTGCAAGCTCAGGGACATGTCGTCACCTGGGAGGAGTTCGTTGCAGCATTCCATGCCTCTTATATCCCTAAGCCCATCATGGATCTCAAAAGGAGGGAGTTTCTGGATCTGACTCAGGGGCGCAAGGATATTGAATCCTATGGGCGTGAGTTTACTCGCCTGGCTCGCTATGCAACCAGGGATGTGACCAATGATGAAGATAAGCAAGAGCTATTTCGTAAAGGACTTAACACTGCACTTCGCTATGAGTTGCTGCCTTTCAAGTTCCAGTCTTTCCAGGACTTGCACAATCAGGCTCTTACTTTGGAGCATGGAAGGAAGGATATGGAAGTTTCTCAGAAGCGTGAAGAAGGAAATTCTCGTGCTTCTTCCTCTGGTAACAAGAAGCACCGTGTCTTTGTTCCATACAATGTTGTGCCTCATGCTCCTTATGCACCCAAGTCTCCTGGAAATAATTCTCGCCAGCCACCGTCAAACACTGGTGGATCAAACTATCATCCTCCTGCTGGTTCTCACACTGGGGTTACCTGCTACTCCTGTGGTCAGCCTGGTCACTACTCAAGGGAGTGTTCCCAAAGGGCTGCTGGACGCAATGATAAGCAGGCAAAGAAGAATGATAAATCTCAAGGTGCTGGACGTGGTCGTCTGACCCATGTTACTGTTGAGGAAGCTCAGGAAGATCCACACGTCATTCTGGGTACGCCCTGTGTCAATTCAATTCTCGCAACAGTTTTGTTTGATTCTGGAGCATCGCATACATTCATATCACAAGAGTTTGCACGGGAGCATGGTATACCTTTTGAAGCAATGTATTCCCCTATAGAGATTAGTACTCTTGGGTCTCGTTGGCAGACCATCTAGGTTACTCATGGGGTTGAGATAGATATAGCATATCAGAAGTTTCCCACTTCTCTCATTGCACTCAAGTCAACTGACATAGATGTCATTCTGGGCATGGACTGGTTAACCAAGTATCAAGCTGTCATTGACTGTGCACTTAGAATAGTTTCTGTGACCTCTCCTTTTGGCATAACTGTCAAGTATTGGACTGATGGTTCAAAATCTCCGTCAGCGGTTCTTAAACCTTTCTCGGAGTTGTATGCCATGGATGCCCTATCTTCTCTCTTGGTCCAAGATGTCCATGTAGTCTGTGATTTCCCGGATGTCTTTCCTGAAGAGTTGCCTGGAATGCCACCTGATCGAAGTGTGGAGTTTGTCATTGAGCTAGTTCCTGGAACTGCTCCTATCTCCAAAAGACCTTACCGCATGCCTCCTCATGAGTTGGTTGAGTTGAAGAAGCAACTTGAAGAGTTAGAGGGTCTAGGATACATCCAACCTAGCACATCCTCTTGGGGTTGCCCTACCATCTTTGTCAAGAAGCGAGATACAAATATTCCAAGATTGGTGGTTGATTACCGTCCACTCAACGCGGTGACAATTAAGAATAAGTACCCACTTCCTCGGATAAATGACCTCTTTGATCAATTAAGTGGTGCCACTGTCTTCTCCAAAATGTACTTAAGATCAGGGTATCATCAAATCAAGATCAGAAAGGAAGATATCCCGAAGACAGCATTCACAACTCATTATGGTATTTACGAGTATACAGTGATGTCCTTCGGGTTAACCAATGCCCCTGCCACATTTATGAGGCTCATGAACTCCGTCTTCATGGAGTATCTCGACAAATTCGTCGTGGTATACATTGATGACATTCTAATCTACTCCAAGACCTAAGAAGAGCATGCCGAACATCTACGTTTGGTATTGACTAAACTTCGTGAACATCGTCTCTTTGCCAAGTTTTCCAAATGTGAGTTCTGGTTACAAGAGCTCGTCTTCCTTGGTCATGTTATGTGTGCAAGTGGTGTTGCTATGATACCGGATAAGGTTCAGACCATTTTGGAATGGAAGTCACCTACTTTAGTCAAGGAAGTCCGAAGTTTTCTCGGAATGGCTGGATATTACCGCCGATTCATTGAGAACTTCTCCAAGATAGCCAAGCCTATGACGGATCTTCTTAAGAAAGATAAGAAATTTGAATGGTCAGAAAAGGAAGAAGAAAGCTTCCAAGCTTTGAAAACTAAGCTAATCACCGCTCCTGTGCTTGTTATTCCGGATACAAGCAAGGACTTCGTCATCTATTGTGATGCTTCTCTCCAAGGGCTAGGTTGTGTGTTGATGCAAGATGGTCATGTAGTGGCCTATGCTTCTCGGCAGTTGAAGCCACATGAGAACAATTATCCAACCCATGATCTCGAGCTCGCTGCTGTCGTTCATGCTCTTAAGCAATGGCTACATTACCTCATCGGTAACCGTTGTGAACTCTACTCGGATCATCAAAGCCTAAAGTATCTCTTCACCCAGCTAGATCTGAATCTCAGGCAAAGACGATGGTTGGAACTCATCAAAGATTATGATTTGGGTCTCAACTATCAACCTGGCAAAGCCAACGTCGTTGCTGATGCGCTAAGTCGGAAGTCTTATTGCAACAATCTGATGATGTCACAAGCCCAACCTGCTCTCTACGAGGAAATCCAGCGTCTTAATCTTGAAGTAGTTCCTTGTGGATTCCTTGCTAACCTTGAAATAAAGTCTTCTCTAGAGGATCAAATCAAGGAAGCTCAAAAGCAAGATGATGAAGTCACCAAAATCAAAGAACGTGTTACAAGCGGTGAAGCTAAATGTTTCTCCGTCAATGATCAAGGTATTCTATACTTCAGTAACCGGCTAGTGGTTCCAAACAGTCGGAAAATCAAAGATCTAATCCTTCTGGAAGCTCACGAATCCCCTCTGTCTATCCATCCTGGAGGTACCAAGATGTACCGAGATATCCGTCAAAGATTCTGGTGGAGTTTAATGAAACCACAAATCGCTCGCTTTGTTGCAGAGTGCGACGTTTGCCATCGTGTGAAGGCTGAACACCAAAGGCCTGCTGGACTTCAGCAGCCATTGAGAATTCCTGAGTGGAAATGGGATGAAATTGGCATGGATTTCATCACTGGACTCCCAAGGACACAAGCAGGAAATGATGCCATATGGGTAATAGTTGATCGGTTATCTAAAGTAGTTCATTTCCTTCCAGTTCGTGAAACTATCCGTGCTAGTCAATTGGCTAACCTATACATCTCTCGAATCGTCGTTCTTCATGGTGTTCCCAAAAAGATCATCTCTGATCGTGGAAGTTTGTGTACTTCCAAATTCTGGCAAAGTTTGCAAGAAGTAATGGGAACTCATGTATCCTTCAGCACAGCCTATCATCCTAAAACCGGTGGTCAAACTGACAGAGTGAATCAAATTCTTGAAGACATGCTCAGAGCGTGTGTTATATCCTTTGGAAAGAACTGGGAGAAATGTCTTCCTTTTGCGGAGTTCTCTTATAACAACAGTTTTCAATCCAGTTTGGGCATGGCACCTTTCCAATTCCTGTATGGGAGAACATGTTGAACACCACTGAACTGGACAGAAACCGGCGAAAGACAATTCTTTGGTCCGGACATGATCCAAGAAGCAGAAGATCAAGTTCGCATAATTCGAGAGAGGTTGAAGGCCGCTCAATCTCGTCAGAAGACTAACTATGATCGTCATCATCTTGATGTTCATTATGAAGTTGGTGATCAAGTTTACCTCCGGGTCACTCCTCTGAAGGGTGTCCATCGATTCGGTATCAAAGGAAAATTGGCTCCTCGCTATGTTGGTCCCTTTCGCATTCTCTCCAAGCGGGGTGAGCTTGCCTACCAATTGGATATACCTTCAACTTTTCCAGAGGTTCATGATGTTTTTCATGTATCTCAACTCAAGCGATGCTTCAAAGATCCCATTCGTGGTGTGGACCATGAAACTTTGGATCTCCAAAATGATCTAACCTACCGAGAATACCCTGTTCGTATTCTTGATTAAACCAAGCGTAAGACTCGTCGTCAAACCATCAAGTTCCTGAAAGTTCAATGGTCTCATCACTCTGAGTCAGAAGCAACCTGGGAACACGAAGATCGTCTTCGATCTGAGTACCCTGCCTTTTTAAAAAAAAACTAGGAATCTCGGGTCGAGATTCTTGTAAGTGGGGTAGAGCTGTAACATACCACCCTTTTGTGTAATATTAATAAGAAATGTTTGAGCATTGCATGCATGCATAACGTTTGCACTTTGGTTCAACCAAAGAAGAACAAACAAAACCCTAAATCCTAATAGTTTTCTCTCTCTTTGAAATCAATTCAAATGGTTCAAAATATTTGAAAAAATTACTAAAACAAAGTGGAGCCCAAAATGGTTATAAAGGGTTTCCATCGTATTTTAAATGTTTACAAACTATCCTGTATTTTGATTTTATTCAAAAACAGATTACAAAATGAAATACAAAAGAGAAAGTATAAAAATAGAAAAGAAAAAGATTATGTAAATAAAAACCTAATCCTAACTCTCTCTGGGCCGAAGCCCAACTCCCTCTCTCCTCTTCCTGTCGCCCAGTGCAGCAAAACCCTGGCCTTTCCCCTTGCTTTGGTGCAGCCCATCTCGGCCCAGCCGTGGCCCAGTTTGGCCCGTACCGATTCGGCCCCTCTTTCTCGTCGTCGTCTTCCTCCCGCTGCCGAAGCAACTCGCTGGCGCGTCCTCCGCCGTATGCCGCCGGAGATGCGTCAAGATACGCGTCGCCGCCCGCCAACGCCTACAAATATCTCGCCGATGCCGCCGGAGAACCCTAGCACGCACTCTCCCCCTCTCTAACCTCTCCTTTCCGCGCGGGGACCAAACCCTAGCCACCGGGAACCGCCAGTCGCTGCCGTCTCCGAGCACCCCCTCGCCCAGCTGAGGTGACCAGGAGCATCGCCTCGCCGCCCTCGTCCTCCTCCTCCAAGCACGCGATCAAGGACGCCCTCCTCTGGCCTGAATCGAGCAGGAAATCGCCGTCGGCCGCCGCAGTCAACCTCTCGATTCGTCGCCGTCCGGCCTCCCCGAGCTCCGCCACCACCCCTGTAGTGCTCGCGGTGAGCTCACGGTGCTAACGCACCCCTCCGTTGCTCCCCTCTTCCTCTGTATTCCCCTCCCCGTGAGAGCCCGACGCCGCCGCTGCTGGAGCTCATTGGAGTCGACGCTTCGGTGGTCATTCCGTAGCGACGCCGCCACTTCTTGGCTCCCCGCACTCGCCCGCATCCAACGCGCTACTCCCCATCGCCCCGCGAGCTCTGGATCGATCGATCCATCAAGGATCTGCAAGCAATGGCGTTGATGATGTCAGCATGACATCATCATGATGTCATATTCCTTTTTATTTTCTTTTAATGTTTTCGGTAATTATTTCTGTAAATAGAAAAACATCTGACATGTGGGCCATACTTGTCAGGATTTTAATAATTTCTGTAAACATTTTCTGAAATGAATAAAAGTCTCACATGTGGGCCCAAGTTTGGAAATTAATTTAAATATTCCAAAAATGATTTAAAATGAATTAAAATTTGGGAAATTCATAACTAATTCATTTTAAATCAGAAAAATACAAATAATATACCAAAATGTTCAGAAAAATGAAACCTATCCAACTAAGCTATAATCATACATTGTTAATAAACTTTGACATCAAGTTTAATTTGAAGAACCAATTGAACCCCATAGGTGATTCCGATGATCTCCCTGTTTTAGGGTTTGGATCTTCGGAACCCCCTTTAAAGTGATCAAGCATGCCTTAGGGTTCAATTCAAAACTATTTAATTGTCATATCATCCATATTGTCTGAGCATTGCACATGCCATGTGTTGAGTGTTGCTTTCTCTTTTCCGTTGATTGGTTCTCGTGAATAGGAACCGAACCAGAAGCTGAAGTCAACGCCACCGAAGAGCAGTATCAGTCCAACAACGGACAAGGCAAGCGAAGCCCCACTCATACATATGAATCCTATGATTACAAAGTATTTCATTCTCGTCATATGCATTCGGTTCAAATAGTCTTCTGTCAGTAGGCAGAGTAACCCTATCTGATGCATGTTATCCTTTGTGAACTATATTACCTGATCCACCGCTCCTAGCATAACTAGGGTCTGGATTATGAGCGTCGCTAGTGCCACAAGTTTGGTCAAGCTTAACCATTCTTAGTGTTTCGATGCTGATCATTCAAGTGATGCACCAGAGATGCGAATGAATCTAGTATGGTAGGTTGTGGTGATGTGATCAGAGATGAATGATAAACATGCTAAGGCTCGTACGGGAGGCCACGTGTGTTGTGGTTTTTGTAGTCTCATACTTGCCAACCCTAGGACCCGATGTTCTTGCCTCTTGAACCAAGACGAGCGTACAACCACACGGGGTCCTGGAAACCCCATCGACCAACTAACTTGCCTAGTAGATTCCATGATTCACATAGTTTGGTATTTCCATTCGACATACACATCTTGGTTGTTCTTGAATGGAGGTGAAGGAGGTGCATTCATAACAGGTAGGTAAGCGTGGCCGGGAACAAGAGATGCCTGGCATCCGTAATCTTGAACCCTGCACACATCATTAGGTACCGGCTTCGGGACAGACCCGTTATGGCGGCATCTCCCTAGTGCGTGACTCATGGTCTCGGCGAAATCAGGGTAAAGGTCGTGGTTAACCACTCTCTGCCGGCCTTCCAGGGAAGAGGGCTAATAATTTGGCATTAAGAATCAGTTGGTACGTGTGGGTAAAGTTGTGCACCCCTGCATGGTTATTAATCTTTTCTAAAAGCCGTGTCCACGGTTATGGACGACTTGGGAACGGACGTGAAGATCATAGAGAACTATAACCGAATGTTAAAACTTGTCAACTAAAGTGAGATCTAGAATACTTCCTCGGGGTTGTTGAGTGGGTAGTCTGGGAAGAGTTGTTTAGTTGATGATGATGCTTTGTGGATATCAAAGATGAATTTAAGGGCTAGAGTTGAAGTCTTCTTATCCCCTTTTTAAAATGATCTGACTAGACGAGTTTCTTCTCCCTCTGGTTTTGAAAACAAAAGATGGCTTTATGCAAAATAACTCCACTAGCCATAAGTCTTGCAGAGTACACCCTGTACTCAGCCTTGATTCGTTGATGTTTTCCACAGATGATGCTAATCCAACTGAAGGTGGGTTCTATGTCGAAGTCGACGAGTAGTCGGGGTTCCCGAGCAGCAGCCTACGATCTATGGAAGGGTCGCTACTTTTTTTAAGGCCTCTTAGGCCCTTTGCTAAGTTTTTTGTTTAGAACAACTTGTTTGCTTCCGTTGTTTGATGTAATGATGGGTCAGTGACCCCTGTCTTGTATGACTGGTTTGTACCTCTCTTAAGAGTTTACCTTAATAATGTATGGTTTGTATGTTCTGTAATGTTACCGATCTTTCCCTGTGTGTTTCGGAATTTAGGTTAGGCTTATATCAGATGAGGGTCTAGTATTTGTCTAGCCCTGATCCCGGGTCGTGACATTCGAGGAACACGCCCGATGGCACTGGGCGTTGGTGGAGCCGATGTTGGCGAGCTTGTCAGCCTCTTCATTGCTTTCCCTGCCGACAAGCCGGAGTTCGCACTCGTCGAAGTCTCCTTCGAGTGTGTTGTAGAGCGCACGATATGTGATCATGTTGGCGCTATGAGCATCGCACTCGTTCATCGTCTGCTAGACGACGAGATTGGAGTCACCATAGATGACGAGGTGTGTGGCGCCGCACACCTTGGCCATCTGCATGCCATGCAGGAGTGCCTCGTATTCAGCCTCGTTGTTAGATGCACAGAACTTCATTCGAAGGACGTATTTCATCTTATCCCCTTTAGGGGACGTCAGTATTACTCCGGCTCCTGCTCCAGCCTCGCGTTTGGATCCATCAAAGTGCATTGTCCAGGACTGGGATATATCTGGAGTGTCTGTTAGCTAGAGCTCCATCTAGTGGACGAAAAAGTCAGGGGGCACCTGAGACTTGATGGCGGTGCGCTGCTCATAGATGATGTCCCGAGGGGACAGCTCGATGCCCCACAAGGCTACTCACCCTGTAGCCTCGGGGTTGTTCGGGATGTTTTTCAGTGGTGCATCATTGATGACCACAATATGATGCTCCTGAAAGTAGTGGCACAATCGATGCACCGCCATGAATACGCCGTAGGAGAGCTTTTGGTAGTGGGGATACCTTTGCTTTGTTGGTGTCAATACTTCGCTGAGGTTGTAGACTGGGTGATGTACCCCGCGGGTCTTGCCATCTTCGGGTCATTTGACCACTAGGGCAGTGCTGACCACCTGGTGTGTGGCTGCGATTTTCAGCAGCATGGGATCCCTCTCCTTTGGCGTGACCAGTATTGGAGATGTGTAGAGTAGGTGCTTGAGGTCTTCGAATGCCTCGTCGGCTTATGCCATCCACTCGAACTTCTTGGTTTTGCATAACATCTAATATAACGGGAGAGCCTTCTCGCCCATGCGGCTTATGAACCTGCTGAGCGCCGCGATGTGCCCAGCTAACTGCTGGACCCCTTTTACATTTTTAGGCTTCTCCATGGCTAGTATAGCCCTGATTTTCTTTGGGTTGGCCTAGACGCCTCGCTGGGAGATGAAGTACCCGAGTAGTTGCCCGGATGGGACACCGAAGGCGCACTTGTCAGGGTTCATCTTGATCTTGTATCGATCGAGGTTGTCGAATGTCTCATGGAGATCATCGATGAGTGTTCTAGCCTCCTTGGTCTTGATTACTATGTCGTCGACATAAACTTGGACGTTGCGACCGATATGGCTCTTCAAGCACGCCTGCATGCACCTTTTGTAGGTGGCACATGTGTTCTTTAGCCCGAAGGGCATTGTGTTGTAGCAGAACACCCCGAATGGCATGATGAACGCCGTTTTCTCCCGATCTTCAATCCTTAGTCGAATTTGATTGTATCCTGAGTAGGCGTCGAGGAAGGAGAGTCTCTCGCATCCTGCAGTGGAGTCGATGATTTGATCGATCCGTGGTAAAGGGAAGTGTTCCTTAGGACAGTGCTTCTTAAGCGATGTGAAGTCCACACACATCCGCAGGATGTCCGTGTCCTTCTTAGGGACTAGCATGGCGTTGGCTAGCCAGACGCTTTCCTTTATCTCCCTGATGAAGTTGGCATCAAGGAGTCGATTGACTTTGATGCTGATGGCTTTGGCCCTTTTATCGAACAGTCGATGTAGCGACTGCTTTACCGGTTTAGCATCCGGAAACACATTGAGTGCGTGCTCGCCGAATTCCCTGGGAACTCCTGGCATGTCCGCATGACACCATGCGAAGAATTCCCAGCGCTCACGGAGGAATTCGACGAGCGTGCCTTCCTATGCGGGACTCAGGTTGTTGGCGATCAACCCGTCTTGGAGGGGTCCGTTGGATGAACCTACACCTTTTTAGTGTTAACTGTGGAGTTGAACGACATATCAGGTGTGTTTTAACTGGTGACTGGGGGCAGACTATTGTTTGTGACCTCCTTCAGCCTTGCGAGCTCCTCCTACATGTCGAACGATTGGTAGATTCTATTGAAATCTCTATCGAAGCCGACCTGGTGAAGCTTCCTGGGACGATGATGACATGTAACATCCCAGTATTTAGGACTAAATGAAGGGTAGATTTAAGATTTTGTTCATCTGCATGCATGCATCTGAAAATCCGGGTAAAATTTTCGCCAAATTATAAGACAAGAGTGATCTGAATTCTCTCACTCAGATGAATTAGGTTTAATGTCATCCGAGGTGAGTCGGATGAATTTTTCCATGACCACTATTGATTTAATGAATTATGAAGGGGGAAAATTTGAATTATAAATAATTATTCACAGCAATATAAATACAAGTATTATAAAGAAAAGTAAAGATTATTTAAGACCAAAAATTACATTGTTCTTTTACAATAAAAGAATAAAGGAAAAATTATAATAAACCAATGAAATGAATAAACAAAATGGGAAATGAATTACAACAATGAAACAAATAGAAGTACTCTTTATTAAAAGAATATATATTTATATCACATTATTCTTTTACAATATAGAAATAATAAGAAATGGTTAGAAAAATAATAATAAGATAAACTAATGTAATATAATGTATTTACATTATTTCTAGACAGAAAATAATATTACAAAAGAATAAGAAAACTACAGTAACTTAAATCTAAAATAAAATTCCTATCTAGTCTTGATATTCTTGTATTCCTTATTGGTACATGCAAGTTAGGACAAAAAGGAACAAAGACAGAATAAAGGGATTAGGGGTTAGTGTTAGTACTCTCAGTAGTAATGGTGAGATGCACTATTTTGTCACATCCTAGAGCTTTATTAAGCAGGGGAAAATTTCACCAAAAACAATATCTGTTCTTATCAGTGTATCACTTGTCTCAGCACAACATCATTGACAAAAATGGGGCAGGTTTCACCAAAGCAGTAAGTGGGGAAAATTTCACCTTGTCAAGTAAATAAGAACAGTCAAAAATAGGAAAATGTCATTCCTTTCACTTGATCTGGTCCACACACAGGAGGCAAGCACACAAGCAACTCACACTACACATGAAAATCTTTGTGTTGTCAACACCACAAGAGAGCAGCAAATAGAGACAAAGAACCAGCCATAGCAGAGCTTCTATCATATCCTATCACACACCACCACCAGACTAATAGGTCCTCTACTAGCTCAAGAACACCACAAAGAACATCACTTGTTCTTATCAGTTTTCTCTCAAGAACACACAAGAACGCCACCATAGCAAGAAGAACAAATACACCTAACTCATATCACCCATTCATGCCATCTCTAGACTTCCAGAGTTTATAGTTCAGCACCAAAACCCCATAGTGCACCACCACCACAGCACCAGTACCCTGGTTGCTTGAGGAAGCCATCCAAGAGCACCAGGAGGAGGTCAAGAGCATAAGGAGTAGGCCAAAAGCACAAGAAGCAAGCCAATAGAACAAGGAGGAGCAGATCAAGAATCATCCAGGAACAAGATCCACCAGGAACCACAAGTCACAGCATAGATTCAGCAACAACAAGAGGTTGCACTATTATCAAACATACATAGTATTTATTCCTACCAGTTCCAAGCATGATTTAGTGTAAAATGATCATCTCCTCAGATTTATACTAATGTGGAGTATAAAATCATCATAGGAGTAAAGCATAGTGCCACAACCAGATATACTTCTGTTATCAATTTGACCTCAGACTTTTGCATCATTGGCAAGGGTTAAACTAAATATTGGTCAAATAAATCTATATTAGATCATGTAGTTGATCTAGACCACTGTGCATCCTCCAAGGAGGTACCACAGCATCCAGATCACATACATGGGCCACAAGTATTGTATACAAGATCTAACCAATAGATCCAAGAATTAACTTTGTACAACCTTAAACCAGTTGAATAATTTTACTAAATCCCAAAGGGGCAGGAATCATAATAGTAAGGGTTATCTATAACCCAGACAGACTAATCTTTTGTCAAGTAGCAAAGTGACTGAATTCACATGTAACGTTTGACTTCAATAAGGCCACAAATGGATATATTCAGAGAACTTTCCGTTAACAATATTCTAGTAACACAAAGACCACCACACCCACATCTTTCTAAATTCATCTGCTAGTAAGTAGAGGATTGTATGTACATCATTTTCCTAGACAGTTGTCTATGGATCAATTAGTTGCAAGGATCACCACTCAATCTATATTCCAACATATCACTTAAAGAATACTTATCATTACCAACCACAATCTGGTTTTGCCAACCAAGCCAACAGCAGATCATGCAAACAAGATACACCACTGTGCACATTCCAAAATGGAGGCACCACAATGGCAGTCTTATACACAGAAGCCACTAGAGAGTTTCATCACATTAAATAACCACTCAGAAATTTCAACTAAAATAGATTTATCATTTTTCTAGTATAAGAATCTAGGAATCAAATGTATACATTATTTTACTATCAATAAGGACATGAAGTCAGATCCTTTTCCCAAGTTCCAAATCAGTAGCAAAGTCACAACCATCATTCTAGTGGATCATCAGGCATTGTCCCTAAGAATAAAGTACATATAATTCCACTTCCATCTTTAACAATAATAAAGTTTCAGAAATTCAATTGATCCTGCAAGGCAGTACCATACCAAGCCAAGTATGAGTCTCATAAGGTTCTAATGTATGCTCACAGCAGATCACAGTAGATGAGATAAGCATACAACACAAAATCATATTATCCATTGGATCATATCATTAACAAGGTGGACATGGGTAATACCACTGTTATTCCTAGATAATTCCATAACAAGTTACAACATCAATTCTAGCAGAACATAACTTGTGATGGTGTAAACCACACAAGTAGTGTAGCATCACAGGTTAGATAGCATGTATCCAATGCCAAACAATTCAACAAGCCAACTAGAATAAAACCAATTAATATTGGATCATCTAAACAACCAGCTATACCTCATATAAGAATAAATTCATTATTATATGGTCACAATCCAATACCATCCACTACCTAATTCAAATAGGTAAATTTTCAAGCCAAACCAACTAAGAAAGTTCTATAGCAAAGCTACAGTAATATACACATGAACCGAAGAGAGGAACCCGAATTATGGTTCATACCGTGAGAGAGGGGAGATAGAGAAAACTTACCCGATTGTCCTCGCATATCAAGAAGAGGAAGCAGACGGCGGCAACACAGAGGTGATGGGAGCCAGGGCGGCGGCATGAGGAACACCTAGGGGCATTGCAACCCGCGCCTAGGCCGCAATCAAGACAGCCAGAGGAGAAACATGTCGGTGCTGGACATCACCACACCACCGAAACACTAGCATAGCAACCGGAAAGGTACCGAAGCAAGGCATCACCAGAGAGCCGCAAACCCTAGCCATCAGAGAGGAGAAAGTATGACCAGGGGAAGGCTCGAGCGGTGAATCGAATTGGACCATTCGATGTTGCGTCATCGACTGTGTCAGCAACCATGGCGGTGTCGGCTGGGAATGCCGGAGCTCACCAAAATCGAACTGCAAAGGCGGCGGGTCATCACCATCGTGGATAAGTAGGAGGTTGTGTGAGAGAGGAGAGGGGATCAAATGAATCGGGTTTGACCAACTCGGTCGACACGGTTTAGTAGCTTAGCCCAAATGGGTATTGGGTTGGGTTGAGTATTAGGCCGGGCTGGCCCAAGAACCAAGCCCAATGTATTAAAGGAGAAAAATAAAATTAAGCTAAATATTAAATGACCAAAATACCCTCTGAAAAATTTAAGCTCTAGAAAAATGTAGAAAAATCCTAAAAAATATATTTAATACATGAAAATGTTTACTAAAATAATATCTACCTAAGAAAAATATAATAATACTTATTTAGGGTTAATAAAATACAAATAAATATTAACACCCTTAAATATCTAAATGAAATTTAGTAAATTTAGAAAAATTCCTAAATATAAATAAAAATCACTTTTATGCATAAAAATAAATCTATTATCTCAAAAAAATACTAACTTAAAAATTTTACAAATAAAAATTAAAACAAATATTTAAAGACATTCAATAATTAAGAAATTTTATAAAAAAATATAGATAATGCATAAAAATAAATAAAATTCATTTTTAAGATTCTAAGTAAGTATATTTACTAGGAAAATACTAAGTATATTATTCCAAAAACATTTTAAAGTTCCTAGATCATATATCTTCAATTAACTAAATTATTAAAATGAGATAGTTGTTTTGTTAATTATTTAAAATTATTTCCTAAGTAAAAAATAATCATATCCAAAACACAATCCTTTGAGTAGTCTAAAACCATAATTATAATTTAGGATACAATCCAGGTGTAAACCATCAACTTTATATATTCCTTTAAAATCTTTAACTAACTATAAGTCAAAGAATTATAAAGTTATTTTTGTAAATCATTAACTTATATTAGAAGTAAGTGATCTCAATTCATATATAATCATATTTAGCAAACTTGGTATTCACTAAATAAATTATAAAATAAATTCACCTATTTTTCTTTATATAGTAAAATCTTATAGTTTAATATATAAATATTACACATACTAGATTTAAATCTTTAAAACAAAGTTTCCTAATTATAAGATTTCATCATGATTATGCTTAGGAAAAAACCCTAATAGTTGATAATGCTACAAATGTTATATCTCAACTCCAATTACATTTTTATAGTTTACTTTGGGCTGATATACCTTAAGCTAGATATATAATGACTCAAGATCATTTAAACCTCATTAAAAAACCATAGCTTCAATCCTATTAATCTTTAGATTTGATTAACTTAACATAAATAATATTTTCTTCAAATGTTATTCTTTTTGCCACTTAACATTATACCATTTCTTTTAAGTCATAAGAAATTAAAACATGAACTTTATCGGGATTTCTATTTTCGTGCCCCTAGTTCGTTAGCTGTACTCACTTTTCCCCAGCCACTTAGTTTTTCCTCACTTTTGTCCAGCTCCTATTATGGAACTCTCAAATTGATACGTCGGAAACGTATATATAATTTTTGATGTTCCATGCTTGTTTTGTATCATTTGTCTTATGCTTTGTCTACACATTGAGGTATTTTTATAAACTTTCTGGAACTAACCTATTGACAAGATGCCACAGTGCCAGTTGCATGTTTTCTTCTGTTTTTGGTTCCAAAAAGGCAGAAAATCAATATTCTCGGAATTGGACGGGAGAAAAGCCAAAGTCATTATTTTTACAGAAGCAACACGGAACCACGAAGCGAAGGTGGAGGAGGACACCAGGGTGGCCGCACCCCCTAGGTACGGTCCAGCCCTGGTGGCGCCCACAGGGGGTGTGGGCCCCCTGGACCTCCACCGACCTTGCCTCATGCGCCTATAAGAAATCCCCCGGGAGAAAACCCTAAATCATCCATAAGAAATCCACGAAAACCTCTGTAGCGCCGCCGCCACCAAAGGGGAGATTCGGGGGACAAAAAGTCTCTGTTCCGGCACCCTGTCGGGACGGGGAATTTCCCCCGGAGCCATCTCCATCGATCTCCACCACCATCTCCATCGACGTTGCTGATTCCCATGATGAAGAGGGAGTAGTTCTTCCTCGAGGCTAAGGGCTCTACCGGTAGTTATGTGTTCATCTCTTTCTCTATGCATGATCTTGTTGTGGTCATGAGCTTTGTAATCAAGTAGATATACCTTGATACTCAAGTGCTTCAATAGATCTCTTCTCTCCTCATGTGTGTGAAAGTGACAGCATGCACGCCATGGTGGCTGTAACACCCTCAGAATCGGACCTATGCAAGTTTGAGCAAAATTCGCCAAACCCGCATAGAAACGATTCAAAGGTGCCCACCAGGCACTTTCGTGCGGGTGGAAAACGAAGTAATAACATTACGCAACAGTCCTCGATGGGACCCACAGGACAGATATATATAACAGCGACTCAGAGAGTCAAGAATACAGATATACTATACAAAGATTCAAATCACCTTGAAATAATCGAGAGTCCGACTACGGACAAGATGCAAATGGGGCTAAGAGCCCTGAAGAATAACCAATGGCGTCCATAACCCTGCCCAGGCCAAGCTGGAAGGGTAACCCTGCTAACGGCGTCGACCTCAAAAACCTGCTTAAACAAAAGGGGTGCCGACAAAGGGCAAAGGAAAAAAAGGAGCGTCAGTACTGAGGCCAGTACACGGCGAGGCTAGAATTCGGCGGTCCTCGCCTACATAGGTATGGTGGACTGAAGCGGCAGCGGCAGCATGCACTAAACAACCTATAGAGACTCGATACAACTGGCGGATATCAGAGAGGGATAAGAGTGACCTAACCGGATCCAACCTGAAGCTATCACCAAACAAACCCATCCTGGTGTTTCCCCCTCGAGACCAAACAAGGAAGTCAACCGAGGAACTCACACAGTTGGCAATTTTACTTATTCAGTTATAGTTGCGGCACTTTACTAGTCAGGTTTAGATAATCGTCCTGATAAAGTAAACAGTGGGCACTTTTAGTTAACCATTCCGTGATAGTTGCAACAATTACTAATCAGGTACAGATAGCATGAGATAAACCCAAAACCCAGCAGTTGTTGGTACTTTTATTCGGCCATTCCGTTGTAGTTGCAATACTTACTAGTCAGGTACAATGGTCGCAAGCGACAACTCAAACAAGCAATTGTGGGCAGTATTAATTAGACATTCCATTATAGTGAAGCTGATTACTAGTCATTATAAAGTCAAATTTATAGCAATAAACTTTAGTTATGCTTGTCTATGATCGAGATACTGTGCTCCAAGTCGTCCATATCCGCGGACACGGCTTTCAGAAAGTTTTACCCGGCCGGGGTGCACCAATAGCAACACACACTCGATCAACCTCGGAAAAACCAAATCAAAACCCAACGAGGCCTTCACGACAAAGCAATCACAGGATTCAGAAATATTTCAGGGGGCCACCCCATTAAGCTACCCGCAACGAAGTAAGCTAGCTCCGAGACGGACTCAAGGTCTGGGTAGACGGCTGTCAACGACTGGGAACCCCAAACGGGGCTTGTCGACACCGCGGAATCATGTCCCGATCCTAAACAGTACAGTGTGCAGTACCTCGCACAATCGTAAATAAAGCAGTAAAACATGGCATAAGTACAGGATAGTAATAAAGCCCCAAACTAGTTCGTGGCCCCAAGAAATAATACGGAATCAAGCTCTGGCTCAGGGGGGTCCCATATACCTCCCGGATGTGGATAGCGCGATAAATCAAGGAACAGGTATCAAGTACTCGGGGTCTTACGGGACACAAGTGGGCGTTCGGAAACCAAATATTATCTATCACCCACCGATGCCTCTGCTTATTTCAATTTTAGTTGTTAAACAGGAATTAAAGTGAACAATAAGTAAAACTATGATCATCTCCAACATCAACATGCGGCAATACATCAACAACTGTGGCACTTGACGACACGCAACAGCACTTGAGCAAGCGACTACGACGCGCAAGTCCAACTATCTACCAAACAACAGGTAATAGGATGTGTCTGAGGCAATATAGGGCTGCAAGGGATATCACGGGTACGGAAAACTAGAGCATCACAACACAGATAGCAATAGATCAACATGAGGGAAGTAAATACTATAAAAGTAAGATAGGTAGAAAGGGGGAAATGCTCGCCTGAAAACATTGCCGAAGGTTCAACCGAAGATCGGGGCGAAGCTCACATCAACTCAACGGCCTTATCCGCGAAGAAGCAAAACACTAGCAGAAAACCGGCTGCACTATTTAATACAACGGCAGAAGATCGGCATGATGCATGTATGATGCATGGCATGGCAAAGGTGCGGTGCAATTAGGTCAAGTTAAGTGGAACCGGGGTCCCGACAATTAATTAAATGGTTCAAGTTATTTAGAAACCCCCGCAATTTAAATGTGGTTTTAACATGGCCAAAATATAGTACCGGTTCGCTACATCAATTTAAATGAGGCCAATATGAGACTAGATTTGCCCGCATATGGGCCCCATATTTATTATTAGGTGAATCGGCATAAGGCCCCCAAACCACAGATATGCATGCGGGTATGACAATTCAATATGCACAAGTTGTTATTATGTTATAAAATAGGGTTTCGGGAAGGGGTTCACACATGAGGGGGTCGCGACGAACTTGGGGTTCCGGGGTTCGGGGTCAGGGTCCAGGGTTCGACGGCCTTGGCGGGATCGTTCTCGGACTCCGGGGGTTAGGGTCTTGGCGGATCCGGGTTCTCGGGGCATGTTGTCGGTCATGGCGTTCGGGACGAAGCACTTGTCGCGCATGTGGCCTTAGGGTTCGATGACGATGATCTTGTCGCTTGGTATCCGTGTGGGAGAACTCGAGGTCGATGGCGAACTCGCCCGGTACCGGGGTGTTCGGAGTTCATGGCGCGATACCGGGTACGGGATCGGTCTTCGGATCGGGTTCGTGTGGGGATCTTGGCATTTGGGGGTTCCATCGAATCTGTGGCGCGTCCGTGATGCAGCTCTTGTGGGTCCCTGTTGGAGGACTTCGGGGACGGTCTTGGTACAACACACACAAACACCAACGCATACACGCAGGAGCACCACGCAGGGCTGGACGGGGCGATGAACATTGCAGGGCGGCGGGCCCACGCGCTGGAGGCGGGACGCGAAGCGGTGCCGTGACTCGGGGCGAGCTTGGCGGACGCTGAGGAGGCCGGCGGCGGTAGGCGGCGGGGCGGGCACGGCGATGGCGGGCTCGCCCGGGGGCTCTGGCAGCAGGGGCGGCCCGAGGAGGTCGCCGGCGACGGGCATGGCGGACACGGGGCGGCGCGCGGGCTTGAGCGGGAGCCGCGCGGAGGGCGGGCGCCGGCTCGGGGGCGAGGATGGCGAGCTCGAGGGCGGGGCCGCGGCGCGAGGCGCAGCACAGAGCGGCGGAGGACGCGGCGGCGCTCGCGCGGCGAGGGGGCGAGGCAGAGGCGAGTCGCCGGCGGCGAAGGGCGAGCAGGGGCCGGCGGGGAGAGCCTCGCGTGGGGGAGGTCCGGCGCGCGCGGGAGCTCGCAGGGGCGGGGCGGGGAGCAGACGCCGGAGGCGGCTCAGGCGGTTGGCGGCGGAGGGCTGCGCGCGGAAGGAGCCTGGGGAGGTGGAGGAGGGGCGGGCTGGAGCTCGGGGGGGGGGGGGGGGAGGCGCGTGCTGGCGGCTTGCAGGCGGCGCTGGAGGGGCCGGAGGGGGAGGGAGAAGGCGCGCGCGGCGAGGGCGGGCCAGCGAGCGCGGAGGCCTGCCGGCGGCGGGTGGAGGGCGGCAGAGGGAAGGCGGTGGACGGGGGCGAGCGGGGAGGGAGAGGAGAGAGGTAGGTGGGCGCGGGCGTGCGTGGTTGCTGTGGGGGTGGGGTGTTGTGTGGGGACAGGGGGACGGGAGTGGGTCCCGCGCGGGCAGGTGTGTGTGCGTGTGGGTCGTGTGGGCTGGGTGAGAGTGGGGTGTTGTGTGGTTGGGGAGCTGAGTGGAGGGAGGGATGAGAGGGGGTTGGACAAGTGGCAGGATAGGATTGGAGGGGGGAGAGGGAGAGGGTGAGGTGGCACATGTTGATTGGCCAGGGTGAGGTGGAGGCTGGGTGTGGGTAGATAGGTGGGTGGCTTTAGGAATTAGATGGGGCAGATAGGTGGACCGATTTAAAAACAGGGGTGGTCGTTCGGGTCTACTCGGCCCGTTCGACTGCCCCTACTAAAATAAATAATATTTGATTTACTTTAATTGGACCATTTGCAAACCGATAGCAACAAAACAAAATTTCTCCGGAGCCCCGGGTTTCCGGTGTTTGAATAAGATGGGCGTTTAGAAAACAAATACGGTTTTGCAAACATAGTTTTATGCAAACAATGCATGATGAAGACGATGCAATGCACAAATTCAACGCGATTTTCTAGTAGTGGTTTTGCGGGATGCCACAATTCGACACCACTAACAAAGGATCTCGCCCTCGAGATCCGCCTCATGGTACCGGAAAGAAGGTCGGCGGTCTGATCCTTCGCGCTTCGTGTATATCCTCGCGACACCACTAACAGGAGGTCGTTGTCCGTGATCGTCGAGAGAACACTCCGGAAACAAAAGGTCGAAGGTAGAGGTATCAACAATTAAGCCACCCCTAACTTCCGTGGATGGAGTAAAACTGCTGGATCCACTGATTCGATGTACAAGAGCGAATGATAAGAGTAGTCGGATGGTGATCAGTCCATCGCGCACCCAAACCATTACTCCGCACAAGAATAAGCGGATTATGCAATCAACTCTCGGAATCAGACTGAAGATCTCGACAAGCGAGGTGCGGAACAACGGAGTGATGCAGACTCTGCATCGGATCTGGCGTAGATGATGTCGTCGCGTCGGAAAACACCGGAAAGCACAAACAAGGAACAAAGAATGATACCACAGCAGACGGATTCATCAGGCAGCTTGAACACCGGACAGTGGAACACCGTTATCAAAGAGGAAGCGAAACCCTGAAGGTACGACGGAAACCCAACCACGAGAAATCCTGGGCTCGAAGAGAGAGAAAAGAGTGGATTCAAAACACGTAGGGATAAGAAGAGAGCAGCAGAGGGGTAAGGAGTAAAATCAGACCTAATCAGAGCTATCCAACCGATTTTGAAAAATAGTTTTGACACTCTACTTCGGCCGTTAGCTAGGTTATCCTACAGGCTGGACTTGTGGGGTATCGTAACTGCTGTGCTCTGATACCACTCTGTAACACCCTCAGAATCGGACCTATGCAAGTTTGAGCAAAATTCGCCAAACCCGCATAGAAACGATTCAAAGGTGCCCACCAGGCACTTTCGTGCGGGTGGAAAACGAAGTAATAACATTACGCAACAGTCCTCGATGGGACCCACGGGACAGATATATATAACAGCGACTCAGAGAGTCAAGAATACAGATATACTATACAAAGATTCAAATCACCTTGAAATAATCGAGAGTCCGACTACGGACAAGATGCAAATGGGGCTAAGAGCCCTGAAGAATAACCAATGGCGTCCATAACCCTGCCCAGGCCAAGCCGGAAGGGTAACCCTGCTAACGGCGTCGACCTCAAAAACCTGCGTAAACAAAAGGGGTGCCGACAAAGGGCAAAGGAAAAGAAGGAGCGTCAGTACTGAGGCCAGTACACGGCGAGGCTAGAATTCGGCGGTCCTCGCCTACATAGGTATGGTGGACTGAAGCGGCAGCGGCAGCATGCACTAAACAGCCTATAGAGACTCGATACAACTGGCGGATATCAGAGAGGGATAAGAGTGACCTAACCGGATCCAACCTGAAACTATCACCAAACAAACCCATCCTGGTGTTTCCCCCTCGGGACCAAACGAGGAAGTCAACCGAGGAACTCACACAGTTGGCAATTTTACTTATTCAGTTATAGTTGCGGCACTTTACTAGTCAGGTTTAGATAATCGTCCTGATAAAGTAAACAGTGGGCACTTTTAGTTAACCATTCCGTGATAGTTGCAACAATTACTAATCAGGTACAGATAGCATGAGATAAACCCAAAACCCAGCAGTTGTTGGTACTTTTATTCGGCCATTCCGTTGTAGTTGCAATACTTACTAGTCAGGTACAATGGTCGCAAGCGACAACTCAAACAAGCAATTGTGGGCAGTATTAATTAGACATTCCATTATAGTGAAGCTGATTACTAGTCATTATAAAGTCAAATTTATAGCAATAAACTTTAGTTATGCTTGTCTATGATCGAGATACTGTGCTCCAAGTCGTCCATATCCGCGGACACGGCTTTCAGAAAGTTTTACCCGGCCGGGGTGCACCAATAGCAACACACACTCGATCAACCTCGGAAAAACCAAATCAAAACCCAACGAGGCCTTCACGACAAAGCAATCACAGGATTCAGAAATATTTCAGGGGGCCACCCCATTAAGCTACCCGCAACGAAGTAAGCTAGCTCCGAGACGGACTCAAGGTCTGGGTAGACGGCTGTGAACGACTGGGAACCCCAAACGGGGCTTGTCGACACCGCGGAATCGTGTCCCGATCCTAAACAGTACAGTGTGCAGTACCTCGCACAATCGTAAATAAAGCAGTAAAACATGGCATAAGTACAGGATAGTAATAAAGCCCCAAACTAGTTCGTGGCCCCAAGAAATAAGACGGAATCAAGCTCTGGCTCAGGGGGGTCCCATATACCTCCCGGATGTGGATAGCGCGATAAATCAAGGAACAGGTATCAAGTACTCGGGGTCTTACGGGACACAAGTGGGCGTTCGGAAACCAAATATTATCTATCACCCACCGATGCCTCTGCTTATTTCAATTTTAGTTGTTAAACAGGAATTAAAGTGAACAATAAGTAAAACTATGATCATCTCCAACATCAACATGCGGCAATACATCAACAACTGTGGCACTTGACGACACGCAACAGCACTTGAGCAAGCGACTACGACGCGCAAGTCCAACTATCTACCAAACAACAGGTAATAGGATGTGTCCGAGGCAATATAGGGCTGCAAGGGATATCACGGGTACGGAAAACTAGAGCATCGCAACACAGATAGCAATAGATCAACAGGAGGGAAGTAAATACTATAAAAGTAAGATAGGTAGAAAGGGGGAGATGCTCGCCTGAAAACATTGCCGAAGGTTCAACCGAAGATCGGGGCGAAGCTCACATCAACTCAACGGCCTTATCCGCGAAGAAGCAAAACACTAGCAGAAAACCGGCTGCACTATTTAATACAACGACAGAAGATCGTCATGATGCATGTATGATGCATGGCATGGCAAAGGTGCGGTGCAATTAGGTCAAGTTAAGTGGAACCGGGGTCCCGACAATTAATTAAATGGTTCAAGTTATTTAGAAACCCCCGCAATTTAAATGTGGTTTTAACATGGCCAAAATATAGTACCGGTTTGCTACATCAATTTAAATGAGGCCAATATGAGACTAGATTTGCCCGCATATGGGCCCCATATTTATTATTAGGTGAATCGGCATAAGGCCCCCAAACCACAGATATGCATGCGGGTATGACAATTCAATATGCACAAGTTGTTATTATGTTATAAAATAGGGTTTCGGGAAGGGGTTCACACATGAGGGGGTCGCGACGAACTTGGGGTTCCGGGGTTCGGGGTCAGGGTCCAGGGTTCGACGGCCTTGGCGGGATCGTTCTCGGACTCCGGGGGTTAGGGTCTTGGCGGATCCGGGTTCTCGGGGCATGTTGTCGGTCATGGCGTTCGGGACGAAGCACTTGTCGCGCATGTGGCCTTAGGGTTCGATGACGATGATCTTGTCGCTTGGTATCCGTGTGGGAGAACTCGAGGTCGATGGCGAACTCGCCCGGTACCGGGGTGTTCGGAGTTCATGGCGCGATACCGGGTACGGGATCGGTCTTCGGATCGTGTTCGTGTGGGGATCTTGGCATTTGGGGGTTCCACCGAATCCGTGGCGCGTCCGTGATGCAGCTCTTGTGGGTCCCTGTTGGAGGACTTTGGGGACGGTCTTGGTACAACACACACAAACACCAACGCATACACGCAGGAGCACCACGCAGGGCTGGACGGGGCGATGAACATTGCAGGGCGGCGGGCCCACGCGCTGGAGGCGGGACGCGAGGCGGTGCCGTGACTCGGGGCGAGCTTGGCGGACGCTGAGGAGGCCGGCGGCGGTAGGCGGCGGGGCGGGCACGGCAATGGCGGGCTCGCCCGGGGGCTCTGGCAGCAGGGGCGGCCCGAGGAGGTCGCCGGCGACGGGCATGGCGGACACGGGGCGGCGCGCGGGCTTGAGCGGGAGCCGCGCGGAGGGCGGGCGCCGGCTCGGGGGCGAGGATGGCGAGCTCGAGGGCGGGGCCGCGGCGCGAGGCGCAGCACAGAGCGGCGGAGGACGCGGCGGCGCTCGCGCGGCGAGGGGGCGAGGCAGAGGCGAGTCGCCGGTGGCGAAGGGCGAGCAGGGGCCGGCGGGGAGAGCCTCGCGTGGGGGAGGTCCGGCGCGCGCGGGAGCTCGCAGGGGCGGGGCGGGGAGCAGACGCCGGAGGCGGCTCAGGCGGTTGGCGGCGGAGGGCTGCGCGCGGAAGGAGCCTGGGGAGGTGGAGGAGGGGCGGGCTGGAGCTCGGGGGGGGGGGGGGGGGAGGCGCGTGCTGGCGGCTTGCAGGCGGCGCTGGAGGGGCCGGAGGGGGAGGGAGAAGGCGCGCGCGGCGAGGGCGGGCCAGCGAGCGCGGAGGCCTGCCGGCGGCGGGTGGAGGGCGGCAGAGGGAAGGCGGTGGACGGGGGCGAGCGGGGAGGGAGAGGAGAGAGGTAGGTGGGCGCGGGCGTGCGTGGTTGCTGTGGGGGTGGGGTGTTGTGTGGGGACAGTGGGACGGGAGTGGGTCCCGCGCGGGCAGGTGTGTGTGCGTGTGGGTCGTGTGGGCTGGGTGAGAGTGGGGTGTTGTGTGGTTGGGGAGCTGAGTGGAGGGAGGGATGAGAGGGGGTTGGACAAGTGGCAGGATAGGATTGGAGGGGGGAGAGGGAGAGGGTGAGGTGGCACATGTTGATTGGCCAGGGTGAGGTGGAGGCTGGGTGTGGGTAGATAGGTGGGTGGCTTTAGGAATTAGATGGGGCAGATAGGTGGACCGATTTAAAAACAGGGGTGGTCGTTCGGGTCTACTCGGCCCGTTCGACTGCCCCTACTAAAATAAATAATATTTGATTTACTTTAATTGGACCATTTGCAAACCGATAGCAACAAAACAAAATTTCTCCGGAGCCCCGGGTTTCCGGTGTTTGAATAAGATGGGCGTTTAGAAAACAAATACGGTTTTGCAAACATAGTTTTATGCAAACAATGCATGATGAAGACGATGCAATGCACAAATTCAACGCGATTTTCTAGTAGTGGTTTTGCGGGATGCCACAGTGGCACTTAGGCTTGAGTCTACATAAATATTCATCGTGCTTTAATAGATCTATGCTTTTCCCCACGTGTGTGACAGTGATAGCGTTCGCGCCGTGTGTGGCACTTAAGCTAGATTACATATATATTCATGAGTTATATTTGGAGTTGGATGTCTTTATGAAATTGTGGTGTTTGTTGGAACCGTCTAACACTCAAGGTGACAGTGTGGGGTTATCTAGATTGGGGAAGGCGGACTTTGATGTGTGCTGTTATAGCCCTACCATGGATTAGAGTGTCCAACCAGAGAGTAGTTAAGAGTAGTATCATTAAGAGAAGATATTTATATGAGAGAGTGTTCACTAGTGAAAGTATGATCCCTAGGCCTTGTTTCTAAACATTGAAACACCATTTGCATCTAGATCTGTTGCATGTTTGCTTCCTTTATTCTTTATCTCACTGTTAAACTCTTTTCTAGCACCGTTACCACTTGTATTTTACCATCTCTTCGCCGAACTAGTGCACCTATACACCCGACAAGTGTATTGGGTGTGTTGGGGACACAAGCGACTTCTTGTATCTTGATTGCAGGGTTTCTTGAGAGGGATATCTTTGACCACTTCCTCCTTGAGTTCGATAAACCTTGGGTAATCCACTTAAGGGAAACTTGTTGCTGTTCTACAAACCTCTACACTTGGAGGCCCAACACCTGTCTACAAGAATATAAGTGTGTGGACATCAAGCTATTTTCTGGTGCCATTGCCGGGGAGGAAAGGTAAAAGGCACTCACACATGTTACCCCACGGCAACAGCAAGCCAGAAAGAGATTTTCTGGCGCCGTTGCCGGGAAGGTAAGGTAAAAGGTACTCACATCCTCCGGTGTGAGTGCTTGAAGTTATTTCCTTTAGATTCTGCATTTTTGTCTTTTTGTTTCTTGTTTTTCACTAGTTAGGCTTAATGGAAAACACCAAAAAAAATTAGAGAGCTTTATAGTATTTATCTTGAGTTAGGACATGAAGTGTTTAAAGAGAAAATTAAAAAAAACTATGGAACTTTATTTGCATGCTAACAGCAATGTTATTAGTATGAATTCTTTGGATACCATTATTGCTAATGCTATGGAAAAGTCTAAGCTTGGGGAAGCTAGTTTTGATGAAAATGATCTTTTTAGTCCCCCAAGCACGGAGGAGAAAATTTACTTTGATGATACTTTACCTCCAATGTATGATGAATACAATGATGAGTATGATATTTTCAGTCCACCTACTATTGAGGAGAAAGTTAATTGTGATTACAATCTGCCTCCTATATTTGATGATTATGGTGATGAGAATAATAATGATAGCTATTTTGTTGAATTTTCTCCCACTACAATTAATAAGAATGCCTTTGCTTATGTGGAGAGTAATAATTATTATATGCATGTGGCTCATGATAAGAGTGTTTATGTGATAGTTATATTGTTAAGTTTATTCATGATGCTACTGAAAGTTATTATGATAGAGGGAAACATGGTCTTATGCATCTCAAAAATATTAAGTTTCCCCTCTTAATGTTGAAAGTCTTGAAGTTGCACTTGTTTTGCTTTCCTATGCTTGTTTCTTTGTGCTCTAATGACTTATTTATTTACAAGATTCCTATGCATAGGAAGTGGGTTAGACTTAAATGTGTTTTGAATTTTCTTGTTGATGCTCTCTTTTACTTCAATTCATATTTATTATGTGAGCATCTTCTCAAACTATCAAGCCTAACTTAAAGGCGTTAAAGAAAAGTACTTGTTGGGAGATAACCCAAGAGTTTTCTTGAGTCTTGTAAGTTATTACTTCAGTAATTACCTCTCCTTATCCTTTTTGTTTGCCTTTTGTGCCAAGAATGACCTCTAATGAGAGGGAAGTAAGATTTGGGGAGTTGTTGTCCCGAAACAGATTTCTGTCCTCCACCATAAAACTTCGTGAGGAATATCTATAAGTAGGATTGAGCGGATATTTTGCGAATAAATCCCCAGTATGTTTGCCAACTTTAGTTAGTTCAACACTTTTTTATTTGAGCAACAGAAGGTCTTCGAAAAATCGGTTTCTACCTGTTGGTCTGTTTTGACAGATTTCTGCCATTATTTGCATTTGCTTCTTATATTCCTTTTTGGGTTCTTTTTGGGAAATTGAACTTTTTAGGGAATTGTTACAGTAGCTTGTGTTTTTAGTGAAAGTTTTGTTGTTCTAAAACCAAAACCCAAGGGTCTATTATCTTTTGAATACACTAATGTTGCTAATGAAGATTAGGTGAAGTTTTGTATGAAGGAAAATTTTTAGGTGTAGAGAAAGAATGATGTAATGAGATGAAGAATGGACAAAAGCTCAAGCTTGGGGATGACAACCCGTGTCACCCCAAGAAATATTCAAGAGTTACAAGCATCAAAGCTTGGGTATGCCCAAGGCATCCCCTTCTTCATCAATAAAAATCTCAGGTCTTTCTAGACACTTCATTTTTATTGTTTCATGCATAGTTGTGTTGTTCTTGGAGCGTCTTAGTTTTTGTTTTTTAGTTTTCGTTTGCTTAGTTTGATTGAATAAGTTGGTTGGAGCTCATCACACTTATTTTGGAGAGAGACACACTCTGTTTTCATTGCCTAGAACACTCTAGTTTTCATTCTTATTGTCTTATGAGTGTTCTCTTTTGCTAGCACTGTGTTTAGACTTAGTTTTCTTGTGCTTTCTGCTTAGAACTTTTTAGTTCTTGTTTGTGTATTTGTGAGACAATATCACTGATCTTTGTTGATTATTATCTTTGTGAGTTGTTTCAAATAAGTTGATTGGTGTTGGAAAAAGAGTAGGGAGCTTCATGCTTAAGTGGTACAAAAGGGAGCTTGTTTTAACTGTGGCTTAGACTCTATCATGTCATGCTATATGTTGTTTTGACCTTATGCTTTGTGATTATTGCTGTAGCATGACTTGTTCCAAACAATTATGATTGCTTAATTTGCCTTGAAAGATTCATGCGTTGTTTTAACTTACAAAAGCATAGTATTATGGTATTCTCCTTTGATGATTTGTTTGGGTTGACTTGGCACATGCTCACACCATGTTATTACTATGAACAAGTCACCATAGCCTCTATGATCATTTAGTCCTTGACTTGTAGTACCACTTTATGCTTTGATTAGTAATGTTTTGTCGCTCTGCATGATTATGTCCATTATTGCTCTCTTCGTTGGTCGCTCCCAGTCTTTTGCTAGCCTCCACTTGTATGAGTAAGCTTTGCTCATGCATCCAACTCCCAAGAAACCAAGCTATTCCAAAGTGTCCACTATAAACTCATATGCATGGTGTGTTACACCATTCCAAGTATATTCTTGTTTTCATCTATCTTCCAATTAAAAAGTATTTTGTTATGTGAAAACTTAGTGATTAAAGCTCTCATGAACTTGATGGCACACTTTATATTTCTTGCCCCTAATAAACTTGGACCATTGTGTTATCTATGTTGTATATGCTTGCACTTATACGTTGGAATTAGAAGAACCGTGCTGTCACGGGGAACGCTTTCAACATTGCACTTGTACTTTATACATAGTTGATATCATGCTCTTTTCTCTATGGATGTCGCCGGTGTGAAATAAAGAGGGAGCTTATAAGTCCATGGAGTTATGTATGTGTGTTAGAGAAACGCCTGGGCCGCTAGCCTAATCCATGCCTAATCATGGTGGAAACTTGCAGCATCACCATAATGACATCTATGAAGCTTTATTCTTATAAAAAAGAGACATATTGAAAAGAGGAAAGAGAGAAAAAAGCACCATTTTCCCATGGTAAATAATGAGATTGCTGAGATGCTCATTGTCTGCTTGCCTTGTCATTTTGGTTATGGGATAGCTCATGTACCATGTGCAAGGGGTACCCTATTGTCGGTTCTTTATGATACAGATGTACTTACTATGACAAGAACTTACAGGTGAATAAAGTTGAGTAGCATGAGGAGCGGCCCTCGTATTCAAGGGACATGAGATTGCCAACTTATACTTTGTCAAGCATATACTCCATCTTTGTTCACTTTAACCTTAATCACTTCAAGATGCTTATTATAGGGGCAATGAGAGCTGAAAGCTAACAAGTACCATAATTTTTGGAAGATCTTTATGAAACTTGAAATCACTGCTTCCCTTTGAAGGGCACTTATTCCACTTTTATATTGAGTCTCCACCTTCTACCTTTAGGCACCAGTTAAGAGAGCATAGTTGTCGTTCTTAGTTCTATGTGCATTGTCCCAAAACTTATTGATTGATGCATATTGTTGATATTAGTTGTTCTTGTGCTATTTGTATCTAGTCAGTCTTATGAACTTTGAAGGTGTCCTTTGCATCTATCTGCTACTCCATGAGGGACAAGCCGAATGCCACTATGTTATGTTTTCTATATGTGAAACAAACAAACGTTTTTCGATGCATGTTATTCATGATATTTGTTTGTAGCCTTTCATGTTGCATGCATGGTCACTTTGTCTTACTGTTATAACTCCATCTTTCATGCACATGTTTAGAGTTCTTTGATCCCAGCTTTCAATGCTTGCAAATACTTTGATCTTGGTTTTGACGGTGCATGTCACCACAAAAATTATTATTTTTATCACTTACCTACTCGAGGACGAGCAGGAGTTAAGCTTGGGGATGCTTGATACGTCGGAAACGTATCTATAATTTTTGATGTTCCATGCTTGTTTTGTATCATTTGTCTTATGCTTTATCGACACTTTGAGGTATTTTTATACACTTTTTAGAACTAACCTATGCACAAGATGCCACAGTGCCAGTTGTAGGGTTTCGTAGCATGGAAAACAAAAATTTTCTATCGCATACAAACCAACAAGCCAAGATCTATCTACTAGATTGTAGCAACGAGTCGATGGAATAACTTACCCTCGAAGATTCCAAAGTGTTTAACGAGAGCAGATTCTCGTGGGTGATGTAGTCGTACTCTTTCCGATCTCAAGATCGCGTAGACGATCCTTCCGGCGCTGCGTTCCGGCAGCGCTCCCGCAGTCGGTCACACGTTCGGTACTCGACGAAGACCTTCCTCTCCCTTGTTCCAGCAGGCAGCGGAGGTTGTAGCACTCTCCTCGCGATTCCGGCAGCACAACGGCGTGGTACCGGAAGTAGAGGGGAGATCCCGCAGGGCTTCACCTTAAGCCGGTGCGAGTGTGGTGGAGTATGAGAGAGGCTATTAGTGGTCTAGTAATTAGACACACCAATTAGAAGGCTCTAAACCAATTAGAATGCTCTAAACCGAAGGCTAAAGCAATTAGAAGCTCTAAACCGAAACGGCTCTAAACCGGAGGTAAAAGATAGGAACTTGTGTGTAGAGGAGGAGGCCCTGCCCCTCCTTTTATAGGTGGAGGGGCTGGCGCGCCAGGGAAGGGGAGGGGAGTCCCTCCCCAACTCGGCCTAGGCTGGCCGCCGGCTTGGAGGAGAGGGACTCCTCCTCCAAGTTGGTTTCAACCTCCTCTTGCTTGTTTCCCACAGTTTCTTGTTTTAGCCGTTTGACTTTCGAACTGGACATTTGACTTTTCTGTTTTAGGATTCAATTTAATCCTTTATTTGGAACAGCAAGAACACTTAGTACATGATGCAATCATTCCAATATGTAATGACACATTCATGTACCCCTTCCCCCCGGAGTGCCGGACATTCCAGAACCTTCTAGAACATTCCCGATGAAAACACCGGAATCATTCCCGAACTCCAAAACGGGACTTTCCTTATATGAATCTTATTCTCCGGAGCATTCCGGATCACCTCGTGATATCCCGGATCCCATCCGAGACTCCGAACAACATTCGGTCTCTTTCTCATAATACCATAACTACTCAAACAACGTCGAATCCTTAAGTGTGTCTCCCTACGGTTCGTGAATTATGCGGACATGATCAAGACACTTCTCCGAACAATAACCAATAGAGGAATCTGGAAATTCATATGGCTCCCACATATTTCTACGATTACTTTGCGATCGAATGAACCACTTACATACGATACCAATTTCCCTTTGTCTCACGATAGTTTACTTATCCGAGGTTATGATCGTCGGTATCTCTGCATACCTAGTTCAACCTCGTTACCGATAAGTACTCTTTTCTCGTTCCCGTGATATGTGATCCCTTGTGAGCCAGTCACATGCTTGCAAGCTAATTGGATGACATTACACCGAGAGGGCCCAGAGTATATCTATCCGTCATATGGATGGACAAATCCCACTCTTGATCCATGTGTTTCAACCAATACTTTCCGAACACTCAATGCCACCTTTATAGCCACCCAGTTACGGTGTGGTGTTTGATGTCATCAAAGCATCCATCCGGCAAAGGTGATATGCATGATCTCATGGTCGAAGGAATTAGGTTACTATGTATCAGAAAGCATATAGCAATTGAACTATTTAAAATGACTTGATCTTTATGCTACGCTTATCTATAGGAGTATGTCCATCACATCATTCTCCTAATGATATGACCCTGTTGTTAATAACATCTCTATGTTCATGATCAGGAAACCATGATCATATATTAACCAACAAGCTAGTTTAACAAGAGGATTTACTAGGGACTCTTATCTTAGTTTACAAATCACACAAGTATTAATGTTTCCGGTTAATACAATTATAGCATGGTATGTAAACATTTATCATAAGTATGAAGATATGATAATAACCCAATTTATTATTGCCTCTTGGGCATATCTCCAACAGTCTCCCACTTGCACTAGAGTCAATAATATAGTTTCAAACCTTTGTGTATTCAACACCTATGGCTTTCCGGTGTTGTATGTACACGATTGCTAGTGGTCAACTGATCTCCGGATCTGACACTTCCAGGTCCGTGTGTAATTGCATGTCTTTGCGTCTCTACGCATCACTCATTCTCTAATGAGATGGCTTTGTATAAATTTGGTCTTTCGGTGTGACCTTTAGCTCTTTGGGGTTAAAACATGTTGATAATATTGTCGCACAATATATCTTCATAGTATTATCCCACTGTGAACTACACCTAGTTTGATAACAAACTTCTTGACACAAATGCCCTCTTTTGCTGCTAAAATAGCAGTCATATACTTAGCCTTTTGTTGTAGTATCTATCACAATGTCTTAACTTTGGAACTCATCCAAATCCATTATGGAACTCACTTTCCATTATATTGTGCCACCCTTAGTTTAGATTGAGATAAAATAAATTTTTACTTTGTGACAAAGCTAGTATCAATGTAGTACTTTTACAATGAACTAACCATCTATTTGTCACTTCTACAAATATTATACTCTTAGTTCTTCCAAAAGATCATAAGAATATCCTTACTATTGTCCAATGATCATCTTACGAATCATTCTGGTATATGCTCACAACTTTTAGAGCATAGGACATATCTGGATTTGTACATATCACAGTATGATTGATATAAATACCCTTTGTGATTTCATACATCAAGTATCAATCTATACTTGATTATTTGCTTCACTTTACCAAATGTCAATACACTTGAATATATCATCAACATTGAACTCATTCAATCCTTTCTGTGCGACAAGAAACTTTCTTGCAGTTTCTATATTGAACTCATTCAATATCTCGTCTATGTACTTCTGGCACAACCATATTAGCGTCTATTGATGCCTAATATTTGGGTTTTGCCTAAGTCTTTCATCGAGATGAAATTCTTATCTTGTGTTAATAAAAAGATACATCACTTCCAATTAACAATATGTATCCTACATAATGTATTAGAAATATGTCTTAGCGCTCCCACTTAATTTCTTGCAAATGCAAGCATCTTCATTGTCTCTGATGAATTTAAATTCTTTTAACAATTTCATCATTGTGAAGATTCCAACTCCACGATGCTCACTTCAACCATTGAAGTTTGCATATGCTTTTAGCATCCTTTGAATTAACAAAACCCTATGGACCGTGTTAAGCACATGTCCTAGGTAACGATTCTTTTAGAAGAACTTGTTTTGTTTATTCAACTACCATATAACAAAATTATATGTAGTGGTTGCTACATTTATCCGTCTAGACTAAATATCGCTATGAAAGATCAAATCTTGTCATAGTCAACCCTTTGAACATTGTTGTGAACTCTTTCCCAACATGTCGACTATTTAATAGATGTGAAACATCCATGTCTATTTCTTTATAGATCCAAACACAACTGTAAGGTCTTATACCTTTCTCGAGGGTCCTTCAAATTCAAAACTTGATTTCTCGTGTATGGAACTATCACGGATTTTATGGCTTCAAGCCATTTGACGGAGTCAGGGCCCATCATCGCTTCTTTGCATGTAGTCGGTTCATTATTCTCAAATAATGATTCAACCCTCAAATCTTGGTATTTGATTGTTTATCCGACCTACTTGTTTCAATAGAAACTTAGATCTCCATGACCACAACCTTTGAGGTACGTGAGCCATGAGTATTGTTGCTGCCTCCGGAACACTTTTTGGTGCTGCGCAACTCTGCACATATAGCTAAGGTTCTTTTAACCTTATCAAAGTTCTATTGTCCTCCCACTTAACTTTTCACGAAAATTCCTTCCCAAAGAAACTTGACGTTCTAAGTGACAAACACTTTTGTCTCTGGTGTTATGGAGGAATACTCAACAGTTATACAAAGACAGGTTCATCCGTCTTTGGTTGCACACATCTTTCTTATGCATAGCAAACCAATGTTTAAGAAAGGACAACTTGGTTTTTATCCCAAACCATAACATATGGTGTCATTTCAACGGATTAGGATGGAGCTCTTTCCAGTGGAAAAACGGTAGTCTCTCAAGCTTTTAATCTTTAAAATATAATGGCAGTTTTCTGAATTACACCTTTGATCTTACCATGTCAAACAAGGTTTAATTACATACCTCGAACACTCCATACTCTTATGGTGTTTCGGGAAATGCAAATCCACGGAATGGTTCCTTAAATCTTAGGTATTATGCTAAACTTGTAACTCAAATATCTTCCTTTATGATCTTATCATAAACTATTTATATTCTTGTTACAATGATTTTGCACTTCATCTTGAAAGTCCTTGAACTTTTCAAATGTTTCATACTTCATCCTTATTAAGTAAATATACATATATTCACTCAAATTTTTGGAGAAAGCATATGAAGTTGAAATCCATCGCTCTTTACTACACATAATGGACTTCGTACAACAATATGTACAAGTTCCAATAAGATAGTCATTCGTTCCCTTTTGGCCTATGAACGAAGTTTTAATTATCTCTTAGGAAAGTTTCACAAGCGTCATGTGATCAAAATCAAAAGACTCCAAAATTCCATCCTCATGGAGTTTCTTCATGTTTTCTTTCCAATATAATTTAAACGGCGATGTCACTTCCTAAGTGATCTTTCAATCAACTTGTCTTTCGACATTTTTAGCACTAGTTTTATGGATGTGATTTCTCCAACGAGATTTGTGAATCATCCATCTTTTATGGATTACGGCAATTTATTTGAACAACCCTTTTGTTCTCATAATACCTGATAAAACAAATCTTGAAGGCAAGCTTTGATGTTTAACGAGCAACATAATAATCCTTTATTTGTTCTCGATGAACATCATCACATATTCTTTTGCTAGTTACTTAGGCCATTGTAGTTCATGAATTGTGTTGTTTCGTATGAAGATTCACACCAACAAATTCAGTATCAAATACTTAATAACCACATTGTTTAATAAGCAAAGAATATAGCCATAACATGTATATCATCTATATACTTAAACTGAACAATTCTAGTCTTTTCTTTTCTGCCATATATTTATGAGATTCTCTTTCAGTATTTCCTTTTCTGTTTGAAAGAATCTATCAACATCAACAGTGGAGTCATATATATGACACATAATCCAAAGCGTGTATAATTAAATACCAATGTCTTTGGATTTGCACTTTGAAGTAGATCACCATCATCAAATGTTTGGTGTTCTTTCAAATTCCTTTATTTAGTAATATCTTGGTGTAGTAAACATTTTACCTACATCAAATATTCATCCTTATCATGGAATCGTCCATGATCAAACTACCTTTAGCTTATAACGATGAATTACGAGTATAATATTGCTATCCAAAACCTTTTGGAGGATTAGGACAACAAGTGTCTACAACCCTTTGCAAATTATCATCAAAATATGAGAACATGAACTTTGCCATATTATACTCTATCATGTTGCAACCAAAACTTCGTTTCAGATATCACAATATCTTCCACACATCATGGTTTCTGAAACAACTCTTTTAGATCCTAGATAACCTTGATATTAATACAATCCTTTGAATATCAAGAATCATGGAGACAAACATGATACTCATACACTAACACTTGGAATTGTCACTCTTGTTTTAATACCAATTATTAAACTTCATGGAGTAACCGGAACTTACTGAAAGTTTGCAATAGGACTTTTAAACTTTAGATTAACACTTCAAAACAATACGATACCAGTTCGTAAAGTAACTAACCAGAATTCTATAGTTCTATCATCTCAATTATAACTAAGCGTAAGGTGGTAAACGGATGCCAATGACTACAACAACTATGCAAATTCACTTTGATTTAGTTTATGATAAATTGAGTTCTAATTAATAATTAAATTAATCTAGGTGAACTCCCACTCAAAACAATATCCCTCACATTGTTTTAGTGATCACACGAACCAAATCCACCACATCAAAACCGATCATCACGAGAGTTGACATAGCTTCAATGGCGAACAATCAACATGTTCATCATATCTCCTATATGACTCATGCTTTACCTTTCGGTAATCCGTGTTCCTGAGGCCATGTCTGTACATGCTAGGCTCGTCAAGATCAAACCTTAGCTTCCGCATGAGCAAATCTGGCTTGCCCATGTTGTATACACTTGCAGAATCTAACACACCCGATCATCACGTGGTGCTTCGAAACAACAAGCTTTAGCAACGGTGCTAACTAAGGGTGAACACTTTATGACTTGAAATTTATGTGCATGAGGGATCATCTTATAATGCTACCGTCGTCTACTAAGCAATACAAGATGCATACAGGATTAACATCACATGCATTTCATAATATGTGATATGATATGGCCTTTTTCCATTGTGCTTCCGATCTCCATCTTCTAGCACGAACATGATCTCCATCATCACCGACATTGCATCAAGGTCAATGACGCTGCTCCATGGTTGTCGTCCACCGGCTTCAACTATTACAACTACTTTGAATAGACACGCGGGTCTTAACAGAAATTAAAGACAACCATATGGCTCCTGTCGGTTGCCGACTTACAATAAGGAACATTGCATACATCATATATAATCACAATCATGGCCATATCACATCACTGCACACCCCTGCAAAACAAAGTTAGACGCCTCTATTTTCTTTGCATATTTTACGTGGTTTGGGGCTTTCAATAAGTGTCGTTCTAACTTACGAACAAGAACCACAACATTGATACTAGTATTGTTAATCACCCGTTGTAAATTGGATCTTAACTATGCTAGGAGAAACAGGCACCCGCAAAGCCACTTATGCAATACAAGTTGCATGTCAAGCGTGGAGCAAGTCTCATGAACGATGTCATGTAAGGTTAGCCCGGGCCGCTTCATCCCAACATACCGCAAGATGCAAAGTACACAAGAAGCAATCGACAATAAAAGCATCAACGCCCACAACGACCATTGTGTTCTACTCGTGCAACAGATCTACATATAGACACGGCTCTGATACCACTGTAGGGTTTCGTAGCATGGAAAACAAAAAATTTCTATCGCATACAAACCAACAAGCCAAGATCTATCTACTAGATTGTAGCAACGAGTCGATGGAATAACTTACCCTCGAAGATTCCAAAGTGTTTAACGAGAGCAGATTCTCGTGGGTGATGTAGTCGTACTCTTTCCGATCTCAAGATCGCCTAGACGATCCTTCCGGCGCTGCGTTCCGGCAGCGCTCCCGCAGTCGGTCACACGTTCGGTACTCGACGAAGACCTTCCTCTCCCTTGTTCCAGCAGGCAGCGGAGGTTGTAGCACTCTCCTCGCGATTCCGGCAGCACAACAGCGTGGTACCGGAAGTAGAGGGGAGATCCCGCAGGGCTTCGCCTTAAGCCGGTGCGAGTATGGTGGAGTATGAGAGAGGCTATTAGTGGTCTAGTAATTAGACACACCAATTAGAAGGCTCTAAACCAATTAGAAGGCTCTAAACCAAAGGCTAAAGCAATTAGAAGCTCTAAACCGAAACGGCTCTAAACCGGAGGTAGAAGATAGGAACTTGTGTGTAGAGGAGGAGGCCCTGCCCCTCCTTTTATAGGTGGAGGGGCTGGCGCGCCAGGGAAGGGGAGGGGAGTCCCTCCCCAACTCGGCCTAGGCTGGCCGCCGGCTTGGAGGAGAGGGACTCCTCCTCCAAGTTGGTTTCAACCTCCTCTTGCTTGTTTCCCACAGTTTCTTGTTTTAGCCGTTTGACTTTCAAACTGGACATTTGACTTTTCTGTTTTAGGATTCAATTTAATCCTTTATTTGGAACAGCAAGAACACTTAGTACATGATACAATCATTCCAATATGTAATGACACATTCATGTACCCCTTCCCCCCTGGAGTGCCGGACATTCCGGAACCTTCTAGAACATTCCCGATGAAAACACCAGAATCATTCCCGAACTCCAAAACGGGACTTTCCTTATATGAATCTTATTCTCCGGACCATTCCGGATCACCTCGTGATATCCCGGATCCCATCCGAGACTCCGAACAACATTCGGTCTCTTTCTCATAATACCATAACTACTCAAACAACGTCGAATCCTTAAGTGTGTCTCCCTACGGTTCGTGAATTATGCGGACATGATCGAGACACTTCTCCGAACAATAACCAATAGAGGAATCTGGAAATTCATATGGCTCCCACATATTTCTACGATTACTTTGCGATCGAATGAACCACTTACATACGATACCAATTTCCCTTTGTCTCACGATAGTTTACTTATCCGAGGTTATGATCGTCGGTATCTCTGCATACCTAGTTCAACCTCGTTACCGATAAGTACTCTTTTCTCGTTCCCGTGATATGTGATCCCTTGTGAGCCAGTCACATGCTTGCAAGCTAATTGGATGACATTACACCGAGAGGGCCCAGAGTATATCTATCCGTCATATGGATGGACAAATCCCACTCTTGATCCATGTGTTTCAACCAATACTTTCCGAACACTCAATGCCACCTTTATAGCCACCCAGTTACGGTGTGGTGTTTGATGTCATCAAAGCATCCATCCGGCAAAGGTGATATGCATGATCTCATGGTCGAAGGAATTAGGTTACTATGTATCAGAAAGCATATAGCAATTGAACTATTTAAAATGACTTGATCTTTATGCTACGCTTATCTATAGGAGTATGTCCATCACATCATTCTCCTAATGATATGACCCTGTTGTTAATAACATCTCTATGTTCATGATCAGGAAACCATGATCATATATTAACCAACAAGCTAGTTTAACAAGAGGCTTTACTAGGGACTCTTATTTTAGTTTACAAATCACACAAGTATTAATGTTTCCGGTTAATACAATTATAGCATGGTATGTAAACATTTATCATAAGTATGAAGATATGATAATAACCCACTTTATTATTGCCTCTTGGGCATATCTCCAACACCAGTTGCCTGTTTTCTTCTGTCTTTGGTTCTAGAAAAGGCAGAAAATCAATATTCTCGGTATTGGACGGGACAAAAGCCAAAGTCATTATTTTTTTCCGGAGCAACACGGAACCAAGAAGCAGAGGTGGAGGAGGACACCAGGGTGGCCGCACCCCTAGGCGCGGGCCAGTCCTGGTGGCGCCCACAGGGGGTGTGTGCCCCTGTAACTCCACCGACCTTGCCTCCTGCGCCTATAAGAAGCCCCCAGGGAGAAAACCCTAAATCATCCAGAAGAAATCCACGAAAACCTCCGTAGCGCCGCCGCCACCAAAGGGGAGATTCAGGGGACAGAAAGTCTCTGGTCCGGCACCCTGCCGAGACGTGGAATTGCTCCCGAAGCCATCTCCGTCAATCTCCACCACCATCTCCATCGCCGTTGTTGATTCCCATGATGAGGAGGGAGTAGTTCTTCCTCGAGGCTAAGGGATCTACCGGTAGCTATGTGTTCATCTCTTTCTCTATGCATGATCTTGTTGTGGTCATGAGCTTTGTAATGAAGTAGATCTACCTTGCTACTAGAGTGCTTCAATAGATCTCTGCTCTCCCCATGTGTGTGAAAGTGACAGCGTGCACGCCATGGTGGCACTTAGGCTTGAGTATACATAAATACTCATCGTGCTTTAATAGATCTATGCTTTTCCCCACATGTGTGACAGTGACAGTGTGCGCGCCGTGTGTGGCACTTAAGCTAGATTACATATATATTCATGAGTTATATTTGGAGTTGGATGTCTTTATGAAATTGTGGTGTTTGTTGGAACCGTCAAGCGCTCAAGGTGACATTGTGGGGTTATCTAGATTGGGGAAGGCGGACTTTGAGGTGTGTTGTTATAGCCCTACCATGGATTACAGTGTCCAACTGAAGAGTAGTTAAGAGTAGTATCATTAAGAGAAGATATTTATATGAGAGAGTATTCACTTGTGAAAGTATGATCCCTAGGCCTTGTTTCTAAACATTGACACACCGTTTGCATCTTGATATGTTGCATGTTTGCTTGCTTTAGTCTTTACCTCACCGTCAAGCTCTTTTCTAGCACTGTTACCACTTGTATTTCACTATTTCTTTGCCGAACTAGTGCACCTATACACCTGAAAAGTGTATTTGGTGTGTTGGGGACACAAGAGACTTCTTGTATCTTGATTGTAGGGTTTCTTGAGAGGGATATCTTTGACCACTTCCTCCCTGAGTTCAATAAACCTTAGGTAATCCACTTAAGGGAAACTTGCTGCTATTCTACAAACCTCTGCACTTGGAGGCCCAACAACTGTCTATAAGAATATAAGTGCGTGGACATCACACACCGGTCTGAAACTCGCTCTCTGTTGGGTCCCGTTAGTGGACCCTCGCTATTACGTGCTGACAAGTGGGGCCGCATTCAGTGGGTCCCATAGTGGACCCTCGCCGTTACGTGCTGACAAGTAGGACCCACCCTCGTTGCGTGATGACAGGTGGGGCCACATTCAGTCGGGTCCCGTAGTAGGAACCCCATGGTGTGGGGCCGACTTGTTGGGAAAGCGTTTTGGGGGATGTGGTGTGGGACCATGTGGGGTACGTATGGTTGTTACGTGCACCCTGTCGCCTAAATTGGAAGATTTATTTTTTGTTATTTTTATGATTGGCCTTTTTAAGAGCGCATTTTCACTTTTATGTCGCTAAGATTTGTTATTTTTTCCCAAAAAGGCAGCGAATCTAGAGCAGCTTCTCTCTTCATTCATGGTTCCTTTTGGCCCTCGTATTTTCCCAATCCGTTAGCAAATCTAACCAGCACCATAAATATGTAGATAAACAGGGCAGATGTAGATAAAGCACCTAATAATCCGTAGGCCTTCACGTCCTCGACATGCATCACGAGGGAGTTGAAGTCAGTGGCGAGGCTCCTGGTGCAGAAGGGGCACCTGTAGACGTCACCAGCAAAGAAGCCGTTGAATTGGCCGGACTTCATATTCCTCAGCACCTGACGAGTCTTGGTGTCCATGGACTCGTCATGGTTGCAGACGTCGCTGCTATCCACCTATTACAAAAAACAGTAGCATGCAATAAGGACATGATTGAGATACCGTGATTATCGGGATTGATTACTTGCATAAATTAACCGATTGAGATCCCCTGATTATTCTCAATCCCCAAATCTCAAACCAAATCGAATACTGATCCCAACTAGGGGCATTCATCGAAATACAAGATAGCATCCAACGATGGGAATGGGGGAAGAACAACCGAAGGGGAGAAAACCCTAGTTACCTCTGACCATGGGTCGGCTAAGCTGGTGTCGAAGGGGTTCTCTGGCCTGATGTAATCGTTGTCCCCGTAGGGGTCCCAGCCGTGCGGGATCTGCAGGAGAACAACGGGGGCCTGTACAGGGACGGGGGCCTCCTCGCCGGCGGCTACGGCGGAAGCGGGGACGGGGTTCTGGACGGGGATGGTGGCTGCCTTCAATGCCTCGACGGGAGCCAGTACGGGGACGGGGGCCTCCTCATAGGCCGCCTTGGAGGCGACAATGGCCACCACGCCGTTCTTCTCCATCACCAGCGTGGTTGGGGTTTTCTTACGGGTTTGCAGAAGGTGATGGGACAGTGGAGATGGTTGCGTGAGTGAGTGAGCGAGTGAGTGATGAGTGAGAGTGAGGGGGGCTCTATAAAGGTGAAGGGAGGAGACGTTTCGTTGCACCACCATGCACCGCGTAACCGCGTGCGCTACTGCACTGTGCACGGCCACACGCGTCCGCTGCCGCCCCGTGCACCGCAACATGCGTGCCGCGCGTCACGTTTCCCCCATCGTGTCTAACCTTGGCCACTTAGTTGTGCTCAGTTATTCCCTCGAGTGTAGCACTGGCAGTTTGGTTGTACTTAGTTTTGCCCTCCAGTACTAACACTGTCGTGTACAATATACTCACTTTTACCCTCCAGTGGATGGTCGAAAGAGTGTCAACGAATGGGTTTTAGCTAGCTAACTGAGTCATTTTATGCACAACAAATTCAAAAAGATCAAAACATAGTGGCATCTACCCAGGTAGTCTTATTATGTGACCTGCCACTATAATAAATGTATATAAATCAGGTTTTAACCAAAATCACCACTTCTCAAATCACCTACAATCTATGAAGGTTCATGGCTTTCTACTGAAGCCTCTCCCCAAAACATAATTTGTCTGAATGAGTCAATAATTGTCAAACTGATGTATATTTGAATTTCAAATAGTTTGATGTGTGACAATATGTATTTTATTGTATAAAAGAAGAATTTTCCATTTTATTAATCTATTTTTGTTTTATATTTAAACCCCCTTGTCAGTTTTGCCCTTGGTTTTTAAGTTTTACTCAGTTTTCTCCTCCCTCTTAGTGACAAACACTAACACCTATGCTCATCTTGGCTGCTACGCTCTGATTGATCGAGACAGTTGTCACGCGGATCGTACCCACCAACCGTTGATCCTCGGATTGATCCTATGTGATCTAGCGGACAGGATAACCCCTGTATCTATCGGGGGACACCCTCTGTCGATGCAAAATAACGATTTTGCCACCAATGCTTTAACTCCATAAACAAATGATTTTGAATATAATTTGATGGGAAAGTGTTCAAAGGTGTATAATTTTTGCATTATATTTCACTCCATGTCCTAACTGTGATTTCAAAGAGTTCAAAGGTGTATAATTTTTGTCATATGCAAGTTTATGTATTACATCCCTATATTATATGAAAAAGATAATCTCTCAAGATTTTCTTAGCACATCATTATCACATATTAAGTGCAATTTCATAGTGTTCAAAGGTAAACACCCTTTTCCTTTACATTAAGAGTTGTATAATTTTTCAATTTGAAAGTGTTCAAGAGTAGTGTCAATTATAAACACTCTTTTACATTAAGAGTTGTATAATTTTTCAATTTTAGAGTGTTCAATAGTAGTGTCAATTATAAACACTCTTTTACATTAAGAGTTGTATAATTTTTCAATTTGAAAGTGTTCAAGATTAGTGTCAATTATAAAAACTCTTTTACATTAAGAATTGTATAATTTTTTTAAATTTCAAAGTGTTCAAGGGTTGTGTCAATTATAAACATTCTTTTACATTAAGAGTTGTATATATTTTTTAATTTGAAAGTGTTTAAGAGTTGTGTCAATTATAAACACTCTTTTGCCTTAAGAGTTGAATATATTTTTTAATTTGAAAGTGTTCAAGAGTAGTGTCAATTATAAACACTCTTTTACATTAAGAGTTGTATAATTTTTTCAATTTGAAAGTGTTCAAGAGTTGTGTCAATTATAAACACTCTTTTACATTGAGATTTGTATGGTTTTTTTAAATTTGAAAGTGTTCAAGAGTTGTGTCAATTATAAACACTCTTTTACATTAAGAGTTGTATAATTTTTTTAAAATTTGAAAGTGTTCAAGAGTTTTCTCAATTATAAACACTCTTTTACATTAAGAGTTGTATATATTTTTAATTTGAAGTGTTCAAGAGCTGTGTCAATTATAAACACTCTTGTACATTAAGAGTTGTATAAATTTTTTTAATTTGAAAGTGAATCGCTAGTCGTGCGAGAGTTGTGTCAATTATAGTTTTAGACCGCGCGAGAGTTTCATAATTATAAACACTCTTGCAAACCAACTGAATCGCCACTTCTCCAGGGAAATTTACAATAGATTTTAGGGAGATTTTATCTATCTCTGAGAGTTATGGAGGTTGAAACCACCGCTGGGAAGTAAAATCCAGAGAGATATTGTACACAACCACGAATTACTCCAACACTGGATCAATCCTATTCAAAAATCAAGGCAGTTAGTTGAGCACCAGCGATTCGCGTTCAAATACTGCCAAAAATCAATCCACAAAAGGGAAACGATGCTTACCCAAATGGAATCCATGCGTTAGATCCCTGTGATTCCACCCAATCTTCTTCGTGCTCGACGGGGATGGACGATGCACCAGCCGGCATTGCATACTGTTCCGCGAAAGGGGTAGATCTAGCATGGGCGGGAGCGGAGCCGGAGGTGGAGTGGGCTCCACGGCTAGGGGGAGGGGCGGCTCTGGGGCCAAGGACGACATAAGGTAGGAGGACACGACGGCGGGGCAACGGAGCGGCGGTGTGGGAGCTAATCTAGGCTCGGGGGGGAAGCGAATGCTTTGGGTGAGCGAGAATGGCCGGTCCGACGTATCTCCATGCGGCCCCACTCTTCACCACATATGCAAGACCCGTCCCAACGCGGCCCCACCCTTCACCACGTATGCAGGACCCGTCCCAACGGGGCCCCATCGGCCAGGCATGTAACGGTCGAGGCCTCGTAACATAACGCTCAACGCCCGACCAGCCCCAACGCGGTCCCACCAGTCAGCACATAACGGTCAAGCCTTTGACCTGACGGCATCCCTCTGTCCGAGCGCCTACGAGCGCCCACGAGGATTTCTTAACATGGCGAGGGGAAAAGTGAGGAAAAGTTAAGCGTCTGGGGAAAAGTGAATACAACTAACGAACCAAGGGCACGAAAATGGAAATCCCAACTTTATAATAATTACATGATACCACTCAATCTTAGAATTGTATTATGATTGTACCTTACCTTCATGTCTTATATGTTTATCTTAAAATCTTTGCAACGAAACTCCTTTGTGAAGTATATTTGAAGATAAATTAAATCCTAAACAAATCCTCTAAAACCAACTCACATGTAATGTTGGGGAATTAATTGGGTATTATACAACATGCATCTCATTACTTATTCATAACAGCATATTGCTTCTCTAAACATTGTCCTTACCGGGCAATGATGGTATTTTGTAGAACCCAACGTACAGGGTCAAGTCGAGAAATTCGACTACAATAATTCCTATATCAAGGCAAGTTCACACTTGCTCATGCCGTTTGATTATTTTCTGTAAAGTATTTGCAAATCCAGTGTTGTCATCACCTGCATTTCAAAAGGGTCAGAAAACACTATTTTCATAATAATATGATTATAGGTTATCTACCATGAGGTAATAACCTACTATGAAAGTTCCGGTGGTAAAGGAACATATTATCTAGGACTTAACAACCAATGTCGGCAGTGATTCTTGCGCCGTATATTACGCGTTAACCATGAGATTTGGAATGGGACGGAGATGTCAGCTGGATAGGCTCCCTTTCGCATGCCTCGGACACTGTTCTGGGCATTTTGTAAGTTGCAGATCATAGGTATAGCTGTTTTATACAGGGAACTGTGGATCTAGGCTTACAAAATACAGATTTCTAGTGTTAATGGTTGTTGTGTGTATCATACTAAGGTATAGTTGTTTTATACGGGAAAAGTCTACCTTGAGTCTGGGCATACAACAATTGCGTTGTATGTGGGGTCGCAGAGAAGGACAGTGATTGTCTTGGATCTTAGTCTGTGCCTCATACCAAGGAAGTGTGAAGGGGAATGCGCGCCCGGATGTGCAACAAAGCTAAGATCTCTCATGGGTAAAGCAACGCAGCTCTGCAGAGTGTAAGAACTGTAACTTGTTACTCCCTGTTCCGGGAAGGAGCTGCGAACGCTGCAGGAATGGAACTCGAAGAAAGTTTTGGTAACCTGTGAAGGCCGACGGGCATAGCTTTTCAGAATAAAAGCAAACTTCGAAGAAATGTTTACGAAAACCTGCATTTCCTACGACCTATGGTCTATGGTTGCATATATAGTGCATCAAACACTCGTTTTTAGTGAACTTGCTAAGTACGCTTGTACTCAACTTCTCTTCTTAACCCTTGCTAGATTCTAAAGACATTAAAGGTCAGGAAGAGGAAATACTGTATCCAATTGAAGACCAAGAAGAATTCCGCTATGAAGAATCGGAAGTATCCGGAAGTGTCGAAGGGGACAATTACGAAAGCATCTATGGAATGGAGACCAAAGTATCTGAAGTGTAGATGTATCATATATAGTGATCAAGTCCAGTAGCATAGATATCTATCCTCTATGCATATCAATCTCGTATAAACCTTAAAGTTTAGTTTTCTTCTTTATCTTGTTCTTAGAGTTATTATAGTTTAGTCCCGAGTCATCGGGATACCTCTATGGACCTAAGAGGATCTCAAAGTTGTTGTTTAATTTCTGGATGTATTAACAATAATGTATGCTTGTGGACCCGATTTGTTTCTGTTGTATCACTCCGAGGATGTAATATTTATGGAATGGTGTTCCGTGAGTGTTATGTCCATGACTATAGTATAAAACAACATGAAGTGGTATGCTGGCTCACCACATGACACCATTGGGTCCTATCATCTTAAGTAGAAGGTATGTGTAATGAACCCAAGCCGTTCATGCCTGAAGTTGTTAGGTTTGCCGAAGATGACGTCAAGCCATATCTTGCCCAAGGGGTATATGCCCTTCCCTGGGACGATGTCGTGGAACGTTGTGTCTGACGCCTCTAGGCTGCATAGCAGGATCCACATATCTGTGAGTGTGCTGGTGAACATCAGGTTGATGCCGCTACCGCCGTCCATAAAGACACGGCTCATATCGAATCCTCCAGTATGGGCCTCGAGCACCAGGGTAGAGTGACCTGGGCGAGGTATCTCGCACGGGTGATCCGAACGATCGAATGTGATGCATGACTCCGAGCCGCTAAGGTACTCAGGTATGGCTGGCGGAGACGTGACGGCCATGTTAACCTGGCGGGTGATCTTCTTATGCACCATGTTGGTTGGACGCCCCTTTTGTATCATTAGGGATCCCAGCGGTGGCAGGAACGCATCTGCTCTGTTATTCTGGGATGGCGCAGCTGCAGGGAGTGCGGGTGCTCCGGGTGGCGGAGGTGGAGCGCCATGTGCGATAGCTTCTAGGGCAGGGCCGAATCCTGCACCGCTTGGCGACGCATCTGGGTGAAGCCCTCGTGGAGTTTCTGGAATTCCCTACAGTCCTTGAGCATGTCGCTAGCCTTCCTCTTACCATCCTTCTTGTCGATGTATAAGTGGGTGGTGCAGGGACCCGACAGCTTTTCGAATGCGGATGGCCCATCATCACGGTTATGGCGCTGCCATGTTTGTGTGGGTCTCCATCATTTGCGGCAATAGGCGTAGCCAGTTGCGACCATATCGACCTCTTCACGGTTGTCGTAGACTTGTGTTCTTCTTTTTCCACAGCGGTCTCACCTGCGGCCAATGTCATCTTTGTCATCCGAACGTGCTCGGTTGATGGCATCCTTGCCATCAACCCAGTGATTGGCAATGTCCATCAGATGATCGATGGTGTTGGGCTTGACACGTCCGAGCTCTTCCTTGAATTCACGGCGCATGATATTGTCATTGAAGGCATCAATTGCCCTTTCCTCCGAGATGTTCGTGGCAGTGTTTTTGATAATGGACCAGCGCAGTATGTAGGAGTGGATAGACTCGTTGGACCAGTAGTAGTAGGCGCGTAGCTCCTCGATTGAATACGGTCTCTTGCTGGTGCCTTTGAAGTTGTGGATGAAACTATATGCTAGCTCTTCCCAGCTGCGGATGGGGCCAGAAGGGAGGCTATTGAGCCAGGCTCTGGCTGCACCCGTCAGCTGCAGCTTAAGGCATTGCATGGCCCTTTTTTTGGCTCCCACCATGGAGCTTGACTGGCGATAGGTGGTAATCGAGCCAGATCTTCGGCTCCTGTGCGCCGTCGAATTTCTGGTTGTCCGAAGGGAGCTTGAAGTTCTTGGGCATCCGCGATTGCTGTACGGCCCTGCTAAAGCACCTGGTGCCGCACAACTCCCCATCCTTGTCTTCAGACTCAGTGGAGCACGCGCGCTTTGCACGTGACTTGTCGATCTTGCACTGCGTGAGCTCGCTACGAGCATTGTAGTTGCTGCTCCTGCCCCATGGGCTGCGGCGGTGCCACGGCAGGTCATGCGCTTCTTCCTCGGATGAGGGTGTGCGGCTTCGAGTGAATTTTACCGCGCCTTTTTCTTTGGCTCCACGGCTATTTCATCGTGGAGCGCACTTCGACGAGTCCGAGACCTGCAAGCACAGATTTGTGGATTGCATTTCGTGGGTCTCCCGCCGGTGGCGGGTTGGATGCGAGGTAGGTGGTGGCTGTGAAGGGTTTCGCAGCATAGTAAATCAAAAAAATTCTACGGATGCGAACGGGAAAGCCAAGATCAAATCTAGGAGATGCAATCAACGAGAGGGATAGATGAGATCTTCATACCCTTGAAGAAATCGCACAGCGGAACGTTCAACAGAACGTGGTTGATGTAGTCGTACTAGCCTTCTCCTCCTCGCGATCCGATCTGATCCAACGCCGCAAGTGGCAACGCCTCCGAGAGATGCACACGTATGGCACCGCGATGTCTCCTCCTTCCTCGGTCCAGCAAGTGGGGTGGAGAGATAGATTGGATCTACAGCACGACGGCGTGGTGCAAAGGTGGAGAGTTTCTGCGGCAGGGCTTCGCCTACGCGCAGTCGGGAGAGAGAGAGAGATCTGGAGGGCAGCAGGTAGGCGGCTAGGGTTCAAGGAGGGGTGGGAGGAGGGTGCACCCCTGCCCTCTTTATATAGAGGGCTGGCCGACCCCCTTGCCCCTCCTCCAAGCCCTAGGGCCGGCGGCCACAAGGGTGGAGTGGGGGGCAAGTCTCCCCCCTTCTAGAAGATCCCCTAGGGTTTTGGCCGGCTGGGCCTATGGGGCCTTGTGACCCTGGCCCATGCGGCCAGGGCACTCCCTCGTAGGCCCACACCCCCCTCCAACAAGTGGGGCCACGTTGGTCCCACTCTAGAAGCTTCTAGAACCTTCTGATACAATACCGAACATTCCGAAACAATTCCGAAATCGAAAAACTGCTTTCCTTTATATGAATCTTATTCTTCGGACCATTCCAGAACCTCTGATGATGTCCTGGATCTCATCCGAGACTCCGAACAAAAACTCATAAACCAATTATCCATTCTATCCTAGTGTCGAGGACGTTAAGTGTGTGACCCTACGGGTTCGAGAATATGCAGACATGATCTTCTATCAATAATCAACAGCGGGATCTGGGAACCCATATTGACCCCCACATATTCATCAATGATCATATCGGATGAACCACGATGCCAGGATTCAATTAATCCCATATTTATATTCCCTTCGTCACGCGATATTTTACTTGCCCGAGATTCGATCGTTGGTATCGGCATACCTAGTTCAATCTTGTTCACAACAAGTACTTTACTCGTTCCGTAATCCGATATCACTTTGTGATTAACTCCTTAACCATGTGCTTGCATGCGGTGTTGATATCGATTACTAGCCTGAAGTATATCTCTCCGACTTGGGAGGGACAAATCCCATCTCGATACATACAACCCAACAAGTACTTTCCGATCACCTGAGAGACACCTTTATGATCACCCTCTCATAGGATGACGTTTTATGACCTCAAAGATTTCTTCCGATACCAGGGAGTTGCATTATCTCATGGTCTAAGGAATACAATATTTGACATAATGAACACGATGAAACGATCTAATTGCTCTGCTTGATTTGGGTCTGTCCATCATATCATTCTCCCAATGATATGGTCTCATTATTAATCGACAAATCATGTCTATGGTTAGGAAACCTTAACCATCATTAATCAATGATATAGTCCATAGAGGCGTACTAGGGACACGGTGTTGCTCATAAACCACACAAGTATCAAAGTTTCCGTTTAATACAATTCTAGCATGGAATATAAACTTTATCATGAACAAGAATTATAATAATAACATCTTTATTATTGCCTCTAGGGCATAATTCCAACAGTCTCCCACTTGCACTAGAGTTAATAATCTAGTTTACATCTGGCAACAATCTAACACCCATGGCATTAAGGTGTTGATCATGTTTTGCTCGTGGAAGAGGTTTAGTCAACGGATCTGCGACATTCAGATCCGTATGTACTTTGCTAATCTTCATATCTCCATCTGTTATATAATCTTGAATTATATGAAACCGGCGGTTGATGTGCTTGGTCTTTGGATGATATCTTGGTTCCTTAGCCTGTGCTATGGCGCCAGTGTTGTCACACAATATCTCCTGTGGGTCCAAGGCACTTTGAACCACACCAAGCTCGGTGACAAAGTTCCTGATCCAAACTCCTTCACTTGACGCTTCTGCAATATCCATGTATTCCGATTCTATTGTAGATCCCACTATCACGCTTTGCTTGCAGCTTCTCCAGCTCACAACTCCTCCATTCAAAATATAAATGTATCCTATCTAAGATTTAGAATCATCCGGGTCGGTGTCGAAACTAGCGTCGATGTAAGCTTTTACGACGAGCTGCTCATCACCTCCATAGACCAAGAACATTTCTTTAGTCCTATTTAAATACTTTAGGATGTTCTTTACGGCTGTCCAGTGTTCCACTCCTGGATCACTTTGGTATCTGCTCGTCAAACTAAGAGCATTGGACACATCCGGTCTAGCACACAGCATGGCATACATGATAGAACCTATGGCCGAGGCATAAGGCACTTTGCTCATAGCTTCTCTATCATTTACCGTAGCTAGACACTGAGCCTTGCTCAATATCTTACCTGACAACATGGGCACTGAACCTTTCTTTGCCTTATCCATTCTGAACCTTTTCAGAACTTTTTCTAGGTATGTACTTTGGCTTAAAGCTATTAGGCGTCTTTGTCTATCTCTATAGATTTTGATGCCTAATATATAAGCAGCTTCTCCTAGGTATTTCATTGAAAAAAATTATTCAAATAACTCTTCACTTCGTTAAGCATACCAATGTCATTTCCAATGATCAATATGTCATCCACATATAGTACTAAAAATGTCACTGAGCTCCCACTCACTTTCTTGTAGATACAAGCTTCGTAGCAATTTGGTACAAATCCAAAGCTCTTGATCACTTGATCAAAACGAAGGTTCCAACTCCGAGATGCTTGCTTCAGTCCATAAATGGAACGCTGAATTTTGCACACCTTATCAGCATCCTTAGGATCGACAAAACCTTCGGGTTGCATCATATACAACTCTTCATCAATGTTGCCATTGAGGAATGCAGTCTTGACATCCATCTGCCATATTTCATAATCATGAAACGCAGCAATTGCTAATAAAATCCGAATGGACTTAAACATCGCTACGGGAGAGAAAGTCTCATCGTAGTCAAGACCTTGAACTTGTCGAAAACCTTTCGCGACAAGCCGTGCTTTATAGACAGTAACATTACCATCTGCGTCCGTTTTCCTTTTGAAAATCCATTTGCACTCAACGTCCTTTAGGTCGCTAGGAGGGTCCACCAAAGTCCATACTTGGTTTTCGCTCATGGATCCCAATTCGGATTTCATGGCCTCTAGCCATTTCTCAGAGTCTGGGCTCATCATTGCTTCCTCATAGTTCGCAGGTTCACTGTTGTCTACCAACAAGACAGTTAAGATAGGGTTACCGTACCACTAAGGAGGGGCACGTGACCTTGTTGACCTGCGACGTTCAGTAGTAGCATCGTCTGAAGCTTCATGATCCTCGTCATTAGCTTCCTCTATTGTTGGTGCAGACGGCACTGGAACAATTTTAGGTGCTGTGCTACTCTCCAACTCAAGAGAAGGTTCAATAACCTCGTCTAGCTCTACTTTCCTCCCACTCACTTCTTTCGAGAGAAACTCCTTCTCAAGAAAGGATATGTTCTTTACGACAAACACTTTGCCTTCGGATCTGTGGTAGAAGGTATACCCAATCGTTTCCTTAGGGTATCCTATGAAGACGCATTTCTCCGCTTTGGGTTCGAGCTTGTCCGGCATCAACTTCTTGACGTAAGCTTCGCATCCCCAAACTTTAAGAAACGACAACTTAGGTTTAGCACCAAACCACAGTTCATACGGTGTCATTTCAACGGATTTAGATGGCGCCCTATTTAAAGTGAATGCAGCGGTTTCTAATGCATAACCCCAAAATGATAACGACAAATCTGTAAGAGACATCATCGATCACACCATATCTAATAGAGTTCGATTCCGGCGTTCAGACACACCATTGAGCTGTGGTGTTCCGGGTGGCGTGAGTTGCGAAACGATTCCGCTTGCTTTAAGATGCGTGATAAAATCATAACTCAAATATTCACCTCCACGATCGGATCGTAGAAATTTAATTTTCCTGTTACGATGGTTTTCCACTTCGTTCTGAAATTCTTTGAACTTTTCAAACATTTCAGATTTATGTTTCATTAAATAGATATACCCATATCTACTTAAGTCATCAGTAAAAGTGAGAAAATAGCGATATCCACCGCGCGTCAAAACACTCATTGGTCCGCATACATCGGTATGTATGATTTCCAACAAGTCCGTTGCTCGCTCCATCATTCCGGAGAACGGGGTTTTGATCATCTTGCCCATGAGGCACGGCTCGCACGTGTCAAATGATTCAAAATCAAGAGACTCCAAAAGTCCATCAGAATGGAGTTTCTTCATGCGTTTTACACCAATATGACCTAGACGGCAGTGCCACAAATAGGTTGAATTATCACTATCTACTTTGCATCTCTTAGCCTCAATGTTATGGATGTGTGTTTCATTGCTTTCGAGATTCAGAAGAAATAAACCATTCATAGCAGGTGCATGACCATAAAAGATGTTACTCATATAAATAGAACAACCATTATTCTCCGATTTAAATGAATAACCGTCTTGCAATACACACGATCCAGATATGATGTTCATGCTCAACGCAGGCACATAATAACATTTATTAAGGTTTAAAACTAATCCCGAAGGTAAAACTAAGGAGAGCGTGCCGACGACCATCACATCAACTCTTGATCCGTTGCCAACGCGCATCGTCACCTGATCCCTCGCTAGCCGTCGTCTATTCCGTAGCTCCTGTTTCGAGTTACAAATATTAGCAACTGAACCAGTATCAAATACCCAGGCACTACAACGAGCGCTAGTAAGGTAAATATCAATAACATGTATATCAAATATACCTTTAATGGTGCCAGCCTTCTTGTCCGCTAAGTACTTCGGACAGTTGCGCTTCCAGTGACCCTTGTCCTTGCAATAGAAGGACTCAGTATCTGGCTTAGGTCCAGACTTGAGCTTCTTCTCAGCAGGGGCAACGCGCTTGCCGCTGCCTTTCTTGAAGGACTTCTTTGCACCCTTACCTTTCTTAAAGCTGGGGGCTTGTTGACCATCAACACATTAGTATCTTTCTTGATGTCCACCTCCGCAGCTTTTAGATTAGCGAAGAGCTCAGTGATCGTATCAGTGGAACCAATCTGATTATGAGTAACTACAAAACCTTTGTAGCTAGGAGGGAGTGATTGCAGAACTCTGTCAATCTTGATCTCTTCTGGAATCTTGCAGTCCAGTTGCTCAAGACGTTGAGTGTAGCCCGACATCTTAATGGCGTGCTCACTAATGGAACTCCCTTCCTCCATCTTGCAGTTAAAGAATTTCTCAGAGATCTCATATCTCTCAGAACGGGCCTGAGTCTGAAACATGGTTTTCAGTTCCTCAAGAATCTCAAAGGGCCCGGCGAACTCCTCAAAACGATTTTGAAGGTCCGATTCCATAGCAAACAACATGGTGCTCTTAATCAAACCATAATCATCTTTGCGCGACTGATAAACAGTTTTTTCATCATCCGGAGCATCTATAGCAGGGGCGTCACCTAGCGCTTTCTCAAGGACATAGTCCTTTTGTCCTCCAGCGAGAATGATTCTCAGATTGCGAAATCAGTTGGTGAATTTAGACCCATTGTTCTTAAGCTTTTCTTTCTCAGCAAAAACGTTGAAGTTGAAGTTGGACTTAGCCATTTGATCTAAAAAAATTGCAAGTACAATTTAGACTATGTTCATGATAACTAGTTCAACTTAGTCAAATTACTAGATGAACTCCCACTAAATCCAACATCCCTCAAGTTGTTTAGTGAACACGATCCAAATTCACCACACCTAATCTGATCTTCACGAGAAGAGATGTGGCTTCAATGGTGGACAACAAAGTGTCGATCATATCATTCATATGACTCATGCTTAACATTTCGGTTCGTGTGTTCCGAGGCCATGTCTGTACATGCTAGGCTCGTCAAGTCAAACCCAAGTATTTCCGCGTGTGCAAAACTGGCTTGCACTCGTTGTATGTGAACGTAGAGTTTATAGCATCCGATCATCACGAGATGCTTGAACACGACGAACTTTCGCAATGGTGCATACATGGGGAGAACACAATTTTATCTTGATCTTTAAGTGAGGAATCATCTTATAATGCTACCGTCGCGATCTAAGCATACTAAGATACATAAAAGGATAAACATCACATGCATATAATTTTATGTGACATGGTATAGCCAATCTCCACGCAATGATCTCCATGTTGTGCGTGCCAGCATGATCTCCATCACTCCACAATGATTACCTCCACCACGAATAGCAACTACAACTATTGCTAACTACTTAGCGATAAAGTAAAGCTGTTACATGGCGTATAAGAAGTTGACACACAGGTCATACACAATTATAAAGACAACCATATGGCTCCTACCGGTTTTGTACTCATCGACATGCAAATCGTGAAATATTACAAAACATGATCATTGCATACAACATACACATCACATCTTGGGCCATACCATATCACAGAAACACTCCCTGGAAAAACAAGTTAGACGTCTCTACTTTGTTGTTGCATTTTTTACATGGCTTATGGGAGTAACAAGCTAAGACGATTCTTACCTACGGAAAGCCACAACGGTGATATTATGGTTGCCAACATCCGGTGTAAATCCCATGACAACTATAGTGAGAGAAACTGGCATCCACCAGCCGCATGTGTGCAACAAGCCACACGTCAAGTGCGGAGCCGGTCTCATGAACGAGGTCGCGTAAAGTTGGCTTGGACCGCTTCGATCTCACTATCCCGCGTCATAAGAAGTACACACCAAGAGGCTTGCAACAGAAAACATCAACGCCCGCAACAAGCATGTTGCGTTCTACTCGTGAAACACATCTACGCATAGATCTAGCTCTGATACCACTGAAGGGTTTCGCAGCATAGTAAATCAAAAAAAATCTACGGATGCGAACAGGAAAGCCAAGATATAATCTAGGAGATGCAATCGATAAGAGGGATAGATGATATCTTCATACCCTTGAAGAAATCGCACAGCGGAACGTTCAACAGAACGTGGTTGATGTAGTCGTACTAGCCTTCTCCTCCTTGCGATCCGATCCGATCCAACGTCGCAAGTGGCGACGCCTCCGAGAGATGCACACGTACGGCAACGCGACGTCTCACTCCTTCCTCGGTCCAGCAAGTGGGGTGGAGAGATAGATTGGATCTACAACACGACGGCGTGGTGCAAAGGTGGAGAGTTTCTGCGGCAGGGCTTCGCCTACGCGCAGTCGGGAGAGAGAGAGATCTGGAGGGCAGCAGGTAGGTGGCTAGGGTTCAAGGAGGGGTTGGAGGAGGGTGCGCCCCTGCCCTCTTTATATAGAGGTCTGGCCAGCCCGCTTTCCCCTCCTCCAAGCTCTAGGGCCGGCGGCCACAAGGGTGGAGTGGGGCTCAAGTCTCCCCCCCCCTTCTAGAAGATCCTCTAGGGTTTCCCCTAGGGTTTTGGCCAGCTGGGCCTATGGGGCCTTGTGCCCCTAGCCCAATGCGGCCAGCGCACTCCCTCGTAGGCCCACGCCCCCCTCTGACAAGTGGGTCCACGTTGGTCCCACTCCGGAAGCTTCTAGAACCTTTCGGTACAATACCGAACATTCCGAAACAATTCCGAAATCCAAAAACTGCTTTCCTTTATATGAATCTTATTCTCCGGACCATTCCGGAACCTCTCGTGATGTCCTGGATCTCATCCAAGACTCCGAACAAAAACTCATAAACCAATTATCCATTCTATCCTAGCGTCGAGGCACGTTAAGTGTGTGACCCTACGGGTTCGAGAATATGCAGACATGATCTTCTATCAATAATCAACAGCGGGATGTAGAAACCCATATTGACTCCCACATATTCATCGATGATCATATCGGATGAACCATGATGCAAGGATTCAATTAATCCCATATTTATATTCCCTTCGTCACGTGATATTTTACTTGCCCGAGATTCGATCGGTGGTATCGGCATACCTAGTTCAATATCGTTCACAGCAAGTACTTTACTCGTTCCGTAATCCGATATCACTTTGTGATTAACTCCTTAACCATGTGCTTGCAAGCGGTGTTGATATCGATTACCGGCCCGAAGTATATCTCTCCGACTTGGGAGGGACAAATCCCATCTTGATACATACAACCCAATAAGTACTTTCCGATCACCCGAGAGACACCTTTATGATCACCCTCTCATACGATGACGTTTGATGACCTCAAAGATTTCTTCCGATACCAGGGAGTTGCATTATCTCATGGTCTAAGGAATACAATATTTAACATAAGAAAAAGCTTCGCAAAGATGAACACGATGACACGATCTAATTGCTCTGCTTGATTTGGGTATGTCCATCATATCATTCTCCCAATGATATGGTCTCATTATTAATCGACAACTCATATCTATGGTTAGGAAACATTAACCATCATTAATCAATGATCTAGTCCATAGAGGCGTACTAGGGACACGGTGTTGTTCATAAACCACACAAGTATCAAAGTTTCCGCTTAATACAATTCTAGCATGGAATATAAACTTTATCATGAACAAGAATTATAATAATAACATCTTTATTATTGCCTCTAGGGCATAATTCCAACAGGCTGCCATAACCGTGGCCTGCGGTGTTTTGGGCATGATGTTGCCCTACGAGTCCATCTCCATGAATGACATGTCGAGTGCCTTGGTGGCCTCACGCCGCGCAGCGGGATCCATACGCTCCAAGCAGGAGCGATACTTGCGGCCGTCTTAGCCCTTTGAGGTAGATCCACCAACGGAGAGCGCAGCTCGTCGCGCACTTGACTCATGTGATGCTCGCCTGCATAGATCGAGATCATTTTGCTATTTGATCTGTCGATTGTGTCCTCGATCAGGAGACAGTGGTATCCCATCAGCATGCCGCAAGGGTCATCGATTGGCAGAGGATGGGTGCCTCGCACAGCGTCACGCACCCTCTCCCACTCCTCGTTGGTGAGGTTGATCTCATTGCGAACACGATTTATACCTTTAGTGCCTTCGGGTTCCCTATTCCCTTTGGGATTGCGTGGGGGTGCCTCGTTTCCTCTGTTCTCAGCTTGTGGGTTGGGAGGGGTATTCGGTGGCGGATCGGCATCGTCGTTGTTGTTGTCATTGTGGATGGCCACGCACACGTAGCGCGGGGAGAGATCGTTACTCCCACAGCTCACAGATCTAGAATCGTAGGTTCCTTCCTCCGTAGGAGGGTCGCAGAGGTCAGAGTTGCAGCCGCCACTGTCATCCGAATCGCTCAACAGCAACGACGTGCATAGGGCGCAGATTGGTGTCACCCATGAGGCAGGCCTGATCGATGGAGGTGACACCAGCTCCGGGAGGCGTAGGGTGCCAGTCTTGCCCACCTGAAAGCAGAAGCTTCCGAATAGCATCTCAACTCCGTCAACTACGGAGTCAAAATCCTTGCAAGTGGCCGGGGAGTGGGCGGTGAAGTCGAAGGCACCTAAGAGGAGGTGATTCTCCGTTGCCGAGAAACGTAGATCGCGGTGGATGGAACCATCACGACCACATGATCAGCGTCCCCAGTTCCCACAAACGGCGCCAATTGACGAGGGTTCGACTCGTCAATGCCCATTGTTATGGACTTGGGTTTTGGAGAAGATGGGGATGCTGAAGATCACAAGACGGTTAACAGACACGCAACAAGGGGACACGAGGTTTACCCAGGTTCAGGCCCCCGGAGGGAAAACCCTACTTCTGCTTGTATGTTCTTGATTGACGGCGGAACCGAAAGTTACAGGTGTGCGCAGATGCAATCTGGCGTGAGGTGTGTGTATGAGTTGGAGAGGTCCTCCTCGCCGTGCCCTCCTGGCCTTTATATGGGGAGGCCGGGTCTCGGGGTAGGTCGAGTCGGTTATAAATTAGGGTTTTCCCTTTGAATATTCTATGTACAGCTTGACTATGTCCTCCAAGAAGTCGAACTTCTATCGGGCTTAGGCCATCTGGAATCTCCTTGGGAAACAAGTCTTCACGTGGGCCTTCATTGGGCTGGACCGGGTATACCAATGTAAGGTACCCGTAGGGCATATCCATGTTAGTTTCATCAAGGAGGATACAATCCTCATTATTTATTTGTTTGTGAAGTCTCTAATCTTTGTGAGTATCTTAGGGGTTTTGATGATCACACAGATCAACTATTTTGAGGTGTGAAAATTCACATGCTTGTCAAAACAAAATGTTTGATTCGTCATTTGTTTCCCTTAGCAGTATAGTAAACACACACACAAAAATCTGTTGAAAGCACTAATGTGGAATATCAAGGATCTTCATGACCCAGATACGAGAATAACAATTGGACTTCATTTCCTTGTTGGCAACGAGAAGGTCTAAGCTCGCTGTCACTTTTTTGCAACACCTATCTTGGGGGTTAGACTTTGCACAATATTTTCTACAACAATTATCTTCGTAGGAGAATATAATATTCATAGTTGAATTCATTTTAGAATGAATTGTATGAGGGTATTTATAAAATGGAGCATAATAAACCTTTGGGACAAGATGGGTTTGTGTATGAGTTTCACCAGAATTTTTTGTGACGTCATAAAGGGATACTTGATGGATAATGTATTTTGAGTTACAACATGCGAGTTTCCGATGTTCAATCTGAACTTTGGAGTCGTTACCTTATTACCAAAAAAATATGCTATCCAAACACAACAATATCACCCTATATGCCTCCTAAATTTCACTTTCTAAATCTTTACAAAAGTGTGAATGCATCACATAATTGGGATTACACCGAAGGTGACCAGACAAACTCAAACGTCTTTCATGTAGATGACACATCTCAAAGGATGTTTTTGTGCTTCATGAAACCATTCATGAACTTCGTTCGAGAAAAACGTATGGTTTTATGTTCAAAATAAATTTCAGAAGGCTTATCATAAACTGAAATGTCACACAATGCAGCAAGGTTTCACATGAAAGGATTCAGACAACAATGGAGTGAATGGATTGCACAGTTTGTATAGGAAGGTACTCCCTCCGTTAGGGATTATAAGGCCTGAGGGCTTTTTAAAAATGTTAGAAATTGTAAGTCCTCTCTCATTTATTAGTCTCTCTCCTCCAATGCGTGTTCTCATTTTTCTCTATCTTCTCTCATGCATGTGTAACTATTGGTGCATGTAGTAATAAAGAGGGTGAGTTATTGATTTTCTTAATCCTATCAAAGTGGTCCATAGGCCTTATAATCCCTAACAGAGGGAGTATAGTATAAGGATCAGTGGAGATATTGTCCATTATTTCAAAATAAAGAAATGCTTGAGACAGGGATATCCACTCCAATGCTTTTCATTATTCCCATATTTATGCTGACAATTCTTATTGGAGGGGAAACCACGTACAACCAAGTAGGTGGCCTTATCCCTCATTAAGTTCATTATGGTGTTCCATTCGTCAATACACGAATGATACCATCCTAATCATGGACCATAGCTTAGAGCGGGAGTCGTGAACAACTCATTGTGCATATTAGGACTTTAGACAAACTTCCATATGAGCGATTTTATGTTTTTGAAAGGAAAAAAGAGAGGATAATCAGTACAGACTCTTGTTTGTGTGTGAGATTGGTTCATCAGCTTTTCGATACTTAGGTGTCCCTAACTATATCGAAAATTCTGTAACAAAAGGTGTAAGCTAGTCAAGCTTTGAGAGGAAGTTGGGTTGCCGGCAAGTCAAGTTGCTCTCATACATAATCGCCTTGTCCTTATAAACTATGTTCTTACAAGTTTCCCATGTCTATGTTGTCTTTCCTTGAAACACCTAATTGTACATAAAAGACTTGAATTTTATATATGTAGAACTTTCTGGTAAAGTCATGAGCTCAAAGTTGTATCGGGTTAACTAAGTGCAACATAATATGTTTAAAAAAGGGCTAGTGAGTTTGGGCCTTGAGGTTTTGGATATAAAATACAATTCTCTACTAAAGAAATGCTTTTTAAAACTATTAAACTAGGAGGGTGTGTGATAGGAGTTGCTACAAAATAAATATCTCCAAACCAAAACCTTATATCAAGTAAATAAAAGCATATAGGCTCTACTTTTTGGAAAGGACTATTGCAATTCAAAGTGAAGTTTCTCAATGGAGGCTCCTTTCTATTCAGAAATATGGTTGTATTACATACCTATTTCTCAAAAAAACAAATACTCATCCTTATATACTTTCTATAGTGGGAAAATGTTTTTATGGATAATGATTTTTTTAAAAGTTTCTCTGAATATAAATTTCGACCGGACCTTAACCGGTGATAAGTGGATTGCTTGGTTGCACTTACCTCAATGGTTGATGATGGTTGTTTATCTCATGTGGCTGATATTTCCAAATGGAGCCAGACCTCTTACGGTCATGTTACAGTTAAATCTATGTATTGGGAGCTTATGAGTGGGCATACTAGATTCCCCGAGAAGTACATTTGGAAGATAAAAGTACATCTGCAAATTATGATTTTCATGGGTTCTTGTATAGAAAGTTCTTGTTAACAAAATACATCTTTGCATGGTGAAATTGGAATGTGTATAACAAATCTTGCTTTTGTGACCCACGAAATAATTTGGCATCTCTTTGCTCATGCTTTTTGCTCGTATTATTTGGCGAATATTTCATCTTACCTTTAGTTTAACACCTCCAACTAACATAACTAATACGTTTAGGAATTTCTTCAATGGTTGATAAGAAAACTTGGCTAAGATCAAATCCTTGTGAAATTTTGTGACTTATGTTAGGCTATATGGAACCGTCAAAATGATAATGTTTGTAACAAGCCTATAGTTACTCATTTCTTGAAGGTTATCCACAAGGATATGCATTGGAACCATGTGTACTCATCCCTTCACTCTATGGGGAGCGGTACCTCGTGGCCTATGGATGCAACCATGTAGGAACAATTATAGATGGAAGTGGGTCATCATTAAGGTACCCTTTACCCTCTTTAGTTTGAACTAACCTTTTCAAAATAATGACGATATCACAAAAGTTAGTTCATTTTGGTGAACTAAAGAGGGTAGAGGTTACCCTATTATTGAATCACTTCCATCAATTCAGACAGTAGTCTGAGATAGATTGTGTAAATGATGGTTTGCTAATAACTTATATGATGCATATGACTTATATGCATTCCTATTACACTGGTTAATCTTTGTATCGACTTGGTGTAAAAAAAAATCTTTGTATCGACTACTTGCAATCCGTGAATTCTAATACTATGTGCGATAACTTTGCATCAAATATGGTTTTTTTTGTGTGTGTGTGTGTGTGTGTGTGTCGCTTGATGTAGATGGCAGAGTATTTCCCTCTTGGAATTTTTTTTTTGGATTAATCTTTTGTATACGCAAGAATAAAAGTAAGCCAGTGACTGTGTGGCTGGACATGTTTACTGGAACTACCGCTCACACACAGGATGGGTTGATTCAATGATTGCTTCGAAGGTTCCCAAGGATTCCATGATATTTGTTCGTAATTTCCTACGGGCAATGGTTTCCAACTCCATGTGCCTGAATCACCCATTTCCTAGCGAATCCAGCGAACAGAGATCTGTTTACCAAAGCAAGGGAGACTGCAATGTACATCTCGATCGGTATATATATTTGAACTGAGATGTAAATCTCGATCTGACAGAGAAAAATACAGTATTAAGAATCATGTGGTCCACAGGGAAATGCCGAGAGCAGAGGAACCAGGTGGGCGTGTACTAGATAATCCAATGCACATCTCTTTCAGAAGTGAACATGAACAAACTGTCTATAAGCTATAGCCTCACTTGATTAACTTGAAACTTGACTTGATCACATTCGATCAGGTTTGGAACTGCGATAGTGGCCGGGATAGCACATGTATACTGTACTTCTCCACTTGCCTGCTAGCTCCTTACATTTTCCACATACACACACACACACACACAAGCACACACATCTTGGAAACGCTCAATTAACGACGCCTGGAAGCACCTAATAACTTACAATCCTTGGATCCATCGTAAATAGGGATCGATCACATGACACCGAAACGATTAACTCGGCCTCGATCGGACGGAGAAGTCAATCAAGGGTACTGCATGTTGGACCAGAAGCTGGTGCCGCCCGTCCATCCCGCCGGGATGATGTTGTTGGCCATGAGCGTCTTGCCGGAGTCGCTGGTGATGCGCAGGGACAGTGGCCCCTGCAGCGCCTCGCTGGTGTCCAGCCGAAAGACGGTGCCCCAGGAGCGGTACATATTCTCCCATTGCCCCGTCGGGCGACCTTTCCTGCTCCGCATGACCTCCATCTTCACCACGGTCCCGTCCCGGTTCGCGTACGCCGCCACCACCGGGAAGTAGTTGGGGTTGGCGCCCGGCAGGATGTAGAAGGTCACCTTCATGCCCGGGAAGTTGCAGGGCACCCTCCTGAACTGCATGTCGATGATGCCGGCGTGGCGGAGCTGGTCGTCCCGGCCTCCCATCGCCATGGCGCCGAACGCCGTGCCGCTGAGGTCGAAGTGGTACCTCGCGACGGGGTAGTAGTTCATGTCGGTGATCACCACCGTCCTAGGCTGGCCGGAGCACGAAGGGTTGTTGGCTCGGACGCAACGTATCTGAAACACATCAGAGCGAGGAAATGTCAACGCGTCTCGATGTGTGTGCTTGCACTCACATGCATGACAGAGCCTTCGCTAATCAACGGTGATTGATATCGTAAAATGGGAGATGCCGTCAGGTTTGGGTTTGACCAATGTAATTAAAAGGGATGATTAGCATCAACTGATTTAACTGACATTGTCGGCGCCTCCCATGGCTCTGCAATTAATGCACTAGTGCGTACTCTACTAACCTGGTAGCATGTGCCACAGCCCGCACCATCCTGGAAGAGAGGCTCATTGCCGCAGGACGTCATGGCGGAGAACGGGTACTTGTTCACGTTCTTGAAGCCGCAAGCACCACCTGCAGAACGATCGATCGGCATTACTACTACTGAGTTGCGCTGCGTGATGCAGCCACATTGCGCCGCCATCGGATATGAACTTACCATTGTCGTCGGGGCCGGCGCCGGTGGGGTTGCCGTACCAGGTGGCCTTGGCGGGGAGCCAGACGTTGTTGTAGGCTTTGGCGGCGGAGGTGTCGTAGTTCTCTGCAGAACGGACGGCCGTCACGAGCACGGAGAGGAGCGCGACGATGGCAACGGCGGCATTGGTGGTGGCACCAGCCATATTGGCACTAGAGGTCTACGAACCTCCTTGTAGGATCTGTACTTGCTGGAGTGGTACTACTCCTGTTTGTGTTTTGATGGCTGGACGGGAGGACATTGCCGGGGCATTTATAGGCAGGCCAAGAGGCAAAATGGGGTGAGAACGACGAGTCGGCGCCAGTTGCAGTTGCACCCGACGACGACGACTAAGCTTGTATTGTATGGCGTGTGTAGAGCTACAAGCTCACATGGCTACCGAGTAAATCATGGAGGAATGGAGGCACCGGTTTACGTGCGTACCACTATAAAATCACATCTTCAACGGAAATGAAATAAAACCACATCTTGGAAGTGACATCGAGTAGTACCTGTTAAATGATTTGGGTGCACAGGTCTAAATGTTCGCTGCAGATAACTTGATTGCAAAAAGTCAGACCTGCGTTATGCCTTAAGATCACGTCCCACACTAATTATCCTCATTCAAATAATACTCTGCACTAAATAGATGCACATGCATAACCTTAGTTGATAACTAGATAAATTGGCTTTTGTCTCGCTATATTAATATAGCAACCATACGATACAATTTCGAGATCACTGCTGAGCCAAACACTACAATCAAGTCCAGGAGAAAGAAAAGAGAAACTAATGACGACAGGGCCAGGTCGACAAAACCGATGATGACCCGCAACTATTGCATCCTCCGAAGAAGTCCCACCACGCTCCTATACCTCTGAATCATTGTGTACCAAGCAACACCTTCAATCAAGAAGGAATGCGACTACGACGCTGCTGCCCGGACTGGTCCTAGGATTTCTCCCGGCATGTGAAGGGGAGTGGGGAAGAGGTACACCATATGCCCCTTAGAAGGAACGGCAGCGCCCGCAGGTGTCCACGCGTCGATGCTGGCAGCGCTGAGAGGGTTTTCTCCCGACCCACAAGAAACCACCACCTGGACAATCTGAAGCGCTCCACCAAGCTTGCCACCCACGAACCTGCGCCACCACAATCTTGTAGTCACCATCATCATCTCACCATGGAAATAAACCACCACCATTTTCTCCTGACCAACAATCTTGTTGCGGGGCTAGCAGGTCCGAGAGGAAAGAGTTGTAGACAAGGGGCAACAGTACCATAACCACGCGGGAGGGAACAACCTCCACAGTCATAGACTGTATCCAGCCAAATGCAGCAATAAGAGCACACCAGGCCAATCATGAGATACATAGGGAGGCGACATCACAGCCACCTGGAGAACGTCCTCCACTACCATCGACTAGTGCCGACCGTACATGCAACAAGGACACACTAGGCCGAGCAGGACCGGTCGGGTCCAATATAGGTCAGTAAAGTCCCCGCCACCTCACTACGACACGTAGGCCGCTGCCACCTCTACCATCTTATTCGTCCTAGACCCCGCCAGGCCCAGATCGGTCCTGTGAGGCTCCTACTACCAAACTGCTCCCCATCATAAACTGCTCCTAACTTCAACTGGAGGCGGTGCATCTGAGCTTGACCCGGCCTTCCCTGACCTAGATCGGGCCTAGATCTAGGCATGTAGAGCCGACGGTCTGGACCCTGCACACCGCCACCTGCACCACCAACAGGCATCTCCCAGTGTGCCCTTGTTGATAACCCACAAGTGTAGGGATAATTTAGTACCTTTCGGATAGAAAAGGTCATCGAACCCATGAGGAGATCAAGGTATTGGTTAGCTAATTCAATAAGTAAATAATAATAATAATAATAATAATATAGAGATTTGTGTTTTCGGGTTTATATTTGCTGGAAAGTAAATAACAAGTAGGTAAAGTATTAGTAAAGTAAATTGCAAGTGATTTGGATGCTCTTTTCAAAGAAATCCCAATCCTTTATGCAGCAAGAGGATAAGCTTGGGTGTGTTCTTATATGCGACAAGCGTTTTCAAGAGAGACACAAACTTCATGGCATAAAGATTTCTAGAAAAGCATGGTAAATATCTTGTCAAGTTTTATTCTTGGTAGGTAGAGCCTACTAATAGGTGCAGCCACACGCGTGAGGAAGCACAGCTCTAATGATTGGTCCCTAAGCCAAACAAGTTAAAGTTAGGGATTCATTAAGACATAAATTTCTAACCATTTCTTTAAATTCTATGGTGTGAAAAATGCTGAAAAAGGTTTCTGTCAACTCCCGCTATTCATACTCTCTTTTATTACATTAAGGTGTGTCCATATGAGACCATATGGGTGAAGTAACACACAATCTATGTTCGTATGTTACCGTCATGGCACCACATAAAAATGTAAAACTTGAAGAAATACTCATAGCATACTATGTAGAAATCATAGCCAATCCATACCATGCCTCGGGAACATGGGGAACTACTCACAACGGTGAAACATGACAATGATCAGTGGAATATGGTATACAACGCAATCTGAAAATATAAGTTCACCATAAAATAAACACAAGTTATCGAGCACAAGCATGCGACACTAGAAACTTATTTAGGGTTCCGGTCTATCACAAACTATGAGAGGGTGAAGTGGATTTTGAGATGGCTATGGAGTTGATGTTGGGGATGCTGGAGATGGTGATGGAGAGACTCCCTCCTATGCTAAGGATGAGTTGGTGATGACGAAGACTTTGATTTCATCTCTCTGATAGTCTCGGAGCAATAGGATCTATGCTCTTCCAGAGTAGAAGACTTTCCCCTATGTCGTTGCATCTGTAAATCGCGAGAAAAATATGGTGTATATTTTCTATCGAGGCGGAGCTCATGGTAAAAAGATAGAGGCAAGGCGAGGGCCATAAGGGCCCCCATGGCACGACATGGGTATATGGCCATGACATGGGGCCCATTTTAGGCCTTGTGGCCTCCCCCGTTGATTTCTTCTGCCCATGGTCTTCGTTCCGATGAAAACTTCTGTGCAATTTTTCCTTGAATTAATTGAGAACCTGAAGGTCCCTGAAACATAAAAATAATAAACATGAGGTTTTTTATCTCCTAGGTATTAAATACCAAAACAAGTGAATTTATAAGAAAGTCCCATAAATCATCTAAATGGCTGAAAATAAAGTAGAATAAATGTGTATAATAATATAAACTATAACTATACCATGCAAGTATGATGATATAAAATGCATGTATCAGCTCCCCAAGCTTAAACATTTGCTTTTCCTCGAGAAAATAAGCATATGAAACATGTGAAATATCTTATGTTTTATAAAATAAATACTTGCATTGTATCATTATCATATTTCAATTGCTTAAGAATTTAAAAGGGTTGCAATCATCCAAATGACTACACCATATAAAGTAGTTCTAGCAACAACTCTTTACTTAGAGTTAAAATTAACAATTGGATGTTGGATAACTAAATCCCATCTCTCTTTGTTTTGATCAACACTTGCACAAGAATGGTCATGGTTAACATTACAGGGAAGATAAACTCACATATGACAAGTTACTATGAAGTAAATAGCTCACACAAGATAGGAATGACTTTTAAATACATTCACCATAGAACATCGTATTAGTTGATGGTCTAAATATTCATACTCACAATATCACACATGTTATTCAAGGATCTTGCAATGTCTCTTTCTTTCTCACTCTTTTCCATTTTTCTCTCTTTCTTTTCTTTTTTTGTTTTCTTTCTCTCTCTAATAATTTTAATCACTATTGCTCCCTGATGGCTATGAAATTTTCCATCTTTATCTGCGTTTAAACATTGTTTTTAGTCAAGCAATTGACAAGAAACTCTCAATTCTTGCCACTAATGACTAATAATTACAAAGATATGCAAAACCTTGCTTTAAATTATGTTGTGCAGGAAATCATAGGTTTAACGTGAAATCAGGATCCATAATGAAGGAATTAGAGGAAATCCACACGTCTAAGTAATTGGAAAGCAAATTCCAGGCGCCAGTGCGTGTAACGACCATCGGTACGGGCAGGGCCCGCCCATATGGCCCGCTTGTATGGGGTGCCGATGGCTTCGTATCATCAAACCCTAGAACTTTTATAAACACGCCTATATGTTTTGAGGCTCCATCCACCGTCCAGAGAGCCGCCATTCTCAGATTTTATCACAACACCACCAAAGGATATCCACACCATTGTCTGTCCATTGTTCATCCATTCCACCATCCATCCCTCCACTAGCCATAGCCATTGCTTTGTACTTTAGATCTCCTTGTGATTTGGCGACCATTGTAAGAATATTCGATTTTAATCTAAGTATTTTGCATAATGTTTTCTACCCTTGATCTATTTGTTATGAGTGAGTAGTTCTCACGGGCTGCGGGTTAGGGAGAAACCTCGCAACAATTATGTGCATCTAATCATGGCAGTATTGTATTTTATTTGTAATTGAGATTTGTATCTTTTGTTTCTTTGTCTCTTATCTCGATCTGTGGACTTGTAGGTACCCAAGATTCCATAGATTGATAAAGGCTTGAGGTGAGATACTTGGCTAGTGGCGACCTCATAGAAACGCCAGTGATAGAAAGGGTAGTACGGTCTTCGCTTAGCGACCCATTCGGGATCACAACAACATCACCACTTAATGCTTTAATCCGTGTACTTCACTTAATAATCGTTTGTAGCCCGTGGCTTCGGTGTGCATGCACTCAGTTGGATTAAAAGGCTATTGCTATGTCATCTGCATCACGGGGGCTTTAGTATACTAGAATGTGTTGCCCACAAGAAATTATATCCATTCAAACATTACACATGACTATGCTTATTATTATCTTTTATCCCATATGATGTGCAGCTGCAGGTGGATCTTCAACCCTGGCCTATGTCCATCCATTGGTTGAACCCACTATAAAAAGTAAACTAGATTGGTCCGGTAAACTAAGGTAAAACAAAGAAACAAAGTCTTGTAGACGTATCCTTATTTATTTTCTTTTAGCATTGATTTCCAAGGTTCGATTAAACCTAGGTCTTCTAGGAAAAAAGCTATTATACTACATCCGTGAATCCGGATCGAATGTATCACTCCCCCTCTCATTTTTTCTTTTTAAGTACCACTACAAGACCCTTAAATAACTTAGTTGACCCATTGCAGTTACCGACGGATTAGAGTATATCATGCCCTCTTGATATCATCTCTTTCTAGTAATTTATAATATATGGCTAAATCTCTCCTCTAAAGATAGATGGTGAAGTGAATACAACTGAAGTTTGCAAATTTTAATTTTTAGATGGGTTCTATGCTTGTCCAACATGCTCAAGTTAATTAATTATAAACAAAGTGTAATTGAAACTACTACTAGGATGTGATCCTTTGCATGAGTCTTCATAGATTTCTCTCAAATAGAAAAGCATGAACTAAGATAAAAGATGAAAAACTCTCACAATAAAAGATAGCTAGATGCACGGTAAACTAAAAAGCATAAGAAACTTGATAAAACTCTCCCAAGCTTGAGTTGTTTTTGTAGATATTCGCGCATCATACTTAGGCCATGGAGGATCATAATGCTTCTTGATGTCCCCTGGATGTCCATCATAAAATTGCAAGCTTGCTTGAACTCCTTTATGGCTCCTCCTAAATCTCCCAAAGTGTTTGCCCAACTTTATTCTTTGTTGGGTTTCCACTCAAGGGTTGATCCCTTAGGTTCCTTGTTGGGAAGGTGCCTTTCCCACTCTCCCGGTAAATCATTCTTGGGAACATGCATGTATTCCCTACGTTTGATATTAGAGACAGAATTTCTGGAAGAAAGCTGCCTTAGAAATTTTCCTCATGTGCTCATGTGTGCAGTCTGCCTCTTTTTTAGGCTTCAGGATCTTTATGGATGCGAGAGGGGCTAGACTCGAACAAATATTTCCCTTGCACCCTACATTTGTAATATGCTTGTGCTCGTCTTCCTCTTCATCATCTTCTTTCTCTTCCTATTCTTCTTCCTCTTAATCCAAAAAAATCCTTCAATTTCCTCTTAGCCCCCTTTATGGTGACGTGGGGTTCTACCCATTGATGTATTCATCATCGTCTTATTGTGAGGAGCATTGGTAGGAGTCTCTAGGGGACATAGCAAAGGATTTTTATATAGAAATATTAAAAAATTAGAGCAAGAAAATAGTTTTCTCATCGAAAAGGCTCGGTGTGAGATGACATCCACGGAGAGGAGTTTATATAAGAGGTTTTCAGGTAAGTGGCAATGTATAGGAACGAAACGGAGGTGACACGGAGTCCACAAGGTGGAGTTCCACCATGTGGTGTGGCCAGGGTATCAGGTTGCACCACATGTAGGTTCTCCTCCTTCTAGGCTCCGTTTCATCGAATCCTTTTCCTATACGATGTATTTTCCATAAAAACTGAGCTTCTAGAAGTTTCATGGCTTTCCGAGACGGTTACAACCTGAAGAGTTACCTTTTGTTGATTTTGGAGTTTTTGGCATGTTATGTCTCTTTCCAATTACCTTATCAGGACTCGATATGCAACTCTTCTACCGCCCCCCAAAAAAAATTACCTGCAATATAATGTTTGAGACGTTGACCATTAACAACATGACGTTTACCTTTAACATCTCCTTGAAGTCGAATGGCCCTGATCGGTATATCTCTTGTATCAGTTTTGGTCCTTCCCGCATTGACTTATGTTTACCTGCCAAAAACTTGAAATGGGAGTTGAACAATAATACATGATCTCCCTCTTTAAACTCTCTCTTCATAATTTTCTTATCATGGAAATTTTTAAGTTTTTCTTTAAATAATCCAGAACTCTTATAAGACTCATTTCTCCATTCATATAGAAAGTTCATATCTAATATTCTTTTTTGTCCAATAGTTTAAAATCAAAGTTCAATTGTTTAACTACCCGACGAGCCCTGTGTTCTAACTCTACTGGAAGATGATAAGATTTTCCATAAACCACTTTATATGGGTACATACCCATAGTATGGAGGTATTTTACAATGATAGATTTATATTCGGAGGGGTCAGGCTCAGATATTGGGATGGTAGCACACTAAGACAGCAATTTATACAGGTTCAGACCCCGGGCGAACAGTGTCTAGTAAAAGCCCTACTTCCTGTTTGTGGTGGATGGATTTATCCTAGTGTGCTCTAATGAGATCGAGATGTGGGTTGATATCACCAATGATGGTTGGAGGTAGAAGACAATCAGAGGGGTTATCTGATCAAAGAAATGCCCCCCGTTGGCGTCCCTTCACCTCCTTATATACTCGGACGAGGTTAGGGTTACATAAAGCCGAGACAGGTTACAAGTGGCGGTGCCTATACAAAGATTAGAACATAAATGTATGATCCAATCACTCCAAGAATTTGGACTATACATGACGATCGGATTTCGTCATGGATGAGGGGAAAAACGTCATAGATGTCCATCCACGATGAAAAATAAGTCATGAACTTCACATTATAATTGGATCCATGATGATTTTTTTGTCTAAAAATGTCAAGGTCGTCTGTGATGTTCCTTCAATTTCATTGCGGCTAACGGGACCATCCCAGCCTAGGCCCAATCATCCATGACGGTTTTTTTCATCATGGTCTATGCTAGGTGACATACGGCACCGCGAGCATCCATTAGCAATGTCTGCCGACATCATGGCGGTCGTGTGTGGCGTCATCAACATCAAGACGCTTTTTTTGTCATGGCTAGATTTTGTTAACACTGCTTGCTATTCTCATCCATCCCGTTGCTGATGTCATCCACCTTGTTCCTAACATCACATGGGTCATGATGAATTTCGGTTCATCATGGAATGAAGCTAGCCTTCTCACACATCGATGGCTAGCTAGGAGACATGTGGACCAATTGTACGATGACACGTGGTCCATCTCAAGTGCGACATGTGGACTAATCAGATCTGGACGTGTATCTCCTACACATGATGAATTATTTTCATCATGCCAGAAGAGATGACGTCATTGTTTTACCTAACGTTTATTTTTCGTCACGACTGTTGACCAGTGAAAGCGCGCCACGTCAGTGTATATCTACGACAGAAATATTTTCGTCAAGTAAACAACCATGATGTTTTCATTTACGTCGTGGATGTGTGCTGGGATCATTCCTAGATTGCACGGTCTATATCAAATAATAGAAATTTCACACCACAAGCGACAAATGACAGAAATTTCAGGCCAAATGCTTTAGATCACATAAAATTCACATAAATCACTTATAGCCTCACATAAGTTTCCACAAGTTCAACATTAGTTTCTTCGCCAAAAGCCTAACAAGTTTTCACATATTCACCACCAGTTCACTTATCTATGCAACCGAGCCAAGAATTGTTAAAGTAATGCATTTTCATGGTCTTGTGTTTTTGCACTTCTTGGAGGTCTTTAACATACTTATGTTTCTCTTCTTCTTTATCCTTTAGCAATTCCACAATGTTTTTGCGCAGTGCCTCATTCACTTCTCTCTCAGCCCCAAGTTGCGCCTCAAGAAGAGAGTTGGTTGATAATGCATCATTAGTTGAAGCAAGCGGTTGATCCTCAATGCTTTCCATGATTGCCTAACAGTTATAGAAGCAAATATTAAACTACTAGCAAGAAAATCACAAGCACATCGTGTACATTTTAGAAATGAACATGGTATTGAATTGAATGAAAACGAGAAAGATGGAACTAGTATAGTTTTGTCCACAATTCATGCACTTCCTTCAGGGTTTCTACCTTGCCATTTGAGTTCTCCTTTTACAACCCACAATGGTACTATGTAGTATCTCATTCCCTGCTCTCTCAGCCCCGAGTTGTGCTTCAAGGAGAGTCTTGGTTGGTCTTGAAGAATGGATGTCAATGTCCACCGATAGAAAATAGTGCATAGCTTCGGTGGAAGGAGGTTGTTCAGCCTCAATGACATATTCTGTAGTACAAGGCGCCATCTTGTTTTCCATGGTTTCCTATGAGTTTTAGGAATAGAATCAAACATTACAAAAATAGCTAGAAAATTACAAGCGCATCGTACTTATTTTAGAGACAAATATGGCATTGAAATTTAGGAAGATGACAAAGATGATAAGTATTCTGAAGGATTTTCTGTTACTTTTTTCACATTGTGATGAGGAAAGCCTCGGCTCACGGAAAATCACATTGTTGCGATAATTAGCGCATCTACTTTTGCCCTACTTGTTTATTAGACAATGGGCCTACATAAATAGAGAGCATAGAGTATAAGAGGCAGTCTTGGTTAAACAAAAACAGAGGGAAAGTTGAGTAGACAAGGCATGACCTGGTTCTTAGGGTTAGTCCAAGTATCAACAAGCTTGCACCACTCCACAATATTCATGTGTTCAACAAGAGATATGCATGTTACTTGATTTAGTGGGAAGGGTTCAAAAACCCGCTTCTTCAGAAGATATCATTGAGTTCATGTGTGCTTCATTAACTGCTTGTTGCAAGCAACCTGCACCTCTAGTCGTGATGCGTCCATGACAAACTTTTGCTGAAATAAAACTTGGTGCATCAGCCTTTGCATGAACAATAATGAAAATAAAAGGGACAATTCAGTCACGGAACATACGGAAACTCTGTCATAAAACTTTTCTCTGACATCCAGCCTCTCCTTGTACACTTTCCCATGGGGAAAGATAGGCATACTAGTCCTAACTTTTATTGCACACTCAGTGAAAAACTTGGAAGCAATATTTGCTAACTTTGGTTTAGTTCTTCCTGGAGGAATGACAAATGGAAGCTTTCCTCCTCTATACATCTTCTCAGGCGGCTTCCCACTAGTAGAATATATGCCTTTCATCCATAGCCAATTTGAGCTTTAGTCCCGGTTGTGTTTAGGCCCAGTACTAATATTCGCATTAGTCTCGGTTTCAATGGATACATGGCCAGCTATCGTTAGTCCCGGGTGAAAGGGCATGTATGCCCCCATGTGTGGTTTTGGTAATTAATTACAATCCCTATGGAATAATGTGAAAATTAAGGTTCATTTGTAGGTTTGTCCATTGGCATCGTTTGGTCCATGTGTTGGTATCAAGGTTGAAAGACGATGTAGAAATGAAGAAGGAGAAGAAGAAATGTACAAGGGCTTTATGCCCATTGGAATCATGAAGATAGAAGGAGCTTGAAGGTTGATCAAGACAAGTTCAAAGATTTGAATCTCGATGGATCAACACTCAAGAAGGAATGAAGAAGTGCAAGCTCAAGATGCGCCAACTCTAGAAGATATCATGCTTGGAGTTTCCCATCCTCGGTGATCATGGAGTGATGAAGACAAGTTCAAAGAAGAGGTCTCCACATGTATTATAGGGGAGAAATTGGCAAGTCTTCATAAATAAAGAGAAAGAAAGATCAATCAATAAATGTGCTCCATCTTGAGGAGGACAAGACGGTCTACATCAAGCTCAAGTGGAATGATCAAGGCAAAGGTATGATCTTGATAGGTTTTCTATTTTACCGGTCTCTTGTAGTGTTGGGAGACTGGGTTTCGCGTAGATAGCCATACTATCAAGAGGGTTCCTCAAGCGGGTGACTCGGTTTTTTATATTGTGAGTTTTCTGACTCTACTCCTTGGGAGATATCCCACATATATATTCATGGTATTTTCTTCCTAGGTGATACCCAATATTTCCAACAAAATTGGTCTCATCTTATTTGGAGTTCAGATGCGAAAGTTATTGCAGTTTTGGTTTCTGGAGTTCCCATGGACGGAAGTTCCGGCCCGCCACTGGTAGTACCGCTACGGCATGTTGCCGCCGGTAGTACCAGTGGAAGTTCCAGGGGTTCTTCCGCTCTTCCTGATTTCAGTTTAGTAACCTATCTGTTTTGTGAGTGCTATTTTGTCGGAACTTTGATCAGATTTCGGGGTGGTAGTATTGTCCTAGGCGATAGTACCGGTGAACCTGCGGTAGTACCGTCCAGGCTCGTTTTTCTGTCTTTCGTCTCGCTGTTTTCTGACCATTGAAAGGATGTTGGTGGTAGTATCGCCCACCTAGTGGTGCTACTTGTCATGGATGAATCTGAACATAACGGTCAGATCTGGGAGCCCTTTAAAAGGGGTCCCTCTTCCCTTTCGTGGGTAACTAATTCTTTTCTTGGTTCTTGGATTTCTCTCTCCTCCATTGTTGACCTTGAAGAGTTTGAACTCTCCCTTTCCCCCTATGATTCTTGCATATTTTTGAGGGATTTGAGAGAGGAGATATAGATCTACAATCGCCCCAAACCAAATCCCTTCCTTGTGAAGTAATCCTTGGGATCTATATCTTGGAGAGTTTTGTGTTCTCCTCTTGTGTTCTTTCTTCCTTATTACCCAATAGCTTTTATAGCTTTGTTGGAGTTTGGGAGTGAAGTACTTGATCCTGCATTTGTTGCATAGGTTTGAGTTATCCACGAAAATTCGGCGAGTACAAGCTTGTGGGCTTTTTACTCTTGTATTCTTGGAACCCTAGACGGTTGTGTGGTTGGTGTGTTGATTTATTGAGGCCTCCATTGTGGAGCGGCCTCAATCTTGTGTCCTTGTGGACTTTTGTGGCTTTGTTGTTGGGAGCCTCCAATTGAGCTGTAGAGATAGCCCCATCCTTGAACGGGTTTGGTGACCGCCCTCAAGTGTCCCTTAGTGGATTGTGAGTAGGACTTTATGGAAAGCTCACGGGAGAATAGGGTGAGCCTATTGTGGCGTCGGTGAGTTGCGTGCCTTCGCATCCTGGGTGAGGCCTTGTGTGGCATTGGGTGAGCATCGAGCACCACACCTCGAGGTGAACCACTTGTGGCGTTCGGAGAGCATTGCGCCAACGCACCTCTCCAACAGAGACATAGCTTCTTTGGAAGTGAACTTCGGTATAAAAGTCTTCGTCTCCGCGTACATCGGTTATCTCTCAACTGCCATTTACTTATGCATTTTACATTGTGATAGCCATCATGCTTGAAGTATTTTATATTGATATCACATTGTTGCTTGTATTGCTTAGCATAGGTTGTTGGTGCACTTAGGTGAACCTAGTGGTTAGGTTTTGTGCTCAATAAATTAAACGTTAGTTTTTATTCCGCATTTAATAGAGCTTAAACCGTAATAATTTTAAAAGTCTATTCACCCCCTCTCTAGGCGAGGTCCATTGCACTTTCACCGGGTAAAATGGAACCTTTAGTCCCGGTTGGAGATACCAAGACATCAACCCGGACAAAAGGTCAGCCATACATTTTACCCTACCCCCCCAACCCCCCACCCCACCCCCGCGCGCGCAAAAAAGAGTCTAAACAGAAATGACAAAAACTTCAAATTTAAAAATCCTATGACATGCATGTACCTCACGCAACCAACTTTTAGCAAAAAAATAAAAATTTTGATTTTTTATTTTTTTTGCCAAAAAAGGTTGTTCCAAATTAAAACGGCTATAACTTTTGCTTACGAACTTGGGAAAAATTATGCAATATATGAAAATCTATCTATGCGAAAAGTCACAACCAATTTCATTGGCCTCTCGCCATTTTCACAAATGAAAGATTTTCAAAATTCCAAAGGGAAATATGAAAACGGGAAGATTTTAGGTTTTGCCAAGAAAAATGAGAAAATTTGAGATTTCATGAAATTTTTGAATTTCTTTTGTTGTTAATTTTAATTTTAATTTATTTTGAAGTTTTTATATTATTTTGGATTTGTTTTATTTTTTGAGAGTTTTTTTTGAAAATCTTGAGTTTTTAAATTAATAATTGAATTAAGCATAAAGATTAATTGGAATTCAGTGTTGCTTACTATAACTTAATCATTGTTGCTTATTTTTAAAATTAATTGGAATTTAGAAAATAGATCATGTGTTATCAAAGTCTAAGGGTTAAGAGAATTGATAGCATATTATCATCAAGAAGTTATGAGCGCATACTTGAAACCTAATTTGGAAGGAACTCAAAAGTTAAGGGTGGAGCAGTGTGAGGATGGGTGACCTACAGGGAAGTTTGGCCACGAGTATGCACTTTGACATGAGAATAGGGTGAATAGTGATTAAACTGTCAAATAAAAAATCCAAAACTTTTTTTGAAAAAATTTAAAAACTTCAACCGGACATTTAGTCCTGGTTGGTGTTACTGTCACATCCCAAAATTTTCCAAATTTTGAAATGTGAAAAATAAATAAACAAAAGAAAAGATTATTGAAATTTAGGGTGAAAAGAAACTTTTTGTTTCTAAATGGAAACATCAAAACCTATTTTGAACAAATAAAATCCTAAAGGGATTTAAAAATATAAACAAATATTAAAATAAAATTATAAAAGTTAGAATCACCATTTTTTGGATCTTTAAATAAAAAGATATGGATTTTATGATCAAAGGAAGAAATAAATAAATAAATAAATAAGGACTATTTTAAAAAGCCAAATTAAATCTTGGCCAAACAAATAAAATGAAAGATCTTTGTTTAATAAAAAGAGTAAAGGGTTATTTAAATAAAATCATAAGGAATTATTAATATCCAATTTATTTATATAAATACAATTTCCAATTTAAATGAACATTAAAACATATCAAAGTATTTTAAATAATAATTCAAAGTGAAATTATTTTGAATAAATAAAACCTACTAAAAAAGATTGGATAAAGTTTAGAATTCAAATAGAGTTTGAAAACATATTTAAATATTATTTTAAAATAAAGACAAATGTCTATTTTTAAATAAACAATAGACCCTAAAAGAATAAATGAAAATATTCTAAAATGGACTTTAGAATATGTTAATAAACAGTATTAAAATATACTCAAAGTTGGGCAATGGTTTGAATTCAAATGGGGTTTGAATTATTTGAATAAATACAAAACAGAAAAATAAAATGGAAAAAGAAAAAGAAACAGAATAAAAAAAGAATTGGAAACAACCTAGCCCAGCACGAGCCCAACTGGCCCAGCTAGCCCATCACTCTCTCCCCGCAAGAAACTCTTACCCGCTCCCTCACTGACGACACGACCCCACGCGCACTTCCCTCTCTCGATGACGGAGCTGCCCCACCTGCCAGATCGTCCCTTCCACCCGCGACCTGTTCTTCCTCACCTCGCTGCCGTTCTCAGTCATAATTCCCACGTGTAAATTCGTTTCAATACACGAGTTAATCTCGCCCGTGACCGCTCCATCATAAACGCCTACGCCCTCTCTTCCATTCCCCCCAAACATCGCCTCCTCTCTGCCACCAGGATGCCACAATCGCAACCTCGAACCCCTCTGCTCGGACGAGCCACCGTGCAAATTTCGGCGAGCATGAACCTCCCCACTGCCCCCAAAGCACACGGGTGTGATCCCCATCGTCCCCTGCATCTCCCAGCACCAACCACTCGCTCGCGCGTGCCCCTATCATCGGCAACGTCCTTGACTGAATGTCGTCGCCGTCTGCTTCGATTCCGGCGAACACTACTGGTGAGCACATACCTCCCCTTGCCCTCTCTTTGTTGCTCACACATTTGCGACTCGCGTACGAACCTAACGGTACACTCCGCTTGCTTTTCCGAGCCTTGTAGCCTCATCTCCGTCGACGACAGAGCTTGCCCGACGAGAAGCGCAGCTCCGGCGAGGAATTACCGCCGACCTCGAGCGCCCCTGCCTTCCGACGACCACGTTGAGCATCAACAATCTTGTGCGGTTCTAGTGAGCTTCTCCCCTCCTTCCCTCGCTTCCTGTATCGCTGGCACCATCCTCGTCTGACCGCATCGCCGCCACTCGCCGCCGCCAGCGCCGCCAATCTATGGTTGGTGTGTTGTGAACCGTTGGATGATGATCCAGTGGATACGATAGAATCTTAGTCGAAGGGGTATGCGATGATCTGTGTCGTGCAATTTAAATGAGATCCTGCGGCCAGTATAGCTCAATCCAAACGAAGCAGTACCGTCCAATAGGCTTACGCCACGTGGCCTGAGTTTTGTTTTAAAAACAGAAAAGGTTCTATTAGATGTTTGATTTTGTAAAATTCATAACTTTTAATCTACACGTCCAAATTTTACAAATTTTATATCACTGGAATCAGCAAAAGGAGTACTTTCCAACCATGCACTTTGTTTAATGATTTGCTTCTGGAAAATTAGTTGTTTTTGCAGAAACTTGTGTAGGCATATTTTGTGTATAAAATTCATTCTAAAAATATTTTTAGGGGGAAATGGATTGTTTTTTAACCTACTGACCATAGAAACCAACTTGCGGATTTAAAAATATATTTGGTGACACTTAGGAATTAAATCTTTGAATAAAAGCATTTCTAGCTAAATAAAAATATTGATTATGATTTAAAAATGCATCTAAAGTAAAACCTTTAGATAATGATGTGATTTAAACTCTCTGACCCTAAACACCAAGTTTTGAGATTTGAAAACATATTTGATGAACCTTAGTAAATTATTACTTATTAAAGGCATTTCTAGCAAATAAAATTATTGTTTGATTTAAAAATGGAATTTAGGTGGAACCTTTTTGCAAATGGATTAATATTAAACCCTTAAACCATAAACACTAACATTTGTGTTTAAGAATATATTTTACTAACACTACAAAATATTACTTTGATATAAATCATTTTAGCAAAACAAAAATGATCTAAATGACCATTTTCACCAACTTGAATTTAAATGATTTTACCACTTTTGTAAATGACCAATGGGAGCTTTAAAAATGTTTAGAGCCTAATAGAAACCACTTTTCCAAATAAAACAATCTTTTGCATGCTTGCATGCATTGCTTTATTTTATTATATTATGTGGTGAATTGTTTGAATGTTAGTTTGAATATTGCTTGCTTGATTGAATTGTAGTGAAGTTTTAAGAGTGTGATATTTGCAAGATCAAGGAGTGTACCAATATTCTCTACTTAAAAGGCAAGTGACACTATCATCCATGACCTGTTATTTTCATTACACTTAGTGGATTTTTGTAGTATGCATGATAGGACTACTATATTTCTATGCTATGTTATATCCTATTAGGATATCGTTATATCTTCCTTAGTGAAAACATTGTAGTTGTAGCATGCTTAGCACTGCTATATATTTGGGATGGAATACATGATATGATTATATAAAGTGTTGGGAAAATATATGTTTTATATAATAAAACAAGTACTCAATGAACCACCTAGGTGGAATGTGGTTACTCAATTTTGGACAAGGTGGCAACAAAGGGAACCATGTTTATATGTCTATCTTTTTGTATGTGCACTAGAAGAAAACCACCCAGGGACTTAGAGATTGAACATGTTTCTCGTACAGTGGCTTCCATGTACGGCCACATGCTAAATGGGCTCTGGCTTAGTCAACTACATAGTGGAAGACCCATGCATTGGCATCTTTAGGTTAACTAGAATTGTGTATTGGAAATGTATCCTTACATTGGTGCCTGGTAGACAAGCTAGCATTGTGTATTGGGAGGACTTCTATGGAAATACTTTGTCACATTCTCGATCTGTCGGTACTCCATTTGGTGAGTACTTATCCAGCGGCCACTGGTGGCGTCAAGACGAGATTGTGTCATGTGGGTAAAGTGTACAACTTCTGCAGAAGATCAAATTCTAAGTACTTACTCGTGTCCCCGGTTACGGACAACTCTGAGCAACTAAGGCCTGAAGATATAGAAGATCTCAACATTCCAATTTCTCAAAGTAAAACTTGATGGTGTCAACAAGGGATTAGAAGCACTTGGAGTTTTCCAAGGAGATCAGAAAGATTGTCAAAAGATCAAAACTATTTTGAAAAAGATAGGAGAAAACTATATTGCTTTCTGCAAATGAGCCTAAACCCTACTTTGCCAAATATGCATATATTGATAGGTTCCACTTATTTCTACATAGTAGTGAAACTTGCCAATACAATTCAAATGTATTGACCCTTGTGGTGCAACTTATTATGTTGCAGGTTTGTTTGATGTTAGTGAAGTGTGTTGATTAGGATTACAAGTCTACAACCAACATTACTGCATGTGGTACTTTGAAGATGAAGTACTCAATGCTATAGTTATTTCTGCTGCATTGTAATGAGATAGCCAAATGAGCTATGTAAGATGTAATGAATTATTTTATTCCTGGTTATAAATTTGTATTATGACCTTTGTTTCTTGATATTTCATCTTAACTATGGATGCTAGATATTGATCTAGGGACTAGCATTGTAAACACAGGGATCTCTACCTTATTAAAGGTTGGGACCTCTACAGATGGTATCAGAGCACTGTGTTGCATGTAGGATTGTAACCCTAGGATTGGACAAAACCCCTTAGAAAAATAGGAGTTGTATTTGTTCCATAATTTATTTACAAACAATCTTGTAAACTCTTTCCTCAACCTCTTTGGTTTTGATTATACATCTCTTCCTTTTCAACTTGATGGACAAAGCCTCCACCATGACCAATGACTTCAACTTTAGTTTCACTAAGGACTTCAACTTAGACATCACTAAGGACTACAAGTGAGAACCAAGAGACATTAGATTGCCTACCAAAAACATTGATATCATGTTAGTGTATGGATCATATTGACCTATGAGGTATGACTATACTAGATTGATTGTTTCAAGAAAGCTTGTTGTTTCCTTCAACTCATGAGTTAAACTCATAAGTTGTTAAGTGATTAGTTGCTTGTTGATTGTTTGATTGAACTTGTTTGTTTTGGGTTGTGTGTTAGAACTTTCTAGGTCTATCTGTCATTACTTATCCCTATCAAACCAACAGATGCCTCCCCGTCGTGCCAACCCCAACCAAAACAACAACAATAACATCACTCCCGAGATGCAGCAGATGATGACATCTCAAGCTCAACAACAACAACAACAACAACAACAACAACAACAACAACAACAACAACAACAACAACAACAACAACAACAACAACAACAACAACAACAACAACAACAACAACAACAACAACAACAACAACAACAACAACAACAACAACAACAACAACAACAACAACAACAACAACAACAACAACAACAACAACAACAACAACAACAACAACAACAACAACAACAACAACAACAACAACAACAACAACAACAACAACAACAACAACAACAACAACAACAACAACAACAACAACAACAACAACAACAACAACAACAACAACAACAACAACAACAACAACAACAACAACAACAACAACAACAACAACAACAACAACAACAACAACAACAACAACAACAACAACAACAACAACAACAACAACAACAACAACAACAACAACAACAACAACAACAACAACAACAACAACAACAACAACAACAACAACAACAACAACAACAACAACAACAACAACAACAACAACAACAACAACAACAACAACAACAACAACAACAAAAACAACAACAACAACAACAACAACAACAACAACAACAACAACAACAACAACAACAACAACAACAACAACAACAACAACAACAACAACAACAACAACAACAACAACAACAACAACAACAACAACAACAACAACAACAACAACAACAACAACAACAACAACAACAACAACAACAACAACAAAACAACAACAACAACAACAACAACAACAACAACAACAACAACAACAACAACAACAACAACAACAACAACAACAACAACAACAACAACAACAACAACAACAACAACAACAACAATCAGAATTGATCCAGGGACTAGCATTTTAAACACAGGGATCTCTACCTTATTAAAGGTTGGAACCTCTACAGTTACCAACTGGGATTAGAGGGTCCTCCATCCCCAGCACGCGGCCACAGCCACGTGGAGGGCCTTTAGTCTCGGTTTTTGGCACAACTTGGACTAAAGATCGGGACCTCTAGTCCCAATTTCGTAGTCCCGTTTGGACAATCGGGACTAGAGGTCATCCAGAACCGGGACTACATGACGTTTTTCTACTAGTGTCCCCATGGTTTCCCCCTCACCACAAATTTGATGATCATCATGTGTAACAGTGTCTTCAAAAGGATTATGGCCAAAATCATCTACAAACATATAATGTGAAGTTAGTGTTCTACTATAGTATAATACAAAAAGTACCATTCACACAATAGAATGTGCTTGCCTTGGGGAGTTGGTTACTTGCCTAGGGTTGTTGCCTACTTTTCTTGGACTGCTGTCTTCCTGCCATGGAGTGTTGTCGTCTCTCATAATGAAGGGTGGATCACCAAAATCAACATGAATGCATAATTTTGATGGACCACATCTACCAATATGTTTCTCTTTAGATTCATCGATGTTTTGTTGCCCTTCAAGATGGTGTGGCAGATGATATCACTTGGCACCTAACCAAAAGTGGGAAATATTTGGCCAAGTATGTATACAAGGCTCTGTTCTTTGGGATAACCTCCTCGCCTATAAGCTCCTCGTTTTGGAAGATTTGGTTCCTCGCAAAATCGAGTTCTTCATGCCATTCAAAATAGTCTTTGACCGCTGATCGGATCGAGAAGATAGGATGGCCAAATTTGGGGGTTTGTCTACATTGCAAGAGCATGCTGGGTTCGGTGGACCACCTCTCTCTTCATTATGGATTCATTAGAATACTTTGGGGCCTAATCAAAGATTGAATCGACCTCCATTCATTGATATTGAGACTTGGCCGAGGCAATCTATTTTCTCGTGGTGGCATGATACGTCCAATTTGCATCACCATTCTATATCATAATTTGCCTCTATTCATTGATTTATTTCATATTAAGAGGTTTTACTTATGTCTTTTCATTTGTTTTTACATGTTTGATGATTCTTGGAGGATGGACTGCCGGAGTCAGGATTCTGATGGAAAAAGAGGTGTTTTGATGCAATTTCGCGAAGATCAGAAATACCAGAAAAATTATGGAAATCATATTTTCCCAGAAGACGAAGAAAGCCAGAAGGGGAGGCGGAGATGGGCCACAGGGGGCCCACACCCCCCCCCTTCCCAGACGCGGGCCAACCCTGGCCGCGCCTACAGGGTGTGGCCCACCTCTGGCTTCGCCCTCTCGCCTATATCTTGTCCTCCAAATCCAAAAACACAGGGAGCAACCACAGAAAGATTTCACCGCCTCTACGGGGCGAAAAACACCGAGAGAGAAAGAGCTCTCCGGCAGACAGAATTTTGCGGGGGAAATTCCTTCCCAGAGAGGGGAGATCGTCGCCATCAACACCATCGTCAAGATAGACTTCATCGGGATCATCATCATCCACACTATCATCTCCCCCAGCACCATCATCACCACTCCATCCTGCTGTAACAATTGTGTTGAATACTTGCATAGTTCTTAGGGGAAACTTTCCCGGTGTTGATTACTATTGTAGTTGATGCTTGTGAGTGGAACCATTGGATTATTGTTTATGTTTAGATTGTTATCCATCACCATATCATCTTTGATCTTGATCCATATGATGTCTCGTGAGTAGTTCGTTTAGTTCTTGAGGACTTGGGAGAAGTCATGTTGTTAGTAGTGGATTTGTGTTGAGATATTATTCAATGGTTTAGTATTTAAGTTGTGGTGCTATTCTTCTAGTGGTGTCATGTGAACGTCGACTACATGATACTTCACCATTTATGGGCCTAGGGGAATGCATTGTGTATTTGGATACTAATTGTGGGGTTGCCGGAGTGACAGAAACCTGAACCCCCGTTAGGACACCATTGCATAAGAGAGTGTAGGATCTCAGATTTAAAGGCTGTGGTTAGGTTTATATCTTAATTGGTTTCCTGTAATTGCAGATGCTTGCAGGGGGTTTAATCACAAGTATGTATTAGCACAAGTAAGGTCAGTACATTAGCATAGGTTCACCCACACAACACTTACAACACCAAAGAAGGGTACTCAGCTATTTGAAGCAAAAGCACTTAACATAATTCCCATGTGTCCTCGAGAAAGTTTGGTCCTTATAAGTATTTCCACCGGCTTGTCTTTTGCTAAGAAAGGATTGGGCCACTTGTTGCATTTGTTCGTTGTCTTTATTACTTGCACTTCATTTCTTTGCTTTATCAGGAAATCCCTAAAAATCTGTTTGCTAAGTATTTACAGAGATTTCCTGCTCCATACCACTAGTCAACACCTTCTTATCCTTGTTGGGATCGAGACTCCTATTTATATAAAGTACTACGATACACCCCCTATACTTGTGCGTCATCAAGACTATTTTCTGGCGCCTTTGCCGGGGAGTGAAGTGCTATTGAAGAGTGGAACTAGTAAAGGAAACTTCTACTGTGAGTATTGCTTTTTATTTCTGCTTGTTACTTTGTTTCCAGTATGGATAACCCACTTGGTTTCTATTTGGGAAAACTACTACCACTGTTAGGGTAGTAGATGAACCACCACCTATTCAGATAGATCCTTTTAAGATACCTACAATTATTGTTGATCATGTTATGGATAATTATTATTTAGGGGATGGAACTGTCCATCTTGTTGATCATTTGCTTTTTATCCATGAATTATGCGGGTTGTTTAAGTGTGCAGGTATCACAACTAAATAGGTGAAGAAGAAGTTACTCTGTATATCCTTGAAAGGGAGAGCTGAAGAATGGTATAAGCTGCTGAAGAATGGGCAATCCATGGAATGGGAGGAAATAGTACCTCTATTTTATTCTAAATTCTATCCTCCTAGTGAAATTCATAAGGATAGGAATCTGATATATAACTTTTGGCCTCGTGATAGAGAGAGTACAGCTCAAGCTTGGGGGAGATTGAAGTTACTAATGCTTAAATGTCCTATTCATGAACTCCCTAACAATATTATTATTATAAATAACTTTTATGCTAGGCTTTCTCTTCATCATAAAGATTTACTAGATACTTCTTGTGTTGGATCATTCACATGTATGAAGGAAGAAGCTAAATGGGATCTCTTAGACCGTATTCAAGAGAACACTGAAGCTTGGAAGAATGACAAAGGACGAAAGTCAGGTATAAACTTTTATTATGAATGCATTAAATATTTTATGGGAACTGATGACTTCCGTGATATTAGTAATGAGTACGGTCTTGACTCTCAAGTTTTTGCAAAAAAATAAGGCCTTTGCCTCTTATATTGAAATTCCCAAAAAAGAGTGGGACAAGTACCATGCTCCTTATAAAGACATTATTACCCATGTTCCTGCTAGCATAGAAGTTTGTACTACTGATCCTATTTTGCCTAAACCTTATGTTGAGAAAATCCCTTTTCTAGATAAGGTAAAGGAATATTCTATCGTAGCTAATGTGGTTAGCAAAAGTGCAAAGAAAACTGTAGAACCCGATGAGCAAATAAATATTGACACTATGGTAACTATAGTGAAAGATCTTGTCACTAGAAATATAGAGGATGAGCACATTGTCTTCTGTGAAGACACTTCTTGTAAGGTTCCCAACCTTTAATAAGATAGAGATCCCTGTGTTTACAATGCTAGTCCCTGGATCAATAGCTATCATCCACAGTTAAGATGTAATATCAAGAAACAAAGGTCATAATACAACTTTATAACCAGGAATAAAGTAATTTATTACATCTTACATAGCTCATTTGGCTATCTCATTACAATGCAGTAGAATATAACAATAGCATGGGGTCCTTCATCTTCAAAGTGCCACAGGCAGACATGTTGGTTGTAGACTTGTAATCCTATTTCACTAATATCGAACAAACCTGCAACATAAGAAGTTACAGCCACAAGGGTCAATACATTTGAATTGTATTGGCAAGTGATACTATGGTAGTATAGTGGAGTCTATCATTATATGCATTTGGCTAAGTGGAGCTTAGGCTTGCTTTGCTCAAAATAGATTTTCCTTATCATTTGAAAACACTAAGTTTTTGCTTGACAAAATCTTTCTCAAGGCATCTCCCAATAGAAATTGGTGATCCTTCAATCCCTTGTTCACCCACAAGATTTTAACTTAGAAATTGGGATGAGGAGATTCTTGATAGCTTCCATGTCTTGATGCTCAAATTGTCCTTTACCAGGGACATGGCTAAGTACTTAGATTTTACACTCTGCAGAGGTGGTGCACTTTCCCCACAAGACTTGGTTTCACCAAGACAAGATCTTTCAGAAGCCTTCCCTTAGACCAGAATGGACGCGCTCCAACCTATCAATCCCCTACCACCAACTATCCATTTGGTTAAGTTATTGCAACCTATATGATCCAGGCAGAGCCCATAATGCCAAGTGGCTGCACTTGAAGCTTCTCAACATTTGACATCTCAAATCTCTTTGTTCCTGGGTGGCCATCCACAAGTGAGATACACAAGGTAAACCATAGAAATGGGCCTTGTGAACCACTCAACACAAACCATTCCTTCCATTCCACCCAGGTGATTCATTCACTTAGTTGTTTTATTAAACAAAACACAAGTCCATAGACTTAGAAACTTTTCCATAGCATGAATATATATTCCACCCTTGTTTTCTAATAGCTAAGCTAAGCATGATAGTAGTAGGAATCTTAACTTAGGAAAATTCTACTAAGGTTTCATCTACTAGGATTTCCCATGTCATAGTTTATACTTAGCAAAATTCCATGCAAATCCTACTTAGAAATATCACTAATGCATAGTGAAAATAATGGGACAAAAGTATGAAGCATCACTTGCCTTGTTGGTAGAGAGCATAAGTTCACTCCTTGATATTGCAACAATCACACTCTTCAAGACACTACAATTCAATCAAGCAAGGCACAATTTAAATCTACCAATCAAGCAAAACATCACATAGAATAATAAAAACAAAGCAATGCATGCAAGCATGCAAAAGATTGTTTTATTTGTAAAAGTGGTTTCTAATGGTTCATAAACATTTGAAAACACCTAATGGTCATTTTGATAAAGTGGCAAAACCATTTGCAAAAGATTTTACTTCATAAACCATTTTTACCCAAGTCATTATTTTATGTGGTGAGGAAATGCTTTTAATAGGGCAACATTCCATAGGTTTCACAAAATATGTTTTCAAACCATAAAACCTTGTGTTTAGGTTCAGAGAGTTTATTTCCAAAACATTTCTCGAAGATTTTCTCCCAAAAGCATTTTTAATAATTAAACATTAATTTTTATTTGACTAGAAATGGTTTAAATCCAAAGTTTATTCTTTTCTTTCACCAAATACATTTTTGAAACCACAGATTGATTTCTAGGGTCAGTAGGTTCAAAACAAACCATTTTCCAAAGATTTTATCCCCAAAATCATTTTAGAACAATTTTTATATCATAAACATGCATACAGAAGTTTCTGCAAAAATAATCAATTTAACAGAAGCTTTTTACTAAACAAAGTGCATGGTTGGCTAGGGCTTGTCTTGCTGAATCCATTGATATAAAATTTGCAAAATTTGGACGTGTAGATTAAAAGTTATAGATTTTACAAAATCTAGCATCTAATAGATCAAATCTGTATTCAAAATATCAGGCAGGGCCACGTGGCGTGTTTTAATTCGTCGATACCGCTTCCTGCGGATCGTGCAACGAGAGGCGTTAGATCTAAATAGATCGTGCGGGACAGATCACATACCCCTTCGGCTTTAAGTGATTCTATCTAAGCCTCAGGATCAAGATCCAACAGTCCTAGTCTAATGACCTAGAACTAGCGGCGCTGGACTCTGACGCGCGGTGGCGGCGGCCTGGCAGTGGCGGCGCGGGCGCTGCAGGAAGCGAGAAAGAGAGAGAGGGGGCTCACCTGATTCGCTGAACGATGCTGATGCTCAACGTGCTCTCGGGGAGGCAGGGGGCGCACGAGGACGAAGGCAATTTCTCGCCGGAGTTGAGCTGCGTCTCGGGTGCGCGCGGTGTGGCATCCCGCAAAACCACTACTAGAAAATCGCGTTGAATTTTGTGCATTGCATCATCATGACATCAGCATACACATTTTGTTTCAAACTATTTTGCTAAGAACCCTATTTTACTTTCTATATTAATCCCCTCCCTTTTATTTCAAAGTAACACCGGTGCTTCCGGATATCTCAGTTGTCTAAAAACAATTTGCAAAAGGCTTTAAAATTAAATTATAAAACCCTAGTCAAATGTCTAAACCTAAATCTATTGGTCTGGGCAGGGTTAGCACTTTCGACGTCGTTAGCAGGGTTACCCTTCCGGCTTGGCCTGGGCAGGGTTATGGACGCCATTGGTTATTCTTCAGGGCTCTTAGCCCCATTTGCATCTTGTCCGTAGTCGGACGCTCTATCATTTTCAAGGTGATTTGGATCTTTGTATTGTACATCTGTATTCTTGACTCTTTGAGTCGCTGCTGTATATATATATTTGTTCTGTGGGTCCCATCGAGGACTGTTGTGTAATGTTATTACTTCGTTTTCCACCCGCACGAAAGTGCCTGGTGGGCACCTTTGAATCGTTTCTATGCGGGTTTGGCGGGAAGCGCTGAAACTTGCATAGGGTCGATTCTGAGGGTGTTACAGAGTGGTATCAGAGCTCAGCAGTTCCGATACCCCACAAGTCCAGCCTGTAGGATAACCTAGCTAACGGCCGAAGTAGAGTGTCAAAACTATTTTTGAAAAATCGGTTGGATAGTTCTGATTAGGTCTGATTTTACTCCTTACCCCTCTGCTGCTCTCCTCTCACCTCTGCGTGTTTTGAATCCGCTCTCTTCTCTCTCTTCGAGCCCAGGATTTCTCGTGGTTGGGTTCCGTCGTACCTTCAGGGCTTCGCTTCCTCCTTTTGATAACGGTGTTTTACCATCCGGTGTTCATGTTGCCTGAGGAATCCGTCTACTGTGGTACCATTCTTTGTTCCTTGTTTGTGCCTTCCGGTGTTTTCCGACGCGACGATATCATCTACGCCAGATCCGATGCAGAGTCTGCATCACTCCTTTGTTTCCGAACCTCGATTGTCGAGATCTTCAGTCTAATTCCGAGAATGGTTGCACGCTTTCCACTGATTGTGTAGAGTAATAGTTTGGGTGCGTGATGGATTGGCCCCCATGCCGACTACCCCTTCTATTCGCTTTTGTACATTGAAGTGGATGAGAATGCATCGGTTCCCTCTTCCTATCGAAGCTAGAGGTGGCTTTATTTGTTGATACCTCTACTTTCGACCTTTGTTCCCGGAGTGTTCTCTGACGATCACGGACAACGACCTCTTGTTAGTGGTGTCGCGAAGATCTACACGAAGCGAGAAGACACAGATCGCCGACCTCCCTTCCGGTACCATGAGGCGGATCTCGAGGGCGAGATCCATTGTTAGTGGTGTCGAATTGTGGCATCCCGCAAAACCACTACTAGAAAATCACGTTGAATTTTGTGCATTGCATCATCATGACATCAGCATACACATTTTGTTTCAAACTATTTTGCTAAGAACCCTATTTTACTTTCTATATTAATCCCCTCCCTTTTATTTCAAAGTAACACCGGTGCTTCCGGATATCTCAGTTGTCTAAAAACAATTTGCAAAAGGCTTTAAAATTAAATTATAAAACCCTAGTCAAATGTCTAAACCTAAATCTATTCCCACCCAAACCTATCCTACCCACCTATCCCAGCTCTCCACCTCACCCCTGGACCCAATCCCTACCCACCTTGCCACCTCATCAATCCCCCTCTTTTTCCCCTCTCTCTCTTTCTCACACAGCCCCATCTACCCTATCTCTCTTACAACCTGGCCCCACCCTCCTGGCCCACCTCCTCTCTCTCTCCCTCCCCACTCTCTCTCCAACCCGGACCCACCCCAGCACACAGTCAACACACGCACACACAGCAGCCCCACTTCCCCCCCTGGCCCCACACGCCAGCCCACTCTCCACTCACCCCCCGGTCCCACCACCTGACCCCGTGGCCCCGACCCCACCCCTCCGGCCCCACCACTCCCCCTCTCCCCTCCCCACCCTTTCTCTCTCCCCGACGCGCCCGCTCTACCCCGGTCCTCTTCCTCCTTCCGCCTCCCTCCTCTCTGCCCCGCTCGGCCGCGCCTCCACCGGCCTTCTCCACCTCGCCGACTCCCTCTCCCCCGGCGCCCGGCCGCGCGGTCCCGCCGCCGCGTCGGACTCCTCCGAGCTTCCCTCTCTCGCGCGCTCGCCCGCCCTCTGCTCCCTCCGCCCGCGGTTGCGCACCTCGCCGCGCCCGCCGCTCGCCTCCGCGCTCGTCGGCTCCCCTCCCCACCCTCTCTTCCTCGCCGCCGTGGCCTCCCCTCGAGCTCGCCCCTCTCCACCGGCCCGCGTCCGCGCCTCTCCTCCTCCTCCGACCGCCCTCCCCGCTCACCGGAGGCCGTCTCCCCGACGCCGGCCCTGCCTCGTCCTCCCGCGGCCGCCCGAGCCGGCCGTCGCCCCCGCTGGACCACCTCCTCCCCGCCTCCCTCGCCGGACCGCCTCACCGCCGCCCCTCCGCTCGCCGTCTTCCTCTCTGCTCGCCGGCGGCCCTCACCACAGGAGCTCCTCCGACCGCCCTCCTCAACCCCCTCGGCTCCGCCCCGCAGCAGCTCGCCCGCCGGAGCCGCCCTCGCCGCCGGCGCGCGGCACCTCGCCTTCGTCTGCCTCCCCGGCAGCAGCAGCCAGCGCAGCAACCACCGTTCGACCGCCGGCGCCACGCGGGGCCTCCCCATGCTCAACCCCCTCACGAGCACCCTCTTCGGCGACCCCCACCCCGCGTGCTGCAATCTCCCGGCCCCGATGACCCCTGTCGTGTCTCGGAGATGGCGCGACTGATGGTTTCCAAGCCCGCCTCGATAGCAAGACGAACCGAAAAACGGCGAAGACGACCCGAAGACCCCGTACCTAAAGGCCTTCGACAAGAAACGCCAAGATCTCCTTCCAGGAGGATGCCAAGTTCGCCTACATGAAGATCAAGACCGATCCCGGCGGAACTGAACCAGACCCCGTCGAATCCCCCAAGATCGTCTCTCGGACGCCAAGTGCTTCGGCCCAGAAAAACCAACGACCCGACCAAGATCCGAAGACCGAACCCGACCCGCCAAGTTCTTCAATCAGATCCGAGAACACCGAGACCCCGGTGCGACAAGTACTTCGTCCCGAACGCCATGACCGTCGACATGACCCGAAGACCACGGATGCGCCAAGATCTACCCCGCTATCCGAGAACGCTCCCGCCAAGGACGAACCCCAGATCCGAACCTTGTCGAACCCCCGGACCAAGATCGCTGAACCCTAATGTGTGACCCTTATCCGAGAACCCTATTTTATAAATTGTCAACTAAATAAACTTGTTGCATATTGAATTGTCATACTCGCATGCATATTATCATGTGGCTTGGGGGCCTTATGCCGATTCACTTATAATTAAATATGGGGCCCATATGCGGGCAAATCTAGTCTTATATTGGCCTCATTTAAATTTGTGTAGCGAACCGGTGCTTGTTTTGCCTTGCTAATACAAAATTTAAATTGCGGGGTAGTTAAATAACTTGAACCGTTTAATTAATTGTCGTGACCCCGGTTCCACTTAATATGACCTAATTGCATCGCATCTTTGCCATGACATACATCATGCATGCATCATGCCCGATCTTCTGCTGTTGTGTTAAATAGTACATCCGGTGTTTCTTCTAGTGTTTTGCTTCTTCGCGGATAAGGCCGTTGAGTTGATGCGAGTGTCGACCCGATCTTTGGATGAACCTTCGACAATGTTTTCAGGCGAGCATCTCCCCCCTTTCTACCTATCTTACTTTTATAGTATTTATTCCCTCCTGTTGATCTATTGCTATCTGTGTTGCGTTGCTCTATTTTCCGTATCCGTGATATCCCTTGCAGCCCTATATTGCCTTGGACACATCCTATTACCTGTGGTTTGGTAGCTAGTTGGACCTGCGCGTCGTAGTCGCTCGCTCAAGTGTTGTTGCGTGTCGCCAAGTACCACAGTTGTTGGAGTATGGCCGCATGTTTGATGTTGGAGATGATCATGGCTTTACTTATCGTTCACTTTAATTCCTGTTTAACAACTAAAATTGAAGTAGGTAAGCAGAGGCACAGGTGGGCAATAGATGTTATTTGGTTGTTAACCGTCCACTTGTGTCCCGTAGGACCCCGAGTGCTTGATACCTGTTCCTTGATTTATCGCGCTATCCACATCCGGGAGGATTATGGGACCCCCCTGAGCCAGAGATTGATTCATTCTTATTTCTTGGGGCCACAAACTAGTTTGAGGTTTTATTTACTATCCCGTACTTATGCCATGCTTTACTGCTTTATTTACGATTGTGCGAGGAGCACACTGTACTGTTTAGGTAAGCGGAGTGTTTTCGCGGTATCGACAAGCCCAATCATATTTTCGGGTTCCCAGTCGTTTACAGCCATTGTCGCAAACCTTGAGTCCCTCTCGGAGTTAGCTAGCTTCGTTGCGGGTCTACTCAATGGGGTGGCCCCTGAAATATTTCTGAATCCTGTGATTGCTTTGTCGTGAAGGCCTCGTTGGGTTTTGATTTGGTTTTTACGAGGTTGATCGAGTGTGTGTTGCTATTTGTGCACCCCGGCCGGGTAAAAACTTTCTGAAAGCCATGTCCGCGGTTATGGACGACTTGGAGCACAGTATCTCGATCATAGACAACTATAACTAAAGTAGTGCTATAAATTTGACTTTATAATGACTAGTAATCAGCTTCATTATAATGGAATGGCTAAATAAAACTGCCAACAATTGCTTGCTTGGGTTGTCGTTTGCGACCGTTGTACCTGACTAGTAAATATTGCAACTACAACGGAATGGCTAAATAAAAGTACCAACAACTGCTGGGTTTTGGGATATCTCATGCTATTTATATCTGACTAGTAAGTGTCGCAACTACAACGGAATGGTTAACTAAAAGTGCCCACTGCTTATTTTATCAGGATGATTATCCATACTTGACTAGTAATTGCTGCAACGATAACTGAATAAATAAAACTGCCAATGGTGTGAGTTCCTCGGTCGACTTCCTCGTTTGGTAACGAGGGGGAAACACCAGGATGGGTGTGCTTGGTGGTGGTATCAGGTTGGTTCCGAATAGATCTTTCTTACCCCTCTCTGATAGACGCCAGTTGTATCGAGTCTCTATAGGTTGTTTAGTGCATGCTGCCGCTACCGCTCAGTCCACCATACCTATGTAGGCGAGGACCGCCGAATTCTAGCCTCGCCGTGTACTGGCCTCAGTACTGACGCTCCTCTTTTTCCTTTGCCCTTTGCTGGCACCCCTTTTGTTTAAGCAGGTTTTGAGATCGACGTCGTTAGCAGGGTTACCCTTCCGGCTTGGCCTGGGCAGGATTATGGACGCCATTGGTTATTCTTCAGGGCTCTTAGCCCCATTTGCATCTTGTCTGTAGTCGGACGCTCTATCATTTTCAAGGTGATTTGGATCTTTGTATTGTACATCTGTATTCTTGACTCTTTGAGTCGCTGCTGTATATATATCTGTTCTGTGGGTCCCATTGAGGACTGTTGTGTAATGTTATTACTTCGTTTTCCACCCGCACGAAAGTGCCTGGTGGGCACCTTTGAATCGTTTCTATGCGGGTTTGGCGGGAAGCGCTGAAACTTGCATAGGGTCGATTCTGAGGGTGTTACACGCGGTCATGGTCGAAGACGAGCGCCTGGGATGCAAGAAAACGAGGAAAAGCATCAGGAGGATGCGCACGGTTTCGGGGGTTGTAGAAGTACTCACTAGAACGCGAGGGCACACGGGTTGGGCGTCAGTAGTTCGTCGGAGCTGATGCAGACGATGGTGGCAGTCAGTGGTTGTCCTTGCCGACGCTGTCGTTCAAGCGCGAGCAAGCTGAGGCTACTGGGAGACGCGCAGGGGTCTAGGGAACACGCCCGTGTGGTCAAGGGGGCGAGGGGCGGTGAGGTGTGGTCGTAATCGGAGGTGGTGCTCGCCGGAGACAGTGGCGGGGAAGGGTGAAATTCAGCAGCCTCGGGGCGCGCTAGGGTGAGGCGGCGGAGGGGAAAGAGAGAGGGAAGGCTGGTGATTAAGAAGGCGTGGTCGCAGGGGGAATTCACTGGGCCATTTACGCGTATTGATTCGAGCAATCAACGGCAGAAAATGGTCAGGCGAGTTCATCGCGGGGAGGAGGAAGATGACGTGGTCGCAGGGCCCGTTTGACACTGAGTGAGAGAGAGGGGAAGGTGGGTCCTAGCGGTCAGTGACTGCGTGGGTTTATTCCGCGGTGAGAAAACGTTTCGCGAGAGAGTGGGGGTGGGTTTGCTGATGGGCTTAGTGGGCTAGCTAGGCTGGGCTGCACCTTTTCAACTTTTTTTGTTCTGTTTGTTTTTCCTTTTTCTCATTTGATTTTTCTGTTTTGATTTTGAATAAGCAATTCAAACATTCATTTGAATTGGGTATTTGTTTTAATTCCAATGGAATTTAATATAGTTTAATTCCCTAAATTTTTATTTGGAAGATTTATTTTATTTTATTAATTTAAACAACTTTTATTCACTTGGGTAAATTCCAAAATACTATTTTCTCATGAATTATATATTTATTCTTATTAGAGATTTGTCTTTATTAATGTAGGGATAGAATGGTTCATGCCATTTTATTTTATTTTGGAAATTCTTTATTCTTTTATTTTATTTGGATTTGGATTATATTCATTCCATTTGCTTATGGATTTGGCCAAGATTTGATTTGGTCTTTAAATATTCCCTATTTAATATTTCTTATTTCATCTTATAAAATCCATATCTTTTTTATTTAGAGATCCAAACTTGGTGATTTCAAATTTGTAAATCTTGTTTAATATTTGTTTATCCTTTTAAATCTCTTTAGGATTATTTGCTCACCATTTGGTATGGGTTTATAGTTAGGTTCTTTATTAGCTTTGGAAATTTAATTTCCTTATCTTATTATATTCATAAGATTTTATCTATGGCTCCAAATTAAGTGAAACCAATTTCTATGGTTTTATAATATTTTTATTTGTCTCTTGATCATTTTGAAATGTTTGTTGACAATTTTTTATATGGATCAAATCCATAGGCTTGGAGATAACTTGGAAATGATTTTATTCCATTAGGGTTTTAGGGTTTGGATTTATTTTCCAAGTGTTTAAATTTCAAGATGCATTTTATGAAGAATGCATTTCTCTTGATTTAGATTTTGTTGAATTCAAACTTTAATTAAAGTTTGTTCAAGATGGGATTTTAAGTTTCCATTTAGAAACAAAAGTTTCTTTTTACCCTAAAATTCAACAATAAATTATTTTATTTATTTATTTTTCACATTACAAGATTTGGAAAATCTTGGGATTGACACTTCTAATATTGTCTCTCATCCTAGAAAAGCTAGTGTCCCTGTGCTTTCTATTAGAATTGGTGATCACTGTTATTATGGTTTATGTGATATTGGTGCTAGTTCCAGTGCTATACCTTATGAGCTTTACAGGGAAATTATGCATGAAATTGGTTCTTGTGAGCTTGAGGACATTGATGTGGTTATTCACCTTGCTAATAGAGAGACAGTCTGTCCCATTGGCATTGTAAGAGATTTGGAGGTTCTTTGTGGTAAGATTAAATATCCTGCTGATTTTCTAGTACTTGGTAAAGAAGCTAGTAAAACCTATCCTATTATCTTTGGTAGACCCTTCTTGAACACTTGTGGGGCTATCATAAATTGTAGAAAGGAAAAGGTTTTGACTAAGTTTGATGGAGAGTCTTATGAGTTTAATTTTTCCAAATTTGCTAAAACTCCTTGTGAAAATTAACTGCCCAATGAGGATTTCAGGGTTGAACAACTTTCTGCTATTTCTCTTGATCCTAACAATGCCTTGCAGCAGTTTATGGAAGATCATGAAAGTGATGTCTTCATGAAGGAAAGAAATGAGATTGACAATGTTTACCTTCGTCAGCCTGAGTTACTTAAGCATAATCTACCTGTGGAAGATTTGGGTACCACACTACCACCTAAAGGGGGCCCTATTTTCGAATTAAAACCTTTACCTAATGATCTTAAATATGCTTATCTTGATGACATGAAAGTTTATCCTGTTATTATTAGTTCTAAACTTTCAGGAAAGGAAGAAGAGAAGTTATTGGAAATACTGAAGAAACATTGAGGAGCTATGGGCTATACTCTTGATGATTTAAAAGGGATTTCTCCTACTATATGTGAAGGGAATATGCCCTGAGAGGCAATAATAAAGTGTTTATTATTTTATTTCAAGTATATGATAGATGTTTATTTTGCATGCTATAATTGTATTAATACAGAAACGTTAATACATGTGTGTTTAATAAACAAACAGAAAGTTCTTAGTTATGCCTCTCTCATAAACTAGTTCGTTGATTAACAAGATGATCACAGTTTCCTGATCATAGACATTGGATGTTGTTAATAACGAGATCACAACATTAGTGTAATGATGTGATGAACATTCATCCGAAGTATAGCATTACGATCAAAGTAATTGAGTTTATATTGCTATAAACAACTTACGAAGTGATCCTAATCCTTAGACCATGAGATCATGCCAATCACTAACACCGGAAGAGTTTCTTGTTGACATCAAACGTCACACCGTAACTGGGTGATTATAAAGATGGCTTCAAAGATGCTAAAGTGTTATGTTGAGAATCATGGATCAAGAGTGGAATTTGTTCATCCCGATGACAGATAGATATACTCTGGGCCCTCTCGGTGATATCACATTGGTTAGCTTGCAAGCAAGTGATTTGATCACTAGAATGTTATATCACGGGAACGAGAAAAGAGTGCATCTCAGTAACAAGATCAAAATAGGTATGGAGATACCGATGATCGAATCTCGGACATCTAATATATCGTGAAACAAAGGGATTAAGATACAAGCGTAAAAGGTTCCGACGATCACAGGAAAGTCATCGTTGAATGTGTGGGAGTCAGTATGGATCTCCAGGTCCCGCTACTGATTATTTATTAGAGAAGGTCTCGATCATGTCCGCATTATTCGCGAACCATAGGGTGACACACTTAAGGGACACTGACATCCAATTGGAGAAAATGTTTCATGCCGAAAGAATAAACAAGCGTAGGAATTTATTTCACTAGATACCGAAACAGGTTTTTGGGTGAAATTGCATAAAGAGGTTATGCATGTGAAATAGTATTCTAGCAAGGGGTTATTTGTAAATGTTTGTCATTAAAGTAATTTAAAAAATTCTGAATAAAATAAAAGAGTTTTATTTAATGAGAGTTTGCATTAAATTTGGTGGAAATTTAATAGCAAGTTTGAGTGGGATTTTGAGTGGAGGGAATTTAAAGGAATTTTGTGAGTGGAGTGTCCACCCACATGAAGAGGGGAGGGCAAGGGGTCAGCCCCCATGCGCCGGCCACCCCCTTGGGGTTCCTCCCCCTCTCCTATAAAAGGCACCCCCCTTCCTCACTTCTCACACACACCTCCTCGTGAAGGATCTCTCTCTCCCTCTAGAATTTATCCCCCATGGTCTCGGACTAGAGAGATACATGTTCCCGGTGGCTTTTCAGCAAGAAAGGGTTGTGCTTTCACTATATCGCTGGAGCGAGGATGCGGAGGTTGCTCGGTGTCTTGTACGTGTGTGCGAGCACGGATGTGCTGTTGCTTTGCGGCGCTAGGACTTCCTCTCGATCTTGAGATCGGCAATAGATCGTCTACATCAACCACGAGTTGAACTCGTTAAGCTTTTTCAGTCTTCAAGGGTATGTTCTCTATGGATATACATCCGCCCGTTGTTTGTATCTAGTAGATAGATCTTGGTACATAGTTCCCATCGTAGGAAAATTTTTATTTTCTATGCTGTGAACCCTACAATGGTATCAGAGCCGGATCTATGCGTAGATGCTTTACACGGGTAGTACACATATGAGTATGTGGGCGATGATGATCATGTTGTTGCTCCTTAGTTGTAATTTTGGATATTGGTGGCATAGTGGGATGAAGCGGCCCAGACAAACTTTACATGTCCTCGCACATGAGACCTGATCCACGCTTGACATGCAACTAGTTTGCATAAGTAGCTAGCGGGTGTCTATCTCTCCTACTATAGTCAATATCTATTTTTCAATGAGTTGTCAACAATTTGGTTATCCTTGTTGTGGTTCATGTTCGTAGGTAAGAGCGGTTCTATCTTCGAAATCCCTAAGCCACGTAAAACTCTCAATGGATAAATTAGAGGCGTCTAGTTTAGATTGTTGCTGGGCTAGTGTCATGATATGGTGATGTTGTAATTAGAAGTATGAGATGATACACTTACAACACACATAGCGTGTAAACTCCATAGACCTTGGATTTACACATAGAGGTATGACAGTGATCATACCATGATGCACATGATAGAGATCATATGCGGAAACCATATCATTTCACTAATAAACATGTGATGTTCGATAGCATCTTATATTGCTTGTTTAGCGCCTTGTTAGCATAATAAGCTAATCCCTCATTTAAATATCAAGATAAGAATGTGTTATTCCTTTAGTATGCACCGATTATGTTTTCGTCGCTCCAAGACATCACATGATGATCGGGTGTTCTTGGATCCACGACCATATATCGGGTGTAAGACAGTTACACACGCAAATACTAAGGTTCTAACTTGGCGAGCCTAGCATGTACAGACATGCCTCGAAACACGGACCGAAAGGTTAAGCATGAGTCATATAGTAGATATGATGCCCATTTGATGCTCGCCTTTGAAGCTACACCGACTCACGTGATGATCGGACTTGGTGTAGTGGATTTGGTTCATGTAATCACCAAAAAGGCACGAGGGATGTCGTTTTTGAGTGGGAGTTCATTCGTAATATGGATTAGTTGAACTCAATCTATCATAAACTTAGTCTAAACTTTACAAATTCTGTTGTAGATGGCACCACCTTCTTTTAATTTCAATGTGTTCATGGAGAAAGAGAAACTTGCAACGAACGGTAGCAACTTTACCGAATGGGCCATGAATTTGAGGATTCTCCTCTCTGCTACACAAAAGGAATATGTGCTAGAAGCGCCGCTAGCCCCCCCCCCCCCCACCTTTTGAGGATGCCCCTAACGAGGATAAGAATGTCTATCAGACTCGTCAGGAGGACCACAACTTAGTTCATTGCGGCATATTGTATGGGCTAGAGCCGGAACTTCGAAAATGTTTCGAAAACGGCAATGCATTTGATACAATGGGTGAGTTGAAAATGATTTTTGACACACATGCTGCCGTAGAGAGCTACAATGCTTTAGAAAAGTTCTTTAGCTGCATGATGGAAGAGCATAGCTTCGTTAGTGAGCATGTACTCAAGATGTCGGGTTACGCCGATAAGCTTGTGTCCTTGGGAATATCGATTCCCATTGACTTAGGCATCCATCGTGTTTTGCAGTCTCTGCCACCTAGCTATAAGAGCTTCGTGATGAACTATAATATGCAAGGCATGAAGAAGTCTCTCCCCGAGCTTCTGTCAATGCTTAAAACTGTAGAAGTGGAGATCAAAAAGGAAGATCAAGTGTTGATGATCAATAGGAACACTGGTTTCAAGAAAGACAAGAAGGGAAAACGGAAGGGAAGTAAGGGCGGCAAGCCGGTTGCCGTGCCTGAAAGGAAACCCCGAGTTGGACCTAAGTCTGATACCGAGTGCTACTATTGTAAGGGGACTGGCCACTGGAAGTGCAATTGCCCCAAGTATTTGGCAGACAAGAAGGCTGGCAAGGCAAACAAAGGTATATATGATATACATGTTATTGATGTGTACTTGACTAGTGCTCGTAGTAGCACATGGGTATTTGATACCGGTTCAGTTGCTAATATTTGTAACTCGAATCAGGGGTTGTGGAACAAGAGAACGCTAGCAAGGGATGAGGTCAAGATGCGTGTCGGCAATGGATCAAGCGTTGATGTGATCGCCGTTAGAACGCTACCTCTCCACTTTCCATAGGGATTAGTAATAAACTTGAAGAATTGTTATCTGGTGCCAGCACTTAGCATGAACATTATATCTCGATCGTGTTTAATGTGAAGTGGTTATTCATTTAAATGCGAGAACAATGGTTGTTCCATTTATATGAATGAAATATTTTATGGTCATGCACCGATGATGAATGGTTTATTTCTTTTGGATCTCGATAATAATGTTACACATATTCACAATGTTGATGCAAAAAGTATTAAACTTAGTGATGATATATCCGCATATATGTGTCACTGCTGTCTAGGTCATATTGGCGTTAAACGCATGAAGAAGCTCCATACGGATGGACTTTTGGAATCACTTGATTTTGAATCATTTGATACATGTGAGCCATGCCTTATGGGAAAGATGACTAGAACGTTGTTTTCCGATTCAATGGAACGGGCGACAGATTTATTGGAAATCATACATTCTGATGTATGTGGTCCAATGAGTGTGTCGGCGTGAGGTGGATATCGTTATTTTGTTACTTTCACAGATGATTTGAGTAGATACGGTTATATCTACTTGATGAAACACAAGTCTGAAACATTTGAAAAGTTCAAAGAATTTCAGAATGAAGTGGAAAATCATCGTAATAGAAAGATCAAATTTCTACGGTCCGACCGTGGAGGTGAGTATCTAAGTTACGAGTTTAGCACTCACATGAAAGAGTGTGGAATTGTTTCACAACTCACACCTGCCGGAACACCACAGCGAAATGGTGTGTCGAAACGTCGTAATCATACTTTATTAGATATGGTTCGATCTATGATGTCTCTGACGGACTTGCCGTTGTCATTTTGGGGTTATGCACTAGAAACTGCTGCATTCACTTTAAATCGGGCACCATCTAAATCCGTTTAAAAGACACCGTATGAATTATGGTTTGGAAACAAACCTAAGCTATCATTTCTTAAAGTTTGGGGATGCGATGTTTATGTGAAGAAACTTCAACCGGATAAACTCGAACTCAAAGAGAAAAAATGCGTCTTCATAGGATACCCTAAGGAAACAATTGGGTATTCCTTCTATCACAGATCTGAGGGCAAGGTTTTTGTTGCTAAGAATGGATCCTTTCTAGAGAAAGAGTTTCTCGCGAAAGGTGTGAGTAGTCGGAAGGTAGAACTCGAAGAGGTTATTGAACCTTCTCTTCAAAGTATGGCGAGTAGCGCAGCGCCGGAAGTTGTTCCGGAGTTGGCTTCACCAGTTGAAGAAGGAACTAATGATAATGATCATGAAACTCCGAAAGAGAGTACTACCAAACCTCGCAGGTCTAGCAGGACGCGTGCAGCTCCCGAGCTGTACGGAAATACTGTCATGAATTTCATGGTTGATGAAAATGATGACCCTGCGACGTATGAAGAAGCGATGATGATCCTGGATTCCAACAAATGGTTAGAATTCATGAAATCCGAGATGGAATCCATGTATGAAAATCAAGTTTGGAACTTGGTGGACTTACCTCACGGCCGAAAGGCCGTGGAGAACAAATGGATTTTCAAAAGGAAAACTGATGCTGATAGTAATGTAACCGTCTATAAAGCTCGACTTGTCGCAAAGGGGTTTCGACAAATTCAAGGAGTTGACTACGATGAGACATTCTCTCTCGTAGCGATGCTAAAGTCAGTTAGGATTATGTTAGCAATTGCTGCATATTTCGATTATGAGATATGGCAGATGGATGTCAAAACCGCGTTTCTCAATGGTAATATTGAAGAAGAGTTGTATATGATACAACCAAAGGGTTTTGTCGATCCTAAGGATGCTAACAAGGTGTGCAAGCTTCAGCGATCCATCTATGGATTGAAGCAAGCATCACGAAGTTGGAATCTCCGCTTTGATGAGGTGATCAAAGAGTTTGGATTTTTCCAAACTCATGGAGAAGCTTGTATTTACAAGAAAGTGAGTGGGAGCAATGTGGCATTTCTGATATTATATGTGGATGACATATTATTGATCGGAAATGATATAGATATTTTAAACAGTGTTAAAAGTTATCTAAACAGCAAATTTTCAATGAAGGACCTAGGTGAAGCGTCATACAAATTAGGCATAAAGATCTATAGATATAGATCTAGACGCCTAATAAGGCTATCGCAAAGTACATACCTTGATAAGATTTTAAAGAAGTTTAAAATGGAAGATAATAAGAAGGGGTTCTTACCTATGACACAAGGCACGACATTGAGTAAGACTCAAAGTCCGGCTACGGTGGAAGAAAGAGAGAAAATGGACAAAGTCCCCTATGCTTCAGCCATAGGCTCTATAATGTACACCATGCTATGTACAAGACCGGATGTGGCACATGCTATTAGTTTGACTAGTAGGTACCAATCGGATCCAGGTTCGGAACACTGGAAAGCGGTCAAGAATATCCTTAAGTACTTGTGAAGAACTAAGGATATGTTTCTTGTATACGGAGGTGAAGAAGAGCTCGTCGCTAAGTGTTATGTCGACGCTAACTTTGACACTGACCCGGATGACTCTAAGTCTCAATCCGGATACGTATTTCTCATGAATGGCGGAGCGGTTAGTTGGAGGAGCTCCAAACAACCTGTGGTGGCAGGATCAACAACGGAGGCCGAACATGTTGCTGCTTCAGAAGCGGCTCAGGAAGCAGTTTGATGAAGGAGTTCATATCCAAACTAGGTGTGGTTGCAAACGTGTTGGACCCAATGGTGATCTATTGTGACAACAATGGTGCCATTGCCAATGCCAAAGAGCCAAGGTCTCACAAGCATTCCAAGCATATTAAGCGCCGGTTTCACTCCATCCGCGAGCATGTCAAGGATGGAGATATAAAGATTTCTAAAGTACATACGGATCTCAATGTAGCAGATCCGTTGACTAAAAATCTCCCTAGAGCAAAACATGATCTACAACAGAACTCCATGGGTGTTAGATACATCACTATGTAACTAGATTATTGTCTCTAGTGCAAGTGGGAGACTGAAGGGAATATGTCCTGAGAGGCAATAATAAAGTGTTTATTATGTGTATTTCAAGTATATGATAGATGTTTATTTTGCATGCTATAATTGTATTAATACGGAAACATTAATACATGTGTGTTTAATAAACAAACAGAAAGTTCCTAGTTATGCCTCTCTCATAAACTAGTTCGTTGATTGTAACACCCCGGTTCTGAAAAGACCGTGGCCTCTATGTGACATGCCAATCCCTGGATCGGTTCATTGGCCCACAATAGAGTAAGATAGATAACATAGCAAAATAACCGTGTATCATGTACTACAAAGATCTAGAGTACCATTATTACAATAAAAGCTTAGCATAAAGCTAGCTCAAATTATTCAGGTAGCAACATAAACATGTAAATCCTCCAATCTTCAAATTGCCCACAAGTGAACAAGTGCCGAGTGGAGTACCGTGGCCTATAACGATCAATCAGAATCGGAATAACCTGCAACATGAAACGTAGCTGCCCCGAAGGGTCAATACATGGAATGTATGGCAAGTAGAGCTAGTAAAGGAGACAATAGTACTAACATCTACATGCATATCTGGCAAGTGGAGCTGTGTCTGATTGAAAAGATCCCAATTAAGTTAACCCAACAATATTAAAACAATTATGAAATTAGAATGAGCGAGAAACATGTCATGGAATCAATATCTAGCAACTCAGATGTCCATAACCGGGGACACGGCTAATCGATTAGATTATACACTCTGTAGAGGTTAGTACACTTTACCCATGTGACTTGGCCAGCCCAGCTCGTACCATCACTCTCATTTTGGGTGACGATAGGGAGAAGTCCAAGAAGAGACTGTTCGGGAAGTAGCTCCTCAACCTACCAAAATTCTACATCTCTGGATACGCGGGTTCGAGTTACCACAACCTACTAAGTCCAACCAACCGCCCATTTCATTATTGGCATATGGTTGTACACGTAAGCTACACAATAAAGAAGCCAATCATTCTCTCTTGATACCTGGGTGCCTTTCCGCAATGAAACCACCAAAAATTATCAATACCATCACACCCAGGGGGTTCATTGATTAAGTTGTTTTTAGTTTTCACAAACCAGTACTTTGAGAAAACAAGTATCAAGATGTAACCCAGCCCTCGTTCAACATAGCATGGCTAAGCACATCTACCAACGGTGGTTCATCTACAAAGAGGGTCCTACCACATAATAGGACATAGCATAGCGATAGTATCATCCTACACATGCATCTACAAAATACACGACAATGCATTGAAAATAGTGGGACGATATCATGAACAAAGTATCATCTACTTGCCTTGGTTGTAGCGGTCGGGAGCACAATCCTCACACGAGCAAGCGTTGCACTCAGCACAATCTACACGACACAATTGCATTCATAAACAAACAATCCACAACATATGCAACAAATATGATGCATGAATGCAAGAACGGCAAGTGAATTGGTGCTACAGCTGCACCACAACATCCTATACCATAATACTACCGATTGCATGCATGGAAAAATAGTTTTAGCGCTAGGAAAACTATTAAGTAAAAGTAAAGCTCACAACTAGAGCTAGAACTTAAATAATTCGCTACCGGTAGTATACTGTTCGTAAAATCTTGGGAAAATCCTATAGTATAGGCATCGCTGATTAGAAACAGTACCAATTGGAATTACTCGAAAAGGAATTATATAACTCCCCAAATAATTAAAACACTACAGAAAGCAATTAGACAAAAACTGCAGAAGTTTTTACTGTAAGCCTACCTTTTTAATTCACGATGAGATTCCCCTCGTTCATACGAGTTCAGGGACATATCATACGCGATTTTTGGAGCTACGGATCTTTTTCTACGAATTTATTACTCTGAAAAGGCCACTAACTAGTTTGATTAAACTGTACTAAACCTGATAGTAAAAGTCTGAACCAAAGATACAGCGAGATTCTACACGACTCACTGAACTCGTACATATTTTATTTGCAATTTTTGGCCAAGCGGTTTAATTTCTACGCAATTTACAAGATCCTACAGAAATCTGCCAAACTAAAGGGATTAACGAAATTGACCCAGTCAACTGTGTCTGTTTGACTGGTCAACTCGTCTGCTGACTGGGCGCTGACTGGGCGTCTGACTAGTCAACGCCTAGGATGCTGACCAGTCAACGAACGATCTAAGCCGCTGATCTGAGATCTGACGGTGGCTGCTGTCTTACCGGAAACGGATGGCGAAACGGACTCCGGAAGGTGCGGCGAGTTCCGGACGGCGGTGACGATCGGTTCCGGCGTCGGGGTTCTTTCTGCACGGATGTACACACGGTCACTACGGGTCGAGAAAATTACATCGCGCGCGAGGCGGCGCGTACGTGCGTGTGTGTGCATGTATGCATGTGCGCATGCGATGACGCGCACGTGCACGTGCGTGCGGCGCAGCGAGACGCGCAGCGGGACAGCAGCAGCGGTGGCGACGGCAGCGGCTCGCAGCGGCGCACGCGGGAGGCGGCCGAGGTGGCGCGGCGAAGGGCGGCGGCGTCGCGGCAGTGGCGCGCAGCGCTGGCGGCAATGGCGGCCGCGGGTGGCGCGCGGAGTGGCCGCGGTGGCGGGGATCCGCGGGAGGGCGGCGGTGCTGGCCTAGGCGACGGCGGCGGTGTAGATGGCGGCTATGGCGGCGGTGATGGCCGGGAACGGAGAGAGAGCGGCGACGCGAACCTGGCGGCGGTGGCGGCGGCGACCGACGGCGGAGGATGGCGGCGTGCGGCGGCGGACAAGGAGGCGGCGGCGGCCTCGGGATCCGCGCGCGTGAGAGGAGGAGAGGCGGCGGCTGGGTGGCGACGTGGGGCAGGTGGGCACGGAAAACGAGGGCAGCGGTGGGGCCCTCTTAAAAGAATCCTGCGCGTGGAATCCTGAACGGAAACTGTCCAGAAATTGACTCCAACTCGGAAATCGGTCCGGATTTTCGGACCGTTTTCCGGCGGTTTACTAAAACGTCCGAGTCTTTTGCATACGAACTCCGATTGGAGCGATTCTCGCGCCTACGGGTTCGTATCGTCGAGGGGAACAACCTTTAGTCAAAGTTTGCGCGAAAACTCGAACCTACAGGGGTGGTTGTCGCAAGTCCTTCTAAATCCTCCCGCAGGAAACTCGTATCGAAACAAAATAGGGTTTTGCAAATAGCGTTTCGCCGAACCTTTCTACTCGACGGTTTTGCATGGAAAGATATGATGCAATGCTATGAATGATATGCAAGACCAAATATAAAATTTGGGATGTGACAAGACTAACCCCCTTAAGATGAATCTCGTCCTCGAGATTCGGCGCGGCTAGCAAATAGGTGTGGGTAGTCCTCTCGGATGTCATCTTCACGCTCCCAAGTGGCTTCCTCTTCGGTGTGGTGACTCCACTGCACCTTGCAAAACTTGATTGTCTTGGTACGGGTAGTCCTTTCTGCTGTCTCCAGAATCTTGACCGGTTTCTCCTCATAGGTCAAATCATTCTCCAGCTGAACCTCCTCTAGCGGTACAGTGTCTCTCAATGGTGTATCCACCATCTCCGGATGGCACTTCTTCAGTTGGGATACGTGGAACACGTTATGAACAGCAGACAGAGCCTCTGGCAACTCCAACTGATAAGCAACTTCTCCTTTGCGTGCCAAGACCCGATACGGTCCATTGAATCGAGGTGCCAGATTACCCTTAATTCCAAATATCTTGATCCCACGAAGCGGCGATACTCTGAGGTATGCTATATCACCTATCTCATACACCCCTTCCTTGCGCTTGGCGTCAGCGTAGCTCTTCTGTCTTGATTGTGCTACCTTCAGTCTGTCCCTAATCAAGGCGACCTTCTCCTCAGCGTCCTTGATCAAATCAGGCCCAAACAACTGACGTTCTCCTACTCCATCCCATAGCAATGGTGTACGGCATCGTTTCCCATATAGCACATCGAACGGTGACGTCTTGATGCTGGTTTGATAGCTGTTGTTGTAGGAAAACTCCGCATACGGCAAATTCTCATCCCAACTAGAACCATGAGCCAAAGCGCAAGCTCTCAGCATGTCTTCCAAAATCTGATTCACCCTCTCGGTCTGTCCATCAGTCTGTGGGTGAAACGCTGTATTAAACTCCAATCTAGTACCAAGTGACTCGTGCAGCTGGCGCCAGAAGTGTGAGGTAAATTGGGTGCCTCTGTCAGATACAATACTCTTGGGAACTCCGTGTAGGCACACAATCCTGTCCATGTAAATCTTAGCTAACTTTGCACTCGTATAGGTCGTCTTCACCAGTATAAAGTGGGCTACCTTGGTCAAATGGTCGACCACTACCCAAATAGAGTCATATCCTGACCTGGTCCTGGGCAATCCCGTGATAAAGTCCATTCCCACTCTATCCCACTTCCAATCCGGCACGGGCAATGGCTGTAGCAATCCTGCGGGCTTCTGGTGTTCTGCCTTCACTCGGCTACACACATCACATAGGGCAATATGCTCTGCGATGTCTCCCTTCATGTTGTTCCACCAGAATCTGTCCTTTAGGCCCATATACATCTTCGTATTGCCCGGATGTATGGAATATGGCGAGTCATGAGCTTCCTGCAGAATCAACTTCCTTATCTCGGGATCGTTGGGAACGCACAAACGATCTCTGTACCACAGGGTTCCTTGCTCATCCTCGCGGAATTCCCTTGCTCGACCTTCCTTCATCTTTTCCTTAACTTCATCTATCTCTTTGTCTCCTATCTGAGCCTTTATGATCCTGTCATGTAGCATCGGTTGGACTTCCATTGTTGCTAGGTATCCTTCAGACACTACCTCCAGTCTAAGGTCCTTGAATTGCTTGCACAAGTCCTCAGGCAATTCACCAATTGTCAATCCATTGGCATAAACCTTCCGGCTCAGAGCATCTGCTACTACATTGGCCTTTCCTGGGTGGTATTGTAGATTCATATCATAATCCTTGATAAGCTCCAACCATCTCCTTTGTCTCATGTTCAATTCCTTCTGTGTAAATATGTATTACAGGCTCTTGTGGTCGGTGTACACATCATAGTGTTTTCCCATTAAGTAATGCCTCCATACCTTGAGCGCATGAACCACTGACGCTAACTCCAAGTCGTGTGTGGGGTAATTCCGCTCATGGTGTTTGAGTTGTCGCGAGGCATATGACACTACTCTCCCATCTTGCATCAGAACACTCCCAAGTCCCTGTCGAGAAGCATCACAGTACACTTGGAAATCCTTCTGAAGATCTGGTAGAAACAGAATAGGCGCGGTCACTAGTCGACGCTTCAGCTCCTGAAAGCTGGCTTCACATACGTCTGACCATTCAAACTTCCTTTCCTTCTTCAGAAGTTCAGTCATCAGCTTAGCAATCTTGGAAAAGTTTTCAATGAACCTCCTGTAATATCCAGCAAGTCCTAGAAAGCTTCGAATCTCTCCAGCATTCTTGGGCGCTTCCCACTCTGTCACTGCAGTAACTTTGCTTGGATCAACAGCGACTCCTTCTCCTGACACTACGTGTCCAAGAAATCCAACAGTGTTAAGCCAGAATTCACACTTGCTAAATTTGGCATACAGCTTGTGTTCCCTCAGCTTCTCCATAATCAGTCGCAGATGTTTCTCATGCTCAGCATCATCCTTGGAATATATCAGTATGTCATCAATAAACACCACCACGAACTTGTCCAAATACTCCATAAATACCTTGTTCATCATGGTCATGAAGTATGCCGGGGCATTCGTTAGTCCAAAAGACATAAATGTATACTCATATAAACCATACCTAGTGGTGAAGGCGGTTTTTGGTACATCCTCCTCCCGGATCTTCAATTGAAAGTAGCCTGATCGCAGATCAATCTTGCTGAACACCTTTGCTCCTTCCAGTTAATCAAACAAGTCATTTATGTTTGGCAGAGGGTACTTGTTCTTGATGGTCACTTCATTCAGCGAGCGATAGTCCACCACTAATCTCTTGGTGTTGTATTTCTTTTCCACAAACAGAACAGGTGCACCCCATGACGACGAACTAGGCTGAATGAATCCCTTTTCCAGCTGCTCCTTCAACTGCTTCTTCAATTCCTTCAGCTCATCCACATCCATCTTATATGGTTTCTTTGCTATAGGTCATGTTCCCGGCATCAGATCGATAAGAAACTCTACATCCCTGTCAGGTGGCATCCCTGGCAGTTCTTCCGGAAACACGTCGGGGTAATCCCTAATCACTCGCACAGTATCCATGCTAACCCCCTTAAGAGAATTCAACTTACACCTTCTCGGTCGTGCAGCTGACTTGAATCTAATCCTCTTACCATCCGGGGTTTTGAGTGAAACAGCTCGCTGTGCACAATCTATGCGTCCCCCATGCATAGAAATCCAATCCATACCCAGAATGACATCTAATCCCTGTGAATCCAACACTACCAAATGTGCAATGAAGTTGTGTGTTCCAATCCTCACAGTTAAATCGCGGCATCCCGCACTAGCTATCATATCTCCTCCAGGTGAACTCACTCTAATAGACCTTTTCATAGACTCAGTAGGTAACTTATACTTATCCACAAATTCCCTTGATATGAATGAATGCGATGCACCAGTATCGAAAAGTATAAGTGCAGGGTAAGTGTTGATTGGGAACTTACCAATCACAAGGTCTGGCTCATCTGGAATCTCCTCCACATTCATGTGGTTCACTGTGGCCTTCTCGCCGTTGGTTGGCTTCAGTCCTTTCCTCTCCGGACAGTTATCAGCATAGTGTCCCTTCTGCTTGCACTTGAAGAACGTCACCTCACTCAGATCCTTCTTCACGAAGTTGCGATCACGGTTGCGGTCATGTCCACCGTGTCCTCCAGAGTGGTGAGAGTGTCCTCCCTTGTGGCTGTGGTGGTTGCTCCTATGGTTGTCATGGCGATGTCCATCGCGGCGGTCATGGCTCCCATGGTTACTCCCTCCATGCTTGGAGTATCCATCATACGAAGTGCGAGTCTTGTGGTGTGAACCAGAGTGATGAGTACTGCTCTTTCTCTTGCGGTTCTCCACCTGCTTGTGCTTCCCTTCCAAGATCCTAGCCTTGTCCATAAGCTCCTGGAAAGTGGGGCAGTAAACCACAAGTAGCTGTACTGAAAGCTCATCACTGAGGCCATCCAGGAATCTCTCCCTCCTTTTGGCATCAGTGTCAACATCCCCAGGTGCATAACGGGACAGGTTGTTGAACTCCTCAATGTACTCGGCCACGGTGCGATTGGTTTGGCGCAAGTTGCGGAACTCCTTCCTCTTCAGGCTCAGAACTCCTGAAGACACGTGGTTGGTCCTGAAACCTTCCTCAAACATTGCCCAAGTCACGGTATCCAGCGGGTGGGTGATCTGAAATGTGTCCCACCAAGAAGCGGCTGGTCCCTCCAGTAGGTGAGCGGCAAACCTCACCTTCTCAGCATCAGTGCATCCGACAGTTACTAGATCCTTATTGACTGAACGCAACCAGTTGAGAGCAACCATTGGTTCCGTTGCAGTAGAGAACTTAGCTGGCCTTAACCTCAGAAATCTGGTGAGAGCATCTCCCTGAGGCTGATTGTTTCCATTATTGTTGTTCTGATTTGCCATGAACTGAGTCATCACTTGGGTCAGTTGTGCCTGAGCTGCTCCATCTCAGTGGGTTGGCGGCGGGGAGGCATCTGCGGTTCAGCATAGGTAAGTTTAGAAAGAATCAACTACAACAATAGGATTCTACCCATGCATATGATCAAACAACAACAAACAATAGCAGACAATCACAAGCAAGCAACACATCAACAAACAAGCGATCCAGCAACATCCCAGGTGTTATCCTAACAGTATATACCTACTGAAATAGTTTTGCAAGAGTTGACAATGGTTAACTAAACAATAGATCAACTAAACAACCAAACAGCAATTCTGCCAGAACATTCCAGCAGCATTCACGAATTTTTCCGCCTGACTTAAACTCGTCAGAAAATTTAGCTGATTTTTGTGCATATGGCACAGAGAGTTTCGCATCAGCCCAATTATTTTCAGATTTTTCCGAGTTACCAGAAAAATATGAAAAATCGTGCAGTACTTCTGTATCAGCAGAAAAACTGCAGCGAAAAAAACACAGATGATAACCAAATTGCCATAACTCTTTCATTAAAATTCGCACAAATAATTCCTGGGATATTGGAGTACACAAATAAGCAACTAAACACTTTTAAACTAACACGAACTAAGCTTCACAACGATCGAGATTAATCCTAACGAGTTTGCCTAACGTGGACTAATTGGTGGACTTTTATCTACTTCTTGAAGAGATTGAGGTAGGTCCTTGCGGTCATGCGTTGGCGCTTCGGCTCGCGGTACAACCATGGCGGCGGAGTGTACACCTCTCATGAACCATCACTTGAGACTTCAAACTCCACCTCTTCCGGATCCTCCTCTTCTTCTTCATCCTCAGCTGCAACTGCAACAGCTTCATCTCCTCCACCATCATCGTCTCCATCATCATCATCCTCGTCCTCATCATCATCATCGTCTCCACTGTCATCATCATCCCCATTGTTGCCATCATATCCATTGTCAACATCAGAGGGTGGATTCAGCTGTGCTTGGAGAGCGGCAATCTGGGCTGTCATAGCTTCAATGGTTTGGTCCCTTTCCTGGACGGTCCCTTGCAACTGTTGTATGTTCTGGGTATTTTCTTGCACAGTGCCAAGAAGATGTGCTATGGTTTCATCTCTGGCTATCAGGGCATTCTCCAGAACTCCCACAGCTTCATGCAAAGTGTCGATCTCCTGTCCTTGGACCACCATTCCATTGCTAGTAAAGTCTGCAATCTCCTTTAACATCCTCACCTTCTCTGCTAAAGATCCATTCTCTCTTTCCATGTCCTCTATGTGCCTCCGACGGGGCGGCATGTTGTTCCTGTCGCCCGGGGTAATCACAATGTTCCCATCTTCATCACGCCTTCCATAGTCACGGTAGGGTGAATCTTCAGGCAGTAGGTGTCGGACATAGTGGCACTGGCGAGACAGGGCTTCATGTATGGCCAAGTTGATTCCAAGTCCCCAGTTGCAGTATGTCTTGGTGTAGACCAAGTGCGCGGGGTTTGGCAAGGCGGCATCTCTGAATATGAAGGTAGTGATCTCCCATGCATCCTCTCCATATCCATAGGTGTACATCCTTCTTCCCTTGAACATAGGCAGTGGCAATCCCAATGACTGAGAGAGTTGAGCTAACTGCCTTGCAAAGGGCCTTGATGACTCCATGGTGACATACTCAGTCCTGACGTCTCCCATCTATCAAGTAAAAGAGGAAAGTGTGAGAATATCATATGGTAAGAATTTACGAGGGTGAAAGGCATAAGAGGAAAGACAGAGTTAATATAGGCTTAGTAATTCTATGGCTTCCTAATCCAATCCTAGGTCACGATCCTACAGTCGACACACGGGCTAGTCGACACACGGGCTATGATACCATCCTGTAACACCCCGGTTCTGAAAAGACCGTGGCCTCTATGTGACATGCCAATCCCTGGATCAGTTCATTGGCCCACAATAGAGTAAGATAGATAACATAGCAAAATAATCGTGTATCATGTACTACAAAGATCGAGAGTACCATTATTACAATAAAAGCTTAGCATAAAGCTAGCTCAAATTATTCAAGTAGCAACATAAACATGTAAATCCTCCAATCTTCAAATTGCCCACAAGTGAACAAGTGCCGAGTGGAGTACCGTGGCCTATAACGATCAATCAGAATCGGAATAACCTGCAACATGAAACGTAGCAGCCCCGAAGGGTCAATACATGGAATGTATGGCAAGTAGAGCTAGTAAAGGAGACAATAGTACTAACATCTACATGCATATCTGGCAAGTGGAGCTGTGTCTGGCTTGCATTTGCAAATACATTTGTCCTACTTTCATAAACAGTTTTTGATTTTCTTTGAAAAGATCCCAATTAAGTTAACCCAACAATATTAAAACAATTATGAAATTAGAATGAGCGAGAAACATGTCATGGAATCAATATCTAGCAACTCAGATGTCCATAACCGGGGATACGGCTAATCGATTAGATTATACACTCTGCAGAGGTTAGTACACTTTACCCATGTGACTTGGCCAGCCCAGCTCGTACCATCACTCTCATTTTGGGTGATGATAGGGAGAAGTCCAAGAAGAGACTGTTCGGGAAGTAGCTCCTCAATCCCGACGCGCACCGGTCCAACCTACCAAAATTCTACATCTCTGGATACGCGGGTTCGAGTTACTACAACCTACTAAGTCCAACCAACCGTCCATTTCATTATTGGCACATGGTTGTACACGTAAGCTACACAATAAAGAAGCCAATCATTCTCTCTTGATACCTGGGTGCCTTTCCGCAATGAAACCACCAAAAATTATCAATACCATCACACCCAGGGGGGTCATTGATTAAGTTGTTTTTAGTTTTCACAAACCAGTACTTTGAGAAAACAAGTATCATGATGTAACCCAGCCCTCGTTCAACATAGCATGGCTAAGCACATCTACCAACGGTGGTTCATCTACAAAGAGGGTCTACCACATAATAGGACATAGCATAGCGATAGTATCATCCTACACATGCATCTACAAAATACACGACAATGCATTGAAAATAGTGGGACGATATCATGAACAAAGTAGCATCTACTTGCCTTGGTTGTAGCGGTCGAGAGCACAATCCTCACACGAGCAAGCGTTGCACTCAGCACAATCTACACGACACAATTGCATTCATAAACAAACAATCCACAACATATGCAACAAATATGATGCATGAATGCAAGAACGGCAAGTGAATTGGTGCTACAGCTGCACCACAACATCCTATACCATAATACTACCGATTGCATGCATGGAAAAATAGTTTTAGCGCTAGGAAAACTATTAAGTAAAAGTAAAGCTCACAACTAGAGCTAGAACTTAAATAATTCGCTACCGGTAGTATACTGTTCGTAAAATCTTGGGAAAATTCTACAGTATAGGCATCACTGATTAGAAACAGTACCAATTGGAATTACTCGAAAAGGAATCATATAACTCCCCGAGTAATTAAAACACTGCAGAAAGCCATTAGACAAAAACTGCAGAAGTTTTTACTGTAAGCCTACCTTTTTAATTCACGATGAGATTCCCCTCGTTCATACGAGTTCAGGGACATATCATACGCAATTTTTGGAGCTACGGATCTTTTTCTACGAATTTATTACTCCGAAAAGGCCACTAACTAGTTTGATTAAACTGTACTAAACCTGATAGTAAAAGTCTGAACCAAAGATACAGTGAGATTCTACACGACTCACTGAACTCGTACATATTTTATTTGCAATTTTTGGCCAAGCGGTTTAATTTCTACGCAATTTACAAGATCCTACAGAGATCTGTCAACTAAAGGGATTAACGAAATTGACCCAGTCAACTGTGTCTGTTTGACTGGTCAACTCGTCTGCTGACTGGGCGTCTAACTAGTCAACGCCTGGGATGCTGACCAGTCAACGAACGATCTAAGCCGCTGATCTGAGATCTGACGGTGGCTACTATCTTACCGGAAACGGATGGCGAAACGGACTCCGGAAGGTGCGGCGAGTTCCGGACGACGGTGACGATCGGTTCCGGCGTCGGGGTTCTTCCTGCACGGACATACACATGGTCACTACGGGTCGAGAAAATTACATCGCGCGCGAGGCGGCGCGTACGTGCGTGTGTGTGCATGTATGCATGTGCGCATGCGATGACGCGCACGTGCACGTGCGTGCGGCGCAGCGAGGCGCGCAGCGGGGCAGCAGCAGCGGTGGCGGCGGTGGCGGCCGCGGGTGGCGCGCGGAGTGGCCGCGGTGGCGGGGATCCGCGGGAGGGCGGCGGTGCTGGCCAAGGCGACGGCGGCGGTGTAGATGGCGGCTATGGCGGCGGTGATGGCCGGGAACGGAGAGAGGGCGGCGACGTGAACCTGGCGGCGGTGGCGGCGGCGACCGGCGGCGGAGGATGGCGGCGTGCGGCGGCGGACAAGGAGGCGGCGGCGGCCTCGGGATCCGCGCGCGCGAGAGGAGGAGAGGCGGCGGCTGGGTGGCGACGTGGGGCAGGTGGGCACGGAAAACGAGGGCAGCGGTGGGGCCCTCTTAAAAGAATCCTGCGCGTGGAATCGTGAATGGAAACGGTCCAGAAATTGACTCCAACTCGGAAATCGGTCCGGATTTTCGGACCGTTTTCCGGCGGTTTACTAAAACGTCCGAGTCTTTTGCATACGAACTCCGATTGGAGCGATTCTCGCGCCTACGGGTTCGTATCGTTGAGGGGAACAACCTTTAGTCAAAGTTTGCGCGAAAACTCGAACCTACAAGGGTGGTTGTCGCAAGTCCTTCTAAAGCCTCCCGCAGGAAACTCGTATCGAAACAAAATAGGGTTTTGCAAATAGCGTTTCGCCGAACCTTTCTACTCGACGGTTTTGCATGGAAAGATATGATGCAATGCTATGAATGATATGCAAGACCAAATCTAAAATTTGGGATGTGACATTTATTAACAAGATGATCATAGTTTCCTGATCATAGACATTGGATGTTGTTAATAACGAGATCACAACATTAGTGTAATGATGTGATGAACATTCATCTGAAGTATAGAATTACGATCAAAGTCATTGAGTTTATATTGCCATAAACAACTTACGAAGTGATCCTAATCCTTAGACCATGAGATCATGCCAATCACTAACACCGGAAGAGTTTCTTGTTGACATCAAACGCCACACCGTAACTGGGTGATTATAAAGATGGCTTCAAAGCTACTAAAGTGTTATGTTGAGAATAATGGATCAAGAATGGAATTTGTTCATCCCGATGACGGATAGATATACTCTGGGCCCTCTCGGTGATATCACATTTGTTAGCTTGCAAGCAAGTGATTTGATCACTAGAATGTTATATCACGGGAATGAGAAAAGAGTGCATGTTAGTAACGAGATCAAACTAGGTATGGAGATACCGATGATCGAATCTCGGACATGTAATATATCGTGAAACAAAGGATTAAGATACAAACGTAAAAGGTTCCAACGATCACAGGAAAGTCATCGTTGAATGTGTGGGAGTCAGTATGGATCTCCAGGTCCCGCTACTGATTATTGATCGTAGAAGGGTCTCGATCATGTCCGCATTATTCGCGAACCGTAGGGTGACACAATTAAGGGACACTGACATCCAATTGGAGCAAATGTTTCATGCCGAAAGAATAAAAAAGCGTAGGAATTTATTTCACTAGATACCGAAACAGGTTTTCGGGTGAAATTGCATAAAGAGGTTATGCATGTGAAATAGAATTCTAGCAAGGGGTTATTTGTGAATGTTTGTCATTAAAGTAATTGACAAAATTCTGAATAAAATAAAAGAGTTTTATTTAATGAGAGTTTGCATTAAATTTGGTCGAAATTTAATAGCAAGTTTGAGTGGGATTTTGAGTGGAGGGAATTTAAAGGAATTTTGTGAGTGGAGTGTCCACCCACATGAAGAGGGGAGGGCAAGGGGGCAGCCCCCATGCGCCGGCCACCCCCTTGGGGTTTGTCCCCCTCTCCTATAAAAGTCACCCCCTCATCACTTCTCACACACACCTCCTCGTGAAGGATCTCTCTCCCCCTCTAGAATTTATCCCCCATGGTCTCGGACTAGTGAGATACATGTTCCCGGTGGCTTTTCGGCAAGAAAGGGTTGTGCTTCCGCTGCATCGCTGGAGCGAGGAGGCGGAGGTTTCTCGGTGTCTTGTACGTGTGTGCGAGCACGGATGCGTTGCTGCTTTGCGGCGCTAGGACTTCCTCTCGATCTTGAGATCGGCAAGAGATCGTCTACATCAACCACGAGTTGAACTCGTTAAGCTTTTTCGGTCTTCAAGGGTATGTTCTCTACGGATATACATCCGCCCGTTGTATGTATCTAGTAGATTGATCTTGGTACATAGTTCCCATCGTAGGAAATTTTTTGTTTTCGATGTTGCGAACCCTACAATATGTCAGCATGCTATTAATATAAAACCTGATGCAAAACCAGTTGTTGAGCACCAACGCCGTCTAAATCCTAAGATGAAGGATGTGGTAAGAAACGAGGTATTAAAACTCCTTGATGCTGGTATTATTTACCCTATTGCTGATAGCCAATGGGTTATCCCCGTTCATTGTGTTCCAAAGAAAGAGGGAATTACTATTGTGCCTAATGAAAATAATGAGCTTATACCCCAAAGAGTAGTGGTTGGGTATAGGATGTGCATCGATTTTAGAAAGGTTAATAAAGTTACTAAGAAATACCATTATCCTTTGCCCTTTATTGATCAAATGCTAGAAATGTTGTCTAAAAAGACCCAATTTTGCTTTCTTGATGGTTATTCTGGGTTCTCTCAAATCGCTGTGAAAGCACAAGACCAAGAGAAAACCACTTTCACTTGCCCTTATGGCACTTATGCTTATAGGCGTATGCCTTTTGGTTTATGTAATGCTCCTGCTACCTTTCAGAGATGTATGTCTGCTATCTTTCATGGTTTTTGTGAAGAAATTGTGGAGGTTTTCATGGATGATTTCTCTGTCTATGGAACTTCTTTTGATAATTGTTTGCACAACCTTGATAAAGTTTTGCAGAGATGTGAAGAAACCTACCTTGTTCTTAATTGGGAGAAATGCCATTTCATGGTTAATGAAGGGATTGTACTTGGACACAAAATTTCTGAAAGAGGCATTGAAGTTGACAGAGCCAAAATTGAAGCAATTGAGAAGATACCTTTCCCTAGGGATATAAAAGGTATTCATAGTATCCTTTGTCATGCTGGTTTCTATAGGAGGTTTATTAAAGATTTCTCCAAAATTTCAAAGCCCCTTACTTATCTTCTTCAAAAAGATATACCTTTTGTTTTTGATAATGATTGTAAGGAAGCTTTTGAAACTTTGAAGAAAGCTTTGACTACTGCTCTTATTGTTCAACCACCTGATTGGAGTTTACCTTTTGAAATTATGTGTGATGCTAGTGATTTTGTTGTGGGTGCTGTCCTTGGGCAATGTGTTGATAAGAAGTTGAATGTTATTCATTATGCTAGCAAGACTCTAGATGCTGCTCAAAAGAATTATGCTACTACTCAAAAAGAGTTCTTAGCTGTAATCTTTGCATGTGATAAGTTTAGACCCTATATTGTTGATTCAAAGGTCGCTATTCATACTGATCATGCTGCTATTAAATACCTTATGACAAATAAGGACGCTAAGCCTAGGCTTATTAGATGGGTGTTGCTTTTACAAGAGTTTGATCTGCATATTCTAGATAGGAAAGGTGCTAAAAATCCTGTTGCTGACAATTTATCTTGTTTGGGAGACATTTCTTTTGACCCTTTGCCTGTTAATGATAGTTTTCCAAATGAGCAGTTGGCTGCAATAAGGGTAAGTCCGCACGAGAGTCCTTGGTATGCTGATTATGCTAACTTTATTGTTTTCAAGTATTTGCCTCCAACCTTTACAGCCCAGCAAAGAAGGAAATTCTTTTATGATCTAAGGCATTACTTTTGGGATGACCCACACTTATATAAAGAAGGAGTAGATGATATTATGCGAAGATGTGTTCCAGAATTTGAACAACAAGAGATATTGAGGAAATGTCATGGCAGTGCTTATGGAGGACGTCATGCTGGTGATAGGACTGCACAAAAGGTTTTACAATCTGGATTTTACTGGACAACCCTTTTCAAAGATGCAAGGAAGTTTGTCTTATCATATGATGAATGTCAAAGAGTTGGTAACATTTCTAGACGCAATGAAATGCCTATGAATTAATCTCTTGTTATTGAACCTTTTGATTCTTGGGGATTTGACTTTATGGGTCCTTTTCCTCCTTCAAAAGGGTATACTCATATTCTTGTTGTTGTTGACTATGTTACAAAGTGGGTTGAGGCCATACCTACAAATAGTGATGATGGTACGACCTCCTTAAAAATGCTTAAAGATGTTATTTTTCCTAGGTTTGGTGTGCCTAGATATCTCATGACTGATGGAGGCTCTCATTTTATTCATGGTGGTTTTAGGAAAACTCTCGCTAAATATGATGTTAACCATAGAATTGCTTCAGCTTATCACCCCCAAACCAGTGGGCAAGTAGAACTTTCCAATAGGGAAATTAAATCTATCTTGTAGAAGACTGTTAATAGATCTAGGAAAAATTGGGCTAAAAATTTGAATGACGCTTTATGGGCTTATAGAACTGCTTACAAAAATCCTATGGGGATGCCTCCTTACAAAATGGTCTATGGGAAAGCTTGTCACTTGCCTTTAGAATTAGAACACAAAGTTTATTGGGAAGTGAAAGAATTGAATAGAGATTTTAAACTTGTTGGTGAGAAAATATTGCTTGACTTGAGTACTTTAGATGAGTGGAGAAGTGAAGTTTATGAAACTTCTAGACTCTTTAAGGAGAAAGTAAAAAGATGGCATGATAAGAGAATTCTCAAAAGGGAGTTCCATGTTGGTGAGAAAGTCCTGTTGTATAGGTCTCGTCTCAGATTTTTTGCAAGGAAACTACTCTCAAAATGGGAAGGGCCTTTTGTTATTAAGGAAGTATATCGTTCAGGTCCTATCAAAATATCTTCTTTGAAGTACGACACCACACAGGTGGTGAATGGTCAAAGACTAAAACATTACATTTCTGGAGATTCTTATAACGAAGACATTGATGTTATTAAAATGGTGACCCCGGAAGAATTTATCAGAAACCAAACACCAGAATCTGCAGAGTTCGTCTTTGAATAGGTAAAAGTGGTGAAAATAGAAGGTTCGTGAAAACCTTATCTTTTTATATTTTTGATGTTTTTATTACATACGGAAGGTTACGAGACGACACAGAGGAGGAAACGAAGGCCAGGGTGGCCACACCCACCCTAGGAGCGGGCCCCAGCTGGCCGCGCCTGGAGGAGGTGTGAGCCCCCTAAGATCCGTCTCCGCCTCGTTTTCGCACTAATACCCTCCTTATGCTTTGAAACTTCGTAATATATAACCCCCCCGGATCCCCCGAGGTTCGTGAATCGTGTTCTCGTCGTGTTTTTGTTTCGATCTATTTTTGTTAGGCAGATTCTCAGTTTTGGAGCTACAATGTCTTCCTCTGGTTCACCCATAGAGGATTCCTTCTCGGATGTTATCAACACATTCATCCCAAGGAGTTGATTCTCAAGAATGGGAAGGTGCAGATGAAAGAAGTTCAAGGTCCTAAAGGAGAAGGCAGTCTGGAAGACAAGATGGAAGCATTGGAACATGAAGTTTTCAGGTACAAGAAGATGGAAGAACGCGAAGTGGATATCATCCATAAGATAAGTTCAGAACTCATCACCAAGCACAAGGAGGAGGTTGCTGAGCTCCGAGACAAAATCCTCTCACTACATCAGGCCACCAACCAATTACAAGCATAGCTCTACGACATACAAAACCAAAACTATGAGTATGAGGCTAGATTTGATCGCATAAGATCTGCTGCTAGTTTCAGGATTATGGAAACCAAGACATCCTTTTTGGATGGGGAACCTTTACCTTGGAAGTCTCATGATTGCAATGAAACACCATCACCACCGAAGGAGTAATTCATCATCAGGTTTGGCATCCCCTTGGCTTGTTCCAAGCTTGGGGGAGTGCCACGGTATCACATCATTATCTTTTATCTTTTACCTTTTTAGTAGATTCATATCTTTGATAGAGAAGTTATCTTATAGGTTGGTTTGCATGTGGAAGTATCTCTCCTTTAGTTGATTATCCATGTATCCCTTGGTGTGAGTGCCTTTATGGAATATTAATGAGAAGTTTCATATTTTACTTTTTGCACTTCTTATTTTAGTTTGCAATCTCTATTATATGATTGATCTTTTTGATAAGTATTGGCATCACTTTGGGAGCATCAAGTAGATATACATTGGTTTTGGCAAACCGAGCTCTGGTCAGTAGCAACACTTTTTGAGGTTTGAAAGGAAAAGAGAAAAAGCTTACAGGTATTTTGTATCATTTATTTTCTTCCTTGATTGGCTCATAAGCTTAGTATTCTTTATTTAAGATATTTTGTGTCTTCAAGGAAGATTGCATGTTTTGCTTTATCACTCGTAGGTTTGCTTGTTTCCTTCAAATCTTTTGCTTGCTAGCCAAAAACCTGTTTTGAGAAGGCATACTTCTCATGCATCCAATCCATTTGAACCAAACATGTGCCATTTGTGTCCACCATATATACCTATTAGCATTATTGCTATTCCAAGCAAATTCTCAAGCTTCATCTATCTTTTGAATTAAAAAGTATTTTTTATGTGAAAACTAGTTAGTAAAGCTCTCACGAACTTGATGACACACCTTATTTTCTTGCCCCTAATAAATTTGAACCATTGTGTCATCGAAGTTGTATATGCTTGCACCTATATTTTGGGATTAGCAGAACCGTGTTGTCACGGGGAACACTTTCAACACCTGTAAATACATACCCAATTGATATCATGCGCTTTTGTTTGCGGATGTCGTCGATGTGAAATAAAAGGGGATATTGTAAGTCCATGGAGTTATGTATGTGTGTTAGAGAAACGCCTGGGCCGCTAGCCTAAACCATGCCTAATCATGGTGGAAACTTGCAGCATCACCATAGTGAGAAATCTATGAAGCTTTCCTCTTATGTAAAAAAGAAGAGACATATCGAAAAGAGGAAAGAGAGAAAAGAAGCGCCATTTTCCCATGGAAAATAAGAGATTGTTGAGATGCTCACTGTATGCTTGCCTTGTCATTTTGGTTATGGGAAAGCTCCTGTACCATGTGTAAGGGGTACCCCGTTGGCGGTTCTTTATGATACACATGTACTTACAATGACAAGAACTTACCGGTAACTAAAGTTGAGTAGCATGAGGAGCGGCCCTCGTACTCAAGGGACATGAGATTGCCAACTTATATTTCGTCAAGCATATACTCCAACTTTGTTCACTTTAACCTTAATCACCTCAAGATGTTTATGATAGGGGCAATGAGGGCTCAAAGCTAGTAAGTATCATAATCTTTTGGAAGCTCTTTATGAACTTGAAATCCCTGCTTCCCTCTATCTAAGTTGAAATCCCTGCTTCCCTCTTTATGAAGGGGCTTTCTCCTATTTCTAAGTTGAGTCAGTAAACCTACTTCCTCTCTATCTTTAGCAAGCTTTTGAGTTGTTGTGTTTCAAGCATTCATATGGTGATTTATTCAGTCATGTTCTTTATCTTCCTTGTTTGCACAAGACTCCTATCTATTGAGTATTACTTTGAAATCCATCATTATGAAAAACCTTTTATGTTTGAGCAAAGAGTACTCTTGTTGTGAAAACTTCTACACAAGCTTTTTGTGAAACTGTTTGCCAGCTGTTCTCTGACCAAGAACAAAGTTTGCCAATTCCAATTATGATTTATCTTTATGCATCTCTATTGTGACTCATGTACTTGTTGCAAGCTAAGTTTTATAATGGTGAGTTGATTTCTTCTATGTGTTGTGCAATGGTAAGTGTGATGCTTCTTGTCCGTATTCTTTTATCGACACTTCACTCCATAAACCTGTGGACATGTTTACTGAGCTCAATTTTCGCTTGGGGACAAGCGAAGGTCTAAGCTTGGGGGGAGTTGATACGTCCAATTTGCATCACCATTCTATATCATAGTTTGCCTCAAATCATTGATTTATTTCATATTAAGAGGTGTTACTTATGTCTTTTCATCTGTTTTTGCATGTTGGATGATTCTTGGAGGATGGACTGCCGGAGTCAGGATTTTGATGGAAAAGAGGTGTTTTGATGTAACTTCGCAAAGATCAGAAAAATACCAAAAAAATTATGGAAAATCATATTTTCCCAGAAGACGAAGGAAGCCAGAAGGGGAGGCGGAGATGGGCCACAGGGGGCCCACACCCCCCCCCCCCCCAGGCACGGTTCACCCCTGGCCGCGCCTACAAGGGGTGTGGCCCACCTGGCCCACCTCTGGCTCCGCCCTCTCGTCTATATCTTCTCCTCGAAACCGTAAAACACGGGGAGCAACCACAGAAAGATTTCGCCGCCTCTACAGGGCGGAAAACACCAAGAGAGAAAGAGCTCTCCGGCAGACAGATTTCTGCCAGGGAAATTCCTTCTCAGAGAGGGGAGATCTTCGCCACCAACACCATCGTCAAGCTAGACTTCATCGGGATCATCATCATCCACACCATCATCTCCACCAGCACTATCATCACCACAACATCCCGCTGTAACAATTGTGTTGAATACTTGCATAGTTCTTAGGGGAAACTTTTCCGGTGTTGATTACTATTGTAGTTGATGCTTGTGAGTGGAACCATTGGATTATTGTTTATGTTCAGATTGTTATCCATCACCATACCATCTTTGATCTTGATCCATATGATGTCCCGTGAGTAGTTCGTTTAGTTCTTGAGGACATGGGAGAAGTCATGTTGTTAGTAGTGGATTTGTGTTGAGATATTATTCAATGGTTTAGTATTTAAGTTGTGGTGCTATTCTTCTAGTGGTTTCATGTGAACGTCGACTACATGATACTTCACCATTTATGAGCCTATGGGAATGCATTGTGTATTTGGCTACTAATTGTGGGGTTGCCGGAGTGACAGAAACCTGAACCCCTGTTAGGACACCATTGCATAAGGGAGCATAGGATCTCGGAGTTTAAGGCTGTGGTTAGGTTTATATCTTAATTGCTTTCCTGTAGTTGCAGATGCTTGTAGGGGGTTTAATCACAAGTATGTATTAGCCCAAGTAAGGTCGGTACATTAGCACAGGTTCACCCACACAACACTTACAACACCAAAGAAGGGTACTCAGCTATTTGAAGCGAAAGCACTTGACAGAATTTCCATGTGTCCTCGAGAACATTTGGTCATTATAAGTATTTCCACCGGCTTGTCCTTTTCTAAGAAAGGGTTGGGCCACTTGCTGCATTTGTTTGTTGTCTTTATTACTTGCACTTTATTTCTTTGCTTTATCAGAAAACCCCTAAAAATCCGTTTGCTAAGTATTTACAGAGATTTCCTGCTCCATACCACTAGTCAACACCTTTTGTTCCTCGTTGGGATCGACACTCCTATATATCGAAAGTACTAATATACACCCCCTATACTTGTGGGTCATCATGGTACAACATGACAATATTCAAATACTTGGCTTCCTTCACTCTCCCCGCGTCTTGGGAAATATTTTTTTGAAACGAGGGAAAAATATTTTCCCCAATCTATTAATTAAGGAGAAGTTTTATAAAAAACTAAAAGGTCCAATTTATGCAAACAAATACTCTCGCAACATGAATTCACCCAAGCGCTTAGCTCCTGTGTTAATCCACAAACGGGCTTAGCGTTTAATTCTATCTAGGACTACAAGAGGCGGCGCATGCTTTTTGTTGAAGACCCGGTCGTTGCTTTCATTCCAAATCTCCCAAGAGGTGAGAAGGGTAAGTGAAGTCATGGCTTTGTGGTTTGGTATAGGTCCATCTGTCATTATCTCCCACCAATTCCCTATAGAGAGTTCCGTCCATTGAGATTGATCCAACTAGGAGATGTCAATACACTCCTTTATATAAGCCCATATACGTTTTGTGAAACGGCACGAGATTAGAAGATGGTCAACCGTCTCCATGGTTTGCTTGCAAAGTGGGCAAAGGCCGAAGTTTTGCCAACCTCTCTTGGCCAATCTATCCGCCGTCCAAATTCTATTTTGTGTGACAAACCAAGCAAAGAATTTTACTTTTGGAGGAGCCCGGGCTTTCCAAAGTAGCTTGTTCATTTTGGATATGATGGAGCCCAAGAACTGCATCTCATAGGCCGATTTAGTCGTATACTCGCCATTTTCCGTTAGTTTCCAAACAATATTGTCCTCCACCTCCTCATTAAGATGTACGTTTTGAAGAAGGGACCAAGGCTCAACGCATTTCCTAGGTGCTATATAGTGAAGTCATCACCCAATTTAATCTTCCCCATCCAAGCATTATTGCTTAAGGCTTGGTTGACCTTCCAAGCTTTCCTTATTGACACGTCAAAGATGAGCAGTGCGATATCTTTTGATTTTCTTCCTTCAAGCCAAGGCGCATGCCAAAGAGGGGTCTTGTGCCCATTTCCAACGGTGATGGTGGTCGCGGCATAAAATATGGACATGTCCTCTTTAGAGCAAGGGTTGTCGAAACCCACCCAATTTTCCGGGATCTTTCCATTCATACCAAGGCCATCTCTAAGGTCCGTTGCAAACTTATCAATGTTCTTGATCCCAAGACCTCCAAGCATTTTGGGTCTACACACTATTTGCCAATTTACTTTACACTTGGCCCGGGTTGTCTTGTCCTTGGCCGACCAAAGGAAGGCCCTTTCTATTTTGTTGATGAACTTTATAGTAACCGGTGGAATGACAAGGGAGGTGAGGTAATAGGTTGCTAGAGAGGTGATAACCGATTTGACAAGCTCATTGCGTCCGGCCGTCGTGATGAACTTCCCATTCCAAGTTGGGAGCTTCCCGACGCATTTATCCTCAAGATGTTGAAAATCCACCCTTTTAAGCCGCCAAATCGAAAGAGGGAGACCAAGGTAATTCAAAGGGAATGAATCTCGAGTCACCATAGGCTATCAAGAATGTCCTCAATATTGATGTTTGCACACCTAATGGGAACAAAGTTACTCTTTTGGAAATTGATACATAGGCCGGTGACCTCCCCAAAGCTTTTAAGAATCATGGCTAAGTTTTGAATGTCCTCTTTGATTGGAGCCACGAACACCGCCGCATCATCGACATAAAGGGATGTTCTCAAGATTTCTCCCCTCCCTTTTAGCTTATGCAAAAGCCCATGATAGGTTGCTCTTTTCAATTATTGGGAGAGCGGGTCAATAGCGAGAACAAAAAGAAGCGGTGGAAGGGGGCCCCCTTGCCGCAATCCCCTCCCATGACTAGTAGGGGTACCCGCAATGTCGTTGAGTAGCACACGTGAAGAAGGTGTAAAGAGAAAAGCGGCAATCCAATCACGACTCGGAAAGCCGCGTTTTGGGAAATTTGGAGTGAACGCAATGGCCAAGTCTTAAAAAACAAGAACGCTCCACCTTCGGTCATTCTAGAAAAGATTAAGCATGAGGCAAATCTCTGGATTTTAGCCGGAGCGAAGCACATGAGTAACTTGATCTCGTGAGAGTAGAACGTTTTATAATATGGTACTTTTTAATTTCACTCTGCTTTCTTGATTAACTGAAAATGGCAAAACATTTTCCCTCGTTTAAAAAAAGAATTATTTGGTGTTCAAACATGTCACACGGGAGCGGAGAATGCATGAAGTAGGTCGTGTACTTAAGCCCGATTTTTCAGATTAGAGGGTCATACTTGGTTAAAGTTATAAAATGGACAAATAATGGGTGGAGTCTACTTTTACTTTTTAAGTAGATGTTCTGCATACAAGAATGATGATGGAAGCAAATTCACATTTAGTAATAGTATAGTAAATAAACCTGATTTAAGATTACAATCGATTAGATTTCAAATACAGTATGCGATAGTGGGCGGGGTAGCACATGCATGGAGGCTAGCCTCCTTTTCCCACACATCGACCCACCAGACAACTAACACAAGATGTACCTAGTAATTAAAATTCAACAACCAATATTGTACACTTGGCATTCACACGTATTATACCAGCGGCTTCCCTGATTCATGCATCGGCCGGAGGGATCAACGGAACTGGACGTTGGAGCGGTAGGCGGTGTCAGGCTTCCAGTTGGCCGGAATGACCTGGTTGGCCACCAGCGTCTTGCCGGACTCGCTGCGGATGCGGAGCGAGAAGGGGCCCTGCAGCGGGCGGTTCGTGTCCTTCCTGAAGATGGCGCCCCAGGAATGGCTCATCGGCTCCCAGTACCCCGTCGGGCGACCGTTCTTGGACTGCATGAGGTCCATCCGCACCACGGTGCCGTCCCGGTTGGCGTACTCCACCAGCACGGCGAGGTAATTCGGGTTGGAGCCCCGCTGCACGTGGAAGGTCACCATCAAGCCCGGGTGCTTGCATCGCACCCTGCCACCAACGGAATCAACGGTCAGTGTCAGCTGATCGTCAGGGCCCGATCGAATGTATTTTCCAAAGGGATATTTGCGCCGCCTAGTAAGAAATTACCGACCTCCTGAACTGGATGTCGATTATGCCGGCGTGGCGGAGCTTGTCGTTCTGGCCGGGCTTGGCCATGGCGCCGAAGGCCGTGCCGCTGAGGTCGAAGTGGTACTTGGCCACGGGGTAGTAGTTCATGTCCGTAATCATGACCGTCTCCGGCTTGCCGGAGCAGGCACGATTGTTGACGCATCGTATCTGGAAAAGAAAACCCCGAGCATAAAGTCAACCAATAATGCACTACGTACCGGCCGGCCGGTAACATGCTACACACGCATGACCGTGTGAACGGAGCCGTACGTACTTTTCAGCTCTGACTAATACTAGTACTAATCTACTTTAGTGACTGACTACTAGTACTAGCATAAGCGTCGACGATCGATCGGCGCCGACGTAGGTACGTACCCGGTAGCAGGCTCCGCATCCCATGCCGTCCTTGAAGAGGGGCTCGTTGCCGCACGACCCCATGGACATGAACGGGTACTGGTTCACATGCTTGTAGCCGCAAGCACCACCTGCACGCATCCATCGTCACCATTCATCATTATTCTGCTAAGCTCGCACGGCGGCTAGCGTAATGTGCACAAATCAAAGGCATGTGCCGCCGACCACTACCGGAAACATATATATATATGTAGGTACGTACCGTTGTCGTCGGGGCCGGCGCCGGTAGGGGCGCCGTACCAGGTGGCCTTGGCCGCCAGCCAGGGGGAGCCGGAGGCTTTCGCCAGCCGCGAGGTGTAGTTCAGCTGCTGCTGGCCGTAACAGCAATGCATGAGAAGCACGGCGACGAGGGCAGCAAGTGCAACTGCATTCGCGGAGAACCGAGCCATATTTGCACTTTCCGGTAGTAGCCGAGTAGTTGTCCTCTCCTTATAGACAGATGTGGTTGGATGGCCGGATGGAACGACATTTGCGGGCATTTATAGGCAGGCCGATAGGCATGCAGAAATGAGGTGGGGACGACGATACGATACCGATCGGCGTCCATGCATCCATGGCCCGTATTCCGTGTTTGGGCTAGCAAGGTCACATGGCATAGCTTAAGGAGGGTATCATGGAGGAATTGAGAGGCATAGGGTTTGCGTGTGTGCTACTATAAAAATGACAGATTTGGCGGTGATCGCATGTTAGTTTTAGCCATTGGCGACTTGGCGTACACTCGTACGGTACCGCCAGTCGCCAGTACCCCGCGGCGCTAATGATTAGTTTGGGCGCGCAAGTGACGCAAGCCCGGTGAGGGCTGCAGAAAGTCAGACGGTCTGCTTGCCGTCGGATTAAACCTCACGCGATCCCGATTCCAGACACGTGTCCTCCGCTGTTCCCGGCCCCTCGTTCCTTTTGTGCTGACCACTTCTCGGAGCACCTCGTGCAGCACCGCGCAGCCCCGGCCCGTCATGATTCGTGAACATGACTTACGCGCGTCTGAACTCTCAAGACACAGCTCACTCCGCTCCATGCATCGTCTTGAGTCTTGACTTTGCTTGCACACCACCGCCAGTCCGCCACCCTCGATCATGCCCGCATCATTATTAAAGATAAACCAACGTTGGGTCTATAATTTTAAATAGTTTTCGAAAGTTTCACACATACACACGGGCCAGTACTGACTATACGAGTGAACTTGCAATTAATACTTTGTGCCAAGTTATTCATCTGTGTGTCCTGTAAAGATGTGTAGCAGCCAGGTACGTTCACACATAGTTCCCATTTTTTCAGTTCACTTGCATGCTAAAAAAAGGTGGTGATAGGTATTTCCAGGTTGCACCCCGATTATATTTTTTTAAATGTAAGAAAGAAACAAAATATGTCTAGATCCATGTTCGTTTACATTAAACACGGAGAGAGTTGCTTCGAAGAAACAGAACCTCATGGGTCGCTCCCGAGCGACCCCGGAGACCATCTCCAACCCCGTCCCCGATCCTCCTCCCGCAAGCAGATCCTGGCCGGTAAATAACTGAGGGGAGGTGAGGGTACCATGCCGGCGGGTACACGGGCAGGCTATATATACACTTGTTTTCGCTGCATTGTTGACCACTTATCAAGAATGACTCTAGGGCTTCTGAAGGAGAAGTGAGTGATGAATCATATGTGTTTTCTAAAATATTTTGCATATTGACCACCCTGACTTGTAGAAAATCGGCACAACTATTTAAGAACTTCAAAGATAAATATCTTGACATTTCATTTTCTACAACTGAACGAGGTTTCCTCATACTAGAATCTTATTTCTCTATCGGTCGATGTGTTGTTAAGTTTTTATGCGGGCACCCCCCTCCCCCCCCTCCCCCACACAAACACACACGCGCACGAACAAACAAACGAACGAACGAAAAAATCCATTTTGAGGTCAACCTAAATCTTTCACTTAAAAAATATATAAGAACCCTTCGTAAGATGTAGATATGTAAATCAGAAGCACGATTATTGCACGAGTACAAATAGATATTGGAACTTCTATATAATAGTTAAGTATCAAGTAACATGGAAATTGCAATTAGGAAGAAATGATGAAATGATTAAGTTTTAAGGGTAGTAGCATAATGAAACCTTTTGATTTCTATTTATGTGTTCAATATCTTTTATGTTTTAATCTGAATCCTATCACAACCCACACAAACCCCAAAGGACGATACACGAAAGATTTATAATTGTATTTAAAATGTATAACCTCCCAAAGAGTCAAAGAATCGCATCTCAAGTCGATCCAAAAATTAATTGAACAAACTATATTATTAGGATGGCAATGGGTATGTTAGAGAAAAATCATACTCATGCCCATATAGCTAACTCGAGGATAATTGTCTAGAAAGGGCAGTCCTAATATTTTTTTTTCCTTCTCAATCAGGAAAAAAAGGACTGGGTTGACAAATTGGAAAATGAAAGAACCTATGTTCGATGTTTGCAAATCCTTCTGTGACTGAGCAGATCAAAATTAGAAATGGTGAATATGACTCGAACTGGCCGAGATGCTTGCATGTATGTTGTTAGCTATTAGAGGGGAAAAAACTACCTTGTAGTTAAAGCTTGTTTGACATGTACCGTGAACATGTTGTCTCGTAAGAACATGCCAAGTAATTATGCATTACAGTAATCTGTAATTGTGAGCTATAATAAAGTACACTACAAATATTATCCTTGTCCACGCCATGGTAAGAAAGCAACTGGAATCAAGTGGAGAAAAACACACCAATCAAATTGAACGCCGTGTACCTCCATGATGTATGTACAAATGCATTCTGAGGAGAAGCAAAGCACGATTGCAAGGTTCTTGTACCCACGGAGAGGCACTTCGGCGGCGGTGCGTAAGGGTGTGTAAAAAATAAAACCGGCCAAACCAGTTAAATCGGTCAGTTACATTCTAGTTTATTATTTTTTATAAATAAAATCCAAACTTTGAAACTAGTACATTGTACTAATCCAACCCGGTCAAACTAGTCAAACCGGATTTGCACAGGCTTAACGGTGCCGATCATCAGCTTCTTGTGTAGGTCATCGAGCACCGGATAACGCTGGTAACCGACGGAAATTGCGGTGCTGGCGTCTGCTGCGTTTTGGGTCAGGCGCGGGGATTGCCGTGGCACCGAGCGGGTCGTTGGTTCTGAGATTGGGGCGGCAATGTCTAGGGCAGTCGTGTGAATGGGTCATCGGTGTGGACCTGCAGTGGCGGTGAGCACGTTGTCGGCGTGAGAGCAACTCCAGCAGTCGCGCTAAAACGCGCTCGCGCTAAAATAACCGATGATTTACAGCGCGCGCCGGTTCTACGCCCTCCAGCAGACGCGCTATAGTTGCGCACGCTCCACAAAACATTCTGCGCGCAGCAATTTGTGCCCACCAATGCACCAAATTGTAGTCCAGCGCGTTGTCGTTCCGCATCAGGCACGCGCAACCAATCGTTGGGAAACTTCACCCGCACATCCCGTGCTCTCTCCTTCCCCATTTCGGCTCTCCCAATTCCGATGTCGCCACTCCGAGTAGCCACCGGAGGCGCTTCCCTTCGTGCCCGCGCAATGGATCCATTGTCGCAGTGGATTCATTGTCGCCGTGCTGACTTTCGTTGGCGCCATGTCCTCTAGCCGAGACGCAACATGGTGCACACAAGGTGCTCGGCGAAATCGCTGCAAGGTATGTTTCCGCCTCCGCCGCCTCATATTTCTTATTATTTTTAGTTTTTTTAGTTGGTAGATGAAGTGAGTTTAGTTTATGTTTGTAGAGGACCTACAATTCATCTGATGATGAACTTGAGATTGAGGAAGAAGAGAACATGTTGATACGATTGGCTTGGCGATCCATCCAAAAGCCGAAGTGTGGTGGCTCGGTTTTTGGTAGACTCAAGTTGTGAAGGGAAAGGATCGAGGGCCATAATAGGTTGATGCGGATGTATTTCAACGAAAATCCGATATTTCCCGAGCACTACTTTCGTCGGCGTTTTTAGATGAGCATCAACTTGTCCAAGCGTATCGCGGAGAAGGTGACCAAGTTTGATCGGTTTTTTGCGCAAAGTAGAAATGCTGCCAGAAAACTTTAGCATAGCACCTACCAAAAGATGATCGCCACCTTGCGTATGTTGACATACGATATACTGACGGATCTAGTTAATGACCACTTGGCTATGGGTGTGAGTCAAGCCATCGCGTATGTTGAGCGCTTTGCCGTTGCAATTATGCGCGTGTTTGGCACCAGATACTTGAGAGCCCCCAATGCTGAAGACACGGCTAGGCTTTTGGAGCAAAACAAGGCTGGAAGGGAGGGGTTTTCAGTAATACTTGGATCAATTGATTGTATGCATTAGAGTTAGAAGAATTGTCCTGTGGCATGGCATGGACAATTCAAAGGACACAAGAAGGATTCCGCTTTCATCCTTAAAGCCATGTCAGATTATGAGACTTGGATTTGGCATGCATTTTTTGAAATGCCCGGATAATGCAATAACATCAATGTTCTTCAAAGGCCACCACTGATTGCATTGCGTGAAGGGCCATAAGTAGAGTTTGAAGCAAATGTCCACAAGTACAACTATGGATACTATCTTGCCGACGGCATCAACCCAAGATGGCAAACATTTGTGAAGTTGGTTAACAAATTCAAAGGTAAGAAGCAAACTCAATTTCACAATGCACAAGCGACGGCTAGGAAAGATGTGGAGAGAGCATTTGAGATTTTCCAAGCCAATTTGCTTTTATGAGAGGACCGGCTAGATTTTGAGACCAAGATTGCCTTTGATACATCATGACCACTTGTGTCATCATACATAACATGATCATAGAGGGCGATCATGACAAAGATGTGGATTACTCCTTTTTTGACTTGATGGGAGTTCCCGTGTGCATAGGAGAGAACATAGGGTGACGTGTTTCATTGCCTCATATCATGTCATTCGGTCCAATGAGGTGCATGATGATCTCAAAAAGATCTCATCGAGGAGCATTGGAAATGGTTTGGAAAACAATAGTGGCCACTTTATTTATATGTTTGTTGAATTATTGGAAAACAATTTGTTCTATGCTGATGATAAATTTGTTGTATTTGTTGGTGAACAATTTGTTGTATTACTATTTGCTATAGCTGTAATAATAAATAGACAATTTATTGTTGAATTATTTGGATCTGTTTGATCTTGTTGATGTGAAACATGTTTGTGCCCACGCCCTGCTTTTTAGCACGGGGGTGAGATATTGGCTAGTTTTCGCGCGCAACTTTTTAGCGCTTCCAGGAGGAGGATATGCCGCACGATATATTCGCTGGTTTTAGCGTGCCGAGTTATATCACTTGCTGCTAGAGTTGCTCTGTGGGGTTAACACCCAATTAAAAACAGGAAATGTGTAGAGGCCGAAGCGTATTTTTTCTCCATTAAGGTTAGGTAACTGATTACAGGGTTAGAGTTGATGGTTCATCATACAACATTGTTTACTCGTTGAATTATGAAGTGTGCATGCTGTAGATGATACATGATATTAAGTGATAATTATTGGCAAGTTCTCCAGTAATTTAGCCATACACAGATGTCTATCCACACTAGTGCCACTGCCCAAGTCCTCCCAAGTACCACCTCTAACAGCTTTGGGCAGAAATTAATCATAGAAGCATAAAGATTTGCATAAAAAAATGACTGGCAACCCCTCTTTCTCATGGTTCGGCACAAAGTAATACCAACTTGTAAACTTGTTTCATATAGAACATCTTTGGACCTGGTTTAAATGTCTGTAGACCTACTAATCACAAGGAAATTATCAATCTTTTCACTAGTCCTATGACTGCGGATGGAAGATGACTTCATTGTGTATGCTTCACTACTCTCCTGATATATTTTGTGTTTGTTGCTGCAATGTGTGACAATATACAGTGCATATATGCATAATTTATACCTAGAAAAAGAATTGAGTCAACCAAATAATTTCTCTTTGCCAGGTAGCAAATTCTAGTGCCCTAACACAAACTTAAACAAAAAGAATGCAACTAAGTTGGCAAAATTAACAACTATGAATTCTTGGCTCAGCGCCTGGCTGAGAACCGTGCTAGATGGTTGCCTTCTTGCATCCAACCACAATGCTGGACAATAATTCTAACGGACTTGTGTTCAAAAAATGAAATGCTAATGAACCGTGTGTTTCTTAACAAACAAGGACCTTCTACTTCTAGCACAGTTCAATAGGGACCTCGAGCTTCCTCTGAACACACAGGAGGGTTAGTTAACCATTCAAAAGACTGGTGGACTAAGTAGTTATTTTCTACATAACCAACGGGGAGTAAGCCGCAGGGAGATAATCCAGACCAAGGTTGTAACCAAAGGACAAAACCACAAAACGATGGCAAATAAACTAAAGAGGTTCAACAGAAAATGGCAAATGATAAATGGAACAACAGAACGAAGAATATCAAAGGTTACTGAAGCAGGCAAAATATTCTCAGTCGTTCAAACATAGTGACTCACTTGCAGAACATAGTATTCAGTACATCATAACATAGACCCAACAACTATCAAAACTCAGGGAATGAAATATAACATCCAGCGATAGAGCACACAGGAGACTGTAATCTAAGCTGCGGCACCCTTGCCCTTCTTCTTCTGCAGCTTCCTCATGTAGAACTCAAGCTCCTTGCCCTCCAGGATGTACCTATCGATTTGTACACAAATATGTAAGTAGCTAAACAATTTTATGCCCTGTCAAGATTTTCATTTAAAAAGGAAGCAAATTACATCTGCAGTGTTCAGTTCACTTACCCATCAGCTCTGCCGCACTGCCCAGGGCGGGAGGAGATGCAGGCCAACAGCCTTCCACCACTGAACTGCTCCTCAATGTGGGAGTCCAGAGAACGGCCCTGTTGACGCTTCTCAAGTTTGCGCTGGACGTTGTTGCTCTTCTTTGCCTCCTCTGTGGCAACTGCAGCAACCTCACCCTCTTGTCCCTGCACAAATTAACACAAAATCAAGATGTGATTAACCATGATAAACAATGCTACCAACACAGGACCAAACATTAGATGGAATCATCAAAGAAACTATTTAAACAACTACATTATCTGCAAATCAATTATAGCACCTAGACATTAGTAAAATATATACCAGCATACAAATAGAACAAAATAAGCACTTATAGAATACACAAGGGATTTATGGAATTAGGCATATTAGAGATGAAATCCAATGAGCAAAAAGGGTCCATAAATAAGTTAATTACAGAATGGCAATCTGAAACTGAGAAATAGGTACTTGTTTTACACAAAATTCACATTCAGAACTTCTGTCAATATATTATCATCTTAGGGTATATAAGCACAGTATGTGTAACAAAGAATAGTACCTCAGAAGCTTCCTTCTTGGCAGCAGCAGGAGCTTTCTTCTTCCGACCGATGTCCACACCATAGTGCGTCAGATACCAACCCTTGAAGGGGGCAGCATCAACTTGCACAATGGCGTTCTTCACGAGGGTCTGCGTTCGAACGAGCTCATTGTTCGACGCATTGTAAACGACATCCAGGAGACGGGTCTTGCGGGTCACAGCTTCACTTCCCCATGAGAAGTTGCCAGTATCCAGGCGGAGAGCCCTCCACTTGACATTACCTCCACGGACACGGACCCTCCTCACTGTCTTGTTGCTGGACAGCTTAGTGTTGGCTGGCTGACGGCCGAGCTCATACCTAAGAAGATTGAGAAAAATTAAAGTAAGATTTGGAACACCATTAACATTACTTCAAGGTACATTCATCCGGAACTAGTATTCTTACATTGAGATAACCAAACATTTATTAAAATGGTCAAAATATGAACAAATCTATAAACAAAACAATCATACATCAAACTGAACAACCATGGGCTATAGACAAATTCGGCAATCACAGAACAATAACAAAGAATACAAAATATACAATTCCAGAATTAGACTAAGACAATGTCTGAACAAGAAAATAAAGCATAATACAGCCAAATCAGTTCAGATTACAATATTAGTTCAATTTACAGGGAGGGACAAATCACTAATGCTAGCACGAAAGTAACAACTAAAGAGACAACCTCAGTAAACTTATGCTTATTGGCAATGATATAACAATTCCAGAACTAGATATATAAAAGTAAACTTACATGAAACCAAAACATAGAAATGCGATATCCAAACATTGATTAAAAAAGGTCAAAGCATGAACAGATATATAAACAAAACAATCACATATCAAACTGAACCAAGGGCTATAGACAAATTGGGTAATAACACAAAAGTAACTAAAAGAATACAAAATATACAATTCTAGAACTAGACTAAGGCACCATGTCTGAAAAAGAAAATAAAGCATTTAACAGAGAGCAACTCTACAGGACAGTCCTAACTAGAAAAGTTATAATTAAATAGCATTAACCAGTTAATGAAATTACACATGGAGGGACCAAGCTCTAATGCTAATATCAAAGTTCATGCTATAACTAAAGAGACGACCTCAGTTACCTGGAACTTAAGCGAATTGGCAATGATGTAACAATTCCAGAACTAAATATGTAAGAGTAAACTTACATGAAACCAAAACCTATCATTGACGAACAGCACAAATATGCATAACCACACTGCTGGCCTAATTAGCATCCTTGTTACCACAAGATACATGAGCACGGACATATCAAACAAGATCCATCGCAGAAACAACATTTCTATTAATGGCAGATCTAAGTAAATAACAACCTATTATACCTTAAACCTCCACACATCTACACGAATCGTAAGGGAAAGGAAGAGAAGATGGAAATTACTTCCTCTTTTTGCGCCATGCCTTCATCTTCCCACCAGTGGCACGGCGCTTGTGCATGGAGTCACGCGAGATACCTGCACAGAAGAAACAACGGCGATTAGCACCGTCAAAAGAAGCCGCCTTTGGTGCGTCAACAAATACGATCATGAGAAGCACGGAGTGGGGGGAAGGGAGGAGAGGTTAGCGCCGGTGCTTACCCATGGTTGCGTCGGTGGATTGGCTCCGCTGCTGCTTCGCCTTCTATGCGCGCGCCGCCGCAGTTTTGGTGGGAGCTCGCAGGAGGAGAGACGCGGACGGAACCCTAGGGGTCGGGATTAAATAGCATGGGAGACGGGCTTAGGGTTTACTTGCAACTGGGCCTCTGGTGACGGGCTTAGGGTTTACTTGCAACGCGGACGGAACCTACTGGCCCACGTAACCAAGACTGGACTAGTTGGGTCGTAGGCAATAGTTGAAGGAGGCTGTCCTGTTATCCGGTGGATCCTTTATGCCGCTCACTACGGGCTCTATCGCTGGTGCCGCGCACCCCCTCGTTGCTATATCGGCATGGCCTTTTTTACTCCCCATTTTCTATGTTGGTCTTCTCTCACGTGTGACTCTTGCTGCATTAGTAATCGTGCAGCATAAATCAACAAAAACATTTAACATTTGATAAAATTAAATCCTTCTGTCCTCCTCTACTGCGAGTGGCAATATTGGCCTTTAATCACAACCTGTAACGGAAACCAATAATGTTAGTGTTGGAATGACAGATTAAAGATCAGCGGCATGTAATGCTGAAATTTGAACTGAATATCATGCTGAAATTTGAACTAAATATCAAGACTATTTAAAAGGCTGGAGCACAACACTCATATCATACTTTAATTACAAAGAAATGATGCATGTGGTGTCTTGACTGACATAGAGTATAATCTCTTTAATAATATACTCCCTCCGTTCCAAAATAGATGTCTTGTCAAAATTTGAATGAATTTATATACTAAATTGTGTATAGATTCATTTAAATTTTGAAAAATCTGAAACATCTATTTTAGAGCGGAGGGAGTACATAAAAAACTAATAGACTGTGTCAATTGATTCTTTCATATAGAATAAAATTCGAATATATATAGTTTTTTTAGTCGGTAGGCTCAAAATGAGCCCGACTTTGAATAGCCAACACGACAAGTACAAGGTGCTGAAAGCTCGTCTTATAGGTCATGAACAACGAGCAAACAAAAAATTACACGAAACGCGGCTTGGTCTTCGAGATCTTCATATGTCGAAACAGGCAGAACCTAGGTAAGGAAACGTCGAGAAGCCTACTACCGGAGAAGACCGCCTTCGTCATGTCCCGGCGTGTCGGAACCATCGTGCCATACACATCTACCTTCGAAGAAGGTCCCTACCTTCTCGCCCTGGATTGAAGAGCACTGCGTCGTCGACAAGCAGAGCAGCTCCCACAAGAGCGTGCATGCACCCAAGGAACGATTTCCCAAGGAGCAAAAGCACGAAAACCTCGATATGCGAAACCCCCGGACAACGTCGTCAACAGAAGATCTAACGATCGACAAAATCCAAGTTGTAGGATGAGACGACCAACGTAAGACATGGCAACGCCGCTAGGCAGATGATGGTTATGAAAATAGTCATCTTTCTCCGTGTTTAAACTTCGTTTTTGTCAAGCGATTGACCAAAAATCTCTTTAGTCATACTACTAATGACTAATTATTGCAAAAATGTGCAATTCATTATTTTGAATTGTGTTGTGCAGAAAATCATGCTTTTAATACGAAATCACGAGCCATAAATGAATATTATGAGGAAATCTACAGGTCAAGCAACCCTGGTGCCAAAACCAGTCGACAGAGGCCTTAACAACCATTGGTACGGGCAAGGTCCGCCCGTACGGCTCGCCAGTATCAGGTGGTAGCGGCTTCGTCTCGTTAAACCTATGACTTTCGTGAAGGCTCCTATATATTTCGAGGTCCTAGCCGTTGTGTAGAGGACCGTCATTCTAAGATTGCATCACAACATCACATCACAACACCACAGAAGGAGATCCACCATCATAGTTCATCCTCTCCACCATCCATCCTCTCCACAGGCATAGCCATTATCTTGTACTTGAGATCTCCTTGTGATTCGGCCACCATTGTAAGAATATTTGGTTTCGATTTAAGTATTTTGCATAATATTTTCTATCCTTGATCTTATTGTTATGAGTGTGTAGTCCTTAAGGACCGCGGGTTAGGATGAAACCTCGCAGCGATTATGTGCATCTAATCCATGGGAGCACTATGTATTGTTTGAATAGAGAGTTGTATCTTTGTTTCTTTGTCTCTTGTCTCGATCTATGAACTTGTAGGTATCCAAGACTACAAAGATTGATAAAGGCTTAAGATGAGATACTTGATGAGCATAGATCTCAGAGGAAACCCAGTGACAAAAAGGGAGGAACAACAGCAACATTACTTTTTAAGGCTTTGATCTTTATTTTTTCTTAATAATTGTTTGTAGCCCGGTACTTCATGGTGCAAACGGTTGGATCAAAGGACTACTGCTATGCATGTGACTCGCAAGGGCTCTAATATATCGGGATGTGCTTCCCACAGATTTTAACTTTATTAAAACAATACACATGAATATGCATATTATTATCTTTGTCACATATGATGTGCACTCGCGGGTGAATCTTCAACCCTGACCTATCTCCATCCATTGAAATAACCCACGATTTAAAGTAAACTGTAAAGGTACGGTAAACGAAGGTAAAGAAAAGAAACAAACAAAGTCTTATAGACGTGACCTTATTTAATTGCATGTTAGCATTGTTTCCCGAGGTTCGATTAAACCTAGGTCTACTAGAAAAAAAGCTATTATAACGCATCCGTGACCGGATCGAAAGTATCAGCGGACCACAAAGCACACACAACACGTCCATCTTCCCTCAAGCCCAACGCGGCGCCTACAAGGAGAATATGAACCGCGAACCGCCGCCCAATCCGAGGAGTTGGGGTTTTCACCCGGGCATTAGAGAAGGTGTGAAGGGGGATAAACCTCGCCTCCAAGAAGGAAAATGGCATCCAAGATGTCACTGACGCCGTGATCACCACCACCGGCCAAAGATTTCTCTCGGACAGAGCCCCCCTCGCATCCAACCCGACCTAGCTCCAGTGACGCGGAGAGAGGTCAGATTTTGGGTACCCCGCAGGACGAGGTCCCGTCTTCAAATCTGACCGAAGGCCGACGGGCCGACCTCCATGGAGAAACCACCAGCAACCACCCCCTCGCCGCACACATGACCGATCGGGGTAGGCTGCAACACCGGTGAGTGCCTCCTGCTGCTACGAATGACACTGTCGTCCACCTCCCGGGGCCACCGCCCCAGATTCCCGAGCTCCCGCTGGAGGCACCACCATAGTAGTGTCGTCGAAGGTGGTGAGGAGGCCCCAAACCATGCATCAGCGCCCTTCCTTCTACCGCGCGAGAACCGAGAGGCCATATCCCTACCGCCTCCTTCACCGGTGTCGCGCGCCTTTGGCCGGTGACCCTTCGGGGACAACGAGGAGGGAGATCGAGGGGAGGTGAAGTGGCAGCGGGGATAAGGTTCCCCCCGGTCGCCTTGGAGGCGGTGACTCGATGGGAGGGGAGGAGAGCGTCTCATAAATTACTCGATCTAGGGTCGACATACATAGTTTCTCAATATGCTTAAGGAACAATAACAAATGAAAAATGTCCTAAGTACATCGTTGTGATCTCCACACTGAAACCCCCACCCATCTTCTTAAGCTTGTTTTTCAACGGGTGCATGCTTCTGTTCTACCTTACATCCTATCAATCTAGGGGGGAAAAAGTGGTTGTGCTAGCATATATGTAAAAAGACTACCTGAACATATCCACCTCGGTCATGAATTTGCTCTATACTAATGATTCATTTGTGGTAAATAAGAGTCTAACCAGTCATTTGCGAGCTAACCTAGTAGCTCGTGACTTGGCTCGGCTCGACTCGACTCGAACTTGATATCTAAGTAGTCGAGCCGAGTTTTATATTTCATTTTGTTTGTTTATCCAAACTAAACGAGTTACTCATGAGGTACTCGTTTAGCTCGTTAAACTCTTTTAAAAATAAAATTTAAATTTTTTCATAAATGAATACCAAATCGGTAATGTTTGCACCTAGAGTGTATAGACATGCTATATTTTTACTGATATTTCCTTTGTGAAATTATGGAAGTATTCTCTTTGTTATAATTCTAAATTAGTAGAGAAATACTTATTTTTCTAATATATACACATGTTCACAACTTAGAATAAGATGAACGAGCTACTCGCTAGTTACTCATGAGTTCACCGAGTCGAGCCAAGTTTCAAATCTAAGCTTGTTGTGTAAACGAGCTGGGCCAAGCTAGCTCGTTAGTTGAACAAGCTTCGGCTACAATCTTCAAATTCATATTATTTATACTTACTATATGTTTGATAAAAAATATAAACCACCTACAAATTGTAAGTAAGTTTTTGTTCTGCAAACCTTTGGTGTTGTCGAAAGCCAAAAATTCTTTATAGTAGAAGAAAGATCCGACACACTTCTTAACAGAATCACTAGCGCCAATCCTAGCGTACACTTGGTTTTTTCTAAGGGTCTGATTAAGAAATCTGGTATTGCACGGGGACGCTAGAAACAGAAGTGTTGCGATGATCCTATAGTACAATTGAAAAGAAGAAAACTTGTCCTAGTGCCAACAAAATACTCACTACAAGCTGACTTCCAAAATAATATTGGGAGAAAGGGTTTGGAGTTGAACTATATAGTTGCGGAGTACCTCCGCGAAGAATGGAGATGGTGGGTGATGACCCACAAGTATAGGGGGTGTATCGTAGTACTTTCGGTAAATAGGAGTGTCGATCCCAACAAGGAGCAGAAAGTATTGACTAGTGGTTTGGATCAGGAATTCTCTGTAAATACTTAGAAAACGGATTTTTAGTGGTTTTTAATAATGCAAAGAAATAAAGTGCAAGTAAATAAAGACAACAATAATAATTGCAGTGAGTCTCCCAATCCTTTCTTCAGCAAAGGACAAGCCGGTTGTATTACTTATGAGGACCAAACGTTCTCTAAGACACACGGGAATAATGTCAAGTGCTTTCGCTTCATATACTTGATTAATCTTCTTTGGTTGGATAAGTGTTGTGTGGGTGGACCTATGCTAATGCACCGACCTTACTTGGACTAATACATATTTGTAATTAAATCCCTTGCAAGCATCCGCAACTACAAGAAAGTAATTAAGATAAAAACCTAACCACAACATTAAACTTTGAGATCCTACACTCCCTTGTACAAAGGTTTCCTAACAGGGAGTCAGGTTTCTGTCACTCCGGCAACCCCACAATTAGTAGACAAATACACATTGCATTCCCCTAGGCCCATAAATGGTGAAGTATCATGTAGTCGACGTTCACATGACACCACTAGAAGAATAGCACCACAACTTAAATATCAAACCATTGAATATTACTTCAACACAATTCCACTACTAACAACATGACTTCTCCTATGTCCTCAAGAACTAAACGAACTACTCATGAGACATCATATGGATCAAGATCAGAGATGATATAATGATAAATAACGATTTGAACATATATAATAATTCAATGGTTCCACTCAATAGCATCAATTACAAAAGTAATCAACACCGGGAAAGTTCCCCTAAGAACTATGCAAGATTCAACCCAATTGTTATAGCGGTATGGAGTGGTGATGATGGTGTTGGTGGAGATGGTGGTGAGGATGATGATGATGATCCCGATGAAGTCTAGCTTGATGATGGTGTTGATGGCTGATGAGTGCAGCAGCACTTCGTTGGGAGACCCCAAGAGGAAGGTATGATGAGCACAACAGCAAGTTTTCCCTCAGTTAGTAACCAAGGTTATCGAACCAGTATGAGGAAGGAAACGACTCAAAGGTGTTGCTAGCAACTTGGAGACCTGCACAACACAAACTCAAGACTTTGCCCCAACGAATAGTGAGGTTGTCAATCTCACCGGTTTGATGTAACAAAGGATTAATTGTATGGTGTGGAAGGTAATAATGGTTTGCAACAAGTAAACGGTAAATGGTGGAAGATGTATCAATGGTAAAGATTGGACCGGGGTCCATAGTCACTAGAGGTGTTCTCCTTAGATAAATAAACATGGCATGCTGGATAAACAAATTACAGCAGGGCAATTGACAGGACTGAGCAAGGCATAACAATGCAATACTAGACATCATGATCATATGAGATTCGATTGGACAATACAACAAGATACATAGACCGCCATCCAAATGCATCTATGACAAGAAGTCCACCTTTGAGTTATCATCCGAACCCCCTCCGGGTGTAAGTTGCAAACAATATACAACTGCTTTAAGCAAAGTGTGTAAGGTAAACAATCTACTTGTTCCATGAACAAGAGACGCTACTAACAACGGAGAGCATGCAAGATCACAAACAACATAGACATGATAGAATCATAAATACAAAACCATTAATCAAACCAACATAGTAATCTCAATATCCATCGGGTCCCCGCAAACACAACATGCATGATTACAAATAGATGAGATATTGATCATGAACGGAGCTCACAAGATCTAGACATGAAAGCACAAAGGAGGAGATACAACCATCTAGCTACTACATGGACCCGTAGTCCAAGGTGGAACTACTCACGCTTCATACCGGAGGCTGGCATGATGAAGAAGAAGGCCTCCGGGATGATCTCCCCTCCGGCAGGGTGCCGGGAAGAGCTTCAGATCCCCCGATCTAGGGACGATGGTGGCGGCGGCTACAGACGGTTTCGTGGAATATTGATCGGGTACTTAGGGTTTAGGCATCGGGGGCTTCTTATGGGCGAAGAGGCGAGGCAGGAGGGCCGCTAGCGCGGCTGCACCCCCCAGGTGCGGGGTGGGCCCACCCACACGGATATTGATTTTCTGCCTTTCTAGAATCAAAAACAGAAGAAAACAGGCAACTGGCACTATGGCAACTTGTTAATAGGTTAGGACCAGAAAACGTATAAAAACACCTCAAAGTGTGGACAAAGCAAAGCAAAGTAGATACTAAACAAGCATGGAACATCAAAAATTATAGATACGTTTCCGACGTATCAAGCATCCCCAAGCTTAACTCCTGCTCGTCCTCGAGTAGGTAAGTGATAAAAGAATAATTTTTGAGGTGACATGCACCATCAAGACCAAGATAAAACCACTTGCAAGCATTGAAATATGGGATCAAAGAACTCTAAACATGAGCATGAAAGCTGGAGTTCTAATAGTAAGACAAAGTAACTATGCATGCAACATGAAAGGCTACAAACAAAGCTCATGAATAACATGCATTGAAAAACGTTTGTTTGTTTCACATACAGAAAACATGGTATAGTGGCATTCAGCTTGTCCCTCATGGAGTAGCAATAAATGCAAAGGACACCTTCAAATTTCATAAGAGTGACTAGATACAAATAGCACAATAACAATAATATCAACAATATGCATCAATCAATAAGTTTTTGAACAATGCACATAGAACTAAGAATGAAACTATGCTCTCTTAACTAGTGCCTAAAGGTAGAAGGTGGAGACTCAATATAATGGTGGAACAAAGGCCCTTCATGTAGGGAAGCAGGGATTTCAAGTTTCAAAAAGAGCTTCCAAAAATTATGGTACTTGTTAGCTTTCAGCTCCCATTGACCCTATCATAAGCATGTTGAAGTGATTAAGGTTAAAGTGAACAAACTATGGAGTATATGCTTGACAAATTATAAGTTGGCAATATCATGTCCCATGAATATGAGGGCCGCACCGCATGCTACTCAACTTTAGTCACATGTAAGTTCTTGTCATAGTAAGTACATGTGTATCATAGAGAACCGCCAACGGGGTACCCCTTGAACATGGTACAGGAGCTATCCCATAACCAAAATGACAAGGCAAGCAGACAATGAGCATCTAGCGATCTTTTTATTTGCTATTTGCATAGGTATTTATTGAGGATTCTTCACAGATTGCTCATTATAGTGATGCTGCAAGTTTCCACCATGATTAGGCATGGCTTAGGCTAGCGGCCCAAACATTTCTCTAACACAAAATACATAACTCCATGTACTTACAAGCTCCCTTTTTATTCCACACCGGTGCCATCCATAGACAAAAGAGCATGATATCAACTGCGTACAAAGTACAAGTGCAATGTTGAAAACATTCCCCATGACAGCATGGCTCTGCTAATTCCAACGTATAAGTGCAAGCATATACAACATAGATTACACAATGGTTCAAGTTTATTAGGGGCAAGAAAAATGAAGTGTTCCATCAAGTTTGTGAGAGCTTTAATCACTAAGTTTTCACATAACAAAATAATTTTTAATTGGAAGATAAATGAAAATAAGAATATACTTGGAATGGTGTAACACACCATGCATAGGAATTTATAGTGGACACTTTGGAATAACTTGGTTTCTTGGAAGTTGGAAGCATGAGTAGAGCTTACTCATACAAGTGGAGGCTAGCAAAAGACTGGGAGCAACCAACTAAGAGAGCAATAATGGCCATAATCATGCAGAGCGACAAAACATTACTAATCAAAGCATAGAGTGGTACTACAAGTCAAGAACTAGATGATCATATAGGCTATGGTGACTTGTTCATAGTCATAACATGGCGTGAGCATGTGCTAAGTTAACCCAAACAAAGCATCAAAGGAGAATACCACAATATTATGCTTTTGCATGCTAAAACAACGCATGATTTCTTCAAGGCACACTAAGCAATCTCAATTGTTGGGAATAAGTCATGCTACAACAATAATCACTAAGAATAAGGTCAAAAAAACACCTAGCATGCCATGCTAAAGTCTAAGTCACAGTCAAAGCAAGCTCCTCTTGCACTATTCAAGCAAGAACTTTCTACTCCTTTCCAACACCAATCAACTTATTTGAAGCAACACAACAAGAACGGGGGTACAAACTACTTTATTCAAGAAAACTAAACAAACTAAGCAAAGCAAACGAAAACTAAGACGCTCCAAGAACAACACAACAGTGCATAAAACAATAAAAACAAAGTGTCTAGAAAGACCTGAGCTTTTTATTGATGAAGAAGGGGATGCCTTGGGCATCCCCAAGCTTTGACGCTTATACCTCTTCGATATTTCTTGGGGTGACACCGGGGTGGCATCCACAAGCTTGAGCTTTTGTCCATCCTTCATCTCATTACAACATTCTCTCTCTACACCTGAAAATTTTCCTTCATATGAAACTTCACACAATCTTCATTAGCAACATTAGTGTATTCAAAAGATAATAGACCCTTAGGTTTAGCTTTAGAATAGAAAAAATTTCACTAAAAACACAAGCTACTATAGCAATTCCCTAAAAAATCTCAATTTTCCAAAAAGAACCCAAAAAGTAATCAATAAGAAGCAAATGAAAATAATGGCAAAAATCTGTCAAAATAGACCAGCAGGTAGAAACTATTTTTTTCGAAGATCTTCTGTTGCTCAAATATTTTTTTTGAACTAACTAAAGTTAGCTAACATACTGGGGAATTTATTCGTAAATTTTCAGCTCAATCCGACTTACAGAGACTCCTCACGAATTTTTATGGTGGAGCACAAAAATCTGTTTCGGGACAGCAACTCCCCAAATCTTACTTCCCTCTCATTAGAGGTTATTCTTGGCACAAAAAGCAAACAAAAAGGATAAGGAGAAGTTATTACAGAGGTAATAACTTTCAAGACTGAAGAAAACTCTTGGGTTATCTCCCAACCAGTATTTTTCTTTAATGTCTTTAAGTTAGGCTTGATAGTTTGAGAAGATGCTCACATAAGAAATATGGATTTGAAGTAAAAGAGAGCATCAAGAAGCGAATATGAAACACATTTAAGTCTAACCCACTTCCTATCCAGAGGAATCTTGTAAAGACACAAGTCATGAAATCACAAAGCAACAAGCATAGGAAAGCAAAACAAGTGCAACTTCAAAACTTTCAACATAAAGAGGGGAAACTTAATATTATTAAGATGCATAAAACCATGTTTCCCTCTCTCATAATAACTTTCAGTAGCATCATGAATAAAATGAACAATATAACTATCACATAAAACATTTTTATCATGAGACACATGCATAAAATAATTATTACTCTCCACATAAGTAGTGGGAGCAAATTCAACACACCAGCTATCATTATTATTCTTATCACCATAATCATCAAATATAGGAGGCATATTGTAATCATAATTAATTTTCTCCTCAATAGTAGGTGGACTAGAAATATCATATTCATCATTGTAATCATCATAAATTGGAGATAAAGTATCATCATGGGCAATAGAATTTTCAGAATTGGTACCAAAGAGATTTTCAATATCAAAAGTAGTGTGTTTTTCCCAATCATGATCACTACTATAGGTAACAGGCATAAAAACATCATCACAAGTTTTACCCATAGTAGATATTTTAAAAAAATCCATAGGAGCATAACATTTATACTCCTCCTTTTCATCTAATGAGCTTCCTGTTTCAGCAATTTCTTCTTCCATAGGCTCCTGCAAAGCATTAGTCTCTTTCATTTGTGGAAAGCACCTATTAAAATATTCAAAAATATAGCCATTTTCTTCCTTGTAATTATCAAAGCAAAATTTAAGTATCTCATAAAGCTCATATTCATAAGGTGCATCATCAGTATTTTCAAGCAAACTGGCAAGTTCAAATGCACCCTTGAAAGCAATAAATTCTTCAATTTGTTCCACATCATAAAAGTCATAATTTCCTTTAACATAAGAAGATATTGTAACATTATCATTATACTCACATTGAAAAGGGAGGTGTTTATACCTCCTATAGCAACAAGCTTTATCAAAGCAATAAGTAACATTATAAGTAGAGCACACCTCTCTAGCAGTAGTATTCAATTTATCAATTTGTGCCCATAAGTGATTCCCTTTTTGTGACAAACGGTGTTCCTTATAACAGTACTTTTGTTCTTCCGTGAACCCCCTTTCCAATAAGAACTAGTTTCAAAGAAACCATCCATTGATAGAAACATGACCAAGCAAGGCAATAACAAACCAACAACTAGAGCAAGAACTATTTTTTGTGTTTTTGATAAGGAAAAGCAAACCAAACTAAACTAATTTTTTGGAGTTTTTGACAAAAAGAGGCAAACAAAACAAAGTAAAGAGAAAGGTTGAGAAGGACTCCCCTTGTGAAGACGTCCTTAGCCTCCCCGGCAACGACGCAAGAAAAAGGCTTGATGAGTGCAGCAACACTTCGTTGGGAGACCCCAAGAGGAAGGTATGATGAGCACAGCAGCAAATTTTCCCTCAGTTAGAAAACCAAGGTTATTGAACCAGTAGGAGGAAGGAAACGACTCAAAGGTGTTGCTAGCAACTTGGAGACCTGCACAACACAAACTCAAGACTTTGCCTCAACGAACAGTGAGGTTGTCGATCTCACCGGTTTGCTGTAACAAAGAATTAATTGTATGGTGTGGAAGGTAATAGTGGTTTGCAACAAGTAAACGGTAAACAGTGGAAGATGTATCAATGGTAAAGATTGGACCGGGGTCCATAGTTCACTAGAGGTGTTCTCCTTAGATAAACAAACATGGCATGTTGGGTAAACAAATTACAGCAGGGAAATTGACAGGACTGAGCAAGGAATAACAATGCAATACTAGACATCATGATCCTATGAGATTCGATTGGGCAATACAACAAGATACATAGACCTTCATCCAACTGCATCTATGACTAGAAGTCCACCTTTGGGTTATCATCTGAACCCCCTCCAGTATTAAGTTGCAAGCAACAGACAACTGCTTTAAGCAAAGTGTGTAAGGTAAACAATACACTTGTTCCATGAACAAGAGACCGTTGTTTTCTCCCTAGTGGCAACAACACATCTACAACCTTAGAGATTTCTGTCAGTTCTCTTAGATTAAATAGAGGCATGAACACACTATCGAGCATTAATACCCCCTCTTGAAGTCACTAGCAACTACTTGGCCAAGATAGATACTAACAACGGAGAGCATGCAAGATCACAAACAACACAGACATGATAGAATCAAATAGACAAAACCATTAATCAATCTGACATAGTAATCTCAATATCCATCGGATCGCCGCAAACACAACATGCATGATTACAAATAGATGAGATCTTGATCATGAACGGAGCTCACAAGATCTAGACATGAAAGCACAAATGAGGAGATACAACCATCTAGCTACTACATGGACCCGTAGTCCAAGGTGGAACTACTCACGCTTCATACCGGAGGCTGGCATGATGATGGCTATACGTGTGGTTGACGTGGAGCCTATTAGGAACCCTAAGAGCAAGGTGTGAAGCAGCACAGCAGCAAGTTTTCCCTCAGTAAGAAACCGAGGTTATCGAACCAGTAGGAGGAAGGAAACGCCACACAAGTGTTGTAAGCAACATGGAGACCTGCACAACATAAACTCAAGACTTTGCCCCAACGAATCAGTGAGGTTGTCAAGCTCATCGGTTTGCTGTAAAAAGGGATTAAACGTATGGTGTGGAAGGTAAGGGTTTGCAGCAAGTAAACATGTAATAACGGAAGATATATCAATGGTAAAGATTGGACTGGGGTCCATAGTTCACTAGAGGTGCTCTTCTTAGATAAACAACATGGCATGAAGGGTAGACAAATTACAGCAGGGCAATTGACAGGAACTGAGCAAGGCATAACAATGCAATACCAGACAAAAAGATCCTATGAGATCCGATTGGGCAATACAACAATATACATAGACCGCCATCCAACTGCATCTATGACTAGAAGTCCACCTTCAGGTTATCATCCAAACCCCCTCCGGTATTAAGTTGCAAGCAACAGACAAGTGATTTAAGCAAGGTGTGTAAGGTAAACAATCCACTTGTTCCATGAACAAGAGACCTTTGTTTTCTCCCTAGTGGCAACAAAACATCTACAACCGAAGAGATTTTTGTCACTTCCCTTGGAAACTAGAGGCATGAACCCACCATCGAGCATAAATACCCCCTCTTGGAGTCACTAGCAACTACTTGGCCAAGATAGCTACTAAAAACGGAGAGCATGCAAGATCACTGTAACATCCCAGCATTAGAGCCTAAAATAAGCTGAACCCAGATGTGTGCATTGCATTCATGCATAGAAAATCCGAATAATTTTCGCGCGTTTAAACAAAACTTGTCAAAGTGATTGAAGCTTCTCTTAATTTGATGGAATTGAAGTAGATCATCAAGTTGACTGCGACAAGGTTCAATATGACCTTTGCTAAAATCTTATTTTGGTAAGGGAGATTTGATCTAAGGGTAGATCAAATGTAAGAAAAGTTAAACCCTAATACATTATAATTTATATTTGATCCCTAGGTGATCATATTATAGTATTCATTATAATCACTCATAAGTGCCAAGTTAATATTACAACTAAAGTAATATAAATGTAATGACTAGTCCTGACCTATCTTATTCTTATCTATTCTTACTATGAGTATCATAGTGATATCTAACTTTAACTCTTTAATGAGTTTGAGTTGGAAAGAGACTAAGTCAAGATCATTCACCATATATCTTTCTTTCTATATCAATCTTTATGGAACCTATCTCAATCTCTGTTGTTCATCAATGTTGAGTAATCAACCATTGATTCACAAATTCTTTAACTATTAATCCTTGATCTAATATTTCTTGATCTTATCATAGCATCTACTTAAATCTTTTAAAGAGGGCATAGTCCATGAATAACCTCAATCCAATATGAGATACTAAGAAGATAATTTCAATACAATTGAAAAGTAGTATTGATGAAACCTTGGATAACCAATTGGAAACCTAAGCTATAAATGATTAAAGGATTATAATGATCATGCCTTACTCACCAGGATTGTCTATCTATATCTAGTATAAGTGATATTGGTGGGTAGAACATGATTGAAACCCCAGTAGAGATAAGTTATCCTGGAGTAGTTATTACAAGCCACATTAATATAATGTGAGGTTAGAGTGTGAGTTGTTAGAGTAAAGTAAATGTAGGATGATATGATTAAATCAAAGCTAGTATAGCATAGAGTTATGGATGTAGTGTTATTCATCTTAAAGGATAGTAAACTTTTGAGAAAGGTAGTTGGATGTATACATCTAATGAAGAAATATTAGTGATAAATGATTAAGGAAGATTATGAATGGAGTTGAAAGAACTACTTGCTGGATTGAAGATTGTCAATAGCAGAGTAGTGGAAATAACCAAGCAAGGATATGAGAAAACTAAGAAATACTTTAATATCAAGATCATTGGATTTATCAATGAGGTTAGAATAATAATATGTGAATAAGAATATTGTTGTGAAGTAAAGCTCATCATACTAACCATGATGATGGATAAGAAGAAGTATTATATCTAGGAAAGGAATTCCTTAATTAGAAATCCAGGATTGTGAATTATGGAAAATAGACAATCTTGTTAAACAACCAACTTTAAATCTCAAACCATCATAATTATATGTGTTTATGAATATCTTTATCAATTCCTTTCTATAAAACATTCTAGATATAAATTTCTATTTAAAAAGGTGATGTCATCAAATATCACAAACAGAAGACAATTTGCTTAGCTATTAAATCTTTTCTCACATCAACAAAGAAAAATAAGTAAATTAAAAACCCTAAACTTCTTTGTTTATCATAATAGAATATATACATTGACATTTTCCAAGTCAATGGAAGTAGTAATAACCATATTAATTTCTTTTGTATTTCATGCATCAAATAATGATATAGGATTATTATACATATAAAATTTTCTATTCAAACTATGAGCCAACTAGAGTTGAGTTTTATAAACAAATAAGAAAATACCATATAATAAAGCCATGGTTTAATGTAGAAATAAAAATTAATTATAAGGGCTTCTACATAATATAAAAAGGGTTATGATAGAAAACAAATAAAGAAATAATACCATTATATGACAAACTCATAAAAGAACCTTAATATACTTTATTAATGCTGCAATCATTTAGCAAATAAATTCTATAAGGAGAATTCAAATCAAATAAGGAAAATTCAAATCTGAAAGTAAAACAGAAAATAGAAAAAAGGAAAACAAATAAAAAACAAATCATGGCCGTGGCCCAACTTCTCTCTGCTTACCTGTCGCCCTGTGCAGCCCACAAAGGCCCAATAACCAGCCCAGCTCGTTCTCATCTCTGGCTGACAGGTGGGACCAAAGAGGGACTGCGGGTTGAGAGAAAAGAAACACCAGGGGGTGTTCTGCAAAACCGTCATCGTCGTCTTCCTCCAGCTGGAAGCAGCTCGGTGGTGATGACGAGGTCGTCCACCGTCGTCCTTGCGCCAAGATCAATGCCGTCGTCGCCAGGAGAGGATAAGGAGGCCACCGCGATGCCTCTACTCATCCTCATCCCCATTTTCCCCCTCTGAAACCCTCTCTGCCTCGTTCCCCAACCATGCTGAAACCCTAGCTCGTCGGTGTTGAACACTCCGGCCATGTCCGACCACCCCGTGCCTCGCCAAGGACACCGTTAGACGCTCCATCATGGACTCGTTCGATTAAGACCAAGAACGAGGGTTGGCGCGTGGGGAATCAAGCAGAATCAAGCATTCCCTTTGGCAGTCACCGTGGCCATCGTCGTCGATTTGTCGTCTACACGTCTCCTCTCACCTCTCCAAGCACTCCATCGCAACCAGGGTGAGCTCCTCTATCTTCCAGGAGTTTTCGTTGATTCAATTGTGTCCTGTATCGAGGTCTCGCCATGCACCGTCGTGCACCTCCGCCAGTCACCGTCGTGGATCGTTCTCCGGTGACCATTTAGGGGCGGCGCGACCATATTTCAACTCACCAGCACATGCTCGTTCCAACGCATCTAGCCACAGTCCCGCGCGTGCACTAGATCGATCAATCGATCGATCCTAACCCAGTGATGATCAAGTCAGGTGACGTCATGCCTACGTCAGGTTTGAACCACGTCAGCGAGTTTGACCAGTCTTTGTCTCGTGTGGCTGATGACATGGCCTTGAGCCCATATGTCATTGTCTGGGAGTAGAGACTAGGTCGGTAACAAACTTATTTACTAACCTGAGAGCTGAGGTGGACATAGGGCCACTGGTCAGTGACTAGGACTAGGTGTTGGTGCGGTATAAAAAGTTAATTCCTGTTTAAGAATTAAATAAAATGTTATAAACTCAATTATTAATATTCTAGAAATCAAATAAATGATTAAATCTTGCTTAATTAATAACTTTTGATTTATAATTCAGAAAAATGTATATAATATATGAAAATTTGTAGAAAAATCAAATATACAACTTAAAATTATTATCAAATATTATTATGATGATTACTTAAATAAATATTATTTCGTAAAGGTTTTAAAGTAATAAAACTTTGATAATTCAAATTTTAATAATAGTAAATATTAAAAATATAAATAGAATACTAAAAATCTTATAAAAATAAGAATAATAATTTAAAACCATAACCATGCATTATTATTCCACTTAATTAAATATTTGTTATTTATTAAGTATTTTTAAAGTATTAAATCTTATAAAAATCATATCTTATTATTTATAAATCATAATAAATAAATATAATATACCAAAATGATCATAAAAATAATATCTACATGTTAAAAATATAATATTCCACTTTTGATTTAAATAAAAATTCAAATATTTTAATAACTCAAATTTAAACTTATTTACTTAGTTTAAAATTCATATAAGGGTAAATAAAATTTGTTAATATTTCTAAAAATTATTCAATCAAGTCTAATAAATAAGTATTAGTCTTGAATATTACTAATAATTCATAACCATTCAAAGATTAGAAATACTAATATATTGAATTATCCTTCTACTATATGAATACATTATATTTTAAAAATATCTTTAATAATTATAAAATCTTCAAGAATGATATATCAATCAAATACAACCTTATAATGGATTAAATCCAAAGATAATTCATGAGTAGTCACTAGTACTATTTATTTATCCACAAACCATAATCATACCTTTATAAGGAAACAAGAAATCTTGTTCCACTACAAAATTAAGAGACCACTACTTAAATAGAAGAATAACCATTCTTAAGTAACCTTAAGGAAACATTACCAAGTACACCAGATACAAAGGTTATAAGCATTATACTTTCAAACTATCTTTGTTTTAAAGTTAACTTTAGTCTACAAGAATCCAAATATAACACTATAAACATTGTTATATATTTTATAGTTAACTTTGGTTTGAAATAGTTAAGTTATAAAGCATCTCAAGCCCAAACTATTCAAGCAAACACAAATAACATCGACCACCACTAACTAACCACCAAGATTGTTTAAACCTTAGAAAAGGAATATTTTCTTCAAAAGTTATTCGTTTTGCCACTTCAGACAATATATGACAAATAATCAAGATCACATTACTTCATAATTCACTTGTATACTTAGGATCGATAACACTTAAGCTCTTTATAAGTGACTTTACTTGTAAAGTAAAGTTTGAAGATAAACAATTAAAGTGTAAACAATCTTGAATAGCACTTCATAGGTGTATATTTTATTGTTGCATAAATATGTGTTGTTCACACACACTCACAAGCCCTAATAAGAAGCACAAGTGTGAAACTTATCTAAAAGGACAACACATTCTAAAGTAACCATTTCCGGAATCCAAACCCTAGAACAACGTTATCCTTGGGATTCGTGTTCATAAAAGTGCATCACATTACTTATGCATAGAGCATATTGCTTCTTTAAAACATTAGTCCTTACCGGACCAATGATGCTGATTTCAGATATTGGATCTTATATTATCTTGAAGACCGTGAGTGCATAATCTTGCAATCACAAAAGGCAAGTTCACACTTGCTCAAGTACTTTGTTTATTTTCCGTAAAGTATTTTACAAATCCAGTGTTGTCATCACCTGCATTTGAAAAAGGTCTGAAAACACGATTTTTGATAATCATGTGAACTATTGGTTACTGATCCAGGGTGATTAGCTAATCTATTAAATCTAACAGTTGGAATACCACTGTTCAGAACTATATCACCTAGGACTTAATAACCAATGTCGCCAGTGATTCTTGCGCCGTATATTACGCGTTGACCATGAGATTTGGAATGGGACGGAGAAGTCAACTGTATCATCTTCCTCTCGCATGAAGCCGGATGTGCAGGTCGTGGTTGTTATCCTCGTAGCGTGCATATTAATTGGTAATTCATAGAGGATATGCAGCATATGGGTGGGAACCCTCAATGTCCCACGATAGTTCTGGCATCTAACGGTTTGTACAAACCATTGTCGTAATCCAATATGTGGGCATGGTGTACACCAAGGAGGCATGCGAGGTCATGAAGGGGGCACTGATTAGCTTGGATCATCTTCTGGGCCCCAGATCATGGAATTGTGGACGGGAATAGGCTGCCTGGTTGTGCAACAAAGAGTTGATCTCTCATGGGTAAAGTAACGCACCTCTGCAGAGTGTAAGAATTGTAACTTGTTACTCCCTGTTTCGGGAAGGAGCGGCGAACGCGGCGGGAAAGGAACTCCATGAAAGTTCTAGTAAACCCGTGAAGATTGACTGACATAGTTTTTCAGAATAAAAGCAACTTTTGAAGAAATGTTTTACGAAAACTTGCATGGCCTACGACCTATGGTCTGTGGTTGTAGTTATAGTGCATCAAACACTCCTTTTCTAGTGAATTTGCTGAGTACGCTCGCACTCAAAGTATCTTCTTAACCCTTGCTAGACTATGAAGCCGGGATAGACAACATCTACATCAAGTTATACTCCAGGACTCATCATCCAAAGACAAAGCTCTTCAATGAAGTCAAGGAAGTCAACATATACATCAACTCAAGTGAAGACGAATTTACTGATTAGATAGGAATATAATCTCTAGCCAAAGAACCTAATTCCATAGTGTATTGCAATAGCAGCAATGCCAATCCCTTAGTTAAAATACTAGTCTTAATAGTATAATAGTTCTTGCATTGTTTATCTTTGATTCTTCTCCGTAAGAAGTTCTTTCTCTCTCTTTAACCTAGAGTGTTCTCTGGATCTTGTATAAAGAGTGAGTTAGAACCTTTAGCCATGTATTGGACACGCTGTGTTTCTGTTGTGCCACTCTTAGGGATGTGATACTAGTGAACGGTGTTTCATTGGTGTTATGTCAAAAACTATAGTATACTACATCATGCAGTGGTACGCCGGTTCACCGCAATCACAAACAACACAGACATGATTGTATCAAATAGACAAAACCATTAATCAATCTGACATAGTAATCTCAATATCCATCGGATCCTCGTAAACACAACATGCATGATTACAAATAGATTAGATCTTGACCATGAACGGAGCTCACAAGATCTATATATGAAAGCACAAGGAGAAGATACAACCATCTAGCTACTACATGGACCCATAGTCCAAGGTGGAACTACTCACACATCATACCGGAGAAGAAGGACTCCATGATGATCTCCCCTCCGGCAGGGTGCCGGGAAGAGCTTCAGATCCCCCCGATCTAGGGACGACGGTTGTCAACACCCGGATTTTTAATCCCAGATGTCTGTTATGCCATACATCGCAATCCCAGGATTACCATTTTTGCGATACATAACAAATTGGATATCACAATACATCATCCATTACAAAACATACATAAGGTCTTACAACAAATAAAGGATCACATGATCCAGTATTAGTACAATCAAAGCATCAGAATAATATAATAACGATATCATGGGCGAAGCTCTATCTTCATGGTCACAGGTAATGCTGACGATGGGAGATGATCCTAGTTGTTGTAACTTTTCTGCGGTCCATCATCCTGATAGTCCTCTTCATAGTTTGGACACGGGAATAGCCAGGGACAAATCCATGAGTACTCTTTAAGTACTCGCAAACTAAGACTAACAAGTGAAGTGGTTTTGAGTAGGAAATACTAGGCTCTAGGTTGTTTTGCAAAAAGCCAGATTTACCTTAACTGAGTTGGGAAGCAAAGAAAGCTAGTTTAAAGTTTTATAACATCTAAGTGGGAACTTAGCTTTCACTTTCACAACCCTGTTGTGGTCAAGTCAAAGTCATGATTCATTTCACAAAGTCATTTTGAAAACATCTGACGACGGAACAGTATGGCCACTCCAACTGTCCATAACCGCGGACGCAGCTATTCGAATAGTTTGACACTCTGCAGAGGTGGTACACTTTCACCACAATATCCGATACATCCGTCAGGAACAATCCTGAATTCACCATACTCAGTATGCGGATAATCAATCCTAACCTTTCAATTACACGCCCTAGTATAGGCACCTTTCCCATGAGTTTGGCCTCCCAACCATGACCATCGGTCATCTTGGGAACTGCATAGGTGGTCAATCTTCACGAGGTAGACTCAACTCAAACCTCGGTCGCAAGGAAACCCATACTGTAGCACCCCGGGAAAATCCACTACTAGAAAATCGCGTGTTAAATAATATTTTATGCATCATCATGACGTCATGCATATCTTTCCTTTTCATAAAACTATTTCATAAAATCCTATATTGTTTTCTAATTAGTCCTCTCCTTTAATTTCAAATTAAAGCTTCGGTCGGTTCAGATCTTGTATTTGTCTAAAAAGTATTTGCAAAATGTTTTTTTAATAAAACAAATAATAAAATGTTTTCCCGGGGGAGGCCGCCAGCCTGCCAGGCCAAAGGCCCATCTAGCCAGCAGCCTACAACCCCTGAAACCCTAAAACATCTAACCCTAACCCTAACTCTACCTACTCCCCACCTATTTCCACCCGCCGCCGCCAGCACTCAGCGACTCCACCCGTACCACTCACCCCGCTTGACCCGCACGCTCACTGGCCTGTACCCAACACAACTCACACACACATCAGGATCCACCCCATCCCGTGACAACAGTGCCGCGTCCACCCACACACGGTAACACGCTCGCAAACCCACCCCAGGCCCCGATCCCCACGAACCATCCCGCAATCCCCGTTCACCCCTGGCCCACCCCGCATCTCCCGACCCCGTCGCCGCTCCCCAACTCGCCCTTCCGCTTGCGCGACCAGCGCCTGCCGCCGCCCAGGAGCCCCGTCTCCGGCCGTCACCCTCTCCACGCGATCTCCTCCCATAGAACCCGCATCGTCGCCGGCCTCTGTTTCGCCGACTGCAGGCCCTCGACCCCGCCGTCCCTGTCGCCAAGCTCTTCCGGCGGCCGCGCCCCGCACACCTCGCCTCTCGCGCATCCTCGCCGCTCCAACGCCGGTGATCCTATTCTCTGCCACCAGCAGAGACGATGTAGGCCGTTCGCCTCTGGTCAGCTTCCTCCTTACGCGGCCACCCCTGCGAGCCTGCCCTTCTGCGACCCTCTCCCGCGAGCAGTAGGCCCCGCACGACCGTCGCCGACAACCATCATCGCCCTGCGGTGCCCCGACTTCTCGCTCGCCTCCGGCCTCTGGCCGTCGTCGTCCTTGCTGCCTTCCCCTGCACCGCAGTTCCCAGCAACCCTAGGTCGGCCCCACCTCGATCCATGCCTTCCAGACGTGGGCGCCGTTAACCGCCAGCGCGCATGATTCTGCTAGTGTGCTCCTATGATATTTGGAGGTGTTAATGTGGTCTGTGTATGCCGTTGTGTTTCAATGACAGTGTTTGAATCGATGGTCTGGTGAGGTTGCCTCGTGTTGGCACTCATGTGAAGATGGTGTTGCGCAATCTCGACTACCGTCTGTCTGTGGGACAAACCCTGGTGATTCAAGGATGAACGAGTACCTCGACTCCGATGCCGAACCAAGTTATTCCGTACCCCGCACCCTTTGGATCTCCAAGAACTCCTTCCGGACCCAAAGACTGATTCCCCGAACCCTCGGCGAACCCCAAGATCTTCGCAACCCAATGTGTGACCTTTTTCTAAGCCCCATATTTTTATAATATATAATATATTCCCGTTGCATATAAATTATTCATCTCGCATACATACTGTGGATTTGGGGGCCTTATGCCGATTCAGCTCATACATTAATATGGAGACCATATGCGGGCTTTTCTAGTCTTAAATTGGCCCTATTTAAATTTGTGTAGTGAACCGATGACATAATTTCGCCTTATTAAGACAACATTTAAATTGCGGGGTAGATAAACAACTATAATCATATATTAATTGTCGGGACCCCGGTTCCGCTTAATATGACCTAATCGCATCGCATCTTTGCCATGTCATACATCATACATGTATCATGCCCGATTTTTTTGCCGTAGTATTAAATAGTGCATCCGGTGTTTCTTATAGTGCTTTGCTTCTTCACAGATTAGGCCGACGAGTTGATGCGAGTGTCGACCTGATCTTCAGATGAACCTTCGGCAATGTTTTTCAGGCGAGCATTCTCCCCCTTTCTACCTATTTTACATTTCTAGTCTTCATTTCCTCCTATTGATCTATTGCTATCTGTGTTGCGATGCTCTAGTTTTCGTACCTGTGATATCCCTTGCAGCCTTATATTGCCTTGGACACATCCTATTACCTGTTGTTTGGTAGATAGTTGGACTTGCGCGTCGTAGTCGCTTGCTCAAGTGTTGTTGCGTGTTGTCCAGTACCATAGTTGTTGGAAGGCTGCCATATGCTTTATGTTGGAGATGATCATGGATTTAATTACTGTTTAATAACTAAAATTGAAAGTAGGTAAATGCAGAGGCACCGATGGGTAATAGACACTATTTGGTTTTTAACCGCTCACTGGTATCCCGTAGGACCCCGAGTTCTTGACACATGTTCCGAGATCGAGCGCGCTAACCACATGTGGGGTGTGTGGGCACCCTCATCGATTAGTACCTGATTTCAAAGTACTGTACCGGGGGCCACAAAGTAGTTTGGGGCTTTATTACTATCTTGTACTTATGTCATGCTTTACTACTTTATTTACTATTGCGCGTGGAGCGCTTGTACTGTTTTGGAACATTGTGCCACATTTTCGCGGTATCGACAAGCCCAGTCACACTTTCGGGTTCCCCGTCGTTTACAACCGTCGTCACAAACCTCTGGGTCCGTCTCGGAGACCGGCCGACTTCGTTATGGGTAGCTTAGTGGGGTGGCATCCATGTGCTTGCTTTGGGTCTGGGAAACGCCGTGTCCGAAACCCCGTCGATATACTGTTGGGTGTATGTTTTGTGATCTTGTACCTACCTGATCTAACAACAAGGGTGTAGGTGCGTGTGGAAACTTTGGTGCACCCCTGCAGGGTTAAATCTTTTTGAGAAGCCATTTCTGCGGTTATGGACGACTTGGAGCACAGTTCTCGATCATAGACAGCTATAACTAAAGTTTATTGTTATAATTTGACTTGTATCCGATATGACTAGTAATCAGCTTCACTATAATAAAAGTACCAACAACTGCTGGGTTTGGGATATCTCATGCTAATTGTATCTGACTAGTAAGTGTCGCAACTACAACATAATGGTTAACTAAAAGTGCCCACTGCTTATTATATGAGGATGACTATCTATACCTGACTAGTAATTGTTGCCACGATAACTGAATAAATAAAACTGCCAACTGTGTGAGTTCCTCGGTTGACTTCCTCGTTTGGTCTCGAGGGGGAAATACCAGGATGGGTATGTTTGATGGTAGTATCAGGTTGGTTCCGAATAGGTCTTTCTTATCCCTCTCTGATAGCCGACAGTTATATCGAGTCTCTATAGGTTGTTAGTGCATGCTGCGCTGCCGCTTCAGTCCACCATACCTATGTAGGCGAGGACCGCCGAATTCTAGTCTCGCCGTGTACTGGCCTCAGTACTGACCGCTCTCTTTTTTCCTTTTCCCTTTGTCGGCACCCCTTTTGTTAAGCAGGTTTTGAGATCGACGTCGTTAGCAGGGTTTCCCTTCCGTCTTGGCCTAGGCAGGGTTATGGATGCCATTGGTTATTCTTCCGGGCTCTTAGCCCAATTTGCATCTTGTCCGTACTCGGACGTTGTATCGTTTTCAAGGTGATTTGGACCTTTGTATTGTAAATTTGTATTCTTGACTCGATGAGTCGCTGTTGTATATATCTGTTCTGTGGGTTCCTTCGAGGACTATTGTGTAATGATATTACTTCGTTTTCCACCCGCACGCAAGTGCCTGGTGGGCACCTTTGAATCTTTTCTATGCGGGTTTGGCGGGAATCGCTAAAACTTGCATAGGGCCGATCCGAGGGTGTTACAGAGTGGTATCAGATCTCAACAGTTGCGATACCCACTGGTCTAGCATGTAGGATAACCTAGCTAATGGACGTTATAGAGTGTCAAAACTATTTTGGAAACATCGGTTGGATAGATCTGATTAGGTCTGATTTTACTCCTTACCCCCTCTGCTATTCTATTCTTACCTCTGCATGTTTTGAATCTGCTCTCTTATCTTTCTTCGAGTGCAGGATTTCTCGCGGTTGGGTTTTCGTCATACCTTTAGGGTTTCGCTTTCTCCCTTTTATAACGGCGGTGCAACGATCATCAAATCTGCATCTTGTCTGTTGTACCCTTCATATAGTCTTTTTGTTCTTGAACCCTTTATCTGTATGTGTACCTTGATGGATATCCGTATCGTTGAAAAACATATGAGAAGGACAAGCATTGGTGAAGTTGGAGTATACCTTGAGCATGTGTTGTTCATGCCAATGGAACCATCGCGCAACCTAATCATTGTGTCTTTCATACAATTTCCTTTTGTATCTTCCGGTGGTTTCCAATGCGATGACATCATCTGCGTCAAATCCGATGAAGAACTTGCATCACTCCTTTGTTCTCCGAACATCGCCTGTCAAGATCTTCAATCTAATTTTGAAAGTTGTGTTGCACGATTTTCCTACTCATGTACGAAATTAATAGTTTGGGTACGGGATGGACTGGTCACCCTAACCGAATCTTACTGTTCACTCTTGTACATCGAACTGGTGGATCACTGTAACTTTTCCTCTTTTCGCGGAAGTTAAAGGTGACCTTATATTTTGATGCCTTTATCTTCGTCCTTTGTTCTCCGGAGTGTTCTCTCGACGAACGAGACCAACAAGCCCTTGTTGGTGGTGTCGTCGATTTCAAGATGGAGAAAGAACCCTTGTTAGTGGTGTCGCGAAGATCTACACGAAACGAGAAGATTCAGAACGACGGCCTTCTTCTCCGAACCATGAGGCGGATCTCGAGGGCGAGATCCATTGTTAGTGGTGTCGAATTGTAGCACCCCGGGAAAATACACTACTAGAAAATTGTGTGTTAAATAATATTTTGTGCATCATCATGACATCATGCATATCTTTCTTTTTCATAAAACTATTCCGTAAAATCCAATATTGTTTTCTAATTAGTCCTCTCCTTCAATTTCAAATTAAAGCCTCGGTCGGTTCAGATCTTGTATTTGTCTAAAAAGTATTTGCACAATGTTTTTCTAATAAAAAAATAATAAAATGTTTTCCTGGGGGAGGCCGCCAGCCTGCCAGGCCAAAGGCCCAGCTAGCCAGCAGCCTACAACCCCCGAAACCCTAAAATATCTAAGCCTAACCCTAACTCTACCTGCTCCCCACCTATTTCCACCCGCCGCCGCCAGCACTCAGCGACTCCACCCATACCACTCACCCCGCTTGACCCGCACGCTCCCTGGCCCGTACCCAACACAACTCACACACACATCAGGATCCACCCCACCCCGCGACAACAGTGCCGTGTCCACCCACACACGGGAACACGCTCGCAAACCCACCCTAGGCCCCGATCCCCACGAACCATCCCGCAATCCCCGTTCACCCCTGGCCCACCCCGCATCTCCCGACCCCGTCGCCGCTCCCCAACTCACCCTTTCGCCTGCGCGACCAGCGCCTGCCGCCGCCTAGGAGCCCCGCCTCCGGCCGTCACCCTCTCCCCGCGATATCCTCCCACAGAACCCGCGTCTTCGTCGGCCTCTGTTCTGCCGAATGCAGGCCCTCGACCCCGCTGTCCCTCTCAGCCTCGGGCGCCGCCGCTCTGTCCCTGTCGCCAAGCTCTTCCGGCAGCCGCGCCCCGCACACCTCGCCTCCCGCGCATCCTCGCCGCTCCAACACCGGTGATCCTCTTCTCTGCCACCAGCAGAGACGACGTCGGCCGTTCGCCTTTGGTCAGCTTCCTCCTCTCGCGGCCACCCCTGCGAGCCTGCCCTTCTGCGACCCTCTCCCGCGAGCAGCAGGCCCCGCATGACCTACCTGATCTGACAAGGGTGTAGGTGCGTTTGGAAACTTTAGTGCACCCTTGCAGGGTTAAATCTTTTCGAGAAGCCGTGTCCGCGGTTATGGACAACTTGGAGCACAGTTCTCGATCATAGACATGAAGGGAATATGCCCGAGAGGCAATAATAAAGTGGTTATTATCGTATTCCTTATTTATGATAAATGTTTATTTTGCATGCTATAATTGTATTAATACGGAAACGTTAATACATGTGTGTTTAATAAACAAAAAGGAAGTTCCTAGTTATGCCTCTCTTATAAACTAGCTCGTTGATTAACAAGATGATCATAGGTTTCCTGATCATGGACATTGAATGTTGTTAATAACGAGGTCACAACATTAGTGTAATGATGTGATGAACATTCATCCAAAGTATAGCATTACGATCAAAGTCATTGAGTTTATATTGCTATAACAACTTACGAAGTTATCCTAATCCTTAGACCATGCGATCATGTCAATCACTAACACCGGAAGAGTTTCTTGATAACATCAAACGTCACACCGTAACAGGGTGATTATAAAGATGGGTTCATAACTACTAAAGTGTTATGTTGAGGCCCATGGATCGAGAGTGGAATTTGTTCATCCCTGTGACGGATATATATGCTCTGGGCTCTCTCGGTGATATCACATTGATTAGCTTGCAAGCAAGTGATTTGATCACTAGAATGTTATATCACAGGAACGAGAAAAGAGTACATGTCAGTAACGAGATCAAACTAGGTATGGAGATACTGATGATGGAATCTCGGACATGTAATATATCGCGAAACAAAAGGATTAAGATACTAGCGTAAAAGGTTCCGACGATCACAAGAAAGTCATCATCGAATGTGTGGGAGTCAGTATGGGTCTCCAGATCCCGCTTCTGATTATTGATACGAGAGGGGTCTCGATCATGTCCGCATTATTCGCGAACCATAGGGTGACACACTTAAGAGACACCGACATCCATTTGGAGCAAAAGTTTCATGCCGAAAAGAATAACAAGTGCAGGAATTTATTTCACTAGATACCGAAACGGGTTTTCGGGTGAAATTGCAGAAAGTGTTTCTACATGTGAAATGAAATACTAGCAAGGGGTTATATGTGAATGTTTGTCATTATAGTAATTGACAAAATTCTGAATAAATAAAAGGAGTTTTATTTAATGAGAGTTTGCATTAAATTTGGTGGAAATTTAATGGGAATTTGAGTGGGTTTTTGAGTGGAGGGAATTGAAAGGCATTTGAGTGAGTGGAGTGTCCACCCACATGAATGTGGAAGAGGTGGGGGCAGCCCCATGGCTGGGCGCATGGCCCCTTGGGTGCCCCCCTCTCCCTATAAAAGGATCCCCCCTCCCTCTCTCTCACTCACACCTCCTCGTGAAGGATCTCTCTCCCCCCTCTAGAATTTATCCGCCATGGTCTCGAACTAGCGAGATACATGTTCCCGGTGGCTATTCGGTAAGAAAGAGTTGTGCTTCCGCTGCATCGCTGGAGCGAGGAGGCGTAGGTTGCTCGGTGCCTCGAACGTGTGTGCGAGCACGGATGAGCTGCTATTTTGCGGCGCTAGGACTTCCTCTCGATCTTGAGATCGGCAAGAGATCGTCTACATCAACCACGAGTTTGGACTCGTTAAGCTTTGTCGGTATTCAAGGGTATGTTCTCTGCGGATATACATCCACCCATTGTTTGTATCTAGTAGATAGATCTTGGTACATAGTTGTTCCCATCGTAGGAAATTTTTTGTTTTCTATGCTGCGAACCCTATAGTGGTATCAGAGCCGGATCTATGCGTAGATACTTTGCACGGGTAGTACACATATGAGTATGTGGGCGATGATGATCATTTTATTGCTTCTTAGTTGTACTTTGGATATTGGTGGCATAGTGGGATGAAGCGACCCGAACAAACTTTACATGTCCTCCCACATGAGACCTGTTCCACACTTGACATGCAACTAGTTTTGCATAAGTGGCTAGCGGGTGTCTGTCTCTCCTACTATAGTCAATATCTAATTTGCAACGAGTTGTCAACAATTTGGTTATCCTCGTTGTGGTTCATGTTCGTAGGTAAGAACGGTTCTATCTTCGAAAGCCCTAAGCCACGTAAAAACTTGCAATGGATAAATTAGAGGCGTCTAGTTTAGATTGTTGCTGGGCTAGTGTTATGATATGGTGATGTTGTAAGTAGAAGTATAATATGATACTCTTACAACACACATAGCGTGTAAGTTCCATAGAACTTGGCCTTACACATAAAGGTATGATAGAGATCATACCACGGTGCACATGATGGAGATCATATGCGGGAACCATATCATTTCACTTATAAACATGTGATGTTTTGATTACATCTTATATTGCTTGTTTGGCGTTTTATTAGCATAATAAGATGATCCCTCATTTAGATATCAAGATAAGAATGTGTTCTTCCTTAAGTATGCACCGACAATGTTTCGTCGCTTCAAGACATCACGTGATGATCGGGTGTACTTGAATCCATGAGCACATCTCGGGTGTAAGACAGTTACACACGCGAATACTAAGGTTCTTACTTGGCGAGCCTAGCATGTACAAACATGGCCTCGGAACACGGACCAAAAGGTTAAGCATGAGTCATGTGTTTTGATATGATGACCATATGGATGCTCGCCTTTGAAGCTACACCGACTCACGTGATGATCGTACTTGGTGTAGTGGATTTGGTTCATGTAATCACCAAAAAGACACGAGGGATGTCGTTTTTGAGTGGGAGTTCATTTCTAATTTGGATTAGTAGAACTCAATTTATCATAAATTAAATCAAAGTGAATTTGCATAATTTGTTGTAGTCATTGGCATTCGTTCACTACCTTATGCATAGTTGTAATTGAGATAATAGAACTATAGAATTCTGGATATATACTTTACGAACCGGTATCGTATTGTGTTGAGTGTCAATCTAAAGTTTAAAGTCCCATTGCAAACTTTCAGCAAACTCTATTTACTCCGTGAAATTTAATAGTTAGTATTAAATCGAGAGTAACAATTCCAGTGTTAGTATCTTAAGTATCATGTTTGCCTCCACGATTCTTGATTGTTTTAATATCAAGTTTATCTAGGAGCTGAAAGAATTGTTTTAGAAACCATCATGTGTGGAAGATATAACGATATCTGAAACAATGTTTTGGTTGCAATATGATAGAGTATAATATATGTTCTCATATTGGATGAGAATTTACGAAGGTTGGAGATGCTAGACATCCTAATCATTCAAAAGGGTTTTGGAAAGTAATGGTATACTCACGATTCGCCTTTATAAGCTACAGTAGCTTGATCATGAAAGTCGTCATGATAAGGATGAATAGAAGATGTATGTAAAAATGTTTACTACACTAAAAGATTACTAAAGAATGGATTTTGAAAGAATACCGATCATTTGATGATGGTGATCTACTTCAAAGTGCAAGTCCAAAGGTATTATTATTTGAATATACACGCTTTGGACTATGTGTCATGTATATGGCGCAACTTTTGATGTTGATAGATCCTTTTAAAAAGGAAAAGGAAATGCTGAAAGAGAATCTATAAAATATATTTGGCAGAAAAGAAAAGATTGGAAATATCCAATTTAGGTATATGGATGATATACATGTTATGGTTGTATTCTTTGCTTGTTAAACAATGTGGTTCTTGGGTATTGGATACCGAATTGGTTGGTATGAAATTTCATACGGAACGATGCAATTCATGAACCACAATGGCCTAAGTAACTAGCAAGAGTATATGTGATGATGTTCATCAAAAACAAACAAACCGTTGTTTGTATTTCTCGTTGACATCAAAGCTTGACTTCAAGATTTGTTTTAATAATTGTTATTTGAATCGGGTATTATGAGAACAAAGGTTGTTCAAATAATTACCGTATTCCATATAAGATGGATGATTTACAAATCTAGTTGGAGAAATCACATCCATAAAACCTAATGCTAAAATGTCGCAAGACAAATGATTGAAAGATCACTTACGAAGTGACATCGCCATTTAAATTATATTGGAAAGAAAACATGAAGAATCTCCATATTCATGGATTTTTGGAGTCTTTTATTTGATCAAGTGACGCTTGTGAGACTTTCCTCGGGATAATTAAAACTTCTTTCAAAGGCCAAAGACGAACGAACGACTAAATTATTGGAATTTATACATATCGATGTCTGTAGTCCATTATGTGTAGTCATAAGCGATGGGTTTCAACTTCATATGCTTTCTCCAAAAATTTGAGTGAATATTCACTTAACGAGAAAGAAGTATGAAAAATTTGAAAAACGTTTCAAAGACTTTCAAGATGAAGTGGAAAATCATTGTAACAAGAAAATAAATGGTTTATGATTTTATCATAAGGGATTTTTTTCGAGTTACAAGTGTAACAAGAAAATAAATGAATTATGATTTTATCATAAAGGGTTTTATTTGAGTTGCAAGTTTAGCAAAACGCCTAGATTTACATATCCCGAAACACCATAGGAATATGGAGTGTTTGAGATTTGTAATGAAACCTTGTTTGACATGGTTGGATCAAAGGTGTTATTTATAAAACTGCCATTATGTTTTAAAAGATTAAAAGCTTTAGAGACTACCGCTTTTACACTGAAAAGAGCTCCATCTAGATCCGTTGAAATGACACCATGGAAGTTATGGTTTGGGGTAAAACCCAAGTTGTCATTTCTTAAATTTTGGTATGCTAAACATAAGTAAGATGTTTACAACCGAAGTCAGATGAGCATGTCTTTGTAGGTTATTTAGAATAACAACTGGTTATTCCTTCATAACACCAAGGACAAAAGGGTTTGTCGCTTGAAACGTGAAGTTTCTTGGAAAAGGAATTTTTCGTAAAAGTTAAGTGGGAGGACAATAGAACTTTGATAAGGTTAACGAACCTTAGAAATGTGCTGAGTTGCGCAGCGCCAGAAATTGTTCTGGAGGCTGCCATAATGCTCAGAGCTTATGTGCCTCAAAGGTTGTGGTCACGGGGATCTAAGTTCTTATTGAACCAAGTCGGTCGGACAAACAATCAAATGTTGAGATTTGAGAGCAAATCATTATTTGATAATGATGAGCCGACTACATACAAAGAAGCGATGATGGGCCCTAACTCCGTCAAATGGCTTGAAGCCATAAAAGTCGTGATAGTTCCATACACGAGAAATCAAGTTTTGAACTTGGAAGACCCTCCGGAAAGGTGTAAAAACCTATCGGTCGTATTTGGATCTATAAAGAAATAGACATGGATGTTTCAAATCTATAAAATAGTCGACATGTCGTAAAGTATTTTATGACAATTTTCAAAGAGTTGACTATGACAAGATTTGATCTTTCATAGCAATATTTAGTCTGGACGGATTAAAGTAGCAACCACTACATATAATTTGTTATATGGTAGATGAATAAGCAAAACAAAGTTCTTCTAATAGAATGGTTACCTAGGACGTGTACAAGACACGGTCCAAAGGGTTTTGTTAAATTCAAAGGATGCTAAAAGGGCATGCAAACTTCAATGGTTGTAGTAAGCATCGCGGAGTTGGAATCTTCACCGTGATGAAAAAGGAGTTTTCATCTGGAGACGATGAAGATGCTTGCATTTGCAAGAAATTAAGTGGGAGCACTGAGACATATTTCTAATACATTATGTGGATGACATCATGTTGATTAGAAATGATGTATCTTTTATTGACAAAGGTTAAGAATTTCATTTCGATGAAAGACTTAGGCAAAACCCGAATATTTAGCATGAATCTCTATAGTGGATAGACTGTGACGCTAATATGGTTGTGCCAAACGTACATATATAAGATATTGAAGGAGTTCAATATAGAAATGACAAGAAACGGTTCTTGTCGCATGGAAAGGAATTGAATCAAGATTCAAGTGTATCGACACTTGAAAAGTGAAACAAGATTCAAGTGTTTTGACACTTGATGAGTGAAATCACGAGAATGTTTTGATCAATCATACCATGATATGTACACATCCAGATATGTCCTATGCTCTAAGTGTTATGAGCATATACCAGAATGAATCATAAAATGATCATTGGACGATAGTGATGATATTCTTATGATCTTTTGGAAGAACTAAGAATATATTTGTGTAGAGGTGAGAAACAATTACAAATAGTTCATTGTAAAGCATTACATTGATACTAGTTTTGTCACAAGATACAAATTAAGTTTATCTTAATTTAAACTATGGGTGGCACAATGTAATGGAAAGAAAGTTTCCATGGTGGATTTGGATGAATTCCAAAGTTAAGACATTGTGACGGATACTACAACAAAAGGCTAAGTATATGACTGCTATAGTAGCAGCAAAGGAGGGCATTTGTGTCAAGTAGTTTGTTATCAAACTAAGGTGTGGTTCGCAACGGGATAACACTAAAGATATATTGTATGACAATAGTATCGACATGATTTAACCCCAAGGAACTAAAGGTCTCACCAAAAGACCAAATTTATACAATGCCATCTCATTAGAGAATGAGTGATGCGTGGAGACGCAAAGACATGCAAATACACACGGACCTGAAAGTGTCAGATCCGTAGATTATGTTAACCACTTGCAGTTGCGTATATGGAACACCAGAAAGCCATATGTGTTCAATATGCAAAGTTTTCAAACTAGATTATTGTCTCTAGTGCAAGTGGGAGACTGAAGGGAATATGCCCGAGAGGCAATAATAAAGTGGTTATTATCGTATTCCTTATTTATGATAAATGTTTATTTTTCATGCTATAATTGTATTAATATGGAAACGTTAATACATGTGTGTTTAATAAACAAAAAGGAAGTTCCTAGTTATGCCTCTCTTATAAACTAGCTCGTTGATTAACAAGATGATCATAGGTTTCCTGATCATGGACATTGGATGTTGTTAATAACGAGGTCACAACATTAGTGTAATGATGTGATGAACATTCATCCAAAGTATAGCATTACGATCAAAGTCATTGAGTTTATATTTCTATAACAACTTACGAAGTGATCCTAATCCTTAGACCATGAGATCATGTCAATCACTAACACCGGAAGAGTTTCTTGATAACATCAAACGTCACACCGTAACAGGGTGATTATAAAGATGGGTTCAGAACTACTAAAGTGTTATGTTGAGGCCCATGCATCGAGAGTGGAATTTGTTCATCCCTATGACGGATAGATATGCTCTGGGCCCTCTCGGTGATATCACATTGATTAGCTTGCAAGCAAGTGATTTGATCACTAGAATGTTATATCACGGGAACGAGAAAAGAGTACATGTCAGTAACGAGATCAAACTAGGTATGGAGATACCGATGATCGAATCTCGGACATGTAATATATCGCGAAACAAAAGGATTAAGATACTAGCGTAAAAGGTTCCGACGATCACAAGAAATTCATCGTTAAATGTGTGGGAGTCAGTATGGGTATCCAGATCCCACTTCTGATTATTGATACGAGAGGGGTCTCGATCATGTCCGCATTATTCGCAAACCATAGGGTGACACACTTAATAGACACCGACATCCATTTGGAGCAAAAGTTTCATGTCGAAAAGAATAACAAGCGTAGGAATTTATTTCACTAGATACCGAAATGGGTTTTCGGGTGAAATTGCAGAAAGTGTTTCTGCATGTGAAATGAAATACTAGTACGGGGTTATATGTGAATGTTTGTCATTAAAGTAATTGACAAAATTCTGAATAAATAAAAGGAGTTTTATTTAATGAGATTTTGCATTAAATTTGGTGGAAATTTAATGGGAATTTGAGTGGGTTTTTGAGTGGAGGGAATTGAAAGGCATTTGAGTGAGTGGAGTGTCCACCCACATGAATGTGGAAGAGGTGGGGGCAGCCCCATGGCTGGGCGCATGGCCCCTTGGGTGCCCCCTCTCACTATAAAAGGATCCCCCTCCCTCTCTCTCACTCACACCTCCTCGTGAAGGATCTCTCTCCCCCTCTAGAATTTATACCCAATGGTCTCGGACTAGCGAGATACATGTTCCCGGTGGCTATTCGGCAAGAAAGAGTTGTGCTTCCGCTGCATCGCTGGAGCGAGGAGGCGGAGGTTGCTCGGTGCCTCGAACGTGTGTGCGAGCACGGATGCGCTGCTGTTTTGCGGCGCTAGGACTTCCTCTCGATCTTGAGATCGGCAAGAGATCGTCTACATCAACCACGAGTTTGGACTCGTTAAGCTTTTTCGGTCTTCAAGGGTATGTTCTCTACGGATATACATCCACCCGTTGTTTGTATCTAGTAGATAGATCTTGGTACATAATTGTTCCCATCGTAGGAATTTTTTGTTTTCTATGCTGCGAACCCTACGAGACAACTATAACTAAAGTTTACTGTTATAATTTGACTTGTATCCGATATGACTAGTAATCAGCTTCACTACAATGGAATGGCTAAATAAAAGTACCAACAACTGCTGGGTTTGGGATATCTCATGCTAATTGTATCTGACTAGTAAGTGTCGCAACTACAACATAATGGTTAACTAAAAGTGCCCACTGCTTATTATATGAGGATGACTATCTATACCTGACTAGTAATTGTTGCCACGATAACTGAATAAATAAAACTGCCAACTGTGTGAGTTCCTCGGTTGACTTCCTCGTTTGGTCTCGAGGGGGAAATACCAGGATGGGTATGTTTGATGGTAGTATCAGGTTGGTTCCGAATAGGTCTTTCTTATCCCTCTCTGATAGCCGACAGTTATATCGAGTCTCTATAGGTTGTTAGTGCATGCTGCGCTGCCGCTTCAGTCCACCATACCTATGTAGGCGAGGACCGCCGAATTCTAGTCTCGCCGTGTACTGGCCTCAGTACTGACCGCTCTCTTTTTTCCTTTTCCCTTTGTCGGCACCCCTTTTGTTAAGCAGGTTTTGAGATCGACGTCGTTAGCAGGGTTTCCCTTCCGTCTTGGCCTAGGCAGGGTTATGGATGCCATTGGTTATTCTTCCGGGCTCTTAGCCCAATTTGCATCTTGTCCGTACTCGGACGTTGTATCGTTTTCAAGGTGATTTGGACCTTTGTATTGTAAATTTGTATTCTTGACTCGATGAGTCGCTGTTGTATATATCTGTTCTGTGGGTTCCTTCGAGGACTATTGTGTAATGATATTACTTCGTTTTCCACCCGCACGCAAGTGCCTGGTGGGCACCTTTGAATCTTTTCTATGCGGGTTTGGTAGGAATCGCTGAAACTTGCATAGGGCCGATCTGAGGGTGTTACACATACTAAGGTATATAAATATCCAGTCATGCCCAACCTAATTTCAGGTATTGTGGTTGTACGGTAAAATTGGAATGGTATCGCATCCAGACAACCATCAGTTTTATGAAGGGCTAAGGCTCATGCCTCAACATTTTCATCATCAAAATCATCTAGTGTTCAAGAACACATATTAAAACATTTCATTAGAATGAATCATCATTCTAAGGTTTTCATAATCATTTTCACCAAGTATTCCCATCTAAAGTGATGAAGTTTTATGCTTAGCACTAGCAACTACAAGTGAGGTAAAACTAATGAGGGGTGGTAATCAAGTGTGACTTGTCTAAGTTCAATCTCATGCCTTAGGATGACATCAAGATTTATCTATCTTAGGCCAAGTTTTATGCTCTTTATGCCACCTTCAAATATCTTTCTAAAATCTACAATTCACTAAGTAAACACTAATAGAAAGCTTTGATAAAGAAAATAAAATACTAAGCAGGCAAGTGAAACTAGGATTAGGTATCCTCAAGTGGTATAACCAAGGCATGCCTAATGTATTGCATAGGTTAGCTTGTAGGTATTAAGCTTGCAAGCATAACTTGCATGGTTTAGCTTAGCTTGCCCTGTGCAGTGCAGTGGTTGAAGTTCTCCTCTACTTCTTCCTTGTAGTATTCCCCTTCCTCTTCGTATCCTTGCTCGTTACTAGCATCTATAAATAAATACGAGGTACACAATCACCAAACAATTCTTAACTACTCTAATTAGCACACAAAGGCTTACACTAGATGATCTAGCATCATCACTATTATCACCAAGATTAAAGTAAAGGTTCTATTTCTTTTATTTTAGAAAAGTAATTTCTACTCATTGAAAAACTACTTAAGATTTAATATTCTCCAACTAAAATGTCATCACCACATATTTCAGTACTTGGGAATGTGATTTAAAGTGGTGTCACAATTTAACAAGGTTTAACCTTTTTATTTTAATTAATTAAAGTGATTAGAAATGCCTATGGGGCATTATTTTATTACTTGTCCATTATTTCTGCAAGTAAACCTAGATATTTTTATATATTCAGAAAGGTCTTATCAAATGTGATTTTTGAGAGTTGGAATCAACTCAAAAGTTGTTATGGTTGAATTTTGAAAAATGTTTGAATGCAGAAAAGTCTCTGTCTTGTTATTTTGCTATAGGTGACCTACAATTCCAAATGATTTGAATCCAACGGGCTTGGATTAAGAATTTCAGTACCTTCCTAGAAAAATTAGTTTCATGCAATTTGGTTCACCGAAACTCTCTAAATTAAATTTTGAATCAATAGGCAGTACTAGGTTTGAAACTACATTGGAAAAACCTAAGTTTGAATTACAGGGTCGCGCGGGAGTGCTAACTGGGTCGGCCCACTGCGCACAGCGTGCGCGCGGGATGGTTAAGGGGTTGTCCCCACTCGTCAGTGAGACCGTGTAACTACCTCGGTGAATTACGCTCCTAGATACAAGCCTGGATGAGCGGAAATGGTTGAAATAGTACGGTGGGGCCCAAATGCCACTCACAGGTAGACCTTTCGGCCGTCCCAACCATTTCCAATCATCGGGACAAGTACGGGCGGCGTAATCGGCAGGCGAAGGGATCAACTACATACACAAATGAGTATGTATGCAAGCCACCATACAAGAGTACATCAGAGCCATTCCATCTAAAAAGAAAGGAAATATAGCAACGCCATACGGCAAGATTCAAATGACCTAGATAGATATAATAATTTAGGATATTTCCTCATATATCACACATCAGAGTTTCAGGCGGAAGCGGCAAACAAGATCCGATTACGGATAAGAAGCAAATCGGCATAAGATGCCCAGAAATAAGCACATCCCGCCCACAGATCTCACGGATCCCCGTTCCCGGAATCTCTACACCGAACGATCGTTGCCCACATCATCAGCCTCCTCCACCCAGTATCCATCCTGCGAGTGTACCTGTTCATCTGAACCAATAATTTATCGTGTGAGACCCTAGGGGTACTCAGCAAGTCTTTATGCCTCTAAAGGGGACACAACCTGGGGTGACGCAATTGCAGCAAAAGATAAACCCTAACAGTTCTATAGATACTCGCTAACCATCCGCCTAACCAAAGATAGACGGATGTCCGTGAATTATTGACAATAGTTATAACGGTAATACCATCAGATCCATCCTCCTCCTCGCTTACCAACGAGGAAGCGGGCGAACAACCCCCCCATCCGTTGGCAATTTTATTAACCATTCCATGAGTGTTGCACTATTTACTAGTCAGTTACTTAGTCAAATTAAAAGCGGTACTTTAGTTATACTTGTCTATGGTCGAGAAACTGTGCTCCAAGTCGTCCATAACCGCGGACACGGCTTTCAGAAAGTTTTACCCTGCAGGGGTGCACAAATAGCAACACACACTCGATCAACCTCGGAAAAACCAAATCAAAACCCAACGAGGCCTTCACGACAAAGCAATCACAGGATTCAGAAATATTTCAGGGGGCCACCCCATTAAGCTACCCGCAACGAAGTTAGCTGACTTCGAGACGGACTCAAGTTTTGCGTCAGTGGCTGTAAACGACTGGGAACCCGAAAATGTGACTAGGCTTGTCGATACCGCGAAAACACTCCGCTTACCTAAACAGTAAGGCATGACATAAGTACATGATAGTAAATAAAACCTCAAACTAGTTTGTGGCCCCAAGAAATAAGACTGAATCAAGCTCTGGCTCAGGGGGGTCCCATAAGCCTCCCGGATGTGGTTAGCGCGAATAATCAAGGAACAGGAATCAAGTACTCGGGGTCCTACGGGACACAAGTGAGCAGGAAAAACCAAATAGCAGATATTGCTCACCGGTGCCACTTTCATTAGTTATCCCATTACTACTCAGGTTAAGTTGTTTAGGTACCTCGTTATCCATCAGACTCTCACAGACCCTACACATGCTGTTCTACGACTCGCATGGCTCAAACAACTCCTGTAGTAATGGCTCATGGGATGGAGGAACAAGCTTGGTGGGGTTTAAAAGTAAAGGCTATGCAATACTTGGGATTCAGTTTAATGCAATCGCGACTCAATGATGCAAGAATAAGATAGAGGCAATAGGTATTGTATGTATGCAAGCATGTGGTAGTGCTTGCCTGTCAGCTCAGTTGAAGCGAGAGACGGATCTGGGTAGTGCTCCTGGTTTTCTTGATATATCCCCTGCTCAGCGTCTATTCGAAGAAGAACCAAACAAACAAGGGCCAACATAAATAAAGTGCACAAGCATAGGAGTAAATGCATCAAGCAAACAATCATGCCATGATGAATGATGCACAAGTTGCATGGCAATAAGGTAGCATGGCATGGGTGAGGTGTAGAATACAAGAAATAAACATTTTATAGAGTTTTGGCCCCATTTTATCCTCATAATAGTTGCTGTTTACATTATATTTGTATGATGCATGCTGCAATTTAAGTCAAGGATAGCATAAACAGAAAGGTCTCGTCGAGCTGATCATTTTAGACATATCATTTGTTAAATTCGGAGTTATAAATCAAAAGTTATTAATTAATTAAGGTGAAGGGCATTTTATTGTAATTTAATCAACTTGGAATTTTAAATGTGCAACAGGTAATTTGAATAGCATAATTGGAATCCTCACATTTTTCTGATTCAAAAACATATATTATTTGTATTATTTGGATTTATGAATTTAAATTTATTTATAGTCAAATTAGGTCAAAGTCAAAGGTTTGACTATTTTAAATAAACTCTGAAAATATTTGATTAAAGATTTGAATTCATATTTAGAAATAAAACATTTTTCATATTAAGTTTGAATTCAAAAACTGAACCATTTGAAAGTTATGTACTGATTCATGTTTAAACAGATTTGAAAAAAAATGAATTTGAATTTGAAAGATTTGAATTTGGAAAAAGAACAACTCCTAGACTTTTGGTACTCTGCCAGAACCTACCCCCAGCCAGTGACAGGTGGGGTCGGCGCTGACTGGGTTGACACGCGCGCACAGAAGCTTTTCACACCGGGGCTCTGGCTAGTCACAGCGAATGACAGGCGGGCCAGGGCAGAGCGGGCCACGCACGCGTCGCCAGCAGAGGCGTGACACGTGTGCAATCCAGGGCGCGCGGGTGGGAAACAGCGGAAACCGAGGACCCTTTTTGCAAGTTTCCGCAGGCGCTGACAGGTGGGGTCATCGAGGCCAGGGAGGCAGGCAGGCTCAGCTAGGGCCACAAGTCAGAGAGAGAAGAGATGAAGAAAGGAGAGAGGGTCGGCTCGGGCTAGGTTAGCTAGGGTAGGAGGGGAGAGGGGCATGGCTCGGCTAGGGTTTTGTTTGGGGTGGTTAGCTAGGGTATTGTGGGGGCCAGCTAGGTGAGAGAGAGAGACCGAGAGAGGGGGGGTTAGGGCTTGTGCATGCCCACATGATCATGCATGGATGTGAGATGGTTTAAGAGGGGGTGGGGTTTAGGGAGAGGATTAAGAGAGAGGGGGTAGGGGATGGTGATTAGGGGGTAGGTTTAGAGATAGCTAGAGAGGTAGAGAGATGAGGGTTGAGGTTGAGTGTTTGTCAAGACAAGGCAAGATCAAAATATATCAAGCCTAAAAGAAAGGATAGAGATAGAGATGAACCACTCAAAACTTCAAATAAAACCAAAAGATGACCAAAGTTGGTGATGGTTGCATGGCCCATGCAAATGCATTAAATGCTAGGCTTTATCTTGTGGAAACAAAATAATATCTCATGGCATTTATTTATTTGCATCCTCCAAAGTTGGAGTAAGGTCAAGCAAAAGAACTTGTAGGATTGGACCCACCCTATCTCTCATGAGCTTGATTAAACACCAAAAGAAAAATAATTACAAGCTCATGGATAATGGGATGGTGGAATTGTAAAGTGGTGAAAGAAAAGGTGATGGAGTCAATAAAAGATATGCCCCCAACTCAACTTGGGCATTTAACAATATATCAAGAACCAAATACAATATCAAGAGGCAAATATAAATACTAATGCATATGAGATAAGAACCAAAACAAAAAGGATTTTTGTATGATGCTCAAATGCAAGGTGGCATGATGACATGAGCATGATAGCATGATGATGCAACAATTATATGTAGGAAGTAGCCATTTTATTACTAGACCAAGTAGCATTACAGTTGTTAGACAAATGGGATGCTACAACTCTCCCCCACTAAACAGGAATCTCGCCCCGAGATTCTAGGAAGAAGAAGATGACACAAAGAGGGTAGGATAGTTGGAACGGAGTTCATCTTCACGCTCCCAAGTGGCTTCATCAACATAATGGTGCGACCACTGCACCTTGCAGAACTTGATGGACTTGTTGCGAGTCCTTCTTTCTGCGGTCTCAAGGATTTTTATGGGGTGTTCTTGATAAGACAGGTCTTCTTGGAGATCGATTAGCTCATGATCCACGGTCCTGCCGGGATCCTTGAAGCATTTCTTGAGTTGAGAGATGTGGAAAACATCATGAACCTTGAGTTTTTCCGGGAGCTCAAGAGCATAAGCAACTTCTCCTCTTCTACCACGAATTTTGAAAGGCCCGATGTATCTAGGAGCCAGCTTTCCTTTGATACCAAAGCGGTGTGTTCCTTTCATGGGAGTGACACGAAGGTAAACGAGATCACCAGGGGCATACACCATGTCCGTGTGCTTCCTGTCATAATTGATCTTCTGGCGACTTTGAGCAATCTTCAGATTCTCAAGAATGATATGCACCTTCTCCTCCGCTTGAGTTACAATGTCAGGGCCAAACCAAATTCTTTCTCCTGCACCTGACCAACCAATTGGAGTTCTGCATTTGCGGCCATAGAGAGCCTCAAATGGTGCCATCTTCAGACTTTTCTGTAAGTTGTTGTTGTAAGAGAATTCAGCATAAGGAAGACATTCTTCCCACTTCATGCCAAAAGAGATGACGCAAGCACGAAGCATATCCTCCAGAATCTGATTGATCCTTTCAACTTGTCCTTGCGACTGAGGGTGGTAAGCTGTGCTGAAGTTCAATTTTGTTCCCAAAGCATTTTGGAAACTTTCCCAGAATTTGGAAGTGAAGATGCTCCCACGGTATGAACTGATCTCAAGCGGAACCCCATACAGAGAGACAATTCTGTTGATATAGAGCTCAGCCAACTGAATTCCAGAAATTGTTTCCTTGACGGGGAAGAAATGAGCCACTTTAGAGAGCCTGTCGATGACAACAAAGATTGCATTGTTGCCATTCTGCGACCTTGGAAAACCAGTGATGAAGTTCATCTCTACTTTCTCCCATTTCCATTCCGGAGGTTTCAATGGCTGTAGAAGACCGAAAGGTTTCTGATGGACAGCTTTCACTCTGCGGCAGACATCACACTCCGAGACATATTTGGCACAATATCGTTTTAGACCCGGCCACCAATATTGTGTTTTCAAGTCCATGTACATCTTTGTGCTGCCAGGATGGATAGAAAGAACAGAATCGTGCGCCTCCTTGAGAACTTGCTCTCTCAAACCCGGGTAGTTCGGAACAAACATCAGGTGTTCAAAGAAAAGCGTGCCTTGATCATCGACGTGGAAGGACTCATACTTCGGAAGCTGAAGTTTGGAGATGATCTTTTTGGTGTGCGGATCACCAAGCTGACGAGAGCGAACCTTTTCTTCCAAGAGAGGGGTTGCTAGAAGGTTCAGGAGATGCCCTTGTTCCACAATTTCAAGGTTGAGCTGACGGAATTCCTCGCACAAGAGAGGATGTTGTTCTTCCATCATGAGGTTATTGACATAAGCTTTGCGGCTGAGAGCATCGGCCATGACATTAGCTTTGCCCGGAGTGTAGTTGATTGTCAAATCAAAATCATTGATTGCTTCAATCCATCTCCTCTGCCGAAGGTTGAGATCAGGCTGTGTGAAGATATACTTCAAACTTTTGTGATCAGAAAAGATCTCACAACGGTTGCCAAGAAAGTAGTGCCTCCATAGCTTCAAAGCAAAGACAACTGCTGCGAGCTCGAGGTCATGTGTGGGGTAGTTGATCTCATGCGTCTTCAACTGTCGAGAGGCATAAGCAACAACTTGTTTTTCTTGCATGAGGACCGCACCCAATCCTTGCAAAGAGGCGTCACAGAATATCTGGAAAGGCTTAGATGTATCCGGAGGAACCAAGACTGGTGTGGAAGTGAGCTTCTCTTTGAGTGTATCAAAGCTTACTTGACATGCAGGGGTCCAAAGGTATTTCTTGCCTTTCTTTAGGAGATCGGTCAGAGGCTTCGCTATCTTCGAAAAGTTTTGAACGAAGCGACGGCAATAACTAGCCAAACCGAGGAAACTCCGCACTTCTTTGACATTTACAGGAGGAAGCCATTCAACAATTGTCTTCACAGTTTCCGGGTTGACTGGAATGCCCTTGGCAGAGATAACGTGACCAAGATAGGTTACTTGAGGCAGCCAAAACTCACACTTTGAGAACTTTGCATACAAGCGGTTCTCACGAAGCTTGTTTAGGACACACCAAAGGTGTTCTTCATGCTCTTCCTTTGACTTTGAACAGACTAGGATGTCATCCAGATAGACCACAACGAACTTATCAAGGTACTCCATGAAAACCGAGTTCATAAGCCTCGAGAAGGTAGCAGGTGCGTTGGTGAGACCGAAAGACATGACCGTGTATTCATACAGGCCATAGCGGGTGGTGAAAGCTGTTTTAGGAACATCTTCCTTGCGAATCTTGATTTGGTGATAACCACTTCTCAAGTCAAGCTTAGAGAACACCACAGCTCCAGCTAGCTGATCGAAGAGATCATTAATCCGCGGAAGGGGATATTTGTTCTTGATGGTTTTAGCATTGAGAGCCCGATAGTCAACACAAATTCTATCAGTCCTGTCTCGCTTTTTCACAAAGATTGTTGGGCTACCCCAAGAAGAAGTATTGTGTTGAATGAAACCCAACTTCTCTTGTTCATCAAGCTGTCGTTTGAGTTCAGCCAACTCAGAAGGACCCATTTTATAAGGCCGCTTGGAGATAGGAGCCGTTCCAGGTTCAAGCTCAATTACAAACTCAACCTCACGATCCGGAGGCATACCCGACAAGTCTTCAGGAAAGACATCTGGGAACTCACAGACCACCGGAACACTCTGAATAGTTTCCATAGCATCATCATTCAGATCCGCCAAAGAGAAAAGCTGGATAGCAGGAGTCAGACTTGGAGAATAGACTATATGGCCTTCAGGAATCTTCAGAGAAACCGAGCGTTCAGCACAATCAATCACAGCTGCATTTGCTGTCAACCAATCCATGCCCAAGATGACATCAATGTCAGAATTGCCCAGAACAATTAAGGACGCCGAGAACGAAGAGCCACCAATCTCAATTTGATTGCCATGGCTGATTTTAGAAGCTGCCATTGTTGCTCCAGGAGAAAGAACCATTAACCGCTTAAGAAGAGGATCCGACGCTAACCCATTCTCACTTGCAAACTTGATAGAAACAAAAGAATGCGATGCACCAGAATCAAACAAAACTCGTGCAGGGACTGAGTTCACGGGAAGCATACCCATCACAACTCCAGGTGTATGCTCAGCTTGAGCGGCGTTGACACAGTTGGCACGAGCAACCGTAGACCCGGGATTGGTGTTGATGTTGAGAGCCCGAGGTGGTGGTGCACGAACCATAGGAGAGCTTGCCGCAGATCTTGGAGGGGGTGGAGGGAGAGCTTTGTTCTTCAACGGACAGTTCCAGTTGAGATTTCCAGGATCTCCACATGTGAAACAAGCACCAGGTGGACGTGGAGCAATGTGGCCAGGGACTCCGCCAGGCGCTCCAGGGTAGTGGTGGTTGTAGCCCCTGGGAGCAGCAGTGATGAAGTTTGATGGCCTTGCCGCGTAGCTTGAAGGTCTTGGTGAAGCCGTGAGCGACGGTGGGGTGTTAGGAACCCAGACACGCCGCTTAGAAGGAGCTGGCATAGCTGAAGAGCTTGGTGCGTCACGGTTGTGTTTCTTTGACTCCTCAAACACTTGCCTACTGGCTTCCTCCTGCAAAGCTGTATGCTGAAGTTCCAGGAAAGATGCCGGCCTTGCATGTGTGATTGCATATTTGATCGATGCATTGAGCCCTTGCCTGAACCTCTTTTGTTTCTTCTTGTCATCTGAGATCTCATCACCACCATAACGAGAGAGTTTCATGAAGTTCCTGATGTAGGTATTGACATTATCATTTCCCTGCTTGAGGTTGAGAAAGACTTCCTTCATCCTTTCCATGACAATCTCTGACAGGAATTGCTCTCTGAAAGCTCCAGAGAACTGTTCCCAAGTAGGCTGAAAACCAGTGCAGCTTGCCTTCAGGTAATTCTCCCACCAGAGAGCTGCATCTCCCTTCAGAAGGTGAGTAGCACATTTTACCCATTCTTGCTCTGGCACATCAGCAGTCTCCAGTAACCTTGACATCTCACGCAACCAATCATCAGCATCAAGTGGTTGATCAGAAACATCAAATTGGCGTGGGTTGAACTTGAGGAAGCTTTTGATGTCACCCCGCTTGGGAGGTGGAGGTAGTGGAGAAAACTCATTCCTCCTGACACTTTCTTCCAAACGCTGCTGGTTCTGCTGCATTGCTGCCAAGACATTGGCGATGTTTGACAACGTGGCCCCCAGTTCAGGTGGTATGTCCTCATCAGAACGGCGTGGTGGTGCCATCCTGTGATTGATATAAAACACAAGTCAGTACTATAATGGAGAATAATAATAATCCAAAATAGTACCAAGATGGAATTAACCAAGGTTAAAGGATACAATTTACTAAGATGATATTAAAATATCAACAAAGTTCAAAGCACCTAGAAGATATTAAGCATATCGCACACGACTGAAAAGGAGTGTGGTACACAGATATATCAAAGAATTTTTTTGCACAAATTTCGGCATTAAATACCAATAGATGCGCAAAATTACTTAACGAATCAAGATTAGTGACTCTACCAATTCAATATACAAAAGCGAATGATAAGAGTAGTGGTATGGTCGCGACTCCATCCCGCACTCAAATCATTACTCCGCACATGAACAAGTAAAACACATATCCTAACCCCTTCTTCTCACGTTGAACCTAAAGATTGGTAACTACGGAAACGAACACCCCAAACAAGATAACGTCGGATAACAAAGAGTAAGGCAGATCGCGGCGGTATACAACGAATCAGATAGATCGCGTCGGTTTGCAAAGCCTGTCGGTATGGAATGTACCAAGAGTTGATAACCAAAAGGCCGATTGTGATAACAACTTGGATGCAACAGATAGACAAGGAATTACTCACACACACACACATACAACCTATGGTACTACGGAAACCCAGAACACGTGAATCCTAGTTTGAACTTTTAAGAAGAGGATTGAAAACGTTACACTTCCTTACCAGAAAAGGGTGGGTGGGTGGGTAAGAAGAAAAGTGGAAGCAGTCCTACTCTCGCGTTTTGTTTTTCCCTAGTATACATAACTACCAAAATATTTGCTAGACTGACAACGACCATTTGGCTGAGACCCTGAAGGGCGGGATGGCTCTGATACCAATTGTAACTACCTCGGTGAATTACGCTCCTAGATACAAGCCTGGATGAGCGGAAATGGTTGAAATAGTACGGTGGGGCCCAAATGCCACTCACAGGTAGACCTTTCGGCCGTCCCAACCATTTCCAATCATCGGGACAAGTACGGGCGGCGTAATCGGCAGGCGAAGGGATCAACTACATACACAAATGAGTATGTATGCAAGCCACCATACAAGAGTACATCAGAGCCATTCCATCTAAAAAGAAAGGAAATATAGCAACGCCATACGGCAAGATTCAAATGACCTAGATAGATATAATAATTTAGGATATTTCCTCATACATCACACATCAGAGTTTCAGGTGGAAGCGGCAAACAAGATCCGATTACGGATAAGAAGCAAATCGGCATAAGATGCCCAGAAATAAGCACATCCCGCCCACAGATCTCACGGATCCCCGTTCCTGGAATCTCTACACCGAACGATCGTTGCCCACATCATCAGCCTCCTCCACCCAGTATCCATCCTGCGAGTGTACCTGTTCATCTGAACCAATAATTTATCGTGTGAGACCCTAGGGGTACTCAGCAAGTCTTTATGCCTCTAAAGGGGACACAACCTGGGGTGACGCAATTGCAGCAAAAGATAAACCCTAACAGTTCTATAGATACTCGCTAACCATCCGCCTAACCAAAGATAGACGGATGTCCGTGAATTATTGACAACAATTATAACGGTAATACCATCAGATCCATCCTCCTCCTCGCTTACCAACGAGGAAGCGGACGAACAACCCCCCATCCGTTGGCAGTTTTATTAACCATTCCATGAGTGTTGCACTATTTACTAGTCAGTTACTTAGTCAAATTAAAAGCGGTACTTTAGTTATACTTGTCTATGGTCGAGAAACTGTGCTCCAAGTCGTCCATAACCGCGGACACAGCTTTCAGAAAGTTTTACCCTGCAGGGGTGCACAAATAGCAACACACACTCGATCAACCTCGGAAAAACCAAATCAAAACCCAACGAGGCCTTCACGACAAAGCAATCACAGGATTCAGAAATATTTCAGGGGGCCACCCCATTAAGCTACCCGCAACGAAGTTAGCTGACTTCGAGACGGACTCAAGGTTTGCGTCAGTGGCTGTAAACGACTGGGAACCCGAAAATGTGACTAGGCTTGTCGATACCGCGAAAACACTCCGCTTACCTAAACAGTACAAGTGCTCCTCGCACAATCGTAATAAAGCAGTAAGGCATGGCATAAGTACAGGATAGTAAATAAAACCTCAAACTAGTTTTTGGCCCCAAGAAATAAGACTGAATCAAGCTCTGGCTCAGGGGGGTCCCATAAGCCTCCCGGATGTGGTTAGCGCGAATAATCAAGGAACAGGAATCAAGTACTCGGGGTCCTACGGGACACAAGTGAGCAGGAAAAACCAAATAGCAGATATTGCTCACCGGTGCCACTTTCATTAGTTATCCCATTACTACTCAGGTTAAGTTGTTTAGGTACCTCGTTATCCATCAGACTCTCACAGACCCTACACATGCTGTTCTACGACTCGCATGGCTCAAACAACTCCTGTAGTAATGGCTCATGGGATGGAGGAACAAGCTTGGTGGGGTTTAAAAGTAAAGGCTATGCAATACTTGGGATTCAGTTTAATGCAATCGCGACTCAATGATGCAAGAATAAGATAGAGGCAATAGGTATTGTATGTATGCAAGCATGTGGTAGTGCTTGCCTGTCAGCTCAGTTGAAGCGAGAGACGGATCTGGGTAGTGCTCCTGGTTTTCTTGATATATCCCCTGCTCAGCGTCTATTCGAAGAAGAACCAAACAAACAAGGGCCAACATAAATAAAGTGCACAAGCATAGGAGTAAATGCATCAAGCAAACAATCATGCCATGATGAATGATGCACAAGTTGCATGGCAATAAGGTAGCATGGCATGGGTGAGGTGTAGAATACAAGAAATAAACATTTTATAGAGTTTTGGCCCCATTTTATCCTCATAATAGTTGCTGTTTACATTATATTTGTATGATGCATGCTGCAATTTAAGTCAAGGATAGCATAAACAGAAAGGTCTCGTCGAGCTGATCATTTTAGACATATCATTTGTTAAATTCGGAGTTATAAATCAAAAGTTATTAATTAATTAAGGTGAAGGGCATTTTATTGTAATTTAATCAACTTGGAATTTTAAATGTGCAACAGGTAATTTGAATAGCATAATTGGAATCCTCACATTTTTCTGATTCAAAAACATATATTATTTGTATTATTTGGATTTATGAATTTAAATTTATTTATAGTCAAATTAGGTCAAAGTCAAAGGTTTGACTATTTTAAATAAACTCTGAAAATATTTGATTAAAGATTTGAATTCATATTAAAAAATAAAACATTTTTCATATTAAGTTTGAATTCAAAAACTGAACCATTTGAAAGTTATGTACTCATTCATGTTTAAACAGATTTGAAAAAAATGAATTTGAATTTGAAAGATTTGAATTTGGAAAAAGAACAGCTCCTGGACTTTTGGTACTCTGCCAGAACCTACCCCCAGCCAGTGACAGGTGGGGTCGGCGCTGACTGGGTTGACACGCGCGCACAGAAGCTTTTCACACCGGGGCTCTGGCTAGTCACAACGAATGACAGGCGGGCCAGGGCAGAGCGGGCCACGCACGGACGCGTCGCCAGCCGAGGCGTGACACGTGTGCAATCCAGGGCGCGCGGGTGGGAAACAGCGGAAACCGATGACCCTTTTTGCAAGTTTCCGCAGGCGCTGGCAGGTGGGGTCGTCGAGGCCAGGGAGGCAGGCAGGCTCAGCTAGGGCCACAGGTCAGAGAGAGAAGAGATGAAGAAAGGAGAGAGGGTCGGCTCGGGCTAGGTTAGCTAGGGTAGGAGGGGAGAGGGGCATGGCTCGGCTAGGGTTTTGTTTGGGGTGGTTAGCTAGGGTATTGTGGGGGCCAGCTAGGTGAGAGAGAGAGAGGCCGAGAGAGGGGGGGTTTAGGGCTTGTGCATGCCCACATGATCATGCATGGATGGGAGATGGTTTAAGAGGGGGTGGGGTTTAGGGAGAGGATTAAGAGAGAGGGGGTAGGGGATGGTGATTAGGGGGTAGGTTTAGAGATAGCTAGAGAGGTAGAGAGATGAGGGTTGAGGTTGAGTGTTTGTCAAGACAAGGCAAGATCAAAATATATCAAGCCTAAAAGAAAGGATAGAGATAGAGATGAACCACTCAAAACTTCAAATAAAACCAAAAGATGACCAAAGTTGGTGATGGTTGCATGGCCCATGCAAATGCATTAAATGCTAGGCTTTATCTTGTGGAAACAAAATAATATCTCATGGCATTTATTTATTTGCATCCTCCAAAGTTGGAGTAAGGTCAAGCAAAATAACTTGTAGGATTGGACCCACCCTATCTCTCATGAGCTTGATTAAACACCAAAAGAAAAATAATTACAAGCTCATGGATAATGGGATGGTGGAATTGTAAAGTGGTGAAAGAAAAGGTGATGGAGTCAATAAAAGATATGCCCCCAACTCAACTTGGGCATTTAACAATATATCAAGAACCAAATACAATATCAAGAGGCAAATATAAATACTAATGCATATGAGATAAGAACCAAAACAAAAAGGATTTTTGTATGATGCTCAAATGCAAGGTGGCATGATGACATGAGCATGACAGCATGATGATGCAACAATTATATGTAGGAAGTAGCCATTTTATTACTAGACCAAGTAGCATTACAGTTGTTAGACTAATGGGATGCTACAGACCGATAGTGGCGAAGCGGTACAAGGCGATTACGGCCGTAGGATTAGAAGCTAGATATACGACTGAGGTTCATCGTCCACGCCTGAATAGGACGTGGCGAGGTCAAACCCTAGCGCGTCCAGTGGGGGTCAGTAGGGGCTCACCGGGGCTCTGATGATGGTCGGCAATGGGGGCGAACAATGAAGTCGACGACGGTGATCCTCCTGGTACCGGTGGCTCCTCCTGGGGCGGCTCCAATCAACTGCGCCCTTCTCCTCCAGTAGCGGCAAGCTCCGGCGAAATTCCGGCCACCTGGTGCTCGCCTTGCTCTGGGATGAATGGGTACGATCAGTGAGAGGTGGGGAGTTAGATGGTGTGGATAATTCGTGCTGGGAAGGCCTCTATTTATAGTGCGGCAAGGGGACTGAAGGGTGCGGGTGGAGCTCGTCGGGGTCGGCTGCACAACAATCTAACGACATGGCTGGGGGTAGGGGACGGTGCACTGCCTCCTGACGAAGCTCAACGGCAGGGTGGCGAGGGCGGTGTGAATTGGTCGGAACACTTCGATGCTCTAGGAGGGTCCGACGGAAGTTTTAATGGCGCACATGCGGTCCTGGTCGCGCGGCGACAAACGGGCATGTCTAGGTGGTTCATGGGGCGGTGGTGATCACGCACGCAAGAGGCAAAGGCGGGGCGCAGTCTGTGCGAGCGTGTCGAGCGCGGCGCTCTGGCGCCCTCTCGGCATGGTCGCAGAGAGACTAGGCATGCTCGTTCTGGGTGGTCCAGGGGCTGGCAGTGCTTGGGCGCTGGACAGGGGGTGGCGGTGGACGGTCAGATGCCTGCTAGACAATGTTGGCAAGGCTAGAGAGGCTCCTAGCTTGCTGTCGACCTTGGGATGGCAAATTGGGCTCGACAATGGTCACCATTGATGGCATTGTCAAGTTTACAGTGAGCTAGGGCTAGTTAATTTAGTTAGATGATCTACTGAGATTGTAGTGTGAGCTAGAGAGGGAACAAGTTAGGCAGAAACACTGCTCACTATAGTGTTTGATGTTTTATTTGATTTGTGTTTACAAGGTGTTTGATGAAATGGCCGCAAGAGATTTGAATTTGAATTTTTGGATGAAACTTGGTGGGTGTACTAGTCACATACTAAGTAGTCTCTGGTTGCTTGGATCGGTCAAGGTGAATTGGTTTGGTTGGATTTTGAGAAATGGTTATCTTCCCATATGTTATAGATTCAATTTTGAATTGCCATTTGAATCAAGTTGCCAAATGTTTCTGTGGGTTTGCAAAGTGGGCTTGGGTTTACTTTCACTTGGTCTAGCAAGGGGTGAAAAGAAATATATTTGTTTCTGTTTGAAATCTTGGACTAGAAACACTCAAAGTGGTCTAGTGAGCAAGATTGGCAAAAATGACCATTAGCTTATTTTGTTTGTTTTTTAATTTCTCTTGATTTTTTTCTCCTTGGAAATGATTTATATGATGTTGTTTTCATTTTTAAACCATTCCTTTCTATTCACAACAATCAAACAAGTCCATTCATGCATTCATACATTCATCACGTACATACATGCCTTCATATTGATTTTAATTAAGAAAAGATTTTTTTTAACTGATGACGCCCAACACTATCGTGGGACGCTTCGTTGGAAACCCCAAGAGCAAGGTCTGATGAGCACAACAATATTTTCTCTCAGTAAGAAACCAAGGTTATCGAACCAGTAGGAGGAAGGAAATGTCTCAAAGGTGTTGCGAGCAATGTGGAAACCTGCACAACACAAACTCAGGACTTTGCCCCAATGAATCAGTGACGTTGTCAAGCTCACCGATTTTCTATAACAAAGTATTAAACGTATGGTGTCGAAGGTAATAGTTTGCAGCAAGTAAACAAGTAACAGTGGAAGATGTATCAATGGTAAAGATTGGACCGGGGTCCATAGTTCACTAGAGGTGCTCTCCTTAGATAAACAACATGGCATGAAGGGTAAACAAATTACAACAGGGCAATTGACAGAAACTGAGCATGGCATAATAATGCAATACTAGACAAAAAAGATCCTATGAGATTTGATTGGGCAATACAACAATATACATAGACCACCATCCAACTGCAATTATGACTAGAAGTCCACCTTCAGGTTATCATTCGAACCCCCTCCAGTATTAAGTTACAAGCAACAGACAACTGCTTTAAGCAAAGTGTGTAAGGTAAACAATCCACTTGTTCTATGAACAAGAGACCGTTGTTTTCTCCCTAGTAGCAACAACACATCTACAACCGAAGAGATTTCTGTCACTTCGCTTGGAAACTAGAGGCATGAACCCAGTATCGAGCATAAATACCCCCTCTTGGAGTCACTAGCAACTACTTGGCCAAGATAGCTACTAACAACGGAGAGCATGCAAGATCACAAACAACACAAACATGATAGTATCAAATAGACAAAACCATTAATCATTCTAACATAGTAATCTCAATATCCATCGGATCCCCGCAAACACAACATGCATGATTACAAATAGATTAGATTTGATCATGAACGGAGCTCACAAGATCTATACATGAAAGCACAAGGAGGAGATACAACCATCTAGCTACTACATGGACCCGTAGTCCAAGGTGGAACTACTCACGCTTCATACCGGATAAGAAGGCCTCCGGGATGATTTCCCCTCCGGCAGGGTGCCGGGAAGAACTTCAGATCCCCCGATCTAGGGACGATGGTGGCTGCGGCTACAGAAGGTTTCTGGAGTTTTGATTGGGTACTTAGCTTTTCTGCATCAGGGGCTTTTTATAGGCGAAGAGGCGAGTCTGGGAGGCGGCCAGGGGCCGCACACCCTACCCAGGCGTGGGGCAGGGCCCACCCGCGCGCCCACCCGCGCCTAGGGGGTATGGCCACCCTAGTTTGCGTCTCCGTGTCGTCTTCTGGATTCGTGTCCCACACGGTAAAATATTGACTTTGGATTTTGTCCCGTCCAATTATGAGAATATTGATTTTCTGCCTTTCTGGAACGAAAAACAGAAGAAAACAGGCAACTAGCACTGTGGAAACTTGTTAATAGGTTAGTTCCAGAAAAGATATAAAAACTCCTCAAAGTGGAGACAAAGCAAATCAAAGTAGATACTAAACAAGCATGGAGCATAAAAGAATATAGATACATTTCCGACATATCAAGCATCCCCAAACTTAACTCCTGCTCGTCCTCGAGTAGGTAAGTGATAAAAGGAATAATTTTTTAAGTGACATGCACCATCAAAGCCAAGATCAAACCATTTGCAAGCATTGAAAGCTGGGATCAAAGAACTCTAAACATGTGCATGAAAGATGGAGTTCTAACAATAGGACATAGTAACTATGCATGCAACATGAAAGGCTACAAACAAAGATCATGAATATCATGCATTAAAAAACGTTTGTTTGTTTCACATACAAAAACATGGCATAGTGGCATTCAGATTGTCCCTCATAGAGTAGCAAATAGATGCATATGACACCTTCAAAGTTCATAAGGGTGACTAGACACAAATAGCACAAGAACAAGTAATATCACAATATGCATCAATCAATAAGTTTTGGGACACTGCACACAGAATGACAACTATGTCTCTTAATTGTGCCTAAAGGTAGAAGGTGGAGACTCAAATAATGGTGGAAGAAAGACCTTTGATAAAGGAAGCAGGGATTTCAAGTTTCAAAAAGAGCTTCCAAAAATTATGGTACTTGTTAGCTTTTAGCCCTCATTGCCCCTATCATAAGCATCTTGAAGTGATTAAGGTTAAAGTGAACAAACTATGGAGTATATGCTTGATGAAGTATAAGTTGGCAATCTCAAGTCCCTTGAATACCAGGGCCACACCTCATGCTACTCAACTTCAGTCACCTATAAGTTCTTGTGATTGTAAGTATTTGCATATCATAGAGAACCTCCAACGGGGTACCCCTTTCACATGGTACAGGAGCTACCCCATAACCAAAATGACAAGGCAAGCAGACAATGAGCATCTTAGCGATCTTTTTATTTACCATATGCATAGCTTTTTATTGAGGATGCTTCATAGATAACCTACTATGGTGATGCTGCAAGTTTCCACCATGATTAGGCATGGCTTAGGCTAGCGGCCCAGGAGTTTCTCTAACACAAAATACATACTCCATGGACTTAAAAGTTACCTCTTTATTTCACACCGGTGACATCCATAGACAAAATAGCATGATATCAACTGAGTACAAAGTACAAGTGCAATGTTGAAAACGTTCCCGTGACAACACGGTTCTGCTAATTCCAACATATAAGTGCAAGCATACAACATACATGACACAATGATTCAAGTTTATTAGGGGCAAAGACTATAAAGTGTGCCATCAAGTTTGTGAGGGCTTTAATCACTAAGTTTTCACATAACAAAGAGACTTTTTAACTGGAAGATAGATGAAAACAAGAATATACTTGGAATGGTGTAACACACCATGCATAGGAGTTTATAGTGGACACTTTGGAATAACTTGGTTTCCTGGGAGTTGGAAGCATGAGTAGATCTTACTCATACAAGTGGAGGCTAGCGAAAGACTGCGAGAAACCAACTAAGAGATCAATAATGGCCATAATCATGTAGAGCAACAAAACATTACTAATCAAAGCATAGAGTGGTACTACAAGTCAAGCACTAAATGATCATAGAGGCTATGGTGACTTGTTCATAGTCATAACATGGTGTGAGCATGTGCCAAGTCAACCCAAGCAAAGCATCCAGGAGAATACCACAATACTATGTTTTTGCATGCTAAAACAACGCATAATTTCTTTAAGGCACACTAAGCAATCCCAATTGTTTGGAACAAGACATGCTACAACAATAATCACTAAGCATAAGGTCAAAACAACACCTAGCATGTCATGCTAAAGTCTAAGTCACAGTCAATGCAAGATCCTCTTGCACTTACAAGGAAGAACTTACTACTCCTTTCCAACACCAAGCAACTTATTTGCAAACAACACAGCGAGAACGGGGGTCCAAACTACTTTATTCAAGCAAACTAAACAACCTAAGCAAAGCAAACGAAAACTAAGACGCTCCAAGAACAACACAACTGTGCATGAAACAATAAAAACGAAGTGTCTAGACAGACCTGGGCTTTTTATTGATGAAGAAGGAAATGCCTTGGGCATCCCCAAGCTTTGACGCTTGTACCTCTTGGATATTTCTTGGGGTGACACCGGGGTGGCATCCCCAAGCTTGAGCTTTTGTCCATTCTTCATCTCATTACATCATTCTCTCTCTACACCTGAAATTTTTCCTTCATACAAAACTTCACACAATCTTCATTAGCAACATTAGTGTATTCAAAAGATGTTCGCCCTCTAGCAAAGCTTTGGAACAGCAAGGCTTTTCACTAAAAACACAAGCTACTGTAGTAACTCATTCAAATATCTCAATTCACCTAAAGAGAACTCAAAAAGGAATCAATAAGAAGCAAATGCAAATAATGGCAGAAATCTGTCAAAACAGACCAGCAGGTAGAAACCGATTTTTTTGAACATCTTCGGTTGCACAAATAAAAAAGTTTTGAACTAACGAAAGTTATCTAACATATTGGAGGATTTATTCGTAAATTTTCACTCAATACGACTTGCAGAGACTCCTCACGAATTTTTATGGTGGAGGACAGAAACCTGTTTCGGGACAGCAACTCCCCAAATCTTACTTCCCTCTCATAGAGGTCATTCTTGGCACAAAAAGCAAACAAAAAGGATAAGGATAGGTCATTACTGAAGTAATAACTTCCAAGACTCAAGGAAACTCTTGGGTTATCTCCCAACAAGTACTTTTCTTTAACGCCTTTAAGTTAGGCACAATAGTTTTGAGAAGATGCTCACATAAGAAATATGAGTTGAAGTAAAAGAGAGCATCAAGAATCAAATTCAAAACACATTTAAGTCTGACCCACTTCCTATGCATAGGAATCTTGTAAGAAAATAAATTCACAAAGAACAAAGTGACATGCATAGGAAGATAAATTAAGAGTAACTTCAAAACTTTCAGCACATAGAGAGGTGTTTCAGTACCATGAAAAATTCTACAACCATACTTTCCTCTCTCATAATAATTTGTAGTAGCCTCATGAATAAACTCAACAATATAGCTATCACATAAATCATGCTTTTTATGATCTACAAACACATAATTTCTATCAATCTAAAAAACAGTGGGATTAAAACCTTCACAGGTTTTACCCAAAATAGATATTTCAAAGGGATCCATAGGAACATAACATCCATCCTCCTTTGGTAAACATGGGGGACAATCAAATAATATAAGAGGTAAGGAGTTAGTCTCATTAGAAGGTAGGCATGGGTAGATCCATTCTTCCTCCTTTTGTTCATCACTCTCCTCCTCTTTTTCATCTAATGAGCTTGCAGTTTCATCAATTTATTCTTCCATAGGCTCCTGCAAAGCATTAGTCTCTTCCATGTGTGGAAAGCATCTATTAAAATATTCAAGAATATAGCCATTTTCTTCCTTGTAATTATCAAAGAAAAATTTAAGTATCTCATAAACCTCATATTCATAAGGTGCATCATCAGTATTTTGAAGCAAACTGGCAAGTTCAAATGCACCCTTGAAGGAAATAAATTCTTCAATTTGTTCCACATCATAAAAGTCATAATTTCCTTTAACATAAGAGGATATGGTAACATTATCATTATACTCACATTGAAAAGGAAGGTGTTTATACCTCCTACAACAACACGCTTTATCAAAGCAAAAGGTAACATTATAAGTAGAGAACACCTCTCTAGCATAGTATTCAATTTATCAATTTGTTCCCGTAGGTGTTTCCCTTTTTGTGACAAATGGTGTTCCTTATAAAAATACTTTTGTTCTTCCGTGAACCCACCTTGCCAATAAGAACTAGCTTCAAAGAAACCATCCATTGATAGAAAACATGACCAAGCAAGGCAATAACAGACCAGCAACACCTAGAGCAGGAACTAATTTTTGTGTGTTTTTGAATAAAGAAAGCAAACCAAACTAGAATAATGATTTTGGACTTTTTGATGAAAAGAGGCAAACAAAACCAAGCAAAATAAACTAAGAAAACTAAAAACAAAGTAAATAGAAAGGTTGAGGAGGAATCCCCTTGTGAATACGCCCTTATCCTCCCCGGCAACGGCGCCAGAAAAGCTTGATGATGCCCAGCACTGTCGCGGGACTCTTCGTTGGAAACCCCAAGAGCAAGGTGTGATGATCATAATAGCAAGTTTTCCCTCAGTAAGAAACCTAGGTTACCGAACCAGTAGGAGGAAGGAAACATATCAAAAGTGTTGCAAGCAACGTGGAAACCTGCACAACATAAACTCAAGACTTTGACCCAACGAATCAGTGAGGTTGTTAAGCTCACCGGTTTGCTGTAAAGATTAAACGTATGGTGTGGAAGATAATGGTTTGCAGCATGTAAACAAGTAACAGTGGAAGATGTATCAATGGTAAAGATTGGACCGGGGTCCATAGTTCACTAGAGGTGCTCTCCTTAGATAAACAACATGGAATGATGGGTAAAAAAATTACAACAGGGCAATTGACAGGAACTGAGCATGACATAACAACGCAATACTAGACAAAAAGATCCTATGAGATTCGATTGGACAATACAACAATATACATAGACCGCCATCCAACTTCATCTATGACTAGAAGTCCACCTTCAGGTTATCATCCGAACCCCTTCTAGTATTAAGTTGCAAGCAGCAGACAACTGCTTTAAGCAAAGTGTGTAAGGTAAACAATCCACTTGTTCTATGAACAAGAGACCATTGTTTTATCCCTACTAGCAACAACACATCTACAACCGAAGAGATTTCTGTCACTTCCCTTGGAAACTAGAGGCATGAACCCACTATCGAACATAAATACCCCCTCTTGGAGTCACTAGTAACTACTTGGTGAAGATATTTACTAACAACGGAGAGCATGCAAGATCACAAACAACACAGACATGATAGTATCAAATAGACAAAACCATTAATTAATCTGACATAGTAATCTCAATATCCATCGGATCCCCGCAAACACAACATGCATGATTACAAATAGATTAGATCTTGATCATGAACGGAGCTCACAAGATCTATACATGAAAGCACAAGGAGGAGATACAACCATCTAGCTACTACATGGACCCGTAGTCCAAGGTGGAACTAGTCACGCTTCATACCGAAGAAGAAGGCCTCCAGGATTATTTCCCCTCTGGCAGGGTGCTGGGAAGAACTTCAGATCCCCCCGATCTAGGGACAATGATGGCGGCAGCTATAGAATGTTTCGTGGAGTTTGATCAGGTACTTAGGTTTTCTGCATCGGTGGCTTCTTATAGGCGAAGAGGCGAGGCTAGGAGGCGGCTAGGGGCCCCACACCCTACCCAGGCGCGGGACAGGGCCCACCCGTGCCTAGGGGGGTCTGGCCACCCTGGTTTGCGTATCTGTCTCGTCTTTTGGATTCGTGTCCCTCACGGTAAAATATTGACTTTGGCTTTTGTCCCGTCCAATTCCGAGAATATTGATTTTCTGCCTTTCTGGAACCAAAAACAGAAGAAAACAGGCAACTGGCACTGTGGCAACTTGTTAATAGGTTAGTTCCAGAAAAGATATAAAAACACCTCAAAGTGTAGACAAAGCAAAGCAAAGTAGATACTAAACAAGCATGGAGCATAAAAAATTATAGATATGTTTTCGACGTATCATTAACCCTAAATTTGGGTGATTGGAATTTGATAGCCTTGATTAATATTTTTATGATGTTACAAACCTTCCCTCCTTAAACAAAATCTCGTACCGAGATTTGATAAAGAAGAAAAAGAAAACTAGGATTTAAAGAGATCTGGAAACTCCATCCTAATGTAATCTTCTCGCTCCCAGGTAGCTTCTTCTTCAGTGTGGTTGCTCCACTGGATCTTGAGAAACTTGATACTCCGGGTCCTGGTGGTTCTGAAAGCTTCGTCCAAAATACGGATGGGTACTTCAGAATACGTCAGGTCATCGTTGATCTATATGGTCCTGTGATCAATGTTCTTGGAAACTTCAGTCTTCTTTGGGACTTCTAGGCATTTGCGAAGTAACAATATATGGAACACATTATGCACGGCTGACATCTCCTCTGGCAGTTCCAGTTGATACGATACTTCTCCTCAATGATTAGAATCTTGAAAGGTCCGATATATCTGGGGGCTAACTTCCCTTTGAGCTAAAAACGTTGCATTCCTTTCAAAGGGGACACTTTGAGATACACAAAATATCCGATATTGAAAGCAAGGTCTCGACGTCTCTTGTCGGCGTAACTCTTCTGTCTGGATTGGGCGGTCTTGAGGTGCTCACGGATCTTGTGAAATTTCTCTTCTGCTTCTCGTAGGATGTCGTGTCCGAAAATCTGACTCTCTCCTACTTCCGACCAATTCAAAGGGGTACGACACTTCCTTCCATACATGAATTCAAATGGGGCCATTTGCAAACTGGATTGATAACTGTTGTTGTACGAAAATTTTGCGAAAGGCAGACAGTCTTCCAATTTAGATCCATACTCTAGCACACATGCTCTCAGCATATCTTCGAGTATTTGATTTACTCGCTCTGTTTGTCCATATGTCTGAGGGTGATAAGCTATGCTGAAATCTAATCTTGTTCCCAATCCTTCTTGGACTTTCTTCCAAAACCTTGAGGTAAACTGAGTTCCTCGATCCGACACGATGTTCTTGGGGACTCCATGCAAACTGACGATTCTCGCGATGTACAACTCCGCTAGCTTTGAACTCTGGTAGGTGGTCTTGACTGGTAAGAAATGGGCGACTTTGGACAGTCTATCAACTATGACCCAAATAGAGTCATTTCCCCTACTAGATGTAGGCAAACCGGTGATAAAATTCATTCCGACTGAATCCCATTTCCATTCCAGAATCTGCAATGGTTGCAACAGTCCTGTGGGTCTCTGATGTCCCGCCTTGACTCTCTGACAAATATCACACTTGGATATGTAGCTTACGATTTCTCTCTTCATCTTATGCCACTAAAATTTCTCCTTCAAATCCTGATACATCTTCGTTCCTCCGGGGTGGATATAATAAAGAGTATCATGGGCTTCTTTGAAGATATCTTCCTTTAATTCGGAATATGCTGGCACACAGATACGTCCCTTGTACCACAAAACTCCTTCGTCTTTGGTGAATCCAGGTACTTTGCCTATACCGATGCGACGTTTGATTCTGTTGATACTAGCATTTCCTTTCTGTGCCTCCTTAATCTGGCTGATCAAAGTGGGTTGAAGTTCTATGCTATCCAAAAATCCTTCACTTACTAGCTCCATTCTAAAATCTTCCAACTCCTTGTGCAAACTTGGTTGCTCCTTCAGAAGAGTTCAATCGACATGGCAATCTGCTAAGGGCATCTGCTACCACATTGGCTTTACCGGGGTGATAGTGAATGTCCAGATCATAGTCCTTGATTAGCTCGATCCATCTCTTCTACCTCATATTCAGCTCCTTCTGAGTGAAAATATACTTTAGGCTCTTGTGATCCGAATAAATCTCACAACGGTTTCCCATAAGGTAATGAATCCATGTCTTCAGGGCTAGAACTACGACTGCTAGTTCAAGGTCATGGGTAGGATAATTCTACTCATGTTGCTTCAGTTGTCGGGATAGATAAGATATAACTTTGCCTCCTTGCATAAGCACACATCCCAGACCGATCTTGGATGCGTCACAATACACATCAAAGGGCTTCGTGATATCCGGCATGATCAAGATTGGGGCTAAAATCAATCTCTTTTTGAGTTCTTGAAAACTCTTGATATGTCAGAAATGTATCTATAATTTTTTATGCTCCATGCTTGTTTAGTATCTAATTTGCTTTGCTTTGTATACACTTTGAGGTGTTTTTATATATTTTCTGGAACTAACCTATTAACAAGTTACCACAGTGCCAGTTGCATGTTTTCTTCTGTTTTTGGTTCCAGAAAGGCAGAAAATCACTATTCTCGGAATTGGATGGGACAAAAGCCAAAGTTATTATTTTTCCCGGAGCAACACGAAACCACAAAGTAGATCCGGAGGGGGGCAACAGGGTGGCCAAACCCCCTAGGCGCGGGCAAGCCCTGGAGGCGCCTGGAGGGGGTGTGGGCCCCCTGGACCCCCACCGACCTTGATTCCTACACCTATAAGAGCCCCCCGATGAGAAAACCCTAATAATCCAGAAGAAATCCACGAAAACCTCTATAGCGCCGCCTCCACCGAAGGGGAGATTCGGGGGACAGAAAGTCTCTATTCCGTCACCCTGTCAGGACGGGTAAGTGCCCCCGGAGCCATCTCCATCGATCACCATCGCCATCTTGATCACCATTGCTGATTCCCATGATGAGGAGGGAGTAGTTCTTCCTCAGGGCTAAGGGCTCTACTGGTAGCTATGTGTTGATCTCTCTCTCTCTATGCATGATCTTGTTGTGGTCATGAGCTTTGTAATCAAGTTGATTTATCTTGCTACTCAAGTGCTTCATTAGATCTCTGCTCTCCCCATGTGTGTGAAAGTGACAGCGTGCACACCATGGTGACACTTAGGTTTGAGTCTACATAAATACTCTTTGTGCTTTAATAGATCTATGCTTTTCCCCATGTGTGTGAAAGTGACAGCGGGCATACCGTGTGTGGCACTTTGGCTAGATTGAATATTTATTATGAGTTATATTTGGAGTTGGATATCTCTATGAAATTGTGGTGTTTGTTGGAACCATCTAGTGCTCCAGGTGACAGTGTGGGGTTATCTAGATTGGGGAAGGCGGACTTTGAGGTGTGCTGTTATAGCCCTACCATGGATTAGAGTGTCCAACCGGAGAGTAGTTAAGAGTAGTATCATGAAGAGAGGATATTTATATGAGAGAGTGTTCACTAGTGAAAGTATGATCCCTAGGCCTTGTTTCTAAAAATTGAAACACTGTTTGCATCTAGATCTGTTGCATGTTTGCTTGTTTTAGTATTTACCTCATCGTCAAGCTATTTTCTGGCACTATTACCACTTGTATTTCACTATCTCTTCGCCGAACTAGTGCACCTATACACCTGACAAGTGTATTGGGTGTGTTGGGGACACAAGAGACTTCTTGTATCTTGATTGCAGGGTTGCTTGAGAGGGATACCTTTGACCACTTCCTCCCTGAGTTCGATAAACCTTGGGTAATCCACTTAAGGGAAACTTGATGCTGTTCTACAAACCTCTGCACTTGGAGGCCCAACAACTGTCTACAAGAATAGAAGTGCATAGACATCAAGCTCTTTTCTGGCGCCATTGCCGGGGAGGAAAGGTAAAAGGCACTCACACACCTTACCCAACGACAACAGCAAGCCAGAAAGCTCTTTTCTGGCGCCGTTGCCGGGGAGGTAAGGTAAAACGTACTGACATCCTCCGGTGTGAGTGCTCGAAGTTATTTCCTTTAGATTCTGCAATTTTGTCTTTTTGTTTATTTTTTTCACTAGTTAGGCTTAATGGAAAACAACAAAAAAATAGAGAGCTTTATAGCATTTATCTTGAGTTAGGACATGAAGTGTTTGAAGAGAAAATTAAAAAACCTTTGGAACTTTATTTGCATGCTAATAGAAATGTTATTAGATGAATTCTTTGGACACCATTGTTGCTAATGCTATGTAAAAGTGTAAGCTTGGGGAATCTAGCTTTGATGAGAATGATCTTTTCAGTCCCCCAGCTTTGGAAGATAGCTATTCTATTGCTTTTTATGATACTTTACCTCCAATATATGATGATTACAATGATGAGTATGATATTTTCAGTCCACCTACTATTGAGGAGAAAATTTATTGTGATTACAATATGCCTCCTATATTTGATGATTATGGTGATGAGAATAATAGTGATAGCTATTTTGTTGAATTTGCTCCCACTACAATTAATAAGAATAATTATGCTTATGTGGAGAGTAATAATTATTTTATGCATGTGGATCATGATAAGAATGATTTGTGTGATAGTTATATTGTTAATTTTATTCATGATGCTACTGAAAGTTATTATGAGAGAGGGAAACACGGACTTATGCATCTCAAAAATATCAAGTTTCCCCTCTTTATGTTGAAAATCTTGAAGTTGCACTTGTTTTGCTTTCCTATGCTTGTTGCTTTGAGCTTTCATGACTTGTTTCTTTACAATATTACTATGCATAGAAGTGGGTTAGACTTAAATGTGTTTTGAATTTTCTTTTTTATGCTCTCTTTTACTTCAGTTCATATTTCCTATGTGAGCATCTTTGAAACTATCATGCCTAACTTAAAGGCATTAAAAAAGTAATTGTTGGGAGATAAACCAAGAGTTTCCTTGAGTCTTGAAAGTTATTACTTCAGTAATTACCTATCCTTATCCTTTTTGTTTGCTTTTTGTGCCAAGAATGACCTCTAATGAGAGGGAAGTAAGATTTGGGGAGTTGCTGTCCCAAAACAGATTTCTGTCCTCCACCATAAAAATTCGTGACGAGTATATGTAACTCGGATTGAGCTGATAATTTGTGAATAAATCCGCCAGTATGTTGGATAACTTTTTTTAGTTCAACAATTTTTGATTTGAGCAACAGAAGATGTTCGAAAAAATTAGTTTCTACCTGCTGGTCTGTTTTGACAGATTTCTGCCATTATTTGCATTTGCTTCTTATTGATTCCTTTTTGAGCTCTCTTCAGGTAAATTGAGTTTCTTTGAAGGAGTTATTTCAGTAGCTTGTGTTTTTAGTGAAAAGCCTTGATGTTCCAAAGCTTTTCCAGTGGTCTAATATCTTTTGAATAAGCTAATGTTGCTAATGAAGATTGTGTGAAGTTTTGTATGAAGGAAACAATTCAGGTGTAGAGAGATAATGATGTAATGAGATGAAGAATGGACAAAAGCTCAAGCTTGGGTATGCCACCCCGGTGTCACCCCAAGAAATATACAAGAGGTACAAGCGTCAAAGCTTGGGGATGCCCAAGGCATCCCCTTCTTCATCAATAAAAATCTCAGGTCTTTCTAGACACTTCATTTTTATTGTTTCATGCATTGTTGTGTTGTTCTTGGAGCATCTTAGTTTTCATTTGATTAGTTTGCTTGAGCAAGTTGGTCGGTTACACCACACTTTTTTTGGAGAGAGACACACTCTGTTCCATTGCCTAGAACACTCTAGTTTTCACTCTTATTGTTTTGTGAGTGTTCACTTTTGCTAGCACTGCGTTTAGCCTTAGTTTTCTTGTGCTTTCAGCTTAGAACTTTTTAGTTCTTCTTTGTGGATTTGTGAAACAAGCTCACTGATGTTTTTTTCTTATTATCTTTGTGAGTTGTTTCAAATAAGTTATTTGGTGTTGGAAAAGAGTAGAAAGCTTCATGCTTATATTGGTACAAAAGGGAGCTTGTTTTGACTGTGGCTTAGACTTTAGCATGACATGCTAGGTGTTGTTTTGACCTTAGGATTAGTGATTATTGTTGTAGCATGGCTTGCTCCAAGTCATTGGGATTGCTTAGTGTGCCTTGAAGAAATTATGCGTTATTTTAGCATGCTAAAACATAGTATTGTGGTACTCTCCTTTAATGCTTTGTTTGGGTTGACTTGGCACATGCTCACACCATGTTATGACTATGAAAAAGTCACCATAGCCTCTATGATCATTTAGTCCTTGACTTGTAGTACCATTTTATGCTTTGATTAGAAATGTTTTGTCGCTCTGCATGATTATGGCCATTATTGCTCTCTTAGTTGGTCGCTCCCAGTCTTTTGCTAGCCTCCACTTCTATGAGTAAGTTCTACTCATGCTTCCAACTCCCAAGAAACCAAGTTTTTCCAAAGTGTCCACTATAATATCCTATGCATGGTGTGTTACACCATTCCAAGTATATTCTTGTTTTCAACTATCTTCCAATTAAAAACTATTTTTGTTATGTGAAAACTTAGTGATTAAATCCCTCACGAACTTGATGGCACATTTTATTCTTAGCCCCTAATAAACTTGAACCATTTAGGCAACTTTGTTGTATATGCTTGCACTTATACGTTGGGATTAGCAGAACCGTGCTGTCATGGGGAACGTTTTCAACATTGCACTTGTACTTTTTGTACTCAGTTGATATCATGCTCTTTTGTCCATGGATGTCACCGGTGTGAAATAAAGAGGGAACTTGTAAGTCCATGGAGTTTGTATTTTGTGTTAGAGAAACGGATGGGCCGCTAGCCTAAGCCATGCCTAATCATGGTGGAAACTTGCAGCATCACCATAATGAGCTATCTATGAAGCATCCTTAATAAAAAGCTATGCATATGGTAAATAAAAAGATTGCTGAGATGCTCATTGTCTGCTTGCCTTATCATTTTGGTTATGGGAAAGGTCTTGTACCATGTGCAAGGGGTACCCCGTTGGCGGTTCTCAATGATATGCAAATACTTACAATGATAAGAACTTACCTGTGCCCAAAGTTGAGTATGCATGAAGTGTGGCCTCATATTCAAGGGACTTGAGATTGCCAACTTATACTTCGTCAAGCATATACTCCATCTGTGCCACTTTAACCTTAATCACTTCAAGATGCTTGTGATAGGGGCAATGAGGGCTGAAAGCTAACAAGTACCATAATTTTTGGAAGCTCTTTTTGAAACTTTAAATCCCTGCTTCCTTTACAAAAAGGCCATTCTTCCACCATTATTGAGTCTCCACCTTCTACCTTTAGGCACCATTAAGAGAGCATAGTTGTCATTCTGTGTGCAGTGTTCCAAAGCTTATTGATTGATGCATATTGTGATATTACTTGTTCTTGTGCTATTTGTTTCTAGTCACCCTTGTGAGCTTTGAAGGTGTCCTATGCATCTATTTGCTACTCTATGAGGGACAAGCTGATTGCCACTATGCTAATTTTTCTGTATGTGAAACAAACAAACGTTTTTCAATGCATGTTATTCATGATCTTTGATTGTAGCCTTTCATGTTGCATGCATAGTTACTATGTACTATTGTTAGAACTCCATCTTTCATGCACATGTTTAGAGTTCTTTGTTCCCAGCTTTCAATGCTTGCAAATGATTTGATCTTGGTTTTGATGGTGCATGTCCCCTCAAAAATTATTCTTTTATCACTTAACTACTCGAGGACGAACAGGAGTTAAGCTTGGGGATGCTTGATACGTCGGAAACGTATCTATATTTTTTGATGCTCCATGCTTGTTTAGTATCTACTTTGCTTTGCTTTGTCTACACTTTGAGGTGTTTTTATATATTTTCTGGAACTAACCTATTAACAAGTTGCCATAGTGCTAGTTACATGTTTTCTTCTGTTTTTGGTTCTAGAAAGGCAGAAAATCAATATTCTCGGAATTGGACGGGACAAAATCCAAAGTGATTATTTTCCCAGAGCAATCGAAACCAGGAAGTAGAGCCGGAGGGAGGCCACAGGGTGGCCAAACCCCCTAGTCGCGGGCAAGCCCTGGAGGGGGTGTGGTCCCCCTAGACCCCCACCGACCTTGATTCCTACGCCTATAAGAGCCCCCCGATGAGAAAACCCTAAATAATCCAGAAGAAATCCACGAAAACCTCTATAGCGCCGCCGCCACCGAAGGGGAGATTCGGGGGACAGAAAGTCTCTGTTCCGGCACCCTGTCGGGACGGGGAAGTGCCCCCGGAGCCATCTCCATCGATCTCCATCGCCATCTTCATCACCGTTGCTGCTTCCCATGATGAGGAGGGAGTAGTTCTTCCTCAGGGCTAAGGGCTCTACTGGTAGCTATGTGTTGATCTCTCTCTCTATGCATGATCTTGTTGTGGTCATGGGCTTTGTAATCAAGTAGATCTACCTTGCTACTCAAGTGCTTCATTAGATCTATGCTCTCCCCATGTGTGTGAAAGTGACAGCGTGCACACCATGGTGGCACTTAGGTTTGAGTCTACATAAATACTCTTTGTGCTTTAATAGATCTATGCTTTTCCCCATGTGTGTGAAAGTCACATCGGGCATACTGTGTGTGGCACTTTGGCTAGATTGAATATTTGTTATGAGTTATATTTGGAGTTGGATGTCTCTATGAAATTGTGGTGTTTGTTGGAACCATCTAGCGCTCCAGGTGACAGTGTGGGGTTATCTAGATTGGGGAAGGCGGACTTTGAGGTGTGCTGTTATAGCCCTAACATGGATTAGAGTGTCCAATGGGAGAGTAGTTAAGAGTAGTATCATGAAGAGAGGATATTTATATGAGAGAGTGTTCACTAGTGAAAGTATGATCCCTAGGCCTTGTTTCTAAACATTGAAACACTGTTTGCATCTAGATTTGTTGCATGTTTGCTTGTTTTAGTATTTACCTCATCGTCAAGCTATTTTCTGGCACTATTACCACTTGTATTTCACTATCTCTTCGCCTAACTAGTGCACCTATACACCTGACAAGTGTATTGGGTGTGTTGGGGACATAAGAGACTTCTTGTATCTTGATTGCAGGGTTGCTTGAGAGGGATACCTTTGACCACTTCCTCCCTGAGTTTGATAAACCTTGGGTAATCCACTTAAGGGAAACTTGTTGCTGTTCTACAAACCTCTGCACTTGGAGGCCCAACAATTGTCTACAAGAATAAAAGTGCGTAGACATCAACTCGCTTCACACTTGTTCGTCCATTCAAACTTCTTATCTTTCTTCAACAATTGGGCCATGGGCCTTGTGATGCTCGTGTATCCTTCTACAAACTTGCGGTAGTATCCCGCCAATCCGAGAAATGCACGAACTTGGGTTTGAGTGGTTGGGGCCTGCCATTCTTCAACATCCTTCACCTTTGCAGGGTCAACGGCAATTCCTCCGGCTGACACAATATGTCTGAGGAATCCTGCCTCCTGTAACCAGAATTCACATTTGCTAAACTTGGCATACAACTGATGCTCCCTAAGGGTTCCAAGGATGGTCCTCAGGTGTAGCTCATGTTCTTCTTCTGATTTGGAATAGATCAGAATGTCATCGATGAAAACAACGACAAACTTATCCAGAAAGTCCATAAAAATATTATTTATGAGGTTCATGAAATAAGCGGGGCATTGGTTAATCCAAAAGACATGACAGTGTACTCATACAATCCATATTTGGTGGTAAAGGCAGCCTTTGGAATATCCTCTGTGCGAATCTTTAGTTGATGATAACCAGTTCTAAGATCAATCTTAGAAAACACTTTGGCACCAGTAAACTGGTCAAACAGGTCTTCTATCTTTGGCAGTGGGTACTTGTTATTGATGGTGACACCATTCAACTTCCGATAATCCGTACACAAGCGGTTACCTCCATCTTTCTTGTCCACAAACAAGACAAGCGATCTCCATGGCGACGCACTTGGTTGAATCAATCCTATCTCCAGCATAGCATCCAGTTGCTTCTTTAGTTCCACTAATTCAGACGGGTTCATACTATAAGGTCTCTGGTCTATGGGTCCGGTTCTGGGGATTAGTTCAATGATAAACTCGATATCCCGATCTGGGGGCATACCGGGCAAAACATCTGGAAATACATCGGGGTATTCACAGACTACTCTGACTTGGTCAATGGTTGGTTGGGCTAGACTCTTTTTGCACTTGAATTGACGGGGCAAGGTTTCAGATACATGCCCTACAGATATTCCGGTTGTACTGGTCATGGTTATGGCTTTCTTGGCACAGTCGATTAATCCCTTATGTTTCGACATCCAATCCATTCCTAGTACTACTTCCAAATCTTTAGTTCCGAGTACTATTAGATTAGCATAAAAAGCTATGCCATGTTCGGATAGGTACGGCCTTGCAAATTTGTCTAGATTTGGTGGTTAAATTAGGTATTTGAACTATCATAACATGCTTCAATTTTGTTGGTTGAATCTTACTAGTGCATGCAAATTCTTATGTAACAAATGAGTGCGATGCTCTAGAATCAAACAACACTCTTGCAAGTACTGAGTTAACAGAAAACATACTCATCACGACATCTAGCGCTTCTTGGGCTTCTTCAACATTCATGAGAAACAAACGACCGTTGCGGTTGAGTGAATTCCCTAGGGTAAATCGTCTTCTAGGCTGAACACGACGCTGCTGCTGAGCTGGGGCATTCACATTGGGAGCTGCTGCAATATTCTTGGGGCACTCATTGGAATAGTGACCCTTGGTTCCACATTCATAATAAGTCACCTGAGACTTGTCCTTTACTGCAACAGGCACTGCATTGCTTCCAGTCCTCGGGGCAGTATTGGTGTTGGTGGCGGCATTGTTGTTGTTGAACTTAGGCGGTGCAGGATTGAATAGTTGGAGTTGTCGGGGTTGTTGTGGTTTCCTCCAGGCCTTGGGTTTCCTCCTCCACGGTTGGGATAGGTTGGAAGATTCATCGGGGGTCGATTGTTTCTTGGGGCAAATCCTGGAGACGGGTTGGGGCGATACTTTGGAGTATGGTGGGTTCCTGGTTGATGCATCATTCTACGCTTGCGGTTCTCATTGGCTTGGTTGATCTTGCCTTCCATCTGAATGGCAGAATCCACTAAGGCTTCAATGTCGGCAAATGGGATGTTGACGAATACCGTCTGCATCTCATCATGCAGACCATTTAAGAATCTCTCTTTCTTCTTGGATTCAGTGTCAATATCATCCGGTGCATACCTAGCCAATGACAAAAATTTGTCATGGTACTCAACTACTGTCATCCTCCCTTGCTTCAGATCCCTGAATTCATCTCTCATCCTCTTGATCAAACCCGGTGGCACATGGGTTCTACTGAACTTGAGTTTGAATTCCTCCCAAGTCATCATCTGTCCTCCATTCATGGAGCGAACACTGTTCCACCAAGCTCTTGCATCTCCGGCCAGATAGTGGGTGGGAAACAGTACCTTCTCGTTGGCTTCCACTCCTGCAACTTCTAAGTTGTTCTCCATGGTTTGCAGCCAATCATCTACATCTAGGGGCTCTTTAGACTTAGTAAAGATGGGTGGATTGGTATTCTAAAAGTTCTTGAGCTTGGATCCATGGTTGTCCTGGTTTCCATGGCCTTGGTTGTTGTTGGCCATTTGAGCTATTTGTTGAAGGGTGGCTAAGTTGGCTTGACGTTCGGCTCTTTTAGCTTCGTAATCAGAAACCAACATTTGCAAGATTTGCAACATTGGGTAATGGGGATGAGCTGCTTCCTCCGCGAGGCATCTGAATTTTGAGATAGATTATGAGACAAGAGGGAAATTTCTAAGGTTCAGGGGTTTTGTTTTTGAAAAAGTTTTTGAAGTTTGACTCAGATTTTCTAGCAACTTGCTTTTCATTCATTCATAGCACACAATACAAACATACACCACAACAAGGAAAACATATGGTTTTAAGAACCATTATGAGAAACTACGATACAGTGGGACTGGATACAACTCACTAACGCTAGTGCTCAAGTGCTACTACTCCTCGGAATCGATATCTTCATCATCCTCCTCATCATCATTAACAATGAAGGCAAAGTCATCCTCATCAGTGAAGAAGTCCATGGCTTGATCCTCCAGAAAGTCATCATCATCACTAAGGTACGAGTAGGGATCTCTACTGTTAGACCCCTCCTTTATAAAGGAAAGGATCCCTGTGATTGCAATGCTAGTCCCTGGATCAATGCTAGCATCCACAGTTTAAGATGAAGTACACAGATACAAAGGTCGTTTATTACATTCATTCCAGAGATAAAACATAGTCTTTTACCACTCAGGGCCAAAGGCCTAATACAAGAGTTTATGGAATAAGTAAATAAACATAAGTCTTCATCTTCATGTGCCACAGGCAAGCATGTTGAGTGTAGACTCATGACTCCTATTCATCATCGGAGTAACCTGCAACATCACAAGTAACAGCCACAGAGGGTCAATACTTTGGAATAGTATTGGCAAGTGATACCTTAGTATATTTTAAGTGGACTAGATTACTATATGCATTTTGGCTAAGTGTAGCTTGGCTTGCTTTGCTTGAAAATAGGTTTTTCCTATTAGTTGAAAACACTAAGTTCTTCTTTGTCAAAACAATTCCCAAGGAGCCACCAATATACATTGAGGTCCTCCACCCTTGTTCACCCACAAATTTTTTACTTAGAAGTTGGAGTGATGAGATTCTTGTAGCTTCCATGTCTTGATGCTCAAAAGTGTCCATTTCCTTGGACTAGGCTAAGTACTTAGGTTTTCCATCTGCAGAGGTTGTGCACTTTCCCCACCAGACTTGGTTTCCCAAGACATGACCTTTCAGAAGCTTTTCCTTAGTCAAATGGACGCGTTCCAACCTATCATCCCAACTACCACCAACTGTCCAAATGACTAAGTTCAGGCAACCTATATGATCATGGCAGAGCCCATATTGCCAAGTGGTTGCACTGTAAGCTTTCTCAACACTTGGCCTCCAAATCCCTTTGTGCCTGGGTGGCATACCACAAGTGAGATACACAACCCAAGTCCATGGCCTTGTGTAACCACTCAACATAACCCAATCATTCCATTCCACCCAGGAGGTTCATTTGACTTAGTTGTTTTATTAAGAAAACATAAGTCTCTTGACTTAGAATATTTTTATCATAAACCATATAGATGTTCACCACCCTTGTTTGCTAAGTAGCTAGACTAAGCAGAATATGATAACCTAACTTAGGATAATTCCCTAGCAATTCTACTATTCCACTCTACTTAGGATTTCCCATCTTAGCACTAGGCAAAATATCATGCAATACTTTAGCAAAATATCTAATGCTAGTACAAAACATAGGACAGAAATATTCATGAAAATATCACTTGCCTTGGTAGTGGGGAGAGTAGCACTCTTCACAATCACAATCACTAGCAAAATCTACACAAGAAATAATAGCATACAATTACACACAATTATATACAACCAAAAATAATATGAATGCATGCATGCAAGAATCTACTAAGTGGTGATTTTTTGAAGATTCTACCAAGTATGCTCATGACTACAGAACTTAACATGTCACAAATTTGCCAACTAAACTTATTTGGCACTAATATAATTTACCTAAATAAATCTATATCTAAAATAGCCTTAAACTTGTTCTACAAATAAAAACATTTTAACTGTTACTATATGCTAAATAAATTGGATATTCTGAAAGGCCTTGTTTCACTGAATCCAACGGTATAAAGTTTGCAAAAATCCAACGTGGCATTCAAAAGTTATAAGCATTTGAATTTGGATCAAATTTCTGATTTTAAATCCATTTTCAGATCTAACCTAGCCACGCGTCATGTTTTTATTCGCCCATACCGTTTCGCATTGGATCGAGATCCACAGCCGTAGGATCTAAATGAAATCTGGCGGCTCAGATCGCGTACCGCTTCGGGTTAAGTGGATCTATCCTAGCGCTACGATACAGATCTAACGGCTGCTATTGTTCTGGCCAAGAACTGGCGGCGGAGCGGTGGCTACCGGCGGCGGAACTGTCGGTCGACGACGGAGGCGGCACTACAGGGGGTAAGTGAGAACGAGGGTAGCTCACCGGGCTCAGGGGGTCACGGCGAAGCTCGTCGTACTCGCGGTTGATCAAGGGGCGCTCGGGCACGGTTGCGATTGCTCGCCGGAGTGGAGGACGGCGTCGGTGTGTCGGGTGGTCGTCGTGGACGTCGCTGTGAACCACCCCAAAGCAAGACGAGGACACGGTTAGATTCGCAGAGTCAAGGCAGAGTCGTGTGCTTGAACTAGAAGACGCGGGGTGGTCGGGGCTTACCATTAGAGCTCGCCGGAGTTCGTACAGAAGACGGTGGCGGCCAGTCGACGATGTTGCCGGAGCTATGGTTCATGCGAGGGTAAACGAAATGTGTCAAAAGAAGCACAGAGGCTCACTGAACTAGTTTGCAAGAACGAGAGGCAGGGGGAAGCTCAGAACTCACCGGAATTTGCCGGCGCAGTCGTCGGAGACGGCGGGGTTACAGAGGGTAATGCTCGCAGCCTGGTGGCGCTCTGGGTTCGGGGTTTGGGGGAGAAGAGAGAGGGGACATAGGGGGTTCTTATAGCCTGGTCACGAGCGAGAATTAATCGGCCAATAACTCGAATTGACGCCGCGAATTAAACACAGAAACGCCCGCGTTGATTTGGGGATGAACGGGTCGTGCGGGTGGAGATGACGCTGACGTGGAGAAGGCCCGCTTGTCAGCGAGGTGCGCGGATTGTAGGTGGGATCTGCCTGTCAGCGACTGAACGCGTGCGCTCGCGCGTGAGAGGAGAAAAAGAAATCCCCGGGTGGGCTTGCTGGTCTCAGTTCGTTGCTGGGCCAGAACCTGGCGCCTGGCCCTTTTCTATTTCTATTTTCTGGAATGATTTTTGATATGAATTCAAATCCTTTTGAATTCAAACAAAAATGAGGAACTTTGCAGGGTTCTGTGGTTTCAAATACAGTCATTTAACCAAGTGGTTACCTTGTAAAGGTCTGGTCAAGCCTGGGTTTGAAACAAATAGAGACTTGTCTCTAGTTTGTGAAAGATTGAAATAGGATTTAGAAAATTCTATTAAATTGAAAACTTGGGTTAAAATGCTACACCTAATCTTTCCAACAATGGAGGCAAGCAATCAAGTTCCTAAACAATCCAACCTCAAAGGGTGATGGCCAATTGAGTTGAATTTGTACACATGAAATCATAGCTCAACTTCTGTCTCTAAGTGATTTTGAAAAAAAAAACCCTAAATGGATGAATGATGCAAAGATGATATGAATGAGTTTTGAAACTATGATTTTTGGGATGTTACAAACCTAACCCCCTTAAGATGAATCTCGCCCTCGAGATTCGGGTTGGCTAGCAAATAGGTGAGGGTGGTCTTTTCGAAGATCATCTTCTCTTTCCCATGTTGCTTCCTCTTCGGTGTGATGGTTCCATTGCACTTTACAAAACTTGATAGTCTTGGTCCTGGTAACTCTTTCTGCGGTCTCTAGAATCTTGACAGGCTTTTCCTCATAAGTGAGATCACTTTCTAGTTGAACTTCTTCCAAAGGTATGGTATCCTTCAAAGAAGACTCTTCCATTTCTGGGTGACATTTCTTAAGCTGACTCACATGAAACACGTTATGGACTGCTGATAGAGATTCTGGCAATTCAACTTCATATGCAACTTCTCCTTTGTGACTTAGAATCTTGAATGGCCCAACATATCTTGGTGCCAACTTTCCCTTGACTCCAAATCTTTTCACTCCACGAAGTGGTGATACTCTGAGATAAGCTCTATCCCCAACTTCGTAGGTGACTTCTCTACGCTTAGAATCCGCGTAGCTTTTCTGTCGGGCTTGTGCTATCTTCAAGCTGTCCTTAACCAATTTGACTTTCTCTTCGGCGTCTTTGATAAGATCTGGTCCAAATAAGCTTCTTTCTCCCACACCATTCCATAACAATGGGGTGGTACACTTCCTTCCGTAGAGTAACTCAAACGGTGCCATTCCAATACTAGATTGATGACTGTTATTGTAAGAGAACTCTGCCTACGGCAAACTTTCATCCCAACTTGCTCCATAGTCTAAAGCACAGGCTCTCAACATGTCTTCAAGAATTTGGTTGGTTCTTTCTGTTTGTCCATCCGTTTGAGGATGAAAAGCAGTGCTGAATTCCAATCTCGTTCCTAAGGATTCATGAGGCTGTCTCCAAAAGTGAGAAGTGAACTGAGTTCCTCTATCTGATACAATACTCTTTGGCACACCGTGAAGGCATACAATTCTGCTCATGTAAATTTTAGCTAACTTGGCACTTGTATAGGTTGTCTTCACGGGTATAAAATGAGCCACTTTAGTTAGGCGATCCACTACTACCCATATGGAATCATACCCTGACCTGGTCCTTGGTAATCCGGTAATGAAATCCATACCAATATTTTCCCACTTCCATTCAGGAATAGGCAGTGGTTGAAGCAAACCCGCTGGTTTCTGGTGCTCCGCTTTGACTCTGCTGCACACATCACACAAAGCAATATGTTCGGCGATGTCCCTTTTGAGATTGTTCCACCAAAACCTTTCCTTCATGTCCATGTACATCTTGGTATTTCTCGGGTGAATAGAATACGGAGAGTTGTGTCCTTCTTGTAAGATCAGTTTCCGCAACTCTGGGTCTCGTGGAACACATATACGTTTCCCGTGCTATAAAGTACCCTGTTCGTCAACATGGAAACTCTTAGCCTTCCCTAGACTAATATTTTCCTTAATCTTTTCAATTTCCTCATCAGTCTTCTGAACTTCTCGGATTTTGTCCAATAGAGTGGGTTGAACATCTAAGGACATGAGATATCCTTCTGGTACAATCTCCAATCTGAGTTCTTTGAATTGCTTACACAAGTCATCTGGCAATTCCCCTTTTGTAAGGCCATTTACAAACGTCTTACGACTTAGAGCATCGGCTACTACATTCGCTTTACCGGGGTGGTATTGCAAACTTAAGTCGTAATCCTTGATAAGTTCTAGCCATCTTCTTTGTCTCATGTTGATTTCCTTATGGGTGAAGATATACTTCAAGCTTTTATGATCGGTGAACACTTCACAACGCTTTCCCAAAAGGTAATGTCTCCATGTTTTGAGTGCATGGACGACAGAGGCTAACTCCAAATCATGAGTAGGATAGTTTACTTCATGAGTTTTGAGTTGTCTCGAAGCATAGGCTACGACTTTACCATCTTGCATAAGTACGGCACCCAAACCTTGATGAGACGCATCACAATATACTTGGAAATCCTTTTCTAAATCTGGCAGACATAGAACTGGCGCTGTCACAAGTCTCTTCTTCAACTCTTGGAAACTGACTTCGCAACCTTCAGTCCAAGCAAACTTCTTGTCCTTCTTTAGCAATTCTGTCATTGGCTTAGCAACCTTCGAGAAATTTTCAATGAACCTTCTGTAGTAACCTGCTAAGCCGAGGAAACTACGAACTTCTTTCACATTCTTGGGTGATTCCCATTCTGTCACAGCTGAAACCTTTGCAGGATCAACTGCCACACCATCTTTTGTCATCACATGACCAAGAAAGCCAACTTTCTCTAACCAGAATTCACACTTACTAAATTTGGCATACAGTTTATGTTCCCTCAGTTTCTCAAGTATCAAGCGTAAGTGTCTTTCATGTTCTTCTTTGCTCTTGGAGTAGACTAAGATATCATCGATGAAAACGACAACGAACTTGTCAAGGAATTCCATGAACACCTTGTTCATCATATTCATGAAGTATGCCAGAGCGTTGGTTAAACCAAAGGGCATCACAGTATACTCATACAATCCATACCTTGTGGTGAAAGCCGTTTTTGGTATGTCTTGCTCCTTTATCTTGAGTTGAAAATAACCTGACCGGAGATCAATCTTCGAGAATACACATGCTCCTTCTAACTGATCAAATAAGTCGTTGATTCTTGGCAAAGGATATTTGTTCTTGATGGTAACCTCGTTGAGAGAACGGTAGTCAATACATAATCTTTGTGTTCTATCCTTCTTTTCCACGAATAAAACTGGGGCTCCCCAAGATGAAGAACTTGGTTGAATAAAACCTTTCTGTAACTGTTCTCCTAGCTGCTTCTTGAGCTCTTTCAATTCATCAACCAACATTTTGTACGGTCTCTTAGCTATTGGTCCGGATCCTGGCACCAAATCTATCAGAAACTCCACATCTCTATCTGGTGGCATTCCTGGTAACTCCTCTGGAAACACATCCGGATATTCACATACTATTGGCACACTGTCCATGCTAACCCCCTTAAGAGAATTCAGCTTACTTCCTTTGGATTCAAAGTTTGACTTAAATTTTATTCTTTTTCCTTCGGGGGTTGTGAGTGTAACTGTGCGATTGGCACAATCTAATACTCCTTCATACTTAGCCATCCAATCCATTCCCAAAATCACATCCAGTCCTTGGGAATCCAGAATTATTAGATTCACTGGAAACTTATGTTTTCCAAATTCTATGACTAAGTCATGACATCCTGAGTTTACTATCATTTCTCCCCCTGGAGAACTTACTCTTATAGGACACCCAATGGTTTCTATCGGTAGTTTATTTCTTTCAACAAATGATTTTGATATGAATGAATGAATGAGATGCACCGGTATCAAAGAGTACAAATGCCGAAATTGAATTGAGTCTGAACTTACCAGCCACGGCATCAGGCTCCTCATAGACCTCCTCCACATTGATGTGGTTCACCTGTCCTTTCTGAAAAGGATTTGGCTTGTTAGGTCCTTCAACTTTCTTCTCAGGGCACTCATTAGCATAATGCCCCAGCTTTTTGCATTTGAAGCACTCAACCTGACTGATGTCCTTTTTAGGAGGTTGGCCTCCACTTCCACTACCATTTCCACCATAGTGGCTCTTATGTCCACCCTTGTGGTTCTTGTACTTGTCCTTGTCATGACTGCGGTGATGCTTGTTGTCATGACGGTTGTGGTTGTGCTTGCTGAATTTCCCATGTTTATGGGATCCTGAGCTGCCACTGTCATCATAGTGAGATCGTTTGTGAGACGATCCCGAGCTGTGCTTGTTGGAGTGTTTCCTCTTTCTACTCTCGACTTGCTTCATTTTACTCTCCAAAATAGCAGCCTTGTCACACAAAGACTGATAAGTTGGAACATATGCCACGGACAACTGCAGATTCAGCTCATCATTTAAGCCTTCCAGAAATTTTTCCTTTCTTTTGGCATCTGTGTCAACCTCATCCGGTGCATAGCGCGCCAGATTGTTGAACTCTTCTATGTATTCTGCCACGCTGTGGTGGCGCTGTTTTAGGTTGTGAAACTCCTTCTTTTTCAGACTCATTATCCCTGATGAGATATGAGCCGTGCGAAAACCATCTTCAAAGATAGCCCAAGTCACCTCATCAATAGGAGTGGTGATTTGGAAGTTGTCCCACCATGTGGCGGCTGGTCCTTCCAACAGATGAGCTGCGAACCTGACTTTTTCAGCATCCGTGCAGCCCACAGTCACTAGGTCTTTGTTCACAGAACGTAGCCAGTCATTGGCTACCATGGGATCAGTTGTTCCCGAAAACTTTGCTGGCCTCAAACGCAGAAATCTGGTGAGCATATCGAAACCCGGTGGGTTGTTGTTGTTGTTATTGGGGTTGTTGTTGTTGTTATTGGGGTTGTTGTTGTTGTTGTTGGGGTTGTTGTTGTTGTTCTGGTTTTGGATGAATGTCGTCATCATTTGCATAAGCTGTGTTTGTGCATTCATCATTTGTTGCATTTCCGGGGTGATGTTGTTGGGGTTGGGGTTTGCGCGACGGGGAGGCATCTGTGGTTTATTCAAATAGATAAGTATGAGATACCCTTATATGTTTTATGCACAACACATCACAAGCATCTCACATATCATGCAACATAAGAATAAAACTCAACAACCAAATGATAAGTTCATGGAATAAAACACACACAAGTGGCAAGCCATCCACATGTCGGATGGTCCAATAACAAGTATGAATATGAAAGGTGTATGAATAGTCAAGTCTACTCATCAATAACAATCTCCTCCTCGACGAAGGTAAGACCTGCGTTCTCCATCGCGGTCTTGTTCTCCTCAATCGTAGTGGTCAAAGAATCAACCTTGGCCTTGAGAGCCCTCTTCTGGGAACGAAGCCTCTCAATAACCATCTGCTGCTGCTCTAGTTCGAAATCCTTGGACTTCAATTCCTCGGTCATGTCCCGGATCTTCTTGTTCCTATCCTGGACGCGTTTCTCCTGACTCTTGAACTTGCGGTCCTGGGCCTCGAACTTTGTCTCCATTTCCTTGATCATCTCATCCTGCTGCGCAAAAAGCTTGTCCTTCTCGCGAAGCTGCACCTGAAGCTCGTCATTACCTAGCATGACGTTCGTCCTGTCCGTATCTACGTGCCTGAGAAGAGTCTCTAAGTCCTGAAGATAAAGACGTATCGGCTCCACAGTGCTCCTCGAGTCGTCCTCAAAGTCGATGGACTCTCCATCAACATCACGTCTTCCAAAGACGTGGAAGTGAGTGCCCCTAACCTGACGGGAGTGACGGCCTAACAGTCGTCCTATCAGGTCCTGCATGACTACCTCCATGCCTCTCTCCCTGTCGTCGTGCATCAGCTTGAAGACGATGGCCTCTGTAGTAGGCTCAGTCTGGCGTCCGGGCTGGTTCACCTTGAAGCCCCAGAGGTCCTTCCTCTCGAATTTAGTGAGTGGGTACACCGTGATGGTAGGAAGAGGGAGATCAAGCAGAGTGGTAAGCTCAATGATACGGGGACCAAAACGAGTAACCCGAAACTCCTCAACAGTGCTGATGGCAATAGGCATCTATTTATAAGATTGAAAAAGTTAGAACAACGCAATTCAAGGTAAATCAAGACAAACATTCATACATATCCATGAAACATAATTGTCACACAAGTCATGCATACATAAGTCTATTACATCATTCAAGGTCCAAACTTATTTAAAATATCTTTTGGAAATAAGGTGATAAGTGGTGGTCCAACTAACGAAGTGCCCTTACAATCTAATCTCACGGGATCTATTATTAAACACAATGTTCCTAGAGGCAATCCACCAATCTTGCTCTCTTGACTCTATCACTAAGTCTATAACATCTCCCCTTATCTCTTGGTTGGTGTCTTCCAACTCTTGAGTAAGCTCCTTCTCTTTCTCTAAGTCTTTTTGGAGGTTGAGCATTCTGCATTTGACTCTAGCACTTAGTTCTTTGATAGTCCTCCAAGCTGCATCCCTGGCTGACTCAAAGAATGTGGTGTGCATTGTAGTGTTGGTGTGCATGCAGAATCCTCTTTCTTTGTGGTTGTCTTCCTTGTTTTTGTACAAGTGAAGTTGCACCACCAATACTCCACTCCTTCGTCCATCACTGGAAAGCCCTTGTACACGGCTTCACCATGTGCATCCATTGCCTCCATGAGGTCCTTGAGAATGTTGGGAAACTCAGTTTCACACTCCAAGGTCATGGTCATGAGTGGTCCCTTCTTCACGGCTTCGTTGATGGAGTTCATCTACAAAGGAAGTTGAAAGAGATTAGAAAAGTTTTACGAGAAGAATAGACAAGTGTAGAAGTAGTTAAAAAACTTTTTCCTTAGTGGTTTTCCAATCCTAGGGTCATAATCCTACAGGCAACACAGTGCTCTGATACCATCTGTTAGACCCCTCCTTTATAAAGGAAAGGATCCCTGTGATTGCAATGCTAGTCCCTGGATCAATGCTAGCATCCACAGTTTAAGATGAAGTACACAGATACAAAGGTCGTTTATTACATTCATTCCAGAGATAAAACATAGTCTTTTACAACTCAGGGCCAAAGGCCTAATACAAGAGTTTATGGAATAAGTAAATAAACATAAGTCTTCATCTTCATGTGCTACAGGCAAGCATGTTGAGTGTAGACTCATGACTCCTATTCATCATCGGAGTAACCTGCAACATCACAAGTTACACCCACAGAGGGTCAATACTTTGGAATAGTATTGGCAAGTGATACCTTAGTATATTTTAAGTGGACTAGATTACTATATGCATTTTGGCTAAGTGTAGCTTGGCTTACTTTGCTTGAAAATAGGTTTTTCCTATTAGTTGAAAACACTAAGTTCTTCTTTGTCAAAACAATTCCCAAGGAGCCACCAATAGACATTGAGGTCCTCCACCCTTGTTCACCCACAAATTTTTACTTAGAAGTTGGAGTGATGAGATTCTTGTAGCTTCCATGTCTTGATGCTCAAAAGTGTCCATTTCCTTGGACTAGGCTAAGTACTTAGGTTTTCCATCTGCAGAGGTTGTGCACTTTCCCCACCAGACTTGGTTTCCCAAGACAGGACCTTTCAGAAGCTTTTCCTTAGTCAAATGGACGCGTTCCAACCTATCATCCCAACTACCACCAACTGTCCAAATGACTAAGTTCAGGCAACCTATATGATCATGGCAGAGCCCATATTGCCAAGTGGTTGCACTGTAAGCTTTCTCAACACTTGGCCTCCAAATCCCTTTGTGCCTGGGTGGCATACCACAAGTGAGATACACAACCCAAGTCCATGGCCTTGTGTAACCACTCAACATAACCCAATCATTCCATTCCACCCAGGAGGTTCATTTGACTTAGTTGTTTTATTAAGAAAACATAAGTCTCTCGACTTAGAATATTTTTATCATAAACCATATAGATGTTCACCACCCTTGTTTGCTAAGTAGCTAGACTAAGCAAAATATGATAACCTAACTTAGGATAATTCCCTAGCAATTCTACTATTCCACTCTACTTAGGATTTCCCATCTTAGCACTAGGCAAAATATCATGCAATACTTTAGCAAAATATCTAATGCTAGTACAAAACATAGGACAGAAATATTCATGAAAATATCACTTGCCTTGGTAGTGGGGAGAGTAGCACTCTTCACAATCACAATCACTAGCAAAATCTACACAAGAAATAATAGCATACAATTACACACAATTATATACAACCAAAAATAATATGAATGCATGCATGCAAGAATCTACTAAGTGGTGATTTTTTGAAGATTCTACCAAGTATGCTCATGACTATAGAACTTAACATGTCACAAATTTGCCAACTAAACTTATTTGGCACTAATATAATTTACCTAAATAAATCTATATCTAAAATAGCCTTAAACTTGTTCTACAAATAAAAACATTTTAACTGTTACTATATGCTAAATAAATTGGATATTCTGAAAGGCCTTGTTTCACTGAATCCAACGGTATAAAGTTTGCAAAATTCCAACGTGGCATTCAAAAGTTATAAGCATTTGAATTTGGATCAAATTTCTGATTTTAAATCCATTTTCAGATCTAACCTAGCCACGCGTCATGTTTTTATTCGCCCATACCGTTTCGCACTGGATCGAGATCCACAGCCGTAGGATCTAAATGAAATCTGGCGGCTCAGATCGCGTACCGCTTCGGGTTAAGTGGATCTATCCTAGCGCTACGATACAGATCTAACGGCTGCTATTGTTCTGGCCAAGAACTGGCGGCGGAGCGGTGGCTACCGGCGGCGGAACTGTCGGTCGACGACGGAGGCGGCACTACAGGGGGTAAGTGAGAACGAGGGTAGCTCACCGGGCTCAGGGGGTCACGGCAAAGCTCGTCGTACTCGCGGTTGATCAAGGGGCGCTCGGGCACGGTTGCGATTGCTCGCCGGAGTGGAGGACGACGTCGATGTGTCGGGTGGTCGTCGTGGACGTTGCTGTGAACCACCCCAAAGCAAGACGAGGACACGGTTAGATTTGCAGAGTCAAGGCAGAGTCGTGTGCTTGAACTAGAAGACGCGGGGCGGTCGGGGCTTACCACTAGAGCTCGCCGGAGTTCGTACAGAAGACGGTGGCGGCCAGTCGACGATGCTGCCGGAGCTATGGTTCATGCGAGGGTAAACGAAATGTGTCAAAAGAAGCGCAGAGGCTCACTGAACTAGTTTGCAAGAACGAGAGGCAGGGGGAAGCTCAGAACTCGCCGGAATTTGCCGGCGCAGTCGTCGGAGACGGCGGGGTTACAGAGGGTAATGCTCGCAGCCTGGTGGCGCTCTGGGTTCGTGGTTTGGGGGAGAAGAGAGAGGGGACAGAGGGGGTTCTTATAGCCTGGTCACGAGCGAGAATTACTCGGCCAATAACTCGAACTGACGCCGCGAATTAAACACAGAAACGCCCGCTTGTCTGTGCGGGTGGAGACGACGCTGACGTGGAGAAGGCCCGCTTGTCAGCGAGGTGCGCGGAGTGTAGGTGGGGTCTGCCTGTCAGCGACTGAACGCGTGCGCTCGCGCGTGAGAGGAGAAAAAGAAATCCCCGGGTGGGCTTGCTGGGCTCGGTTCGTTGCTGGGCCAGAAACCTGGCGCCTGGCCCTTTTCTTTTGTTTGCTTCTTTTCTTTTTCTATTTCTATTTTCTGGAATGATTTTTGATATGAATTCAAATCCTTTTGAATTCAAACAAAAATGAGGAACTTTGCAGGGTTCTGTGGTTTCAAATACAGTCATTTAACCAAGTGGTTACCTTGTAAAGGTCTGGTCAAGCCTGGGTTTGAAACAAATAGAGACTTGTCTCTAGTTTGTGAAAGATTGAAATAGGATTTAGAAAATTCTATTAAATTGAAAACTTGGGTTAAAATGCTACACCTAATCTTTCCAACAATGGAGGCAAGCAATCAAGTTCCTAAACAATCCAACCTCAAAGGGTGATGGCCAATTGAGTTGAATTTGTACACATGAAATCATAGCTCAACTTCTGTCTCTAAGTGATTTTGAAAAAAAAAACCTAAATGGATGAATGATGCAAAGATGATATGAATGAGTTTTGAAACTATGATTTTTGGGATGTTACATCTCCACGGATATCCTCCCCTGCGTTCTCCATCTCCTCAAGCCGCATATCCCGCTCATGGATGGTCTCCTCCAATTCTGTGATCCTGAGGCGAAGACGGGCAATGATGCGCTCCTTATTGTCAAGCTGACGGTGACAAGAATTGAGATCCTTCACCAGCATGGAGAGGGTCTAATCCTTCTTGACAGTAAGGTCATAGTTGTGGTTGGTGTAGCAACGAGCATTGTCCAACTCCTTCTGCCGGTCATACATCATGAAGCTGAGATGGTCCACTTGATGCTTCAGATCTGGGTGATGTGGCACCTCCAATGGTTGTCCCATAACATCACGCCGTGGATAGAACTCAAAGTGGGTGCCCTTGATCTGATTGATGCTTTGCCAACACAGACGGGCAAGCACTTCCTGCATGGCTCTGGCAAGTCCATCTAGCCAGTTGTTCTCCCTTAAGGTGAACTGAATTTCCTCCGAGGTGGGGGCTTCAATCTTTCCTCGGAGACTTGCAACGATCAGCCATTGCAATTCCCCTCCTTCCTGATCGTTGAGATGCGCTCCGAAGAACACGGGGTGCGGGTGCTCCATAAGTTCCGAAAGCTGGTCCAAGTCATGCTCAAAGATGAGATCTCCTCCATTTCCCAACTGATAGAACTTGCTATACTTCACGTCCATCTATAAGAATGTAGGATGAGTAAGTTAGTAGAGTGATCAAGTGTGTCAAATTTTATGTAAGTTTGCAAGAATTTTTTAGGAACATGAATTTTCATGAAAGAATCCAAATGGTAAGAATGAGAATAAGTTTTCATAAATACTCACTTCTTTTGTTTTGAAACTAAGTTTTTGATTCAAACGTCCATTCTAAACTAGGGTCTCCTATGGTCAGGATGGCTCTGATACCAACTTGTCAACACCCGGATTTTTAATCCCAGATGCCTGTTATGCCATACATCGCAATCCCAGGATTACCATTTTTGCGAGACATAACAGATTGGATATCACAGTACATCATCCATTACAAACCATACATAAGGTCTTACAACAAATAAAGGATCACATGATCCAATCTTAGTACAATCAAAGCAGCGGAATAATATAATAACGATAGCATGGGCGAATCTCCATCTTCATGGTCACAGACAATGCTGACGATGGGAGATGATCCTAGTTGTCATAACCTTCCTGCGTTCCATCCTCCTGATAGTCCTCTTCATAGACTGGCCACGAGAATAGCCAGGAACAAAGCCATGAGTACTCTTTAAGTACTCGCAAACTAAGACTAACAAGTGAAGTGGTTTTGAGTAGGAAATACTAGGCTCTATGTTGTTTTGCAAAAAGATAGATTTACCTTAGCTGAGTTCAGAAGCAAAGAAAGCTAGTTTAAAGTTTTATAACACCTAAGTGGGAAATTAGCTTTCACTTTCACAACCTTGTTATGGTCAAGTCAAAGTCATGATTCATTTCACAAGTCATTTTGAAAACATCTGACGACGGAACAGTATGGCCACTCCAACTGTCATAACCGCGGACGCGGATATTCTAATAGTTTGACACTCTGTAGAGGTGGTACACTTTCACCACAATATTCGATACATCCGTCAGGAACAATCCTGAATTCACCATACCCAGTATGCGGATAATCAATCCTAACCTTTCAATTACACGACCTAGTATAGACACCTTTCCTATGAGTTTGGCCTCCCAACCATGACCATCGGTCATCTTGGGAACTTCATAGGTGGTCAATCTTCACGAGGTAGCCTCAGCTCAAACTTCGGCCACAAGGGAACCCATACTAAGGTATATAAATTTCCAGTCAAGCCCTACCCAATTTCGGGTATTGTGGTTGTACGGTAAAATTGGAATGGTATCGCATCCAGACAACCATCAGTTTTATAAAGGGCTAAGGCTCATGCCTAAACATTTTCATCATAAAAATCATCTGGTGTTCAAGAACACATGTCAAAACATTTCATTAGAATGACTCATCATTCTAAGGTTTTCATAATCATTTTCACTAAGTATTCCCATCTAAAGTGATCAAGTTTTATGCTTAGCACTAGCAACTACAAGTGGGGTAAAACTAATGAGGGGTGGTAATCAAGTGTGACTTATCTAAGTTCAATCTCATGCCTCAGGATGACATCAAGATTTATCTATCTTAGGCCAAGTTTTATGCTCTTTATGCTACCTTCAAATATCTTTCTAAATCTACAATTCACTAAGTAAACACTAATAGAAAGCTTTGATAAAGAAAATAAAATACTAAGCTGGCAAGTAAAACTGGGATTAGGTATCCTCAAGTGGTATAACCAAGGCATGCCTAATGCATTGCATAGGTTAGCTTGTAGGTATTAAGCTTGTAAGTATAACTTGCATGGTTTAGCTTAGCTTGCCTTGTGAAGTGCAGTGATTGAAGTTCTCCTCTGCTTCTTCCTCGTAGTATTCTCCTTCCTCTTCGTATCCTTTCTTTTTACTAGCGTCTATAAATAAATAAGAGGTACACAATCACCAAACAATTCTTAACTACTCTAATTAGCACACAAAGGCTTACACTATATGATCTAGCATCATCACTATTATCACCAAGATTAAAGTAAAGGTTCTATTTCTTTTATTTTAGAAAAGTAATTTCTACTCATTGAAAAACTACTTAAGATTTAATATTCTCCAACTAAAACATGGGATCATGTTAACATCACCACATATTTCAGTACTTGGGAATGTGATTTAAAGTGGTGTCACAATTTAACAAGGTTTAACCTTTTTATTTTAATTAATTAAAGTGATTAGAAATGCCTATGGGGAATTCTTTTATTGATTGTCCATTATTTCTGCAAGTAAACCTAGATATTTTTATATATTCAGAAAGGTCTTATCAAATGTGATTTTTGAGAGTTGGAATCAACTCAAAAGTTGTTATGGTTGAATTTTGAAAAATGTTTGAATGCAAAAAAGTCTCTGCCTTGTTATTTTTGCTATAGGTGATATACAATTCCAAATGATTTGAATCCAACGAGCTTGGATTAAGAATTTCAATACTTTCCTAGCAAAATTAGTTTCATGCAATTTGGTTTAGTGAAACTCTCTGAATTAGATTTTGAATCAACAGACAGTACTAGGTTTGAAACTAAATTGGAAAAACCTAAGTTTGAATTATTGGGTCACGCGGGAGTGCTAACTGGGCTGGCCCACTGCACACAGCAGGCGCGCGGGCTGGTTAAGGGGTTGTCCCTACTCGTCAGTGAGACAGAGAGTGGCGAAGCGGTACGAGGCGATTAGGGCCTTAGGATTAGAAGCTAGATCTACAACTGAGGTTCATCGTCCACGCCTGAATAGGACGCGGCGAGGTCGAACCCTAGTGCGGCCAGTGGGGGTCAGTGGGGGCTCACCGGGGCTCTGGCGATGGTCGGCGATGGGGGCGAACGACGAAGTCGATGACGGTGATCCTCCTGGTACCGGTGATTCCTCCTAGGGAGGCTGCAATCAACGACACTCTTCTCCTCCAGCAGCGGCAAGATCCGGTGAAATTCCGGCCACCTGGTGCTCGCCTTGCTACGGGGATGAGTGGGTACGATCAGTGAGAGGTGGGGAGTGAGATGGTGTGGAGAATTCATGCTGGGAAGGCCTCTATTTATAGTGCGACGAGGGGACCGAAGGGTGTGGGTGGAGCTCGTCGGGGTCGGCTACACAATGAGCTAACGACATGGCTAGGGGTAGGGGATGATGCACTCCCTCCTGGCGAAGCTCAACGGCATGGTGGCGAGGCGTGGGGCGGTGATAATCGGTCGGAACACTTTGATGCTCTGGACGGGTCCGACAGAAGTTTTAATGGTGCACAGGCGGTCCTGGTCATGCGATGACGAATGGGCATATGTTGGCGGTGGTGATCACGCACGCAAGTGGCAAAGGCGTGGCATGGTCTGTGCGAGTGTGTCGAGCGCGACGCTCTGGCACTCTATCGGCATGGTCACAGAGAGACTGGGCGTGCTCGTTCTGGGTAGTCCAGGGGCTGGCAGTGCTTGGGCGCTGGGCAGGGGGTGGCGGTGGACGGTCAGCTGCCTTCTAGACAAGGTTGGCGAGGCTAGAGAGGCTCCTAGCTTGCTGTTGACCTTGGGGTGGCAAGTTGGGCTCAGCAATGGTCACCATTGATGGCATTGTCAAGTTTACAGTGAGATATGGCTGGTTAATTTAGTTAGATGATCTACTGAGATTGTAGTGTGAGCTAGAGAGGGAACAAGTTAGGCAGAAACACTGCTCACTATAGTGTTTGATGTTTTATTTGATTTTTGTTTACAAGGTGTTTGATGAAATGGCCGCAAGAGATTTGAATTTGAATTTTTGGATGAAACTTGGTGGGTGTACTAGTCACATACTAGGTAGTCTCGGGTTGCTTGGATTGGTCAAGGTGAACTGGTTTGGTTGGATTTTGAGAAATGGTGATCTTCCCATATTTTATAGATTCAATTTTGGATTGCCATTTAAATCAAGTTGCCAAATGTTTCTGTGGGTTTGCAAAGGGGGCTTGGGTTTACTTTCACTTCGTCTAGCAAGGGGTGAAAAGAAATAGATTTGTTTCTGTTTGAAATCTTGGACTAGAAACACTCAAAGTGGTCTAGTGAGCAAGATTGGCAAAAATGACCATTAGCTTATTTTGTTTGTTTTTTAATTTCTCTTGATTTGTTTCTGCTTGGAAATGATTTAGATGATGTTCTTTTCATCTTTAAACCATTCCTTGCTATTCACAACAATCAAACAAGTCCATTCATGCATTCATACATTCATCACATACACACATGCCTTCATATTGATTTTAATTAACAAAAGTTTGTGTTAATCCTAAATTTGGGTGATTGGAATTTGATAACCTTGATTAATATTTTTGGGATGTTACAACGGTGGCAGCGGCTACAGAAGGTTTCGTAGAGTTTTGATCAGGTGCCTAGGGTTTCTGCATCGGGCGCTTCTTATAGGCGAAGAGGCGAGGCTGGGAGGCGACCAGGGGGCCCACACCCTACCCAGGCGCGGGGTAGGGCCCACCCTTGCCTTGGGGGTGTGGCGGCCCTGGTTCGCCTCTCCGTATCCCCTCTGGACTTCGTGTCGCCCATGGTAAAATATTGACTTTGGCTTTTGTCCCGTCCAATTTCGAGAATATTGATTTTCTGCCTTTCTGGAACCAAAAACAGAAGAAAACAAGCAACTGGCACTGTGGCAACTTGTTAATAGGTTAGTTCCAGAAAAGATATAAAAACACCTCAAAGTGTAGACAAAGCAAAATAAAGTAGATACTAAACAAGTATGGAGCATCAAAAATTATAGATACGTTTCCGACATATCAAGCATCCCCAAGCTTAACTCCTGCTCGTCCTCGAGTAGGTAAGTGATAAAAGAATAATTTTTGAGGTGACATGCACCATCAAAAACAAGATCAAACCATTTGCAAGCATTGAAAGCTAGGATCAAAGAACTCTAAACATGTGCATTAAAGATGTTGTTCTAACAATAGGGCATAGTAACTATGTATGCAACATGAAAGGCTACAAACAAAGATCATGAATAACATGCATTGAAAAACGTTTGTTTATTTCACATATAGAAAACATGGCATAGTGGCATTCAGCTTGTCCCTCATAGAGTAGAAAATAGATGCATAGGACACCTTCAAAGTTCACAAGGGTGACTAGAAACAAGTACCATAAGAACAAGTAATATCACAATATGCATCAAGCAATAAGTTTTGGGACACTTCACATAGAATGGCAACTATGCTCGCTTAATGGGGCCTAAAGGTAGAAGGTGTAGACTCAAATAATAGTGGAAGAAAGGCCCTTCACAAAGGGAAGCAGGGATTTCAAGTTTCAAAAAGAGCTTCCAAAAATTATGGTACTTATTAGCTTTCAACCCTCATTGCCCCTATCATAAGCATCTTGAAGTGATTAAGGTTAAAGTGAACAAACTGTGGAGTATATGCTTAACAAAGTATAAGTTGGCAATCTCAAGTCCCTTGAATACGAGGGCCACACCTCATGCTACTCAACTTCCGTCACCTGTAAGTTCTTGTCATTGTAAGTACATGCATATCATAGAGAACCGCCAACATGGTACCCCTTGCAAATGTTACAGGAGCTATCCCATAACCAAAATGACAAGGCAAGCAGACAATGAGCATCTAAGTGATCTTATTATTTACTATTGATACGTCCAAAACATTTATACTTTCTCGAACACTTTTGCTATTGTTTCTCCTCTAAACTTGTGTGATTTGGATACAACTAACACGGACTAACGCTGTTTTCAGCAGAATTACCTTGGTGTCTTGTTTTTGTGCAGAAAATCAACTATCAGGAAAAATCACAAAAAATATGCCAAAAATTATATTTCACCAGAAGACCCACGGAGACAGAAGACGAGACGGAGAAGGGGCCTAGGGGGGCACACCCCTGCTAGGCGCGGGCCCACCTCTGGCCGCGCATAGGGGGTGCAGCCACCCTAGGCACCCCCTCTGCCTCCCTCTGCGCCTATAAGTTTCCTCTCGACCTAAAAACTGAGGGGGGGTTTGATAGTTTTCTAGAAAGAGTTCCGCTCCGCCGCCGCCACCAGAAACCAAGATTCGGATCCAGAAACTCCGTTATGGCACCCTCCCGGGACGGGGAATTTGGAGAGGATCATCGCCATCGTCATCACCAACGCATCTCCATCAACCACCGATGTTTCCCTCATCCATGAGTGAGTAATCCCCCGCTATTGGCTTGGGGATGGTAGGGATTGGATGAGTTCTATCATGTAATAGAATAAGATCTATTAGGGCATAGTGCCCAGTATCTCTATTAGTGCTATTTGACTTTGTTGCAACTTGTTGTGCTTAATGCTTGTCACTAGGTCCCGAGTGCCATGATCTCAGATCTGAACTTATTATTGAATCATTATGATAGTATTGTTTGTGATCTTATCTCCAAAGGCCCCAAAGTGACAATAATTGGGACAATCGGAGGGGATGGCTATGGTGTGAGGATCACATGTGTTCATGGAGTGTTAATGCTTTGCTACGGTGGTCTATTAAAAGGAGCACCTTAATTGCCAGTAGTTCCCTAGAGGCCCCGCTGCCACGGGCTGGCTGGATAGAAGATGTTGTACAAGTTCTCATGGCGAGAACGTATGACTATATTTGGAGAACATGCCTAGGATTGTTTAGTACTTGGATGCTTGTGATTATTTATCTGCAATGCCCTAGATCTTGAAGTTACATGTTTAGACTCGTCCATGCAATTCCCGTACATCCATCCCTATACCTACCGCACTCGAATCCCACTGTTTACTGTTACTGTTAATATTGCTCCTATTTCATTGTTGCTGTTGCTTTATGTTGCTACTACAAACTGTTGCTATTGATAAACTTCTGTGAGCAAGAACTATTTCCAGGTGCAGCTGAACTGACAACTCAGTTGTTAAGGCTTGCAAGTATTATTTGGCTCCCCTTGTGTCGAATCAATAAAATGGGTAATACTACCCGCGAAGACTATTGCGATCCCCTACACTTGTGGGTCATCAAGACTATTTTCTGGCGCCGTTGCCGGGGAGCATAACTTTATTTGTAAGTTCACTTGGATCTATTATTCTTCACTGCTACTCCTTTCATCATGGGTAAGTCTCGTGATGGAAAGTTCCCTATTTTACCATCCACTACAAGAAGAGGTACAGTCCTAAACACCTCTGTTGCTCTTGATTCATCGCCTGTTATAAGTAAGCTTGTCACACCACCACCACATACTCATGCTACACACACTGCTACTACTGCTGAATCTGAAACTGCTTTTGATGCTCATGATGTTACTTCTACTATGATTGATGCGAGTGGTTCATTAGGTCCTTTTCTAGATGCTACTGTGGCTAGTCTAGGAAATACCGAAACTCCTAGTAAAGACACCGTTACACCTGTTAGCTCACATGAGTATAGAGAGAGTTATGATATTAATGATGGTTACATTGAGTTCACTGATGAATTTGTTGAAGAGTGCCGAAACACACATGGTACTAGTGCTATTAAGAGTCTCCTTGCTAGACACACCATTATGCCTAAACTGTCCTCTGATCCTAAGTTTGCCACCTCTCCCATAGATATTAAAGATAAAGATTATAATTTCTCTCTTGATTTATCCTATTTGGACATTGTTGAGAAAGAACCTTTTTGTGGGACTGAAAATGAGAGTGCTATGGCTCATATGAATGAGCTTTCTACTATGAGTGCTTTATTCTCTGATGATTTTAAGATGCACAGGTACTGTGTTACTAAGGTATTCCCTTTTTCACTAAAAGGATAATCTAGGGCTTGGTTTAACAGATTACATACTCGTTCCATTGATAGCCCTGATTGCTTGATTACTTCTTTCTTACAGAAATATTTTCCTCCCAGTGCTAGACATGCTGCTTTGCAGAGACTTTTTGATTTTAAACAGGGAGAAGAAAAGAAATTGCCTGAGTCATGGACAAGGTTCTATGCCTTGATTCATGCACATCATGTATGTCCATTGCCTAAGAATGAGCTTTTTGATATTTATTATAATGGACTAACTGATGATTCTAGGACATACCTAGATAGCTTTGCTGATTGTGTTTTCAGGAAAAGGACTCCTACAGATGCTGAAGAATTAATGGCTAAGATAAGTAAGAATTATGATTATTGGACTTCAACTGAGCTAAATACACTTGAGCCTATTACTCCTGAACCAGTTGTGCTTGAACCAGTTCCAACACCAACACCAAAGAAGAGGGGAGTTATTGCATTAAATAATGAAGTGATGAAAGAAGCTAAGAAATGTCTAAAGGAGAAATGTATTAGAGCTAAAGATGTGAAGAATCTACCTCCTATAGAAGAATTATGTAAGCCAATTCCCCACTCATCTACTATTGAGGTACACTCTCTCCAACACTTTGATGAAGGTGATATTCCTTATGGTAAGCCTCCTGATCAATGCTTAGAGGAACTTGACATTTTTATTGTTAAACAAGGTAATTTAATAAACAAGTTCAGAATCATTTATTGGAAAACTCTAGATCTATCAATAAGTTGAAATATATTGTGGAAAGAACTTCTAATGATATTAAAATGCTTTGTAAACACTTTCAAATGGTTCAAACCCAACTTGATCAACTTGCTAAGGTACAAAAGGATATGCTAGATAATGCTTCAGGAGATAAACATGCTTATGGAATTATAACTAGGAGTGGTATAGCTACTCAAGATCCTTTATATCCTGAAGGACACCCTAAAATAATTGAGCAGGATTCTCAACAAGGTGAAAGTAGTGGTAGTCCTCGTAAGATAAAGAAAAATAAACATAAGGTAGTAGAGGAACCACTTGAACCTGCTATAGATCCTAATAGTATATCTATCTCTGATGCTAAAACTGAGAGTGGTAATAATAATGATGCTCCTAATAAAGAGGAAGTTGAGGAAGAACCTGAGAAGCACACTAAAAACACTAGGTACACTAAGGAAGATTTTATTGCTAATAAACATGGTAAAGAGAGAGAACCTTGGGTGCAGAAACCTATGCCTTTTCTAGGTAAGAAACACAAGTCAAAGGAGGAAGAACACTACAACAAGTTTTGTGAGTGGATGAAACCTTTATTTTTGAAAATTCCTTCGACTGATGCTATTAAGTTGCCTCCTTATTCAAAGTATAGGAAGGATATTGTCTCTAATAAAAGGAAGATTCCTAATGAGGAGATTTCTACTTTGCTTGCTAATTACTCCTTCAATGGTAAGGTTCCAAAGAAACTTGGTGATCTAGGTATACCAACTATTCCTTGCTCTATTAAGAATAATTATGTCAGAACTGCTTTATGTGATTTGGGAGCTGGAGTTAGTGTTATGCCTTCTTCTCTCTACAAGAGACTCAGCTAGAATAGTTGATACCAACTGATATATCATTGAAAATGGCTGATAAGTCAACTACTATTCCTGTTGGTATATGTGAGGATGTTCCTGTTCAAGTGGCTCATAATTGCTTGATTTTGACTGATTTTGTTGTGCTTGAAATGCCTGAAGATGATAATATGTCTATTATTCTTAGGAGACTTTTTATTAATACTGCAGGTGTTGTCATTAATTGTAATCAAGGAAAATTAACATTCAAAATTTATGACAAAGAGCATACAGTTTATTTCCCCAAGAAGGTTGTTAAGAGCTATTGCCTGAATTCCATTGAAAATATTGAGAGCATCAAGGTTGGAGAAATATATTGTCCCATTCCACAAGAAAATTTTGAAACTATTATGATTGGGACCATTGCTATCAAGTATGAGGTAACATAATCACCTCGTGGAATGCAAAGTTTTGTTTCATATAAGATTGTTTTGGTAACAAGACTTGATCAACCTTGTTAACAAAAGGATTTTAATGAACAAAATAATGTTTTCACTGTGGTTATACTTGCTTTCTTTTACTTTTCTCCTTCCTAGTCTTTTCCTTTCTTTTGCTAGCTTTGGTTTTGTTAGTTGTTTGCTTGTTAGTTTGTTTTAGATCTTCTGTAGTTTGGCTTTTGGTTTGCTTTTGCTTCTTCTGGAAAAACTGTTTCTGCGAGAAAATCAATTTTCATACCCTAAAAATTGGCCAAAAATAAAGTTTCCCGAAAAATTCCAGAAAATTCAAAATAAATTTTTCCTCGAAAAAATGGGCAGAGGGACACCTGAAGTGACCCAGGAAGCCACCCCAGGCCACCACACCCATGGTAGTCACGGCCTACCTGTGGGTGGCGCCTAGGGGGGGTCTGGCCCACCTGGGCCCCTTTAAGGTGCCCCTCACAGCCATCTTCTTTCTCTCTCCCAAAAAACACCGGAAAACTTGCTCAAGCTCGAGTTCTTGCTGTTCTTGATCGCGATTTTTGATCTCCTTGCTCAGCCCATCTTTGCTGCTGATTTTTGAAGGGATTGCTCCTTGGTATGTTCCTCTTCCACTTGTCCAATTAGATTTGTGATTGGTGGATTGTATCTTGAGTATTTTGCTGCTATAGGTGACAGGTTGTGTGATCTTGCATGCTTGTTCTATGCTTAGAGATTTCATTTTGATGCATGTGTATCCCTCTAGCAAGTTCCTATAGTAGTTTCTCATCATTTATCAACTTGGAAATCACTTGGTTTGATGTTTGTCTAAAAATTTCAGAATAGAGTGGTCATGGACAACCACACATTTGGAGAGATATTTGAGAGTGATGCACCTAGAAGGATAAGGCCCTAAATATCATCCTCCCATGATAGGCCCTCATACAATGAGGATCTCATCACTCCGCGATTCGGCGACGAGGGAGATAAGGGGGATGCGCACCCCTCCTCTTTCCTTGCCAAACCTTCTTGCGGGCTGCTGGGATTTTTGATGATTTTATGAGGGCCGGTCTAACAAGTCTTATGCAGGATGAGAGCATGCAATATGCTACGCTCACTAAAACATTTGTGGAGAGCTTCTCCTTTACTAACAGAATGTTTAGTCCAGATGTTTCTTTCAAGATTTATGGCAGGTCTTACCATATGACATTGAAGAAATTTTGTGAGGCTCTGGGACTTGGTACAACTGGGTCAGCAAAGAAGATTCCAGCTCAACCTGCTGATTTGTTGGACCTTTACCAAGGAATAACCAATGATGATAACCGTAGATCTCAACGGGGAAAGATAAGAAACATTTAGCTTCCAGACATCAGGTACTTCACTTACTATCTTGCCACTAGTGTTCTTGGTAGGGAGAACACTAGTAATATTTCCAGCTATCATTTGGCCTTCTTAGTTGTTGCGCTCAACAATGATACCAAGTACAATCTTGGTTCTCTCATTGCTCGTCGTTTAACTGCTAAGGGACCCATTTATGGGGGAGTTATTGCTATGCGTGTTGCTACTGCCTTGGACATTGCTGTTGATCCAAATGATATAGTTTTGGCTCCTCGGAGGCTTGATCTTGCTACCATGAAGGCGCACCACTTTGTCACTAATGGCTCCACCCTTGAGAACTTGGTCTATAAAATGTTGTTTATTGATGGGGAAGAGAGAGAGATCCCTCTCCCCAAAACCACTTTGTTCAGTATTTATCAGGGACCTTTGTCACGCTCCAAGGAGGAGATGGATGACAAGTTGTGCTCTCTTAGCTTCTATGGACACTTTCAGGAGGAAGCACCCTCGTATGACCCCGTTGTACACTACACTGGAGAGTCCTCGAGCTCGTATCAGGACGAGGGAGCCTCCTCGTCGTACTACGGGGGTGCATCTACTTGGGCACCATGGTATTGAGCCCCACTTAGGCCAAAAGCCTAAGCTTGGGGGGAGGTATACCGACATCACACTCATCTATATATCATGTTCGGTCGGTTCTTAGTATATCCATTTTTTCGCTTTCTTTTTGGTTCTTGTTGCTTCTTTCTCAAAAACACAAAAATACCAAAAATATTTTTGCTATTTCTCTTGGTTTGTTTCTTTGCTTTGGTTTGCCTTAAAAGAAAAATCCAAAAAGATTTTGCTTTGCTTGGTTTGTTTTTGCTTTGTTGTCTTCTTTAAAAAATCGAAAACACCAAAAAATATGTTGTTCTTCTTTGGTTTTGTGAGTTCTTTGCAGGGTTCAGCCGTCCTCAGTGGATTTTGGTTTTCATGTTATTATTCAGGTCACACAAGTGAAGGGCAATAATGAAGATTAAGACAACTTGAGGAATGGTAAGAGGTTGGTAACGAACTCTATTTGTTTCATTTTTGTACATATACTCATCATTGTGAGCATGCTTAGTCTGTTCATGGTAAGGAGTGTGTTACTGATGGATGCTTAGTAGTTCTTGCTTGTCTATGATTAGCTCCAGCTTGCTAATAGTTTGTAGCATGTCATATGAATGTTTGCTTGCATTGTTTTATTCATATTTTGGTATGATATTGTGGTATCCTCCTTTGGAAGTTTCATGTGAATCGACTTGGCACATGTTCACGCATGCATATGACTAAACAATAGTCAGTAAGCCTCGATGATTTATTTTGCCTCAGAGTCCTTGTATCACTTTCATGCCATAATTAGTCATGTTTTGTTGCAAGCATGATTATGACAATTATTGCTCTCTCGTTTGTCACTCCCTATCTATTGCTAGCCTTCACTTGCACTGAGCATGATCTCTACCTGTGCTTCCAACTCCCCAAAACCAATATTGCCAATTGTGTCCACCATACCTACCTATTAGCATCGTTTGCTATTTCAGTGCATATCCTATATGCCTTGTTTTCTTCCAAATAAAATATTTGTCTGTTTTGAGAAAGTTAGTTAGTAAAGCTCTCACGAACTTGATGGCACACTTTATTCCTTGCACTGAATAATCTTGAACCATTGTGACCTATCCATGAAAGTTATATGATTGCAAATTATATGCTGGGAGTCAGCAGAACCGTGTTGCCACGTGGAACGCTTTCAACACTTTTTGGATATCCTATCCAGTTGATACTTTGCTCTTTTGTTTACGGATGTCTACGATGTGAAATAAAAGGGGAGCTTGTGAGTTCATGGAGTATATATATTGTGTTAGAGAAACGCCTGGGCCGCTAACCTAAGCCATGCCTAATCATGGTGGAAACTTGCAGCACCACCATAATGAGCATTCTATGAAGCATCCTCAATAAAAATCTATACACATAGTAAATAAAAAGATCGCTGAGATGCTCATTGTCTGCTTGCCTTGTCATTTTGATCACGGGATAGCTCATTATCATGTGCGAGGGGTACCCCGTTGGCAGTTCTCTATGATATGCATGTATGTACAATGACAAGAACTTGCAGGTGACCAAAGTTGAGTAGCATGCGGAGCGGCCCTCGTACTCAAGGGACTTGGGATTTCTAGTCTATGGTCTGTCAAGCATATGATTCAGAGTGGACCTCACTTTCACCTTAACCACATGAAGATGCCTAGGGGCAATGAGAGCTCAAAGCTAATGAGTACCTTCCTTTCATCATTTGGAAGCCTTTCAAACCTTCATAAAACTGTTTTCACAACTTTGTTGAGTCACCACTTATTCTATGAGCACTTTCTTGAGAGCATAGTTTTCATTCTTGTGTTTGTTCCAAAACTTGGTTAATTATGTCATGACTTTTATGCTTGTATCTCTGATATCTTTATCTCTAGTCTTCATGTGAACTTCAGAGGTGCCTTGGCATTTATATTGTGCTCTTCAAACAAAGGCAAGCGAGATAACACTTTATCATACCTTATTATGAGCATTGCAATGTTGATTATGTTTATGTTCCATGATACTTATTATTATTGAGTTGGTTTCTCTTTATACCTTGCAATGATTATTGAGTAGACTTGGTTGCATACTTATTATTATAAATGGTTTAAGCATCTACTCGCTAAGAATATATACATCATATGAAGCAAATGTGTTCGTGAAAGTTCTTTTATCGCGCTTAGTTTTCAACTGAATTGCTTGAGGACAAGCAATAAGCTAAGCTTGGGGGAGTTGATACGTCCAAAATGTATCTAATTTCTCGAACACTTTTGCTATTGTTTCTCCTCTAAACTTGTGTGATTTGGATACAACTAACACGGACTGACGCTGTTTTCAGCAGAATTACCTTGGTGTCTTGTTTTTGTGCAGAAAATCAACTATGAGGAAAAATCCCGGAAAATATGCCAAAAATTATATTTCACCAGAAGACCCACGGAGCCAGAAGACGAGACGGAGAAGGGGCCTGGGGGGCCCACACCCCTACCAGGCACGGGCCCACCTCTGGTCGCGCCTAGGGGGTGCGGCCACCCCAGGCAGTCCCTCTGCCTCCCTCTACGCCTATAAGTTGCCTCTCAACCTAAAAACCGAGGGGGGTTCGATAGTTTTCCAGAAAGAGTTCTGCTTCGCCGCCGCCACCAGAAACCAAGATTCAGATCCAGAAACTCTGTTCTGGCACCCTGCCGGGGCGGGGAATTTGGAGAGGATCATCGCCATTGTCATCACCAACGCATCTCCATCAACCACCGATGTTTCCCTCATCCATGAGTGAGTAATCCCCCGTTGTAGGCTTGGGCATGGTAGGGATTGGATGAGTTCTATCATGTAATCGAATAAGATCTGTTAGGGCATAGTGCCTGATATGTTGGAAACGTATCTATAATTTTTGATGCTCCATGCTTGTTTTGTATCTACTTTGCTTTACTTGTCCACACTTTGAGGTGCTTTTTACATGTTTTCTGGTACTAACCTATTAACAAGTTGCAACAGTGCCAGATGCCTGTTTTCTGCTGTTTTTTATTTCAGAAAAGTTAGTAAAGAAATATTCTCGAAATTGGACGGGACAAACGACAAAGTCAATAACTTTCTGTGGGGAACAAGAAATCTAGAGGAGAGCCGGAGGGGCCAGCTAGGGGGCCAGACTGTAACTACCTCGGTGAATTACGCTCCTAGATACAAGCCTGGATGAACGGTAGTGGTTGAAATAGTACGGTGGGGCCCCAAAAGCCACTCACGGGTAGACCTTTCGGCCGTCCCAACCACTTCCAATTCATCGGGACCTGTACGGGCGGCGTAATCGGCAGGCGAAGGGATCAACTACATACACAAATGAGTATGTATGCAAGCCACCATACAAAAGTACATCAGAGCCATTCCATCTAGAAAGAAAGGAAATATAGCAACGCCATACGGCAATATTCAAATGACCTAGATAGATTTAATATTTTAGGATAATTCCTCATACATCACACATCAGAGTATCAAGCGGAAGCGGCAAAACAAAGTCCGAGTACGTATAAGAAGCAAATTGGCATAAGATGCCATAGAAATAAGCACATCCCGCCCACAGATCTCACGGATCCCCGTTCCCGGAATCTCTACACCGAACGATCGTTGCCCACATCATCAGCCTCTTCCACCCAGTATCCGTCCTGCGAGGGTACCTGTTCATCTGAACCAATAATTTATCGTGTGAGACCCTAAGGGTACTCAGCAAGTATTTATGCCTCTAAAGGGGACACAACCTGGGGTGACGCAATTGCAGCGAAAGATAAACCCTCACAGTTCTATAGATAAATGCTAACCATCCGCCTAACCAAAGATAGACGGATGTTCGTGAATTAATGACAACAGTTATAACAGTAATATCCACAGATCCATCCTCCTCCTCGCTTACCAACGAGGAAGCGGACGAACAACCCCCCCATCCGCTGGCAATTTTTATTAACCATTCCATGAGTGTTGCACTAATTACTAGTCAGTTACTTAGTCAATTTAAAGCGGTACTTTAGTTATGCTTGTCTATGGTCGAGAAACTGTGCTCCAAGTCGTCCATAACCGCGGACACGGCTTTCAGAAAGTTTTACCCTGCAGGGGTGCACAAATAGCAACACACACTTGCTAAACCTCGGAAAAACCAAACCAAAACCCAACGAGGCCTTCACGACAAAGCAATCACAAGATTCAGAAATATTTCAGGGGGCCACCCCTTAAAGTAGACCCGCAACGATGTTAGCTGACGTCGAGACGGACTCAAGGTTTGTGGGGCCGGCTGTAAACGACTGGGAACCCGAAAGTGTGACTGGGCTTGTCGATACCGCGAAAACGGGTCACAATTCCTAAACAGTACAGTGTGCTCCTCGCACAATCGTAAATAAAGCAGTAGCATGGCATAAGTACAGGATCGTAAATAAAACCTCAAACTAGTTTGTGGACCCAAGAAATAAGACGGAATCAAGCTCTGGCTCAGGGGGGTCCCATAAGCCTCCCGGATGTGGATAGCGCGATAAATCAAGGAACAGGAATCAAGTACTCGGGGTCCTACGGGACACAAGTGAGCAGGAAAAACCAAATAGCAGATATTGCTCACCGGTGCCACTTTCATTAGTTATCCCATTACTACTCAGGTTAAGTTGTTTAGGTACCTCGTTATCCATCAGACACTCACATACCCTACACATGCTGTTCTACGACTCGCATGGCTCAAACAACTCCTGTAGTAATGGCTCATGGGATGGAGGAACAAGCTTGGTGGGGTTTAAAAGTAAAGGCTATGCAATACTTGGGATTCAGTTTAATGCAATCGCGACTCAATAATGCAAGAATAAGATAGAGGCAATAGGTACTGTATGTATGCAAGCATGTGGTAGTGCTTGCCTGGCAACTCAGTTGAAGCGAGAGACGGATCTGGGTAGTGCTCCTGGTTCTCTTGATATATCCCCTGCTCAGCGTCTATTCGAAGAAGAACCAAACAAACAAGGGCCAACATAAATAAAGTGCACAAGCATAGAAATAAAATGCGTCAAGCAAACAATCATGCCATGATGAATGATGCACAAGTTGCATGGCAATAACGTAGCATGGGATGGGTGAGGTGTGGTATACAAGAATAAGTCATTTTATTAAGGTTTGGCCACATCTTATTGTCATATTAGTTGCTGTATACTATATATTTATATGATGCATGCTGCAATTGAAGCCATGGATAGCATAAACAGAAAAGTCTTGTCGAGCTGATCATTTTAGACATATCATTTGTCAAATTCGGAGTTATAAATCAAAAGTTATTAATTATTTAAGTTTAGGGGCATTTTATGTAATTTTATCCAACTTAGAAAATAACATGCTCAATTGAAAATGTGGATGTCATAATTGAATTCCTCACATTTTTCTGATTCAAAAACATATATTATTTGTTAAATTTGGATCTATATTTTAAAAGATATTTAAAAACAGATTTGAAATTTGAATTAATTTAATTTGAAAAGATTTGATTTAAACAGAAATAGACAGAAGCTTTTCTCACCCAGCCCGGACCTAGCCAGAGTCACTGTCGGGTGGGCCAGGCGCTGACTGGGCAGAACTGCGCGCAAAAAACTTTTTACACCGCTACGCTTCCTAGCCACGGAGACAGACAGGTGGGACCATCGGTCTCACAGGCCCACTTGGCGGAGAGATGCTGCGGGCTGACCACGTGGCGCAGGGGGGGATTGCGGGTTGAGGGTAACAAGGTACATGGTGCTCTTTGTAAAACGTCAACAGCCACTGACTGGTGGGCCTCGGTTGGACCGCGGGTTAAGCAGAAACAAAACAGAGGGGGTATCGGCAAAACGACCGCCCGTACTGTGCTTCTTCCCGGCGCTGGCGACCGATCGGTGCTCGCGCGCGGCGCGGGCGGGGATTCGAACCAGGGACCTGCGGGCACGCGCTGGGGTGGCGAACCGGTGCGGTGGGTTGGGCTAGGTGACAGAGAGGTGGTCTGGGGCCTAGCTAAGGTTTCTGGGACGCTACAGCGAGGCGGACCGAGCGCGACGCCGGCGCACAGAGCGTGCACAACGAAACGTCCGGCGGATATAGGGTGGCACGGCGAGGCGGTCCGTGTCCAGGAGGTCAGGGAGCTCACCGAGGTGGTGTTGGCGTGTACGGATCGAGCAGAGGAGCAGTGGTTCGGCGTCGCGGCAGACGTAATGGCGGCTAGGGTTTGCGTCGGAGCGGCACTGGTTCTGGTGGCTCCCGTCCGTCTCCTCCTCGTCGCCGGGCTAAGGGTGAAGCAGAGGAGTGCCGTTGATCTCCCAGGCCACTCCACGGACGTGCTGCTCGGCTGGATCGGCTGGACGCGGTGGAGGCCGAGGGTGACCGGCGTTTGAGGGGGGTAGACGGTGGAGAGGAAGGGAGGATGGCCAGGCGCCTCGGCCAGATCTGGGGGGGCAGAGGGGTGCCGTGTGGTGGTAGATAGGGACGGGAGAGGGAGGTGGTGCCGTGGGCGCGGGGTAGATGGGAAAAGGTGGCCTCGGGTGCCACCTTTCCTCCTCCTTGCTCACGTGCACAGCAGGGCAGGACCAGGGCAGGAAGGGGCTTCCAGGTGGGGCCAGGGAGAGGAGAAGGGGAGGCTCGGGTGGGGCCTTGTACGGCAGAGAGAGAAGGAGGGGGGAGGCTCGGTTAGAAGAGAGCTTGGGTTTGGGGGTAGATGGTAGGCTCGGTTTAGGGTTTGTTTGGGTGGGGTAGCTAGGTGGCATGGGTGACCAAGTGGGGCCAAGCTAGGGTAGGTTTAGAGGGGTGGCTCGGCTAGAGAGGAGAGAAATACGGGGTACTTAGGGTTTGGTTTAGATTAGGTGTAGATTAGGGTTTAGCTAGGATGGGGTATGTGGGGGGTATGGTGATGATGGAGTAGGTGATAGAGGGAACTTAGATAGAGGATTAGAGAGAGGGGTGAGAGCTAGGGTTTTAGAAGCATGCATGCTCCAAACATAGATCAAGCAAGATCAAGAGGAAAAGAGGGAGAGAGAGGGATGTGGTATGATGTAAACAAGATCAACTAGATCAAGCCCAAAAGGAAGGGATATAGATAGAGATGATCCACTCAAAACAAATAAAATCCAAATGACAAGCAAAAAGGTGGTACTTGCATGGCCCATGCAGAAATATTTATTGCCCTGATGATTCTTGTGAAAACAATGTTATTACATGGCATTATTATTTTGCATTCCCAAAAATTGGAATAAAGGCCAAGCAAAAAGAATTAAAAAGGATGCCCCATGTGGAATAGATGGAGATGACCATATCTGAAATACAATGGGACTTGCTAGTGTGTATATGCCACTAGATATTTATTAAGCCCACAAAATATCCCAACATGATGATAACCCCAAAAACAACACATATGGGAGCTAGAATTAGGGTCCCACTCACAAGGCATGCAAAGGTGGCCATGTGGCTCTCATATATCACTAATGTGAAAACATCATGATGCTAAGATGAGAGCATGGGGAAAAGAAGTGGGTCCATCCTAACCCACATGAGCTAGAGGTAAAACCAAATAAAGTGCAAAGCTCATATTTAGTTGGATGGTGGAATTATACGGTGGTGAAGACAAGGTGGTGGAGTCAATAAGAGATATGCCCCCAACTCAACTTGGGCACTTAATAATATATCAAGAACCAATACAATATCAAGAGACAAATACAAAAATTAATGCATATGAGATAAGAACCAAAGCTCAAGGGTTTTTGTATGATGCTCAAATGCAAGGTGGCATGATGACATGAGCATGATATGATGATGATGCAACAATTATATGTAGGAAGTGGCCCTTTTATTACTAGATCCAGTAGCATTACAGGTGTTAGACAACTGGGATGCTACAACTCTCCCCCACTAAACAGGAATCTCGCCCCGAGATTCTAGGAAGAAGAAGACTCAAATAGGGTAGGATAGTTGGCACGGAGTTCATCTTCACGTTCCCAAGTGGCTTCATCAACAGAATGGTGTGACCACTTCACCTTGCAGAACTTGATGGACTTGTTGCGAGTCCTTCTTTCTGCGGTCTCAAGGATTTTGGTGGGGTGTTCTTGATAAGACAGGTCTTCTTGGAGATCGATTAGCTCATGATCCACGGTCCTGCCGGGATCTTTGAAGCACTTCTTGAGCTGAGAGATGTGGAAAACATCATGGACTTTGAGTTTTTCCGGGAGCTCAAGGGCATAAGCAACTTGTCCTCTTCTACCACGAATCTTGAAAGGACCGATGTATCTAGGAGCCAGCTTTCCTTTGATGCCAAAGCGGTGTGTGCCTCTCATGGGAGTGACACGAAGGTACACGAGATCACCAGGGGCATACACCATGTCCGTGTGCTTCCTGTCATAATTGCTCTTCTGATGACTTTGAGCAATCTTCAGGTTCTCAAGAATGATATGCACCTTCTCCTCCGCTTGAGTTACAATGTCAGGGCCAAACCAGATTCTTTCTCCTGCACCTGACCAACCAATCGGAGTTCTGCACTTGCGACCATAGAGAGCCTCAAATGGTGCCATCTTCAGACTTTTCTGGAAGCTGTTGTTGTAAGAGAATTCAGCATAAGGAAGACATTCCTCCCACTTCATGCCAAAAGAGATGACGCACGCACGAAGCATATCCTCCAGAATCTGATTGATCCTTTCAACTTGTCCTTGCGACTGAGGGTGGTAAGCAGTGCTGAAGTTCAACTTTGTTCCCAAAGCATTTTGGAAACTCTCCCAGAACTTGGAAGTGAAGATGCTTCCACGGTCTGAACTGATCTCAAGCGGAACCCCATACAGAGAGATAATCCTGTTGATATAGAGCTCAGCCAACTGAATTCCAGAAATTGTTTCCTTGACGGGGAAGAAATGAGCCACTTTAGAAAGCCTGTCGATGACAACAAAGATTGCATTGTTGCCCTTCTGCGACCTTGGAAAGCCAGTGATGAAGTCCATCTCTACTTTCTCCCATTTCCATTCCGGAGGTTTTAGTGGCTGTAGAAGACCGAAAGGTTTCTGATGGACAGCTTTCACTCTGCGGCAGACATCACATTCCGAGACATACTTGGCACAATATCGTTTCAAACCAGGCCACCAATATTGTGTTTCAAGTCCATGTACATCTTTGTGCTGCCAGGATGGATAGAAAGAACAGAATCATGCGCCTCCTTGAGAACTTGCTCTCTCAAACCCGGGTAGTTTGGAACAAACATCCGGTGCTCAAAGAACAGCGTGCCTTGATCATCAACGTGGAAAGACTCATACTTCGGAAGCTCAAGTTTAGAGATGATCTTTCTGGTGTGCGGATCACCAAGCTGACGAGAGCGAATCTTTTCTTCCAAGATAGGAGTAGCCAGAAGGTTCAGGAGATGCCCTTGTTCCATAACTTCGAGGTTGAGCTGACGGAATTCCTCGCACAAGAGAGGTTGCTACTCTTCCATCATGAGGTTGTTGACATAAGCTTTGCGACTGAGAGCATCGGCCATGACATTAGCTTTGCCCGGTGTGTAGTTGATGGTCAAATCAAAATCATTGATTGCTTCAATCCATCTCCTCTGCCGAAGGTTGAGATCAGGCTGAGTGAAGATATACTTCAAACTTTTGTGGTCAGAAAAGATCTCACAACGGTTGCCAAGCAAGTAGTGCCTCCATAGCTTCAAAGCAAAGACAACTGCTGCTAGCTCGAGGTCATGTGTGGGATAGTTGATCTCATGCGTCTTCAACTGTCGAGAGGCATAAGCAACAACTTGTTTCTCTTGCATAAGGACCGCACCCAATCCTTGCAAAGAGGCGTCACAGAATATCTGGAAAGGCTTAGATGTATCCGGAGGAACCAAGACTGGTGTGGAAGTGAGCTTCTCTTTGAGTGTCTCAAAGCTTGCTTGACAGGCAGGAGTCCACAGGTATTTCTTGCCTTTCTTGAGGAGATCGGTAAGAGGCTTCGCTATCTTCGAGAAGTTCTGAACGAAGCGACGGCAATAACTAGCCAAACCGAGGAAACTCCGCACTTCTTTGACATTAACAGGAGGAAGCCATTCAACAATTGTCTTCACAGTTTCCGGGTTGACTGCAATGCCCTTGGCAGAGATGACATGACCAAGATCGGTTACCTCAGGCAGCCAAAACTCACACTTTGAGAACTTTGCATACAAGCGGTTCTCACGGAGCTTGTTTAGGACACAACGAAGGTGTTCTTCATGCTCTTCCTTTGACTTAGAATAAACCAGGATGTCATCCAGATAGACCACAACGAACTTATCAAGGTACTCCATGAAAACCGAGTTCATCAGCCTCGAGAAGGTAGCAGGTGCATTGGTGAGACCGAAAGACATGACCGTGTACTCATACAGGCCATAGCGGGTGGTGAAAGCTGTTTTAGGCACATCTTCCTTGCGAATCTTGATTTGGTGATAACCACTCCTCAAATCCAGCTTAGAGAATACCACAGCTCCAGCTAGCTGATCGAAGAGATCATTAATCCGCGGAAGGGGATATTTGTTCTTGATGGTTTTAGCATTGAGAGCCCGATAGTCAACACAAAGTCTATCAGTCCTGTCACGCTTCTTCACAAAGATTGTTGGGCTACCCCAAGAAGAAGTACTGTGTTGAATGAAACCCAACTTCTCTTGTTCATCAAGCTGTCGTTTGAGTTCAGCCAACTCAGAAGGACCCATTTTATAAGGCCGCTTGGAGATAGGAGCCGTTCCAGGTTCAAGCTCAATTACAAACTCAACCTCACGATCCGGAGGCATACCCGGCAACTCTTCAGGAAAGACATCTGGGAACTCACAGACCACCGGTACACTCTGAATAGCTTCCATAGCATCATCATTCAGAGCCGCCAAAGAGAAAAGCTGGACAGCAGGAGTCAGACTTGGAGAAAAGACTATATGGCCTTCAGGAATCTTCAGAGAAACCGAACGTTCAGCACAATCAATCACAGCTGCATTTGCTGTCAACCAATCCATGCCCAAGATGACATCAATGTCAGAATTGCCCAGAAGAATTAAGGACGCCGAGAACGAAGAGCCACCAATCTCAATTTGATTGCCATGGCTGATATGAGCAACCCTCATGTTTGAACCAGGAGATAGCACCACCAGACGACGTGATAAAGGAACTCTATCCAGATCATGTTCTTGTGCAAACTTATGCGAAACAAAAGAATGCGATGCACCAGAATCAAACAAAACTCGTGCAGGGACTGAGTTCACGGGAAGCATACCCATCACAACTCCAGGTGTATGCTCAGCTTGAGCAGCGTTGACACAGTTGGCACGAGCAACCGTAGACCCGGGCTTGGTGTTGATGTTGAGAGCCCGAGGTGGTGGTGCACGAACCATAGGAGAGCTTGCCGCAGATCTTGGAGGGGGTGGAGGGAGAGCTTTGTTCTTCAACGGACAGTTCCAGTTGAGATTTCCAGGATCTCCACATGTGAAACAAGCACCAGGTGGACGTGGAGCAATGTGGCCAGGGACTCCGCCAGGCGCTCCAGGGTAGTGGTGGTTGTAGCCCCTGGGAGCAGCAGTGATGAAGTTTGATGGCCTTGCCGCGTAGCTTGAAGGTCTTGGTGAAGCCGTGAGCGACGGTGGGGTGTTAGGAACCCAGACACGCCGCTTAGAAGGAGCTGGCATAGCTGAAGAGCTTGGTGCGTCACGGTTGTGTTTCTTTGACTCCTCAAACACTTGCCTACTGGCTTCCTCCTGCAAAGCTGTATGCTGAAGTTCCAGGAAAGATGCCGGCCTTGCATGTGTGATTGCATATTTGATCGATGCATTGAGCCCTTGCCTGAACCTCTTTTGTTTCTTCTTGTCATCTGAGATCTCATCACCACCATAACGAGAGAGTTTCATGAAGTTCCTGATGTAGGTATTGACATTATCATTTCCCTGCTTGAGGTTGAGAAAGACTTCCTTCATCCTTTCCATGACAATCTCTGACAGGAATTGCTCTTTGAAAGCTCCAGAGAACTGTTCCCAAGTAGGCTGAAAACCAGTGCAGCTTGCCTTCAGGTAATTCTCCCACCAGAGAGCTGCATCCCCCTTCAGAAGGTGAGTAGCACACTTTACCCACTCTTGCTCAGGAACATCAGCAGTCTCGAGTAGCCTTGACATCTCACGCAACCAATCATCCGCATCCAGTGGTTGATCAGAAACATCAAATTGACGTGGGTTGAACTTCAGGAAGCTTTTGATGTCACCCCGCTTGGGAGGTGGAGGGAGTGGAGCAAACTCATTCCTCCTGACGCTTTCTTCCAAACGCTGCTGGTTCTGTTGCATTGCTGCCAAGGCATTGGCTATGTTTGACAATGCGGCCCCAAGTTCCGGTGGTATGTCCTCATCAGAACGGCATGGTGGAGCCATCCTGTGATTGATATGAAACACAAGTCAGTACTATAATGGAGAATGATAATAATCCAAAATAGTACCAAGATGGAATTAACCAAGATTAAAGGATACAATTTACTAAGATGATATTAAAATATCAACAAAGTTCAAAGCACCTAGAAGATATTAAGCATATCGCACACGACTGAAAAGGAGTGTGGTACACAAATATATCAAAGAAAATTTTTCCACAAATTTCGGCATTAAAATACCAATAGATGCGCAAAATTACTTAACGAATCAAGATTAGTGACTCTACCAATTCAATATACAAAAGCGAATGATAAGAGTAGTGGTATGGTCGCGACTCCATCCCGCACTCAAATCATTACTCCGCACATGAATAAGTAAAACACATATCCTAACCCCTTCTTCTCACGACGAACCTAAAGATTGTTAACTACAGAAACGAACACCCCAAACAAGATAACGTCGGATAACAAAGAGTAAGACAGATCGCGTCGGTAAACAACGAATCAGATAGATCGCGTCAGTTTGCAAAAGCCTGTCGGTATGGAATGTACCAACAGTTGATAACCAAAAAGCCGATTAGATAACAACTTGGTTGCAACAGATAGACAAGGGATTACACACACACACACAACCTATGGTACTACGGAAACCCAGAACACGTGAATCCTAGTTTGAACTTTTAAGAAGAGGATTGAAAACGTTACACTTCCTTACCAGAAAAGGGTGGGTGGGTGGGTAAGAAGAAAAGTGGAAGCAGTCCTACTCTCGCGTTTTGTTTTTCCCTAGTATACATAACTACCAAAATATTTGCTAGACTGACAACGACCGTTTGGCTGAGACCCTGAAGGTCGGGATGGCTCTGATACCAATTGTAACTACCTCGGTGAATTACGCTCCTAGATACAAGCCTGGATGAACGGTAGTGGTTGAAATAGTACGGTGGGGCCCCAAAAGCCACTCACGGGTAGACCTTTCGGCCGTCCCAACCACTTCCAATTCATCGGGACCTGTACGGGCGGCGTAATCGGCAGGCGAAGGGATCAACTACATACACAAATGAGTATGTATGCAAGCCACCATACAAAAGTACATCAGAGCCATTCCATCTAGAAAGAAAGGAAATATAGCAACGCCATACGGCAATATTCAAATGACCTAGATAGATTTAATATTTTAGGATAATTCCTCATACATCACACATCAGAGTATCAAGCGGAAGCGGCAAAACAAAGTCCGAGTACGGATAAGAAGCAAATCGGCATAAGATGCCATAGAAATAAGCACATCCCGTCCACAGATCTCACGGATCCCCGTTCCCGGAATCTCTACACCGAACGATCGTTGCCCACATCATCAGCCTCTTCCACCCAGTATCCGTCATGCGAGGGTACCTGTTCATCTGAACCAATAATTTATCGTGTGAGACCCTAAGGGTACTCAGCAAGTCTTTATGCCTCTAAAGGGGACACAACCTGGGGTGACGCAATTGCAGCGAAACATAAACCCTCACAGTTCTATAGATAAACGCTAACCATCCGCCTAACCAAAGATAGACGGATGTTCGTGAATTAATGACAACAGTTATAACAGTAATATCCACAGATCCATCCTCCTCCTCGCTTACCAACGAGGAAGCGGACGAACAACCCCCCCATCCGTTGGCAATTTCTATTAACCATTCCATGAGTGTTGCACTAATTACTAGTCAGTTACTTAGTCAATTTAAAGCGGTACTTTAGTTATGCTTGTCTATGGTCGAGAAACTGTGCTCCAAGTCGTCCATAACCGCGGACACGGCTTTCAGAAAGTTTTACCCTGCAGGGGTGCACAAATAGCAACACACACTCGCTAAACCTCGGAAAAACCAAACCAAAACCCAACGAGGCCTTCACGACAAAGCAATCGCAAGATTCAGAAATATTTCAGGGGGCCACCCCTTAAAGTAGACCCGCAACGAAGTTAGCTCACTTCGAGACGGACTCAAGGTTTGTGGGGCCGGCTGTAAACGACTGGGAACCCGAAAGTGTGACTGGGCTTGTCGATACCGCGAAAACGGGTCACAATTCCTAAACAGTACAGTGTGCTCCTCGCACAATCGTAAATAAAGCAGTAGCATGGCATAAGTACAGGATCGTAAATAAAACCTCAAACTAGTTTGTGGCCCCAAGAAATAAGACGGAATCAAGCTCTGGCTCAGGGGGGTCCCATAAGCCTCCCGGATGTGGATAGCGCGATAAATCAAGGAACAGGAATCAAGTACTCGGGTTCCTACGGGACACAAGTGAGCAGGAAAAACCAAATAGCAGATATTGCTCACCGGTGCCACTTTCATTAGTTATCCCATTACTACTCAGGTTAAGTTGTTTAGGTACCTCGTTATCCATCAGACACTCACATACCCTACACATGTTGTTCAACGACTCGCATGGCTCAAACAACTCCTGTAGTAATGGCTCATGGGATGGAGGAACACGCTTGGTGGGGTTTAAAAGTAAAGGCTATGCAATACGATTCAGTTTAATGCAATCGCGACTCAATGATGCAAGAATAAGATAGAGGCAATAGGTACTGTATGTATGCAAGCATGTGGTAGTGCTTGCCTGGCAACTCAGTTGAAGCGAGAGACGGATCTGGGTAGTGCTCCTGGTTCTCTTGATATATCCCCTGCTCAGCGTCTATTCGAAGAAGAACCAAACAAACAAGGGCCAACATAAATAAAGTGCACAAGCATAGAAATAAAATGCGTCAAGCAAAAAATCATGCCATGATGAATGATGCACAAGTTGCATGGCAATAACGTAGCATGGCATGGGTGAGGTGTGGTATACAAGAATAAGTCATTTTATTAAGGTTTGGCCACATCTTATTGTCATATTAGTTGCTGTATACTATATATTTATATGATGCATGCTGCAATTGAAGCCATGTATAGCATAAACAGAAAAGTCTCGTCGAGCTGATCATTTTAGACATATCATTTGTCAAATTCGGAGTTATAAATCAAAAGTTATTAATTATTTAAGTTTAGGGGCATTTTATGTAATTTTATCCAACTTAGAAAATAACATGCTCAATTGAAAATGTGGATGGCATAATTGAATTCCTCACATTTTTCTGATTCAAAAACATATATTATTTGTTAAATTTGGATCTATATTTTAAAAGATATTTAAAAATAGATTTGAAATTTGAATTAATTTAATTTGAAAAGATTTGATTTAAACAGAAATAGACAGAAGCTTTTCTCACCCAGCCCGGACCTAGCCAGAGTCACTGTCGGGTGGGCCAGGCGCTGACTGGGCAGAACTGCGCGTGAAAAACTTTTTACACCGCTACGCTTCCTAGCCACGGAGACAGACAGGTGGGACCATCGGTCTCACAGGCCCACTTGGCGGAGAGATGCTGCGGGCTGACCACGTGGCGCAGGGGGGATTGCGGGTTGAGGGTAACAAGGTACAGGGTGCTCTTTGTAAAACGGCAACAGCCACTGACTGGTGGGCCTCGGTTGGACCGCGGGTTAAGCAGAAACAAAACCGAGGGGGTATCGGCAAAACGACCGCCCGTACTGTGCTTCTTCCCGGCGCTGGCGACCGATCGGTGCTCGCGCGCGGCGCGGGCGGGGATTCGAACCAGGGACCTGCGGGCGCGCGCTGGGGTGGCGAACCGGTGCGGTGGGTTGGGCTAGGTGACAGAGAGGTGGTCTGGGGCCTAGCTAAGGTTTCTGGGACGCTACAGCGAGGCGGACCGAGCGCGACGCCGGCGCACAGAGCGTGCACGACGAAACGTCCGGCGGATATAGGGTGGCACGGCGAGGCGGTCCGTGTCCAGGAGGTCAGGGAGCTCACCGAGGTGGTGTTGGCGTGGACGGATCGAGCAGAGGAGAAGTGGTTCGGCGTCGAGGCAGACGTACTGGCGGCTAGGATTTGCGTCGGAGCGGCGCTGGTTCTGGTGGCTCCGGTCCGTCTCCTCCTTGTCGCCGGGCTCAGGGTGAAGCAGAGGAGCGTCGTTGATCTCCCAGGCCACTCCACGGACGTGCTGCTCGGCTGGATCGGCTGGACGCGGTGGAGGCCGAGGGTGACCGGCGTTTGAGGGGGGGTAGACGGTGGAGAGGAAGGGAGGATGGCCAGGCGCCTCGGCCAGATCTGGGGGGGCAGAGGGGTGCCGTGTGGTGGTAGATAGGGACGGGAGAGGGAGGTGGTGCCGTGGGCGCGGGGTAGATGGGAAAAGGTGGCCTCGGGTGCCACCTTTCCTCCTCCTTGCTCACGTGCACAGCAGGGCAGGACCAGGGCAGGAAGGGGCTTCCAGGTGGGGCCAGGGAGAGGAGAAGGGGAGGCTCGGGTGGGGCCTTGTACGGCAGAGAGAGAAGGAGGGGGAGGCTCGGTTAGAAGAGAGCTTGGGTTTGGGGGTAGATGGTAGGCTCGGTTTAGGGTTTGTTTGGGTGGGGTAGCTAGGTGGCATGGGTGACCAAGTGGGGCCAAGCTAGGGTAGGTTTAGAGGGGTGGCTCGGCTAGAGAGGAGAGAAATACGGGGTACTTAGGGTTTGGTTTAGATTAGGTGTAGATTAGGGTTTAGCTAGGATGGGGTATGTGGGGGGTATGGTGATGATGGAGTAGGTGATAGAGGGAACTTAGATAGAGGATTAGAGAGAGGGGTGAGAGCTAGGGTTTTAGAAGCATGCATGCTCCAAACATAGATCAAGCAAGATCAAGAGGAAAAGAGGGAGAGAGAGGGATGTGGTATGATGTAAACAAGATCAACTAGATCAAGCCCAAAAGGAAGGGATATAGATAGAGATGATCCACTCAAAACAAATAAAATCCAAATGACAAGCAAAAAGGTGGTACTTGCATGGCCCATGCAGAAATATTTATTGCCCTGATGATTCTTGTGAAAACAATGTTATTACATGGCATTATTATTTTGCATTCCCAAAAATTGGAATAAAGGCCAAGCAAAAAGAATTAAAAAGGATGCCCCATGTGGAATAGATGGAGATGACCATATCTGAAATACAATGGGACTTGCTAGTGTGTATATGCCACTAGATATTTATTAAGCCCACAAAATATCCCAACATGATGATAACCCCAAAAACAACACATATGGGAGCTAGAATTAGGGTCCCACTCACAAGGCATGCAAAGGTGGCCATGTGGCTCTCATATATCACTAATGTGAAAACATCATGATGCTAAGATGAGAGCATGGGGAAAAGAAGTGGGTCCATCCTAACCCACATGAGCTAGAGGTAAAACCAAATAAAGTGCAAAGCTCATATTTAGTTGGATGGTGGAATTATACGGTGGTGAAGACAAGGTGGTGGAGTCAATAAGAGATATGCCCCCAACTCAACTTGGGCACTTAATAATATATCAAGAACCAATACAATATCAAGAGACAAATACAAAAATTAATGCATATGAGATAAGAACCAAAGCTCAAGGGTTTTTGTATGATGCTCAAATGCAAGGTGGCATGATGACATGAGCATGATATGATGATGATGCAACAATTATATGTAGGAAGTGGCCCTTTTATTACTAGATCCAGTAGCATTACAGGTGTTAGACAACTGGGATGCTACACAGACCCACCCCATGCACGGGGGCAGGTGGGCCCGCGCCTGGCTAGGGTTTGGTGGCCCTGGCCGCCTCCCGGTCTCGCCCCTTCGCCTATAAGAAGCCCCCGATGCAGAAACTCTGAGTACCCGATCAGAAATCCATGAAACCGTATGTAGATGCCGCCACCGTCATCCCTAGATCGGGGGGATCTGAAGTTCTTCAAAGCACCCTGTCGGAGGGGGGATCATCCCGGAGGCCTTCTCTCCGGTATGATGCATGAGTAGTTCCACCTTGGACTATGGGTCCATGTAGTAGCTAGATGGTTGTATCTCCTCCTTTGTGCTTTCATGTATAGATCTTGTGAGCTCTGTTCATGATCAAGATCTAATCTATTTTTAATCATGCATGTTGTTTTTGCGGGGATCCGATTGATATTGAGATTATTATGTTAATTTGATTAATGGTTTTGTATTTATGATTCTATCATGTCTGTGTTGTTTGTGATCTTGCATGCTCTCCGTTGTTAGTAGCTATCTTTGCCAAGTAGTTACTAGTGACTCCAAGAGGGGGTATTTATGCTCGATAGTGGGTTCATGCCTCTAGTTTCCAAGGGAAGTGACAGAAATATCTTCGGTTGTAGATGTACTGTTGCTACTAGGGAGAAAACAACGGTCTCTTGTTCATGGAACATGTGGACTGTTTACCTTACACACTTTGCTTAAAGCAGTTGTCTGTTGCTTGCAACTTAATACTGGAGGAGGTTCAGATGATAACCTGAAGGTGGACTTCTAGTCATAGATGTAGTTGGATGGCGGTCTATGTATCTTGTTGTATTGCCCAATCAACCTCATAGTATCTTTCTGACTAGTAATTGCATTGTTATGCCTTTCTCAGTTCCTACTAATTGCCCCGCTGTAATTTGTTTACCCTTCATGCCATGTTGTTTATTTAAGGAGAGCACCTCTAGTGAACTATGGACCCCGGTCCAACCTTTACCATTGATACATCTTCCACTGTTACTGTTTACTTGCTGCAAACCACCATTACCTTCCACACCATACGTTTAATCCTTTGTTACAGCAAACCGGGGAGCTTGACAACCTCACTGTTCGTTGGGGCAAAGTCTTGAGTTTGTGTTGTGTAGGTATCCGTGTTGCTTGCAACACATGTGTGACGTTTCCTTCCTCCTTCTGATTTGATAACCTCGGTCTCTACTGAGGGAATACTTGCTGCTTGATGCTTCATACCTTGCTCTTGGGGTTTCCAACGAAGTGCTCCACGTCAGCACCATCAACAAGTTTTCTGGCGCCGTTGCCGGGGAGCTAAGGACGTCTTCACTAGGGGAGTCCTTCACTTCCTTTCTCTTTACTTTGTTTTTTGTTTTCTTTGTTTCTTTTGCTTGGTTTTGTTTGCCTCTTTCCAAAAAAACCAAAAAAAATTAGTCTAGTTTGGTTTGCTTTCTTTATTCAAAAACACAAAAAATTAGTTTCTGCTCTAGTTGTTGCTGCTGTTTTTGGCTTGCCCACCTTTTCCAAAATGAACTCTGCTGAGAACACCAAGTTGTGTGACTTCACTAGCACCAACAACAATGATTTCCTAAGCACTTCTATTGCTCCACCTGTTCCTGACGCTACCTTTTATGAAATTAAGCCTGCTTTGTTGAATCTTGTGATGAGAGAGCAATTTTCTGGTGCTGGTTCTGATGATCCAGCTGCCCATCTTAATAGATTTGTTGAACTTTGTGAGATGCAAAAGTATAAGGATGTAGATGGAGATATTATTAAGCTCAAGATTTTTGCTTTCTCCTTGAGGGGAAAAGCTAAAGAATGGTTGCTTTCTTTTCCTAAAAATAGTATTGATTCTTGGACTAAGTGCAAAGATGCTTTTATTGGAAAGTATTATCCTCCTGCTAAGATTATATCTATGAGAAGTGACATTATGAAATTTAAACAGCTTGATAGTGAACACGTTGCTCCTGCTTGGGAAAGAATGAAATCTTTGGTTAAGAATTGCCCTAATCATGGACTCACTTCTAGATCCTAATAGTGTTCCCTTAGCCTCTTTGGTTGCTCAAGAAGAGCAGTTGATGTGAACTTCATTAGAAACAACAATTTCAACAACAATGCCTACAGGAATAATTTTGATAGCAACAACAATTATAGGCCTTATCCTCCTAATAATGGCAATTCCTCTGGAAACTCTTACAATAATGCTAGAAGTGCCCCCTCTGAACTTGAAGTCATGCTCAAGGACTTCATTAGTAAACAAACCACCTTCAATAAGACTATTGAGGAAAAGCTTTTAACTGTTGAGAAGAATATATCCCCTTTGTCTGAAGCTCAAACTTCCTTGGTTAATAAAATGGCTGCTAAACCTGAAACTATGGAAAACACCTTTGCTACTGCTCATGCCATACAAGTTACTATTGATGAGAATGTTAGGATGTTAGCTCAACTTCATGCTAAGTGGGAAAGGGAAGCTGAAATTGATAGAAACAATAGTGTGTGCACCATCACCACTAAACCACAAGTAGCCCCTATTCCTCCTCCTACTATGCCTACCACTAGTGATGCTAAGTTTGACTTTGTATTGATGGTTGCAATATTTCTGAAGTGATTATGTTCTTGAAAATTCTTGATAGAAGTCCTGATGATAGTGATATGCACGTTGCTTTCACCAAACACATTACAGATGCTCTTGTTAAGATTAAGGAACAGAAGCTAAAACACAAAGCTTCTATTCCTAGGAAAGTAGAAGATAGCTGGGAACCCATTATTAATATGCAAGTGAATGACTTTGATCTCAAAGCTTCATGTGATCTTGGTTCCAGTGTCTCTATTATGCCTAGGAAGATTTATGAAATGCTTGATTTGCCACCATTAGAAGATTGTTATTTGGATGTCCCACTCAATGATAATGTTAAGAAGAAACTCATGGGGAGTGTTAATGATGTTCTCATTATGGTTAATAATGCTTATTTCCCTATTGATTTCTATGTTTTGGATGTTGAATACAATGCTTCTTGTCCTATTACTTTGGGAAGACCTTTTCTTAGAACAGTTAGTGCTATCATTGATATGAAAGAAGGCATCATTAAATATCATTTTCCATTCAAAAAAGGTATTGAACACTTCCCTATTAGAAGAGAGAAGTTTCTTTTTGCTCCTCCTTTGAAAGCAAGATTTGATGTTAATGCTTCTTCATTTGAAAATACTTGATTCTTCTTACTTCTTGTGCCTAACTTAAAGGCGTTAAAGAAAAGTACTTGTTGGGAGATAACCCAAGAATTTCCTTGAGTCTTGGAAGTTATTACTTCTGTAATGACCTCTCCTTATCCTTTTTGTTTGCCTTTTTGTAACATCCCAAAAATCATAGTTTCAAAAACTCATCCATATTATCTTGTGCATCATTCATCCATTTAGGGTTTTCTCAAAAATCACTTAGAGATAGAATTTGAGCTATGATTTCATGTGGTCAAATTATCCCAAATAAGCCATCACCCTTTGAAATTTGAATGTTTAAGTACTTGTTTGCTTGCCTCCATTGATGGAAAGTTTAGGTGAAATGTTTAACCCAAGATTTCAAATTTAGAAATAATTTCAAAATCCCTTTGAAATATTTGCAAACTAGAACTAATCTCTGATTACTTTGAAAACCAAGCTTGACCAAGCCTTGCAAAGTAACCACTTAGTCATTATGACTGTTTTTGAATCCACAAAACCTTGCAAAAATTCCCAAGGCAGTTTGGTTTCAAAAGGATTTGAATTCATATCAAAATTCATACCAGAAAATGAATTAAGAAAAAGAAAAGAGCACTTCAATAGAAAAAGGCCACGCGGCCAGAATCCGGCCCAGCAAAAAACGAGCCCAGCAAGCCCACCCGGAATCTTCTTAATCTACTCCCACGCGCAAGCGCACGCACTGAGCCGCTGACAGGCAGAGCCCACCCAAACTCCGCGCACCTCGCTGACAAGCGGGCCATCTCCACGCCAGCGTCGTCTCCACCCGCACGACCTGTTCATCCCCAATCAACGCGACCGTTTCCTGTGTGTTAATCGCGGCGTCAATTCGAATCAATGGTCGAGTGATTCTCGCGCCTGACCAGGCTATATAAACCCCCTCTGTCCCCTCTCTCTTTTCCCCCAAACCCCAAGCACAGAACGCCCCCAGGCTGCGCGCCTTTCTCTCTGCAACCCCGCCGTCTCCGACGACTGCGCCGGCGAATTCCGGTGAGTCTCGAGTTCCCCTCGGTCTCGCGTTCACGCTATCTTGTTCAGTGAACCTCTGTGCATCTTCTGACACTCTCCGTTTGCCTTCGCATGACCCATAGCTTCGGCAACGTCGACGACTGGACCGCCACCGTCTTCTACACAAACTCCGGCGAGTTCTAGTGGTAAGCCCCAACCGCCCCGCGTCTTCTGGTTCAAACACACGACTCTGCCTTGACTCTGTGAACCTAACCGTGTCCTCGTCTTGCCTTGGGGTGGTTCACAGCGACGTCCACGACGACCACCTGACGCACCCGACGCCGCCACGAACTCCGGTGAGCAATCGCAGCCGTGCCCGAGCGCCCCTTGACCAACCGCGTCTACGACGAGCTTCGTCGTGACCCCCTGAGCCCGGTGAGCTACTCCTCGATCTCTCCTACCCCCTGTAGCACCGCCTCCGTCGTCGACTGACTGTTCTGCCGCCGGTAGCCACCGCTCCGCCGCCAGTTCTTGGTCAGATCGATAGCAACCATTGGATCTGCATCGTAGGGTTAGGATAGAACATTAAACGAAAGGGTAAGCGCGCATCTGAGCCGCCAGATCCCACTTAGATCGTACGGTCCACAGAACGCAATCCGCGCGAAGCAGTACGCACCAGTAAGGATGCGACGCGTGGCAAGGTTTAAACTAAAAACAGAATTTAAAACCTGATTTAGATTCAAACTTCAAATGCTTATAACTTTTGAATGCCACGTTAGATTTTTGCAAACTTTATATCGTTGGATTCAGTGAAACAAGTCCTTTCAGAATATCCACTTTATTTAGCATATAGTAACAGTTAAAAATGATTTTATTTATAGAACATGTTTTAGGACCATTTTAAAAGGAAATTATTTTGGTAAATTATGTGGATGCCAAATGAGTTTAGTTGGCAAAATTTTGTGTTATGTTAAGTTTCTGAACTCTTGAGCATACTTGGTAGAATTTTCAAAGAAATCACACTTGGTAAATTCTTGCATGCATGCATTCATATTATTTTTGTTTGTATATAAAATTGTGTGTAATTGTATGCTATGATTTCTTGTGTAGATTTTGCTAGTGATTGTGATTGTGAAGAGTGCTACTCTCCCCACTACCAAGGCAAGTGATATTTTCATCAACATTTCTGTCCTATGATTTGTACTAGCATTAGTTATTTTGCTAGAATTATTGCATGATATTTTGCCAAGTGCTAAGATGGGAAATCCTAAGTAGAATGGAATAGTAGAAATGCTAGGGAAATTATCCTATGGTAGGTTACCATATTCTGCTTAGTCTAGCTACTTAGTAAACAAGGGTGGTGAACATCTATATAGTTTATGATAAAATATTCTAAGTCAAGAGACTTATGTTTTCTTAATAAAACCACCAAGTCAAATGAACCTCCTGGGTGGAATGGAATGTTTGGGTTATGTTGAGTGGTTACACAAGGCCATGGACTTGGGTTGTGTATCTCACTTGTGGTATGCCACCCAGGCACAAAGGGATTTGGAGGCCAAGTGTTGAGAAAGCTTACAGTGCAACCACTTGGCAAAATGGGCTCTGCCTTGATCATATAGGTTGCTAGAACTTAGTCTTTTGGACAGTTGGTGGTAGATGGGATAATAGGTTGGAACGCGTCCATTTGACTAAGGAAAAGCTTCTGAAAGGTCCTGTCTTGGGAAACCAAGTCTGGTGGGGAAAGTGCACAACCTCTGCAGATGGAAAACCTAAGTACTTAGCTTTGTCCAAGGAAATGGACACTTTTGAGCATCAAGACATGGAAGCTACAAGAATCTCATCACTCCAACTTCTACAATAAAAATTTGTGGGTGAACAAGGGTGAAGGACCCCAATGTCTATTGGTGGTTTCCTTGGGAAAGTTTTTGACAAAGAAAAACTTAGAGTTTCAACTAATAGGAAAAATCTATTTCAAGCAAAGCAAGCCAAGCTACACTTAGCCAAAATGCATATAGTAACATAGTCCACTTAAAATATACTAAGGTATCACTTGCCAATACTATTCCAAAGTATCGACCCTCTGTGGCTGTAACTTGTGATGTTGCAGGTTACTCCGATGATGATTAGGAGTCATGAGTCTACACTCAACATGCTTGCCTGTGGCACATGAAGATGAAGATTTGTGTTTATTTACTTATTCCATAAACTCTTGTATTAGGCCTTTGGCCTTGAGTTGTAAAAGACTATGTTTTATCTCTGGAATGAATGTAATAAACGACCTTTGTATTTGTGTACTTCATCTAAAACTGTGGATGCTAGCATTGATCCAGGGACTAGCATTGCAATCACAGGGATCCTATCCTTTATAAAGGAGGGGTCTAACAGATGGTATCAGAGCACTGTGTTGCCTGTAGGATTATGACCCTAGGATTGGAAAACCACTAAGGAAAAAGTTTTTCAACTACTTCTACACTTGTCTATTCTTCTCGTAAAAACTTTTCTAATCTCTTTCAACTTCCTTTGTAGATGAACTCCATCAACGAAGCCGTGAAGAAGGGACCACTCATGACCATGACCTTGGAGTGTGAGACTGAGTTTCCCAACATTCTCAAGGACCTCATGGAGGCAATGGATGCACATGGTGAAGCCGTGTACAAGGGCTTTCCGGTGATGGATGAAGGAGTGGAGTATTGGTGGGTGCAACTTCACTTGTACAAAAACAAGGAAGACAACCACAAAGAAAGGGGATTCTGCATGTACACCAACACAACAATGCACACCACATTCTTTGAGTCAGCCAGGGATGCAGCTTGGAGGACTATCAAGGAACTAAGTGCTAGAGTCAAGTGCAGAATGCTCAACCTCCAAAAGGACTTAGAGAAAGAGAAGGAGCTTACTCAAGAGTTGGAAGACACCAACCAAGAGATAAGGGGAGATGTTATAGACTTAGTGATAGAGTCAAGAGAGCAAGATTGGTGGATTGCCTCTAGGAACATTGTGTTTAATAATAGATCCCGTGAGATTGGATTGTAAGAAACTACGTTAGTTGGACCACCACTTATCACCATATTTCCAAAATATATTCTAATTAAGTTTGGACCTTTGATTAATGTAATAGACTTATGTATGCATGATTTGTGTGATGATTGTGTTCCATGGATATGAATGAATGTTTGTCTCGATTTACCTTGATTTGTGTTGTTCTAACTTTTCCATTCTTAAAAATAGATGCCTATTGCCATCAGCACTGTTGAGGAGTTTCGGGTTACTCGATTTGGTCCCCGTATCATTGAGCTTACCACTCTGCTTGATCTCCCTCTTCCTATCATTACGGTGTACCCACTCACCAAGTTCGAGAGGAAGGACCTCTGGGGCTTCAAGGTGAATCAGCCCGGACGCCAGACTGAGCCTACTACTGAGGCCATCGTCTTCAAGCTGATGCACGATGACAGGGAGAGAGCATGGAGGTAGTCATGCAGGATCTGATAGGACGACTGTTAGGCCGTCATTCCCGTCAGGTTAGAGGCACTCACTTCCACGTCTTTGGAAGACGTGATGTTGACGGAGAGTCCATCGACTTTGAGGACGACTCGAGGAGCACTGCGGAGCCGATACGTCTTTATCTTCAGGACTTAGAGACTCTTCTCAGGCACGTAGATACGGACAGGACGAACGTTATGCTAGGTAATGACGAGCTTCAGGTGCAGCTTCGCGAGAAGGACAAGCTTTTTGCGCAACAGGATGAAATGATCAAGGAAATGGAGACAAAGTTCGAGGCCCAGGACCGCAAGTTCAAGAGTCAAGAGAAACGCGTCCAGGATAGGAACAAGAAGATCCGGGACATGACCGAGGAACTGAAGTCCAAGGACTTCGAGCTTGAGCAGCAGCAGATGGTTATTGAGAGACTTCGCTCCCAGAAGAGGACTCTCAAGGCCAAGGTCGATTCTTTGACCACTACGATTGAGGAGAACAAGACCGCGATGGAGAACGCAGGTCTTACCTTCGTTGAGGAGGAGATTGACGCTGATGAGTATACTTGACTACTTCTTTAACTTTCATATTCATACTTGTTATTATGAACTTATTATTGGACCATCCGACATGTGGATGGCTTGCCACTTGTGTGTTTTACTTCATGAGCTTATTATGTGGTTGTTGAACTTTTATTCTTATGTTGCTTGTTATGTGTTTGCTTATGTTGTATTGTGCATGAAACATCTATGGGAATCTCATTCTTATCTATTTGAAGAAACCACAGATGCCTCCCCGTCGCGCAAACCCCAACCCCAACAACATCACCCCGGAAATGCAACAAATGATGAATGCGCAAACACAACTTATGAAAATGATGACGACATTCATCCAAAACCAGAATAACAACAACAACCCCAACAACAACAACAACAACAACAACCCACCGGGTTTCGATATGCTCACCAGATTTCTGCGTCTGAGGCCAGCAAAGTTTTCGGGAACAACTGATCCCATGGTAGCCGATGACTGGTTGCGTTCTGTGAACAAAGACTTAGTGACCGTGGGCTGCACGGATGCTGAAAAGGTCAGGTTTGCAGCACATCTGTTGGAAGGACCAGCCGCCACATGGTGGGACAACTTCCAAATCACCACTCCTATTGATGAGGTGACTTGGGCTATCTTTGAAGATGGTTTTCGCACGGCTCATATCTCATCAGGGATAATGAGTCTGAAAAAGAAGGAGTTTCACAACCTGAAACAGCACCACCGCAGCATGGCAGAATACATAGAGGAGTTCAACAATCTGGCGCGCTATGCACCGGATGAGGTTGACACAGATGCCAAAAGAAAGGAAAAATTTCTGGAAGGCTTAAATGATGAGCTGAATCTACAGTTGTCTGTGGCATATGTTCCAACTTATCAGTCTTTGTGTGACAAGGCTGCTATTTTGGAGAGTAAAATGAAGCAAGTCGAGAGTAGGAAGAGGAAACACTCCGACAAGCACAGCTCGGGATCGTCTCACAAACGATCTCACTATGATGACACTGGCAGCTCAGGATCCCATAAACATGGGAAATTCAGCAAGCACAACCACAACCGTCATGACAACAAGCATCACCGCAGTCATGACAAGGACAAGTACAAGAACCACAAGGGTGGACATAAGAACCACTATGGTGGAAATGGTAGTGGAAGTGGAGGCCAACCTCCTAAAAAGGACCTCAGTCAGGTTGAGTGCTTCAAATGCAAGAAGCTGGGGCATTATGCTAATGAGTGCCCTGAGAAGAAAGTTGAAGGACCTAACAAACCAAATCCTTTTCAGAAAGGACAGGTTAACCACATCAATGTGGAGGAGGTCTATGAGGAGCCTGATGCCATGGCTGGTAAGTTCAGACTCAATTCAATTTCAGCATTTGTACTCTTTGATACCGGTGCATCACATTCTTTCATCTCAAAATCATTTGTTGAAAGAAATGAACTACCGGTGGAAACCATTGGGTGTCCTATAAGAGTAAGTTCTCCAGGGGGAGAAATGATAGTAAACTCAGGATGTCATGACTTAGTCATAGAGTTTGGAAAACATAAGTTTCCAGTGAACCTAATAATCCTGAATTCCCAAGGTTTGGATGTGATTTTGGGAATGGATTGGATGGCTAAGTATGAAGGGATACTAGATTGTGCCAATCGTACAGTTACACTCACAACTCCCGAAGGAAAAAGAATAAAATTTAAGTCAAACTTTGAATCCAAAGGAAGTAGGCTGAATTCTCTTAAGGGGGTTAGCATGGACAGTGTACCAATAGTGTGTGAGTATCCGGATGTGTTTCCAGAAGAGCTACCAGGAATGCCACCGGATAGAGATGTCGAGTTTCTGATAGATTTGGTGCCAGGATCAGGACCAATAGCTAAAAGACCGTACAAAATGTCAGTTGATGAATTGAAAGAGCTCAAGAAACAGCTAGGAGAACAGTTACAGAAAGGGTTTATTCAACCAAGTTCTTCATCTTGGGGAGCCCCAGTATTGTTCGTGGAGAAGAAGGATAGAACACAAAGGTTATGTATTGACTACCGTTCTCTCAACGAAGTTACTATCAAGAACAAATATCCTTTGCCAAGAATCAACGACTTATTTGATCAGCTAGAAGGAGCATGTGTATTCTCGAAGATTGATCTCTGGTCAGGTTATTTTCAACTCAAGATACGAGAGCAAGACATACCAAAAACAGCATTCACCACAAGGTATGGATTATATGAGTATACCGTGATGCCTTTCGGTTTAAACAACGCTCCAGCATACTTCATGAATATGATGAACAAAGTGTTCATGGAATTTCTTGACAAGTTCGTTGTCGTTTTCATCGATGATATCTTGGTCTACTCCAAGAGCAAGGAAGAACATGAAAGACACTTGCGCTTGATACTTGAGAAACTGAGGGAACATAAACTTTATGCCAAATTCAGCAAGTGTGAGTTCTGGTTAGAAAAAGTTGGTTTTCTTGGTCATGTGATGACAAAAGATGGTGTGGCAGTTGATCCTGCTAAGGTTTCAGCTGTGACAGAATGGGAATCACCCAAGAATGTGAAAGAAGTTCGTAGTTTTCTCGGCTTAGCAGGTTATTACAGAAGGTTCATTGAAAATTTCTCGAAGGTTGCTAAGCCAATGACAGAATTGCTAAAGAAGGATAAGAAGTTTTCTTGGACTGAAGGTTGTGAAATCAGTTTCCAAGAATTAAAGAAGAGGCTTGTGACAGCACCAGTACTTTGTTTGCCAGATTTGGAAAAGGATTTCCAAGTATATTGTGATGCTTCTCATCAAGGTTTGGGTGCCGTACTTATGCAAGATGGTAAAGTCGTAGCCTACGCTTCGAGACAACTAAAAACTCATGAAGTAAACTATCCTACTCATGATTTGGAGTTAGCCTCTGTCGTCCATGCACTCAAAACATGGAGACATTACCTTTTGGGAAAGAGGTGTGAAGTGTTCACGGATCATAAGAGCTTGAAGTACATATTCACCCAGAAGGAAATCAACATGAGGCAAAGAAGATGGCCAGAACTTATCAAGGATTACGACTTAAGTTTGCAATACCATCCCGGTAAAGCAAATGTAGTAGCCGATGCTCTAAGTCGTAAGGCATTTGTAAATGGCCTTACAAAAGGAGAATTGCCAGATGACTTGTGTAAGCAATTCAAAGAACTCAGATTGGAGATTGTACCAGAAGGATATCTCATGTCCTTAGATGTTCAACCCACTCTACTGGACAAAAATCCGAGAAGTCCAGAAGACCGATGAGGAAATTGGAAAGATTAAGGAAAATATTAGTCTAGGGAAGGCTAAGAGTTTCCACGTTGACGAACAGGGTACTATATGGCACGGGAAACGTATATGTGTTCCACAAGACCCAGAGTTGCGAAAACTGATCTTACAAGAAGGACACAACTCTCTGTATTCTATTCACCCGGGAAATACTAAGATGTACATGGACATGAAGGAAAGGTTTTGGTGGAACAATCTCAAAAGGGACATCGCCGAACATATTTCTTTGTGTGATGTGTGTAGCAGAGTCAAAGCGGAGCACCAAAAACCAGCAGGTTTGCTTCAACCACTGCCTATTCCTGAATGGAAGTGGGAAAATATTGGTATGGATTTCATTACAGGATTACCAAGGACCAGGTCAGGGTATGATTCCATATGGGTAGTGGTGGATCGCCTAACTAAAGTGGCTCACTTCATACCTGTGAAAACCACCTATACAAGTGCCAAGTTAGCAAAAATTTACATGAGCAGAATTGTATGCCTTCACGATGTGCCTAAGAGTATTGTATCAGATAGAGGAACCCAGTTCACATCTCACTTCTGGAGACAGCTTCATGAATCCTTAGGAACGAGATTGGAATTTAGCACTGCTTTTCATCCACAAACGGATGGACAAACAGAAAGAACCAACCAAATTCTTGAAGACATGTTGAGAGCCTGTGCTCTAGACTATGGAGCAAGTTGGGATGAAAGTTTGTCGTACGCAGAGTTCTCTTACAATAATAGTCACCAATCTAGTATTGGCATGGCACCGTTCGAATTACTCTACGGAAGGAAGTGTACCACCCCATTGTTATGGAATGGTGTGGGAGAAAGGAGCTTATTTGGACCGGATCTTATCAAAGACGCCGAGGAGAAAGTCAAATTGGTTAAGGACAGGTTGAAGGTAGCACAGTCCCGACAGAAAAGCTATGCGGATTCTAAGCGTAGAGAAGTCACCTACGAAGTTGGGGATAGAGCTTACCTCAGGGTATCACCACTCCGTGGAGTGAAAAGATTTGGAGTCAAAGGAAAGTTGGCACCAAGATATGTTGGGCCATTCAGGATTCTAAGTCGCAAAGGAGAAGTTGCATATGAAGTTGAATTGCCAGAATCTCTGTCAGTAGTCCACAACGTATTTCATGTGAGTCAGCTTAAGAAATGTCACCCAGAAATGGAAGAGTCTTCTTTGAAGGATACCATAGCTTTGGAAGAAGTTCAGCTAGAAAGTGATCTCACTTATGAGGAAAAGCCTGTCAAGATACTAGAGACCGCAGAAAGAGTTACCAGGACAAAGACTATCAAGTTTTGTAAAGTGCAATGGAACCATCACACCGAAGAGGAAGCAACATGGGAAAGAGAAGATGATCTTCGGAAAGACCACCCTCACCGATTTGCTAGCCAACCCGAATCTCGAGGGCGAGATTCATCTTAAGGGGGTTAGATTTGTAACATCCCAAAAATCATAGTTTCAAAAACTCATCCATATTATCTTGTGCATCATTCATCCATTTAGGGTTTTCTCAAAAATCACTTAGAGATAGAATTTGAGCTATGATTTCATGTGGTCAAATTATCCCAAATAAGCCATCACCCTTTTAAATTTGAATGTTTAAGTACTTGTTTGCTTGCCTCCATTGATGGAAAGTTTAGGTGAAATGTTTAACCCAAGATTTCAAATTTAGAAATAATTTCAAAATCCCTTTGAAATATTTGCAAACTAGAACTAATCTCTGATTACTTTGAAAACCAAGCTTGACCAAGCCTTGCAAATTAACCACTTAGTCATTATGACTGTTTTTGAATCCACAAAACCCTGCAAAAATTCCCAAGGCAGTTTGGTTTCAAAAGGATTTGAATTCATATCAAAATTCATACCAGAAAATGAATTAAGAAAAAGAAAAGAGCACTTCAATAGAAAAAGGCCACGCGGCCAGAATCCGGCCCAGCAGAAAAACGAGCCCAGCAAGCCCACCCGGAATCTTCTTAATCTACTCCCACGCGCAAGCGCACGCACTGAGCCGCTGACAGGCAGACCCCACCCAAACTCCGCGCACCTCGCTGACAAGCGGGCCATCTCCACGCCAGCGTCGTCTCCACCCGCACGACCTGTTCATCTCCAATCAACGCGACCGTTTCCTGTGTGTTAATCGCGCCGTCAATTCGAATCAATGGTCGAGTGATTCTCGCGCTTGACCAGGCTATATAAACCCCCTCTGTCCCCTCTCTCTTTTCCCCCAAACCCCAAGCACAGAACGCCCCCAGGCTGCGCGCATTTCTCTCTGCAACCCCGCCGTCTCCGACGACTGCGCCGGCGAATTCCGGTGAGTCTCGAGTTCCCCTCGGTCTCGCGTTCACGCTATCTTGTTCAGTGAACCTCTGTGCATCTTCTGACACTCTCCGTTTGCCTTCGCATGACCCATAGCTTCGGCAACATCGACGACTGGACCGCCACCGTCTTCTACACAAACTCCGGCGAGTTCTAGTGGTAAGCCCCGACCGCCCCGCGTCTTCTGGTTCAAACACACGACTCTGCCTTGACTCTGTGAACCTAACCGTGTCCTCGTCTTGCCTTGGGGTGGTTCACAGCGACGTCCACGACGACCACCTGACGCACCAGACGCCGCCACGAACTCCGGTGAGCAATCGCAGCCGTGCCCGAGCGCCCCTTGACCAACCGCGTCTACGACGAGCTTCGCCGTGACCCCCTGAGCCCGGTGAGCTACTCCTCGATCTCTCCTACCCCCTGTAGCGCCGCCTCCGTCATCGACTGACTGTTCCGCCGCCGGTAGCCACCGCTCCGCCGCCAGTTCTTGGTCAGATCGATAGCAACCATTGGATCTGCATCGTAGGGTTAGGATAGAACATTAAACGAAAGGGTAAGCGCGCATCTGAGCCGCCAGATCCCACTTAGATCGTACGGTCCACAGAACGCAATCCGCGCGAAGCGGTACGCACCAGTAAGGATGCGACGCGTGGCAAGGTTTAAACTAAAAACAGAATTTAAAACCTGATTTAGATTCAAACTTCAAATGCTTATAACTTTTGAATGCCACGTTAGATTTTTTGCAAACTTTATATCGTTGGATTCAGTGAAACAAGTCCTTTCAGAATATCCACTTTATTTAGCATATAGTAACAGTTAAAAATGATTTTATTTATAGAACATGTTTTAGGACCATTTTAAAAGGAAATTATTTTGGTAAATTATGTGGATGCCAAATGAGTTTAGTTGGCAAAATTTTGTGTTATGTTAATTTTCTGAACTCTTGAGCATACTTGGTAGAATTTTCAAAGAAATCACACTTGGTAAATTCTTGCATGCATGCATTCATATTATTTTTGTTTGTATATAAAATTGTGTGTAATTGTATGCTATGATTTCTTGTGTAGATTTTGCTAGTGATTGTGATTGTGAAGAGTGCTACTCTCCCCACTACCAAGGCAAGTGATATTTTCATCAACATTTCTGTCCTATGATTTGTACTAGCATTAGTTATTTTGCTAGAATTATTGCATGATATTTTGCCAAGTGCTAAGATGGGAAATCCTAAGTAGAATGGAATAGTAGAAATGCTAGGGAAATTATCCTATGGTAGGTTACCATATTCTGCTTAGTCTAGCTACTTAGTAAACAAGGGTGGTGAACATCTATATAGTTTATGATAAAATATTCTAAGTCAAGAGACTTATGTTTTCTTAATAAAACCACCAAGTCAAATGAACCTCCTGGGTGGAATGGAATGTTTGGGTTATGTTGAGTGGTTACACAAGGCCATGGACTTGGGTTGTGTATCTCACTTGTGGTATGCCACCCAGGCACAAAGGGATTTGGAGGCCAAGTGTTGAGAAAGCTTACAGTGCAACCACTTGGCAAAATGGGCTCTGCCTTGATCATATAGGTTGCTAGAACTTAGTCTTTTGGACAGTTGGTGGTAGATGGGATAATAGGTTGGAACGCGTCCATTTGACTAAGGAAAAGCTTCTGAAAGGTCCTGTCTTGGGAAACCAAGTCTGGTGGGGAAAGTGCACAACCTCTGCAGATGGAAAACCTAAGTACTTAGCCTTGTCCAAGGAAATGGACACTTTTGAGCATCAAGACATGGAAGCTACAAGAATCTCATCACTCCAACTTCTACAATAAAAATTTGTGGGTGAACAAGGGTGAAGGACCCCAATGTCTATTGGTGGTTTCCTTGGGAAAGTTTTTGACAAAGAAAAACTTAGAGTTTCAACTAATAGGAAAAATCTATTTCAAGCAAAGCAAGCCAAGCTACACTTAGCCAAAATGCATATAGTAACATAGTCCACTTAAAATATACTAAGGTATCACTTGCCAATACTATTCCAAAGTATTGACCCTCTGTGGCTGTAACTTGTGATGTTGCAGGTTACTCCGATGATGATTAGGAGTCATGAGTCTACACTCAACATGCTTGCCTGTGGCACATGAAGATGAAGATTTGTGTTTATTTACTTATTCCATAAAATCTTGTATTAGGCCTTTGGCCTTGAGTTGTAAAAGACTATGTTTTATCTCTGGAATGAATGTAATAAACGACCTTTGTATCTGTGTACTTCATCTAAAACTGTGGATGCTAGCATTGATCCAGGGACTAGCATTGCAATCACAGGGATCCTATCCTTTATAAAGTAGGGGTCTAACACTTTTGTGCCAAGAATGACCTCTAATGAGAGGCAAGTAAGATTTGGGGAGTTGCGGTCCTGAAACAAATTTCTGTCCTTCACCAAAAACAATCGTAAGGAGGCTCTGTAACTCAGATTGAGCTGAAAATTTACGAGTAAATCCACCAGTATGTTATCTAACTTTTTTTAGTTCAACACTTTTTTATTTGAGCAATATAAGATGTTCGAAAAAATCGATTTCTACCCGTCGGTCTGTTTTGACAGATTTCTGCCATTATTTGCATTTGCTTATTATTGATTCCTTTTTGAGTTATCTTCGGTAAATTGAGATTTTTGAATGAGTTACTACAGTAGCTTGCATTTTTAGTGAAAATCCTTGCTATTCCAAAGCTTTGCTAGTGGTCTAATATCTTTTGACTAAGCTAATTTGCTAATGAAGATTGTGTGAAGGAAAATTTCACGTGTAAAGAGAGAATGATGCAATGAGATGAAGAATGGACAAAAGCTCAAACTCGGGGATGCCACCATGGTGTCACCCCAAGAAATATCCAAGAGGTACAAGCGTCAAAGCTTGGGGATGCCCAAGGCATCCCCTTCTTCATCAATAAAAAGCTCAGGTATGTCTAGACACTTTGTTTTTATTGTTTCATGCATAGTTGTGTTGTTCTTGGAGCGTCTTAGTTTTCGTTTGATTTGCTTAGTTTGTTTAGTTTTATTAAGTAGTTTGGACCCCTGTTCTCGTTGTGTTGTTTTGCAAATAAGTTTGCTTGGTGTTTGGAAATGAGTAGTAAGTTCTTGCTTGTAAGTGCAAGAGGAGCTTGCATTGACTGTGACTTAGACTTTAGCATGACATGCTAGGTGTTGTTTTGACATTATGCTTAGTGATTATTGTTGTAGCATGTCTTGTTCCAAACAATTGGGATTTGCTTAGTGTGTCTTGAAGAAATTATGCGTTGTTTTAGCATGCAAAAGCATAGTATTGTTGTATTCTCCTTTGATGCTTTGCTTGGGTTGACTTGGCACATGCTCACACCATGTTATTACTATGACAAGTCACCATTAGCCTCTATGATCATTTAGTCCTTGACTTGTAGTACCACTCTTTGCTTTGATTAGTATGCTTTGTTGCACTGCATGATTTTGGCCATTATTGCTCTCTTAGTTGGTTGCTCCCAGTCTTTTGCTAGACTCCACTTGTATGAGTAAGTTCTAATCATGCTTCCAACTCCCAAGAAACCAAGTTATTCCAAAGTGTCCACTATAAACTCCTATGCATGGTGTGTTACACCATTCCAAGTATATTCTTGTATTCAACTATCTTCCAATTAAAAGCTGTTTTGTTATGTGAAAACTTAGTGATTAAAGCCCTCACGAACTTGATGTCACACTTTATTCTTTGCCCCTAATAAACTTAAACCATTGTGACAACTTTGTTGTATATGCTTGCACTTATAAGTTGGAATTAGCAGAACCGTACTGTCACGGGGAACGTTTTCAACATTGCACTTGTACCTTGTTGTACTCAGTTGATATCATGCTCTTTTGTCTATGGTGTCACCGGTGTGAAATAAAGAGGGAACTTGTAAGTCCATGGAGTTTGTATCCTATGTTAGAGAAAAGGCCGCTAGCCTAAGCCATGCCTAATCATGGTGGAAACTTGCAGCATCACCATAATGAGCTATCTATGAAGCATCATCAATAAAAATCTATGTATATGGTAAATAAAAAGATTGTTGAGATGCTCATTGTCTGCTTGCCTTGTCATTTTGGTTATGGGAAAGCTCCTATACCATGTGCAAGGGGTACCCCGTTGGCGGTTCTCAATGATATGCAAATACTTACAATGATAAGAACTTACCTGGACCCAAAGTTGAGTATGCATGAGGTGTGGCCCTCGTATTCAAGGGACATGAGATTGCCAGATTATACTTCGTCAAGCATATACTCCAGCTTTTCCACTTTAACCTTAACCACTTAAAGATGCTTATGATAGGGGCAATGAGGGCTGAAAGCTAACAAATACCATAATTTTTGGAAGCTCTTTTTGAAACTTGTAATCACTGCTTCCTTTACAAAAAAGGCCTTTCTTCCACCACTATTGAGTCTCCACCTTCTACCTTTAGGCACCATTAAGAGAGAATAGTTGTCATTCTGTGTGCAGTGTTCCAAAGCTTATTAATTGACGCATATTGTGTTATTACTTGCTCTTGTGCTACTTGTTTATAGTCACCCTTGTGGACTTTGCAGGTGTCCTATGCATCTATATTGTACTCTATGGGGGACAAGCTGATTGCCACTATGCTATGTTTTCTGCATGTGAAACAAACAAACGTTTTTCAATGCATGTTATTCATGATCTTTGTTTGTAGATTGCCATGTTGCTTGCATAGTTACTATGTCCTATTGTTAGAACTCCATCTTTCATGCACATGTTTAGAGTTCTTTGATCCTAGCTTGCAATGCTTGCAAATGGTTGGATCTTTATTGTGAGGGTGCATGTCACCTCAAAAAATATTATTTTTATCACTTACCTACTTAAGGACGAGCAGGATTTAAGCTTGGGGATGTTGATATGTTGGAAACGTATCTATAATTTTTTATGCTCCATGCTTGTTTTGTATCTACTTTGCTTTACTTGTCCACACTTTGAGGTGATTTTTACATGTTTTCTGGTACTAACCTATTAACAAGTTGCAAAAGTGTGAGCTGTCTGTTTTCTGCTATTTTTGGTTTCAGAAAAGTTAGTAAAGAAATATTCTCGGAATTGGACGGGACAAATGACAAAGTCAATAACTTTTCATGGGAACAAGAAATCCAGAGGAGATCCGGAGGGGCCAGCCAGGGGGCAGACCCACCCCAGGCGCGGGTGGAGGTGGGCCCGCACCTGGATAGGGTTTGGTGGCCCTGGCCGCCTCCCGGTCTCGCCCCTTCGCCTATAAGAATCCCCCGATGCAGAAACCCTGAGTACCCGATCAGAAATCCACGAAACCGTTTGTAGCCGCCGCCACCGTCGTCCCTAGATCGGGGGGATCTGAAGTTCTTCCCGGCACCCTTCTATAGGGAAGATCATCCCGGAGGCCTTCTCTCTGGTATGATGCGTGAGTAGTTCCACCTTGGACTATGGGTCCATGTAGTAGCTAGATGGTTGTATCTCCTCCTTTGTGCTTTCATGTATAGATCTTGTGAGCTCCGTTCATGATCAAGATCTAATCTATTTGTAATCATGCATGTTGTGTTTGCGGGGATCCGATGAATATTGAGATTATTATGTTGGTTTGATTAATGGTTTTGTCTTTATGATTCTATCATGTCTATGTTGTTTGTGATCTTGCATGCTCTCCGTTGTTAGTGTTATCTTTGCCAAGTAGTTGCTAGTGACTCCAAGAGGGGGTATTTATGCTCGATAGTGGGTTCATGCCTCTAGTTTCCAAGGGAAGTGACAGAAATCTCTTCGGTTGTAGATGTGATGTTGCTACTAGCGAGAAAACAACGGTCTCTTGTTCATGGAATATGTGGACTGTTTACCTTACACACTTTGCTTAAAGCAGTTGTCTGTTGCTTGCAACTTAATACTGGAGGGGGTTCGGATGCTAACCTGAAGGTGAACTTCTAGTCATAGATGTAGTTGGATGGTGGTCTATGTATCTTGTTGTATATCCCAATCAACCTCATAGGATCTTTCTGACTGGTAATTGCATTGTTATGCCTTGCTCAGTTCATGTCAATTGCCCCGCTGTAATTTGTTTACCCTTCATGCCATGTTGTTTATTTAAGGAGAGCACCTCTAGTGAACTATGGACCCCGGTCCAACCTTTACCATTGATACATCTTCCACTTTTACTTGTTTACTTGCTGCAAACCATTACCTTCCACACCATACGTTTAATCCTTTGTTACAGCAAACCGGGGAGCTTGACAACCTCATTGTTCGTTGGGGCAAAATCTTGAGTTTGTGTTGTGCAGGTCTCCGCGTTGCTTGCAACACATGTGTGACATTTCCTTTCTCCTTCTGATTCGATAACCTTGGTCTCTACTGAGGGAAGACTTGCTGCTTGCTGCTTCACACCTCGCTCTTGGGGTTTCCAACGAAGTGCTCCACGTCAGCACCATCAGTGCCTAGTATCTCTATTAGTGCTATTTGACTTTGTTGCAACTTGTTGTGCTTAATGCTTGCCACTAGGGCCCGAGTGCCATGATCTCAGATCTAAACTTATTATTGAATCATTATGATAGTATTGTTTGTGATCTTATCTGCAAGTTGTGTACACATATCATTGTCCGGATCCAAAGGCCCCAAAGTGACAATAATTGGGACAACCGGAGGGGATGGCTGTGGTGTGAGGATCACATGTGTTCACGGAGTGTTAATGATTTGCTCCAGTGCTCTATTAAAAGGAGCACCTTAATTGCTAGTAGTTCCCTAGAGGTCCCGCTGCCACGGGCTGGATGGACAGAAGATGTTGTGCAAGTTCTCATTGCGAGCACGTATGACTATATTTGGAGCACATGCCTAGGATTGTTTAGTACTTGGATGCTTGTTATTATTTATCTGCAATGCCTTAGATCTTGAAGTTACATGTTTAGACTCGTCCATGCAACGCCCGTCCATACATCCCTTTGCCTACCGCACTCGAATCCCACTGTTTACTGTTACTGTTACTATTGCTCATGTTTCACTGTTGTTGTTGCTACTACAAACTGTTGCTACTGATAAACTTCTGTGAGCAAGAACTATTTCTAGGTGCAGTTGAACTGACAACTCAGTTATTAAGGCTTGCAAGTATTCTTTGGCTCTCCTTGTGTCGAATCAATAAATTGGGTAATACTACCCGCGAAGACTGTTGCGATTCCATGCACTTGTGGGTCATCAACTATGTGCATAACTTTTATTGAGGATGCTTCATAGATAGCTCATTAGGGTGATGCTGCAAGTTTCCACCATGATTAGGCATGGCTTAGGATAGCGGCCCAGGCGTTTCTCTAACACAAAATACATAACTACATGGACTTACAAGCTCCCTTTCTATTTCACACCGGTGACATCCATAGACAAAAGAGCATGATATCAACTGTGTCCAAAGTACAAGTGCAATGTTAAAAATGTTCCCCGTGACAGCATGGTTCTGCTAATTCCAACGTATAATTGTAAGCATATACAACATAGACGACACAATGGTTCAAGTTTATTAGGGGCAAAGAATATAAAGTGTGCCATCAAGTTTGTGAGGGCTTTAATCACTAAGTTTTCACATAACAAAGAGACTTTTTAACTGGAAGATAGCTGAAAACAAGAATATACTTGAAATGGTGTAACACACCATGCATAGGAGTTTAAAGTGGACACTTTGGAATAACTTGGTTTCTTGGGAGTTAGAAGCATGAGTAGAGCTTACTCATACAAGTGGAGGCTAGCGAAAGACTGGGAGCAACCAACTAAGAGAGAAATAATGGCCATAATCATGCAGAGCAACAAAATATTACTAATCAAAGCATAGAGTGGTACTACAAGTCAAGAACTAAATGATCATAGAGGCTATGGTGACTTGTTCATAGTCATAACATGGTGTGAGCATGTGCCAAGTCAACCTAAACAAATCATCAAAGGAGAATACCACAGTACTATGCTTTTGCATGCTAAAACAACGCATAATTCTTTCAAGGAACACCAAGTAATCCCAATTGTTTGGAACAAGAAATGCTACATCAATAATCACTAAGCATAAGGTCGAAACAACACCTAGCATGTCATGCTAAAGTCTAAGTCATAGTTGAAGTGCTGAGTTGACAGGAGGAAGAGTTTGAAGTAGATTCCTCCATCAACGGCGCCAGAAAACTTGTTGATGCGCCTATGTAGAGCACTTCGTTGGGAACCCCAAGAGCAAGGTGAGAAGCAGCAAGTCTTCCCTTAGTAGAGACCGAGGTTATCGAACCAGAAGGAGGAAGGAAACATCACACAGGTGTTGGAAGCAACGTGGAGACCTACACAACACAAACTCAAGACTTTGCCCCAACGAATTAGTGAGGTTGTCAAGCTCACCGGTTTGCTGTAACAAAGGATTAAACGTATGGTGTGGAAGGTAATGGTTTGCACCAAGTAAACAAGTAATAGTGAATATGTATCAATGGTAAAGATTGGACCGGGGTCCATAGTTCACTAGAGGTGCTCTCGTTAGATAAACAACATGTCATGAAGGGTAAACAAATTACAGCGAGGCAATTGACAGGAACTGAGCAAGGCATAACAATGCAATTACTATCCAGAAAGATCCTATGAGGTTGATTATGCAATACAACAATATACATAGATCTTCATCCAACTGCATATATGACGAGAAGTCCACCTTCAGGTTATCATCCGAACCCCCTCCAGTATTAAGTTGCAAGCAACAGACAACTTCTTTAAGCAAAGTGTGTAAGGTAAACAGTCCACATATTCCATGAACAAGAGACCGTTGTTTTATCCCTAGTAGCAACATCACATCTACAACCGAAGAGATTATTGTCACTTCCCTTGGAAACTAGCGGCATGAACCCACTATCGAGCATAAATACTCCCTCTTGGAGTCACTAGCAACTACTTGGCCAAGATAACCACTAGCAACGGAGAGCATGCAAGATCACAATCAACACAGACATGATAGAATCATAAAGATAAAACCATTAATTGATGAAGAAGGGGATGCCTTGGGCATACCCAAGCTTTGACGCTTGTACCTCTTGGATATTTCTTGTGGTGACACCGGGGTGGCATCCCCAAGCTTGAGCTTTTGTCCATTCTTCATCTCATTACATCATTCTCTCTCTACACCTGAAATTTTTCCTTCATACAAAACTTCACACAATCTTCATTAGCAACATTAGTGTATTCAAAAGATAATAGACCTTTGAGTTTATCTTTGGAACGGCAAAACTTTTCACTAAAAACACAAGCTACTGTAGCAACTCCTTCAAAAAGCTCAATTCCCAAAAGAGAACTCAAAAAGGAATCAATAAGAAGCAAATGCAAATAATGGCAGAAATTTGTCAAAACAGACCAACAGGTAGAAACCGATTTTTTTGAACATCTTATGTTGCTCAAATAAAAAAGTTTTGATCTAACAAAAGTTATTTAACATACTGGGGGATTTATTCGTAAATTTTTAGCTCAATACGACTTACAGAGACTCCTCACGAATTTTTATGGTGGAGGATAGAAATCTGTTTCGGGACAGCAACTCCCCAAATCTTACTTACCTCTCATTAGAGGTCATTCTTGGCACAAAAGGCAAACAAAAAGGATAAGGAGAGGTCATTACTGAAGTAATAACTTCCAAGACTTAAGGAAACTCTTGGATTATCTCCCAACAACTACTTTTCTTTAACGCCTTCAAGTTAGGCTTGATAGTTTGAGAAGATGCTCACAAAAGAAATATGAATTGAAGTAAAAGAGAGCATCAAGAAGCAAATTCAAAACACATTTAAGTCTAAAACCTCTTCCTATGCATAGGAATCTTGTACACAAATAAATCCACAAAGAACAAAGTGACAAGCATAGGAAGATAAAACAAGAGTAACTTCAAAATTTTCAGCACATAGAGAGGTGTTTTGGTACCATGAAAAATTCTACAACCATACTTTCCTCTCTCATAATAATTTTCAGTAGCATCATGAATAAACTCAACAATATATCTATCACATAAAGCATGCCTTTCATGATCTACAAACACATAATCTCTATCAAGCTCAAAAATAGTGGGATTAAAACTTTCACATGTTTTACCCAAAGTAGATATTTCAAAAGGATCCACAGGAACATAACATTCATCCTCCTTTAGTAAGCATGGGGGACAATCAAATAATATAAGAGGTAAAGAGTTACTCTCATTAGAAGGTAGGCATGGGTAGATCCATTCTTCCTCCTTTTGTTCACCACTCTCCTCCTCTTTTTAATCTAATGAGCTTCCAGTTTCAACAATTTCTTCTTCCATAGTCTCCTGCAAGGCATTAGTCTCTTCCATTTGTGGAAAGCATCTATTAAAATATTCAAGAATATAGTTTTTTTCTTCCTTGTAATTATCAAAGCAAAATTTAAGTATCTCATAAACCTCATATTCATAAGGTGCATTATCAGTATTTTCAAGCAAACTGGAAAGTTCAAATGCACCCTTGGAAGCAATAAATTCTTCAATTTGCTCCACATCATAAAAGTCATGATTTCCCCTAACATAAGAAGATATGGTAATATTATCATTATACTCACATTGAAAAGGAAGGTGTTTATACCTCCTACAGCAACAAGATTTATCAAAGCAATAAGTAACATTATAAGTAGAGCACACGTCTCTAGCAATAGTATTCAACTTATCAATTTATTCCCATAAGTGTTTCCCTTTTTGTGACAAACGGTGTTCCTTATAATAATACTTTTGTTCTTCCGAGAACCCACCTTGCCAATAAGAACTAGTTTCAAAGAAACCATCCATTGATAGAAAGCATGACCAAGTAGGGCAACAACAGACCAACAACTAGAGCAGGAACTATTTTTTTGTGTTTTTGAAAAGAGAAAGCAAACCAAACTAAACTAATTTTTTTTGGAGTTTTTGATAAAAAGATCCAAACAAGACTAAGAAAAAGAAACTAAGCAAACTAAAAACAAAGTAAAGAGAAAGATTGAGGAGGACTCCCCTTGTGAAGACGTCCTTAGCCTCCCCGGCAATGGCGCTATAAAGACTTGATGGCTATACACGTGGTTGACGTGGAGCCTGTTGGAAGCCCCAAGAGCAAGGTGTGAAGCATCACAACATCAAGTTTTCCCTCAGTAAGAAATCGAGGTTATCGAACCAGTAGAAGGAAGGAAACGTCACACAGGTGTTGTAAGCAACGCGGAGACCTGCATAACACAAACTCAAGACTTTGCCCCAATGAATAAGTGAGGTTGTCAAGCTCACCGGTTTGCTGTAAAAAATGATTAAACGTATGGTGTGGAAGGTAATGGTTTACAACAAGTAAATAGGTAACAGGGAAGATGTATTAATGGTAAAGATTGGACCAGGGTCCATAGTTCACTAGAGGTGCTCTCCTTAGATAAACAACATGGCATGAAGGGTAAACAAATTACAGCAGGGCAATTGACAGGAACTGAGCAAGGCATAACAATGCAATACTAGACAAAAAGATCCTATGAGATTCGATTGGGCAATACAAAAATATACATAGACCTCCATCCAACTGCATCTATGACTAGAAGTCCACCTTTAGGTTATGATCCAAACCCCCTCCAGTAATAAGTTGCAAGCAACTGACAACTGCTTTAAGCAAAGTGTGTAAGGTAAAAAATCCACTTTTTCCATGAACAAGAGACCGTTGTTTTATCCCTAGTGGCAACATCACATCTACAATCGAAGAGATTTCTGTCACTTCCCTTGGAAACTAGAGGCATGAACCCACAATCGAGCATAAATACCCCCTCTTGGAGTCACTAGCAACTACTTGGCCAAGATAGCTACTAACAACGGAGATCATGCAAGATCACAAACAATACAGACATGATAATATCAAATAGAAAAAACCATTAATCAATCTGACATAGTAATCTCAGTATCCATCGGATCCCCGCAAACACAACATGCATGATTACAAATAGATTAGATCTTGATCATGAACGGAGCTCACAAGATCTATACATGAAAGCACAAGGAGAAGATACAACCATCTAGCTACTACATGGACCCATAGTCCAAGGTGGAACTACTCACGCATCATACCGGAGAAGACGGCCTCCAGGATGATGTCCCCTTCGGCAGGGTGTCGGGAAGATATTCAGATCCCTTGATCTAGGGACGACGGTGGCGACGGCTACAGAAGGTTTCGTGGAGTTTTGATTGGGTGCCTAGGATTTCTGCATCGGGGGATTCTTATAGACGAAGAGGCAAGGCTGGGAGGTGGCCAGGGGGCCCACACCCTACCCAGGCATGGGGTAGGGCCCACTCGTGCCTAGGGGGGTGCGGTGGCCCTGGTTCGCCTCTCCGTCTCCCCTATGGACTTCGTGTCGCCCATGGTAAAATATTGGCTTTGGCTTTTTCCCGTCCAATTCCGGGAATATTGATTTTCTGCCTTTCTGGAACTAAAAACAGAAGAAAACAGGCAACTTGCACTATGGCAACTTGTTAATAGGTTAGTTCCAAAAAAGATATAAAAACACCTCAAAGTGTAGACAAAGCAAAGAAAAGTAGATATTAAACAAGCATGGTGCATCAAAAAATATAGATACGTTTCCGACGTATCACATGATGAATAAGAAGGCCTCCAAGATGATCTCCCCTCTGGCAGGGTGCCGGGAAGAGCTTCAGATCCCCCCGATCTAGGGACGATGGTGGCGGCCGCTACAGACGGTTTGTGAAATATTGATCGGGTACTTAGGGTTTAGGCATCGGGGGATTCTTATAGGCGAAGAGGCAAGGCGGGAGGGACGCTAGGGCGGCTGCACCCCCCAGGCGCGGGGTGGGACCACCCGCACGGCCAGGGGGTGTGGCCCCCTGGTGGGTCTCCTCCGTCTCGTATTCAGGCTTCGTGTTCTCCACGGTAAAATATTGACTTTGGCTTTTGTCCCGTCCAATTCCGAGAATATTGATTTGCTGCCTTTCTAGAACCAAAAACAGAAGAAAACAGTCAACTGGCTCTATGGCAACTTGTTAATAGGTTAGTACCAAAAAACATATAAAACACCACAAAGTGTGGAAAAATCAAAGCAAAGTAGATACTAAACAAGCATGGAACATCAAAAAATATAGATATGTTTCTGACGTATCAATGGCGACGATCGCCCCTCTTTGGGAAGGAATTTCCCTGGCAGAAATCTGCCTGCTAGAGAGGTCTTTCTCTCTCTGTAGTTTCCGCCCCGCAGAGGCGGCGGAATCTTTATATGGTCGCTCCCAGTATTAGGGTTTGGGGAGGAAGTTATAGGCGAAAGGGCGATGCAGGAGGTAGGCCAGGGTGGCCACATCACCGGGTGGCGTGGCCCCGCGCCAGGGGGTGGTGTGGGCCCCTGTGGCCCATCTCTGCCCCCTTCTGGCTTCCTTCGTCTTTTGAAAACATAGGATTTTCCATATATTTTCTGAAATTTTCTGATCTTTGCGAATATTGCATCTGGACACTGCTTTTTCCATCAGAATCCTGACTCCGGCAGTTCATCCTCCAAAATTCATCTAACATGCAAAAATAGATGAGATAATATAAGTATCACCTCTTAATATGAAATATATCGATGAATAATAGTAAATTATGATATAGAATAGTAATGCAAAATGGACGTATCAATGGGAGGCTGAAACCCCCCTCGAGATGAGTGCCGAACAGGACGTGCTCGCCCCTCCCACGGCGCCGACGTAGTTTCTCCGATGGTGAAACGCCAAGAGCCGACGACAAGGTAGCCCTCATCCTCGTACTCTTGGAGCTTGACTTCGTCAAGAACGGAGGGAGCCCATATTCTCCTCTCTTCTTTCTTCTCCGGCACAGTCGAAACCGCCGCGGTCGATGAATACGAGTCATCCATCGATGGTGACCTAAAATTCGTGGCGCTGGGGGAAGGGGAAGAGGATTTTTTTGAGCTCGGGTGTGCTGAGGGCGATTAATAAGGAGTGCGGTGCAGCGAAGAAGAATGACATCAGCGAGGACTTACCCATGCCCGTTATGCATTATGTGTCGTGATTCGTGCAGACGTGGTATGAATGCACTGGATTTCCGCCACGCGTCGAGGAAGTGGCGTGGTAATTTCGGCCCATGTTGATATGTCCTCTCTGCCTCCTCGATTTCAGTGAACAACAAATGGGATCCTTGTTTATCATGAATGTGGGACCCCAAAACGGCCATATTCGTGATATGATGGAATGTGTATCAAATGATGTGACGATTCCTGAAGCATCGTAGAGGTCATGAACGTTCAAACACTCTCCTTTCCTGACCAAGAAAATAAATCCGACTCAGCCTACATCGAGTTGATAAACACAAAGAATGACTAATGTTTATCCGAATTCATCAGAGTCGGATGAATTTTGTTGACATAGTTTTGAGAACCCATCAAGATTCTCTAAGTCGAAAACCACTCGAGCTAAATACGGAATCTGACTCAAGACGTTATCATCCGACTAAGGACCTTGGAGTGTTCCCGGGGCTACTGTCGGGGTTATATTTTCCAAGTATACCCACGTCTGGTACTAATAGTCGAAGACCAAGGTGGCCAACGTGCGACCCAGTTAACGAGATAGGCGGAGGCCCATCCGTCTACGGGAAGGCCTAGAAGAGTTACCGACTTGGGTCCGAAGACAAAAGACTCGGAGTACATGGTAGTAGTTACCGACTATGTATCGTAGCCGGATAGGATTATCCATGTAAACCCTAGATCATATGTCTATATAAGCCGACCTACGGGTAGCCCTTAGGGCACGAGGTCATAACCTCGCACAAGTGCACCTTTGCACTATATTTGATGTAACCTTCAACTTTGTCGATTATAGTGATTGACAGCGAGAGTAGGATCTGGCCTCCGTAGTCGGTTCTGAACCTAAGTAAACTTGTGTGCTTCCTATCGGCCTGCGGTTGGAGAAGAGGATCGTGAGTTGCTCCTGATCGTCGACGTCCTCGACAGCCTCCTCCTCCAACAATGCATGGATCATCATATTGTCGTCGATATTCATGGCTATGAAGCAAATGGACGAACATCTTGCATGGAAGCTGGCAGGCGAGGTGGCTGCCACGTTGGTTGCACGTCAATGAACGCCTATAACGACGGAATTGCTAGGGGCGAAGGAGGAGGTGAGGGAGGAGTCAAGCGCCGGCGATCTACCGGCTTCGAGATGAGCGAGGCTGTGATGATTTGGGAGGGGTGTGAGCACTGAGCAAGGAAGGCGCGTCGGGAAAGTGTGGAGATTTGGATGTGCCGCTGACAGGTGGTATCAGCTGTCACTTTGTGTCACCACATCGTCGGCGCCTGTGGAGCGGTGACCTTTTGGTTGCGCCGGACATGCGCCAGACAAAAACGGCTTTAGGACACACAGTTGAACGTGATTTTCTGACCGATAATGCTTTGGGACGCTGTTTGGAGACTGCAGTTGGAGATGCTCTTAGAGGAAAGGGGCAGAATATAGAGCTCTGAACTTACAGATACACCGCGACAGAGAAACAGAAAAAAAAAAGACATCATCGCAGGGCTGATACTACACTGAAACTGAAACACAGCCGCTTTCAAAGTAGTCTGCACTAAAACTGAAACCTTTAGCACTACTAGTACATCGGTTCAGGGCTGATACTGGAGTTTCAGTTTTTGCTAATACAATGGATATATATTACAGTAGTTTTCAAAGTACATTACAATACAGTACCAAAATTCATTCACCTTGACACGTAGCGCAAGCAAGAGTGCACGTGATGTTGCCCCAGTTTTCTTGGGCAATGCGTGTAGTCTGCATTTTCTTGGATTATATTTTCTTGGTAGCACTCAAGTCTACTTGGCGCTTCCATCCATAACGGTATGTTGCGTTTTCGGTCGTCCAAACATTCCATAACACCGGACCGGACACTAGCCGCAAGAATCGCTCAACACGAAAATGAATTGCTGGGCTGCAAATTAATTCGATCGCTTGTCTCAGAACGCAAGCATGGCTTGGAATTTGACCGTTATTAACGATACTATATCGGAAAGGATCGATGGCGTTTGTACGCCATGATGGCCGGCCGGCGCCGGTACGGGCGCGCAGCCAGCGTGCCATGGCAAGTACTAGCCCGCGCCGGCGCTCTCGCCCGCTCGCGGCGGCCGCGCACAACACCGCGCCCCACATGATCGAGGATCGAGGGGAGATCGATCGCCGAAAGCTCAGTCTGAGACGGACGGGGCCGGCAAGGCGGCAACCGGTGGGTGCGCGCTCGATGTGGGCCCGAGGAAATCTGGTGCAAGAGCTCTCGGCTCTACGTACATACGTGGTTCCACCGGCCGGCTGCTGGGGCAGTTGCCTTCTTGGGTCGGCGTTGCCGTGGCCCGCACCTCACATGCGCAGAAGCGGGCGGGTAGGCGACGCAGGCGTCGGCATCCGACTCCTCGCCCCCCGCACATGCATGCGCCTCTCAGCAGTCCGTTACTTTGTCACTTTCCGCGGTTAACTGTTGTTCAGACAATCTGTACGATGGAGAGGGTGGAAGGTCTCCTCATCATCCTTTTAGTTTGTCTGGACAAGAAAAGGCCATCGCCGATAAGGTCCATCCTTTCCTCGCTATCTCACTCACGGTCCTCACCAATGATCTATCTGGTACACCATGTGCAATTACGTCCACGGAGCATTTAGCCAAACCAATTAATTAGTCTTTGCTTCGTTCGTTCGTTCAAGAAAACTATTTTACGATGGTGTCATCTCATTTTAGTAACCCAATCCTTTGGTATGGCACGTTCTCTGCTACTACACGATTACATGTTCTCTTGTTGATTCCCTGGATTTGCGGCAGTCGTCGGTGCAATTGAGAGAGTTTAGCGCCAGTATTTACGGCGACGATCCAGCTAGCGGGCCGCAAGCTACCTACGTTGAACCTCTCTTTCTTACTATTTCAAAGCTAGCTAGGTGAACTTTTAGGCGGCCGGCTCTATGTAAAAAGGAATCACTCACTATCGCGCGTTAGCTAGCTAAGACTGACGGTTATGGAATTGGTTAGTGGTTACTACACGGAAAGAGAAAGGCTTTTTTTGAAAGGGAAAGACATGTGCTTGAGGATTTAGCATACGTCCTTTGCGTTGGATGGACGCACCAGTCGGTAGCAGCCATGAAGTACCCCCGTCTGCTGCGTGCTTTGGTCGTTTCGGGAATTATGGTGTGTACCGACCTTTCCAGGATCGATCGTCAAATCTATTCGGGACAGAGTACGTACGATCATCAGGAAAAGAAAAGGCGCTGACGACGAAATCCACGGAGATTTTGCTTTGTGTGTCCTCGATCGAATTGTTGCAACTTTTCTTTGATTCTAACTTGATGCAGCACATTCTAATTAAGTCAGCGGAGGTTAGTTCGTGCTAACCAATACAGTTCCCTTTCTCAACCTCCAAATATTAGCCATCCGATTCGGAAGTCCTTGCAGTATGGCCGTACGTTCGTTAGAAAGTCAGGATCAGATTCTTCTTGTGCAATTAATTTTGTCGCGGTTGGCATGCAGCTGGTTTGATAGCAGAAGGTAATACGAACTGATAAGAGGAGTAGAAGCAGGGACAACAATTAAGCACAAACTGTAATAACTTATGATATGATGTGGTTACACACCGGTACAGTGACAGTGGGCGCGGGAGAGCACAAGCAAAGTGCCTCTCCTCCATATCCCACAGACAGACATATTCAAAGACACACACATGCACGATCGATCGATCGACGACGCCTACATGACACCCGACACCCGACGTCCCACCTAATCAGCAGGGAACCTCCGGCCATGCAAAACAAACCTCGATACAATACCAAATCGATCTAGCCAATAATGATTCGTTCCGAATGATATATATGCAGCTTCAGGCTTCAGCTGTACTGGACGATGGAGCGGTAGGACGCGGTGGGAGCCCAGTTGGCCGGGATTATCTTGTCGGCGACGAGCGTCTTCCCGGACTCGTTGGTGATGCGCATGGAGAAGGGCGCCTGCAGGCGGTGGCCGGAGTCGAGGCGCCAGACGGAACCCCACGACTCGCGCATCGGCGTCCACGTCCCAGAGTTGGCCTCCATGAGGTCCACCTGCACCACGTCGCCGTCGCCGTCCTCGTACTCCACCAGCACCGCGAAGTACACCGGGTTCGAACCCTGCTCGACGTGGAAGGTCACCTTGAGCCCAGGGAACTCGCAAGGCACTCTGCATGAAACAATCCATATGTTAGTGTAACCCAGCCGGAAACGACCAAGTGTGCACTGACGGTACTGGAGTATTTTTCGTGCGAATCTATTTGGGTCCCAGTTAAATAAACCTTTCGCTGTCGCTAAAGTTTTATTGTGAAAAAAGTACGGGGTTATATATGATTGTGTTCCCGTAGGGCGGGCCAGCTGATATACAGTAGGAGGAGGTTCGTGCAAGAAAATGATGCCATGTCACCGACCTCTTGAACTGGATGTCGATGATGCCGGCGTGGCGGAGCTTGTCGTTGAGTCCGGGCTTGGCCATGGCGCCGAAGGCCGTGCCGCTGAGGTCGAAGTGGTACTTGGCCACCGGGTAGTAGTTCATGTCGGTGATGACCACCGTCTCCGGGTTGCCGGAGCAGGCCTCGTTGTTGACGCACCGTATCTGCGCAAGTCAAAATACAAACAGTCAAAGCCATGCATGTAAACGACAGCACATTTGCTCCTTTGCGCCGTAGGCCTGGTGTAGCTATCTATACCTGGTAGCAGGAGCCGCATCCCTTGCCATCCTTGAATATGGGCTCGTTGCCGCACGACGTCATGGAGGAGAAGGGATACTGGTTCGTGTTCTTGAACCCACACGCGCCACCTACAACATCGATCACCGCAAGAGTACACTGTTATTACACGAACGATCGACAACGGAATGACAGCACCGTATACATATATAGACGTGTAATAGTACCGTCGTCCATAGGGCCGGCGCCGGTGGGCGCGCCATACCAGGTGGCCCTAGCGGCCTCCCAGTTGGGATCGGCGGTGAAGTCGGCAGCGCTGAAGTTGCCCGTGCCGGCGCCGGCGACGTAGGCCACGAGGAGGGAGGAGAGCGCAACAAGTACTGCAACGGCCTTGAAGGAAAGAGCAGCCATCGCCTTATACTACAAGTCTCTCTGCTTCTTCAAGCTCGAGCGAGAGAGCAGTACCGGTACACTTAGACCGCCCAGGCTGGAGGTTTGAACTGTGTTTTGGTGTTCTGAGACTAAACATATTGCCTGGGCTAGCTATTTATAGGCAGGCCGCACTGCAGAGAGGCAGGTGCAGTGGTGCAGGGCGACGCGACGCGATAGCCATCAACGGTAGTTGCACCCGACGACGTGCTTTGTGTTTGCGTAGGGGTCACATGGGGCTACCATGGGCGATCACTTCATTTCACGGGCGCGGCATTAGAAATACGCTAAAATCACGGGCTGGCCGTTATATGTGGCATGGTTTTGCTGGCTACTAGACTGTTCACGGATACTCTGATCGAACCGTATTCTATTTCCTGCAGAAAGCGACGCGTACGTGCTCTGCAGCAGCAGCGTATTCCCTTTCACGAATGTACAGCTCGGCTACGCTAGTAGGGGTTCGATCGGGCACAGCTCAACCAGCTTTGCATCACAGTTAAGGCATGGAGGTTAGCCTGACCTGACCTGACTAACTATTGTTGGGAGGCAATCATCGATCGTGACCAACCTGTGTAGTGTAACAGGCCTGTCTATGCAACCACCGAATCATGTACTAGTACCAAGTCGCGTAGAGGTACCTAACTAACCCGTTACGGATTCCTGGTCGTACTTGCGATTTCATTCACGCACAACGCGAGTACTTAAGTGACTACCGTCCATCGGTCCATGTTTGCATCCGTTTGAATATTCCTGGACGCACAACCGTCCTGAGTATTCTAAGAGTTGCTCCTGTGCCGACTCCTGATTGTTGATGTGGTATTATTTAAAAACTCAGCTTATGCCTGAGCTGAGATAATCAGTTTGCAACAGTCTGTTTGTTGCGTCATATCGCCAACTTCCACGCTCGAGGAGTGGGTTACAGCTATCGGTACCCAAAAGTGGCATGAATCAACAGCTCCAAAACTGCTGTCTACTCAGCTCAAAAAAAAAAAAAAAAAACTGCTGTCTACTACTAGTACTACCATAGAACTCTAGTGGAGGTTCCTCTCGCCTGAAAGAAGAAAGCAGAGCTCTTCTTTGTCGCGGCGAGAGCAGAAGTTATGCCGCGAGTGGAAATTAGCAATTTTTATTTTTAAGAGATGCAAAAGAACTTGTGTGTGCCACGGCAAGAGCAAGAGTTTTGTACAGGAAACCTCAAAAAGGAGTTCTGCCCAAATAGTGGCCTTGTTTTATTTTCTTCAAAAAAAGTGACCTAGTTTGTTTCTTACCTGAACTATGTTACTTGCAGACGAAGTTTGGATCCAACTTTATCAGTTTCTCTTTTTCGTAACACTTATAGAGAGTTGAACAAATAGGGTTTTTTCTAGCAGAAGTTAACGAATAGGGTGTTTTCAGATAACAAGTTGCATGGGCTCGAGGGTCGAGGTCCTTGGTTAGTGGTGACCCAACTAAACTTTAGGGAAATGTTTCACTAATTGGGCCAGTTTCAGACTACCTGATTGCTCCATAACTTTCAGATAACAAGCAATGTGAGGCAACCGGTATCTGCCGCCCGGCATATACGAGATCCAAACTTCTTGTCGCTCCGTAGTTAGCCGGCCTAATAAGGTAGGATCCCATATAGGAGCATTTCGTTTTCATGTTTTTCTGTTTCTTCTATTTATTTTACCGATTTTATTTTTCTCCATAAAAACTTATTTTATTTTTCATATGTTCCTTTTTTATTCTCCTTTTTAATGAATACTTCATTTTTTACTACTTTCATTTCATTCTATATTTATCTCTTGTTTTATTTTACACTTTTCTTTTTTATAACATGAAAATTAGTGATCATATTATGTAATTCAGTCACTTTAACATTATCATTTTATTCAATAAGCGTGAAAAATTCAGTGAAGCGAACTTTTGTTCACCTTGAAATGAAAACATTCATGAAACAATCTATGTATATCTTAATTTTCTATATTGTTAAATTTAGAAAATAAATAAGTTACTCTCTCCGACCATATCGCCGACAACTCATACAGATCGGAGGAAGTATTATATTTAAATTCAGAAATCGACACATCGAGCAACTCAAAGTTCATCCTACCTATTGAAGGTGCCTTCGATCCATGTAATCGATGACAGTGTCACGCGGCCTGCAAAGTTCGGCGAGGAAATTTTCCCTCCAAGGGGCAGCGTTTGGGCGTAGATGTGGTGGGAGATGAAGTGAGATGAGGAGAAGCTCGGGGTCTGCTTAATAGAGAGGGCAAGGATCCAGGCGACGGGGTGTCGGAGGGGAGTTGGCGGTCGCTTTGGCTCCAATGTATGTCGATTTAAGGTGCAATGAAGTTTGATCCTAATGTCCATAATGAAATCGTGGTTGAATGGGGAATAAACTTCAATGTTTATAACGAGTCATTTCGAGGTCTAGAATGATAGAACTGGATTTGACTTCTTTGGCAACTTAGCCATAATTCTATGGGCAACATGTCCTAGAGGAGGGGAAGACTTGGCAGCCATGGCTAGTGAGCTTCTGTGTTTGTACTCTTTTTTTTTAGAATATTCTGTGTTTGTACGTGCTCGAGCAGGCTTCTGTGGCTGGTCCGTATCCATATGGGCCAGGCTGTTCTGGCCCAATAAAAATTCGAGAAGAGTGACAAGAGAAAACAAAGTAGAGAGAGGACATGGGCTTTGAGGCTATTCACGTGAGAGAGGAAAGGTCAGAGGAAAGACATGGCTGGCTGGAGAGGGACATTTTGGTCTGGTTCGATCAGATTATTGTTTTTCTGTTTTTCTCTATTTCTATTTTTATATAGAGAGTTAATCTTTGTATCGAAATTTATCCATAAAAAACCATAAAATCTATTATATATGTGTTTCGAGGCACCACGTTGATCCACGTAGGCTAAATTTATATTCTCCTTTGATCTTAAATTTAAAGGCTAAGATTAACAATTAAGTAGTGTTACATAGAAAAAAATAAACGTATACAAACAACTAAGTCTTATGTCACGTCAATTGGTCACATAGCCCGATACCCTTCTTGACCGTTAGATGTAAACGAAGGCTTATTATCTCAGGAGTCCGGAAACGAGCCGCAACCGATTGCCCCGATCTCCTTCCTGACCGGCCGGCCCTCTTCCTGTGTACGATCAGCAGCAGCTACACCTGACTCATGGCGCTGGCCTCGATGCCGTTATCCGGCCGGCCGGCCGGCTGGCTGTTTTCGGGTGCTTTTCGTGCTTACAGATCTGCAGCTAGCGAAGTTGCCTCATGCACTTAGGCATATAGATTTGCCTCTTATACATATCCCAAAGCTAGGCTAGGCGTATGTGGTAGGTATTTTTCCTTTTTGATTGCCCTTGGCCAGCCGGCCCGGCCGTATGTCCTCGTGTGCTTTCGGTGCATGTAGGCCAGCTGGGGAAGCTTCAAATCTTACCCCACTCTCAGCCATGGAAGATTAATCCAAGATTTGCCTCATATACAGATCTGAAAGCTAGGCGCATGTGGTAGGTATTTTTATTTTTTAAAATCTTGATTTTTATATAATACATCATAGCAATATGCATCTGCAAGATAAGCTGATCTATTTGTTTTGGTGACTCTCAAAAATTATCAACGTGGGAAGGCAGAAACATGGTCAGTGATCCATTAGAAAATTTTCTGTAAAAGGGTCATCTATATATTGTTAATTCATTATGTTGAATTCATTGATTTTCAACATACTTAACTTCTGACATGATAACACCATAGGGTGCGGATACTCTTTTACCATTGGTAGTACGAAATGATTAATGATCAAGGCCATGGATCTGATTTGTTTATAGCTGATCCTATGAGATAAATCCCGTCATACATCTCGATCATCCGGACGAACGGCTCACTCCTTGAAAAAGCGAAGAACTTTGATCTCCCTGATTATTAAACCTTAAAGGTAAATTCATGGTTTCTCCTAAAAGTTGTGAAGTAGAAGTATAAGTGCATAAATCTGAAATAATAGAGATTCTATAATTTGTTTGGAATTACTGAATGTTGGTTGATACAATGTGAGATAACATGTACAAGGTCACACAGCAAGAGAAAAAATGATGCAGCTATATGGTGAGTGCAACTAAACAATATCCTAGAAATTTTATCTCACTTAATATTTTAGTGTTATTTACTAATTAAATTTACAGACATAGACAGTAATACATGAGTTTTAGCGATGTGCCTAGAAAAAAATAGTAAAATAATTTTGATCATTGAAGTAAAATAATTCATTTTTTATGGAAAAGTAATGTTTTTGTGTATAATGTTTTATTTATAGTTCAGTTCTTCAGAGGTAAGATCTTTAGATCACTAATTTGTTTCATCCTCTCAAACTATGTTAAATAATGTTTTGGTGTAGTATAATGTTTTACTCAGAGGTACCTTCATAAGATCATTACCATTGTATTAACCAATGAAACTTTGGCATCGATCTTCCAATACTCACAACTCTCAGTCTACTACTAAGTAAATAGTTCAGTTTTTCTCTTCAGTTTGTATTTTCTATTTGAGATAGTAATATTTGTATTTTCCCATATAAAGCATGATTATCTTATGTTAGCAAAAAATAATTTTACCAACTATCTAAGTGTAACAAATAAATGGTGATGAACAATGTATGCCGCACAATCGAATAGTAATATTTGTTTGACAATAATTTGAAAATTATTTTATCCAATTATTTTACCCACACGCATAAATGAAAATTACTGCGGGCGTGTCACCATTTATTTTAAACGGAGCTAGCTTAATTTTCTATTTGAGATAGTAATATTTGTATTTTCCCATATAAAGCATAATTATCTTATGTTAGCAAAAAATAATTTTACCAACTATCTAATTGTAACAAATAAATGGTAATGAACAACGTATGCTGCACAATCAGTAAATCTAGCCATCTATTATATACTAAAAGTAAGATATATAGGAAAAACAAATATAAATATATATGTATATATGCTAGAAAATGAGAAATTTGATTTGGTTCGTATGTTCATATCGGTCTACTTACATGCATAATTTTTCATGAAAAGTAAATTTAATATATTAAACTTCTTGGAATCAAAATTGTCCGAGTTTTACTTTTAGGGAAAATTCATAATGAAATGGCACCTGTTTTAAAATAGATGCTCTAAAAATAATATTTAAAGTTCTTTTAGAGCATCTATTACATGTCTATTTTCGAGAATCACCGAGAATGCCAATTCTTCACAAAACTATGCATGCACCTAGACACTTGAACATGTTTATTGAAAAAATAATTCGTATACAACTCATAAAATGAGCTCATATTGATACAATGTAAGAACTAATTGACATGCCAGAAAATGATACATTCAACTCTGCTTCTAAGATCATATGCATCTTCATGACATGACAGAAAATGAGAAATTCAACTCACCTTCTAAGCTCATATGCATGTTCATGAACAATAAATTCAATAAACCGGAACTTTTTGGAATCAAATAGTGAGTTCACAAAGAAACTAAAACTTTTGGGAAACATAAATTTTGATTGTTATAATTACATGAAAAAATCGTCATGAAATGTCATTCTTGATGTTTTGTCAAAAAAGGCAAAAAATAATACTCTAGAAGGGCTTTAAATAGTCTATTTGGAACATCACTGTTTATCTTTTTCGCACCGAGCACCACGAATACGGTTTCTTCTAAAATATACGCACATACAGACACTAGAACATGTTATATATATATATATAAACTAGAGATACAGAGAAAATAACTATGAAGCTATCTAGAGGTATTTCAGATCATTATATACGAAACTAGACGTCAAAGTTACACCTCAAAAAAGTTTCTATGTTAAAAACTAGATATTTGCAACAAAGAGTCTATTAATTTGAGGACGGCACTAAGATATCAGCATGCCCTCGCATGCGAGGGCCACTGTGCTAGTTCAGATAAAAGGAATACTTATTCAGGAAAATTAGGACCATATTTGCTTCCCAATATATAGAAATTTTATATTATTTTATAAATCAATTTATGGTATTTATAACTAAATTAGTTTTAAGGTATTATAAACTCCCATAAAATATTTCTATAACTCAAAAATACTCATGCAATATATTTAAAACATTTTCAAATTTTTTTTAGGAATGTCATATTATTCTCTTCTCTTTTATTTTATTTTAAAATTGGAAATGGATTTAAATATATTAAAATCCAAAATGGAATATTTCTACGGCATGCTAATTATAATTGGGAAAATTAGATTTTCCCTCTCTTAATTATTTATACATGGTTCGGTAAAAATATTTAAAATGCAAAAAATGCACATAAGACCAAATCCTCATTTTGAATTGTTTAAAATCTTCCAAATAAAGATTCATATTTTTGGATAGTAATTTTAAACCTCTTTTGAAAGTTTGAGTAAAGTTTAGACAAATCCCCCAAAAGTGTTAAATACTTCACAAATTCATCAACTTATTTAAAAAGGTTAACATTCCAAAATTTGGATTGTTACATACACTCCTTTAAGACTTATGTTGAACGCGGGAGTACATGAAAGGAGTTTTTTTTATTACAGTGAATTCTATATTAACTATGATTACAATAGTTGCATATTAAATATGGTCGTGCAATGGTTGACCCATTTTACCAAAAAAATTGAAATGGCGAGCTAAGTCCCGGTCTCTGCATTAAGTGATGCACACAACCTTTTTTATTGCATAGTTCCATGAAACATAGTCTACCCATTTTACCTATCATTGGGCCTTGGCGGTGCCCCATGCCTCTCACTATGATAGAGGAATAGAACATCCAAAAGAGAGGTCCAATCTCACCAATGGAAACGTGGAAAACAAGAGAAGCACACTGCAATAAAAAAGTTCAAATTGTAGGAATTTCTGGCTTGGAATATTTTATATGTCCACTACATTGTTATACTCCTGGAATCAGATCTCGATGTGGAAGTATTCATGAAATTTAACAGGGAATAATTGATGTTTAATTATACTTAAGGAAATATACTTAAGGATATACTCGGAAACAGTATATAGTGGAATGTGAGGTTTTCTGTAGGATTGGCTCTATGAATTGTTAAAGCCCGTGAGTTTGGATTTGAGTTCAAACTTGGCGCATGACTCACACATGCGTGGTTGGGACCTAACTGGTTAACAGTATTAGGCTCGGTAACTAGATGTTAATGATTGTGGTTAGTTTAACAAGTCACGAGTCCTAACTAGAAATAGATAGAAATTGCTGGAATTTGGAGTCTATATAAAGCTCCCACCCTCTAGTCTCAATATGCACAGATAGAAATTCCATGAATACTTCCACATTGAGGTCTGATTCTAGGAGTATAACAATGTAGTGGACATAAAATATTGCAAGCCACAAATTCTTACACAAATCAAGTTGCGCCTTCCTCTCTTACACGCCTCCTTACAAATTCACATGTTTTGCTGATGGTTCATTGAGGTATAACTAAGGTTTTGTTGTTGCTAGGATTAGTTTCAAAGAAGCTTCATAGATGTTTCTTAGAAATATGTGTGAATATCAAGCAAGTATGAAACTCCATTGAAAATACCTACAAAACATATATGAAATAGTGAAACCGCAAGTCCACAACAAAACACATATGGGTCTAATATCGAACAATATTGAAACTCAATGAATGCCACAATAAACATGATCCAACATTTCAGTTAAGTTTCAAACACACGGGATTGTTATTTTCTAAAATTATAGTCAATACTGATAATGTTCCTAAGAACTCGTCAATATGAATCATGATCGTTAAAACAGTTCCCAATTGGAAATCTTGTTCAAAATATATTGCTCCTTTTTGAACATGATTGTCAGAGTGAAGTCAAGATGAGAAAAGTGAAAGTAGAGACGAAGGTCTTCCTTTTTTTCATAGAACTTTGTTATCACGCATGTTTTAGTTTATTCGATCTGACATATTATTGTTAGTCTACGGATAAAAATCATAAGAACTGTTTGTTCGCTGCACATATATCGTGCAACTAAGCCTTTTTTTTTCTCTTTCCGAATTTACTAAGCCTGGTTACTAAAAAATACGTCTGAAAAGGAAAGCTTGATCAGCTACGGCCTGAACTAGAGCAGCGTCAGGGTACCAGAAAAACGAAAATCATGTGAGACTCCATGCCCATGGTGCTTTGTGGGTGGCCCGGGATTATTGGCGGGAAAAGCAACGAAGGGGGTATCGCTTATCCGAGCAGCAGTGGTGGAATTGCGTTTTTGTGGAGGGTTGGCAGGCAGGAAGAAAGAAGTCAAGGTGGACGGGCCCGCGGGCACTATGATCTCACATGCGCGGCTGACACCTCCGAAGCAACAACCACGTTCGCGTTGGCGTCGCAGCTGGTAGAACGAAAATTCAGCAAACCCCCACATCCACTGATCCACATGCCGCGCCGGCGCCGTGCATGTGACCGTGCACGCGAGGGATCGAGGCGAGGTCGCCCCGGCCATAGCGTCCCCAGCGAGCTACTACGTGTCCGCCTGCTCAGCGATCAGCTTAACTGGCATTTGCCATCTCGCTTTTGCACAGTTGTTTTCCGCGAGATATTCATTTCGGATAAGATGGGAGCTGGAGATGTGGGCCTATATATGATGTGTGATGCGCACTCCGAGCTCGGGGAGGTTATGTTAGAACACACAACATGAGTAGTGGCTACATTCAGATATATTTTTTTCATTTTTTTAAAGCTTGTACATATATTTTCGATCTTTTTAAAACAACATGGTCATTGGAGTTTAGGATTCAAAAATCTCCACTTACCTGATATCAGATATGTCTTTGGCTCCGAGATCAATTATTAAATAAAAATAAAATAATATTTATATGTTTTAAAAACATCTAAAAATGTTTCTGTACATAATCAATGATGTATCCTATAGGCATGAAAATTTTCAATGCAAAATTAGTCCTATTTTGGGCTATGAAATAATAAAAAATGGTAAAATTTGGAGATTTAGAAATATGCGTACTCAAATTCACACTTTTCTCAATTTTTAGTAGCTTAGCATACAAAGTGTATTTGAAATTGACATTCTGCATGTAAACAAGATACATCATTGCTATATCCATTTTTTTCAAAAAATTAAAGCCTGTAAATATGTTTTCACTTTTTTTGAAACAACAAGATCATCCGAGCTCGAGAGTCAAAATCTCCACTAATCCAATATACGGAAGATAAGTAAGAGTTGAGTTTTGGAGTTGCATAGCACCCAGGTGATCCACCTTATTTCTCGCTAGTCACGGTGCTACTAAGTGCTAGTAGGATGCTAGCGATACTCACACCACATGCGTGCACGGAAACATGTACACTGCGTGGTTCAAAGTTAAATGATTCCAATCACCACTCATCACGTGCCGGCGTGCCAACCTCATGCACGGAGAGAACATATACACGGTATCATCCGTACGAGAGTACCACGAACGATTTGCTCGGCCTCTCTCTGCAACAGCAGCAAGATTTATATATGCCGTAGTGGATAACGAAGTCGGTCGATCTCGATCCTGCAACGCCAACGAGGAGAGCACAAAATACCGGACATCCGGTGATCCTACTGACTAGTACTACTAGTACTGTGCTGACGAAGCAGACGCTGGCACGCACGTACACGGTACACGCTACATAGTGTACAGTGCAGTGCGCCCAAGGTGACTGTTGAGATCGCCGGCATCGGCGGGGCACGGCGCACGCACCGGCCACCGACGGGCGAATTTATTTAGTATCGCCGGATCAGATGGCGCGACCACCGCGATAAATGCGGCACGCCATGAGGCATGGGCGCGTGCGTGGCAGAGGTCGCGTCGCATGGCATGCCGGTAACATGTGTACTGTACTCATCGATCTACCACTCCGGCCGGCGCCGGCCGGTCACTTTTTTTGAGTTTTACAGGTGGGCCCTGGCTGGTAATTTAAAGGCTCGTGGGGTAGTAGCGGCGTGCGTGGAGACAGTTTTTCTCGTTAGAGTGGGAACAGAATAAAGGCCCCAACGCAGCAGAGCACGCAGGGCGCGCTCCTGCCTTGCGCCAGAAAAAGGCCGTTGATGGTGGTGGGCCGGTCGGCGACGCTCTCGCTCTCGTCTCACCTCACATCACCTCTCCTCCGTGGGTAACTTACATGTGGGCCGCCTAGACTCTATATAGTCTTAGCGTGTAGGCATCGCTGGTCAAAGGAGCATGCTCAGCTCAGCTCGTCGCTTGCTGCAGGCAGAAGCGCCTTGATTTACGGCCATTTGCTCCGTGTCTTCGGGGCTCAAAGAGGAAATTCCTTGCGACGCGCCCACAATCCACGGCAAGCATCACCCCATACAGCCCCTTGGGAACCTGCTGCTGTTTGATTAAGAAGCAACTCTGGAGTACTCCTGTTTATTCGGCCGGAACGCACAGATAGCTTCATAGCTTATCATGTGGCCCTCTCGTTAAGGCCGCAAGTGCTGCTGCTTCTTGCGCGTCTCCATCTATCTCTAATGCCATAACAAGTTCGATGTGTGCGTGACCATGCTGGAGTAGTACGGCATTACAACTCGGCTCCCTTGTCCGTAACGTCCGTGGCAGATTAAGCATTCCTCATCCTCTTGGCAGAAAGAAAACAGAAAACTGCATTATCATCTCCTGTGCACCGAGGCAGAATGGACGAAAATAACCTAAAAAAGTAACAATGTCACGAAATGAACTCTAGCCAGAAGAAATTCACGGAACTAATCCTTTTTGCAACGCCATACAAAGTGGCGCCGCACCCTGAAGAGCGGCGCCGTTACGCCTGGCGCCGCGCACCTGCCAGCGTGGCGCCTCACGGGCCCCGGACCCGCTAGTGCGGCGCCTTGTAGAATGGCGCCTCACTGTGTAGTGCAGCGCCGTTGCGCCTGGCGCCGCACTTTAGGTCTTGTACCAGCGCGGCGCCAGCCCTCCCCAGACCCAGCCCATTCCTCTCCAACACACACGAGTGCATGGCGGCTAGGGTTTCTCGGCCCCGGTGATTCCCCTCTCCAAAAACCCAAGATTTGCTGGATTTGTCCAAGGATCTTGCTCCCAATCCCTTCCCCAGGTATCTCCTCTCAAATCCCTTGCTATTTGTCCAAAAAATTCTTGCTAATTTCCCCTTTTGCTCAAATTTCGGTGAAACCCTAGGTTCAATTAGATGTAGAGATTGAGATGAACCATTGCAATGCTTATTTGATATTTAGGTTTAGATATGGCATAGTACACTTTGGTAGAACTCTAGTTGGTCTATTTATCTTTGAAGTATATGTTAGGTGCCTTTTCATATTAGCAATTCCATATGGCTAGAGTAAGATGGAGATATGGTAGAACTCTAGTTGGTGTTTTGATTTATCTTACAATTATATGGTAGAACTCTAGTTGGTTGATTTAGCTTGCAATTCTAGATGCTAGAACTATAGGTAGAGTAGGATGAATATGTAGGATGTCTCTATAAGATGGACAAAAGCTAGAACTATATGCTAGAACTATAAGATGGTTGATTTAGCTTGCAATTCTAGATGCTAGAACTATAAGATGTACATTTTGTAATTGTTCTTATTCTCTCTATTGTTTTGAATATGTAGGATGTCTCTAAACCCCCTTCTAAACAATGCTCACTATGATGTTCAACACCGTGCCTACAAGATGTAGGAGAAGAGACAGGTACTAAAAACTTCAATGCAAGTCAAACAAGATGCCATGTTTGTTTAGATGGAAATCTAACATTTTGCCATTGTATGTTTGCAGGAGCTTCAACCCCTTCAACTTAGGTACCACGAGGTCTCGTCCGGCAAGATGCCTTATGATGCACGGTACACTCCGTACATCCAGCAGCTAGGACTCCTCCCCTTTATCCACATGGTCACTCGGTCCACACCGTCCTTCAACCCTGCTGCGATCACCGCGCTTGTGGACCGATGGAGGCCGGAGACACACACATTTCACCTTAGGACCGGTGAGACTAGAGTCACTTTGCAGGACATGAGCATGATCCTAGCACTCCCAATCGAGGGAAACCCTGTGTGCATGTCCTCAGATTCAGACGGGTGACGTGAGAAGATGGTCTCCCTTATAGGGAAGGATCCACTCGAGGCTATAAACTCGAAGGGGGAAAGACTGAGGGTCGCTGCCGGGGCTACTTTTACTTGGATCATCCAGAATTTCAAGATTTGCCCCGAGGATGCCGATGAGGAGACGATCAAGACATACACTCGTGTGTATGTGTGGTACATTATCACGAGGACTCTGTTTCCTGACAGCAGTGGGGATCATGCTCAGTGGCATTGGCTCAAGTTGCTGGGTTTTTTCGACTCTACCTTCAGTTGGGGTTCTGCGGCGTTGGCCTGGAAATTTCAAATGTGGTTGTATATTTCTGCACTATCTCAAAAAAAATTGTTCTTACCAAATGGTTGTTCATGTAGGGGTTCGTAGCATGGAAAACAAAAAATTTCTACCGCATGCAAACAAACAAGCCAAGATCTATCTACTAGATTGTAGCAACGAGTCGATAGAGAAACTCACCCTCGAAGATTCCAAAGCGGTTAACGAGAGCAGATTCTCGTGGGTGATGTAGTCGTACTCTTGCCGATCTCAAGATCGCGTAGACGATCCTTCCGGCGCTGCGTTCCGGCAGCTCTCCCGCAGTCGGTCACACGTTCGGTACTCGACGAAGACCTTCCTCTCCCTTGTTCCAGCAGGCAGCGGAGGTTGTAGCACTCTCCTCGCGATTCCGGCAGCACGACAGCGTGGTACCGGAAGTAGAGGGGAGATCTCGCAGGGCTTCGCCTTAAGCCGGAGCGAGTATGGTGGACTATGAGCGAGCCTTGGTGATCTAGGGTTTAGACACACCAATTAGAAGGGGCTAGGCCGGCGGCTAGGGAAAATAGAAGCCCCAACTCGGCGGCTTGGGAGAAATCCCTAGACTGTGGCTAGGGTTTTGGTTTAGAGGGAGGCAACTTGTGTGTCTAGGAGGGGAGCCCTGCCCCTCCTCTTATAGGTGGAGGGAGGCACGCCTGGGGAGGGGAGTCCCTCCCCAACTCGGACCCAAGGTGGGCCGGCGGTGGGAGGAGGAACTCCTCCCCAAGTCGGTTTCAAACCTCCTTCTCCTCTTTCCCAAAACTAGCCATTTGACTTTCAAACTAGCCATTTGACTTTTTCAAACTAGGATTTGAATAAACCCTCTATTTTGGTACAGCGATGACACCTAGTACATGATGCAATCATATCAACTTGATATAACACATTCATGTACCCTTTCCCCTCCGGAGTGCCGGACATTCCGGAACCTTCTAGAACATTCCCGATGAAAACACCGGAATCATTCTCCAACTCCGAAACAGGACTTTCCTTATATGAATCTTATTCTCCGGACCATTCCGGATCTCCTCGTGATATCCCGGATTCCATCCGAGACTCCGAACAACATTCGTTATCTTACTCATCATTCCATAACTACTCAACAATATCGAATCCTTAAGTGTGTCTCCCTACGGTTCGTGAATTATGCGGACATGACCGAGACTCTTCTCCGATCAATAACCAATAGGGTAATCTAGAAATTCCTATGGCTCCCACATATTTCTATGATTACTTTGTGATCTAATGAACCACTTACATACGATACCAATTTCCCTTTGTCTCACGATAGTTTACTTATCCGAGGTTTTGATCGTCGGTATCTCTGCATACCTAGTTCAACCTCGTTACCGATAAGTACTCTCTTCTCGTTTCCGTGATATGTGATCCCTTGTGAGCCAGTCACATGCTTGCAAGCTAATTGGATGACATTTCACCGAGAGGGCCCAGAGTATATCTATCTGTCATATGGATGGACAAATCCCACTCTTGATCCATGTGTCTCAACCAATACTTTCCGAACACTCAATGCCACATTTATAGCCACCCAGTTACGGTGTGGTGTTTGATGTCATCAAAGCATCCATCCGGTATAGGTGATATGCATGATCTCATGGTCGAAGGAATTAGGTTACTATGTATCAGAAAGCATATAGCAATTGAACTATTAAAATGACTTGATCTTTATTCTACGCTTATCTATAGGAGTATGTCCATCACATCATTCTCCTAATGATATGACCCTGCTGTTAATAACATCTCTATGTTCATGATCAGGAAACCATGATCATATATTAACCAACAAGCTAGTTTAACAAGAGGCTTTACTAGGGACTCTTTTATGTTTACAAATCACACAAGTATTAATGTTTCCTGTTAATACAATTATAGCATGGTATGTAAACATTTATCATAAGTATGAAGATATGATAATAACCCACTTTATTATTGCCTCTTGGGCATATCTCCAACAGTCTCCCACTTGTACTAGAGTCAATAATCTAGTTTCAAACCTTTGTGTATTCAACACCTATGGCTTTCCGGTGTTGTAAGTACACGTTCGCTAGTGGTCAACTGATCTCCGAATCTGACACTTTCAGGTCCGTGTGTAATTGCATGTATTTGCGTCTCTACGCATCACTCATTCTCTAATCAGATGGCTTCATACAAATTTGGTCCTTTGGTGTGACCTTTAGTTCTTTGTGGTTAAAAACATGTTGATAATATTGTCGTACAATATATCTTCATAGTATTATCCCACTGTGAACTACACCCAGTTTGATAATAAACTACTTGACACAAATGCCCTCTTTAGCTGCTATAATAGCAGTCATATACTTAGCCTTTTGTTGTAGTATCTGTCACAATGTCTTAACTTTGGAACTCATCCAAATCCATTATGGAACTTACTTTCCATTATATTGTGCCACCCTTAGTTTAGATTGAGATAAACTTAATTTGTACTTTGTGACAAAACTAGTATCAATGTAGTACTTTTACAATGAACTAACCATCTATTTGTCACTTCTACAAACAATATATTCTTAGTTCTTCCAAAAGATCATAAGAATATCCTTACTATTGTCCAATGATCATCTTATGAATCATTCTGGTATATGCTCACATCATTTAGAGCATAGGACATATCTGGATTTGTACATATCATAGCATAATTGATATAAATACTCTTTGTGATTTCATACATCAAGTATCAATCTATACTTGAATCTTTGTTTCACTTACCAAGTGTCAATACACTTGAATATATCATCAATATTGAACTCATTCAATCATTTCTGTGCGACAAGAACCTTTCTTGTAGTTTCTATATTGAACTCATTCAATACATCATCTATGTACTTTCGGCACAACCATATTAGCGTCTATTGATGCCAAATATTTGGGTTTTGCCTAAGCCTTTCATCGAGATGAAATTCTTATCATGTGTTAATAAAAATACATCATTTTCAATCAACAATATGTCTTCCACATAATGTATTAGAAACATGTCTTAGCGCTCCCACTTAATTTCTTGCAAATGCAAGCATCTTCATTATCTGCGACAAATTTAAACTCCTTTAACAGTTTCATCATAGTGAAGATTCCAACTCCGTAATGCTTACTTCAACCATTGAAGTTTGCATATACATTTAGCATCCTTTGAACTAACAAAACCCTTTGGGCCGTGTCATGCACACATCCTAGGTAATCCTTCTATTAGAACAATTTGTTTTGTTTATCTAACACATAACAAAATTATATGTCGTGGTTGCTACATTAATCCGTCTAGACTAAATATCGCTATGAAAGATCAAATATTGTCATAGTCAACCCTTGAACATTGTTGTGAACTCTTTCCCAACATGTCGACCATATTCATGTCTATTTCTTTATAGATCCAAACACAACTGTAAGGTCTTACACCTTTCTCGATGGTCCTTCAAGTTCAAAACTTGATTTTTCGTGTATGGAACTATCACGGATTTTATGGCTTCAAGCCATTAGACGGAGTCAGGGCCCATCATCGCTTCTTTGCATGTAGTTGGTTCATTATTCTCAAATAATGATTCAACCCTCAAATCTTGGTATTTGATTGTTTACCCGACCTACTTGTTTCAATAGGAACTTAGATCTCCGTGACCACAACCTTTGAGGCACGTGATCCATGAGCATTGTTGCTGCCTCCGGAACACTTTTCGGCGCTGCGTAACTCTGCACATATAGCTAAGGTTCTTTTAACCTTATCAAAGTTCTATTGTCCTCCCACTTTACTTTTCACGAAAAATTCCTTCTCAAGGAAACTTGACATTCTAAGCGACAAACATTTTTGTCTCTGGTGTTATGGAGGAATACTTGACAGTTATTCGAAATAACATACAAAGACAGGTTCATCCGACTTTGGATGCAAACATCTTTCTTATGCAAAGCATACCAATGTTTTAAGAAAGGACAACTTGGGTTTTATCCCAAACCATAACTTTATATGGTGTTATTTCAACGGATTATGATGGAGCTCTTTTCAGTGTAAAAACGGTAGTCTCTCAAGCTTTTAATCTTTAAAATATAATGGCATTTTATGAATTACACCTTTGATCTCACCATGTCAAACAAGGTTTAATTACATATCTCGAATGCTCCATACTCTTATGGTGTTTCGGGACATGCAAATCCACGGAACGATTCCTTAAATCTTAGGTATTATGCTAAACTTGTAACTCAAATATCTTCCTTTATGATTTTATCATAAACTATTTATATTCTTGTTACAATGATCTTGCACTTCATCTTGAAAGTCTTTGAACTTTTCAAATGTTTCATACTTCATCCTTATTAAGTAAATATTCATATATTCACTCAAATTTTCGGAGAAAGCATATGAAGTTGAAATCCATTGCTATTGACTACACATAATGGACTTCGTATAACAATATGTACAAGTTCCAATAGGCTAGTCATTCGTTCCCTTTTGGCCTATGAACGAAGTTTTAATTATCTCTAGGAAAGTTTCACAAGCGTCATGTGATCAAAATCAAAAGACTCCAAAATTCCATCCACATGGAGTTTCTTCATGTTTTCTTTCAAATATAATTTAAATGGCGATGTCACTTCCTAAGTGATCTATCAATCAATTTTTCTTTCGACATTTTTAGCACTAGTTTTATGGATGTGATTTCTCCAACGAGATTTGTGAATCATCCATCTTTTATGGATTACGACAATTATTTGAATAACCCTTTTGTTCTCATAATACCTGATAAAACAAATCTTGAAGGCAAACTTTGATGTTTAACGAGCAACACAATAACCCTTTATTTGTTCTCGATGAACATCATCACATATTCTTTTGCTAGTTACTTAGGCCATTGTAGTTCATGAATTGTGTTGTTTCGTATGACGATTCACACCAACAAATTCAATATCAAATACTTAAGAACCACATTGTTTAATAAGCAAAGAATATAGCCATAACATGTATATCATCTATATACTTAAACTGAACAATTCTAGTCTTTTCTTTTCTGCCATATATTTATGAGATTCTCTTTCAGTATTTCCTTTTCTTTTGAAAAAATCTATCAACATCAATAGTGGAGTCATACATATGACACATAGTCCAAAGCGTGTATAATTAAATACCAATGTCTTTGGACTTGCACTTTGAAGTAGATCACCATCATCAAATGTTTGGTGTTCTTTCAAATTCCTTTCTTTAGTAATCTCTTGGTGTAGTAAACATTTTACCTACATCAAATATCCACCCTTATCATGGAATCGTCCATGATCAAGCTACTTTTAGCTTATAACGGTGAATCGCGAGTATAATGTTGCTCTCCAAAACCTTTTGGTGGATTAGGACAACTAGTGTCTCCAACCTTTTGCAAATTCTCATCAAATATGAGAACATGACTTTTGCCATTTTATACTCTATCATGTTGCAACCAAAACTTCGTTTCAGATATCACAATATCTTCCACACATCATGGTTTCTGAAACAACTCTTTCAGATCCTAGATAACCTTGATATTAAGACAATTCTTTGAATATCAAGAATCATGGAGACAAACATGATACTTATACACTAACACTTGGAATTGTCATTCTTGATTTAATACCAATTATTAAACTTCATGGAGTAACCGAAACTTAATGAAAGTTTGCAATAGGACTTTTAAACTTTAGATTAACACTTCAAAACAATACGATACCAGTTCGTAAAGTAACTAACCAGAATTCTATAGTTCTATGATCTCAATTAAAACTAAGCGCAAGGTGGTAAACGGATGCCAATGACTACAACAATTATGCAAATTCACTTTGATTTAATTTATGATAAATAGTGTTCAACTTTTAATCATGTTGAACTCCCACTCAAAACAATATCCCTCACATTGTTTTAGTGATCACACGAACCAAATCCACCACATCAAAACCGATCATCACGAGAGTTAATGTAGCTTCAATGGCGAACAATCAACATGTTCATCATATCTACTATATGACTCATGCTTTACCTTTCGGTGATCCGTGTTCCGAGACTATGTCTGTACATGCTAGGCTCGTCAAGATCAAACCTTAGCTTCCGCATGAGCAAATCTGGCTTGCTCATGTTGTATACACTTGCGGAATCTAACACACCCGATCATAACGTGGTGCTTCGAAACAACAAGCTTTAGCAACGGTGCTAACTAAGGGTGAACACTTTATGACTTGAAATTCATGTGCATGAGGGATCATCTTATAATGCTACCGTCGTCTACTAAGCAATACAAGATGCATAAAGGATTAACATCACATGCAATTCATAATATGTGATATGATATGGCCTTTCTTCTTTGTGCTTCCGATCTCCATCTTCTAGCACGAACATGATCTCCATCATCAACAACATTGCATCAAGGTCAATGATGCTTCTCCATGGTTGTCGTCCACCAGCTTCAACTATTACAACTACTTTGAATAGACACGCGGGTCTTAACAGAATTTAAAGACAACCATATGGCTCCTGCCGGTTGCTAACTTACAATAAGGAACATTGCATACATCATATATAATCACAATCATGGCCATATCACATCACTGCACACCCCTGCAAAACAAAGTTAGACGCCTCTACTTTCTTTGCATATTTTACGTGGTTTGGGGCTTTCAATAAGTGTCATTCTAACTTACGAACAAGAACCACAACATTGATACTAATATTGTTAATCACCCGTTGTAAATTGGATCTTAACTATGCTAGGAGAAACAGGCACCCGCAAAGCCACTTATGCAATACATGTTGCATGTCAAGCGTGGAGCAAGTCTCATGAACGATGTCATGTAAGGTTAGCCCGGGCCGCTTCATCCCAACATACCGCAAGATGCAAAGTACACAAGAAGCAATCGACAACAAAAGCATCAACGCCCACAATGACCATTGTGTTCAACTCGTGCAACAAATCTACATATAGACACGGCTCTGATACCACTGTAGGGGTTCGTAGCATGGAAAACAAAAAATTTCTACCGCATGCAAACAAACAAGCCAAGATCTATCTACTAGATTGTAGCAACGAGTCGATAGAGGAACTCACCCTCGAAGATTCCAAAGCGGTTAACGAGAGCAGATTCTCGTGGGTGATGTAGTCGTACTCTTGCCGATCTCAAGATCGCGTAGACGATCCTTCCGGCGCTGCGTTCCGGCATCGCTCCCGCAGTCGGTCACACGTTCGGTACTCGACGAAGACCTTCCTCTCCCTTGTTCCAGCAGGCAGCGGAGGTTGTAGCACTCTCCTCGCGATTCTGGCAGCACGACAGCGTGGTACCGGAAGTAGAGGGGAGATCTCGCAGGGCTTCGCCTTAAGCCGGAGCGAGTATGGTGGACTATGAGAGAGCCTTGGTGATCTAGGGTTTAGACACACCAATTAGAAGGGGCTAGGCCGGCGGCTAGGGCAATTAGAAGCCCCAACTCGGCGGCTTGGGAGAAATCCCTAGACTGTGGCTAGGGTTTTGGTTTAGAGGGAGGCAACTTGTGTGTCTAGGAGGGGAGCCCTGCCCCTCCTCTTATAGGTGGAGGGAGGCGCGCCTGGGGAGGGGAGTCCCTCCCCAACTCGGACCCAAGGTGGGCCGGCGGTGGGAGGAGGAACTCCTCCCCAAGTCGGTTTCAAACCTCCTTCTCCTCTTTCCCAAAACTAGCCGTTTGACTTTCAAACTAGCCGTTTGACTTTTTCAAACTAGGATTTGAATAAACCCTCTATTTTGGTACAGCGATGACACCTAATACATGATGCAATCATATCAACTTGATATAACACATTCATGTACCCTTTCCCCTCCGGAGTGCCGGACATTCCGGAACCTTCTAGAACATTCCCGATGAAAACACCGGAATCATTCCCCAACTCCGAAACAGGACTTTCCTTATATGAATCTTATTCTCCGGACCATTCCGGATCTCCTCGTGATATCCCGGATTCCATCCGAGACTCCGAACAACATTCGGTCTCTTACTCATCATTCCATAACTACTCAACAACATCGAATCCTTAAGTGTGTCTCCCTACGGTTCGTGAATTATGCGGACATGATCGAGACTCTTCTCCGATCAATAACCAATAGAGGAATCTGGAAATTCATATGGCTCCCACATATTTCTATGATTACTTTGCGATCGAATGAACCACTTACATACGATACCAATTTCCCTTTGTCTCACGATAGTTTACTTATCCGAGGTTTTGATCGTCGGTATCTCTGCATACCTAGTTCAACCTCGTTACCGATAAGTACTCTTTTCTCGTTCCCGTGATATGTGATCCCTTGTGAGCCAGTCACATGCTTGCAAGCTAATTGGATGACATTTCACCGAGAGGGCCCAGAGTGATTTGGATGGACAAATCCCACTCTTGATCCATGTGTCTCAACCAATACTTTCCGAACACTCAATGCCACCTTTATAGCCACCCAGTTACGGTGTGGTGTTTGATGTCATCAAAGCATCCATCCGGTATAGGTGATATGCATGATCTCATGGTCGAAGGAATTAGGTTACTATGTATCAGAAAGCATATAACAATTGAACTATTAAAATGACTTGATCTTTATGCTACGCTTATCTATAGGAGTATGTCCATCACATCATTCTCCTAATGATATGACCCTGCTGTTAATAACATCTCTATGTTCATGATCAGGAAACCATGATCATATATTAACCAACAAGCTAGTTTAACAAGAGGCTTTAGTAGGGACTCTTTTATGTTTACAAATCACACAAGTATTAATGTTTCCTGTTAATACAATTATAGCATGGTATGTAAACATTTATCATAAGTATGAAGATATGATAATAACCCACTTTATTATTGCCTCTTGGGCATATCTCCAACAGTTCACTTTATCTGCAGCTGGATGACGCTTGCCTTAGGAGCGCCGCCGATTCAGGGATTGGTGGTTGTTTGCTCCTTCTTTCGGTGTGGAGCTGGGAACGCTTCTCCATTGGACGGCCGAGATTGTTGTCATTCAATCCTTACATTGATAAAGGCAACGACTACCTTCTCCCCACGTGGGCTTACAAGTGGGATGTGGTCTCCGAACCGCCAACGGACCCACTGGAGGCGTACAAGAGGTACACCAACGAGTTTGACATGATCACCATGGATCAGTTAATTTCCGCGGGTGCGGTCAATTATATGTCTTGAACTTGTAAATCTTTGACCCTGACATGAGTGTGGTATGATGCAGGTGACGTGAGAGCCATACGGTCGAGGGGACCGCTTTGGTGTTCCGGAGGACTATCGCCTTAACCCTTTTTGCCTTAGAGAATCTCGTTTGTGGCTAATGCGTTGCCCCATGGTGTGCATGTGGGCTGTTGAGTATCACCAGCCTCACCATGTCATGACCCAGTTTGGGTTATTTCAGATTGTCCCGCCTGAGTGGAGGGACACGGACTTAGGGCTCCATAGGTAAGCTATTAACTGCCTTACCATGTGATGTGCTTATCATTCGCCAAATAACGCTTTTTGACTTGTTGTTGTTGTGTGCAGCTTGGACAGAAAGAAGCAGAGGAAGGAGAAGGATTGGCCCAAGCTTCATAGGAAGCACCTTGAGAAATTCAGGAGGTGTGTGACCGAGGCTAGGAAAGCAAAAGGAGCACAGGATAGGCCCTTCAATCGGGATGCTTTCAACAACTACATCGCATGGTTCGTTGACAACGCGCGGGTGGAGATATACCCACGGGCATTTCGGGATTCGATCTTGGAGGATCCATTGGTGTTTGATGAGCTTTCAACCGAACAATACAACATCATGGTCAGAGAAGGGAGACAAACCGAGTTTGCTCCCTTGTTCAACTTTGTGGTAAAGTGTGCCAAATAATATTTTTTCCGTCTAGGCGCTTCTCACACCTTGCATGGATAACTTACTAGTTTCTTGTCTATGACAGCGCGATCAGGTAAGGAAGTCCGCCGATGCATGCGAGGACGCTTTGGACACATACCCCCGCGGAGAGAAGGGAGAGGGTCTGTTTCGTGAGTTCGTTAAGAAGCAGGGCCAACGGTTAAGACGGCTGTCGAACTTTCTAGGTTGTCGTGACCCCGAGGTGGCAACACCGTCCGCGTCACGGTGCAACACGCCCGAAGGTGACAATTCTGGCGATCACCACTCCACATCCGAGGACGAGTCGAACACACCCGAGGTAGTACAACCATTGCATCCCCCACCCTCCCTTGCATTTCTCCTGAATTTGTCCTGCCATGTTGCTTTTCATTTGGCCATACCTCTGGCCACCGTCATCAAAAGCTCGTGCCCACTTTCCCATATGTTCAATGTTCCTATTGAGAAACTCGCGACCACCGGCATTGAGTTCTTTGTTGACTAGCAATTTTTTGTACAAGTTAGAGAAACGACGATTCGTGAAAGCGAGGCAACAATCTTGTAGATCATTGGACAAATCCTTGCTCTTGCATGCCCTATAGAAGTTTGAACAAAAGTGTCTCATGCACCAACGATGGTGCAATGGAGCATGGCCGGGAATATCAATCATCACAGCATTGAGAATTCCTTGATGACGGTCAGAGATGACACATATCTCCCTTTGAGGGGTTAATATCTTGGTTCTCAAAAGATAGAAGAACCACTCCCGATTATCATTGATTTCTGCCTCCACCAAAGCAAACGCCAAAGGAATCAACCGGTTGTTCGCGTCATTGGCTATTGCAATCAAGATAGTGCCTTTGAATTGTCCGGTCATAAAGGTGCCATCAACAGCGATGACCGGTCTACAATGTTCAAAAGCCCGGACACATTGCTCAAAACTCCAAAATACACGGCCAAATACTCGCACGGTTTTCCCGTTTACAACCCCTGTCTTGTTCCCATAAGGTTCAACCACATGAACCATGTCGGGGTTAGCATTGGCCATCGCTAACAACAACCTTGGGATTCGGTTATAAGATTCCTCCCAATCACCGTACAACATATTGAATGCGGCTTGCTTAGCCTTCCATGCCTTCCCGTACTTCACCTCGTAGTGAAAGAGGGCTTTCACAAACTCTATGACCTGCTTGATGGTCATTATTGGAAACGACGCGATGTCATTGGAAAGCCTATAAGCGAGGAACTCGGAGGTGAGTTGCCGGTTCTCGTTCTTCGCATCCTTCCCATCCAACACCGGGCCTCGGCACATGTGAGTTGATACGCAACTAGATATGTGCCAATCAGGACCTCCCTTGAATGGTCTTGCACGCACTATCCAAGGACATCCTTCCTCCTCGCACTTCACCGTCTAACGCTTCTTGATGTCCGAGTGCACGACCATGTAAGGACGATGATGCTTCACCGAGAAGTCCTTTATCCATTGCTTAAATTCCAACAAGGTCTTGAACCTTGATCCTTTGCAAAATCCACTATTTACTTCATTGCCATCCCGGTAAGAACCTGTCCTTGGTCCGAGCACAATGCCTTTGCCACCATCAACCGTGGCTTCATCCGCGAGACTGAGATCACGAAACAAAGGCACCCGATGGTCCCGACCCAATACGGTATGGTGGATTTCGGCCTCTCTAGCCGTGAACCCCTCCTCGTCAACTTCTTCGGGACCATCATCATCCGAGTCCGATGCATAGCCTCGAGAATACGGGAGGTCATGGTCCATGTCATCTTGTGTGATATATTTCTCTAAATCTCCAATATTGTTGTCGTGGAGTTCAACATCATCATTGTCATCTTCATCTTCACCCCCACAATCATCATCTTGGTGTCTTGAAATCGGGCTCAATGTTTGGGTCAAGGGAGGTTCACGCCTTAGCTCTTGGTCTACGGGTGGAGGACTCATAGTACGCAATGGGGATGCCATACGGTTTAAGTCCAAAGAGAATGAACTACCAACTTTCTTGGTGGCAAATAGCTCAAGAGCCTTGTCTAGTGATTCGGCCACCACCTCCTTTTATGCAAGCCAACGGGCCTCGGAGAAGATACGCATGGTCTTCCAAGGGACATGCATTCCCAAGCCAACATTATGTCTTCCCTCCAACTCAATATCATACTTTGGGTCCATCCATTTCAATTCAATCCTCAATTGCTCCAAGACCTCGGCATATGTTGGAGTACGCTCAAACACCAAATCGAGCTCATCCGGGTCCGGTTCTATGTTACCTCTCAAAAAAGCATCCTTGTCTACATGGTGAACATGAACAATTCTTGCCATGCCTAACATAATCACAACAACAATATCACGGTCAACACACTCAATAGATACCCATGCTAACATGAACACAATACCAACCCATATGCCAATACAACAACATTCTACCATGCATCTTACAAAACAAACTAGGGTTTGCAAGATATGGACCAAAACAAGAAATTAATGGGTCAAATCAAAGATGAAGGGGAAGAATACCTCAAGGCACTTGGGGGGATCGAACTCCACGGAGAGAGGCTTTCGATTTGGACACTAGGAGGGAGAAGGTAGAGGGGGGAGAAGAGCCGCCGCTGCAGCTCGTGTGTGGGTGAGAAAGATGGGCTGGTTCTGAGGAGGGCTGGCGCCACGCTGGTACAAGACCTAAAGTGCGGCGCCAGGCGCAACGGCGCTGCACTACACAGTGCGACGCCATGCTATAAGGCGCCGCACTAGCGGGACCGAGGCCCGCGAGGCGCCACGCACCCATGCTATAAGGCGCCGCACTAGCGGGACCGAGGCCCGCGAGGCGCCACGCTGGCAGGTGCGTGGCGCCAGGTCGTAACGGCGCCGCTCTTCAGGGTGCGGCGCCACTTTGTATGGCGTTGCAAAAAAAAGGTTAGTTCCGTGAATTTCTTTTGCTAGAGCTCATTTCGTGACATTATTTTTTTTTTAGGTTATTTTCGTCCGTTCTGCCGTGCACCGAAACTTGAGTCAGATCTTCGTCTCCACCCATTCTCGGCTGCTATCTTGTAAAGTCATGGATGGATGGAGTCAGTCAGAGTCGTGGATTCTCCTCCTGAGAACCCGTCACACGACGGCAGCATTGTCATTTTGTTCTCGAGAAACGAGGAGGGTTTTTAGCGAAGGGACAAAGGCTGGAGACGCATACGGACATGGCCGTACCCGGGGGTCACCCCAGCCTTTGTTGCGTATCTCGCCATTATTAAATGTTTCCGTTAACCGCCTGCCTGCCTGCGCGCGGTGGGGTGCGAGTGCGAGCGCCCGTTCTTCAATGCGGCTCGCGGCAGCAACCACCTCCCGGAAAGCCGGTGGTTTGTAGCGAGCTCGAGATCACCAGCGCACGCAGATTAACCCGCGCGCGCGAAAAGCTGAGAGATCGAGAGGGCAAAAAACAGGGCTCGATGCAGGGCACCGCTCGGCGGTGCATGGTAGCTCGCCGAGAGCGCAGGTGTAAAGTTGCCACTTGCAGGCGGTAGTAGTAGTATCTACTCTGCGTGCCAGCTGCTTTGCTGAAAGGGACACCTGAGGCCGAGATAGTAGCACGCAGTTTCTCCCAACAGTTTACTACTACATGGAAAACGAACTTGCGAGGACGTGGAATCGGCCTAACAAGAAACGGAGCGGATCCGTAGAGCTCGATCACGTGAATTGTCGTTCGCCTTGATCACATGCACCCAACAGGGTTACTACATTGCATCGCCCACGTTAAACACCGCTTTCATTCCTCTGACAACTGAGACTTATCGGCCTCCAGCTCAGCTGCCGCATGCGCATCTTCGATCCGTCGCTAAGCTCCGTCTATTCACCTCGCGATCGGTCACCATGTGGCATGTGCGCTTCTTTCTTCTCTTCTCTTCTCTTCTCTTCGGCTGATGCTGCTGCCGCTGCTGTAATCATGTCCACGAAGAAACTTTGGCACCGCGTACAGGGTGCGTGTACAGACAATGGTGCCGATGACAAGTCGTTGATGCTGCTAGCTGTTCTTGTATAAGTCTTTGATGTTCGCCATGCGCGCGCGTCCATGGCGTAATCATGCGATGCGAGGCAGCTAACTGGAGTAGCATGCGTACATTTTACAAGTCGGCGCTGCCCCCTGCCTAGTGCTCTCAACCGACAGTGTACTGCATTGATGCATGCATGCATTTTACTACAATTCAGCCAACTGACAGTGTACGAACTGAACATCACTGCCCCGGGTGCAGGATGAGAATTTAGTTTACTCCGTATACCTGGCCGTGGCCTGGATGCACCGCATGGCATGCAGGCGTGGCAACACGGCATCATGCGATTCGCGAGACGGCCGGCTGGGATGCATGCATGATGATGGATGTTGTTAATTACCCGGCCGACAGGAGTACTCTCTGCTCCTGAAACCAAACCGACCAGATTATTCCTGACAACTCGCTGCATCTAATCCATAGATCAGGAGTTTTGATCTGATCTAATCTTACCTAAGCAAGCAACCTATTTCGCGACTGAGAGCCGCAGCGGTGCAGGACCCTGCGGCAGCTACAGAGATACGGAGTATACAATACGCTTTCAGCTCAACTGCCGGTGCCGATCACGTACGTACGCGATCCGAGCGCGGCGCCAACTGGCGGGTGAGCGACACGCATTAACTCCGCTCGTGCTCTTCGCCTCCAAGTCGCCACGCAGTTAGGTGCAGATCGCCCTACTAGCTAGCCACCGATCGATCACTGCCACGCGCCCTTGATCGCCTACAGCCCAGCCGGGCTATGTGAGCGCGAAAGTCACCACCAGAAAGCAACCTCTGGGGATCTCGATCACGAGCTCGCGATCCAGCAGCAAAGGCCGATCGAGAGAACGACCGATAGACGCAGTCGGTTTGTGCGCGAAGCATCCCGGGCTGCCGGGCCTCATGTGGTGCCTATTCAAGCTATAGCCAGTGATCGATCCTGGACTCTTCGCATAATCACCCCGTCCCTTTTTTTTAGAATGAAAATCAGTTTTTTTACCGGCCGGCCAACTTGATTTGGCGGCATGTACGGATGGAGATATTGCGGGCTGCCGCGGGCATGTGGGCTGATATGGAAATTAAGGGCAAATGGAGTCGAAAGGCGGCAGCGTTTGCGCGGGGCACCATCCTGGCTTTCTTTAGGCCGATCCGTCACATCCGTTTTTCGGGCAAGATTAGTGTCCCTTAGCGAATTATTGCGCGCGCAAAGGATGGACGGGACTGGCAATGCACAGCTGTGCCGTCGCGAAAACGATGGGGATCAGGTACTACTACTACTACGAGTTAATAAAGCAGCTGGCAGCATCTGTCTGGATCATCGAGTCTCAAGTATGAACTTGGGTCCAGGTTAGGTACCGGATGAAGTCTAGGCTAGGTGCAGTGAAGCTCCAGTTTATATTCATACAATGACCGAAGATATCCCAATTATATTTTCAGAGAGAGAGATCTAGAGAGGATGTGCTTAATAATCAGGTAATCCAGTTAGTACAGATTCCCAGCTTCACTCTGTCTACCATGAAAGATGCACGCACGATTGCAGCTTCACACGAGAGCACAGATTCTCTAGCAATGACGATAAGTTAAGAACTACTCCCTCCGATTCAGAAATTAGTGTATATGTTTGTTTGTAAAGGTTTAATGTAAACGTATACACTAAAAGTTGTTTAGATACATTTATTTTATAAAACTAAAATGTCTTATATTTTTGAACGGATGGAGTAATCAAGAATGTACACAGGCAAAATAAAAAGCCCAATCACAGTTAGTGATAAAGCCCCGGGCCCGATGGCTAACCAATTCTCTAGCCTACATATCGACAATCTTTATTGGCTTAATTCCGCCAACATCACCCTCATTCCAAAAAAAAAAGAGTTGGGGAGGTCACCGATTTTCTCCCTGTTAGTCTTACTCACGCAACTGCGAAGCTTATCTCGAATATGATGGCCACTAGACTTGCACCCCACATGAATGAGCTTGTTTCCAATGTCCAGAGCGCCTTCATCAAGAAAAGGATCATACATGAAAATTTTCTCTATGTAAGGAACTTGGCAAGGAACTTCCACAAGACAACAACACCAATGCTTCTTTTCAAGCTTGACATCAAGAAAGCCTTTAACTCGGTTAGATGGGATTATTTAATGGATTTGCTTCACCACTATGGCTTTCCAAGTAAATTCCGCGATTTGATATCATCGCTTCTCTCTACGTCGTCCTCGTGGGTGCTTCTTAACGGTGTTGTCAGAGGCCCAATCAAGCATGGTAGTGGCCTTAGGTAAGGACACCCTATTTCTCCACTCCTATTTATGCTCGCCATCGACCCTCTCAATTGCATCCTTTCCAATGCCACCAAACAAGGCAAACTTCAAAAGCTTTGTGGAAGACGGCCCATGATTCGCACCTCTCTCTATGTCGATGATTCCACAATCTTTGTTACTCCCGAGAAAGAACGCATAGAATTCCTTTCTAGCACCCTCCAACAATTTGGTGATGTCCCCGGACTTCTGACAAATTGCATGAAAAGTCAAGTTGCCCCCATAAGATGTGTCAGTATTCATCTTGACCAAATCCTTCAAGCCTTTCTGGCCGTTTGTACAACCTTTCCCATGAAGTACCTTCGGCTCCCTCTCTAGGTCACAAAACTCAAGAGAATTCACTTCTAGCCCTTGGAGGATAAAGTGGTCGCCAAGCTTGTCCCTTGGCTAGGAAAGCATGTTGCAATGGCCGGTCGTGCCATGCTTGTCAAATCGGTGCTCACTAGCATCACTATATATTAAATCAATGTGCTCAATGTACCACCTGAAGTTCTCATGAAGATTGATAACATAAGAAGAGCCTTTCTATGGGTGGCATGTGACAAAGTAACCAAAGGAAAGTGCAAAGTAAATTGGGAAATAGTTTGCAAACTCAAAGAGTATGGAGGCATATAGGGATCCTCAACCTCAAAAATTGTTGCGGCCCTTTGCATGAGATGTCTATGGAATGAATGGAGTGAGGATCCTAAGCCTTGGTTCGACCTCAAACAAGCCTTGTACCCCTAAAGACCTTGATGTTTTTGCAGAGGCCACAAATTTTACCATTGCGAACGGAAAAAAGTGCTCTATTTCGGAAAGCTTCTTGGCTTAATAGAAAGCAACCCATGGATATAGCCCCTCTTATCTTTGAGCATCCAAAGAAGAATAAATGCATCGTCAGCAAAGCCTTGGAAAATGATTTTTGAGTGAGTCAAGTGAGCACCCAAGATGTCCTCTCCTTTGACCATATCTTGCAATTTTACTACCTTTGGGAAACTATCCAAGTGGTTAAATTAGATGCCACGAGACCGGACTCAATATATTGGAAGCACACTAGTGATGGATGCTACTCGTCCAAGTTGGCCTATAAAATGTAATTCATGGGACAAGCAACCTCCTCCATGCCCTTCATGTTTTGGAAGCCTTGGGCCCCTCCAAAGTGCAATTTTTTTGCTTGGTTGGTGATTCAAAATAGGATTTGACGACGGATAGGCTTAAGGAGGGTGGAAAAACTATGGACGATGCAAGCTTTCGACCCAAGTGCAAGAAACCGCCTCTCACCTCCTCTACAAATGTTAGTTCATCGTTCATGTTTGGCATGAAGTCAACGAATGGCTTGGGCTAGATGACCTTCAAACAAGTAGTTGGTGCGACATGCTATCGGGCATAGAATGGTGGATTGACACGATTCACAAGCAAGGGCAATCAAAGAAGGCCATGGCCCCACTTGCAATGTTAATCTCTTGGGAATGTGGAAGGTAAGAAATATTAGGGTCTTTCAAACAATGTATTTATCGTGACCACGAATATCATGATTGTAGCAAATATAAAGGTAGAGATAGGCTTGTGGAACCTTGTCGGCGCAAAGGCCTTGTGCCAGGAGAGTAGGCTTTCTTGTTTTATCCTCGACCCCTGTGGTCAAGGCTAAGTTTGTAAGACCTATTTTTTATCTTCTTAATTAATAAAAATGGCAGATCTTTTCCCATGTCTCAAAAAACAACCTAAAACCTATCAAACCAATTATCGACTCACATAATAAAACCACGTGTGCAATGCCAATGGCCAGGCTCACAGTTACCACACATACACATGGTTTTATAATCGACATAGAAACAAAACATTATTTGCACACCGTGTTATAACTATGATTCAGGCCTGGATCTTGTTGTTTCACAAGAGAGTCGTTAGTGCACTGCCTTTTCTCGGCCGACGTAAGGTTCTATTGACATGGGCATAACCTGTCGGGTTCCCGGATTAGTATACTGGTACAAATCCAAGGTAAGGCCCATGAGGCCCATAAGAAGCCAGGGATCCTGGAAGCATCTGAAGCCCATGAACCAAAAGTGTAGAACAAGGCAAGATCCAAGATGTAACCGACATAGTCATAGACTTACCTTTTATCGTGTAAACCGTGTTGGACTCTGAGACTCAACCTATCATATAAAGGATGGGAGGAGCCGGCGGGGAGGTCAACTTAACCTTAGATTCACCACAATCCGTTGTATGCTAGATCACATCTACTAACTCGACGACTGTGTACTCTCTATCAATAAAGATCATACAACCAGTAGTAGGGTTTCATCTATGCGGGACTGAACGTGGGTAAATATCGCTCCCCTTGTTTTTCTGATAAGCCAACGAAATAACCAACGCACCCTTTTCCCTAAAAACCATGTCCATGACTATGGACATTGTAGAGATTATCCCTCGTCAATTGACGCCGTCTGTGGGAAATATGGGCGCCGGAGTCATGAATTCGGCGGCTCCCTCTTCACCAAGAAGCAAATCGATGATTGGGAGCGGTCAGATCCTTTTGGCTTTGTTGATCTCCTCCACACCCACCCACCCTTCCTCCGTCCTTCGACAATCTCGACCAGGAGACATATTTGATGATCGGGAGTTTCAACTTTCGCATAGGTTCCGCAAGAACTTTCTGCCTATGTTGACCCAAGATTAAGAGAGGATGGCCAATCTGAACTACATCTTCAACTACAATGATATAGAGGCACTGCACATGCTCTAGATGGAAAGCGCCCCTTCTTTATACTTGTTAGAAGTTTAAGGGGGAGTGGATTGTTGGAAGGCATCATCCACACCCGAGTCGAAGAACAACCTGCGATGTTCCTTCATGCGGTAGTCCATGACCAAAGGTTTAGGGTCATCCACAACACATTCAAAAGAAGCATGGAGATAATATCATGATATTTCAGGCGAGTGATTGTATGCTATAGGTGAGCTGAGAGATAAGATGATCGAGTCGCCTACGGGTCAAACACCTCAAAAGATACGCAATAGCAGTAGGTTGATACCATATTTTAAGGTGTGAACTTGAACTATCTTTTGATTGCACCACATGTCTCAAATTTGTTGTTGTGTTTCTTATGTTCCTCATTGTATTGCATTGGTGCAATTGATGGTATTCATGCCAGTGCTAGAGTTTCAAGATCACATTTGTCGCTTACAAGGGGAGGAAGTACTTCACCAATCAGAATGTGCTCGTTGCTTGTGTTTTCGACATGAAGTTCACATATGTTCTAGCTGGTTTGGAAGGATCAGCCCGTGATGCAACCATTCATGCCGATAGCATGTATAGGCCTAATGGGATCAATATACCTGATGAGAGGTTCTACCTGGGAGATACTAGATATGGTTGTCGCCTTGGGATTCGTCCACCATTCAGGTCAGCCATGTATCACTTGAACGAGTTCATTAAAAGGAACAGGCCAATAAATTCCAATGAGCTGTTCAATCTTAGGCACTCTAGCCTTAGCGTCGCCATTGAAAGGGCATTCACTGCTTTGAAGTACATGTTCAAGATCCTTGATGAGAAGCCATCCCACCCTTTTTCCCACGCAGGTAAAGTTGGTGCTTGCATGTTGTATACTTCACAACTGGATCTTGGGGTATGTCCTTGATAAATATGTGCCGGATAAGAAAAGTGTAGTTCTTGACAAAACTGACAGTGACCATGGTGTCGAGGCACATGACAATAAAGCTTCGAAGAACTGCCGTTCATATTAGCTATGATTGTGTTGATGAACTGATGCCTTCCATTCTAGTAGCTAGGGTTGTGATAGAAAGGTAAGATCTCTCATGGAGAGAAGAGGCGAGCATAAACCTATGCTGGACGCAACCAAACACACATACTTGTTTCATATTTGGTCTATGTGGTTACATTCAGGTTACCAAATAGGATGCAAAAATCGTTCCTTTGATGTGACCTAGCCTACTAAATAAACTACAAAACATGGCTCAAAGACTATTTTCGGCAGACCCTGCTGCCCTTGGCACTGCTCAATTTGTCGAGATTAGGCTGCAGGTTACCCCTATGTTCCTCTGTAGGTTAACCTAGTATTATTGACAAATAATGCATGATAGTACTCTGCTGCAGCAAGCTCCAAATTAAGAACCGTCTAGTGTAGGATCTGTATATCCATCTCCATGACAGAATCGATCAGCATTAGGGATGCAGAATCGATCAGACAATCAATTAGTGCACTTGAATACTAATCAGATGCTCCCTTTGCAGCTAAGTTAGCCTGCATGTACGGAACCTAGAATCCTGAATGGAAGTCTTGAACCCAGCTCATCTCATGGGCTGATGGGCCCACCATGGCACATGCCGACATATTTGCTCTACCACGACGCACCATCAGTCCTGCTGTGTTCTGCTCTGCGATTTTCTCTTCTCTGATGGTCCGAGGCTGGCTGAGACTGAGAGAGAGGGCCTGAGCTAATCTGCCATGGCAGCTAGCATCCTATCTACCCGTCCCAACTATCATCTGCCACCTTTAATTCGCGCTGCCGTAACACGATCGATGAGTCTGCTGCATGCGTCGAGCCAGGCCATGTGCCACCCAACATGGCACGTTCCCAAGCTTCTCTGCTCTGCTCACACAACGGAACCCCATCCATCTGCTTGGTTAGCGCTAGCAGCGGCGTGTACCAGATCTGGGTTATAAATAGCCCCACCGCACCACGGCCACCTCCCCACTCCAGCACAAGAACCAAGCACTGCACTCACCAGATCCACACACACCACTCCACTCCCCGCGGCATGATGGGCATGGGCTCTCTCGCCGCGCTCGCGGTGCTTCTTCTCTCCTCCCTGGCCGTCGGCGGCGCCGTGGACGTGGGGTACGACACCGCCGACCTCACCCCCTCCGGCGCCGGCTTGAACGACAGCGACGCCACCAAGTACTGGGGCCCCTGGACCCCGGCCAGGGCGACGTGGTACGGCCAGCCCAACGGCGCCGGCCCCGACGACAACGGTGAGCTTTCCGCATTCCCTTTCCCCGCTCCGGATGGATGGGTCTGTAATCTGTTCAGTTCTTGTGCGAGCAATGCGGCTCATGTTTGGGGTGCCTGTTCTTTGCCAGGTGGTGCCTGCGGCTTCAAGCACACCAACCATTACCCGTTCGCGTCCATGACCTCCTGCGGCAACCAGCCATTGTTCAAGGACGGCAAGGGATGCGGCTCATGCTACAAGGTAAGAACAAGCTCTACTGTCAACGAAGCAGGCCGTTACAACAACCGATCTGCAGTGTCTGCAAGCGGGGCCCCACACGCGTATATGTATACTAGTACATACGTGGTGGCGCGGTCGCTTTCCGTGACACCGCCTTTTACTGTGCGGCGTAGTGCCGTTGCAGCTAGTATAGCGCATTAATTGATGGAGGCCAACTCTGTGAGCTGAGGCTGACGTTTTGTTTCTGTGTTGCAGATCAGATGCAAGAAGGATCAATCCTGCTCCGGCAGGACGGAGACGGTGATCATCACCGACATGAACTACTACCCGGTGGCGCCCTTCCACTTCGACCTCAGCGGCACGGCGTTCGGCAGGCTCGCCAAGCCCGGCCTCAACGACAAGCTCCGCCACTCCGGCATCATCGACATCGAGTTCACCAGGTAATAACTTGGAATTGTTGGCAGTACTAGTGTTACTTTGTACCGTTTCGGCAGCATGAATTCTTGGTTGAATTTCCATGGATCGATCGACCGGCCGGTCAGTTATAAAAGTTGTAAAAAAGAAAAGTTGATCCACTCAACTGCCCACATTACTTCTGGCCGACCGGACACGGGCGCCGCACACAGCCTCTTCTGTGCATCTGCACATGCATGTGCAGCAGCAGCTAGCAGCGGGCAGTGCTTAGCTTTATTGCTCGGCCCCAACAGACCTCTTTTTGCAGCACGGCATATGCGTGCCCTGCCACCACCACACGCCACCGGCCAACCCCCATCCATTCCCCATCTCCTACTACTCACACTGCAAACTGGGCTGGACCCCTCCTGATCGGAATTCGTAAGATAAAAGTATTCCGAGCAAAGATCTCGAGCAAAACAACCACAGAGCTACTAGTATACTGTCTCTTTTTTAAAGTTAAAGTTGAATAATCTAACTGTAAATACGTTGCAGGGTTCCATGCGAGTTCCCGGGGCTCAAGATCGGGTTCCACGTGGAGGAGTACTCGAACCCCGTGTACTTCGCGGTGCTGGTGGAGTACGAGGACGGCGACGGCGACGTGGTCCAGGTCGACCTGATGGAGTCGCGAGGCCCCGGCGGCGGGAAGTGGACGCGGATGAGGGAGTCGTGGGGATCCATCTGGCGCCTCGACTCCAACCACCGCCTCCAGGCGCCCTTCTCCATCCGCATCCGCAACGAGTCCGGGAAGACGCTCGTCGCCAACAAGGTCATCCCGGCAAACTGGAGGCCCAACACCTTCTACCGCTCATTCGTGCAGTACAGCTGAAGATGAAGCTGAAGGTCCATCCCGGCCGGCGGTGTTCGGAGTACCTAGTAATGCTACTACTGTACTATGCAGCTAGCTGCATGCCACGGTCAAGTCCTTGCGTCGAGTTGTGGTAAACTGTATCGGGTTGTGCGGGGGCGTGGTGTCGGTGCGTCTTTCTAGGTGGGGCGTCGTCTCGAGAGAGAAAGTTTCCGGAGTTGGGTTGGGTGATGGGTGGGTCGTGTATTGGCAGATTGGAAAAGGGCTCCGTGGGAAATGGAGGAGGCAGGCGTGTACAAGATACGCTCTCCCGCCCACTGTCGCTTTATAATTTATAACGGTTTTGCTATTTCTCAGGCGCCTGAGAAATAGTTATTTCTCAGTCGTCTCTTTCACCGTTTGATTTACCTCGTGATTCGTGCTATACATGAGTTGCAACTCGGGTGTAACTGAGAATTTAATGAGTTGCAACTAGGTTGTAACTGAGAACTAGTACAAATCTTAGGAGTTGCAACTAGGTTGCAACTGAGAATTAGCACAAATATTAGGATGACATCAGCGACTTAGACATAACTAATTCTTAGGCGCCTGAGATCTAGGCACTCCCAATTTATAAGTATCATTTAAGGCGGTGATATTATTAATCAAAAGTATATTACTTATTTACTACTACTAATACCAATCCATGTTGCGCATACTCGTCGCTGTTTCCATATCTCCTGATTTTTGGTTAAGGGAATCTCTCTACAAAGGGGTAAAGCATGTCTGTCTTCAACTCTCAAGAAGCAAATTCGCTACTACAGAGAACAATTTGATCTCATCCATCCCTTTGTAATCTGATAACTAGTGAACCTGTCGACTGTATGCTTCAGCTGCGGGTAGTGTTTGAAAGTCCAAAGCAATAATTCCCGCGCGCGGCTCGGTATGTTGTCGAAAAATAAGTTCCCGCGCGCGGTAAATCTGCAAAACTTAGCTCCAGGAACGGATGCGCTTTTCCCTGTAGATTCCGCGCCGACTAGCGGCACCAACATCATATGTTGCCGGTAAAGTGGCAAAAGCACGCGGCCGAACCGAATTACCCAATCTCCGTCCTTGCGAGCTGCCTGCGACCTTCGATAAAGCTCTTCCTTTCCTAGCTCCTACTATTACATCATATGTAGCATTTCTTAGCATAGACTGTTTTCTACCACGGCCTTGCCAATCCGATGTGCAACGAACGATCTACTACTATACTAGGCTGGAGAGAAATTCCCAGGCCTGCTCCGGTCAAACAGAACAGTGCCCTGCACGCAGCGCTACAACAGCGTCCAGCCAAACGAAGCAGCATCACGTCTCTCTCTCTCGCCGCCGGGTCCGGGTCCCTTCAAATCCCCGTTAGCTGTACCGCGTTGCTGCTCCCCCCTCCCTACTAATGAGTTATTATTGCGGATCCCTCACCCGTTTGATTCAGATCTCCAGCACAGCATGTTCTTATCTTATTACACGGATCAGTGGTGATCAGTGGTAGTAGTGTACCAATTCACGATCATCGGGGTTCAGAACCGGCAACGCAGTTATGCTTCGACGCGCGCGCGGGAGCTCCTGTTCCGATCGATCGAACGCCAACAGGTCTGGCTCATGTGAAACCAGCTGTTTCGAGCAGTATACTTGGCGGATCATAGACTGGATGTGTTGTCATGATGGGCGTCAAATCAAATCATAAACTGGCGCTCTATTCGTTCTGGAATGTGTGATGAGTTGGCCGGCCGACACTAGTCTTCTTTCGGACGCGGCTTTTCTCCTCTCTTTCTATCCGCGGGTGGAGCTGGTTTCCCCGCGGTCCGCGGCATGTGCGCCGCGGCCCCGGCCATGGAGTCAAAAGGCGACCTGTACCCTCTAGTACCGTAGCACGTACCTCGCCGCCCACCGGCCACCACCGGTACGGCATCCATCGTCTTTACCACTTGCGATCGATCTGCCTAATAAGCATGCCTGTCGGTGAATCCCCTCCTCCGCACTTCACTTCTCCTCCGGCCCCCCCACCGCCCACCGGCACGCACCGGAAGACACCATCATCATCGCTCTTGAGGCTGGCTGGGTGGTGCGGTGCGGACGAGCTAGCGGTCCAGCAGCTCCATCTTCGAGATGCCGAACGAACAAACCATCACGTCACGCTACGCTACGCCGCGACGAAAGATATGTCTATGCGGATGCGGCGCACGCAAATCTGCCTGCAGGAACGGGATGGAGGTCGATCGTGTTGGAGAGCAAAGAAGATCTGCAGAAACCCGAGTGGTTGGCGTCGACGGCGGTGAGTTTGGCTGCACAATGATTGACCGACCTGAGCTGCCTCCAACACCTGCATTCATTTGGCGGTGGAATACAAGCAGGGCCTACGGTCAGTCGAGACGGTGATACATGCATGGTCAGCTAATAGTGTGGTGATGTCGTTTTATGTCTTAGGGATCAAACTTCAAGCTTCTAACACGATCTAATAGTTTAGCCTAATGAATCTTGCTTGCAGATAAAACAAAACAAAATCAATTCAATAAACCACAAATAAACTACAATGTCGAATATTTGTTACATTCCCATGCAAATATACACTAAAACATGTCTACATATAGGAGATCTTCAAACTTTTTCTAAAATTTGTGTTTTTTTTCGATCTCTGATCTCTCAACCATAACACAGTTTGGGGTTTTCATCCTAGGACGACAAATTGGTATATGATCGAGGAGGATTCGATCTTGAGCTCTTGATCAATGACCCTATTACCCATTATGGGTCCCTTGAGCAAGTCTGGTCAATACATAGTCCACAATTGCTTTAAATGCCCATACAACAAGGTCTTAGGCTGGTCATAGTGGAAAGTAACTTGAGCTAGTGTCATGCACATGACACTAGTCTAAGTTACTACCTTCATAATGGATAGTAACTTGTGACTAGTAACATGCAAGGTCTTATTTATTAGCTTGTAGACTCATCTTGCCTTGGAGTGTGTGATGTTATGGTAACATAGCTAGTTACTCAAAGCCTCTCTTTTATTATTTAATAACATGCCACATCATCAAAATGCCTAGTTGGCATTGCATGAGGATTTATGTTACCACCTTAGTTACTCCCACTATGACTAGCCTTACCCCCACTTTTGAGTGCCAACTTCTCCTTTCTATATAATAGAGAGACCTTAGGCAGACCTTTTTGCCAGAGCCCGGAGGACGACCTCCTCTGCATGTTGGCGACGATCTCCGACGCCTGGGAGAGCGGGATGCTGAAGCCAGAGTTGTAGTAGAAGGAACCATTGATGCGCGGGTCCCAGGCGCAGGTGAGGAGGTTGTCCTCCGGGTTGTTGATACATGTGCCAGACTACTCAACTTATGTAACTACTGACCTTGCCCCGATGTCCTTCTCCCGCGATGGCGACCATGGTGGCTCATGCGTCGGCGTTCGCGCCCTCGCTTGTCCTCCGTCGTTACCTCGGTTAGGCTAACCCTCTCCCTGCCATGAGTCGGCCCTCACCCCTGTCGATCCCTGCCCTATGTGGAGGTGGTGGCGGATGGTGTCGAGTTAGGGTCGAGGGTAGAGGGACGACGCGCGCGAATCTGCCGGTGGGTGCCGTCGCCGGTGAGGTGTTCGGGATCGCCACCGAGGAGGAGGATTGGCGAGTGCACGCGATAGACAAATTCGAACCAAACTCATACCCCACCTGGCAGTGACTCACCGTGCGTCACTCGCGGATGTGCGACACTTGGAGAGATCCATGGTGGGAGTTTAGCGGGGAAGACTGATATGAGGAGTATGCCACCGCCGCCTATAGGGAGAGATGGTGTCCCGCTCCGGATTAAACCGAGTCCGCCGCGATCTCGCCAATTTAGGGTTTCGCCAGTGGGAATTTGGTCTGGATCAGGAAGGATTTGTTCCTGGCGAAGACATTCATGCCGGAGGACTACCACCCTGCTGCTGGTAATCGATTGCCAATTCCTAAGAAGTTCAGCTTCTCGAGAGATTGATGGGATACGAAATCTGGGAAGGTGTCCTTTGCTGGGGTCGTGAAGATGGCAGGTGGTGGCCGTGGAGGGGGTAGGTAGTGTGGCGGTCGTGGCCGCTACGGCAACGATGGCCGTGCTCCCCTGGTGACTGCTCCCCTTGCGCCCTCTGCTTCGTATGGGAAACAAGGAGGCTCTGGGAACTCTGGTTAGCGACAGCGTGTGCCCGGGAACTTTTCCCAAGGTATGCTCCCTCAAAATCAGCAGATGTTCCATATGATGCCATGTGGGATGTACAACTTTCTGCTGGGGCAGTGGCCACAGTTCTTCCTGCAACATGCTATGTTGTGAACCTGGCTGGCCCGAGTCAGTTTGAGGTTGCTCAGCAGGGCAGCTCTACTAGCCAGGCGAGCAGTGTAGGGGCCCAGGGAGCCATCCAGCAGCAGCCAGTGCAGTCCAAGAATAAGAAGAAGATGTAGAACAATGGTAGTACTAGAGCTGGTCATAATGGAGGTAATAATCTGTAGCATCCCAACGCTGGTGGTGGTTGTGGTGGTGCTATAGCAGGGGCTGGCTCTGGGTTTGATCTAAAATATAGAAGCTTGATTTGCTTTAATTGTGGGGAGCTAGGATATTATGTGGGTATATGTCCAAGGCAGAAGTTGTGTTTCATGTGTGGTAGGGCAGGACACCACATGGACTCATGCTCAGAGTGGTACAAGGTGCTTCCCATGGCTCAATATTGGGGGAGTGCCAATCCTGGCCTTGGTTTCTTTCATGTTGATGTTGAAGGTCCAACTGCCGTGAAGTGTCTTAATATAGACAATGTTGGCATTGTGGTTGTTAATGAGGGGGATTTAGATGAGAAAGAGATTGAACAGAATTTTAATGAGATGTGAAAAATCAACTGGTTTTAGCAGATTAGATAACTTTCAGCTAAGAAGTTTTTTGTTAGATTTCCTCTTTCCAAGAAGATCAAAGATTTGGTGGAATATCCCTCTATCAATCAAAAGAAGAAAGAAGTCAATATCTCCTTTGAGAACTGGAATGGCGAAGAGGAACCTTTTGACGTTTTTCAGGAAGTCTGGTGTAAGGTTCCCAACCTTTAATAAGGTAGAGATCCCTGTGTTTACAATGCTAGTCCCTGGATCAATAGCTAGCATCCACAGTTAAGATGTAATATTAAGAAACAAAGGTCATAATACAACTTTATAACCAGAAATAAAATAATTTATTACATCTTACATAGCTCATTTGGCTATCTCATTACAATGCAGCAGAATATAACAATAGCATGGGGTCCTTCATTTTCAAAGTGCCACAGGCAGACATGTTGATTGTAGACTTGTAATCCTAATCAAATAACTTCACTAACATCAATCAAACCTGCAACACAATAAGTTATAGCCACAAGGGTCAATACATTTGAATTGTATTGGCAAGTGATACTATGGTAGTATAGTGGAGTCTATCATCTATATGCATTTGGCTAAGTGGAGCTTAGGCTTGCTTTGCTCAAAATATATTTTCCTTATCATTTGAAAACACTAAGTTTTTGCTTGACAAAAATCACCCAAGGCATCTTCCAATAGAAATTGGTGATCCTTCCACCCTTGTTCAACCACAAGATTTTATCTTAGAAATTGGGATGAGGAGATTTTTGATAGCTTTCATGTCTTGATGCTCAAATTGTCCTTTACCAGGGACATGGCTAAGTACTTAGATTTTACACTCTGCAGAGGTGGTGCACTTTCCCCACAAGACTTGGTTTCCCAAGACAAGATCTTTCAGAAGCCTTCCCCTAGACCAGAATGGACGCGCTCCAACCTATCAAACCCCTACCACCAACTGTCCATTTGGCTAAGTTATTGCAACCTATATGATCCAGGCAGAGCCCATAATTCCAAGTGGTTGCACTTGAAGCTTCTCAACATTTGACATATCAAATCTCTTTGTTCCTGGGTGGCCATCCACAAGTGAGATACACAAGGTAAACCATAGAAATGGGCCTTGTGAACCACTCAACACAAACCATTCCTTCCATTCCACCCAGGTGATTCATTCACTTAGTTGTTTTATTAAATAAAACACAAGTCCTTGACTTGGAAATATTCCATAGTATGAATATATATTCCACCCTTGTTTTCTACTAGCTAAGCTAAGCATGATAGTAGTAGGAATCTTAACTTAGGAAATTTCTACTAAGGTTTCATCTACTAGGATTTCCCATGGCATAGTTTATACTTAGCAAAAATTCCATGCAAGTCCTACTTAGAAATATCACTAATGCATAGTGAAAATAATGGGACAAAGTATGAAGCATCACTTGCCTTTTTAGTAGAGAATATAAGTTCACTCCTTGTCCTTGCAATAATCACACTCTTCAAATCAGTACAATTCAATCAAGCAAGGCACAATTTCAATCTACCATTCAAGCAACATCACATAAAATAATAGAAACAAAACAATGCATGCAAGCATGCAAATATTTGTTTTATTTACAAAAGTGGTTTATAATAGGTTATAAACATTCTAAAACACTTATTGGTCATTTCATAAAGTGGCAAAACTATTTGCAAAAGATTCTACCTATAAACAATTTTTAAACCAAAGTATTATTTTATGTGGTGAAGAAATGCTTTTAATAAGGCAACATTCTATAGGGTTCACAAAATATGTTTTCAAACCATAAAACCTTGTGTTTAGGGTCATAGAGTTTATTCCAAAACATTTCCCAAAGGTTTTCTCCAAAAAACATTTTTAACAGATAAACAATATTTTTATTTGACTAGAAATGGTTTAAATCAAAGATTTATTATTTTGCTTCACCAAATATATTTTTGAAACCACTAATTGATTTCTATGGTCAGTAGGTTCAAAACAAACCATTTTCCAAAGATTTTATCTCAAAAATCATTTTAGAACAATTTTTATATTCTAAACATGCATACACAAGTTTCTGCAAAAACAATCAATTTAACAGAAGCATTTTACTAAACAAATTGCATGGTCAGAAAGTACTTGTTTTTCTGAATCCATTGATATAAAATTTGCAAAATTTGGACGTGTGGTTTGTAAGTTATGAATTTTTCAAATTGGAACATCTAATAGACAAGTTTCTGGTTTTTAAATCAAACACAGGCCACACGTCGTGTTGCTATTGGTCGGTACCGCTTTGTGCGGATCGACAGATGCGAGCCGTTGGATCTAAGTGACATTGCACGACTCAGAGGCTCTCGTACCCCTTCGGTTAGATTCTATCGTGGCCACGCGATCAAGATCAGACGGTGCACAACGTGCCTGCCATCGAGTGGCGGCGCTGGCGGCGGCAGGTGGCGGCGGAGCGGTCAGACGGTGGCGGTGTTGGCGATGCAGGAAGCGAGAGAGGGTGGGGAGAAGCTCACCTGGTTCGCGTGTTCGTGGTGAAGCTCAAGGCGGTCCTGGCTGGCGAAGGGGCGCTCGGGGTCGATGGGAATCGCTCGCCGGAGTTGCTCCTGGCGACGGGTTCGCTCGGCCGTTGTCGAGGACGTCGTTACAGAGCGTGCCGGGTCAGACGAATGGTGCTGTTAGACTCGTAGGAAAGTGGGGAGTATGTGAGCATCAAAGAGAGGGGAAGGTGAGGTCTGGTCTCACCGGTAGTGCTCGTCGGAGCGGAGGCAGACGGTGGCGATGTGCAGTGGTCGTCGTTGTCGAGGTTCTGGGGCGCGCGGGGGCGAGCTGGCGCTATGGGGAGGTTCGTCAGGAGATGGGGAGCAAGTGAGCATGCAGTGGGAGGCGAGGAGCGATGGCGAGCGGCCGGAATTGGAGGTGTAGCTCGCCGGAGGCAGTGACGGTGTAGTGAGAAATTGAGCAGCCTGGGGGCGCGCTAGAGTGAGGGACTGAGGGGGAAACAGAGAGGAGGGAGAGGCGGTTAAGAGGGAGCGGTCACCGATGGGGGTTACTCGGCCAGTAATGTGAATTCACGCCGGCATTCAAGCGACAATAATGGCCAGAGAGGGGGGGCGTGGTCAGCGGCGGGTGAGGACGACGGTGAGGTGGAAGTGGGGTCGCTTGGCAGCGAGAGAGAGAGAGTGTGGGGGTGGGGTCCATTGCTCAGTGACCTCGCGGGTCGATTTGTGAGTGACAACGATTCGCTGCGTGTGTGAGCAGGTGGGCTGCTGATGGGCTTGGTGGGCTAGCTGGGCTGGGCTGGGTTTGTTTCCATTTTTTTTATACTAAACCTTTTTCTTTTCTGTTTTTCAATATTCTGATTTGATTTTCATTTAAACAATTCAAGCAACAAATCAATTCAAACCTCAACCAAAATTTGTGTAGATTCATATACTGAGTCAAATTTAGAATAATTTATTTATTCTTTTTAGGGTCTTTTAATTATTTAAAATAGGCTCTAGAATTAATTAAATAAAATTTAATAATATTTTTCAATCTCCATTTGAATTTAAATCACCACCATACTTTGGGTAAAATTTAATTCTGTTTATCTGCATATTTCAAAGTCAAAAATAAAATAATTCTTTTATTCTTTTAAGATCTATTAATAATTAAATAAATAGACCATAGTCTTTAATTCAAATAGGTTTTAATTTATTTTTAAAACTCGTTTTGAATTCTAAATAATATCAAAATCTTTTCAGTAGGTTTCATTTGAAAAACTAAGACACTTGGAAATCTTATTTAAAATAAATTAACAAGTTTTAGTGTTTATTTAAAATGGAAAAACCTTTTCTTTAATAAAAATGGATATTAATAAATCCTCATTATTTTATTTAAATAAACCCTTACTCTTTTATCAAATAGAAATATTTTATTTCAAAAGCTTGGCCAAGATTTAATTTGGCTCTATAAAATAATCCTTATTTATATTTCTACCTTTGCTTTATAAAAACCATATATTTTTATTTAAAGATCCAAAAATAGTGATTCCAACTATTATAACTTTATTTATTATTTGTTTATCTTTTTAAATCCCTTTAGGATTCTATTTGATCAAAATAGGTTTTGATGTTTCCAATTGGAATCAAAAAGATTCTTCTCACCCTAAATTTCAACAAAATTTTATTTTGTTTATTTATTTTTCACATTACAAGTGACATGGTAGGGCCGAAGGGCGTCATCACAATCCACGGGAGCTTCACCCGATCGGACCAATGCGAGAGGGATTTCAATAGAATATCCTAGTCATTCGGCATGCAGGAGGAGCTCCTAAGGCTCTGCGAGGTGACGGACAATGGGGCACCCCCAGTCGCACGACAAAACGCACCCGACATGTCTTTCGACTCCACCGTCAACACAAAGAAGGTGCAAGTCCATCCGACGGATGCCTCCAAGACGGCGCTGATCGCCAACGACCTCAGCCCCGCATAGGAAGGCGCGCTCGTCGAATTCCTCCGTGAGCGCTGGGAAATCTTCGCCTGGTGTCCTGCGGACATGCCAGGAGTTCCCAGTGAATTCGCCGAGCACGCACTCAACGTATTTCTAGACACCAAGCCCGTCAAGCAGTGCATCCGGAGACTGTCCGAGCCACGGGCCGAAGCTATCGGCAAAGAAATCAACAGACTACTCGCTGCAGACTTCATGAGGGAAATCAAAGAAAGCGAGTGGCTTGCAAATACAGTGATGGTCCCAAAGAAGGACACGGACATCCTGCAGATGTGCGTGGATTTCACGTCGCTAAACAAGCACCGCCCAAAGGACCACTTCCCTCTTCCTCGGATCGATCAGATCATCGATTCGACTGCAGGTTGCGAGAAACTCTCCTTCCTCGACGCCTACTCAGGCTACAACCAGATTCGACTCAAGGTCGAAGATCAGGAGAAAACGGCGTTTATCACACCGTTCGGAGTGTTCTGCTACAATACAATGCCCTTCAGGCTAAAGAACGCAGGTACCACGTACCAGCGATGCATGCAGGCATGCCTCAAGGACTAGATCGGTCGCAACGTTCAAGTCTATGTCGACGACATAGTCATAAAAACCAGGGAGGCAAGGACACTTATCAACGATCTCCGCGAGACGTTCGATAACCTCGATCGCTACAGGATCAAACTCAACCCGAAAAGTGCGCCTTCGGCGTCCCATCGGGTCAGCTGCTTGGGTACTTTATCTCTCAACGAGGGATCGAGGCGAACCCGAAGAAAATCAGAGCCATCATGGCGATGGAGAAGCCGAAAAACCTCAAGGCTGACCAGCAGCTCGCAGGACGAATAGCGGCGTTGAGCAGATTCATCAGCCGCATGGGCGAGAAGGCCCTGCCATTCTACCAGCTGCTATGCAAAGCAGATAAATTTGAGTGGACGCCCGAAGCCGACGATGCGTTCGAAAACCTCAAACGGCTTCTCTCCACCTCGCCCGTCCTAGTCACGCCAAAGGAGCGCGAGCCTCTGCTGTTGTACATAGCAGCCACACATCAGGTGGTCAGCATCGTGCTAGTGGTCGAACGACCCGAAGAAGGCAAGACCCACGGGGTCGAACGCCCAATCTACTACCTCAGCGAGGTACTAACGCCAACAAAACAGAGGTACCCTCACTAGCAGAAACTCGCCTACGGCGTGTTCATGACGGCTCGGCGGCTGAGCCATTACTTCCAGGAGCACCAGCTGATGGTCGTCAACGAGGCACCCCTGAACAGCATCCTGAATAACCCAGAGGCCATAGGACGCGTGGACCTGTGGGGCATCGAGCTGTCACCTCTGGACATCATCTACGAGAAGCGACTCGCAATCAAATCTCAAGTCCTCCCGGACTTCCTCATACATTGGATGGAGCTGCAGCTGCCAGACACCCCAGACATGTCACAGTCATGGACAATGCACTTCGACGGCTCCAAGCGTGAAGCTGGAGCAGGAGTCGGGGTCATACTGACCTCCCCACAGGGCAACCAGATGAAGTACGTCCTCCGGATGAAATTCCGAGCCTCCAACAACGAGGCCGAATACGAAGCCCTCATCCACGGCATGAGGATGGCAAAGATCTGCGGCGCAACGCGCCTGGTCATCTACGGTGACTCCAACCTCGTCGTCCAACAGACGATGAACTAGTGCGACGCACACGCCGAAAACATGATCGCGTACCGCGCGCTCTACAATGCACTCGAAGGAGAATTCGACGGCTGCGAGCTTCGGCACGTCGGAAGAGAAAGCAACAAGGAAGCCGACAGACTCGCCAACATCGGCTCCACCTGCGCAAAGGTGCCACCGGGTGTGTTCCTCGAACAGATCTGCGTGCCATCCATCAAGCGGAAATTCCCCAAGGGATCACCCGAAGAAGCAGAACACTCGGGGGCTACGCTACCCAAAGGTCACGAAGGACCCGAAAAACTAGACACAGAGGTCGCCATGGTCAACCTGATGCATGTCATGGCAGTCGAAGAAACTTGGACGCGACCGTACCTCCAGTTCTTGATAAACGGAGAACTGCCTGACAGCCCGACAGATGCCCGACGCATATCTTGTCGGTCAAAAGCCTTCACCATCATCAATGGTGAGCTGTACAAGCGCAGTATTATGGGTGTACTACAAAGGTGCGTCACCATCGGTGACGGGAAAGCCATCCTCCAAGACATCCACGAGGGCATCTGCGGCCATCATGCAGGCAGCCGCTCCCTTGTCGCCAAAGCTCTACGAGCTGGATTCTACTGGCCAACGTCCATGAGCGACGCAAAGGACATCGTCCGAAGATGCAACGGGTGCCAAAGGTTCGCCGACAAACCGCACGCACCCGGGTCAGAGCTTAGACCCATACCTATAGCCTGGCCCTTTGCCCAATGGGGCCTCGACATGATCGGCAAACTGCCGAAGTCCTCGAAAGGGGGGCACGTTTACCTCTTGGTCGCAGTCGATAAATTCACCAAGTGGGTCGAGGCCATGCCGGTTACCAACCAAAAGGGCAAGACCGCCGTCAAGTTCTTCGAGTCCATTGTCTACAGGTTCGGCGTACTGCACAGCATTATCACTGACAATGGATCAAACTTTATCTCCAAAGAATTCCAAGACTTTTGCGAAGGCCTCGGGATCAACATCACATACGCCTCAGTGGCTCACCCGCAAACGAACGGGCAGGTCGAAAAGGCCAACGGCCTAATCGGCGCCGGCATCAAGAAGCGCCTCATGAGCCAACTCGAACGAAAGGCCGGAGCCTGGACGAAAGAGCTGCCATCAGTCCTATGGAGTTTGCGTACTATGCCAAACAGCTCCACCGGCTACACACCGTTCTTCATGGTGCGTGGAGCCGAAGCCATGCTACCAGCCGAAGTACGCCACCAGGCCCCTCGGGTCGTCGCTTACAGTGAAGCCGAATCCACGGCTGCACTCGAAGACGCCGTCGACACACTCGACGAAGCAAGAGACGTAGCAGCAGCTCGATCAGCGGTGTACCAGCAGAGTCTCCGCAACTACCATAGCCGCCGGCTGCACCAAAGGTCCTTCGTCGAAGGAGACCTCGTCTTGCGACTCAAGCAAGAACGACCGAAGAAATTCGAGTCACCATGGGAAGGACCCTACATGATCACCGAGGTCATCCCAGGTGGCGCCTATCGCCTCAAGCACGTGGAGTCTGGAGTCGCATACTCCAACCCATGGAACATCGCGCACTTGCGACGATTCTACCCCTAGCTATCTACCCCTTTACTTTCAATAAGGCTTTTCAGCCAAGGCTATTCAGCCGAACAATGTACTTCCTCCATTACGATATAAATAAAGCTAAGTGTCTCTCCCCAAAAATCTCGTTCGCTATTTGCAACTTTACTTTATGCTACAAATACACTCGTAGGCTCCCCCCACCTCACGATTTCATCAACCGAGGATCACACGTGTACACCTGAGTAGCTGACAACGTTAGGCAAACGAAAAGGACACGTACTCAAACAAAAGCACTGCGTGCTCACAACAAACAAACCTTTATAACAAAGGGCACAACACGCCCAGTCGAAATATACAAATTTTACATCTATCTCTTTTACAGGTACTACCTATCCTGAAGAATAACTTGAGCACGCTGCTCAAACAAATCTACGACCTGTTCAGCATACTGCCTTACAGCCGCATAATACGGACGCATATCCCACTCGCCACCATCCGGTCGAAGAGGTGGCCCAGCTGCTACAACAGACAGATCTACGTCAGGTCGATGCAGCCTAACAAGGGACTGCGCAGCCTTCACCCCTGCGACGAGCTGCTGCCTCACCAGTTCCTGGACGCGAGTCACGCTCCGAAATCTAGACAGAAGGCCGGACAAGGATGTTGGCACAGTATCCAGGGGAAACATCACATGCAGAACCGATGAGAGAGAAGTCTGCACTTGACGAAGCACCCGCGACACTTGGTGAACGCGATCCTGCACCGTCGCCAGAGCCATGGCACGGTCACGATCCATCCAGAAGAAACCACCAGCTTCCATGTCTTGTTGAGTCAAGCAATTGACCTGAACAGCGACACGCTCCTTCTCCTTCCTCGGAGCAAGGTTAGCACCTGCGACACTCGCAGAAAATAAGACGCAAGGCCAGCAGGCGCATACGAAAATCTGAGCTGCAGCCCGAAACAAAGAACAACTTACATTGAAGCTGCTCAGACAGCCGAAGCAGTTCCGCCATTAAGTACTCCTCCCTGGCCGCACCGCGATCTGCCTTGGACTTCCAAACATCGGCGTGACCACGCACCCCAAGCAACTCCCTCTCAAGACTACGAACACGGTCCCGAAGAAAAGCGAGTTGTGAGGAATCATCCAAAGATGGCCGCAGTTGCGCTGCAGGCGAGGTGTCAACGGGGTCAGCACCCGAAGGAACCTAGAACAGCAGAAAAGCAAAGGACATAAACATTCAGACAGAGAAAAGCACAAATCAGCAGAATTCATTAAGCATATAAAGGCCACTACGTGGCACAATGATTTCGTTCCTCAACATAGTTACAACAAAAGAAGTCTACAAACTATCCTACAGCTATAACGCCTAAGATGCGGCACCCTGAGTAGCCTCAGAGCCGGACTGCCTCGCTTTGGCTTCCCCCTGTTGCCGCAGCGCATACTCGGACAGCAGATCAATGAGCTTCGGTCCATATCGCTTGCAGCGAGCAGAATAGATAGCAAAAGCTACCTCGGATCCATCCGCGGTCGTCGGCATCCGGGAGGTGATCTGGGGAAGGTCCAACTCCGCTCCAGCCGCCAAGGCCATCGCCAGCCCGACGGACGCGCCGATGCCCTTCTGCTTGCGCTTGTACGCCGCAGGCGCTTCGGCTGACAAAGCCTCCGCCAGGGTGTCAACATCATCAAGGGCCGCGCCCTTGGGGACAAGCTCCTTGTAGAAGCGTCCAAGGACTTCCTTCGCCTTGGCGAGGGAGCTGACGACGGTGCTGCAGCGATCTTCGACTGCTGCAGTAGCATCATCCAGAGCACTCCCGTGCTCCAGAGCGCTGCGGTCAAACTCGATGCCTGCGGCATCTGAGACAAAAGAGAGAAGGAATGAAGAAAGTAACACAGAAGAAAGACAAGAAAACGAAAAGAAAGGAGCAAAATAAGGTACTCACCCGAAACAGCCTTGGCAGCAGCCATGAGCTTGCCCGCCACCTCTCTTTCACGCGCAGTCGCAGCCATGGCAAGCTGCTCCTCACGGTCCGTAGCCTCCTGCTGCAGACTCTCCTTAGCCTTGGCTGCCTTGGCCAATTCCAGTTCAAGGCGCTCTTTCGCACCAGCGGCGTCCTCGGCCTTCTTCTCCGCTTGACTAAGGCTCTTTTTGAGAGCATCAATCTCACGGAGGGAAGTGTTATGTTCCTCTGCATTCAACACATACAAGCGTCATAAAGCAAGACAACAATGCAAAAAGAAAGAGGTACCAAAGCATACAGGTACCTTGAAGCTGTTGGAGGTTGGCCTCCAGCACCATGTGCTCCTGCACCAGTCGCCTGGCATCTTGCACAAAAGGCTATAGGAAGAAGAACTACCAGTAAGGAAAAGGACTTGGGGGGCTGCGCCCACCACGAAGGAAAAAAAAGCAAAATTAGCACACGAAAACGCTCGGGGGCTCCCCCCGAAGACTCGAAGAAAGAACAAGACAAGAATTTTTTTTCAGACGCTCGGGGGCTCCCCCCGTGGCAGGAAACAGAAGTACTTACATGCTCCGATGGCGACTCCGAAGGACCGCTCGCAGCCTTCTGAGGCGCAACCACCTGAGATCCCTGCGGAGAAGGGACCGGCGCAGCACCCTCAGAGGTGGCCACCATCTGAGGAGGAGGAGGAGACGAAACCTTCGACTCTCCCATCATCTCCCGAGCACCATCACTGGAGGAGTCGTGGGAGGAGAGCCTGCACACGAAATATTTAGCACAAGCACAAAAGTCAACAGGAACAAGACAGTTGTATAAAATAAACTTACGAGTCTAGTGAGCTCAGGTCGAAGACAGGAGGAGTCCTTCGGGCTCTCTTCTCCCCTTTCTTCTCTTCCTTCTTTTCTTCCTTCTTTTCTTCCTTCTTCCGCTTCGCTGGTGGGTGCGGCGCTACAACCCGCACAGGAATGACAGGAAGAGGGGAGGAAGAGCCTCCATGCCCGTCACTGTGACGCTCAAGGCACAGAGGGTTCCTAGGAGTCGGAGGAGTCGAGGCATCCGAAGACTCGCTGGAGCTCCGCGATCGTTTGCGCGTGTGGTCCTCGCTCGACTCGTTGGCATCTTCCGCCGGAGATCGCGCCGACGGTAGCTCGGACACGGAATCCACCACGTCATTATCCGGAGCATCCGGAAATAATTTAGGCAATGGCGGCACCATGCCCGGCACCTTGAAGCTCTGCAAAAAAAGAAGGAAATTTGTTAGCAAACAAAGGAAAATAAATATGCAGTCGACGAAAAGCACTACGCGCACGAATATACACCTGTGGAACGGCCAGCGTCGAAGAAAACGGAGGAGTCAGCGACTTCCTCGGGATTTTTTCTCCGGCCTTAAACTTCAGCAGCAAGCGAAGGGCCCTGTCAAGATCTACCTCGGAGATTTTCTCAGCCGAAACTCTCGTCGGATCACGGCGCCCAGAATAAAGTAACATCGGGTGCGCCCTAGCCTGGAGAGGCTGCACCCGACGCTCGAGAAACATGCGGATAATATCCACGCCGTTCACTTCCTTCTCCGGAATCAACTGGAGATCCTCCACCCGAGGGTAAAGGGCCTCTATCTCCGCTGACTCGCCATCCAAGATCTGGTTTTTCCAGGACCTGTTTGGCTCGATTATCTGGGAGGAGTCGAAAGGAGCAAGACCAAAATGCTGCCCAACCACTGTGGAATCGCGAATGTAAAACCACCGCCTCCGCCAGTACTGGACAGATTCAGACATAGAGAAAGAAAAGAAAAGAATATTGGCCTTGAGGGAGATGATGCAAACCCGAATGGGATACACACCATCCGAACCGGATTGCCTCTTCACGAAATAGAGTTTTCGGAAGAGACCAAAGTGCGGCTCGATCCCGAGCCAGCACTCGCATAAAGTGATAAAAAAAGTAATGTGAAGAAGAGAATTGGGGGAAAGATGATGCAGCTAGATGCCATAGAGGAAGAGAAGCCCACGAAGAAAGTCGTGACTGGGAAGGAAAACCCACGCATAATGAAGGCGAGAAACATAACCCGATACCCAGCGGGGGTATGGGGGATTACCTCGTTGCCGGGGAGTCTGACGGCCTCCCTATCCTGCGGGATCAAGCCCCGCTCGCGAAGTTTGCGGAGGTCACTCTCCCGCGTCTCTGATCGCCGCCAACCACCGTCGGTGACACGGGTAGCGGTAGCGCTTTTCTTTCCTCCGTCGGCGCTGGTACCAACCGCAGATGATGACTTCTTCGATTTCCCCATTGCGCTACGGCGGCGCTGACGGTGAGAGCGCAGAAGGGAAGATGGAAATGTGGAAGCATAATCCAGCGCGCAGCAAGAACTGCTAGAGCACAAGGAGGCAATGACAACAAGAATCGATGCGGTGAAAACAAACTGCAGCTTTCTCCAATGATTATAACGGCGAAGACGATGCACGGCAACCGTCCATCAAGAAGACCTAACGCCAACGGCAGATATGGTCATACACGTGTCAGCATCACAACGAACCGTCGTTACAACGCCGTCCACTACGCGCGTAAATCGAGGAGACGCCGTAATTATCTCCACGCCGAGCGTGATCGGTCAATTCAAGGTCAGCAAGTAGGACCCACGTTCGTCCAGTCAAGTCATCTCTGGCGCAGCAGACGCTTGAGGTCATTGATCGTCAGCACTGATGTCATCAAAAGCTATACTAGCAACAACTACAATTTCTTCGGCTTAAAAGCTAAGAGTACTCACTCGAATCTACGATTCGACTAAATACTCGGGGGCTACTCCTATTAGGAGCGCTGGCCGCGCACCCGAAAGATGAATAAAAATGAACTATTTCTTCGAGTCCTACGTCGAGTCTACGACTCCACTACAGACTCGGGGGCTACTCCCATAGGGAGGATGGATTTAAGCATCCGAATATTTTTGTGTCCTACGGACTTAACAACTGAACAATGTTTGAACTAAAGTCTCCGCTCGAGTCTACCACTCGAAAAGGCACTCGGGGGCTACTCCCATAGGGAGCGCTGGTCGCGCACCCTATGAAATCTTCGACTGCGATCTTTCGGATCAGCATGCAAAAACTTTTCGGCAACTCTGCCCCAACAAAACGCTGAGTGAGTAACGATCTCCTTGGCCACCCGAAACACCTCCGCGGTGACAAACATTCGGATGCTGTGTCTGCGACACAAAGATAAGACCTACAGATATCATCTGATGGCCTGGCAACGCACATGACTGCGCTCTGTTAGTATGAACCCGTGTCAGCAGGCGCGATGAAAAATCCCGACGGACGCGTTGGGTACATCAATTAAAACCACTGGAATTCCACTCCTGTAAGTCCTCCGCGTCCTGAGTCGAATTACGCCAGCATATGTTCCGGGTTCGAGTCAAGGGACTCGAATCTGAAGAAGATCGTGTTGTTTTGTCCTAAGACAGTTAACTGACCCTGATCCGTCGGGAGAGTCAGGCACACGCATCAACAATCCCTACACACTCAAATCATTCTCTAGCAAACAGAGATAACTGCACTAGAAAGATTGAAGAGTCTTCAGCCGAATCTACGATTCGACTTATCACTCGGGGGCTACCGACATGGTTATACCCTACGGGTACGTAGTCTTAGCATACCTGGTCCAGCCCAAGGAAGGCCCACGGCAGAAGTACGCCGGCCCATGAAGATTTTCGGGTGGCCAAGGCCCATGACGCCTTCGGATCCTTGGAGAGCAAGACTAGAGTAGATAGGAAATTCAAAGGGGTAAAACCCTAGAACCTATAACCGACTAGGTCTATGTCCGGGACCTGCCTAAGTCTATATAAAGGCCAGGAGGGCACGACCTAGATCTCTCGACTCATACTTTCGCATACACACCTCCACGCCAGATCGCATCTGCGCACCCCTGTAACTTTCAGTTCCGCCGTAATCAAGAGCAAACAAGCAGGAGTAGAGTTTTCCCTCCGGGGGCCTGAACCTGGGTAAACTTTGTGTCCCCGTATTGCTTGTTTGCTAACCGTTTCACGATCTCCAGCATTCCCATCTTCTTCAAAACCCAAGTCCATAACAATGGACATTGATAAGATCAAACCTCGTCAACAAGATTTGAAAAATCTTGGGATGTGACATCTGGGTCAAGATTGAGGGCATACCTCCTCAGTAGATGTCCTGGAAAGTTATCTGTCAAGTTACATCTGCTCTAGGTGTGTTTGTCAATGTAGATCATTTTATTTGGTGTGAGATGATTAGCAAGTAATTTGTTTTGTAGAACATTTTCAAACTTTGTATTTCACTATATTCCTATGTGAAGGAAATATGTCCTAGAGGCAATCATAGAGATGATTTATATTTTTTATGTATCCATGAGTTATTGAAATGTTTATTAAATATCCATATCAGGCAACTTGTATTGATTGGCAATTCTGTGAATTGTTTGTGAAACTCTTTACTTGTATGGTTATTTAATAGTTGTCCCTAGTCGGAGTTCATGTGAGGACATACGTGAATGTTAGACTAGCACATCGATTGGTTGATGATTATGTTTCGTAATTCATAGACATTAAGATGTCAAATCAATGATGTGGATACATGTCATGAACATAGGTTTGGATTGACCCAACTTGAGACTAGCAATTAGTTGCAGCTCTCTCTCTCTCTCTCTCTCTCTCTCTCTCTCTCTCTCTCTCTCTCTCTCTCTCTCTCTCTCTCTCTACACATCGTGTACGTTTTGTCCTTAGACCTGAGATTGTCGCATGTAATTGAGATATGGATCGACCTACTTTGGGGTTATCAGACGCTGCTCCGTAACTGGATAGTTATAAAGGTAGCTTTCGTGTTTGTCCTGAAGCATGCTGCAAGGCATGGTCAATCAAGATAGGATTGCCCCTCTCTACTTGAGAGAGATATCTCCGGGCCCATCAAGTGATCGGATCTAGAAATGCATGGCCGTGCTACATTAGGTTAAGAGTTAACCTAGTAAAGGGATTCCGAATCGCAGCATCGAGAAAGGGAGGTCAGCTTGGAGCTAGACCAAATATCGTGAGGCAAAGGAAAAAACATGTAATAAACCTTGTGATGGTTCGTCCGATATGATCTTTGTATACGTTTAGGAGTTGTCACGTCTTGCTAGAGGACGCTACCAACTATTGACAGAATAAGTGTATTCGTGTCATGTCTATACGTGTATGAACCTAAAGGGTCACACACTTAAAGGGTTGTGTGGCGCCCCGCAAAAACCACTACTAGAAAATCGCGTGTTAAAAATACTTGTGCATCATCATGCCATCAGCATGCATCTATTTGAGTAAAACTATTTTGCTAAAAGACCTACTTTGTTTTCTATATTAATATCCTCCCCCTTTGTTCAAACCAAACCGTCGGTCCAGCCGGATCTTTCATTTATCTAAAACTATTTACAAAATTTATTTTTAAAATAAAAGAAAACCCTAGTCAAAAGTATCTAATCCTAACCGGTCCTATTCTACCCACCCTTCAGCCGCCTCTTCCCCGCCGCCTCCTTGGCCCACACCTCCACCGCCTCCTCTCCCTCTGCTGGCAGCCACGCACCCGCGAGCTCATCGACCTTCCGCGGGCCGCGGGCCGCGGGCCGCGCGTCCTCGACGGCCATGGCTGCACCCTCCTCCAACCTCCGGCCTCCGTCATCCTCGTCCGCGTGTCGTCCTCTACCCCTAGCTCGCCACCGTCGCGGGCGACCTCCGCCTCGAGCCCGTGCCCCTGCACCACGCAGTGCCCGCAGGAAGCCCCACTCGAGCACCCCTGCGCCGTCGACCGCGTCCTTCCTCACCATCTCGCGCCGCCCGCCGCCTGCGACCCCGCGGTACCGAGCCGCCTCAACCGGCGCCACCCGGCGCCCTCGTTCCTCCACCATGCGCGCCCGCCGTCGCGGGACCCCGTCGTCCTGCACCTCGCCCGCCTCCAGCTTGCGGCAGGCCCCCGTCGACCAAGCGCCGCCCCTTCTCCGTCGAGCCTGCCCGCGACCTTTGCTGCGGCCCTATCTGCTTGCGCGGTCTGGCCTCGCCTCTGCTCCGTGGCCCCGCCTGTCTCCCCTGTTGGGGCCCGCAGAGCTCCTCTATCCTGCCGCGCCGCGCGCGTGTATCTATGTCACCGTCGCCTCCCCGTCGAACCGCCTCTCCCCTTGCGTCTGCAAGCCGCCACCGGCCACGTGCGCTCGGCGCCCTTGCGAGGTCCCTGCAGCACAGCTGCGTGGCCAGCGTCCAAGGAAGCCTCGAACCACACCCTGGTGTTCCGCGCGTGGAGGCCGGATGAACACCATGCATAGTGGAGTTTGCAGGTCGTTTGTTTTCCACGGACATCATGTGTCACCGCCTATGTATGAGGGTCTGGTCCTCTGAAGCATCTTCCGTGGCAAACCCTATCGTGATGTCGCCAAGATCTTCCAAGGGCAGAGCGACACCAAGTTCTACCCCGACAAGTTGCACAAGACCCTTGAACCCGCCACCCTCGAAACGTCAAGATCTTCTACACGGAGCATTTGTCCGAGGCCGCGAACCCGCAAGAACTTCATCATAGAATGCGAAGACCTCGTTCTCGGACCGAAGGCCCTGAGCTCTTCTTCACGGATCCGATGGTCGGAGCCCCGAAGACCGATCCCTCGAACCCCTCCGAACCAAGACCTTCGACACTAATGTGTGACCCTTTCTCGAGCCCTATTTTATAAATGTAATATCAAATTGTTGCATATCAATTGACATGCTTGCATACATCTTGGTGTGGTTTGGGGGGGCGTTATGCCGATTCACCTTATAATTAAATATGGGGTCCATATGCGGGCAAATCTAGTCGTATATTGGTCCCATTTAAATTTGTGTAGCGAACTGGGGCTATCTTTTGCCATGCTAAAACAACATTTAAATTGCGGGTATCTAAACAACATAGACCACCTAATTAAATGTCGGGACCCCGGTTCCGCTTAATATGATCTAATTGCACCGCACCTTTTGCCATGTCATACATCATACATGCATCATGCCCGATCTTCCGCCGTAATCTTAAATATTGCATCCGGTGTTTATTCTAGTGTTTGGTTCTTCGCAGATAAGGCCGTTGAGTTGATGCGAGTGTCGACCCGATCTTCGGATGAACCTTCGGCAATGTTTTCAGGCGAGCATCTCTCCCTTTCTACCTATCTTACTTTTATAGTATTTATTCCCTCCTGTTGATCTATTGCTATCTGTGTTGCGATGCTCTAGCTTTCGTACCCGTGATATCCCTTGCAGCCTTATATTGCCTTGGACATCTCCTATTACCTGTTGTTTGGTAGATAGTTGGACCTGCGCGCCGTAGTCGCTTGCTCAAGTGCTGTTGCGTGTCGTCAAGTACCACAGTTGTTGGAGTTTTGCCGTGTGTTTATTGTTGGAGATGATCAAGACTTTAATTACTGTTTAATAACTAAAATTGAAGTAGGTAAATGCAGAGGCACAGGTGAGCAATAGATATTATTTGGTTGTTAACCGTCCACTTGTGTCCCGTAGGACCCCGAGTACTTGATACTTGTTCCTTGAATATTCGCGCTATCCACATCCGGGAGGATTATGGGACCCCCCTGAGCCAGAGCTTGATTCATTCTTATTTCTTGGGGCCACAAACTAGTTTGAGGTTTTATTTACTATCCTGTACTTATGCCATGCTTTACTGCTTTATTTAAATTGTGCGAGGAGCACCTGTACTGTTTAGGATCGTGACCCGTTTACGCGGTATCGACAAGCCCAGTCACACTTTCGGGTTCCCAGTCGTTTACAGCCGGCCCCACAAACCTTGAGTCCGTCTCGAAGTCAGCTAACTTCGTTGCGGATATACTTAGTGGGGTGGCCCCCTGAAATATTTCTGAATCTTGTGATTGCTTTGTCGTGAATGCCTCGTTGGGTTTTGATTTGGTTTTTCCGAGGTTGATCGAGTGTGTGTTGCTATTTGTGCACCCCTGCAGGGTAAAACTTTCTGAAAGCCGTGTCCGCAGTTATGGACTACTTGGAGCACAGTATCTCGATCATAGACAACTATAACTAAAGTAGTGCTATAAATTTGACTTTATAATGACTAGTAATCAGCTTCACTATAATGGAATGGCTAAATAAAAATTGCCAACAATTGCTTGTTTGGGTTGTCGCTTGCTACCATTGTACCTGACTAGTAAATATTGCAACTATAACGGAATGGCTAAATAAAAGTACCAACAACTGCTGGGTTTTGGGATATCTCATGCTAATCGTATATTTGACTAGTAAGTGTTGCAACTACAACGGAATGGTTAGCTAAAACTGCCCACTGCTTATTATATCAGGATGACTCATGCCATTTTTATTGACTAGTAATTGTCGCAACTATAACGGAATAAATAAAACTGCCAATGGTGTGAGTTCCTCGGTTGACTTCCTCGTTTGGTCTCGAGGGGGGAAACACCAGGATGGGTATGTTTGGTGGTAGTATCAGGTTGGTTCCGGATAGGTCTTTCTTACCCCTCTCTGATAGCCAACAGTTATATCGAGTCTCTATAGGTTGTTTAGTGCATGCTGCGCTGCCGCTTCAGTCCATCATACCTATGTAGGCGAGGACCGCCGAATTCTAGCCTCGCCGTGTACTGGTCTCAGTACTGACCGCTCTCTCTTTTTCCTTTGCCCTTCGTCGGCACCCCTTTTGTTTAAGCAGGTTTTGAGATCGACGTCGTTAGCAGGGTACCCTTCCGGCTTGGCCTGGGCAGGGTTATGGACGCCATTGGTTAATCTTCAGGGCTCTTAGCTCAATTTGCATCTTGTCCGTACTCGGACGCTATATCGTTTTAAAGGTGATTTGGATCTTTGTATTGTATATCTGCATTCTTGACTCTTTGAGTCGTTGTTGTATATATCTGTTCTGTGGGTTCCATCGTGGACTATTATGTAATGGTGTTACTTCGTTTTCCACCCGCACGAAAGTGCCTGGTGGGCACCTTTGAATCGTTTCTATGCGGGTTTGGCGAGAATCGCTGAAACTTGCATAGGGCTGATTCTGAGGGTGTTACAGGTTGGAAGCCTAATAAGGATTAGATCTGATTAGACCAGGCTTAAGCTACTAATGGGCTGCTAATGTAGAAGCCCACTAGGGACGCCTATATAAGAGAGAGTGGGGCGAGCTGACCAGGGTTAGACCATTCCACCCAGCCGCCACCCCTCACGCCTGTGTTACATGCGAACCTAGCAGTCCGGCGTCTGACGCTTCTACCCCGCACGTGTGGATATCTCCGAGGTGCTGCAGCAGTAGCACTTGGACGAGCCATGCAAGGAGAGTTGCTCGTGGGACGAGGACAAGGAGACGTAGAACGTCTTCACTGTCTCGACGCGCTTCTTCAAGTTCCGCAACTGCGCGTCTAGTGGTAATCACGTGATCTATGATAACAGTAATCCTAGTTTACGTGGTAGAAAATTTTGATTTACGCTAATATAGCCTACCCGTATCACTTCACTATGTAGATCCATATGAAATCTATAAGAATTTGCCGTGCCGAGATAGCCTCGGCTAGAACAGATCCCTAAAAAAATCTCGTATCAGAAAATCTTAAAAGGTGTATTCACCGAGCTCATGCAGGAGCGAAAACAGTTTAGAGTACACGACTTAAAGCCTAAACACTACATGCCCTAAAGCTTAAGGTCATCTCCACCGGGCTGACCCATTCGGTCGTTCTAAACGGTCTGTTTCTATCAGTTTGGATAGGGTCGTGGTTCGGCCTGTCTGACCAGCCGCGTCCAGTTACGCGACCTATTTGTCCGACCTGAGTGCGGTATTTTTTTACCAAATTAAAACATAAACGTTCGCGCTAAAAACTGGCAAAGTTCATACTTAATTTACATTAAAAATATAAAAATAAAAATTAAACTAAGACTAACCCTAGCTACCGATCTTCGCGCGTCGGCGCTGTCTCATCTATCTAGGGGTCGAGGTCGATGTACTCCGGTGACGTCTAGAGGTTGGGCGGTGGCAAGGCCGGAGCGGGAGCGGGCGCAGATGGATTGATCACCTTTCCAGGCCATGTCGCCCAACCGTGATGGAGGTGCGCCAGCTCCATCCCCACCTCCGGCGCGATCGCTGGAGCCTACCCCGACAGCGGCGACGGTGGAGGCAGCTGGCGTTCGCCTGCGCCACCATGCGGGTGAGCTGAACGACTTCCTCGAAGCCGGCCCACTGGGCTTCCTCCTCCCGCGCGCTGGCCGCAATGGCTTGTTCGGGGAAGGCGTCCTCGTCGTAGCCCCGTGCCAGCACCTCGTGGTACTCTGGGGGCAGGTTCGTGACGACGTCGTCCACCGCCTCCTGCTTGACGACGACGTCGTCGTCGGCCTTGCCGTCCTCGCTGCCGACGTCGGCGTCGGTGTGGTTGTGGGCGTCCTCGTTGTTCGAGTGATGTCGGGGATCTGGTAGACCTCCCCCGGTTGCAGGTCGCTGCGGATGGTGGTGGCGCGCCGCACCTTGTGCTCCCACTCGAGGAACTTTATCCAGTATGCCTCGGTGTGGTATCCTCTCTCCCACCGTTGGGTCCGAGGGAGGTTGCTGGTCCGGAGGCGGATCTCCTCCACCATCCCTCTGCCCACCTTGGGCGGTGGCTGCACCGGGACACGGTCCCGATTGAGGTGCCAACCGGTGGGAAGGGAGACATCCGTGTGCTGTATGCCGCAGCCCTCCCTCCACCGGCGCTTGCACTCCCCGACGCGATAGTACCGCCGGGTGCTGCGGTCCCGCGGTGGCGGGTAGTCCCACATGGGATCGCTCCGGAACTCCTCTGGCCGCGGCGGAGGTGGCAAGGACGTGCTAGACGCCTCGTGGTCGTTCTTGCTCCTCTTCAGCCACGACGGTGTCTTCATCTTTGGTGGTGGCGGCGGCAATTGCTGCTAGGGTTGCGATGGGGAGAGGTGAGGAGCGCGGCACCGATGGACGCAGGGTTAAATAGCCCCTTCGCCCGTGAACGCGCACAACTTCCCGCTCCTTCGCCATCAATGCCGGCGCGGGAACGCAGGCGGCGTCCAGTGGGTCAGCGTGTCGTCTCATCGCCATTGATGGCGCAGGCTGCCTCCGCTAAGCCTTCCGCGCAGCGCCTCTGAATCGGTGCCGCGGTTGCGATTGAATCGGTGCCGCTGCCCGCGTCTGAATCAATGCCGCGGGTCGCGGTGGCTTACGGGTGGGCCAGTGGCACGTGCGGACAGGACACCCGCGCCGTCCACGCATGTCCGAACCAACGCAACCGTTGCCTAGATTAGATGCACGAATATATCAAGCCGTTTGTTTTGATATATCGGGCCGCTGGGATGCCGCCCGGACGAGTTTGTTCAAACTGTTGATCCGGTGGAGATGCCATAGACTAGCTAGGCGTCGAATATGCGAGTCACCCTGCGTGTTGATTACTCGACCATTTTATTCCTCCCGCCCAACTGATGCGCAATCGATACAAACACATGTTAATATAACATCTGGCGGTGATTTATACAAGCTAAAAATATATCAAAACGATATAAAATACAAGGTGTTACTAGTGCTGTTGTGTGTCGACGGATTCTCGTCTCCTTGAAGGCATGTGCTCTACAGGTGCTGCACTACTGTACAGATGACCATCACTCTTTGGAGATGCCTGACTTTGTCTCCTGCTGCTGCTGGCTTAGCTTCTGGTACATGTCCATCATCTTGTTGTACGCCTCCATGCCGTTCGGTTGGGCTTGCTGCTTCTGCTGCTGCTAGACCGATTCGTATCACCCCGTAAGAATCTACCAGAGGTAGCCGAGTGAACAGTGGGCGTAGATTTGAAGTACGGAAGTTACGTGCGTACCTGTGCATTCTGCTGCGCCGCTTGGCAGGCGAGGAAGGCGGAGTAGGCGTCCGGCATGGCGGCGGCGGTCTGCTTCTGCCGGTCGGCGCCGGCGTTCCAGGGCTGCATGGGGAGGAACGGGGTGGGCGGGTGCATCATGGCCGGGGCGAGGCCGGCGTAGGCGGGCTGGGAGAGGGGCCCGGCCATGTTCATCATGCCGAGGCCCATCTGCGCCATCTGGGCCATCTGCGCCATGTTGGCCATCACGGACATCTGCAGCTGCGGCATGGCCATGGGCATCATCATGCTGCTCATCCCCATCCGGCTCATCATCTGCACCTGCGCCTGCAGCTGCTTCAGGTGGTCGATCACCTCGTCCAGCATCGATGCCTTGTCCGTCTGGCGGAGTCAGCAAGATCGAGCACGTTAATGAAAAGCACGAGATTGGTGTTTGTTGATTTGGAGATATGTTTCGTGAATCATTATCCTGTGACGTGGTTTCCATGGGGAAATACAGCATAGTACCTTGCTTGAGTTGGGGACGAGCTTTTGCAAGGTTTGCATCTTCTGGTTGATCCTGTCCCTTCGTTTCTGCAGCAAGAGAGCCCGTTTTGATGTAACGAATCAGCAAACGAAATAACATGGCATCATCGAATTAACAAAATTCTTAAAAAGCTAGAACCCCCGAAAGTGCTCGTGTGCTAATTGGGTTCAGAATTTGCATAAGAAGAACCATTTAGTTTCGCCCCATGGGAAGCCCAACAGGTCTAAAGGACATGATAACAAATCATAATAGCCTTGTCTCAAAAAAAATATATTCATAATAGCTTGCGCCTTCCCACAGTGAAGGCAATCTTTGGTGCCTCCCAAACTACAGGAACCGCGTTGTGGGAATGTTTTCTCCTGGGGTGCCTCCCTCGTGCAACTTGTCGCGTTTTGGGTAGTCCATTGGTCAAAACTCGGAATGCACAAGGTAGGTTCTTTTCATTTTTCCAGTTCTGAATTAAAAATAGAAGTATCTCTTGATCCGAGCATGCAATTCAGTATCCATTCCATGGTTGTATTTTTCCTGTGTCGAGATCATTACTCCCTCCGTCACGGTTTGGAGGGCGTTTTAGAGAGATTGTTGGAACGTAGGTGAGCGCTGATTGAGCCAGATTTATGTTAAAACATGCGTACATTAATTATTCGGTGCCCTATTAAACGTAATTACTCAATGGAAATGAGGAGTTTAGGCTCATGCATTGGTGGAGTTGCATGCGAGAATTAATTTTTTTGGCTGCATGGAGTAGGAAAAAGGGGGCATTAATTCTGCAATTAAGTGTTACGAGCTTAGTAGGAGAGGAGTTTTGAAAACGCATGACTTTTGTAATACGCCCTCCAAACCGTGACGGAGGGAGTACTCATGTTAACATGTTTCGGTGCAATTTTTTGTGTCCTGCCTTGAGGAGATGTTTTGCAATGCCTTCAGGTTACACAATGTTATGTTGTCATGCCTTTGCTACATTGTGTTTTGATATTCTGCCATGAGCACCTATTTTCCAATGCCTTCGGTTGTACTACATTTCTATGTTTAAGTCCTTTTTTGGGTCCTAAGTACATGAGTACACACTTTTTTCCCAAGTTCCGCAACACTGTCTTAGATGCCTTGTGTTATGTCGTCCTACCTTCTTTTTTTGTGGGTAATGTTTTGTCCTACCTTCTTATGTGTTGCGTTTTAATGTCCTATCCCGAGTGCTTGTTTTATCTTTTCTTTCGTGTTTCCATGTCCTTCCTGTTTGTCCTTTCCCGAATGCACACTTTGCATTGTGTTTGAATTTCCTGCTCATCTTCCCCCATGGTGTAGTTTTTTGCATTGTCTTCTTTAGTAGTTCTAGTCGTGCATTTTTCTACACTGTTTTATGTACTGACTACATCAAAACACTACAAAATTTGAAAACAAAGAAACATTGGACATAAATCATTCAAAACCAGCAAAAACCAGCGGGGGAGGCAACTTGCTTACCACACCACCATGTGGTCTAATGCACTTGATTACTTTGACTCTTCTTTTTTAAACAATATTTGTAATCTAGGAAAGGCCATAAGAGCAATACATGTGCCAAGTTTTTGGGTTGATTTTTTGGTGGTTTTAATTTTCAAAGCCATGATTGTGACAATTTTGGAATTTTGTGTGTTTAAAGTACAACGATGAGTTTTGAAGTTCCCCCAACCGAATTACTCATTTTCAGAATTGATAAATTTCGTTTTTCTGTTTGAGTTTGATCTTTTCTAAACTCAAAGTTTTATGATACTACAATTTTGAGTTTATACCAAGGCGATCTCTCACTAAGCCGGGAAAGGGTAAGGGTAGGGAATGGGCCTTGTGAACTTTTCCATGAAAACTAGGAACCCACAAGGGCATCTCCAATAATACACATTAGACATTCATTATAGAGCTAAATACAAGTTTTGATCATCCCGAGGAGAGAGTAAGAGAAAAGATAAGATAGTTGTTTAACAAGAATTGACCTTGCCATTGATACCAAGTTGTTTGAAAAAGCTAAGTTTCCTATTGTTGTTTATTAATATGTGATCCCCTTGATCTCTATATTTTCTTTGTAAGGCTATGTTGAATAATAAATAAAGAAGGCCGTGTGCATCATTATGATGCATAGACCGGGGGCATACCTTCATTTCAAAATAAATAATGACTTCATCACATGTAATTGGTCAAAATGGTCTCCCACTGATGTTATTACTGACCAAGATTCATATTTTTGTAGTAGCAACCTCTCAAAATTGTCCTACCTGCCATATGTTGACTTGAAGAAGGTTAGGATTGTTTACGAGAAAAGAACGAAGTGAAAGGTTGGAGCCAACTCTAAGCTCAAGGATCCTATGGTGGTTGGTTTGCTCGAATATTATGCAAAGATTTATACTTCAGAAAATCATGGAGAACCTTGCAAAGATGGAATAACACATTTTGTTGTTTAATTGCATCTATCTACATGTAGGATCGTAAATGATGCAATGGACTAGAGGGTGACCCCTACGACCTATAGGAACAGGCAAAAATTGGAGATGAGGAAGGGGGCTAGGATGGATGTCTATATTGTCACATATGCACGCCAACCACCGAGACTTAAACAGACGAGGGTGAGGCAAACCATCGAATCCAAGCGAGTACGTGAAGATGGTTCTATGAGACGATTAGCTATCTCTCTGCATGATGAATTCAGCTAGAGCAAGAGACTTGGAGTGATTCGTTTGTGACCATGCGCTTCTAGATGTTTCACTACCGCCATCTTTTCTTCATGCGTGAGCATCAACCAGCCTTATTATGCTCGCTATCCTCGATGGGTGAATGTCACTTCCTCCCACTTCCCTCCACATCATATTCTTGGATCAAACTCGTATGACTGGGTGATCAATCGTTCCATAAGACCACACCAATCAAAACTCAATTGACCATTAGTTGGCGCCTGTCAAAAAACTAGGTATTGTTTTCTCGCTAAATTTGTTGACTACCACCACCGCTTGAACTAACAACTCTTCATTCCCTCTGCTCCAAATTAATTAAAGTTCAATTTTTCCCTAAGGTAAACATCTTTAAGTTTTACTAAGTGTATAGAGAAATGTGCGAATATGTATAGCATGGAAATAAATATTTTAAGATGATTCTAATGAAACTAATTAGGTGTTATTGATGTTGATGCATTTTTCTATAGACTTAATAAGTCTGACTAAGACAAATTTAGAAATAATTTGTAATTTTGGTGAATATCAATGCTTTTGAGTCCGCGTTCTAATCCACATGTGCACAAAAACTCTAGAAGCTCCTTTTTGTGTAAGTTTTATAGGGATGGATAAGATTATACGACTTTAGTCTAAGATCCCCGCGAGGTCTTGTTTGCAGGATGGTTTTAGTCTAAGATCCAAGTGGAAACTGGAAAACGACATCGGAACTAATGGTCTCCACTAAAATTCTTGTATTCCCAAAGGGTTAGGAGGAGTTTACAGAAATTTGTGGCTAGGTCCTTCTTAGATTAGCTTTATAATCATTTAGTGACTAACCTCAGGCTGATCTGATTTCACACACACTCTAGTACTCTGCAGTCATGATCTACCACTGGTATACTCTACACACCCTAGAAATATGCTGAAGGCACGAGTTACTTGACGTGCATAACACATGTCATAATCAAAGAGTACAGTTTTATACTATATAACAATGTTCAAATCTAAGCAAAATAAATAAATAACTCATTGTCATACATTAGTGCAGAAGATCAGGTTGTTGCTTACACGCTCAGACTCGTTATGGATGGCAGCGGCCCGGCTTCTCTTGGTGGAAATGGATGACCTCATGGGAGCTTCCCCTTTGATCACGACGTTCTCTGCCTCGTCGCACAGTCCGTCTCCCTTTTGTATCCAGAACAGATGCATATATGGTGCAATTAGATGGCAGCAAAAAACAAAACAAAAGCATATATGGAGCAATTAGATGGCAGCAAAAAACAAAAAAAAAGCATATATGGAGCAATTAGATGGCAGCAAAAAACAAAAACAAAAGCATATATGGAGCAATTAGATGGCAGCAAAAAACAAAAACAAAAGCATATATGAAGCAATTAGATGGCAGCAAAAAAAAACATATATATAGGGAATCTGCAAGCCCATACGGATGAAGGCAAGCTATGGATCTACGTACATACGTGCATGCGAGATGCTTACGACCGAGACATGCTTAAAACGTGGGAGAGTACTGAAAGCGCTTGCTTGCCTGCGACCGACGACTGAAGCAGCGGGAATCGCTTGCGCCTCCCCCGAAGCTGGTGTTCTCCGTCTCCTCCGGGGAGCCGTTGTCCAGCGACGTGGAGTTGTTGGTGGTCGTGGTGAACCCGCAGACATCGTCGGTGCCGGTGCCGCAGGGGTCCAGCGTGAGGAGCGTGCTGTCGCCGCGGCCTGGCGCGGCGCTCCCCTGGCTGGCGCACACCCTCCTGTCCTCGCCGACCAGCCGCGCCCGCTTCCTCCGCGCCTCCAGCTCCGCTGCGTCGTCAGCCCTCGCCGCGCAGGGCACGAGCCCGTCTGCCGGCGCGCGCACGCCGAACCAAGGCGCGGCTGTAGGAGGCACCCGCGGCTGCGTGAGGTGCGGGTGCGAGGACAAGCGCGCGGCCGCCTCGCCCACCACCGCCTCGAGCGTCTCACGGTGGTCTCCCCCGGTGCCGATGGCGTGCATCTGCGACGACGGCGCAGGAGCGGCTGGGTACTTGGGCCCCGAGCGGTTGAGCAGCCCCTGCCAGAAGATGTTGCCCTTCTCCCACGTCAGCTCCGCCACCTCGTCGTACTGGTCCGGCATGGGGACGGCGACCGGTGCCGTGTCAGAAGCCATGCGCAGCGCCGGCCCAGCGGACACGGCCGGGTTGATCCCGGCGCCAACCGTCTCTTCCAGATCCCAGCTCGGCACGCACTGGTTATTCATCACGCTCCGACACCTCGCTCCAATGTTACTCTCCAAAAGAGGGAGCGACGGGCGGCAGCCCTGCTGGGTGTGTCGTCGAGGATTGGGCTGGGAGAGCAGAACGGAGGTGAGCTAGCTCTCTGTGTGTGTACTGTATATATAGCGGGTGTCGTAGTTTACGCGCGCATATATAGCGGGTGATCGATTCGCTTGAAGCAAAGGAAAGCAAAGGCGGGGAGGTCGCGGAGGCGGAGATACTTATGGAGCGGTGCGTGGAGGAGGTGGTGTGGCAGAGTGCGGCGCGCGCGGAGGTGTGTGTGGCGGAGCCATGCAGTGCGCGTCCGTCGGGGGAGGAGGCGATAGATGGATCATGGATGGAATGGATAGCTGGCGAGGGGGGGCAGGGAGAGGGACGGGACGGGAGAGGGGAGGCCAGGAAGCAGGGCCTAGGCTTGTGAGGAGGAGCCGGCGGGCACGTAGCCGCCTCGCCTTCCACATGACCACGTAGGAGAAAGAGTTGCATGCATCTCCATCCAGCCAAGTACGTTTCTATCGCGCGCGCTGTCGGGCCGGCGGCGCGCAGCCGTCGGGTTCTCATCGGGTGGTGGTACTACATGCTGCTGCTTTCTCTCACTTGTTGCCCCTGGACCTGGTACAGTTCCGAATCTTGTGGGGCATGCACCGACGGACGGACGGCCGGGGAACCCTTTTGGAAACTGCACGCACGTGTGGACCCAAGTCGCCCAACACAAGCATGGGCCACCTTCCGATAAGTCTTTGCTTGACACTCCAGCGGAGCAATGACTGTTATGTGCGCTGCGCACGATTTGGGGCGAGTATTTGGTTGCCAGCTGATGGGTGGTTTTCTAGCTCTAGTGGGTCCACAAAGGGTGTTTGCTCGAATCGCCTATTTCTACCGAGCCAATCTCTTCTTGCGCTAGGTGGGTAAACGCGGGCGCAGCTCATACGAGAGATGGCATAAGCTCGTCGGCGAAAAACATGTGAGAGAAATTGGGTCATCTTCCGACGATTCGCACAACCTATTTACATTGCTCTGTTACAGGCAAATCCTGCGCCACCATTTTGCTCCATTAGAGCTTTCTATCCAAGGAAGCTTCTTCACTAACGAGCAGGTAAACGACACCGTCGACAGAAGATCATTCTTCCTCTACTTCTTCGAGATGTCATCTTCGTCATTTGATAGTCAGATTGCTGTGTGTAACATCTAACCTAGCTCGGGTAGCTTAGATCCATTACCATGTTATCACTATTAGTAGTTCTAAAGGTTGTATGGTAGATTTTGCAACTCTTGTTTCATGATGTAGCGTGGGAAGAGCTATACATTAGATGGATGTTTTGTGGTAGTGTTGGTTGCTTTGATTGATCTTCATTACTATGTAGTCCATGTATAAGCACGATAGTTGGTGCGAGGATTGGTTCTAAATGTATAATTCTTCTCCTTGTACCAACAATCCGCTTATACATGACAACACCCAAGTAAGAGTATTAACAAGCATGATAGTGTTGCAGTTCTTCTTCACAATGCTTGTTTGAATGTTAGATGTGGTGGCTTTGTTAGTATGTTAGAAGTGGTGACATGTCTTGCATGCTTACCATTACTCTTCTACTCTGGTTGTTCGATTTGTGTTGTAGGAGAAGGGGAAACTCGCCTAATCTGTCGGCAACCTCAGGGCTACTGCTACGATATGTATTGATGTCTGATAGATGCTACCCAATTTGGAAGAAGAACGTCATGACATGACCACCTTCTTTATGTACCCGCGTCCTCAACATAAAAGAGGGTCTCTGGATCGTGGGTTTAAGCAGAAGGAACTTGACGCTGTTGCAGAGGATTTCTTATGTTCTGTGGCCGCCGAGTTAATGTTGGTCAAATCTACAACCATACAAGGTATTTGAGAGCTAGGTGGGTTTAGCTCAAAAGGCTTGAGGATGTGCGTTGGGAGGAGGAGCAGACATCAACTATTATGATAGACGCCGAGCTATACTTTGACCACATCTAGGTTGGATAAATTTGTACTTTTTCAGTATGTTTAGTAAAAATAATTACTGCTCATGAACTAATTTAGACGGTACTAATCAGGATCTTATCTAACAATGTGAATATTGTTCTGTATAATGTAGAATCAAGAGCATAGATTATAACTTCGTTTCGAGAAGCCATCATAATTGACGGAGAATGGAGGTTGACCTCTGTACGCGTAGGAGTGTAGTTGATCTGGCCACCGTCACCTTGCCAGATCACTGGATGTTCTTCATGTCAAAATGAGCGCTTCCATATTGGCTTTGGAGTGAATTTTGGGAGACAATGTATCCCTCAACGATAAGTCTGCCCCTTATATATTGCGCTGCTTTGACGATGAGACCAACCATATTAGCAGAATTTGCCTCCCCTAATCACGGGCGCGTAGTTAATCGCCCTTTTAACTAGGTGTAATTCCTTGTTTACTAACGGGTCACTACTCCTTAATGGGCTTTATTATTTTGGCTGTTAGATCACTTGAAAGTTCTAACATTCTCCCACTTAATCAAATGGTTAACATCATTAGTCTATGCATCAACAAAGGACCATACCAAGGTAATGTAGTCATAAGAACTGTATAGTTATTACTGAAACCCCATTATCTATAGTATAAAACTCCATATTTGCATGGATTGTGATTTAGTTATGGTTAGGAATTTGTATGTGCAAGAAGCCATACTCCTTTCCTATGGTTATGGTTTGTTTCTTTATCATTATCAGGTGCACTTAGTGAGATAAACATATTATCTTATGTTGGAAAATGCCATAAAGGCAATAATAAATGACTTATTAATTACATTTATGTTTCATGATTAAGTTTATTATTCTATGTTATAATTGTATTATTTATGGATAATGATTATTTGGAGGAAAACCCTAATACATATGTGGAACTATAAACACCATTATAAGTTATCCCCAGTCTCGCCTCTAAGACCGGTTCATGTATCATCGATAGTTCTGGTCTCCTAACTATAGGAAAAATGCAAAGTTTTGCAAAAGGTTTGCTATGATACATGAGAGGTTGACATTCTTTGTGTAATACCGTGGAATGCATTGTCAACATTGTTATTGGTAGTTTGACAAAGTATTACTGGTACTCAAGATCGTACAACCATAAGACTTATGTAGGCCTTGATAAGATGGATGTATCGGGATCATCAAGCGTTGCTTCATTACTAGGTAACTATAAAATCAATATTCTCTCATGCCAGAAAGTATGCCAATATTCTATATGTTCTAGTTATGAAAATTTCTACTCCTAACGACGGAGATACACTTTGGGCCCACTAAAGTATTATGATGTTCGTCATTGTCTAGATGGACATGTATCAAGTTGTTAGTCACGAGAACATCGATAACACGGGAGGAGTAAAAGAGTATGTGCCAGGTAATGAGGATAACCTTCATGTTCCACCTCGGGTTATGCAAAGTATTGAGAAGTAATGCGGTGTATATCGATAAGTAATACAGAAGGTTAACACGATAAAGACGTTGTGTAGTGTCATTACAACACGAAGCTCGGGTGCTGGATCTTATAGACGCCGTGACATAGCCTTAGTCGCCGCGCTTCTGCTGGCGCGACAAAAAAATCCGCCATGGATAACTGCATCGGGGATTATGCAATGGCGGCGGATTTTTTGGTGCGGCACAACCTGATCCGCCGACCTAGCGCTTTCGCGGCAGAAGGCGTTTACGCAGCGGCCCCTGTAGGGCGACACTGCGTACATGTCGTGGCAGCTGCGAGACTATGGAATAACGACAATGTCTCGTAATGTCTCTATCAGTGCATGCTATATGAAATTTTTGCAATTCGTTCCCTATTAAATATTTATAATACATCTCAACCTAACAAACAACATAACAAATAACACATAACACACAGAATGCAACTTCGGCTAAATTAATATGAGCATTCATTATATATATATATATATATACATTACATCTTAATCCAACAAGTTCACAACTTACAAAAGATGCAACTAATTCCAACAAGTTCAAACCACTACAAAAGATGCACCGTCACGATCAGAGAACCCGCTTTGACTGCAAACTGGAAGGCACAAACATCACCTTCCTAAAGATAGTGTTGGCAAACATATTCTCCTCAGTTTGATCTAAAACTGACAGTAGTTTCATCATCACACGACTTCGCTTGAATGGTTTCTCCAGATATGTAAGGGATAATATACTTCCTAGCAAAACTGGACGAGAAACACTACACATGAAAGATAGGAACGGTTTAGATTCTTGTAGTACTAGGCATGGTTGAAGTTTAAGAGAATTACAGTACTACAAAGGGAAGATAATTACCATATTTCTTTTGTAGTTAGTAGTTTTCTTGAGGGTGCAAACATAGTAAGGAATTTCTGGCCTATAAATTCTAACAATTTGTTTCAGATTCTTCCTTCTTGAGCTGGTCATGTCCACTTCATTTCCAAACCTATATCGTAGGGAATACTTTTCTAGTGATAGAATATTGGGACCTGAAACACCAAGTGAAAGAATATTGGCCATGTTAACTGTATTGACGAACTTATATTGAAGAGTGTACGTTTTCACAAGTATATGTGTCTTGTATTGATAGAGCTACATACTAAGAGAAAGTTTACCTCGCATGGTAGAGGCCATAGGCTGTTGAGACCTTGGAACTTTGTTACTGTTGTTATTCACCATGGAAATTAAGACAATGTAAGACAGTTTGACATCACTGCTTACTACCTAGCAATGTTAGTTTTTAGATCCCAAGGCACAGTGAACTATAAAACAATGATATACTAACAAATCAAAATGCTTATATATAAACAATGACAGTTCGAGGGATTGGGGACATATGAATATGTGGTCGGGGACAGCTCCTCCACGGAGGACAGTGCGGTCCGGCGTGGCGCAGGAGGTGAGCGTGGCCAGGGTTAGCACCGCCAAGGGGGACGGTGCGGTTTGGCACGACGCAGAGGTCAGCGCCTGGGCCAGCGCCACCGCGGAGGATGGTGCGGTCCGGCGTCCACAAAGGTAACCGTGGCCGGGGCAGCGCCGCTGCGAAGCTGGGGCTAGTGTTAGGGTTGGTGGGGTGGGGTTTTTTTACGGATAAGGATGGGAGCGATCTATGTCGGCCGAAGAGGAAAGAACTAGTATGATTCTTAACAATGCCAACCTTTGTCTTATCGATTTTTTGGCAAGTCAAACATGTTGCATATTCTCTAACATTCTCTTTGATTAATAAACATTCGTATCTATATCTATACTAATTATAAAGGAGCAAAAATGAATTTCGCTAAATGTACCCCCACAAAACATACGCGGACCTACTAAAGCCACACGATCTAGCTCACTAAACACCATCTAACAGCTACGTTAGCCTAATTTTTTTCTTTGGTGCACATATTGATTAATTTCGACGGACTCTACTTATCCCACCCCATGTCCGCGGCGCTTGCAAAATCACACGAGACCTGAAAAAAGGAAGAGGTAAATACTCTCTTAGTCCCACAACTTGCAACCCGGGAGCAGTTTAGTCCCATAACTTGTAAAGTAAGCAAAACTAGTCCCACAACTTGCAATCCGGCATCAATTTAGTCTAATTTATCCAAATTTCAGCAAGTTTGACCGACTTCGTTCACATTTGCTGGTCAGAACCATAGTTTTAAAAGTCGACCGGTTCAACCTCAAGAAAACCGAAATAGACATGGACAGTACACGGACCGATTCAAAATAAACCGGCTGCACTATAGATTGTTAAAAACTTTTTGGCAAAGATGGGGTTCAAACCCTTAACGTGCAGCCCAGCTGGGAGAAACAGCCACTAACCACTTGAGCTGTACGGTTGCTTCTCACAAAAAACTAGAGACAAATGTATTTTGTACATACTATGTACAACAACATTTAAATTAAACAAACACAAAAACTAACACCTTGTTGACTTGCAGCTAGTAATCGTTATCTCAATTATTATGCCAAGCAAACATAAAAACCATTGCAACATCTAAAACGGTGTCAAAGATGGCGATGTTCCTCTGTTCGGCGGTGTGCAGAGTTGGGTACGCTGGGGCGGTGGCCCTTGGTAGTGGGAGTCATGTTTGATGGCGGGCGAACCATGGACTCTAGTGCTGGCTAGAGACCACGATCATGATCACAGTGTGGTGTTCGGCGAGTTGCATGTTGTGGTCGTGGTCCGGGTGTCATTCGCCGCGGTCTTTTTTCCAATATAGTTGGCGAAGAGTTTATGTTGAGGCGAAACCCTTGCCCGTTTGGGCCACGACGGCGACGTCCGCAGACGTCGTTCTCTTCCTGAAGGCGTCATTGATCAGTGATAGTCGATTCCTGGTGGTTGTCGGCTTCCTTGTTGGGTTCTACTCTGGTGCTTCAGCTTGGTGGTGGGCAGTGATGGTCGATTCCTGGTGGTGTCGGCTTTCGCTGGTGTTGCGTGCACGGGTGAAATTGCCTCGATGATATAGCTTGTTCGTTGGTTCGCTTTGGTGAACTCCGGTCCGACTCTGCAGCTCGTTTGGCTTGTGCTCTTTTTTGTGTAGCTAATATTGAAGGGTTTCGCGGCATAGTAAATCAAAATTTTCTACGGAGCGAACAGAGGGAAAGCCAAGATCTAATCTAGGAGATGCAAACAACGAGAGAGATTGGATTAGATCTTCATACCCTTGAAGATTCGCACAGCGGAACGTTCGTCGGAACGTGGGTGATGTAGTCGTACTCGCTTCTCCTCCTCGCGATCCGATCCGATCTAGCACCACAAGTGGCGGTGCCTCCGTGAGATGCACACGTACAGCACCTCGACGTCTCCTCCTTCCTCGGACCAGCGAGTATGGTGGAGAGATAGATTGGATCTACAACACGACGGCGTGGTGTATATGGTGGAGAATTTCTACTGCAGGGCTTCGCCTACAAACAGTCGGGAGGGAGAGAGGAAGGTAGCAAGGCTGCTAGGGCTTGGAGGAAGGTGTGTGGGGGGAGGGGGCGCACCACCCCTCTATATATAGAGGGCGGGGGGGCGGCCAGCCCTTGCCCCTCCTCCAAGCCTATCTCTAGTTTAAACAATTTAAACTCTCCCTTATCTAGAAATCCTATCTCTAGTTTAAACGATTTAAACTCTCCCTTATCTAGAAATTCTATCCCGAAATTTAAACGAGTCAAATCTCTCTAGAATCGGCTGGGCCCTATGGGGCATTGTGTCCCTGGCCCAATGCGGCCAGGACACTCCCTCATAGGCCCATGCCCCCTCCCGGAAGGTGGGGCCACGTTGGTCCCCTTCCGGAAGGTTCTAGAAGCTTCCGGTACAATACCGATTAACCCGGAACAATTCCGAACTCCAAAAACTGCACTGCCTTATATGAATCTTATTCTCCGGACCATTCCGGAACCTCTCGTGATATCCCGGATCCCATCCGAGACTCCGAACAAAAATTCATAAACCAATTATCCAATCTATCCTAGCGTCAAGACACGTTAAGTGTGTGACCCTGCGGGTTCGAGAATATGCAGACATGATCTTCTATCAATAATCAACAGCGGGGTCTGGGCACCCATATTGACTCCCACACATTCATCGATGATCATATCGGATGAACCACGATGCCAGGATTCAATCAATCCCATATATATATTTCCTTCGTCTCGCGATATTTTACTTGCCCGAGATTCGATCGTCGGTACAGTCATACCTAGTTCAATCTCGTTCACAGCAAGTACTTTACTCGTTCCGTAATCCGATATCACTTTGTGATTAACTCCTTAACCACATGCTTGCAAGCGGTGTTGATATCGATTACCGAGTGGGCCCTAAGTATATCTCTCCGACTTGGGAGGGACAAATTCCATCTCGATACATACAACCCAATAGATACTTTTCGATCACCTGAGAGACACATTTATGATCACCCTCTCATAGGATGACGTTTGATGACCTCAAAGCTTTCTTCCGATACCAGGGAGTTGCATTATCTCATGGTCTAAGGAATATAATATTTGACATAGGAAAAGCTTCGCAAAGACGAACACGATGACACGATCTAATTGCTCTGCTTTGTTTGGGTCTATCCACCATATCATTCTCCCAATGATATGATCTCATTATCAATTGACAACTCATGTCTATGGTTAGGAAACCTTAACCATCATTGATCAATGAGCTAGTCCATAGAGACGTACTAGGGACACGGTGTTGTTTACAAACCACACAAGTATTAAAGTTTCCGCTTAATACAATTCTAGCATGGAATATAAACTTTATCATGAACAAGAATTATAATAATAACATCTTTATTATTGCCTCTAGGGCATAATTCCAACAAATATAATGGCCGTCCCTGCTGCTTGTGTTTTTCGGCTGTAGCTAATATGATGGTTGTACCTGACTCTCCAGCTCGTTCGCTTGTTCTCTTCTTTTGTGTAACTAATATAATGGTTGTACCTGCTGCTTGCGTTTTTAAGCCGTAGCTAATATAATGGTCGTACCTACTACTTACGGTAGTGCATTGCTAGCTAGATCGAGTATGAAGCCGAACAGACGAGTGTGTGGTCATCTTTGCGTGACTAATATATATTTTTACTGTGTCTGGTTTTCTAAGATATAAAGTATTATATTTTTACATATAAATAATGCAATAAGTACATAATTGTTTATGTAAAATATTTCAAAGTCATAGGTTGACATAATAATTTATTTTGACAATCGTTTGACATAATAATTAAGATAATGAGGTGCAATTTGCCTTCCAAAACGTACTACAGTACTAGCTGCATGCCACAAGCTAGCCCGTTAGTTTTTTTGTTTAATTATAATACTGCTGTACACTGTATAATATCTGTCTTGTTTCTGCATGGAAGAAAGAATCAAAGCTCAACTCGTCTGGCAAGATCGTAGGTAGCCTTCGAGATAGATTTTAGTGCAGGGTTCGATCCCCACCTCTGCCAATTATTATTTTTCTAACAACGTTTAGCTATTGGACGGTCGTGGCTGTTTAATGCCTAAAACCATCAGCTGGACCGAACCGGTGAGATCTACGTTTATGGTTTTTTTAGGTTACTAGCACAAATGCCCGTGCGCTGCACCGAGATAATAAATGATAACCATATTAATTTACATAATCTAAAAATACTTACTACATCAGCAAGACGTCGGCTCAACCATTCATATTGTCACCGGCATTCGGCGCATGCCTGCAATTAACCTACAAAAGTTGACCATTCAAAGGTAAAAAAGAGAAGTGATACATGCTCTTGGTCTCAACTTTTCAAATTCCTTTACACCAGCCACACATGTTTTCTACTCCAAACAAAACATATTCAAAACATCGGGAGTAGTGATCCGATTCTTCAATGAGCAGTGTGAAAACTGAAGAACTTTGCTTTCTAGAGCAATACGTCATGTTAAAAGTTGTTCTTGTGGTTGGAAGAATAGTGAAATTATCATTCCTAAATCTTTATCAATTTTGTCCATGTCCATTACCCCATATGTGCAAGACTTAAATCTATCGCCACGGATGCATAATCTTAAACTCGACAGAGATTGGGCTCAAGGCTCATGCAGCGCACGGATGGATTCAGGTAGGATCGATCTTGAGCAATGATTAGGAAACTAATAGGAGAGCAGGTCAGAGTCGCTGGGTACCATGTAGCAAACCAATATAGAGTAGACACGCGTACATTAACTGGACGGAGAAACTAATACTGAGTAGGCACACTACCGGCAGATCCTTGGACCCTGGGTGAGAAATTAACGTTTTTACAAAATGGACCCTGCTGCTGTTTCATTCTACGCAATCAGATCCTTGGACAAACCATTTCGGTATAAGAAACATATTGAAGAAATTCCTCCTAAACAATTGGTTGTGATTTCGTTGACTTTATTTTCAACAGACAATTAGTTTGCATTTTTATTATTTTTTGCATCATCATAAAATTATGTAGGAGTACTTATATTTTTTCCACCTCCACATATATAACGCGTGTGTGTACGGAGTCCTACGGAGTCCAAAGATCAACCGGGAGAAGGTTCTTAAAAAAACAGAGGAAGGAGTTGGTCCCTTCGGACGCCCGTGTCCTGTGTCTACTACCGGTAGCAGTTATCCGAGTCCATCCCGATTGAATCGTTAATCACCACCTACCCCCATCCTCTGTCCCGAGCGCTCGCTCCGCCCTCCTTCCTCGCAGAACCGCCGTCGCCGCCTCCCATGACCTGCGCGCAGCGCCGCCCCTCTCCGGTTGTCGTCGCCCCGCCCTCTGCAGGCCGCGCCTTCTTCCTCCTCAAAGGAGGCAAGGTTGCCTCGACCCCAACTCCGGCTGGCAGCCCCTGCTTCCTCTCCGCGCGCCGCCGCCCCTCCATCTGCGTCGCCACCAGCGAGCCTCCTCGCCTCTTGCGTGCCATCTTCCAACTTTCCTGGACTCATCGTCATTGAGTTATTCATTGTATCAAATCTCAAATCTTTTTGTTTATTCCAAAGGCAGCTTGCTGATTGAGAGCAATTTGGGAAGTATATAAACTGGTTAATCTTGCTTTAAGTTAGCAAGGTGGGACTATCTGATAAACGAAGGCAGGGGTTGCTTTCGAAAATTTGGGAGGTTGGGAGGATTTGGGAGGTTGGGAGGCAGGGCGCTCTGGGTCGGGCCGTACAGAGATGTTGTGATGTCTGGGCCGTACAGAAAACGTTTCGTTGCGTCTAAAATCGGTACCACGGCAGTTTACTTGTTATATATGTAGTTTGGTGGTATTTTATTTATAGATGGCATTGGTAGGTAATTTGTTATTTGGTGGGAGGGTAAATTCGTCTAGAAAAGTGTTGGACCGGGAGAAACACTTCGTGCTTTATTATTAGGTATAGATATAGATACCAGTTCGGTTTTTAAACTATGGGATAGCTCAAACGTGGATAAATTCGGTCAAACTTGTTAAAATTTGGTTAAATTGGACTAAACTGTTTTCGAGTTGCAAGTTGTGAGACTAGTTTTGCTCAATTTGCAAATTGTGGGACTAAACTGCTCACAGACTGCAAGTTGTGGGACTAAAACTGTATATACCTCAAAAGAGGTAAACCGACCTTGACTCCCGGCCCCGGCAATCATGCAAGACATTAAAAAAAGAAAGTGATTTTAACCCTACAACTAGCATATCCAGTCAAAATCAATCCGTGTTAATTCAAATCACACGCGAATCAATCCCGTCACCATATCGATCTGGCGCTCTCCTTTCATTTTCCACTGCTCGGCTGCCACCGTCCCGTCCAATCCCGCTGCCATGACCGATCCCCGTCGAGGTGTCGCCAATCCTGCCGCTGCCACTTCCCGCCCAATTAATCTCTCCTCCAATTCAGTGCCGACCAGACTCCTTCCCACATCCTATCAAGGGTAGTCTCAAGAAGATCAGGCCATGGACATCGTCTGTGAGCCCACCGAGTGGATACATCGGGGACTCGAGCAGCGGCGTTCTCATGGCATGGACACTTTTGGAGAGGTTAATTCATCATTTATCACTCACCCCAACTAAACTGACATCCTAGATTCAAATTTTTCTATTCTTATATCTAACCCATCAATTTAATGATACAACGCCACCAAAATTGGCTTGATTCTGAAGTCACGTTCATAAAAAACCTAGCAAAACAAGGAAGAGGAGAGAAAGAAGTTGTCATCCTCGCTATGAAGAACCGCGGAGGCGGACGGGGCGAGGTCCGCGAGAAGAAGTCTAGGATGCATAAACTGTACATGCACCGCATGCAGCTGCATGTCGGAGCTCACAATCAACCACTTCCACAAGGGCAAGATCAAAGCTTGATAATCTATCCAGCTATATTGTCCGGAAGTTCATTTTTCCTTCTTCTGCAACATGCTTTTTTCCTGGCGTTGGGCAATGTACCCTAGGCTTTTGATGATTCCTCACTTAGAGAAGGCTTTACTTGTAAAATAAGGATTTCCTTTGCAAATAATTTACATCCTTTGAAACCATAAAGTAGGAAACAATATCAGTGATTTTGCATAGATGTACATGTATCGTAAGAGTATGAACAATGTTCTTTTAGATAAAAACTAAGAGTATTGTCGGTCCAAAAACAAAGGGTTTACACTTAATTGTTATTTCTCACTGTCTGCAAGAGGGTGGTTACTTGCCTGCTATATTCAATGGTCACTAATGTTTGTTTTTTATTCAAATTTATCTTCTTTTGATAATTTGTTTATCTAGAAGGGTCTGCGAATTTTTAGCACCGATACTGTCAAGGCCGGAACCTCGGTAGGCAACATATACTGAACAAGTGAGATTACACAAATTCGTGCCTAACACCTTCTTAGGTTCATTCAGTTTGAGATGATTCGGGAGTAATTTTCTCGGTGCATTTGTTCGTCGGCTTGGTCTTCTATTGCACGAAGGAGGGATGATAACACCCGGTAAGTGCGAGATGTCGGGGATGCGAAAATGAATTTTGAGTCAATTCTTTCACTTCACCTGATATGTAATATTAATTTTCTATAGCTTTCATTCATCTTTTCTTTATTATAATAATAAATTTCTCACCACATGTCCAAATCCAATTTCTTTGCAAGAAGGTCATTAAACAAAAGGGTGCATGTTAGCCTTTTGTGGTGAATGAGACTCAGAGAAGACCATCAGGAAATCGAGGAGCAATTTTCAATGTGAGGCAAGATGAAAGCGAAGAAATACATGCCGAAAAGAAAACCAATAAGGTTTGTATCTATATTTTTACTATTAGTTTCATCTGTTGTATAAACTTTACCTAACATATGCATTTTCAGATTATGGCTATACTTTTTTCTTCTTTTCTCTAGGCCATTTGGCCTCCATACAGTTTTCTATATTTAGACTAAAAAATACTATATAGTGGCAAATGGGTTGATAAAATGGGTTTGGGTAAATTTATTGTGTCTTTCATTTGCCAAAAGGCCAGCAAATGGTTCCGATTTTGCACCCTTCAAGTTAGAGAATGCTAAATGTGTTTATTGGTTACTACTATGTCATTGTTGATCTTATGGGGTTCAAAGTTGTATGATCGGTCACTAACCGTGATATCAAACATATGAGTTAACAATTTGCATTTAGAACCGAGATGGGAGAGAATGTTGAGCATTTCAAATATCTCTATGACCCATGAGGCCTTGAAGGGAGACCATCCTTTTGCAAGAAAATAACTAGGGTGAATGGAGCAATTCTTAGGGTTGCACTGTCCAAGGAACAAAACGAGAAATAAGAATAAAATGCGAAAAATTGTAGCTATTATAAAATCCACCATTACTGTAATGGAAAATGCACATATAATTTAATTTTGTTCGTAATTTTAAATTTGAATTATGAGAAGATCGTAGTCGTGAAGGGCCGCATTGTCTATGGATGAGACGCGTATTGCGCGTGCACTTTTACTAGTTGGTTAGCAAACCAACAAAATAACACACCAAAAAGGGGAAATAGTAATTTGCATATATTGGAGATGTCGGTACACATGTTTACTTGTGCACGAGTCGTGGCATTGCATTATTGAAAATGAAGAATCCACCAAAACAACACTACAAATTACTCGATCTACTACAACATTAATTAGTACTAAGAACTAATACTAGCAACACAATCAACCCTAACTCTAATTACATCTATCAGCAATCTTGTTCTACCTATTTATAATGGCTTGACCCTGCTAGCCATTCTAGCGCACCCGCTCAATCAGCACTGCAACGAGATCATTTGCTTGATTTTGCAATTTCCTGATTGCAGGTTCCATGTGTTCGTCTTACGCGACCTTCCTTCTTCTTTCGTTGTCCCCCATATTGCCCCACCAAATCTCGTGCAATGATTGTTGGAGGTGGATTGGGTGGTCTAGATCAACCCATTGCACCCAACAGCATGAAGCTGCACCCCAATGACAACACAAGAGGAACTTGTAGCCGGTGTCCTCTATGTAGTTCTTGTCGTAGGCCACATATCGCCAGGCAATTACATATTCAGGGCATTGATAGAACACGTCCGTGTTGTGTTCTCCATTCCATTGCAGGTCATGGATGTGCTTCGTTGCTATAGGAACATCGAACTTGAAAGAGAAACAACAATGCACATTGCTGAAGTCGAGAAATCGAGAAATTTTTGGATGAACACAAGAACAAAAACCCCTGTTGTGGGGTGAACACGTAAATGACCATGTGGAAGCATGTCCACCTCGTCAAATACTCTCACCTCTGGAATACGGATCTAAGATCCAACATTCACAGAAACTTCCAGCCTCAAAATACCACACTAGAGAGGGATCTGGAGGAGGAACTTGGAGAAGGGAAAATCCTTGCTGCTTCACGGATCATTAGAGTACATCACATCATCCCCTTCATTATCAAACGCTGCATCTCCATCACCATTTCTACTCCCATCTTTCATACATTAGATCTTGTTGTAATTCCAAATTCAATTGTGGTTTTCACTAGATTCATCCCTGTACTTTTATCCATCCATCTGATTATGATGATGTTGTTGATTGCTTCCATGTGTGAGTAGTTCCCTTTGTTCTTGGGGAGATGGAGAAACCCTAGCACTATTATTAAATGAAATAAAGATGGTCTATTACTTGTGTCCATGATCTATTGATTTATGATATTGTGTTTGATCTCTCTCTTTAGATGGTATGTGTAGTCGGCCACATACATTTTCCTCTAGGAATAAAGAGAGGGTGATATCCTTAGGTATGGGAGTATGTCCAGTGCTACTTTCATGACTAAAAGCATTGGCTTATAACCTACACGGCCAAAGGAGGAATAAAGAGATATTCACTAAGCTAATTACGATATCAAAACCAATGCACTAAATTGCAAAGTTATGCTACGAGTTATTCTAGATTCTAGACGCTATATAGCAACCGGAAGACTAGAAGGACGACTGATTTTTGACGTCAAATAGGCCAACCAACGCCCAATTAAGATTGGAGGATGGAACAGCCCGGGGTTGGGGAACGACCAGACCGTCTGTGGTCTTCCGGCTCTCCGGAAGAAGGAAGACCCCGATGTTCTTTTCTTGTCAGAAACAAAACTGGACAAGAAAGGGATTGAAAAACTTAAGTAGAAGATTGATATGCCTCATGTGGTCTTCAAATAGTGTGAAGGGAAGAGTTGTGGTTTGGCAATGTTTTGGAAGAAAGGAAAAAATTTGAGTTTGAGATTGATGGGACGTATGCATATTGACGTGGATATTACAGAGAGTGATGGATTCAAATAGAGGCTCACTGGAATTTATGGTGAACCAAGGGTGGATAAGAGAGAAGAAACATGGCGGCTGTTATGAATATTACATATCCAAGAAAAGCTCCCATGGGTATGCATCGGTGATTTCAATGATATTCTATATGGTTTCGAGAAACAAGGTGGTGCACCAAAGCCTCAAATTCAAACGGAACGCTTTCGCAATGTTTTGAATTTTTTTAATCTAAATGACCTCGGTTTTGAGGGGGATGTTTTTACTTGGAGAAATAATAATTTTCGTGTTGATGGTTATATCCGTGAAAGGTTGGATAGAGCTGTAGCTAACCCAGAGTGGTGCGCTAGATTCCCAAGTTATAAAGTGGTATATGGTTATCCTGAGCATTCTGACCATCGACCTATACTCCTCGTGGTGGATGGGGCTGGTAGAAGAACTCGACCAAGACATAATCTGTTAAATAAGCGTTTTGAGGCTAGATGGCTGATGGAGGAGGAGTGCGAGCATGTGGTCACATGGGCATGGAAGGAAGCTGCAGATAGGGGGCATCAAACATAATGCATTTTCTGAAATTGGTTTCAAAGGATCTTCATGTGTGGAGCCGTGATGTTCTAGGTGACCTACAACAACGAATAAATAAGTTACATGTAGAACTGGAAGGGAACATATGTGATGCTATTTTCAATGTAAGTGTGCGGAAGGAGCAAGTGATCTATTTCAAATTAAGTAGACTTGAAGATCAACTTGATATGTTCTAGAGACAACGATGCTCATGCTCACTGGTTGGATAAGGAAGATCGGAACACGAGGTTTTTTCATGCACAAGCGTCAGAGAGAAAAAAGAAAAATACCATAAAAAACTAAAAGGAGAGGATGGGGTGGTGGTGGAAGGGGAGGAGGGTTTGAAGGCCCTCATAACTAATTATTTCTCATCTTTGTTTATACTCATGGCAGGTGCGAACGAAAACGGGTATTGGAGGCTGTTACACCGCGCGTGACCACTCAAATGAATGATATTCTCACGTCGGAGTATACCGAGGATGAGGTTAAAATGGCCCTTGATGATATGGGTGATATCAAAGCGCCTGGTGCGGATGGCATGCCGGTTATCTTCTACAAGAATTTCTAGGATACAGTTGGAGGTACAGTGATAAAGGAGGTGTTACACGTGTTGCGTGGAGGCAATATACTGGAGGGATGGAACAAAATTATTATTGTGTTGATCCCAAAGGTTTAGAACCCTGATCGTTTAAAATATCTTCACCCAATTAGCCTTTTCAACATGGTGTACAAGCTCATTTCCAAGGTAACCGTCAATCGTCTCAAGACAATTTTGGGGGAGATTGTCTCTCCAAACCAGGATGCCTTTGTGCCAGGGAGGCTAATATCGGACAACACAATTCTAGCCTATGAAATGTCACACTATATGAGAAGGAAGAGGAAGGGGAAAGATGTATATATGGCGCTCAAGTTGGATATGAGCAAAGCATATGATTGGGTTGAATGGACCTTCTTATAAGGTATAATGAGGAAGATGAGCTTCGCTGAAAAGTTTGTCCCGTTTATTATGGAATGTGTCACAACTGTCTTGTATTGTTTTCAAGTGAATGAAGACTTTACTGATGTGGTGATACCTGGGAGAGGACTAAGGCAACATGATCCTATATCTCCTTATCTTTTTATTTTGTGCGTTGAAGGCTTCTCAGTATTGTTAAACAAGGCGGAGAATGAAGGGCTAATACATGGTATTAAATTTGCATCAACAGCATCCCGCATAAACCATCTTATTTTTGCGGACGATTCGCTGTTACTTTTGGAAGCCAATGTACAGGGAATAGAGACCATCAAGTTAATTTTGCAAATATATGAATAATGGTCTGGGAAGATGATTAATAGGGATAAATCACCAGTTATGTTCAGTAAAAATGAAAAAAGAAACACGAAGAATTTGGTGTTACAAAGTTTGGAACTTGGACCTGAAGTAACTGAAGGAAAGTATCTTGGTTTGCCTATGTTTATTGGGCGATCAAGAACAAAATGTTTTTCTTACATAAAGGAGAGAATATGGAAGAATATACAAGGGTGGAAGGAGAAGTTGATGTCGATGGAGGCGAAGGAGATCTCATAAAGGCAGTGGCCCAAGCTATCCCCACATACGCTATTGCCTCTTTTGATTTAACAAAATCACATTGTGATTACATTGGTTATTTGGTATGTCAATTTTGGTGGTCGCAGAATGAGGAAACGAAGAGAATGCATTGGGTTGGATGGGAAAAGATGAAACTATCAAAGGAGGCGGAGGTTTGGGTTTTTGAGACTTGTGTTCAATCTTGCTATGCTAGCACGACAGAGTTGGCACTTGTTGCAAGCACCAGATTATTTATGTACGCAGGTCCTAAGGACAAAATACTTCCCTGATGGTACTCTTTTGGCGGCCAAACCTCTAGTGGGTATGAGTTATGTTTGGAGGAGCATTCTGGAAGGTTTAGAGGTGTTGAAAGAAGGTATAATTTGGCGGATTGGAGATGGAACCACTGTGAGGATATGGGAAGATCCATGGGTACCGAGTGGTATCACTCGCAGACCTTCGACTCATAAAGGTGACAACGAGCTAAACATGGTTTCTGAGCTGATCGACTCCACTACATGTACATGGAAGAGAGATCTCGTTATGCAAGTTCTTTTGCTAGCTGATGTACCCAATATTCTCAGTATCCCTTTGCGAGAAGATATTGAAGATTTTGTGGCATGACACTTTGACTCAAAAGGCATTTTCTTGGTTAAATCACCTGAAAGAATATTCACTGTCTTAATCTGTTTTAGTGTTTGTTAACAACTCGTAGATCATTTTACAGTACGCTAGTGTCTATAGGTTGGTATAATTAAAAGTGAAAAGGACTTTGACCTATGGAAGTATCCCTACAAAATATACATGTTTCTGGGAACTCCAGACCGGAGTCCCCGGTCTGACTAGACCGGAGTCTCCGGTGTGGTCCGGAGTTTCCCCGCGAGTCTCTGGAGGGGGCTTCAGAAATCAGCCCAGGACCTTCCGTATGGGGGTACGGATATCAACCGGAGACGGTCTGGAATCTCCAGTGCAAACACTCAGACCGGAGTCTCCGGTGTGGCTAGACCAGAGTCTCCGGTATGCAGGGGTCCGAAGACTTTGAAGAGTTTCCGCAGGATATGTTCCCAGGGCCGCTGGGACGTACTGAATGGTGGTCCGGAGCTCAGTCCGGAGATTGGCCGGAGTCTCCGGTCTATAGTCTGGAGTCTCCGACCTGACAAGTCACCCAACATTCAGAAAATGGTTCAGTGGGTCGAGGCCTATAAATATGGGACATCATCCCCTTTCTCCAGCTGCTCGACCCACTCATGAACTCCAACACCTTTTTATCCACCAAATCAACAAGATCTCTTCATCCAACCATCTAAAGTCATTGATCTTTGGAGAATCGAAGGAGGAGGCCTTGATCTATAGCTTCACCAAGAGAGATCTTCATTTCCCCCTCATTCACTTGAGGTCCCCCTTGCTATAGTGTTTCTTTGGAAACCCTAGCTTTTGATTTGGTTCTTACAAGCTTGTCTTTGATTGTTTGACAGCTTGCTTGTATTTGGGAGCCTCCAATTAGGTTATGGATGTGTGCCTCGAACTTGTTGTACATGTGATGGTTTCCACCTCGAAGGTTGCTAATATAGTGGAAGAGGTGAATCGAACCCTTTGGGGTGAGGTTCATCAGAGAACAAGGGAGTCCTCTCATGGCATTGGTGGTTTCAAACCACCCCCTCTCCAAATGTAGACGTACTTCCCCTAAAAAGGAAGGAACTACGGGAAACAAACCCTTGTGTCTCTGTGTGCTCCACTTTGGTTACTTCTATCCTTTAACACACTTTACTTATCTTGTTCTTGCTTAGTGTATGTGCTAGATTGACATATAGGTAAATTCACCTTAGTTCCGTAATCTAGAGAATTTACCTTTTGTGTCAAACCCTAATTTTAAAAGGAGTAAAATTTGAAGTAGCACCTATTCACCCCCTCTAGGTGCCCATATGATCCTTTCAATTGGTATAAGAGCCTCAGTTCTTTATTCAGGCTTTACCGCCTAAGAGTAAATGGGCAGGAAAGGGGATAAGGTAGAGGATGAGGCAAGTACCATGGTGTCCATGGAGGACCTCAAGAATTTGGAAAAAAGCTTGAGCTCCACCTTGGGCAAAAAAATCAAACAATTGCGCGACCTAGTCGAGCAACTTGTTAAAGAGAGATTTGCCTCACCTCCCCCTCTCCTCAAGAGGGACTGCCACCACCTCCAAAGGTGAATGCCTCATCATCACCCGCGGGTGTGGTGGTGGGGAAAAATGAAAACACTAATCCCTCCACCAAGAAGAATGGTGGGAAGGGAGAGCACCATGAGGCTCAAGGATGGTACTCCCCCGACCCCAATTCCTCACCCTCATATAAACAATAGGGGAGACCCACCTAAGCTTGTTGCATCTACTTTTTCTCAATGGCAATCGCTAATGAAATCTCATGTGCGCAGCTCTTGTATTGAGTTATGGAATATCATTGAAGAAGGACTCCGTATTGTGGATCCAACCAACTTGACAAGAAGAGAGGTTGTCAATAGTCAACTCAATGCCACCGCTTTGCACATGATTCAACAAGGATTGGGTACAAAAGATTACCCTCACATTGAACACCTCAACACCGCCAAGGAAGCTTGGGATGCTCTCACAGAGTTTGTTGGACATATGCCCTAGAGGCAATAATAAATGTAGTTATTATTATATCTTTGTGTTTATGATAAATGTTTACGTTCATGCTGTAACAGTATTAACAAGGAAACATTAATACTTGTGTCATTTGTAAACTAAATTAGAGTCCCTAGTAAAGCCTCTTCATAATACTAGCTTGTTGGTTAATAAATGATTGTGGTTTCCCTATCATGAACATTGAGATGTTATTAACAACAAGATCATATCGTTAGGAGAATGGTATGATGGACATACTCCTATAGATAAGCGTAGCATAAAGATCAAGTCATTTTAATAGTTCAATTGTTATATGCTTTCTGATACATAGTAACCTAATTCCTTCGACCATGAGATCATGCTTATCACCATCACCGGAAGGATGCTTTGATGACATCAAACGCCACACCGTAACTGGGTGGTTATAAAGGTGGCATTGAGTGTTCAGAAAGTATGGGTTGAGACACATGGATCAAGAATGGGATTTGTCCATCCATATGACAGATAGATATACTCTGGGCCCTCTCGGTGGAATGTCATCCAATTGGCTTGCAAGCATGTGACTGGCTCACAAGGGATCACATATCACGGGAACGAGAAAAGAGTACTTATCAGTAACGAGGTTGAACTAGGTATGCAGAGATACCGACGATCAAAACCTCGGATAAGTAAACTATCGTGAGACAAAGGGAAATTGGTATCATATGTACGTGGTTCATTCGATCGCAAAGTAATCGTAGAAATATGTGGGAGCCATATGAATTTCTAGATTCCTCTATTGGTTATTGTTCGGAGAAGTGTCTCGATCATGTCCGCATAATTCACGAACCGTAGGGAGACACACTTAAGGATTCGATGTTGTTGAGTAGTTATGGAATGATGAGTAAGAGACCGAATGTTGTTCGGAGTCTCGGATGGGATCCGGGATATCACGAGGAGATCCGAAATGGTCCGGAGAATAAGATTCATATAAGGAAAGTCCTGTTTCGGAGTTGGAGAATGATTCCGGTGTTTTCATCGGGAATGTTCTAGAAGGGTCCGGAAGGTCCGGCACTCCGGAGGGGAAGGGTACATGAATGTGTCATAACAAGTTGGAATGGTTGCATCATGTACTAGGTGTCATCACTGAGCAAAATAAAGGGATAAATCAAATCCTAGTTTGAAAAGTCAAACGACAAGTTTGCTGGGTGGAGGGAGAGTAGGAAACCTACTTGGGGAGGAAGTCCTCCTCCCTCCACCACCGGCCAAGGAGGCCGAGTTGGGGGAGGACTCCCTCCTCCCAACCGGCGCCCTCCCACCTATATAAGGAGGGGCAGGGGTGCCCCTCTAGTACACACCTCTCACCACCCAAACCCTAGCCCTAAGCCGCCGGCGCCACCACCCCCTGCTGCCGCCGCCTAGGGCACCACCAACTCGCCGAGTTGGGGTGAAACCCTAACCCTAGCCGCCGGCTAGACTCCTCCCTTGGTGCCTCTAAACCCTAGATCGCCAAGGCCTCTCTCATAGTCCACCATACTCGCTCCGGCTTAAGGCGAAGCCCTGCGAGATCTCCCCTCTACTTCCGGTACCACACCGTCGTGCTGCCGGAATCGCGAGGAGAGTGCTACAACCTCCGCTGCCTGCTGGAACAAGGGAGAGGAAGGTATTCATCGAGTACCGAGCGTGTGACCGACTGCGGGAGCGCTGCCGAAACGCAACGCCGGAAGGATCGTCTACACAATCTTGAGATCGGCAAGAGTACGACTACATCACCCACGAGAATCCGCTCTCGTTAAACACTTTGGAATCTTCGAGGGTGAGTTATTCTATCGACTCGTTGCTATAATCTAGTAGATAGATCTTGGCTTGTTTGTTTGTATGCGGTAGAAATTTTTTGTTTTCCATGCTACGAACCCCTACAGTGGTATCAGAGCCGTGTCTATATGTAGATCTGTTGCACGAGTAGAACACAATGGTCATTGTGGGCGGTGGTGCTTTTATTATCAATTGCTTCTTGTGTACTTTGCATCTTGCGGTATGATGGGATGAAGCGGCCCGGGCTAACCTTACATGACATCGTTCATGAGACTTGCTCCATGCTCAACATGCAACTTGTATTGCATAAGTGGCTTTGCGGGTGTCTGTCTCTCCCATTATAGTATAGATCCAATTTACAACGGGCACTTGATAGTTCAAACATCAATGTTGTGGTTCTTGTTCGTAAGTTAGATCGACACTTATTGAAAGCCCCAAACCACGTAAAATATGCAAAGAAATTAGAGGTGTCTAACTTTGTTTTGCAGGGGTGTGCTGTGATGTGATATGGCCATGATTGTGAATATATTTGATGTATGCAATGTTCCTTATTGTAAGTTGGCAACCGGAAGGAGCCATATGGTTGTCTTTAATTTCTGTTAAGACCCGCGTGTCTATTCAAAGTAGTTGTAATAGTTGAAGCTGGTCGACGACAATCATGGAGCAGCGTCACTGACCTTGATGCAATGCCGGTGATGATGGAGATCATGTTCGTGCTTGAAGATGGAGATCGGAAGCACAAAGAAGAAAGGCCATATCATATCACATATTATGAATTGCATGTGATGTTAATCCTTTATGCATCTTGTATTGCTTAGTTAACGATGGTAGCATTATAAGATGATCCCTCATGCACATAAATTTCAAGTTCTAAAGTGTTCATCCTTAGTAAGCACCGTTGCTAAAGCTTGTTGTTTCGAAGCACCATGTGATGATCGAGTGTGTTAGATTCTGCAAGTGTATACAACGTGAACAAGCCAGATTTGCTCATGCGGAAGCTAAGGTTTGATCTTGACGAGCCTAGCATGTACATACATGGTCTCGGAACACGGATCACCGAAAGGTAAAACATGAATCATATAGTAGATATGATGAACATGTCGATTGTTCACCATTGAAGCTACATCAACTCTCGTGATGATCGGTTTTGATATGGTGGATTTGGTTCGTGTGATCACTAAAACAATGTGAGGGATATTGTTCTGAGTGGGAGTTCACCTAGATTAATTGAACTATTAATTAGAACTCAATTTGTCATAAACTTAGTCTAAATTATTTCAAATATGTTGTAGATAAATGGCGGCCCCTACCATCAATTTTAATGCGTTCCTAGAGAAAGAAAAGTTGAAAAACAATGGAAGCAACTTCGCGGATTGGTTCCGCAATTTGAGGATTGTCCTCAATGCTGGTAATTTGACCTATGTGCTGGATGCACCGTTGGGTGACCCGCCTGCAGCTGATGCTACCGATGAAGTAAATAATGTTTACCTCGCTCGGAAGAATCAGTACTCCATAGTTCAGTGTGCTATCTTGTATGGTTTAGAATCGGAGCTTCAGAAAAGGTTTGAGAACTCGGACCCACATGATATTGTCCGTGAACTCAAATTGATATTTGAGACTCACGCGGTAGTTGAAAGTTATGAGGCTTCTGAAAAGTTCTTTAACTGCAAGATGGAAGAGAGCATCTCCGTCAGTGAGCATGTGCTTAAGATGTCTGGGCATGCAAACAAACTCCAAAGCTTGGGTATAGTGATTCCTAATGCTTTGGGGATTTACCGTGTCCTCCAATCACTATCACCAAGTTACAAGAACTTTGTGATGAACTACAATATGCAAAGCATGAACAAGCAGTTTCCAGAACTCTTCTCCATGTTAAAATCTGCAGAAGTGGAGATCAAGAAAGAGCACCAAGTGTTGATGGTCAATAAGACCACCAAATTCAAGAAAGGCAAGTCTAAGAAAAAGGGACACTTCAAGAAGGGTGGTAAGAAAGTTTCCGCACCGACGAAGAAGACCAAGGCTGGACCTAAGCCTGATACTGAGTGCTTTTACTACAAGGGAGAAGGTCACTGGAAGCGGAATTGCCCAAAGTACTTGGCGGATTTGAAGAACGGCAACATCAAGAAGAAAGGTATATCCGATATACATGTTATTGATGTGTATCTCACTAGTACTCATAGTAGTGCCTGGGTATTTGATACTGGTTTGGTTGCTCATATTTGTAACTCGAAACAGGTGCTGCAGAATAAACGGAAGCTAGCGAAGAACGAGGTGACGATGCGCGTAGGAAATGGATCAAAGGTTGATGTGATCGCGGTCGGCACGCTACCTCTTCATCTACCATCGGGATTGGTTTTATACTTAAATAATTGTTATTTGGTGCCTGCGTTGAGCATGAACATTATATCGGGATCTTGTTTATTGCGAGATGGTTACTTGTTTAAGTCCGAGAATAATGGTTGTTCGATTTATATGAGTAATATGTTTTATGCACATTCACCTTTGATAGATGGTCTATTCTTATTGAATCTCGATAGTGGAAATACACATATAAATAACATTGAAGCTAAACGTTTGAAATTGAGCAATAACTCGACCTATATGTGGCACTGTCGTCTTGGTCACATTGGAGTGAAGCGTATGAAGAAACTCCATTCCGATGGACTTCTTGAATCACTTGATTTCGAATCACCTGAAAGATGCGAAGCATGTCTGATGGGTAAAATGACTAAGACTCTATTTTCTGGTATGATGGAGCGAGCTACGGACTTATTGGAAATCATACATACCGATGTGTGTGGTCCGATGAGTGTAACATCGCGCGGTGGTTATCATTATGTTCTTACCTTCACGGATGACTTGAGTAGATATGGGTATATCTATTTCATGAAACATAAGCCCGAAACTTTCGAGAAGTTTAAGGAATTTCAAAGTGAGGTGGAGAATCAACGTAACAAGAAGATTAAATTTCTACGTTCTGATCGTGTAGGTGAATATCTAAGTTACGAGTTTGGCAAGCATTTGAAGAAATGCGGAATACTTTCACAATTGACACCGCCGGGAACACCACAGCGTAATGGTGTGTCCGAACGTCATAATCGAACTCTCTTAGATATGGTTCGTTCTATGATGCCACTTATAGATTTACCGCTATCATTTTGGGGTTATGCATTAGAAACAGCCGCATTCACTTTAAATAGGGCACCATCTAAATACGTTGAAACGACACCATATGAATTATGGTTTGGGAAGAAACCTAAATTGTCGTTCCTTAAAGTTTGGGGTTGCGAAGCCAATGTAAAGAAGTTACAGCCGGACAAGCTTGAACCCAAAGCGGAAAAATGCGTCTTCATAGGATACCCAAAGGAAACTATTGGGTATACCTTCTATCATAGATCCGAAGGCAAAATCTTTGTTGCCAAGAATGGATCCTTTCTAGAGAAGGAATTTCTCTCGAAAGAAGTAACTGGAAGGAAAGTAGAACTCGACGAGGTTGTCGAACCTTCTCTCGAACTTGCAGGTAGCGCAACACCGGAAGAAGTTCCTGTGGTGCCTGCACCAATAAGAGAGGAAGCTAATGATGATGATCATGAAACTTCGGTTGAAGTTGCTACAGAGCCTCGCAGGTCAACGAGAACTCGTACCACTCCTGATTGGTATGATCCTGTTATGAGTGTCATGTTGGTGGACAACACCGATGACCCTGCGACATATGAGGAAGCAATGATGGGCCCAGATTCCAATAAATGGCAAGAAGCCATGAAATCCGAGATTGGATCCATGTACGAAAACCAAGTATGGACTTTGGTGGACTTACCGGATGGCCGGAAGGCTGTCGAGAACAAATGGATTTTCAAGAAGAAAACAGATGCTGATGGTAATGTTACTGTCTATAAAGCTCGACTTGTCGCAAAAGGGTTTCGACAAATTCAAGGAGTTGACTACGATGATACTTTCTCACCGGTAGCGAAGCTAAAGTCTGTGAGGATTTTTTTAGCAATCGCTGCATATTATGATTATGAGATATGGCAGATGGATGTCAAAACAACGTTCCTCAATGGAGACATTGATGAAGAGTTGTATATGATGCAACCCAAAGGTTTTGTCGATCCTGAAGATGCTAACAAGGTATGCAAACTTCAACGGTCCATATATGGATTGAAGCAAGCATCCCGAAGTTGGAATCAATGTTTTGATAAAGTAATCAAAAGTTTTGGTTTTATACAAACTTCTGGAGAAGCTTGTATTTACAAGAAAGTGAGTGGGAGCTCTGTAGCATTCTTAATACTATATGTAGATGACATATTGTTGATTGGGAATGATGTAGACCTTCTTAATAGTGTCAAGGAATATTTGAATAATAGTTTTTCAATGAAAGATCTTGGCGAAGCAGCTTACATATTAGGCATAAAGATTTATAGAGATAGATCGAGAAGCCTAATATCATTGTCACAAAGTACATATTTGGAAAAAGTTCTAAAGACGTTTGGAATGGAAGATAGCAAGAAAGGGTTCTTGCCATGTTGCCCAATACGACCTTGAGTAAAACTCAAAGTCCAGCAATGGAAGAAGATAGAGAAAGGATGAGTAAGACTCCCTATGCCTCAGCCATAGGATCTCTAATGTATGCCATGCTATGTACTAGACACGACATTGCATATGCTGTTAGTTTGACTAGCAGATATCAAAGTGATCCAGGAGTGGATCATTGGACAGCGGTCAAAAACATCCTTAAGTACTTGGAAGAACTAAGGATATGGTTCTTTCTTATGGAGGTGATGAACAGCTTGTTGTTAATGGTTACACCGATCCTAGTTGGAACACCAATCTGGATGATTCTAAATCTCAATCTGGATACGTATTTATTTTGAATGGTGCAGCAGTTAGCTGGAGGAGTGCAAAGCAAAGCATTGTGGCGAGATCTTCAACTGAATCGGAATACATAGCTGCTTCGGAGGCTTCACAAGAAGCGATATGGATGAAGGAGTTCATTACAGAGCTCGGTGTGGTTCCAAGTGCGCTGGACCCAATGTCTATCTATTGTGATAACATGGGCGCCATAGCCAATGCGCAAGAACCAAGGTCACACAAGAAGCTGAAGCACATCAACCTACGTTTTCACGCTATTCGAGAACATGTCCAAGATGGTGACATAAAGATTTGCAAAGTACACACAGATCTGAATGTGGCGGATCCGTTGACTAAACCTATCCCGAGGGCAACACATGACCAACACCAAACTTCCATGGGTGTTCGGTATATTACCATGTAATCTAGATTAGTTGACTCTAGTGCAAGTGGGAGACTATTGGAGATATGCCCTAGAGGCAATAATACATTTATTATTGCCTCTAGGGCATATCTCCAATAGTCTCCCACTTGCACTAGAGTCAACTAATCTAGATTACATGGTAATATACTAATACTTGTGTGATTTGTAAACTAAATTAGAGTCCCTAGTAAAGCCTCTTCATAATACTAGCTTGTTGGTTAATAAATGATTGTGGTTTCCCTATCATGAACATTGAGATGTTATTAACAACAAGATCATATCGTTAGGAGAATGGTATGATGGACATACTCCTATAGATAAGCGTAGCATAAAGATCAAGTCATTTTAATAGTTCAATTGCTATATGCTTTCTGATACATAGTAACCTAATTCCTTCGACCATGAGATCATGCTTATCACCATCACCGGAAGGATGCTTTGATGACATCAAACGCCACACCATAACTGGGTGGTTATAAAGGTGGCATTGAGTGTTCAGAAAGTATGGGTTGAGACACATGGATCAAGAATGGGATTTGTCCATCCATATGACGGATAGATATACTCTGGGCCCTCTCGGTGGAATGTCATCCAATTGGCTTGCAAGCATGTGACTGGCTCACAAGGGATCACATATCACGGGAACGAGAAAAGAGTACTTATCAATAACGAGGTTGAACTAGGTATGCAGAGATACCGACGATCCAAACCTCGGATAAGTAAACTATCGTGAGACAAAGGGAAATTGGTATCGTATGTAAGTGGTTCATTCGATCACAAAGTAATCGTAGAAATATGTGGGAGCCATATGAATTTCCAGATTCCTCTATTGGTTATTGTTCGGAGAAGTGTCTCGATCATGTCCGCATAATTCACGAACCGTAGGGAGACACACTTAAGGATTCGATGTTGTTGAGTAGTTATGGAATGATGAGTAAGAGACCGAATGTTGTTCGGAGTCTCGGATGGGATCCGGGATATCATGAGGAGATCCTGAATGGTCCGGAGAATAAGATTCATATAAGGAAAGTCCTGTTTCGGAGTTGGAGAATGATTCCGGTGTTTTCATCGGGAATGTTCTAGAAGGGTCCGGAAGGTCCGACACTCTGGAGGGGAAGGGTACATGAATGTGTCATAACAAGTTGGAATGGTTGCATCATGTACTAGGTGTCATCGCTGAGCAAAATAAAGGGATAAATCAAATCCTAGTTTGAAAAGTCAAACGCCAATTTGAAAAGTTAAACGACAAGTTTGCTTGGTGGAGGGAGAGTAGGAAACCTACTTGGGGAGGAAGTCCTCCTCCCTCCACCGCCGGCCAAGGAGGCCGAGTTGGGGGAGGACTCCCTCCTCCCAACCGGCGCCCTCCCACCTATATAAGGAGGGGCAGGGGTGCCCTTCTTGGACACACCTCTCACCACCCAAACCCTAGCCCTAAGCCGCCGGCGCCACCACCCCCTGCTGCCGCCGCCGCCTAGGGCACCACCAACTCGCCGAGTTGGGGTGAAACCCTAACCCTAGCCGCCGGCTAGACTCCTCCCTTGGTGCCTCTAAACCCTAGATCGCCAAGGCCTCTCTCATAGTCCACCATACTCGCTCTGGCTTAAGGCGAAGCCCTGCGAGATCTCCCCTCTACTTCCGGTACCACGCCGTCGTGCTGCCGGAATCGCGAGGAGAGTGCTACAACCTCCGCTGCCTGCTGTAACAAGGGAGAGGAAGGTCTTCATCGAGTACCGAACGTGTGACCGACTGCGGGAGAGCTACCGGAACGCAGCGCCAGAAGGATCGTCTACACGATCTTGAGATCGGCAAGAGTACGACTACATCACCCACGAGAATCCGCTCTCGTTAAACACTTTGGAATCTTCGAGGGTGAGTTATTCTATCGACTCGTTTCTATAATCTAGTAGATATATCTTGTCTTGTCTTGTTTGTATGCGGTAGAAATTTTTTGTTTTCCATGCTACGAACCCCTACAGAGTTATATGTTGGAAATGAGAGCATGAGAACAAACCGGTATGATGCACTAAGCAATGAAGCCGAAGGCTTCTATATGGAGGATGGTGAAGATCATGAATACATGTATCGAAGGCTCAAGTCCACTGCCACCGCCTTTAGGAATGTGGGTGTATCACATGTGGATGATGCTTGGATAAAAAGGAAATATGTGAGTGCACTCATGCCCTTTGAGCCCACCGACTTGAAGAATCTACAAGGAAGACACAACTACCATCTAATGATCTTCAATGAAGTTATGCAAGAGATGGCCTCTTTCAAGGTTGCCGCCAAGAATGCCAAAGATGGCCGCGCTCGAGCCCTTGGAATGAGCAATGGTGTCAACCTTGCCTTAAAGGCCAAAGTTGTGGAGTATGTGGATGAAGATGAAAGTGATGAAGTTTTATCTATGAGCCACCCTGATGATGTCAAGGTTGCTGATGGTGAATATATGGCCTTCTATGCTAAAAACTTTTGGAAAGATCCCGCCAAGGCCAAGATGGAGATGCAACGAAGAAGCAACCCAAATGGGAGAAGAGACAATGTCATTAAATTGAGAACTTGCTTCAATTGTGGTGACCGCTATCACTTTGTTGCCGGTTGTCCCTATGAGAAAAGAGAAGATCATGGGGGTAAACTTGTGTTGAAGAAAACCTCCAAAGCTCCTTTCAAGAAACCCTTCATCAAGAAGAATCCCACCAACAAGAAGTCGGGTGAAATTGTCTTGATCACCCATGAAGAATTCTCCTCCGACAATGAAGACGATGAAGATGATGAAGATGATGAAGAAGAAACATCAAGTAGTGTGGTCACTCTTACAATACTTCTACACCCACATTCTCCCTCTTTGACTCTCCAAATGAGAATATCTCCAACAAGAACATCACTTGCCTTATGGCAAGAGAAACGGAGGTATTATCATCGTCACACCCCTCCTCCTTGGTTGATGATGAATTTAATGATGATATTTCTCTTGAGGTCAAAAAGGAATTAGTTGCTTTTGATGTGTTCATGAATAACTTGCAAGGGGAGCACAAGGGACATTTTGTGGACCTCCTAGATCAACTTTCCCACACACACAAGAGATTCTTGATGAGAGATGTAAACTAGGGAGAGAGCACATGATTGAGGTAGAATCTCTAAATAATGCTCTAGAAGAAGAACAAGAGACTAGAATGTCTCTTGAACTAAAACTTGAATGGCTTGATGGGGCAAATGACCTAATTGTTAAAAGACTCGTCAAGGGACGTGACCATGCTATTGCTAAATATAAAAAGGCTAAAAAGGATAAGACTCGGTTTGGTGTTGTTCATGAAAAACTTGCCGAGGACTTTAGGATGCTTGACAAGGCTCACAAGGCCTTGGAGAGTGAACTATTGTTACTCAAAAAGTCTCGTGAAAAGATTCAAACTCAATTGACCAATATTTCTTCACCTAGTACTTTCATTCCTTCTAGTTGTACAAATATACTTTAAGAAAATGCTAGGTTTAAGGGGGAGCTAGCTAAGGCCACCTTCCCCAAAGGAAAAATGTCCATTGATGACCTCTTGAGTAAGCAGATGCCAAATGGTGAGAAAGGGGGCATTGGCTTTGTCTCCAAAGCCAAGAAGAAGAACAAGAAGAATAAGGCCAAGCGCGCACAAGAAAAAGACAAGGCCATTGTCGGTAGTAAGACCACAAGTGGCAAAACTATGTCTCATGATGACTTTGCGGGAAGTGCTAATCCTCACTATGTTTTAATGCGTAACTATTATGGTGATGTGTATGCACAATATGTTGGCCCATTTGATGGTTATATTGATTGGTCTATTTGGGTTCCCAAGACCCTTGTTGCTAACAAAAGAGGACCCATTGAAAAATGGGTACCTAAAAACTAGTTTGATCTTTTGTAGACCTATGCTTCCGGAGGGTCAAAATGGGTGCTTGATAGTGTATGCACAAGTCATATGACCGTAAGCACGTCTATTGTCAAGGAGTTGAGACAAAATGATGATCAAATATCCATGACATATGCCGACAAGTCAAAGTCTAAGGTAATGGGTTTCGGCAAGGTTGTGGTTGCCCACGATAGTACTCTCGTGGACGTCATGCTTGTTGAGACCCTTGTCTATAATTTACTTTCAGTCTGTGCTCTTGGAAAGATGGGTTTTGTCATATTTATTGATAATGATATTGTGGTACTCATGTGGAGCAAGTCTCTAAAGTTCGCTTTTGTTGGGTACGTCGAAAATGACTTGTATGTGGTCGACTTTTCGGGGGAAACCACTACAAGTGCGATGTGCTTATTTGGAAAGGCCGTTGTTGGTTTGTTATGGCATCGCCGTCTAGGCCATGTCAACATGAGAATTTTGCAAAGTCTCCACGAGGATGGCCATATTGTTGGAATAAAAGAAAATGTATGTTTTGCCAAAGATCGTGTTTGCAGGGCTTGTGTTGAAGGAAAGATACATGATTCTCCCCACAAGCCGAAGAACTACATCAAGTCCAAGAGGATCTTGGAGATCCTTCATGTGGATCTTTTTGGTCCTCCAACTCATGCAAGTCTTGGTCGGAAGAATTATTGTTTGTTGATTGTTGATGACTACTCAAGATACACATGGGTATATTTCTTCAAGTTGAAAAGTGAGACCCAAGAAAACTTCATTGACTTCATCAACATGGCTCAATGTCAACAGAAGGTCCCCGTGTTGACAATAAAGAGTGACAACGTGTAACGCCCCCGAATCGGGGCTATGCAGATCTCAGCATTTCCCGCCAAAATCCGCATAGAAGCGATTCAAAGATGCCCACCAGACACTTTCGTGTGGGTGGGATTTGAATACAAGTACTTACATCACAATAGTTTACAATAGAGTCCACAAGAAATTATATATACAACAACGACTCAACGAGTCAAGAATACAATAGGTACAACACGGAGATACAACTCAAGAAGAAAGCAAGATAGTATCCGAGTACGGACAAGATCCAAATGGGACTAAGAGTCCTGAAGAATAACCAAGCGGTGTCTGATGTCTACGCACTTCTATTCTTGTAGACAGTTGTTGGTCCTCCAAGTGCAGAGGTTTGTAGAACAGCAGCAAGTTTCCCTTAAGTGGATTACCCATGGTTTATCGAACTCAGGGAGGAAGTGGTCAAAGGTATTCCCTCTCAAGCAATCCTGCAAACAAGATACAAGAAGTCCCTTGTGTCCCCAACACACCCAATACACTTGTTAGGTGTATAGGTGCACTCGTTCAGCGAAGATATAGTAAAATACAAGTGGTAACGGTGCTAGAAAATATCTTGACAGTGAGGTAAAGACTAAAGCAAGCAAACATGCAACAGATCTAGTAGCAAACGGTGTTTCAATGTTTAGAAACAAGGCCCGGGGATCATACTTTCACTAGTGAACACTCTCTCATATAAATATCTTCTCTTAATGATACTACTCTTAACTACTCTCCGGTTGGGCACTCTAATCCATGGTAGGGCTATAACATCACTCCTCAAAGTCCGTCTTCCCCAATCTAGATAACCCCACACTATCACTTTGAGCGCTAGATGGTTCCAATAAACACCACAATTTCATAGAAACATCCAACTCCAAATATAACTCATAACAAATATTCAATCTAGCCAAAGTGCCACACACGGTATGCACATTGTAACTTTCACACACGTGGGAAAAAACATAGATCTATTAAAGCACAAAGAGTATTTATGTAGACTCAATCCTAAGTGCCACCATGGCATGCATGCTGTCACTTTCACACACATGGGGAGAGCAGAGATCTATTAAAGAACTTGAGTAGCAAGGTAGATCTACTTGATTACAAAGCTCATGATCACAATATGACCATGCATAGAGAGAGATGAACACATAGCTACCGGTAGAGCCCTTAGCCTCGAGGAAGAACTACTCCCTCCTCATCATGGTAATCAGCAACGGTGATGAAGATGGCGATGGAGATCGATGGAGATGGCTCCGGGGCACTTCCCCGTCCCGGAAGGGTGCCAGAACAAAGACTTCCTGTCCCTCAAATCTCCCCTTTGGTGGCGGTGACGCTACGGAACTTTTTCTGAAAGTATGATGGATTATTTAGGGTTTTATCATCGGGGGCTTCTTATAGGCGAAGAGGCGAGGCTGAGAGGTGGCCGGAGGGGCCACACCCTTCCCAGGCGCGTCCACCCTATCCCGCGCTTGGGGGTGTGGTGGACCTCTAGCACCTCTCCGTCTCCCCTTCTGGCTTCGTGACACCCATGGTAAAATATTGGCTTTTGCTTTTGTCCCGTACAATTCCGTGAATATTGATTTTCTGCCTTTCTGGAACCAAAAACAGAAGAAAACATGCAACTGGCACTGTGGCAACTTGTTAATAGGTTAGTTCCAGAAAAATATAAAAACACCTCAAAGTGTAGACAAAGCAAAGCAAAGCAAAGTGGATACTAAACAAGCATGGAACATAAAAAATTATAGATACGTTTCCGATGTATCAGTGTCCAACCCTGCCTAGGCCAAGCCGGAAGGGTAACCTTGCTAACATCGTCGATCACATACCTGGCAAGCCAAAAGGGTGTCGGCAAAGGGCAAAGGAAACAGAAAGAGAGCGGTCAGTACTGAGGCCAGTACACGGCGAGTCTTCGAATTTGGTGGTCCTCGCCTACATAGGTATGGTGGGCTCAGCGGTATCAAAGATTGCACTATCTAACTTATAGAGACACGCTACAACTTCGGCTATTAGAGCAACATAAGAAAGTGCTATGCGGTAAGAATAATATAACACCAAACATAACCCATCCGAAGATTTCCCCCTCGAAGACCAGTCGAGGAAGTCCTCTTACAGAACACACACGGTGACAATTTTAGTTAATCAGGTATTTAGTTGATAAGGCTAATTACTAATCATATTGATGGTGTGTTCAACGCATCATTGGGAGACTCCAAGAGCAAGGTATGATGAGCACAGCAGCAAGATTTCCCTCAGTAAGAAACCAAGGTTATCGAACCGGTAGGAGGAAGGAAACATCTCAAAGGTGTTGCAAGCAACGTGGAAACCTGCAAAACACAAACTCAAGACTTTGCCCCAACTAACAGTGAGGTTGTCAATCTCACTGGTTGTTGTAACAAAGGATTATTTGTATGGTGTGGAAGGTGATGATGGTTTGCAGCAAGTAAACAATAACAGTGGAAGATGTATCAATGGTAAAGATTGGACCAGGTTCCATAGTTCACTAGAGGTGTTCTCCTTAGATAAACAAACATGGCATGCTGGGTAAACAAATTACAGCAGGGCAATTGGCAGGACTTAGCAAGACATAACAATGTAATACTAGACATAAATATACTATGAGATTCGATTGGGCAATACAACAAGATACATAGACAGCCATCCAACTGCATCTATGACTAGAAGTCCACCTTTGGGTTATCATTCGACCCCCCTCCAGTATTAAGTTGCAAGCAACAGACAACTACTTTAAGCAAAGTGTGTAAGGTAAACAATCCACTTATTCCATGAACAAGAGACCGTTGTTTTCTCCCTAGTGGCAACAACACATCCCTTGATTAAGTAGAGGCATGAACCCACTATCGAGCATAAATACCCCCTCTATGAGTCACTAGCAACTACTTGGCCAAGATAGCTACTAACAATGGAGAGCATGCAAGATCACAAACAACACAGACATGATAGAATCAATAAGACAAAACCATTAATCAATCTAACATAGTAATCTCAATATCCATCGGATCCCCGCAAACACAACATGCATGATTACAAATAGATGAGATCTTGATCATGAACGGAGCTCACAAGATCTAGACATGAAAGCACAAGGAGGAGATACAACCATCTAGATACTACATGGACCCATAGTCCAAGGTGGAACTACTCACGCTTCATACCGGAGGTTGGCATGATGAAGAAGAAGGCCTCCGGATGATCTCCCCTCTGACAGGGTGCCAGGAAGAGCTTCAGATCCCCCTGATCTAGGGACGATGGTGGCGGCGGCTACTGATGGTTTTATGGAATATTGATCGGGTACTTAGGGTTTAGGCATCGGGGTCTTCTTATAGGCGAAGAGGCGAGGCAGGAGGGCGACCAGGGGACCCACACCCTTCCCAGGCGCGGGCCCACCTTTGGCCGCGCCTGGGGGGGTGCAGTCGCCCTGTGGCGCCCCTCCGTCTCTCCTCTAGACTCTGTGTTCTCCTAGGTGAAACATTGACTTTGGCTTTTGTCCCGTCCAATTCCGAGAATATTTCCTTACTAGATTTTCTGGAACAAAAAACAACAGAAAACAGGCAACTGGCACTGTGGCAACTTGTTAATATGTTAGTACCAAAAAACATATGAAAAGCACCTCAAAGTGTGGACAAAGCAAAGTAGATACTAAACAAGCATGGAACATAAAAAATTATAGATACGTTCCCGACGTATCAAGCATCCCCAAGCTTAACTCCTGCTCGTCGTCGAGTAGGTAAGTGATAAAATAATAATTTTTGAGGCGACATGCACCATCAAAACCAAGATAAAACCATTTGCAAGCATTGCAAGATGGTATCAAAGAACTCTAAACATGTGCATGAAAGATGGAGTTCTAACAATAAGACAAAGTAACTATGCATGCAACATGAAAGGCTACAAACAAAGATCATGAATAACATGCATTGAAAAATGTTTGTTTGTTTCACATACAGAAAACATGGCATAATGGCATTCAGCTTGTCCCTCATGGAGTAGGAAATAGATGCATAGGACACCTTCAAAGTTCATAAGAGTGACTAGATACAAATAGCACAAGAACAAGCAATATCAACAATGTGCATCAATCAATATGTTTTGGGACACCACATAGAACTAAGAATGGCAACTATGCTCTCTCAACTTGTGCCTAAAGGTAGAAGGTGGAGACTCAATATAATAGTGGAATAAAGGCCCTTCATAAAGGGAAGCAGGGATTTCAAGTTTCAAAAAGAGCTTCCAAAAATTATGGTACTTGTTAGCTTTCATCCCTCATTGCCCCTATCATAAGCATCTTGAAGTGATTAAGGTTAAAGTGAACAAACTATGGAGTGTATGCTTGACAAAGTATAAGTTGGCAATGTCATGTCCCTTGAATATGAGGGCCGCACCTCATGCTACTCAACTTTAGTCACCTGTAAGTTCTTGTCATAGTAAGTACATGTGTATCATAGAGAACCGCCAATGGGGTACCCCTTGCACATGGTACATGATCTTTCACATAACCAAAATGACAAGGCAAGCAGACAATGAGCATCTCAGTGATCTTTTTATTTGCTATTTGCATAGGTTTTTATTGAGGATGCTTCACATATTGCTCATTATGGTGATGCTGCAAGTTTCCACCATGATTAGGCATGGCTTAGGCTAGCGGCCCAGACATTTCTCTAACACAAAATACATAACTCCATGGACTTCCAAGCTCCCTTTTTATTTCACACCGGCGACATCCATAGACAAAAGAGCATGATATCAACTGTGCACAAAGTACAAGTGCAATGTTGAAAATGTTACCCATGAAAACATGGTTCTGCTAATTCCAACGTATAAGTGCAAGCATATACAACATATATGACACAATGGTTCAAGTTTATTAGGGGAAAGGAATATAAAGTGTGCCATCAAGTTCGTGAGAGCTTTAATCACTAAGTTTTCACATAAAAAAATACTTTTTAATTGGAAGATAATTGAAAACAAGAATATACTTGGAATGGTGTAACACACCATGCATAGGAATTTATAGTGGACACTTTGGAATAACTTGGTTTCTTGGGAGTTGGAAGCATGAGTAGAGCTTACTCATACAAGTGGAGGCTAGCAAAATACTGAGAGCAACCAACTAAGGGAGCAATAATGGCCATAATCATGCAGAGCGACAAAACTTTACTAATCAAAACATAGAATGGAACTACAAGTCAAGGACTAAATGATCATAGAGGCTATGGTGACTTGTTCATAGTCATAACATGGTGTGAGCATGTGCCAAGTCAACCCAAACAAAACATCAAAGGAGAATACCATAATACTATGCTTTTGCATGCTAAAACAACGCATGATTCCTTCAAGGCACACTAAGCAATCCCAATTGTTTGGAACAAGTCATGTTGCAGCAATAATCACTAAGCATAAGGTCAAAACAACACCTTGCATGACATGCTAAAGTCTAAGTCACAGTCAATGCAAGCTCCTCTTGCACTTTCAAGCAAAAAAATTCTACTCCTCTCCAACACCAATCAACTTATTTGAAACAACACGACGAGAACGGGGGTCCAAACTACTTTATTTAAGGAAACTAAAAAAACTAAGCAAAGCAAAGCAAACGAAAACTAAGACGCTCCAAGAACAACACAACAGTGCATGAAACAATAAAAACGAAGTGTCTAGAAAGAACTGAGCTTTTTATTGATGAAGAAATGGATACCTTGGGTGACGAGGTTCGATTCGGCAATGCCCATTGTTATGGACTTGGGTTTTAGAGAAGATGGGGATGTTGGAGATCACGGAACGGTTAGCAAACAAGCAACATGGGGACACGAGATTTACCCAGGTTTAGGCCCCCAGAGGGAAAACCCTACTCCTGCTTGTCTGCTCTTGATTACGGCGGAACCGAAGGTTACAGGGGTGCGCAGATGCAATCTATCGTGAGTTGCGTATGAGGTGAGTTGAGAGAGATCTAGATCTGTAGATCTATTGTGGCGTCTATTATATCGTAATCTGTCCTCCTCGTTGGACCCTCCTAGCCATTATATATGGGTAGGCTAGGTCTCGGATGCCAATATGATTTGGTTACAAGTTGTATTTAAACTCTAGTCTTAATCTTTCCTTGTCTTGTGCGCTTGGGAGTCCTTGTCCATATGGGCTTCATAGCAGCTGAAATGTCATAGGCGTCATGGTCCCTGGTAGGTCGTCGAGTGGGCCTTCCGTCGGGCTGGACCAGGTATGCTAACACCGGGTACCCGTAGGGCATATCCGTGTCAGTAGCCCCCGAGTGTCCATCCGAAATGTAGATTCGGGTGGAGACTTAGTTGTCTTGAACCTTATTTGGATGTCGGAGTCGAAAGTTGTGTCGAGTGTGAAGCACTTCACCCGAAAGTTCGTAGGGTGCACGGCCAGCGCTCCCTATGGGAGTAGCCCCCGAGTGTCTGTTCGAGTCTCGAGCAGAGACTTATAGTCGTCGGTTGCGCAATACGGTGATCCGGAAGTTCTTCGGATGACCTTGCAAATGCTCTGAATGCCTTCATTTTTTCGAATGCGTGACCAGCGCTCCCTATGGGAGTAGCCCTCGAGTCCTCAGTTGAATCGTTGGTTCGAGTGAGGAATCGAAGCGTGCCACTCGAGGATCTTCTGTGTGCGCGACCAATGCTCCAGTTTGGAGTAGCCCTCGAGTGTCTGGCGGAGTCGTAGACTCGGGCAGAGACTCGAGTCTTGCATCATGTAGTTGTAGTCGACAATCTCGTGGGCGTACCGCTGACCCGGAAGTACATCTGGTGGGCGACTAACACTCATGATAGAAGTAGCCCCCGAGTGTCTAGGTGAGTCGCAGACTTGAGTGGAGACTCATATGAGGAGAAACCACTGACCCAGAAGGGCATCGAGTCAGCGTCTCATGCATAAGGAGCCAAGAATCAACATGCAGTCGGAGTTGACGTGGCGGAGTCGTGCGGCGTTTAGCCAAAAGGACTCAATGTTTCGGATGAAGTCGACACCGTTGCTCCTGTCGGGTGCGCGGCCAGCGTCGTGTCTTTGTACCATCAAGAGATGCAACCATCCGAGGAGTGACTCGACTCGGGTTGCGGGTGTATGGCGTAGCCAGTTGTTTTGTTGACTCCTATTGGAGGACTCAATTGAATATCTCGACGCAGTCGATGTCCTTATAAGCTGCAGAAAACATAAATAATTGTGAAGTACTTGTATCTTGTAAATAATATTTGCCTGTCGTCTTGCAAAGTAAAGTTCTAGTGCCAATCGAGTCGACACTTTTGCACTATTTGCTAGGCCTTTTTGTTAGCCTGATTACCCTTAGTCTCAGTATCTTTCTGAGGCACTCGGAGTTCAAGGATTCGACGGTCAGGCAGAATCAGCTACTCGAGCTGTCGCGTACGAGGTGCTCGAGTGCGTGGAGCCGATGGCACATTAGGTTACTCGAAGAGGGTGCAACCCTCGAGTGTTTCGAGTGCGGGTTAAAAAAGAATGAATTCTAAGTAGAGGGAAACTTAGCTTTATTAGTAGTTATCGTGGACGAAGTTGATGCAGTAGCGAGTCACGTGGCAGACATAGTTGACACGGTGGAGTCGACGTGATGGCGAGTCCTCAAAGTCGAAGGATGTGGCGGGTCACCCCAATCAAAGACATGGTGGGTCGCCGCATCCGAAGACCGTGGCGGGTCGTCGAAGTCGTAGAATCCCCCAGGCCGCCGGAGCCAAAAACCGCGGCGGGTCACCGAAGCGGAGGAAGCCCCCGAGACCCCGAGTCGTCAAAGTGGAAGACTGCAGTGGGTCGCCAGAGCCGAGGGCCATAGCAGGTCGCCGCAATCGAAGATCACATCGGGTCGCCGCATCCGAAGGATGCAACAGGTCACCGCAGCTGAAGGTCGTAGTGGGTCGCGCGACGAAGTCGAAGGATCCCGGGTCGCCACAGCCGAAGACCGCATAGGTTCACGCGACGGAGTCGAAGGATCCCCGGGTTGCCATAGCCGAAGATTGTGAAAGGTCACTCGACGGAGTCGGCGTAGCAAAGTTGTACATTGTTTATACCGCGAATCACCGGGGTTCAGATCGGCCGCTATAACCAGAAACGGACGCCTGCATCGTTTGCCTTTTCTTAGATTCCACTTTGGATCGTGGTTTCCTTGTATATGCATACACAAGTTTAGAAGATGAAAATGGTTAGCAGACAAAATATCAAAATAATTAGCAGGGAGATTATGGCATGCTGATACGATGGATGCATATGTCGCATCAGTCTATGCCGGTATCTTATTTGATCCAACTTGATACATAAGCATGTCCGATCTAGAGCGAGCTAGCTGCACGGGTGGCCTCCATCCGAATATTTTATGGTACAACTTCCTCTATCAGCGCGTCCGGCCACAGAGACGGAGTCAATCACGCGTTGTCACGATGATGTATGTCGTAGTTGACGGTGTAGAGTTAGAGTAGTCCACGGATTGTGATGCTAATAAATAATAATCGCGCCAAGCGGTAGCTGGAACTGATCGATTGTCTCCTATATCCCGTGTCTACGGACAACAGCTCTTGCACGAGCGGTTAGTCCCCGATTCTGAGGTTGGTGGAGATGAATTCGATTACGACGGTTTCGATTCATAAACCAGATGCGATCTGGCTACTGCTATCGACAAGGGATCCTGTCCAAAGTATGAATCCAAACGAAGTAGATCTGCTCTGTTGAAGCCGATGAATCGTAGATCGTTTCGGATGGAACCGTCGCGACCGCACGATCAGCGCCCCCAATTTCCATAAACGGCGTCAATTGACGAGGTTCGATTCGTCAATGCCCATTGTTATGGACTTGGGTTTTGGAGAAGATGAGGATGTTGGAGATCACAGAACGGTTAGAAAACAAGCAACACGGGGACACGAGGTTTACCCAGGTTCAGGCCCCCGGAGGGAAAACCCTACTCCTGCTTGTCTGCTCTTGATTACGGCGGAACCGAAGGTTACAGGGGTGCGCAGATGCAATCTGTCGTGAGGTGCGTATGAGGTGAGTTGAGAGAGATCTAGATCTGTAGATCTATTGTGGCGTCTATTCTATCGTAATTTGTCCTCCTTGTTGGACCCCCTAGCCTTTATATATGGGGAGGCTAGGTCTCGGATGCCAATACGATTTGGTTACAGTTGTATTTAAAATCTAGTCTTGAGCTTTCCTTGTCTTGTGCGCTTGGGAGTCCTTGTCCATATGGGCTTCATAGCAGCCGAAATGTCATAGGCGTCATGGTCCCTGGTAGGTCGTCGAGTGGGCCTTCCGTCGGGCTGGACCAGGTAGGCTAACACCGGGTATCCGCAGGGCATATCCATGTCATTGGGCATCCCTAAGATTTGACGCTTGTACCTTTTGGATATTTCTTGGGATGACACCGGGGTGGCATCCCTAATCTTGAGCTTTTTTTATTCTTCATCTCATTACATCATTCTCTCTCTACACCTGAAATTTTCTTTCATAGAAAACTTCACACAATCTTCATTAGCAACATTAGTGTATTCAAAAGATAATAGACCCTTGGGTTTAGCTTTAGAATAGCAAAACTTTTCACTAAAAATACAAGCTACTATAGAAACTCCTTCAAAAAGCTCAATTTCCAAAAAAGAACCCAAAAAGGAATCAATAAGAAGCAAATGCAAATAATAGCAGAAATCTATCAAAACAGACCAGCAGGTAGAAACCGATTTTTTCGAAGATCTTATGTTGCTCAAATAAAAAAGTATTGAACTAACGAAAGTTAGCTAACATACTGGGGTATTTATTCGTAAATTTTCAGCTCAATAATATTTACAGAGACTCCTCACGAATTTTTATGGTGGAGGACAGAAATATATTTTGGGACAGCAACTCCCCAAATCTTACTTCCCTCTCATCAGAGGTCATTCTTGGCACGAAAAGCAAACAAAAAGGATAAGGATATGTCATTACTGAAGTAATAACTTGTAATACTCGAGGAAACTCTTGGTTATCTCCCAGCAACTACTTTTCTTTAACGCCTTTAAGTTAGGCACAAGAAGCAAGAAATCAAGTATTTTCAAATGAAGAAGCATTAACATCAATACTTACAAAGTATTCAACTATGAAAGGTATCTCATCCAAATGTGTTTTGGAGGATCCCTTCTCATCTCTCTTTGGTTCACTACTTTCATCAAAAGGTTTTTCAGGAACAATCCAATCAAAATTCTTTTCAAAGTCCTCATGCATCCCAACAAGCTTAAAGGGTATGGGTATCTTAAATTCCTCTCTAGGTTTGGTTTTATCTGAAGTACCCACAACATCTACACATGAGCCTAGCATATTAAAATACTCAAAGATTTTTTTTTTTGGCTTCCTTAGCAACATCATGGAACTCTTTTAGTAAAGTTTCAAGAATAAATTCTCTCTTTTCAACATTCTTTTCTTCTTTTAGTTTTAGGAACAAAATTTGCATCATGGGGTTAAGGCTAACAAACCTAGCCTCCAACATATGAACTAAAGAAGCTGCAACAATTTCATAATTAGGAGCAAGTTCTGCTATAGAACTATCCTCAATATCCACATGCTTGCTAACATGATTAAAGAATTCTTCAATATTATCTTTCCCAATTATGGAGCCACTACCTATTGAAAGGTCCTTCAGGGTGAACTTGGGGAACAACATGCTGAGCTAGAGAAAGGTGGCAACTAGAGTAGGAACTATTTTTTTGTGTGTTTTTTATAGGAGAAAGAAAACCAAACTAAACTATTTTTTGGAGTTTTTGATAAAAAGAGGCAAACAAAACAAAGCAAAAGAAACTAAGAAAACTAAAAACAAAGTAAAGAGAAAGGTTGAGGAGGACTCCCCTTGTGAAGACGTCCTTAGCCTCCCCGGCAATGGTGCCAGAAATAAGCTTGATGGCGTGTTCAACGCCTCGTTGGAAGACCCCAAGAGCAAGGTATGATGAGCACATCAACAAGATTTCCCTCGGTAAGAAACCAAGGTTATCGAACCAGTAGGAGAAAGGAAACGTCTCAAAGGTGTTGTAAGCAACGTGGAAACCTGCACAACACAAACTCATGACGTTGCGCCAACTAACAGTGAGGTTGTCAATTTCACAGGTTGCTGTAACAAAGGATTAACTATATGGTGTGGAAGGTGATGATGGTTTGCAGCAAGTAAATAGTAACAGTGGAAGATGTATCAATGGTAAAGATTGGACCGGGGTCCATAGTTCACTAGAGATGTTCTCCTTGGATAAACAAACATGGCATGCTGGGTAAATAAATTACAGTAGGGAAATTGACAGGACTAAGCAAGGCATAACGATGCAATACTAGACATAAAGATCCTATGAGATTCGATTGGAAAATACAACAAGATACATAGACCGCCATCCAACTGCATCTATGACTAGAAGTCCACCTTTGGGTTATCATCCTGATGTCTACGCACTTCTATTCTTGTAGACAGTTGTTGGGCCTCCAAGTGTAGAGGTTTGTAGAACAACAGCAAGTTTCCCTTATGTGGATTACCCAAGGTTTATCGAACTTAGGGAGGAAGTGTTCAAAGGTATCCCCTCTCAAGCAACCCTGCAATCAAGATACAAGAAGTCTCTTGTGTCCCCAACACACCCAATACACTTGTCGGGTGTATAGGTGCATTGGTTCGGCGAAGAGATAGTGAAATACAAGTGGTAACGGTGCCAGAAAATAGCTTGATGGTGAGGCAAAGACTAAAGGAAACAAGAAGGAAGCAAGCAAACATGCAACGGATCTAGTAGCAAACGGTGTTTCAATGCTTACAAACAAGGCCTAGGGATCATACTTTAACACTCTCTCATATAAATATCCTCTCTTCATGATACTACTCTTAACTACTCTCCGGTTGGACACTCTAATCCAAGGTAGGGCTATAACAGCACACCTCAAAGTCTGCCTTCCCCAATCTAGATAACCCCACACTGTCACCTTGAGCGCTAGATGGTTCCAACAAACACCACAATTTCATAGAGACATCCAACTCTAAATATAACTCATAACAAATGTTCAATCTAGCCAAAGTGCCACACACGGTATGCACGCTGTCACATTCACACACGTGGGGAAAAGCATAGATCTATTAAAGCACAAAGAGTATTTATGTAGACTCAAACCTAAGTGCCACCATGGCGTGCATGATGTCACTTTCACACACATGGGGAGAGCAGAGATCTAATGAAGCACTTGAGTAGCAAGGTAGATCTACTTGATTACAAATATCATGATCACAATATGACCATGCATAGAGAGAGAGAGATGAACACATAGCTACCGGTAGAGCCCTTAGACTCGAGGAAGAACTACTCCCTCCTCGTCATGGGAATCAGCAACGGTGATGAAGATGGTGGTGGAGATCAATGGAGATGGCTCCGGGGGCACTTCCCCGTCCCGCAGGGTGCCAGAACAGAAACTTCCTATCCCCCGAATCTCCCCTTTGGTGGCGGTGGCGCTACAGAGGTTTTCGTGGATTTCTTGCCTTAGGGTTTTTGGGTCGGGGGATACTTATAGGCGAAGGAGGCAAGGTCGGTGGAGGTCCAGGGGGACCACACCCCCTGTGGGTGCCTCTAGGGCTTGCCCGCACCTAGGGGGTGCGGCACCCTATGGCCCCCCTCCGGCTCTGCTTCGTGGTTCCGTGTTGCTCCGGGAAAATAATGACTTTGGCTTTTGTCCCGTCCAATTCCGAGAAGATTCATTTTTTAGCTTTCTGAAACCAAAAACAGCAGAAAACAAGCAACTGGCACTGTGGCATCTTTTCAATAGGTTAGTTCCAGAAAGCATATAAAAACACCTCAAAGTGTAGACAAAACAAAGTAAAGTAGATACTAAACAAGCATGGAACATAAAAAATTATAGATACGTTTCCGACGTACCAAGCATCCCCAAGCTTAACTCTTGCTCGTCCTCGAGTAGGTAAGTGATAAAAGAATAATTTTTGAGGTGACATGCACCCTCACAATAAAGATCAAACCATTTGCAAGCATTGAAAACTGGGATCAAAGAACTCTAAACATGTGCATGAAAGATGGAGTTCTAATAATAGAACATAGTAACTATGCATGCAACATGAAAGGCTACAAACAAATATCATGAATAACATTCATTGATAAATGTTTGTTTGTTTGTTTCACATACAGAAAACATAGCATAGTGGCAATCAGCTTGTCCCTCATAGAGTAGCAAATAGATGCATAGGACACCTTCAAAGTTAACAAGGGTGACTAGAAACAAATAGCACAAGAACAAGTAATATCACAATATGCATCAATCAATAAGCTTTGGGACACAGCACACAAAATGACAACTATGCTCTCTTAATGGTGCCTAAAGGTAGAAGGTGGAGACTCAAATAATTGTGGAAGAAAGGCCCTTCATAAAGGGAAGCGGGGATTTCAAGTTTCAGAAAGAGCTTCCAAAAATTATGGTACTTGTTAGCTTTCAGCCCTCATTGCCCCTATCATAAGCATCTTGAAGTGATTAAGGTTAAAGTGAACAAACATGGAGTATATGCTTGACGAAGTATAAGTTGGCAATATCAAGTCCTTTGAATACGAGGGCCACACCTCATGCTACTCAACTTTAGTCACCTATAAGTTCTTGTCATTGTAAGTATTTGCATATCATTGAGAACCACCAACGGGGTACCCCTTGCATAGACAAAAGAGCATGATATCAACTGAGTACAAAGTACAAGTGCAATGTTGAAAATGTTCCCCGTGACAACACGGTTCTGTTAATTCCAACGTATAAGTGAAAGCATATACAACATAGATGACACAATGGTTCAAGTTTATTAGGGGAAAGGAATATAAAGTGTGCCATCAAGTTTGTGAGGGCTTTAATCAGTAAGTTTTCACATAGCAAAATAGTTTTTAATTGAAAGATAGCTGAAAACAAGAATATACTTGGAATGGTGTAACACACCATGCATAGGAGTTTATAGTGGACACTTTGTAAAAACTTGGTTTCTTGGGAGTTGGAATCATGAGTAGAGCTTACTCATACAATTGGAGGCTAGCAAAAGACTGGGATCAACCAACTTAGAGAGCATAATGGCCATAATCATGGAGAGCAACAAAGCATTACTAATCAAAGCATAGAGTGGTACTACAAGTCAAGGACTAAATGATCATAGAGGCTATGATGACTTGTTTATAGTCATATCATGGTGTGATCATGTTCCAAGTCAACCCAAACAAAGCATCAAAGGATAATACCACAATACTATGCTTTTGTATGCTAAAACAACGCATGATTCCTTCAAGGCACATTAAGAAATTCCAATTGTTTGGAACAAGACATGATACAGCAATAATCACTAAGCATAAGGTCAAAACAACACCTAACATGTCATGCTAAAGTCTAAGTCACAGTCAATGCAAGCTCCCTTTTGTACCACTTAAGCATGAAGCTTCCTACTCTTTTCCAACACCAAACAACTTATTTGAAACAACTCACAAAGATAATAATCAATAAAGATCAGTGAGCTTGTCTCACAAATCCAAAAAGAAGAACTAAAAAGTTCTAAGCTGAAAGCATATGAAAACTAAAGCTAAACGCAGTGCTAGCAAAAGTGAACACTCACAAAAAAAACAATAAGAGTGAAAACTGGAGTGTTCTAGGCAATGGAAACAGAGTGTGTCTCTCTCCAAGATAAGAGTGGTGTAACCAACCAACTTACTCAAGCAAACTAAGCAAACTAAAACCAAAAACTAAAACTAATACGCTCCAAGAACAACACAACAATGCATGAAACAATAAAAAAGAAGTGTCTAGAAAGACCTGAGATTTTTATTGATGAAGAAGGGGCTGCCTTGGGCATCCCTAAGCTTTGACGCTTGTACATCTTGGAATTTTCTTGAGGTGACACCAGGGTGGCATCCCCAAGCTTGAGCTTTTGTCCATTCTTCATCCCATTACATCATTCTCTCTCTATACCTGAAATTTTTCTTTCATACAAAACTTCACACAATCTTCATTAGCAACATTAGTGTATTCAAAAGATATTAGACCTTAGGAAAAGCTTTGGAACAGCAAATTTTTTCACTAAAAACACATGCTACTGTAGCAACTCCTTCAAAAAGCTCAATTCCCCAAAAGAGAACTCAAAAAAGAATCAATAAGAGGCAAATGCAAATAATGGCAGAAATCTGTCAAAACAGACCAACAGGTATAAACCGATTTTTCCTAACACCTTATGTTGCTTAAATCAAAAAGTGTTGAACTAACAAAAGTTAGATAACATACTGGGGGATTTATTCGTAAATTTTCATCTCAATCCGACTTACATAGACTCCTCCCAAATTTTTTTGGTGGAGGACAGAAATCTGTTTCGGACAGCAACTCCCCAAATCTTACTTCCCTCTCATTAGAGGTCATTCTTGGCACAAAAAGAAAACAAAAAGGATAAGGAGAGGTCATTACTGAAGTAATAACTTTCAAGACTCAAGAAAACTCTTGGGTTATCTCCCAACAAGTACTTTTCTTTAACGCCTTTAAGAAGGCTTGATAGTTTGAGAAGATGCTCACCTAAGAAATATGAATTGAAGAAAAAGAGAGCATCAAGAAGAAAATTCAAAACACATTTAAGTCTAACCCACTTCCTGTGCATAGGAATCTTGTAAAGAAACAATTCTTGAAAGCACAAAGCAACAAGCATAGGAAAGCATTGCAACTTCAAAATTTTCAACATAAAGAAGGGAAACTTAATATTATTGAGATGCATAATACCATGTTTCCCTCTCTCATAATAACTTTCAGTAGCAACATGAACAAAATTAACAATAAAAATATCACATAAAACATTCTTATCATGAGCAAATGCATAAAATGATTATTACTCTCCACATAAGAATAGCCATTCTTATTAATTGTAGTGGGAGCAAATTTAACAAAATAGCTATCATTACTATTTTCATCGCCATAATCATCAAATATATGAGGCATATTGTAATCACAATAAATTTTCTCCTCAATAGCAGGTGGACTGAAAATATCATATTCATCATTCTAATCATCATATATTGGAGGTTTGGTATCATCAAACCAAATTTCCTCCTTCGTGCTTGGGGGACTAAAAAGATCATATTCATCAAAACTAGCTTCCCCAAGCTTAGACTTTTCCAAAGCATTAGCAATAATGGTGTCCAAATAATTCATGCTAATAACATTGCTATTATCATGCAAATAAAGTTCCATAGGTTTTTTAATTTTCTCTTCAAACACTTCATGTCCTAACTCAAGATAAACACTATAAAGCTCTCTAATTTTGTTGTTGTTTTCCATTAAGCCTAACTAGTGAAAACAAGAAACAAAAAGACAAAACTGCAGAATCTAAAGGAAATACCTTCGAGCACTCACACCGGAGGATGTGAGTACCTTTTACCTTACCTCCCCAGCAACTGCGCCGGAAAAGAAGCTGATGGCATGGAGGGAAGGTAAAAGCCCAAAACCTCCCCGGCAACGGCGCCAGAAAAGTGAAGGGTTTCGCGGCATAGTAAATCAAAATTTTCTACGGAGCGAACAGAGGGAAAGCCAAGATCTAATCTAGGAGATGCAAACAACGAGAGGGATTGGATTAGATCTTCATACCCTTGAAGATTCGCACAGCGGAACGTTCGTCGGAACGTGGGTGATGTAGTCGTACTCGCTACTCCTCCTCGCGATCCGATCCGATCTAGCACCACAAGTGGCGGTGCCTCCGTGAGATGCACACGTGCAGCACCTCGACGTCTCCTCCTTCCTCGGACCAGCAAGTATGGTGGAGAGATAGATTGGATCTACAACACGACGGCGTGGTGTATATGGTGGAGAATTTCTGCTGCAGGGCTTCGCCTACAAACAGTCGGGAGGGAGAGAGGAAGGTAGCAAGGCTGCTAGGGCTTGGAGGAAGGTGTGTGTGGGGGGGGGGAGGGGGCGCACCACCCCTCTATATATAGAGGGGGGCGGCCAGCCCTTGCCCCTCCTCCAAGCCTATCTCTAGTTTAAACAATTTAAACTCTCCCTTATCTAGAAATCCTATCTCTAGTTTAAACGATTTAAACTCTCCCTTATCTAGAAATTCTATCCCGAGATTTAAACGAGTCAAATCTCTCTAGAATCGGCTGGGCCCTATGGGGCCTTGTGCCCCTGGCCCAATGCGGCCAGGACACTCCCTCATAGGCCCATGCCCCCTCCCGGAAGGTGGGGCCACGTTGGTCCCCTTCCGGAAGGTTCTAGAAGCTTCCGGTACAATACCGATTAACCCGGAACAATTCCGAACTCCAAAAACTGCACTGCCTTATATGAATATTATTCTCCGGACCATTCCGGAACCTCTCGTGATATCCCGGATCCCATCCGAGACTCCGAACAAAAATTCATAAACCAATTATCCAATCTATCCTAGCGTCGAGATACGTTAAGTGTGTGACCCTGCGGGTTCGAGAATATGCAGACATGATCTTCTATCAATAATCAACAGCGGGGTCTGGGCACCCATATTGACTCCCACACATTCATCGATGATCATATCGGATGAACCACGATGCCAGGATTCAATCAATCCCATATATATTCCCTTCGTCTCGCGATATTTTACTTTCCCGAGATTCGATCGTCGGTACCGTCATACCTAGTTCAATCTCGTTCACAGCAAGTACTTTACTCGTTCCGTAATCCGATATCACTTTGTGATTAACTCCTTAACCACATGCTTGCAAGCGGTGTTGATATCGATTACCGAGTGGGCCCGAAGTATATCTCTCCGACTTGGGAGGGACAAATTCCATCTCGATACATACAACCCAACAGATACTTTCCGATCACCTGAGAGACACCTTTATGATCACCCTCTCATAGGATGAAGTTTGATGACCTCAAAGCTTTCTTCCTATACCAGGGAGTTGCATTATCTCATGGTCTAAGGAATACAATATTTGACATAGGAAAAGCTTCGCAAAGACGAACACGATGACACGATCTAATTGCTCTGCTTTGTTTGGGTCTATCCACCATATCATTCTCCCAATGATATGATCTCATTATCAATTGACAACTCATGTCTATGGTTAGGAAACCTTAACCATCATTGATCAATGAGCTAGTCCATAGAGGCGTACTAGGGACACGGTGTTGTTTACAAACCACACAAGTATTAAAGTTTCCGCTAAATACAATTCTAGCATGGAATATAAACTTTATCATGAACAAGAATTATAATAATAACATCTTTATTATTGCCTCTAGAGCATAATTCCAACAGTCTCCCACTTGCACTAGAGTCAATAATCTAGTTTACATCTGGTAACAATCTCACACCCATGGCACTGAGGTGTTGATCATGTTTTACACGTGGAAGAGGTTTAGTCAATGGATCTACGACATTCAGATCCGTATGTACTTTGCTAATCTTCAGATCTCCATCTGCTATATAATCTCGGATTATATGAAACTTGCGGTTGATATGCTTGGTCTTTGGATGATATCTTGGTTCCTTAGCGAGTGCTATGGCGCCAGTGTTGTCACACAATATCTCCAGTGGGTCCAATGCACTTGGAACCACGCCAAGCTCAGTGATGAAGTTTCTGATCCAAACTCCTTCACTTGACGCTTCTGCAGCAGCCATGTTTTCCGCTTCTACTGTAGATCCCGCGATCACGCTTTGCTTGCAGCTTCTCCAGCTCACAGCTCCTCCATTCAAAATATACATGTATCCTGTCTGAGATTTAGAATCATCCTTGTCGGTGTCAAAACTAGCATCGACGTAACCTTTTACGACAAGTTGTTCATCACCCCCATAGACTAAGAACATTTCTTTAGTTCTATTTAGGTACTTTAGGATGTTCTTCACGGCTGTCCAGTGTTCCACTCCTGGATCACTTTGATATCTGCTCGTCAAACTAAGAGCATTGGACACATCCGGTCTAGTACACAGCATGGCATACATGATGGAACCTATGGCCGAGGCATAAGGCACTTTGCTCATAGCTTCCCTATCATTTACAGTAGCTAGACACTGAGCCTTGCTCAATATCTTACCTGACAACATAGGCACTGAACCTTTCTTTGCCTTATCCATTCTGAACCTTTTCAGAACTTTGTCTAGGTATGTACTCTGGCTTAAAGCTATCAGGCGTCTTTGTCTATCTCTATAGATCTTGATGCCCAATATATAAGCAGCTTCACCTAGGTCTTTCATTGAAAAACACTTGTTCAAATAACTCTTCACATCGTTAAGCATGTTGATGTCATTTCCGATAATCAATATGTCATCCACATACAGTACCAGAAACGTCACCTAGCTCCCACTCACTTTCTTGTAGATGCAAGCTTCGTAGCAATTTGGAACAAATCCAAAGCTCTTGATCACTTGATCAAAACGAAGGTTCCAACTCCGAGATGCTTGCTTCAGTCCATAAATGGAACGCTGAAGTTTGCATACTTTATCAGCATCCTTAGGATCGACAAAACCCTCGGGTTTCATCATATACAACTCTTCATCAATGTTGCCATTGAGGAAAGCAGTCTTGACATCCATCTGCCATATTTCATAATCATGAAACGCAGCAATTGCTAATAAAATCCGAATGGACTTAAACATCGCTACGGGAGAGAAAGTCTCATCGTAGTCAACACCTTGAACTTGTCGAAAACCTTTTGCGACAAGCCGTGCTTTATAGACGGTAACATTACCATCCGCGTCCGTTTTCTTCTTGAAAATCCATTTGCACTCAACGGCCTTTCGGTCGCTAGGAGGATCCACCAAAGTCCATACTTGGTTTTCGCTCATGGATCCCAATTCGGATTTCATGTCTTCCAGCCATTTCTCAGAGTCTGGGCTCATCATCGCTTCCTCATAGTTCGTAGGTTCACTGTCTTCTACCAACAAGACAATCAAGACAGGGTTGCCGTACCACTCAGGAGGGGCACGCGACCTTGTCGACCTGCGACGTTCAGTAGCAGCATCATCCGAAGCTTCATGATCCTTGTCATTAGCTTCCTCTATTGTTGGTGCAGGCGGCACTGGAACAATTTCAGGTGCTGCGCTACTCTCCAATTCAAGAGAAGGTTCAATAACCTCGTCTAGCTCTACTTTCCTCCCACTCACTTCTTTCGAGAGAAACTCCTTCTCAAGAAAGGAACCGTTCTTTGCGACAAATACTTTGCCTTCGGTTCTGTGATAGAAGGTATACCCAATAGTTTCCTTAGGGTATCCTATGAAGACGCATTTATCCGCTTTGGGTTCGAGCTTGTCCGGCATCAACTTCTTGACGTAAGCTTCGCATCCCCAAACTTTAAGAAACGACAACTTAGGTTTAGCACCAAACCACAGTTCATACGGTGTCGTCTCAACGGATTTAGATGGAGCCCTATTTAAAGTGAATGCAGCAGTTTCTAATGCATAACCCCAAAATGATAACGACAAATCAGTAAGAGACATCATCGATCGGACCATATCTAATAGGGTTCGATTCCGGCGTTCAGACACACCATTGCGCTGTGGTGTTCCGGGTGGCGTGAGTTGCGAAACAATTCCGCTTGCTTTAAGATGCGTGAGAAAATCATAACTCAAATATTCGCCCCCACGATCGGATCGTAGAAACTTAATCTTTCGGTTACGATGGTTCTCCACTTCATTCTGAAATTCTTTGAACTTTTTCAAATGTTTCAGATTTATGTTTCATTAAATATATATACCCATATCTACTTAAGTCATCGGTAAAAGTGAGGAAATAGCGATATCCACCGCGCGTCGAAACACTCATCGGTCCGCATACATCGGTATGTATGATTTCCAACAAGTCAGTTGCTCGCTCCATCATACCGGAGAACGGGGTTTTGATCATCTTGCCCATGAGGCATGGTTCGCATGTGTCAGATGATTCAAAATCAAGAGACTCCAAAAGTCCATCAGAATGGAGTTTCTTCATGCGCTTTACTCCAATATGACCTAGACGACAGTGCCACAAATAAGTAGTATTATCACTATCTACTTTGCATCTCTTAGCCTCAATGTTATGGATGTGTGTTTCATCCCTTTCGAGATTTAGAAGAAATAAACCATTCACAAGAGGTGCATGACCATAAAAGATGTTACTCATATAAATAGAACAACCATTATTCTCCGATTTAAATGAATAACCGTCTTGCAATAAACACGATCCGGAAATGATGTTCATGCTCAACGCAGGCACATAATAACATTTATTAAGGTTTAAAACTAATCCTGAAGGTAAAACTAAGGAGAGCGTGCCGACGGCCATCAGATCAACTCTTGATCCGTTGCCAACGCGCATCGTCACCTCATCCCTCGCAAGCCGCCGTCTATTCCGTAGCTCCTGTTTCGAGTTACAAATATTAGCAACTGAACCGGTATCAAATACCCAGGCACTACAACGAGGGCTAGTAAGGAAAACATCAATAACATGTATATCAAATATACCTTTGATGGTGCCAGCCTTCTTGTCCGCTAAGTACTTCGGACAGTTGCGCTTCCAGTGACCCTTGTCCTTGCAATAGAAGCACTTAGTGTCCGGCTTGGGACCAGACCTGAGCTTCTTCTCAGCAGGGGCATTGCGCTTGCCGCCGCCCTTCTTGAAGGGCTTATTTGCTCCCTTACCTTTCTTAAAGGAGGGCTTGTTGACCATCAACACATGATTATCCTTCTTGATGTCCACTTCCGCAGCCTTCAGCTTTGCGAAGAGCTTGGTGATCGTATCAGTGGAACCAATCTGATTATGAGTCACTACAAAACTTTTATAGCTGGGAGGGAGTGATTGCAGAACCCTGTCAATCTTGAGCTCCTCTGGAATCGTGCATTCCAGTTGCTCAAGGCGTTGAGTGTAGCCCGACATCTTTATGGCGTGCTCACTAACGGAACTCCCTTCCTCCATCTTGCAGTTAAAGAACTTCTCAGAGATCTCATATCTCTCAGAACGGGCTTGAGTCTGAAACATGGTTTTCAGCTCCTCGAGAATCTCAAAGGGCCCGGGATAGGTTTCAAAACGATTTTGAAGCTCCGGTTCCATAGCAAACAACATGGTGCTCTTAATCACACCATAATCATCTTTGCGCGACTGATAGACAGCTTTCTCATCAGCCGGCGCAGTTGCAGCAGGGGGGTTACCTAACGCTTTCTCAAGGACATAGTCCTTTTGTCCGCCAGACAGAATGATTCTTAGATTGCGGAACCAGTTGGTGAAGTTAGACCCATTGTTTCTAAGCTTTTCTTTCTCAGCAAAAACGTTGAAGTTGAAGTTGGACTTGGCCATTGGATCTACAGTATTTGCAAGTACAATTTAGACTATGTTCATGATAAATAGTTCAACTTAATCAAATTACTAGATGAACTCCCACTAAATTCAACATCCCTCAAGTTGTTTAGTGAACACGATCCAAATTCACCACACCTAATCCGATCATCACGAAAAGAGATGTGGTTTCAATGGTGGACAACGAAGTGTCGATCATATCATTCATATGACTCATGCTTAACCTTTCGGTTCTTGTGTTCCGAGGCCATGTCTGTACATGCTAGGCTCGTCAAGTTAGACCCAAGTATTTCCGCGTGTGCAAAAACTGGCTTACACCCGTTGTATGTGAGCGTAGAGTCTATAGCACCCGATCATCACGTGATGCTTGGACACGACGAACTTTCGCAACGGTGCATACTTGGGGAGAACACAGTTTTTATCTTGATCTTTAAGTGAGGAATCATCTTATAATGCTACCGTCGCGATCTAAGCATGATAAGATACATAAAAGGATAAACATCACATGCATTTAACTTTATGTGACATGGTATAGCCTATCTTCGCGCAATGATCTCCATCTTGTGCGTTCCGGCATGATCTCCATCACTCCACCATGATTGCCTCCACCACGAATAGAAACTACAACTATTTCTAACTACTTAGCGATAAAGTAAAGCTATTACATGGTGTATAAGAAGTTGACTCGCGGGTCATACACAATTATAAAGACAACCATATGGCTCCTGCCGGTTGTGTACTCATCGACATGCAAGTCGTGAAACATTACAAAACATGATCATCGCATACAATATACACATCACATCTTGGGCCATACCATATCACAGAAAACACTCCCTGCAAAAACAAGTTAGACGCCTCTACTTTGTTGTTGCATGTTTTACGTGGCTTTATGGGAGTAGATGCTAAGAACGATTCTTACCTACGGAAAGCCACAACGGTGATATTATGGTAGCCAAACTCCGGTGTTAATCCCATGACAACTATAGTGAGAGAAACTGACATCCACCAGCCGCATGTGTGGAACAAGCCACACGTCAAGTGCGGAGCCGGTCTCGCGAACGACGTCGCGTAAGGTTGGCCTGGACCGCTTCAATCTCACTATCCCGCGTCATAAGAAGAACACAAACAAGAGGCTTGCAACAGAAAACATCAACGCCCGCAACAACCATGTTGCGTTCTACTCGTGAAACACATCTACGCATAGATCTAGCTCTGATACCACTGAAGGGTTTCGCGGCATAGTAAATCAAAATTTTCTACGGAGCGAACAGAGGGAAAGCCAAGATCTAATCTAGGAGATGCAAACAACGAGAGGTATTGGATTAGATCTTCATACCCTTGAAGATTCGCACAGCGGAACGTTCGTCGGAACGTGGGTGATGTAGTCGTACTCGCTACTCCTCCTCGCGATCCGATCCGATCTAGCACCACAAGTGGCGGTGCCTCCGTGAGATGCACACGTGCAGCACCTCGACGTCTCCTCCTTCCTCGGACCAGCAAGTATGGTGGAGAGATAGATTGGATCTACAACACGACGGCGTGGTGTATATGGTGCTGAATTTCTGCTGCAGGGCTTCGCCTACAAACAGTCGGGAGGGAGAGAGGAAGGTAGCAAGGCTGCTAGGGCTTGGAGGAAGGTGTGTGTGTGGGGGGGGAGGGGGCGCACCACCCCTCTATATATAGAGGGGGGCGGCCAGCCCTTGCCCCTCCTCCAAGCCTATCTCTAGTTTAAACAATTTAAACTCTCCCTTATCTAGAAATCCTATCTCTAGTTTAAACGATTTAAACTCTCCCTTATCTAGAAATTCTATCCCGAGATTTAAACGAGTCAAATCTCTCTAGAATCGGCTGGGCCCTATGGGGCCTTGTGCCCCTGGCCCAATGCGGCCAGGACACTCCCTCATAGGCCCATGCCCCCTCCCGGAAGGTGGGGCCACGTTGGTCCCCTTCCGGAAGGTTCTAGAAGCTTCCGGTACAATACCGATTAACCCGGAACAATTCCGAACTCCAAAAACTGCACTGCCTTATATGAATCTTATTCTCCGGACCATTCCGGAACCTCTCGTGATATCCCGGATCCCATCCGAGACTCCGAACAAAAATTCATAAACCAATTATCCAATCTATCCTAGCGTCGAGATACGTTAAGTGTGTGACCCTGCGGGTTCGAGAATATGCAGACATGATCTTCTATCAATAATCAACAGCGGGGTCTGGGCACCCATATTGACTCCCACACATTCATCGATGATCATATCGGATGAACCACGATGCCAGGATTCAATCAATCCCATATATATATTCCCTTCGTCTCGCGATATTTTACTTGCCCGAGATTCGATCGTCGGTACCGTCATACCTAGTTCAATCTCGTTCACAGCAAGTACTTTACTCATTCCGTAATCCGATATCACTTTGTGATTAACTCCTTAACCACATGCTTGCAAGCGGTGTTGATATCGATTACCGAGTGGGCCCGAAGTATATCTCTCCGACTTGGGAGGGACAAATTCCATCTCGATACATACAACCCAACAGATACTTTCCGATCACCTGAGAGACACCTTTATGATCACCCTCTCATAGGATGACGTTTGATGACCTCAAAGCTTTCTTCCTATACCAGGGAGTTGCATTATCTCATGGTCTAAGGAATACAATATTTGACATAGGAAAAGCTTCGCAAAGACGAACACGATGACACGATCTAATTGCTCTGCTTTGTTTGGGTCTATCCACCATATCATTCTCCCAATGATATGATCTCATTATCAATTGACAACTCATGTCTATGGTTAGGAAACCTTAACCATCATTGATCAATGAGCTAGTCCATAGAGGCGTACTAGGGACACGGTGTTGTTTACAAACCACACAAGTATTAAAGTTTCCGCTAAATACAATTCTAGCATGGAATATAAACTTTATCATGAACAAGAATTATAATAATAACATCTTTATTATTGCCTCTAGGGCATAATTCCAACAAAAAGAGCTTGATGTCTACGCACTTCTATTCTTGTAGACAATTGTTGGGCCTCCAAGTGCAGAGGTTTGTAGAACAGTAGCAAGTTTCCCTTAAGTGGATTACCCAAGGTTTATCGAACTTAGGGAGGAAGTGGTCAAAAGTATCCCCTCTCAAGCAACCCTGCAATCAAGATACAAGAAGTCTCTTGTGTCCCCAACACACTCAATACACTTGTTAGGTGTATAGGTGCACTGTTTCGGCGAAGAGATAGTGAATACAAGTGGTAACGGTGCTAGAAAATAGCTTGACGGTGAGGCAAAGACTAAAGGAAACAAGAAGGAAGCAAGCAAACATGCAACAGATCTAGTAACAAACGGTGTTTCAATGCTTAGAAACAAGTCCTAGGGATCATACTTCACTAGTGAACACTCTCTCATATAAATATCCTCTCTTCATGATACTACTCTTAACTACTCTCTGGTTGGACACTCTAATCCAAGGTAGGGCTATAACAACACACCTCAAAGTCTGCCTTCCCCAATTAGATAACCCCACACTGTCACCTTAAGCGCTAGATGGTTCCAACAAACACCACAATTTCATAGAGACATCCAACTCCAAATATAACTCATAACAAATGTTCGATCTAGCCAAAGTGCCACACACGGTATGCACGTTGTCACATTCACACACGTGGGGAAAAGCATATATCTATTAAAGCACAAAGAGTATTTATGTAGACTCAAACCTAAGTGCCACCATGGCGTGCACGCTGTCACTTTCACACACATGGGGAGAGCAGAGATCTAATGGAGCACTTGAGTAGCAAGGTAGATCTACTTGATTACAAAGCTCATGATCACAATATGACCATGCATAGAGAGAGATGAACACATAGCTACCAGTAGAGCCCTTAGCCTCGAGGAAGAACTACTCCCTCCTCATCATGGGAATCAGCAACGATGATGAAGATGGTGGTGGAGATCGATGGAGATGGCTCTGGGGGCACTTCCCATCCTGGCAGGGTGCCGGAACAGAGATTTTCTGTCCCCCGAATCTCCCCTTCGGTGGCGGTGGCGCTACAGAGGTTTTCGTGGATTTCTTATGGATGCCTTAGGGTTTTTGGGTTGGCGGCTTCTTATAGGCGAAGGAGGCAAGGTCGATGGAGGTCCAGGGGGCCCACACCCCCTATGGGCACCTCCAGGTCTTGACCGCGCCTAGGGGGTGAGGCCACCCTGTGCCCCCCCCCCCTCCGGCTCTGCTTCGTGGTTTTGTGTTGCTCCGGGAAAAATAATGACTTTGGATTTTGTCCTGTCCAATTCCGAGAATATTTATTTTTTAGCTTTCTGAAACAAAAACAGTAGAAAACAGGCAACTGGCACTGTGGCATCTTGTCAATAGGTTAGTTCCAGAAAGCATATAAAAACACCTCAAAGTGTAGACAAAGCAAAGTAGATACTAAACAAGCATGCAACATCAAAAATTATAGATATGTTTCCGACGTATCACATCCGAACCCCCTCCAATATTAAGTTGCAAGCAACAGAAAACTGCTTTAAGCAAAGTGTGTAAGGTAAACAATCCACTTGTTCCATGAACAAGAGGTCGTTGTTTTCTCCCTAGTGGCAACAACACATCTACAACCGTAGATATTTCTGTCACTTCCCTTGATTAAGTAGAGGCATGAACCCACTATCGAGCATAAATACCCCCTCTTGGAGTCACTAGCAACTACTTGGCTAAGATAGCTACTAACAACGGAGAGCATGCAAGATCACAAAAAACACAGACATGATAGAATCAATAAGACAAAACCATTAATCAATCTGACATAGTAATCTCAATATCCATCGGATCCCCGCAAACACAACATGCATGATTACAAATAGATGAGATCTTGATCATGAACGGAGCTCACACTATCTAGACATGAAAGCACGAGGAGATACAACCATCTAGCTACTACATGGACCCAGAGTCCAAGGTGGAACTACTCATGCTTCATACCGGAGGCTGGCATGATGAAGAAGGCCTCCGGGATGATCTCCCCTACGACAGGGTGCCGGGAAGAGCTTCAGATCCCCCCGATCTAGGGACGATGGTGGCGGCGTCTACAGACGGTTTCGTGGAATATTGATCGGGTGCTTAGGGTTTAGGCATCGGGGGCTTCTTATAGGCGAAGAAGCGAGGCAGGAGGGCGGCTAGGGGCCTACACCCTGCCTAGGCGCGGGCCCACCCTAGGCCGCGCCTGGGGGGTGTGCAGCCGCCCTGTGGCGTCCCTCCGTCTCTCCTCTAGACTCCGTGTTCTCCTCGTTGAAATATTAACTTGGGCTTTTTTCTCGTCCAATTCCGAGAATATTTCCTTACTAGCTTTTCTGGAACCAAAACAGCAGAAAACAGGCAACTGGCACTATGGTAACTTGTTAATAGGTTAGTACCAGAAAACATATGAAAAGCACCTCAAAGTGTGGACAAAGCAAAGCAAAGTAGATACTAAACAAGCATGGAACATCAAAAATTATAGATATGTTCCCGATGTATCACATATTATTAGAGGAAAAACATTAGTGGCGTTGTCTATGATCATGACACTGTACTCCTGAGGCGTCCATAACCATGGACACACGGCTTCTTGAAAAGATTTACCCTGTAGGGGTGCACTACTGTACCCAAACGCATGCTCAACCCTTCAGGCAACATATCACGCGTGCCATCCGAATCTCACAACAAGAACTGTCCCTTAACTACGCGCATATCCGAAGGCATCACCTACTGTGGGGAACCAACCAAGAGGTACGACGATTCTCAAGGAAGGCACAGCGTTTGCGCCTACTGGTGGATCGGGCCCTGCGGGGTAACTTGTACACACCGTGGGTTCTGCCATCGTGTACCGTGATTTGTGTGTGCAAGCCATGGCAATCCACCAAAATATCAAGTCCGAAGACATATCAACTCACCCATGTCCGAGGACATATTATGCGTATGCACCAAATGGAAAACCAATTTTGTAACCCCCTGGATATACGAACAGCGTCGATAGTTAAGGGGGGTTCCCAGAGGCCCCACGTTTGGTTAGAGCGATCAACTCAGAACTGGTATCGTAGAATGAACGGGTCCTAGGTCGTCTCAAGAAGTTCCCAAAGGTGGTCCATGTCGGGGTCTTATCATTAGGTGAAACCATAACCATAACCAACATCACCAATTTAATTATCTTATCACCATCAATATCCAAGTATCATGTTCTACCTGTATGAGAGAAATACTAAGCATGTCTATGACTAGCAATGATAGGCCTAGCTAATCAAACAAGGCAATAGGATATCCATGGAAATATAGTGGAGCAGATAAATAAAGGGACAATACTAAAGCATCGACAATAAGGATAGCAATAGATCAATTGGAGAAAGTAAAGACTATAAATGCAAAATAGGTAGAAGAGGGAGAATGCTCGCCTGTGAGACAAAGTCGAGAAACCGAAGGCTTGTCGTATCTCGCATCAACTCGTCGTCCTAATCGGTGAAGAAGCAAATCACTAGAAAGAAAAATCAGATGCAATATTTAATACTAGGGCGGAAGATCCGGCATGTTTATGATATGATGCATGGCATGGAAATATGCGGTCTAAATTAGCAATGTTAAGCGGAATTGGAATCCTGACAAATAGATAATATGGTTCTAGTTGTTTATCTACCCTGCAATTTAAATGTTGACTTAACAAGATAAAATATGGCATCGGTTCGCTACACAATATTAAATGGAATCGGGACAAGACAAATAGCACTCCCATATATTCCATATTTATTTAGTAGATGAATCGCCCTATAACCCCGAACAATAATATATGTATGCAAGCACGAATAATTTAATATGCACAAGTTATATTTATCAAAATAGGGTATCAGCACACATTGGGGTTTGGAACCGAGGGTCTCAAGGTTCGGTCTTTGGATTCCGTGAGGGGATGTCTTTGGGGTCTCGGCCATCAGGTTCCGGGAAGGTGTTCCGTGTTCGGAGATCTTGGTTTTCGGAACGGGTGTAACATCAGGTACGGAGATCTTGTCGTCTTGGAAGATAGCAGCGAGGGCGTGCACACCAAACCAAAACCAGATAGAGATCAACAGAGGTCAGCCTCGTCAGCCGGCCAAAACAACAACCTTGTTTAGGAAGCAAACAAGCACATGATATACACACACGTAAGGTTATAGAAGCGGTGTCGAAGGGAACCATACTGGGAGGCGACCGAAAGAGAAGATGCACATAGTGGCAGAGTGACGACACGCATGTCCCTCCTAGCCGCGGGGCGGCAAGGTACAGGCACGGCCAAAACAGACGATGATCGGCACCCGTGTGCAAGAGAGATAGCGATGGGGGCTCGCCCTCATGCGCAGGACGGCGATGGAGTCGAGCGGGGCGAGGCGACGCGACGGGGACGCGCGGCCGGGCGTGGTCGTTCCAGGGACGCGGACAACGTTGAAGGAAGGGCACACTGGCGGTTGGGCTCGCTGACGGTGATGCATGGCAAGCGGATGCTCTCGGGGCCGCAGGGCTCGAGCAGGCGGCCGCGGTCGGTGAAGCGCGAGGTGGAGAACGCCGGAGATGGGATGGCGACATATTGGTGCCGGACCTCACAGCAGGAGGATGGGCAAGACAGGGGCAGCCATGGCGGTGCCGATTAAGGTGGAGGCTGACCGCGTGTGGTCGGAGGAGGCGCGATGTGATGCAGAGGACAAGGGAGGCGAAGGAGGCAGCGCCTTGGGCGGCGGGGATCCGAGGCGGCGGGCGGAGGGCGGCCATTTCCTGTAGGTGGTGGCGGTTCTCTAGGAGGAGGACGAGGCGCGGGGAATCATAGCGAGGAGAGGGACGGGGGGTCACGAGGATGGAGTCAGGCTGTTGGAGCGTTTCCATGCGGGGTCAGGGCGCGTGCGTGCTGTGTGCCAGGCGGGTGTGAGTGCGTGTTGCGTGTGCCATGTCGTGTTGAGCGGGTCAGGGTAGAGGGGTCAGGTGGTTGTGATGTGGCTGCAGCGTGGTGTTACCACTGGGTGGGCCGTGCATGCTGCGCGCGCTGTGTGGGTGGCAGCGGGAGATGGGAGTAGATAGGGTAGGATTAGGGTTAGGTTTGTCCAGGGTCTGGGGTTAGGATATGGGGTCGTAGGTGGCTAGCTGGGTCGTTTGGCCCGGCCGGCTGCCTCCCTCTAAAAATACTTTTTTTTTATTTTAAAACAATTTTGTTATTAGTTTTTAGACAAATAGAATATCCACAAAAGACCGGGGTTTTGGTTTGAAATTATAAGAGGGGATTAATTAGAAAACAAAATAGGCTTTTTGATGGGGATACGCCTACTGGGGTGTACTCAGCAGGACGTTTCCGACTGGTCCAAAGGCTGGCGAGTGGGCCTGCATAACGGCGAGTGGATCAAAGCCCAGCAGGCTACTGGGCGACTGGAAGTTGAAGGCCCAGGCGAGTAGATAGGCCCAGTCGGATTAGGTTAAACGATTACCAAAGCTGTAACTGAATCGGTTGAGATATGTAAACCCTAGGGGAGGTGAGCTTATATAAACCTCCCTACGGGGTGAGTAGAGACACGTTCCCTCATACACCCAAGCAACTCGCCGTCTAGTCGCCGAGTTCGCCCATTGTAATCACCTCCATAATACAATCTAGCAGGAGTAGGTCTTTACCCTCCGGGGGCCGAACCTGGGTAAATCCCTGTGTCTTTGCCCTCATCTCGCACCGCAGATGGCTGGCCGCCCTTGCCCTTCGTTCTACTACTCGCTGCCGATTGCAGCATCTGCCGTGGTCATTCCCACGACAGTGGCGCCCACCGTGGGGCCTGGCCGGTCTGGCCGGTGTTCTGCGGCGAGATCCAATCTGCCAATCAACGAGACGGTCGCCACCGGCCGTATGATAGCGATCGGCGAGATGCTCCAGATCTTGCCGAGCAGCTACGTCCCGGCGGAACGACCCGTCACGCACAGCGTGATCCTGCCAATCGGCACGATCAGCCTCTTCGTCGGCCTCACCGACGTCATCACCTCGGAGGACTCGGCTCGCATCCGCGAGTCGCCACCACGCGATCGGCTCTCCGAGAGCCAGGTCCGCACGATCCACCGCCTCGCCTCCGAGTACAACTCGGCCCACAGCAACGTGGCCGGGAACTCAGCGGCCGCAGAAGATGCGGCCCTCACCGACGACGCCGACTCGGCGACCCCGGCGTCACTCGCCGGATCCATCACCGCGGCCTCGTCCGCGGGCTCCATCGCCCAGGTCTCCAACGCGGGAGATTTCGAGGACCCCTCCATCCTCGGGATCTTCGAATTCGACTCCGGGTCGGAAAACTCCGCCGACCTCCACGACGGAGCCGGTCGCCACGCCGCGACCTACATGGCCACCGGCGCCGATCCACCGGAGGATCCTTTCTCCACCCCAATCCCTCCTAACGCCACGGCGACGGAGGTCGAGGAACTCTGCCTGAAATTGGCGGAGGCTGTACGCAAAGAACAGGCCGAGCGCGAAAAATTTCGCCTCGAGCAAGTGACAGCGCAGGAACTGTCACGCTACCACCAGCAGCGGATCAGGTCACGCCTGAACCCCACCGTTCAGGGGCGCGCCTTGAACTTCGACGACGAAAGCGACCCGGCTCGCATAGCCGAGCGCGCGATCTGCGAGAACGCGCCACCCGGAGGAAGCGCCCGACCCCCGCCAGGATCGACGGCGATGGGTGCCCCACCACCACCCAACCGCACCCCTCCCAGGGACCAGCCGCGGATAGTCGTCTCTTCACGGGAGCGAGACGCGAACGGCCTCCCACTGTTCTCCACCCCGATGGACAACCTTGTGGCAGGCCGAGCAGCAGCAGATAGCATCACGGCCACCGGCGACGGCGCCTTACAGATCCAGTACGTCAAGGCCCTGCTCGCGAAGGCCGTGGAGCAGCAAAGAGCGGGCGCCGACTCGCAAGGGCGAGTATACTCGCGCTCCTCGGGAAGCAGGGCGGCCTCAAGCGGCCGCCCAGCGGCGGCAAACACCCTCAATTGCCCGCCACCAGAGCCACTGCAGCTCCAACGCCGACCCGCGAACGCGGCACTCTCCACCAACGATCCCAGGCCGGCGACCAACTTCGTCGCCGCTAACGGAGAACCCATCGACGCCCGCACTCACATCATCAACAACCAAAACTGGCGCGCACGCCAGCCCGACGACTTGCGGCACACCCTAAATACTCGCCGCGATGGCGAGCCCATGGGGTCGCTCAGTCGACTAGGGCCTAAGTGCTTCGGACCAATGATCCGAGGCGAAAAGTACCCGCCAAACTTCAAGGCGCCAAAGGAGATAGAAAAGTACGACTCCTCGTACGACCCCGCAGTCTGGCTTGACACATACCTCATGGCAATGGGGATCGCGGGTCACACTGACCTACTCGCCGCCCGTTACCTCCCACTGATGATGGAGGGGACGTGCAGGCAATGGATCAACACGCTCCCCCAGGACAGTATCGACTCCTGGGAGGAAATGCGAGACGCCTTCGTCAGGCACTTCGAGTGCTCCTACACCCGCGCCACCACCATCGAGGACCTGGAACGATGCGTCCAGGGACCCCACGAGTCGACCCGCAACTGGGTCCAACGGTGGCAAGAGCTCTAGTACAACGCGGTCGGCATCCACCCGGACACCGCGATCCATTGCTTCAAGACCTCGTGCCGCTACGAGCCACTAGTCGCCAAGCTCAAGCGACACGCCCGCACACTCGACAACATCCCCGACCTCCTCGAGATCGCCAAACGATACGCCGAGGAGGATCCCAACCAAGACATCGACGACGAGTCAGGGGGCAACGCCGCACGAGCGGCAACGACGGCGGACGCCGAACCGACCTACGCTACAGCGGCACCCGCCTCACAGGCAAGCGCCGCAACGACGGGCGAGTCGACTTCGTCGCCAACACTGGGCACGCACAACGCGAGCCCAAGAGCTACCGCCGCGACGGAGGGCAACGACGCGATGGCGGCAACTACAAGAACAAGCCAAGGTTCGATCCCGCGGCCCTCCTTAACCAACCGTGTGCGTTTCACAGCAGGGAAGGAAAGCCCGCCACGCACACCACCGCCGACTGCCATACCCTCAGGGAAATCGAGAAGGCGCGGCACGCGCGGGAGGACACCGACAACGACCCGCCAAATGGCGGAAAATTCGGCAAAGTAGCCGGCTCGCTCCACACCTTCACAGGCTTCAACACGAAGCGCGAGAAGAAGGTCATCGCCCGCGCCGTCGCCGTCAACGCGGTGGCCCAAACAGACGTCCCCCAGTTCCTCAACTGGTCGGAACAGCCCATCACCTGGAGCCGGCAAGACCACTCGCCACGCATCGAGTACCCAGGACGAGTCGCCTTGGTGGTCAAGCCCAAGGTTGGCGACTACTGGCTCCCCAAGACACTGATGGACGGCGGCAGCTCCATCAACATCCTCTACCTCGACACCTTCAGGCGGCTGCGGCTCCCGCAGTCGATGATCGAGACAACCCACACCACGTTCCACGGCATCGTCCCCGGTCGGAAGGCGTACCCGATCGGCAAAGTCACGCTACCCGTCACCTTCGGTACTCCGGCAAACTTCCGCACCGAGCGGATCGTCTTCGAGCTGGTGCCCTTCGACAGCCCTTACCACTGCGTCCTGGGGCGCCAGGCGTTCGCCAAATTCATGGCGGCGCCCCACTACGCGTACAACGCGATGAAGCTCCCTGGGCCGTGCGGCGTCATCACCATCAACGGCGACCCCGACATGGCCGCCGAATGCGAGGCCAAAGGAGCCGAACTCGCCGACGCCGTCATCGCGGCAGAAGCTAATCACGCCGACGAGCTCGCCAAGTATGCGAGCGGGGTCAACAATGACGACCCCACAATACTCAAGAAGCCCAATTCAGAGGGCACAAACACCTCAACCTTTGAGGCCACGACGCACACCCGCACCGTCGAGCTGGTCCCAGGCGACCCCAGCCAGACGGTGACGATCGGGACAGGCATGAGCCCAGCGTAGGAAGGCACGCTCATCGAGTTCCTTCGTGAGAATAGGGACATCTTCGCATGGAAACCCTCCGACATGCCTGGTGTCCCTAGGGAGCTCGCTGAGCACAAACTAAACGCCGACCCCAAAGTGCGACCCGTCAAGAAGTCGCTACGGCCCTTCAACGAAGAGCGCCGTCGAGCAATCGCCGAGGAAGTGCAGCGCCTGCTCGCTGCCGGCTTCATCCGGCCAATCAAATACTCCAAGTGGCTGGCAAACCCAGTCCTGGTCGAGAAGAAAAACGGGACCTGGAGAATGTGTATCGACTACACAAACCTGAACAGCGCCTGCCCAAAGGAGCAGTTCGTCCTCCCGCGGATCGATCAGATAATCGATTCAACCGCGGGTTCGGAGTCGCTGTGTTTCCTCGACGCCTACTTCGGGTACAACCAGATCAAAATGGCTGTCGAGGATGAGGAGAAGACGGCGTTCATCACGCCATTCGGAGCATTCTGCTACACCGCCATGACCTTCGGCCTCAAGAACGCCGGGGCAACCTACCAGCGGTGCATGCAAGAATTCCTCGCGAGCCAAATTGGCCGCAACATCCACGTCTACATCGACGACGTGGTTGTGAAATCCGCTCGCCAAGGAGACCTACTCGCCGACCTAGCGGAGACCTTCGCCAATCTGCGGAGGTACAAGATAAAGCTCAACCCAGGCAAGTGCACCTTCGGTGTACCCGCCGGGCAACTATTGGGGTACGTCGTCTCCAAACGAGGGATCGAGGCAAACCCAACGAAGATCGACACGATCGCCCGACTCGGCAAACCCGAGTGCCTGCGTGACGTCCAGAAGCTGGCCGGGCGTGTAGCGGCTCTCAGTCGCTTCATCCCCCGCCTGGGCGAAAAGGCGATGCCCCTATACCGCCTGATGCGCAAGAATCCCACCTTCCAGTGGGACAAGGAGGCGGACGACGCGCTCCGCGACCTCAAAAAGGTGCTACTCGCCGCACCACTACTCGCCGCACCCGTCGACAAAGAGCCCATGCTGGTTTACGTCGCGGCGTCCGAGCGCGTCGTCAGTGCCGTAATGGTTGTCGAACGCCCGGAGGAAGGAAAGGAGCGCCCGATCCAGTGGCCGGTGTACTACATCAGCGAGGTCCTCACCGAGTCGCGCCAGCGATACCCACAATACCAGAAGCTGGTATACGCGGTCTTCAGGTCTTAGCGGCGCCTGCCGCACTACTTTCAGGAGCACCCGATCACGGTCGTCTCCTCAGCACCACTACAAGACATCATCCGCAATCGCGAGGCGACCGGGCGGGTCGCCAAGTGGGCCGTCGAGATCGGCGTCCACAACATTAAATACGAGCCACGAAGGGCGATTAAGTCCCAGGCACTGGCAGACTTCATCGCCGACTGGGAGGAGGCCCAGCAGCCAGAGAAGCCGCCGTACCTCCATTACTGGAGCCTGCACTTCGACGGGTCCAAGAACGCGGACGGTGCAGGAGCGGGGATAGTGCTGACCTCACCAAAGGGCGACAAGCTCCGCTACATCCTCCGCCTCGAATTCACGCCCTGCACCAACAACATGGCTGAATACGAGGCCCTACTCCACGGCATGCGAGCCGCAAAGGAGATGAGCGTCAATCGCCTTCGATGCTACGGAGACTTCGACCTCGTTGCGGGACAAGTCGCCGGCACCTGCGACGCCATCTCCCCTACCATGGCGGCGTATCGCCAAGAGGTGGATAAGTTGGGCGGCCACTTCACCGGCTACTCTGTCGAGTGGATCGACAGGCGGAAGAATGAGGAGGCCGACGCCCTCTCTCGCATCGGGTCGGCTCGACTCGCACCACCCGCCGGCGTGTTCCTCGACACAATCTCCAAACCATCAGTCTCTCCCCCGAGGGAGATCGACATCGGAGTCCCACTCCAACCAGAGGCAGCCTTGGTCGCACTCATCACCGAGCCAGACGACTGGACCAAGCCCTACATCGCCTACCTGGAGACCGGCACCTTGCCCGCAGACGAGACAAGCGCTCGAATGATCGCTCGCCGATGCAAGTCTTACACCATCATCGACGGCGAGCTACACAAGCGCAGCGTCACCGGCGTGTTCCAACGCTGCGTCCAACCGGCTGAAGGACGCAAAATCCTACACGACATCCACTCAGGCGACTGCGGCCACCACGCCGCCGCGCGCTCCCTGGTCGCCAAGGCTATGCGACACGGCTTCTACTGGCCCACCGCACACGCCGACGCTGTCGATATCGTCCAGCGATGCGCCGGGTGCCAGAAGTACGCCAACCAGACGCACGTACCAAGTTCGGCGCTCAAAACAATCCCCATCACCTGGCCATTCGCTGTGTGGGGCATGGACATGGTAGGCCCCTTCAAAAAGGCCCCCTCAGGCTACACCCACTTGCTAGTCGCCGTCGACAAATTCACGAAGTGGGTGGAGGCCAAGCCAGTCCGGAAATGCGACGGGAAGACCGCCACTAAGTTCCTGCGCGAGCTCATATACCGCTACGATTTCCCCAACAGCATCATCACGGACAACGGCACAAACTTCGCCAAGGGAGCAATGGCCGAATTCTGCGAAGAGCACCACATCCGGCTCGACCTCGCGTCAGTCGCACACCCAAAATCCAACGGCCAGGCGGAACGAGCCAACCAAAGCATCCTCCACGGCTTGAAGCCGCGACTCCAAGTACCACTCGAGCGCACCGCTGGATGCTGGGTCGAAGAGCTACCCTCCGTCGTCTGGGGAATCCGCACCTCGGTCAACAGGTCGACGGGATTCACTCCCTTCTTCATGGTCTACGGCGCCGAAGCAGTCATGCCCAACGACTCGCCGCGGGTCGTCCACTATACGGAGGCCGCAAACGAGCTGGCCCGCCAAGATGGGCTCGACCAACTCGACGAGGCACGCGACCTCGCTCGATCACGTACCGCCATTTACCAGCAAGGGCTCCGCCGCTACCACAGCCGACGGGTGAAAACCCGCACCTTCCAGGAAGGCGACCTGGTGTTACGCCTCATCCAGGACAAGAAGGGCATGCACAAGCTCTCCCCTCCGTGGGAAGGCCCGTTCGCTATCGGGCGCGTACTCGGCAACGACGTCTACTACCTCATCGACGTCCGCGGGGATGGCAAACTCGACGTCAAGCGGCCATGGAATGTAAATCTCCTTCGGAAGTTCTACTCCTAGAACCCTACATATGTACTCTCCAGTCGCTATGAAATAAAAGAAACGGTTACCGCAAATTGCGTCTACTCTCCATGCCTTGTGCCACTCGCACTCGTAATAACAGCTGCATGCTAACATGCAGAAGTCAACCTTTGGTACAGCGACCGGCACGGCCAAGTAGTGCGATGTAAGAGCACTGAGTCATTTCAGGTCTTGCGTCGTCCACGAAAAACGCCAATCCGGAGCCCCATTGGAGTCGCCTAGCTCGACTGGTTTTACGAACCAAGACAACTGCACTCGCTTCTCACGGCGACCTTGGTCCTCCGCATCCTCGGCGTAGCGACTCGAACGGCTAAGTACCACGCTCGGGGACTGAATACCAGTTCGTCGCGATCGGTCAGGGAAAACGCCAAGTAAGAGAGCATGCCTAGGACTCGCCACGCGACTGACCCTCCGGGCCAGGCAGGAGTGACGCGCTCACACCAACGCGCTCAGTCCTCAACCACCCTCGAGTCGCGCCTTGAACTACCAACTACCACGCTCGGGGACTCGGCCACCCGACCCCGTTCGCGTACGGGAAAACGGTAAAGTACAGAGCACTCACGGGAGTCGCCTTGCGACTGGCTCTCCGAGCTCGGGCGAGTCGACTAAATTAACAAAACACGTGATAACAACAAACATCATATACAAGGTGAACCCCACAAAAGGGCGGACGCGCTCGGGGACTCATCCAAAATCAATCCAAAACACACAAATAACTAGCAAAATGGACAAAACATCCCATTCAATCGCACATCGCATTGTCTTACATTACAAATTATGCATGCTCGGCAGAACTGCTGCTAACATATCTAGGCACACTACCCTATTCTGCAGGCTTCGACGACGACGCACCAGAATCCCCGCGCCTACGGATGAACGCGGTGTACGGATTTGACGGATACGTCGTCAGCTCACCCGCCATCGCCGCGCGGAAAGGCTGCTCAACCTTGAAGTCACGATGCGGCGGCTCGGGGTCGTTTGGCGCGACGACCGTTTCCTGGTAGGGAAGGAGGTCGCCCATCGCCCAGACACGCTCCGCGTACGCAGCGGCACGTTCCTGCAGCTTGAGAACCTCGGACAGATCCACCGCGCCAGTCGACGAAGGATACCCACTCGTCACATCGTCGAGGTCGAAGTCCTCGGGGAAGTGGGCGAGTCCCAGGCTCAGAGCTGTCGACGCTCCGCGCCAAAACGCCGACCGCGTCATGAACTCTACGACCGCGGGCGCCTTCTCCAAGTACTCCCACACCTCAACGAGGTCACTGGGAATAACCTCCGTGGGCGACATCTCTTGAAGGTAGGCGCGGATGCACGTCGCCGACAGCGTCGCCGAGTCGACAAGCATGCTTACGCACTCCCTCGCGCCAAGAGAGCTCGCTTCTTCTTGGCTACCTATAATACGACCTGCGAGAAGGAGACAGTTATGAGCACCACGGAAACCACAAACAATATAATTGAAAGGAAGGGAAGACTGACTCACCAAGCAACGGGCGGGCGAGTCCCGTGATGAAGCTCTGAAGCGACGTATGATCGTCCTGAAGCCCAACAATGAGGGCTTCCGACACCTTGCGGTCTTCCTCCGCGGCCGCAATGGCGGCCTTAGCTCGCCCGTTCGCCGAGCTTGCTTCTTCTTTTGCCCCCCGCAGTTCGCGCTCGAGGTCGGCGACCCTCTGCTCAGCAGCACTTAACGCAGATTGCACCGCCAACAGCTCACCAGCAGGGACAAGATCCTGGCGAGCCACCTCTGCCTGCGCAGCAACAGCCCGAAGCTCCTTGTTTGCTTCTCGGATAGTGGCCAGCTCCTTCTCAGCACGTTGCTTCGCAGCCAATCGCTCCGCCGACTCCAGCTGCAGACCCTGTATATCATCAAAGTCAGCAAACACGAAAATTACTCAGTGTCCACCCGCTAAAATTTAGCGAGTGCGCACTCGGGGACTGGCGATCACGAAAATTACTCAGTGCCCACCCGCTAAACTTTAGCGAGTGCGCACTCGGGGACTGGCGACCACGAAAATTACTCAGTGCCCACCCGCTAAAATTTAGCGAGTGCGCACTCGGGGACTGGTGACGCGCAAATTCCTAAGTGCATACCTGCTAAAATTTAGCGCGTACGCACTCGGGGACTGGATTCGAAAGAACAAAACAACAAACTATAAGGATCAAGCCGCTGCTAAGCACCGACCTGATCCTCGGGGACTGGAGGTACCTGGATGGCCGCACCAAGCATTTCATGAAGTTGTACTGCGTCCACAGACGCGAGCAGCGCCGGCGTGTGCCCGTGACGTTGGTCGGTTTCAGCGTCGGCGGTCCCTGGAGCGAGGCTCGGGGGCGCAGTCCCACTTGCCGTGGCCGCCTTGGTCACGAAGCGGGGGAATGTAGCAATCGAGGCACCTGCCCCAAAGGAAGTCGCTTCCTCCGGTCTAGGCAAGGAAACGCCCTCCTTCGTAGATGCGGTTGCCTCCACTGCGGGTCCAGCCGGCGTGGCCGCCGCGTCGTCAGAGACAGCGACGATGTCGTCGCCCTTGGCCTTCTTGCTGCCTTCTGCTGAGGCGGCGACCTCGTCCACTTTCCTCTTACGGGAAGGACCCTCCTCGCTAGCGGCGGAGGGTACCTTGGCCACGGTCGGGTGGCCCATCTTTTTCACTCCGGTCCTGCACATCGAATCCAATCAATAAAAGACAATCGAAGTACTAAAAGAGAATAACGAAGGCCGGATGCACTCACTTGGCGACCGGGATGAAACGAAGCCCTGTGCGAAGGCCGGCAGGTTTTTCCAGCTCAGGGCCCAATCGGCGCCTAAGCCCCAATTCCAGGACGTCGGGGGCCCAGGATACGGACGGCTTCTTTGACGTTGAGGTAGCGGTTGGCGCCTCCGGGACGCCTTCGGCGGAGGCCTCCTCGCGAATTGGAGCTGCCGCGGCTGGAGCCGCCTTGCAGGGCGAGACCGCCACGCTCGGGACCTCCTTGCGAGGCGAAGTCGCCACAGCTGGAGCCTTCCCTAGCCCGGAGACCGGCGCGAAGGGCGGAGGCATTGAGGCCAGCGGCGCTTCCGTGGATGGCGCCTCTAGCGCGGTTGTCACCGGGGCCGCGCCGTCATCAGCTGAGCTATGAGCATCAGAGCTGCTCGGTGAGTGCGGCGGTGAGGCCGCCTTCGGCGGCTTCGCTTTCCTCTTCAGGGGGGCCCTCGCCTCCTTTTCCTTCTTCTTCTTCTTCGAAGGAGTGGCCTGACGGCGCGAGGTGGTTTCTGGGAGTTCGTCGTCGTCATCGTGGCGCTCGAGGCTCCTGCTCGCCTCGATTTCGCGCTGACGTTGCCCGCGGGTCTTTCTGACCAGTGGGGCAATTTCTTCTTCGGACTCGTCCTCGTCGTCCTCGTTGCCCTTGGCGGGTGGCGACTCGCTTGTATCCTGAGCGGATGGCCCGGAGCTCTCGTCATCGGCGGGTGGTAGCCACCCTTCCACCACTTGGAACAGCTGCGATGAACAACGAAACAGAGTTAGAATTACCGCGACTGCACATGCTGCGACTGCGAACAAGATAAAGAAATTACCGTCGGAGCCGGACGCTTCGCGGTGTAGGGAGGGACCCCGGCCTGCGCATCCGCGTACGACGCCTGGGTGATCTTCTTCAGTGCTGAGAGGTAGTCCTCCAGCTTCCACTCGTCGAGGCAGGCTTTCGTCGAGTCTCCCCGACCCGTGTACTGGTACATGTAATGGTCGCGTTGGGCGAGCGGAACGAGCCGCCGCCCAAGCCAACAATTGTACAAGTTTACCGTCTGGAGCCCCTTCTTCTTCAGACCACGGATGGTCTGGAGCATCTCGTCGACGACCATCCGCTGGTCGTCGGGGAGCTTGCCGACCTGGAGATGGCGTGGCTCGGAACGATTGGCCGAGTACCGCGGGATCGCCGCCTCGTCCTCCGGAGTCGCCTCGGTCACGTAGAACCATGACTTCTTCCAGTCGCTCGCTGCTTTGGCCGGCAGCATCAGGTCGAAGAAGGAAGCTTTGGATTTGAGTTGGAAGGTTAAGCCGCCCGCGGCTAGCATTGGGCCGCCCGCCTCCTCGCGGCTGATCCGTCCATGGAACAGATCTTGCCACAAGGGAAAGTAGGGCCGGCAGCCCAAGTAGCATTCGCAGAACGCCACGAAGATGGCGAGCTGCTCGATGCTATGGGGACCCAGATCTGAGGGCTGTATCCCGTAGTAGGCGCAGAAACGCCGGAAGAACAAAGATGTGGGAAACCCTAACCCTCGCTCGAGGTGACTAGTGAAACAGACGAACTCTCTCTCTCGCGGGTTTGGGGTCGTTTCTCCGGCTGCGGGGATACGCCAGCAGCCGGCCCGCAGGATTCCGGCCTCCTCGAAGGATGTCAGCTGCGCCCTGGTGCACTTGGATCTACCCCAAGGTTCGGTGGAGAGGGCCATGGCTGAGGATTTGTTTGGAGGTCGGAGGATTGCGGGTCGATCGGATCGCGGAAGCAAAGGAAGGAAGATGTGCGCACTCGGAAGAGATGGTGGGCGGTTGGTTTTGCGATAGCCTACCATTCCTCTTATATAGCGGGAGTTGCCCGCCAAATTAGGGGGCCGTTACCGTGCGATGATTACGCCAAAAGTTACCGTTGAGTTACCTTAACGGCTAGTTTGACCACGCCTGACGGTCCAACTCCAGCCACTCGGCTCGCTAAGTCGCTTGCCGAGACCGCGTCCCGTTGGCTCGACTCGCTCAAAACGCGACTCGGTCTGCCGGATTTTTTCCTTCATGCAGGAGCCCGCCGACGATTCGACTGGATGCCTACTAGAAGCCGTATACTCCGACTGCCAGCAGCCACTCACGCCTAATCAACGACGGCCTCGGGGACTACTGATGGTGATACGCCTACTGGGGTGTACTCAGCAGGACGTTTCCGACTGGTCCAAAGGCTGGCGAGTGGGCCTGCATAACGGCGAGTGGATCAAAGCCCAGCAGGCTACTGGGCGACTGGAAGTTGAAGGCCCAGGCGAGTAGATAGGCCCAGTCGGATTAGGTTAAACGATTACCAAAGCTGTAACTGAATCGGTTGAGATATGTAAACCCTAGGGGAGGTGAGCTTATATAAACCTCCCTACGGGGTGAGTAGAGACACGTTCCCTCATACACCCAAGCAACTCACCGTCTAGTCGCCGAGTTCGCCCATTGTAATCACCTCCATAATACAATCTAGCAGGAGTAGGTCTTTACCCTCCGGGGGGCCGAACCTGGGTAAATCCCTGTGTCTTTGCCCTCATCTCGCACCGCAGATGGCTGGCCGCCCTTGCCCTTCGTTCTACTACTCGCTGCTGATTGCAGCATCTGCCGTGGTCATTCCCACGACACTTTTGGTGAAAATATTTTAGGGCAAAAGTATCCATGATGTCATGATGATGCAAAATAGAAAATAACACGCAATTTTATTTTGGAATATTTTCCGGGGCATTACACTCGACACCACTAACAAGGATCGTGTCCCGAGATCGAAACAAAGGCACCGGGGGAGAGGTTTGATGATCGGATCTTATTGCCTTAGGTTAATGGTCGTGACACCACTAACAAGGATTTTGTTCCGTCTTGGAATTGTCAACACCACCTACAAGGCGTTGTTGCTCTCGTTCTTCGGGAGAACACTCCAGAGAGGCAAAGGATAAAGTAGAGGTATCAAAGATAAGGCCACCTTTAACTTCCGTGGAAGGAGTAAAATTGCATGGTTCCACCAATCAGTGTACAAGGTCGAATGATAAGAGTAGTGGTATGGTAGCTACTCTATCCCGCACCCAAAGCATTACCCTGTACAAGAATAGGAGAATTATGCAACTAAATCTCAGAATTTTAGACAGAAGGTCTTAACAATTGGTATTAACAAAGGTTCATGAATATGATGTCATCGCAGAAGTTGCACAACATCGAGAAACATTTGAAAAGAGATCAAATAGAATGAAATCCAGATGTAGCTCCACCATTTGCAAAAGGAGGGAGGAGAAACCCTAAAGGTACGACGCAAAACTAACCGCGAGAAATCCTAAACTTGAAGAAGGTAAGAGATCAGACCAAAACACGCAAAGATAAGAGGAGAAAGAATGAAGGTAAGGAGTAAAATCAGAGCTAATCAGATCTATCCAACGCATTTTTAGCAAAATAGTTTTGACACTAGACATCGGCCGTTGTCAATGTTATCCTATAGGCTGGACCAGTGGGGTATCGTAAACCTTTGATCCGATACCACTTGTAACGTCTTCGAATCGCTTCTATGTGGGTTTTGGCGGGAAATGCTAAGATCTGCATAGACCCGATTCGGGGGCGTTACACAACGGCACAGAGTTCAAGAACTACACCTTAAATGGATTTCTTAGTGATGAGGGGATAAAACATCAATATTCTGCTGCATATACCCCTCAATAAAATGGTGTAGCCAAGAGGAAGAACCAGACTCTTATTGATATGGCAAGTACCATGTTGGCGGACTTTAAATCTCCATACAATTTTTGGGCCGAAGCAATCTCCACCGCATGACATGCATCAAACCGGCTCTACCTCCGCAAAGAATTGATCAAGACTCTATATGAAATTCTTACCAGTAACAATCCCAACATTTCATACTTCCTGGTGTTCAGTTGTAAGTGTTTCTATCGCATAAAGGGTGTTTGTTTGTCCAAATTTGATTCCAAAGCATTAGAGGGTATTTTTGTTGGTTATGGTCTCGAATACCACACTTATAGAATCTATGAAAAGCTCTCTGGAACTGTCATAGAATCTTGTAGTGTGGTTTTTGAAGAATATGATGGTACCCAAAGGTGGTGTGTTGATGTTTGTGATGTAGATGATGAAATGCCTCAGGATGCCATAGGAAGAATGGGTGCGGGATTCATCCGCCCCATTGAGGAACCCCTTACGGAGGATCAAAAAGAACTATGCTCTACTCAAGTGGAGCCCTCATCTTCACAACATCAATAAGCTCCTATCGAGGAGGACAATGACCCAAGCCAAAGAAAAGCTGTGGACCCTCAACAAGTTGATTAGGGAGAATCCTCTAGCCAGGAGGAGCTTGAGTCTCCATTTTCCAGAATGTCCAGCGCTTCTTAGTCAATTGCACAAGGAATATTTGTACAATCTGCCATAAGATCATCTCAATGCCTATCTAGAAGTGTGCCTGATCAAGACCACGGTCAATCTTTGCCTCTTGATGAAGAAAATGATTCCTATGATGATCAAGGTCAATTTAATGGTCAAGACGAGGACCAAAATGATGAAGATATCCCCACAAGAAACAACAAGGAGATCGAAACTCGTCGCCAAGCTAGAGTGGATAGAATGTTGGAATTAAGGGACCACACACTCTAGAGAGTGTGGTAGGGGATCTAAGAAGAGGGATGTCCACTAGAGCTCAATTGAAGAGTTTTTTGTGAACACCAAGCAGACATTTACATGGTGGAACCAAAGAAAGTTTGGGAAGCTCTTGAAGATTCGGATTGGTTGGAAGCAATGCACAAAGCGCTCAACAAATTTGAGAGAAACAACGTATGGATGTTAGTTCAAAATCCAAAAGATTGCCGCAATGTTATAGGGACCAAGTGGATATTCAAGAACAAGCAAGATGAGCATGGAATTGTTGTGAGGAACAAGGCAATATTGGTTGCATAAGGGTTCTCTCAAATTGAAGGCATTGATTATGGAGAGACATATGCACCCGTGGCTCGCCTTGAGTCCATCCGTATCCTTCTTGCTTATGCGGCACATCATAACTTTAAATTACAACAAATGGATGTAGAAAGTGCATTTCTTAATGGTCCATTGCATGAGTTGGTATATGTGAAGCAACCCTCGGGGTTTGAGGATCCTAACTTCCCAAACCATGTCTACAAACTTGATAAGGCGCTCTATGGGTTCAAACAAGCCCCAAGCACGTGGTATGAGCACCTTAGAGAGTTGTTGTTAGACCCTGGGTTTGAGGTTGGGAAAATCGATCCCACTCTTTTTACTAAGAAGGTCAATGGGGAGCTTTTTGTATGCCAAATATATGTTGATGATATTATCTTTGGCTCATCTAACAAAGCTTTTAATGATGAATTCTCAAAGCTTATGACTAATAGGTTCCGGATGTCTATGATGGGGGAATTGAGAGTATTTCTTGGTTTTGAGATCAAGCAAGTAAGAGGAGGAACCTTTTTCAACCAAGCCAAGTATACTAAAGATATGCTCAAGAGATTCAACATGAAAGATTTAAATGGAGCTCCTACTCCCATGGAAACAAAGACTCATCTTGAACTAAACCCAAATGGTAAAGATGTGGATCAAAAGGAATACCGGTCTATGATTGGTTCTTTGCTTTACCTTTGTGCATCTAGACCTGATATTGTGTTGAGTGTAGGAGTGTGTGCTAGATATCAATCGGCTCCTAAAGAAAGCCATTTGATGGCGGTCAAGAGAATCTTTCGATATTTGGTTCATACCACAAACTATGGTATTTGGTATCCTCGGGGCTCAACATTCTCTCTTTGTGGATACATGGACTCGGATTAGGCCGGTGGTAAGGATGATAGAAAATCAACCTCCGGGGCTTGCCAATTCCTTGGTAGGTCCTTGGTGTGTTGGTCTTCTAAGAAGCAAAGTTGTATATCTCTCTCCATAGCCGAAGCCGAGTATGTGGCAGCTTCTAGTGCTTGTACTCAATTTGCTATGGATGAGGCAAACTTTAAAGGAAAACGGTGTCCATTGTGACAAAGTGCCTCTTCTATGTGACAATGGAAGTTCTATCAAGATTGCTTACAACCTAGTGGATCATACAAGGAAAAAGCATATTGAGATTCATCATCACTTCATTAGAGACCATGTCACTCGAGGTGATATTGAGATATCGTATGTGTCAACCAAATACCAACTTGCCGACATTTTTCACAAAGCCACTTGATGAAGCAAGGTTTTGTTATTTGAGGAATGAACTAAATATCATAGATTCAAGGAGCTTGACTTGATCACCTTGCATACTCACCTATGTCTTGACCCTTATTTGGTTTAGGTGCGGGCATGGAGATAGGAGGAGTGTGGTCCTAATACATTGGACTATCCTCCCCCCATAATGCCAACATTAAGAAATTCAATTCTCTTAATATCATTTTGTGATATGTGAGCTTAATTGATGAGTAGTGGCTATGAACCCAAGTATAATTCTTCGCGGTGTCATGCCACAAACTCTTACATGGTGGCCTCGGTCATCGCCCTCTTCTTATTGAAGAGTTGGTTCATTGTTTGTGTTTACTTGGAGATCTATTGAACATGTTAGTGGATTTCTATGGTTTTTCTTGATTCTTCATAGTTTGATATCTTAACCCAAGCCTATCCCTTGTCAATAACCCTCTATCTCTCATATATGTCCCCAAACAACCAAACCTGGTGTTTTTGTTTGAGGAAGACCGGATTCTCCTGTGTTCTCACACCGGAGTCTCCGGTGTAGGCCAGAGTCTCTGGTACAAACGGTTTTCGGGCACTTAAGGGAGGCCGGGGTGAAATGAAAAGAACAGTTTCATTCTTCCACCCCCGACCTCTCCTCTCAACCCCGTCGCATCCCCTTCCAAATCACCTCCCCGGAGGTCACGAAGCCCCCGGGATCCGCCGTGCCGCCGGCCAACATCTTCCCCTCCACATTTGGGCCCTTCCCACTGGTGGAATCGATCCAATGGACAGATCTGGTACCTCTCCTCCTCTTTTTGCACTTAGGGTTCATACCTTGATATGTTTTGAGGATTGTACTGATTTTGCACTGGAATCACTTGTTCGCGTGCACACTATCACATTAACCTTGTTTCCTTGCCTGATATGTTAGATTCACTACCTCCCGAGGCCTCCTTGTGCATGTCCGACTCTCCTGACCGGAGACTCCGGTCCTACGGGCCGGAGACTCCGGTCTGAGCCGGAAACTCCGGTGTGCACTACTGAGACTCCGGTGTGGAGTGACTCTGGCACATCGAGGAAAGACTCGAGGATCTTGTTTTACATTTCCGGGACATATATGCTTACCTCCATGCTATCTCCCTCATTGCTTTTCACGGGTGGCTCTAGTTCTCGTTGTCCTCCTCGCACCAAGGCCAAGTCAAAGAGAGCAGATCTACGATATGATGAGACAGAGGGTCAATTTTTTGTGCCCCCGTCCAACCAGAGGCAGCACGCCCGTGATGCAGCATACATGAGGAGGGAACATGGCTGTATTGAGGAAGAGACCCGTGCCAAGAGGGAAAAGTATGACAATCTACAATCTTTGGTCCGCATGTCAAAGAAGGAGTATCGTGAGTTGCATAAGACACCATTCTATGACTTGCCACAGACCAACGAGGATCCATGTTATTGGAGGAAGGAGCAAGCTATTTTCATGAATGACATTTACAACAAGCTCACCAAGTCACCCGTGTGCCCCCAGAAGTACATGAGTATTGAGCAGATATGGAACATCACATACTTCACTGATGCACTGTGGATTTATGAGAAGCTAGGGCTGTTCGGTCTGATGGAGCTCCGCCAGGATTACAACATCACTCTCGTGCAGCAGTTCTATGCCATAGTGGTGTTTGGGTCTAACCAAGCAAGGACAATGACTTGGATGACTGGAGATCACCGCTATACTGCGACCTTCTATGACTTTGTTGATGCTATCTCCGAGACTTTTCAGGGTGTGTCCACTCATATTGGGCACCGTATGCACTCTGCATCACTTGGGGAGAACAAAAACAAGCTTGCACCTTTGTATGGCAGCACATGAGTTGTGGGCGGGTCCAAGGGCCTCAAGCCCCTTTACTATATGATGTTGAGGATCTTCCGCCATACCATTTCCCATAGTGTTGGAAATGATGATGCCATCATGTGTGGATTGGTCAACTTACTATACCATACCCACAAGATTCACCTGGCTGGCCCCGAGGCAGACGCGGCTCCTATTGACATCATGGACTACATTTTTTAGGAGATGTATCATGCCATTATGTACAAGAAGGTCCCTCCATATGCACCACTTGTCATGAGGCTCATCAACACCCAAGCTCACGGTTCACCTCTTGCTATGCCTCCCAATCTTATGGTGCATTCACTTGTGTCTCTCCAGCAGAAAGGACACATGGGGCCTCCTCCTAGACACTCATATGCTGATGAGGAGGACGAGATTGCTGAGACCGAGAGGGCTCCCTCTCCTCCTAGGGCTCAGAGGAAGAATGCCTCTAATGCACCCATGCCTCCCATGACTCACAAGTATGTGAAGGACAAGGTCAAGAAGGCCTCATTCCGGGAGAGGACTCTCTGTTGCATGAACGTGGATATCCGCAAGCAATAGCATGCCTCCTATAAGAGCAACCGTCGCATAGAAAAACTTCTCAAGGAGATCAAGGCTCAGGGAGAAGAGGAAGATGAGGAAGGAGAGGATGAGTACACAGATGAGCATGGCGCTCGCCCTTCCACAAAGTCTGACTATACACTCTTGTTTGGGGCATGGAATTCCCAATAGGATAGCTTGGTGGATTGGCAGACCTTTTCTGAGGTCACTTCAGGTTTTGGGTACCAGGGTACGTCTTCTTATCCCCCTCACGACAAAGGGCCTGCAGCTACAGATGGTGATGATGACTATGAGGAGGAGGATGACAAGGATCAGGACATGGATGAGGATGATGACGACGAGGACTCTGAGTGATCCTTTGGGGCGCTAGCTTAGGTCTTTTCCCTTTTTGGTGTTTTGATGCCAAAGAGGGAGAAAGCATTGTCATCGGGATTTGCATGGGCTTGGATTTGGATTCTTACTTATATGCTTGTTGTTTGAATCTCGAACTTTTATTTGCTTTGTGTTGCTTGGTTTGCGAGATACTATGTGTGTGAGGACATGTTTGCTCCTATACTATTGTAACTTGTGTGAGAACTATGTTTAGCATCTATTACCTGCCGTGCATGATTTACTTGTTTATCCTAGTGCACATAGTCAGGGGGAGAATTTTTATACACTATTATATCTCATTGCAAATATTTCCAGGCAAAATCACTTGTCATCAAACACCAAAAATGGGGAGATTGAAAGGACACTCACTGTCTTAATCTATTTTGGTGTTCGTTAACAACTCGTAGATCATTTTACAGTATGCTAGTGTCTATAGGTTGGTATAATGAAAAGTGAAAAGGACTTTGACCTGTGGAAGTATCCCTGCAAAATATACATGTTTCTAGGAACTCCAGACTCTCAAGTCTGACTAGAGCGGAGTCTCCAGTGTGGTCCGGAGTTTCCCCGTGAGTCTCCGAAGGGGCTTCAGAAATCAGCCCAGGACCTTCTGTATGGGGGTTCGAGATCAACCGAAGACAGTCCGGAGTCTCCGGTGCAAACACTCAGATCGGAGTCTCCGGTATGCTAGAGACTTTGAAGAGTTTCCGCAGGAGATGTTCCCAAGGCCGCTAGGACGTACTGGATGGTGGTCCAAAGCTCAGTCCGGAGATTGCCCAAAGTCTCCGGTCTGCAGTCCGGTGTCTCCGGTCTAACAAGTCACCCAACGGTCAGAAAACGGTTCAGTGGGTGGAGGCCTATAAATAGGGGACCGCATCCCCTTCCTCTAGCTGCTCGACCCACTCATGAACTCTAACACCATTTAAGCCACCAAATCAACAAGATCTCTTCATCCAACCATCCAAAGACATTGATCTTTGGAGAATCGAAGGAGAAGGCCTTGATCTATAGCTTCACCAAGAGAGATCTTCATTTCCCTCTCATTCACTTGAGGCCCCCCTTGCTCTAGTGTTTCTTTGAAAACCCTAGCTTTTGATTTGGTTCTTACAAGCTTGTCTTTGATTGTTTGACAGCTTGCTTGTATTCGGGAGCCTCCAATTAGGTTATGGATGTGTGCCTCGAACTTGTTGTAAAGGTGTCGGCTTCCACCTCGAAGGTTGCCGATATAGTGGAAGAGGTGAATCGAACCCTTTGGGGTGAGGTTCATCGGAGAACAAGGGAGGCCTCTCGTGGCATTGGTGGTTTGAAATCACCTCCTCTCCAAACGTAGGCGTACTTCCCCTCAAAAGGAAGAAACTACAGGAAACAAACCCTTGTGTCTCCGTGTGCTCCGCTTTGGTTACTTCTATCCTTTACCGCACTTTACTTATCTTGTTCTTGCTTAGTGTATGTGCTAGATTGACATATAGGTAAATTCGTCTTAGTTGCATAATCTAGAGAATTTACCTTTTGTGTCAAACCCTAATTTAAAAAGGAGTAAAATTGAAAGTTGCACCTATTCAACCCCCCCCCCTCCTAGGTGCTCATACGATCCTTTCATCAGCGTATAAAGTTCATATCGAGATGGAAAGGAGGACCTGTGTTGCTCAAGTGGGACAGGCATCTGCTAATGAATCCCTCAAAATGGATGTGTTCCGTAGACTATGGAATGTCCAATGCCCTCCCAAAGTACACCATTTTCTTTGGCGTTTTGCACACAATAGTCATTCACTATATATGAACATTGCAAGGAGAGGTGTGAAGCTAGATACAAGGTGTGCCGTATGCCCCAAGCTGTTTGAGGATTGAGGGCATCTATTTCTAACTTGCAAGTTTGCGAAACAAAGATGGCGTAGTCTAATGCTTGAAGACATCAGTCTGAAACTGCTGCCTTGTCGCTCGTCCCTTAGGTTCTAGGGGAAATTTTCGAACTTCCGAACAATTAATGTCAATGGCTTTCCTTTGGAGCTGCTGGTCTGAACGCAATAGGAAAAATTATGGAGAACTGAGGAAGTCGATCGACCAATTTCAGTACCACGTCCATCACCATGTTGAAGAATGGAACAATCATCTGAAGAAATGGAGCCATCTAGTGGATCCTACCATAACATGATGGACAAGTCCAATGACAAATTTTGTGAAGATCAATTTTGACGCCTCATTTAGAGAAGACTCGATGTTTGGAGGGTGGGGAGCCATCTTCCATGACAGTGCCTCTAATATTTGCTTCGCTGCTGCATGACCTATTGAGTTTGTCTGTGATGTGATGCAAGCCAAAGCTACAGCCGTTTCAAATGCATGTCAGATTGCAGAACAACTAGGGGATGGACGTGTTATTTTTTAAATAGACTACAGCAATCTCCAGCGAGCAATGACGTCAACAAACTACGATCTTGCTCCTCTAGGAATTATCATCAATGATTTGAAGTTTAGAATCCGTGTGAGTTTTATTAAGGCTAGTGTTGTCTTTCTCCTCACAGTTGTAACAAGCCCGTTCACAAGTTAGAAGCATTGGGTGTAGGGTAGCTCAAGGAGACCATATTTTGTGGACAACAAGCTACCCTATTTCGGTTATGTGTCTTAATGGAATATGAGTCTCCCATGTCAAGAAAAAAAAGGCTCAACATTCGCCTTGGACAAAACTGTCCCATGGGGCTAAGGCTGAAATTAGAGCCAAGCCAACCCAGCTCGCTAAAGCTCATTCAACTAACATTCTAGCTTGGCTGTTAACACAACTAGCTCAAATCTGGATCTGGCAAGCCGCTCGCAAGTACCTTGTTTACCTCATGTCAAGAAAAAAAAGGCTCAACATTCGCCTTGGACAAAACTGTCCCATGGGGCTAAGGCTGAAATTAGAGCCAAGCCAACCCAGCTCGCTAAAGCTCATTCAACTAACATTCTAGCTTGGCTGTTAACACAACTAGCTCAAATCTGGATCTGGCAAGCCGCTCGCAAGTACCTTGTTTACCTCATGTCAAGAAAAAAAAGGCTCAACATTCGCCTTGGACAAAACTGTCCCATGGGGCTAAGGCTGAAATTAGAGCCAAGCCAACCCAGCTCGCTAAAGCTCATTCAACTAACATTCTAGCTTGGCTGTTAACACAACTAGCTCAAATCTGGATCTGGCAAGCCGCTCGCAAGTACCTTGTTTACCTCATGTCAAGAAAAAAAAGGCTCAACATTCGCCTTGGACAAAACTGTCCCATGGGGCTAAGGCTGAAATTAGAGCCAAGCCAACCCAGCTCGCTAAAGCTCATTCAACTAACATTCTAGCTTGGCTGTTAACACAACTAGCTCAAATCTGGATCTGGCAAGCCGCTCGCAAGTACCTTGTTTACCTCATTATAAGTTGTGAACAGGAACACATATAAGAACTAGTAATTCTAATACTAATTCGGACTAGAACAATAATAGTACTTCCATAACTTCACACCATTACATGTGCAAGAGACATCATCACACTCATTTGTAAAAAAATCAAATATGTAAATAATAGCTTGAGCAAATAAACAAGCTTAAAACTCGGCTCAGACTCATTAGACATCGAGTTCAAGCCGAGAGGAGCAAATCAAGAGCAACTCCTCATGAGTTTCAAGTTATAATTCCAATGCACATGGGGCCACTTCTTAAACATGGTCATGATGCTGGAGGATCGAAGGGATGGGTCCCTTACCTAATGATTAACCATTTTTGACAACTTAATGAGATCCCAAATTATAATGAAGTTGTGACTTCTAACTTCCAGGTGTTCACAAACCACCCTAGGGGAAATCTGGCGGAGAAAAAGAAACCCGAGACATAAATGCCCTCTCTTAATTCATGAAACATAACAGCAGTTCCAGTTGCCAACAGAAAACAGACATAGACCAGCCGCCATACATGCTATAACTATATACTCCAATATTAGACATTAAACCATAATTGTACACTTGTCCTAAAGCAGTCATAAATGAACAAATAGCTGATACTAACACATAAGCATTCACTAATGGCTACCATCAGCTAGAACAACTCCCTCGTCCACAGCTTTTCCTCCACAAGACCTTGCAACAGACTGGAACAGCCTCTCAATCTCGGGTGCACAATGTGTAAAGGGTCGAGCCCAAAAGCTGTATCGTGGGTTCTACAGAATGCAACCCGGTATTAGAACTGTTTCCTGCCAAAATTCTTTCAAGCAGTCATGGTAGCATACCTTTATGAGCTCAACGAAGGTAATTAGTAACCCCCAAGGATGAGGACGGTTAACTATTAGACGTTCTAAAAGAACTCTTGTTATCTGCTCCTGTACAATATCCTGCAAGTTTCAATTGTATGGCGTCAAAATAAGGTATTCCATGGAAGCATATAACTATTGCCAATCCCATCAAAACAGAAAAGACGAGGGGAAATGACCAAGTTACCTGTGCTGCCTCGGCAAACAAGTAAAGAATAATGAAGGAAAAGTAGTGAGTGTGGTTGTTTGGATAGCGCAGCTGGTTAGCAATTGCATTCAGTACGAGATAACGGCCTTCAGTATCCATATTCACTATAAGACTCCGATAGACCTCGGTAGCTGTTTCAATCTGAAAATTTTCCACCTGAGAACTTTGGTTGATTTGCTGTGCTGATGCATTCACCTTGTTATGCTGCAACTGGTGCACAGCCTACACTTACAATGTACACACCATCTTACAGATTGTTCAAGCATACCGAAAAAGTAATCAATAGCAAGCAATAGAAGTAAACGTTTCATGACTGCAACTGTAAACCCATAGGATCGATGCACTCATTCGAAACAAGCTCTGTTTGGTTTGATGCCCCTGAGAGCCAAAGTTTGTTTTGAAATATGGTAACTTCAAAATAGTAAGACTGCCAATTGGTTTAGCGAGAAAAGTTTAGTAAGGTCATGATTTATTTCTGGAGCCAAACTGAAATAATATGACTATCCTTGCTTTGCGAGAAAAGTTTGGTAAGGTCATGCTTCATAATTTCTTGCTGGAGCCGAACATCAAAAAAATCTGGGAAGTTAATTTAACTGGGTTTTCCAATGCTAAGCTTGGGCATAAAACCAAACCAGTCATAAACTTTGCACTCTGTCTGAAAAAAACACAGGTAAAGAAAGGCGATATACACTCCAAATCTATCTCAGATAATGCCATGATACTCTGACAAAATGGTAATACCCCACATGTCTATTGGGGGCAATCCCAGAGGCTATGCTATTTGTTCGAATCTCATGCGGGGCAGATGAAGCTTTTTGAAAAAGAATGAAAAAAAAACTAGCTATAAGTACAATAGAAAGGAAGCTTGGAGTGCTCAAAGATAACAAAATGAATTTCTAACATTTTAATAGAAAACCCAACCATGCACAAAGTATATAAAAACTGACCTGGATGCCAACATAGACAACAAGCGAATTAATTAAGGGAACATTGTAACGAGTTCCAGCTACGTTTGCTTCGTTTGGAGGCAGCAGTAACCTCTGCTTTAAATCAGTTAAAAAGGATGAACCTTCTGGTCTCTGCAAGAATGCAAATGAGAAAAAAGGACCAAACATTATGTATGTAATTCCTGTATTCAAGGGTTCTTAACTATTTATTCTACGTACACCTAAGATTAGCTTGATAGAATTGTCTAGACTGTAAACTGTCACTGTATCAGAGAAATGCATGCATGATTCACCTTGAGGTACTCGTCAACCTGAGTTTTCATTTGCTTTGCCTTTAAAGCACTTTCCACATCAGACATGATTCTTGGAGCTTTTGAAATTTCAGGTAGCAGATCAATCTGTGTTACAAGAAACAACTGAAGCTCATTAAACATATAAAAGCCTGGTGGTAATTTGTTAGTAGCATGTACTTGCAACCGGCAAATACCTTCAAATTAGGCGTAGAGGGATCTGGAAGTCTCATATTGCGTGGGAAAGCACTAAGAATAACATTGCGCATTTGAATGCAGCTTGGAGGAATCACATCACAGAAACTGAGGTGGTAGTCGCAAAGAAATTCAGGGAAGTCATGGAGTAGAACAAGTAGCACTCTCAAAGTTCCCTTGTATAAAAGATGAATCTACAAAGAAAGAATTATACAAAGTACATCAAAATGCAACACACGTTGTACAAGACGGCTACAACTGAAATTGCAGGAATATGACTTACTGGCTGCCCCATTTCAGCATTTCTTAAATATGGTTCCATGAATTTGAACAAATCAACAAGCAGCCTCTGGAATAACGGCCAACCCTTTTGTGAATTGCACAGCAACAACTTCGGCATGAAGCTTCTATGACTTACCAATTCAAGCCAAGCAAAGCTATGGGAGAGAAGGCATCTAGTTAGCAAGTAACGAAAGTACATAGCAATTTGAACTTTTAATAAAAGAAGACAGCGGGCAAGTCAGACTTAGGGAGAGAAGGATTATCATACATAATACCATGGATTTTTTTTAAACGAAGGCGCCATTAATTAAGAGATGCCATTTTTAATTAGCAGGAAACCGGGCGAAAACCATACAAACACAAACACTACAGGGCCATGCCCACTCTCGCCACAAGGACAAGCCCAATAAAACCCGAAGACAACCAGGGCCAAGCTCAAAACCCCGCTCCGCCAAGACCAGCCAACCTTGCACCAAAGCCGAAGTGAAGACGCCATGACTGCGATGGGAGGAGCAGGCACAGGATGCTCCAACAAAGATGAAGAAGCCAACCCTCCAGGAGAGCTACGCCACCGAGACGCCGACCACACAACATCGAGGGAACCTTGCCACCCACACGACACAAGGTCGACGCCCTCAACACTGCAGAACTTCCGGGACTGCAGCCCCGACATCCAGCTGTTCCGCCACGCCTACACCACCTTTCGAGACCGCCGTCCTGACGTACCACCCCTCGCACTTGAGCCGCAGCAGCACATGCCCTGGCCATCCACAACCCAAGCTACACAAGACCAGCCGCACGTAGACCACAGCCGTCGCACCAAAATCCGGGGCGGCGGCCCTGACATATAGTCAACCGCCTCCAAAGAGACGCATCGACAGGGACAACAATCTCGTCGTACTAGCAACACAAAATTGTCACCCATCCATGACCATCAACAGCTCCACCCCATGAAACTACCGCTCACCATGGTATCCGAGGCCGCCGCCTCAACGCGCAACATCATCTACTCGAGGCCGCTGCCCCGACATCCACCCTCCGAAGACTAGAGAAGCACATGCCAACAATTGAATGGGCCCTCCAAGACAACACCTTCAACAAAGTAGTGGCGTAGCCGCCTCCATCGTCCGCCTGGAAACCGGAGCTTAGGGATTCCCCCGAAGCTGGACCCACCACAAGGGCATGGACGGAGCTCCACAGCAAGCGCCAAGCGTCTCCAAGGAGGAAACGACACGGAGCGTCGCCACTGCCGGCACCGACAAGGTCAGTGCTAGGCTTTCGCCTAGAGCAACTCCACACACCCGAGAATGGGAAAACCGAAAAGATCTCGGACATGAACGCATCCAGATCATTGGCACACCATTTGCAGCATGGCTACCCTTCGTCCACATCAACCGAGCACCACAGCACCTTGCGGTGATAGATCTTCGCCACCGCGGCCACCACGACGGCCAGCAGCACCTTCCTTGACCCTGGGACCTCCGCCCAGCACATCTCCTCGCCCAGCTTCACCTCGCAAGATCTGGTCGCATCTCCACCCTGCAGCCAACACCGCCTCCACTGCAGGTCCCTGCTACCCCGTCACCCCTTGCAGCCTAGGGGAACAGCAGCAGCAGATCCGTCCTCGCCGGCCACACCGCATCGCCAAAGAAGTAACAGCATGGCCAAGATCCGCCGCATCCCTGCCCACAAGCTCCAGCGCGCCTCTGCCCTCCAACTCTTCCACAGCACCAGCACTCCGCAGATCGCCAGCCCTCACCGCGCCTCGGCCTGCGGGACACCACCAGAGTCCAGGGCCACCACCCTGGCATGCCGCGCCACATAGGTCGTCGATCTGGTCCTCCCCAACCACCTTCGGCAGTGAGGGGCCCACCGCCACTGCGGCATGGCCAGCGACAGCGGAGGCAAGGAAGAGGCGGCGTGGGGAGGGCCCCGGGTAGCGCGGTGGGAGGAGCCCTCGAGTCGCCCTGGACAGAGTGACGCGAGGGAGGCGTTGACACTTCTATAACCATGGATTTAAACATTCTGTCATTTTATGAACACTTCTATACAACTCAACAGACCTACAATCAATTTAGAGACATCGCTAATCATCATACTAGGATGGTTGGTCCATTGACAACTTTTGTTGCGTGGCCTTATTCCTCACCCTCCAATGGAATTGTGACCATGTGAAAATCTGAATGGCATGGGGATGGCCGAATTTCAATAAACGTCAAAACAAAATAGTAAGGATAACTACTGAATAAAAGATCAGATGATTGTGGAACAAGACAACCCTTCACACCAAATAGCTCATTACTTTTGGCAATCTTGCATGTCGATCGATTTGTGTAAAGCGTGAAAAATCAAAGGCAAACAGTAATCAAAGATTGCAGGAACTCTCAAAGGAAATGGCAAACCTCCATGCAGGAACTCTCAAAGGTTGCAGCACATGGAAAGCATTTGCAAACGCAGTCAAAACCTGGTACATATAAGCATTGTCGTGAAAAAATGGCGCAAAAGTTGTGAAAATCTTGTATTATGATAGCATAATTGGTGCAAACAAGTTGAATATATAAGGTGTATACCTGAAAAGTAGCAGCATCATGAAGGTCAGCACTGCTAAGCTCACTTAGCAAATTTATGAATAATCTAAAATATGGTCGAGGGTTGAAAGAAACTTTCTTTTCTTCAGCATCTTTCTGAATGGTCCTAGCAGTTACAAAGAGAATCTGCAGACCAGTGAAAGGAAACCTTTTACCCAACAGATCCGATAATAGACTTACGTTCCTTAAGGGCATCATTGAAATTCAAGGGTAAACACTGACCTTCGAAAGAAGGCTGCCTTTATTTGGTGCTAAATCCACGCAGTACTGAAAATTGTAAAATCAACAGTAAGTGAAGTTTATCATGATGAGCTTCAATATCACACAAATTTCAGATCTTCCATAAGTTTTATCATTCTTCGGTGATTAATAAATATGTTGAAAATAGTAATAATACCACTACAAGAAAATCCTAAGCAATTCCTTGCAAAATAAAAGCAGAAAAAATATACTCCCTCCGTTCCTATGCTTAAGGCGTAAAAAAAAATTCGACTTTTCGTCAAAGAACAAGGCGCGGGCGACGGCAGGTGCTGGACTACTCGCTAATCTCCCCAAAATGCCCCTCCTCTGGCTCCGCCTAAAAAATCGCCAATAGTTACTCCTAGAGGCGGAGTTCCTCCGATTTCCGTGTAGAGACTTAACTGTGGGTTCCTTCTCTGGTCTTTCACATCTCGTGAGCAATAATCCATGGAAGATTGGAAGGAGTTGCTGGTGGGCGCGCGTGACATTGAGCTAGGCGTTGGCGGCGGCCATCCAGTGGGCGAGCACGGCCGTGTATGCCTATGCTGGACAAGCGCGGCGGCCTGCCTGTGGGCGCCGACCTTCCCGTGTTGGCCGAGCACGACCTCATCACTATGCATCAAGACGACTGCGGCGGTCTGCCTGGCATGGGTGTCGGCCTTCCCGGCTGGCCGAGCACGACGTTCTTACTCATCAAGGGAAAAATAATTCACTGTGGGTCACCATCTCTATTGATGGTGCATGCTTGGAGGAGAGAGATAGAGGAGTCAATTGGTGAAGGGAGAGAGACGGGGCCACGACGCTTGTGATTACGAGGACACCGGGCAACGCACGAAAGAGAATTAAGGAAGGATTAAAAGCTTGCATACAGGGGCAAGATTGGAAGTTTTTCTCTCTTGACCGCTCCTTAATCGGCGCGCTGGGATTTTTACGCCCTTTGCTTAGGAACGGAGGGAGTATATTCTACTGATCATGCAAAATAAATGTAGAAGCAACTCCAGGAACAGGAAGTCAGGGAATACTCATGCCTAGTCTTTTTCCTAGAGAGGATGCAAAAAAGCGTCTGCATATCCAATAGATACAAGAGAGGGCAGCAAGTGTCGAGATCAAACAACGACAACACAGTTGCCACGTCTTTGATCACACACTGAGGGTGACCATGGAGTCAAAATCCTTCCTTTTGCCCTTGGGTTTGGTCAGACACCACTCCTCCAGTAGCTGCAGTTGGAGATCGCAGGCCTATTGGCCAGGGTGAGGCCCCAAAGTCATGGGAAGCGGATGAAGTGGAGCTCTGCCGTTCCCAGTTCCTGGGAACAGATACGGCAGTTGCCGTGGTTGGGGAGACTGGCACTCAAGCCTATATCAGCAGCCTAGCACAGTTGTCGCAGGGCAACCCAGAGGTAGAAGCAACACTTCAGGGGCTCCAAGCCTTCCACAGAATATTATGACATGGGAACTGAGTGACGACCCACAAGAAGGTCATGTACACAAATTGCTCAAAGTACTTCAAATCCGAGGACGATAGCTTGACGCATTGTTCTAGTTGCACGGGTTATCATGGACCAGAGGGTGGGTGTGATGGCGATCCGTGCATCAAGCCAGTAGTTTGAAAAGTGCACACTCGGAACCACAAACTTACCCGTAGCACGGAACATGTGGACAGCCACTTCATGCTGCATAGACAGATTGTCCCAAGCACCAGAAGTGTCAATGAGGTGGAGCCACATCCATCTAATTCAGAGTGCATGATCCATATACTCATACGGGGCACAGACAGGACTCCAAGCAACCAAGCAGTGCCCTCCGCAACCACCTAGTACCTTTCCAAATGAAAGCATGCGGCATATATTAATTGCCTTGTTCAACCAGGTCGGGATCAAAACAACACATGTTACAAGGAGAGGAAGGAGAGCACAGTTTCGGCAATCGCCCGCCTCTAGTGAGCATGCCTTGCCTTTCCAGCCTGGTAACTTGTACAAAACCTTATCTAGAGGCGGCTGGAAGTCCTGCTTCTGGAACTAAAGATTGACAAAGGCAGCCCAAGGTAGGCGCGGGCAGTTCAGGGCGCACAGGATAACCTTGACGGTAAGCTGGATGCATCCTCCTCGGAACAAGGAATGGGCCTAATGGCACGCTTGGCCACATTAGCTCTCAGGCCAAGCACCGCCAAAATACTCTAGCAATGCATTGACCACCTCAAGGTCCAACTTGATGGGGGAAAGGAAGGACACCACATCATCGTCATACAGAGTAACAAGCCTTGCCAGATGGCCATATGACCAAGAGACTGGAAGATGTTGTGAATGTCAGCTCTGCGGAAAATGGTTTTGAGAACTTCCAAGCCAAGATGAAAAGCAGGGCGGCAACAGATCGCCTTGCCACAGTCTCCAACCGTGCCAAATCTTATGTCCGGGACTCCATTAGGGAGGAGATGCAGGAGCTCAAACTAGCGAGGAGGATCGCTAACCAGTTAGGCAATGATTAACATTGATGGCCAACGATGAACAGCAGTTTCCAAGAAATATTGTGCATCATCTTGTTTGCTTAATGCAACATAAAAGGGCTGCCTTGAAACAAAACATTGGACATACCTTGACCACGAAAGTCACGAGCTTTGAATATGAATCGACCGAGAAATACGAAATCTGGAGTTGCTGCGCAGGCTGCTGAGGTATTCCACCAGGAGCAGTAACTTGCTCAGAGACAACAGTGTGTGCGACAGCAAGTTCCTGGGCCATTTAAAGTATTAGACCTCAGTTATCATGGACACCAGTAAAAAATAATGCTGGGTAGAAGAATCACCGTGAGAATATGGAAGAAACGATCAGTCAAATCATCTCCCTTAAGCAAGCCATGTTGTTGCAATTGTGCAATGTAATGACTATATGCAGAATCGCCCATAGTTGGATGATCATATATGTGGCACCAATCCGAGAATAAGACTGCAACCTGTGCATCAACCAAATACTGCATTAGCTTTCTATGATGTATTGATGTTCATTGCAAACATATGCAAATCAATTAAATATTGGAAACAGAGAGAAAATTGCAATGAACTGATGTAATGCAGATTAAATTGAAACATGGACACTCTGGGTTGGATTCAACTGTATGATTGCACAAAACAATTAAGTCATCAACTAACAACGGGAAAATTAGCATGTACGGCATGCTAATTTCTCTATAAAGTGGTACTTGTGAAGTTGCATCTACTGTGCACTCTTCGAGCCGTATAACAACTGATATCAGCACTGGAAAGAAAAATGGTGTTGATTAGTGCATACAAAGTTTGAACAAGCAATACAATAACATGAAGACACCTATTGCACATACACAGAAGTACACAGATGGCATCATTAGTACTCCTTCCTTCCCTGAATATAAGGCCTTTAGATTTTGTCTTGAGCCAAACTTTTTACTGTTTGACCAATTTTGTAGAAAAGAAAATAGATCCATCATGAAAAATGTTTCTTTAGTGTATTTTTTTGTATTGTTGATATTTTTTCAAAAGAATTGAGTACTTGACACACTTTTGAAAAATTAGGACAAAATCTGTAGTCCTTACATTTTGGGAAGGAGTGAGTACAATGTCAATACTAACTTCTTTCATAAACAATTATATTAGTGTACCCAAAATGTAAGGCAACTTTCAATTTGTTAAGGCAAGGCTTTTACCAATTACTCCATTAATATGTGGTTATGTGATGCAAAATTGCAATCACAAGAAAATTTAATATGAATCTAATGATATCAATTTTATGCAACAAATCCAGAAATTAACGAAGTAAATCTTGGTCAAAGAAAGTCTTGTCTTAACGAATGAATATACGCCTTTAGTTTTGGGATGGGGTAGTAACAATAGATAATTTGCAACGAAAAGTATGAAAATGGGACAAAAAGATAGTTATCAATTCGTAATCAATACAAGATCAATAAAGAAAAGGCACTTGATGTTTATCATTATTATGTTATTATAAAATTCTTCTGGAAAATGTATGATGCATGGTGTACACCAAAAAAGGATGTCGTTTTGCATAGACCTGGTCTTGAAAACTAACAGCATCTGCTAAAGCAGTATCATCTTCTTCTTTATACATCAAAGCATGACCAGATAAAACCTGTAATCAATCGACATAAATTAACAATCAAGTCTACACTAATAGGAATGGAGAAACTTATGGCCATGCATAAATGTTCAAACTTGTTTTATCCCTTGACTGCCTAACCTTTTCATCCTTCATGACAGCAAAGCTAGCAGCGTTGTTAAAATTAGTCATTGCAATCTCAATTAACTGCTGCAATGATTCAGGTGAACCAGGTCTGATTGCAAGCTGAAACATAGAACATATTACCACTTTACGAATAAGCCAAATACATGGTGACTAAACAGCACATAAACAATTGCTAAGATGCCCTACCTTTGATAATGCATCAACAACATTATAGAGCTTGGAGACGCCATTGGGTTTCTGGGTAATCAATGTCTGGACAAGTGATATAGCAAACTCCGTTGCACCCTCTGAAAATTTGGAGGAAACAGGGAGGGGGAGCACATGAATACTTGATGATGAAACTCTAAAATTACGAAGCAGCAGATAACATTTTTTAAATTCAAATAAAAATAAATGGTATTTCAACATACTGTTTCTTCCACTATCAATGATCTTTGCTATATGAACATCATAATCTCCAAGATTAAGAATCTCAGAACGAATTAATCCAGTAATTATGTCAACATTAAACTTCTTTTCTTCATCAGAATACATTACCTGCACAAAAAGTTTGTAAGTTAATAATTTACTCAATCAACCAACATCTGACAAGCAGCCCAGCTGATACATGGATGAGTGTATTGATGTAATCATTTCTGTCTTTTCAGTTAGCTCATCCCGTAGCTATTGTGGCCATGCAGATCTTATATCATTTGTGGCTTAACAAGAATGAAAATAACTCCAAGCGTCCAGATGCTGAATACTACCAAAAAAACTAAACCACCAACTGCCTGCTGGTAAATATCCCTACGGCAAGGAGAATGCTTCTCAATGTATGAATCAAACTGAGCACTACGCAGTCCAGAGCTTTTCGCATAATTTCTTTCTAATACGCGTCAAAATGTCAAATGTGTGTATCAGCAAAATGGTGTAAATCTGCACAACCACCATGGATGGCACTGACCAAAGACACAAAAAAAAGATCAACAAGCCGAAGACTTCTATATATCCAGTCAAATAAAGGAAACTTCATGTTTATGGACCTCCGGTGCATGTTAACAACTAACTTTGCCTCAACATGCAATAAAATCCATATATGGGCGAGTAACTCATATGGAACTTATTTTTTGAACAAAATACAAAACATGAATACCTAACTAATCTAATAAATGCATGAAAAGGAATTCTACAGAGGTAAAGCATCGATGTCAGCTATATCAAGTTAGTTTACAGTACAAGCAGAATCATGTTTTACACATCTAGTACTCACATACAGAAAGACTACAAGGCCCGAGTCAAGAATCAAACAATACTAGAAGTACATACCAGAAATTTAGCATAACAGATGTATCCATACAAAATATTACTTAACAACTCTAGCATTTGTTTCATGCAAAAAAATGTACGATAAATTAAAATAGTAGATTCAAATGACACAAATAAAGTTAATGCAAAGATCTACATTGAACTTCAAATGCAATGCACATGCAAGATATATGCCTACCACGAAACAGAAGAATTAACAGGTAAGATGCTTGTTATCGACGGAATCAGACCATATTAAAGAGCTAAAAGAGTTTCTGCCCAATATCATAACTGGACAATAAAGACAGATGCCTACTGTGAAGACTGAAGGAACATACCCAGCTTGTGATCTCTTTAACAACAAGTTTGCAAACATCACATATTGCAACTAAAGTGGCTAGAATCCATGTAACGGAAGTACCCTTTGATGCATTTTCATACAAATTTCTGAAAACCTGGAACCAACACAACCAAATATACAAGAAAAATGAGAAGTGGAGAAAATAAATATATAATTACGAAGGAGAAAAGGTGACAAACCTTTTCTGCAATAGCTAATGCAGCTTCATCCCGACTTACACATCTGTGTAAGATATCAGGAACTTCCGCAATTACACACTGAACACAAGATGACAAGAATAACACAACATAAATGTCGCATTGTGTCAAGAAAAGCACAATCTACTGAATTATGAATCCAGCATAATAACATTATATAAATATAAATGAAACCAAAAGAAGAAACTCAATCGTGAAGACAACTACTCAGATCCATAGCTGACCTGAATATCTGCATCTTTACCGTCATTGGCAATCATGGCTTCAATCTGAAAGTAAGAGGTAGATTGTGAAGGTAGCTCATTGACAACATTTGCCTAAAAGCTGTAACGAAGTTTTACTTCAATGCAAAGATATAAATAGCCCAGACAATGGACTTCACCAGGACAAGGGTAAGACAAGAGGTATACCAGTGAAAATAAATTAGTAATTGACACGCGAAATTTTCAAGTCGGCGGGGACTTCTTGGACAATGTAGTAAGAACTAAGAAGTCATTTATTTCTATGTTAATTTTTTATAGTAACCCACTAACCACTGATATATATCATGTCAATTCCTCAACATTCAAACAAAGCTACATTCAGTTCTAAAAATATGTATGGCCATCGAGCTGTGGCTCCCGGGAGCTTATGCTCCTGGATGAACAGTAATAAATTTAAAATAAATATAACATAAAATTAAAAAATCTGAAAATTTGTGTACTTGTTTTTGTTACTATGGTCTGTGTTCATGCAAATTTGCATGCAAAAAAATAACATGTTTCCCAAATAAAAAAGACAAAGTTCAGTGTTCTAAACAAGCAACAGATTTGGCACTCAACTCGTCTTTTTAACACAGGTCACAATATGTTGTTCTTCTCCATAAATTTTTGCAACAACCAAGAGATACGAACATGTACATGTCTAAATTTTGTTTGGATTTTTTTGCATTTATAAAATTATTTTTCCAATGCAGGAGCATATGCTCTTGAAGTCTTGAGAGCCAAGTTGTATATCCATTACCTTGTGTGCAACTTGTTGGTATCTGTCCAATGCATCTTCAGTATTCAGAGGTTCAGCGAAAACAGATTCCATACGATCAACAGCACTTGTAGGTGAAAGAGGTATGGTCGAACCTAGATCCTGCTAGCAGCGTTTTGCAAGTTAAGCAAATCAATTTTAATCTTGTCACTATAAAATTTCATACAAAGACAAGTAGATGCCACTGACTTCAGTCACAACTGTTGGTTCACCCACTGGGACATCATTAGATGACATAGAGGGGAATAGAGATGTAATGCTTGTGGTTCCTGCGACTTGAAAAGTGTCACTTGTACCAATTTGTGCAGAAACACTGCAGAAGATAGAAGATATTCAGTGCTTCAGAACAAGTGGCTCCAACAAGAGCAGACAAACGATGGAAGTTAATTGCTGTTACCTTAAAAGTTGTGTAGTACCATGATCAGGCTCTTCGGGAACAAGATCTGCTGGCTGTACCAAATTTGGACTATAAAGTCGAGGTACACTGGAATTGCCCTGAGCAACAGCCACAGTTGTAGCAGAAGTGGTAGCTCCAGCATTTTGACTACTCTGGCTGTGCCATACAGTAATGAAGTCCTGAAATCAACAGTTAACCATGTTGTAGACACTCAATCATGCTAGGAACCAAAAAAATGGAGAAAATTATTAATGCTCAGCTGCTTCACCTCATAAACTCTTTGTTGGGTAGCACATAAAAGGCCAGCAGGCTTTGGGCGAAGTGCATCTGGAACACGCGCAAGACCTTGAGTGTAAGGAAAAGCATCATAATATCCAGAACCAAGTAACTCTTTCTGCCTCCTCAGCTGTGAAAAAGGCTGCTTGATTTCTCCATCAATCATCTCAACAGCCTGCAAGATTCTCACTGATGTTGTGACGCTGTAACAGAATATACCATCACTTCTGCTAAACTACTGAGTGTATGTATACTTGGAGAAGGCTTATGACAAGCTACCAAGGACAGTGATGTGGTGGGCGCTAGGATAACATAAAGTCCTAACAAAGTACATTACCCTCATCAGAGATATGTATGATAATGTTGTGACAGGTGCTCGCGCAAGCGATAGCGAGACCAATACCTTTCCGATCACGATAGTCGATAGCAACCAAGGGTCAGCCTTGAGCCCCTACATTTTTGCTTTAGTGATGGATAAGGTCACTAAGGGCATACAAGGAAGATATTTCTTGGTGTATGCTCTTTGCTGATGATGTGGTGCTAGTAGATGAGGGCCGGTGGAAATTACCGCTATGGAGACCTTGGAGTCTAAGGGGTTTAGGGGCGACCAAAGTTGACTTGGGAGGAGCTGTAAAAAAACTTGAGAGATTTGGCTCTTGATAGAACTGCATGGAAATCAACAAAACATGTGCTGGAATAGTTTACTCATACTTTGCTACTTTTTTCTCTCTTTCATTTTTTGGTTTCCTTTTGTTTCAGTTGGGTTCCATATCTAGCCTACCCCAACTTGCTTGGGACAAAAGGCTTTGTTGTTGTTGTACTGACCATATACTTTGGTAGCAAAAGGCCAAAAGATCCAAAAATGGCTGATAGCATAGTAAGTGAAGCAACAAAATACTGCTGGCTACTTGGCCATACCATTTACAGAAGCAGAAAACATAGTAGGAATAGAAATGCCAATTGCAAGTTATAAGCAAACTTAATAAAACACAAAGAGCTACCTTGCGTGTCGCAACAGTCTCTATTAGGGCGCAACCAAGATCCAGATTGTCATTGATCAGAATATGAACAATCTGCTCAGTACTTTCGTTGTTGTTATTCAGGTTCTGAATGAGACTTCGAAGATGAGACGACAAAGCAACACGAAGAGGCTCCTGCGGTACAAAACATGACAGTGAAATGTCACATCATACATCAGATCTAAACCTAACTAAAACTACTTGACACGCTGGGACTGTAACTACAACTGAAAACTGCATCTATAAAGCCTTAGGTTAAAATACCTTGGAAGTTACATGAGCTAGACTTCCAGCTAGCGTGCCAACCATCAAATGTGCAGCGCGAGATACAGCACTATCATCAGATTCCATTGCTAAATCCTGCAGGGCATATACAGCAGCATCTTAGAAACATTATTAACACTTCCTTACTGGTTCACAGCAAGAAAAATAGCTAATGAAGATGGACAGCTAGGAAAATAGTCCATGGCGTTCACCTTAATAGTAAGTTCCTTAGTTGTCCGGGTAGCTATTGTAACACTTCTCTGAATAACAGGGCCTATAATTTCTTTAATAGCCTTATCCAAAGCAACATCCATGATTCTATGAAGATCAAGAGTGTTACCAGATCATCGGTAAAATAAATCCAAATGTTAGCTAAGTAATTTTCTGAGACATACTTGCTATATTGCAGTGAACCAAGAGAGCTAAGTTTTTCATTAATTCTGAAATATATATCCGCACGTGGGATTGCTGCAATAAGCTGTAAAAATTAAGAAAACAAAGTCAAGTACAGAAAAAACATAGTTGGAGGGGGGAAAACAAGGACAAACCTGACTAAGAGTAAACAGAGCAGGTGATGGAGACGGTGTTTGAGATGGTGAAACCTGATCAGGCATTATTAAAGCAACCTTATCATCTTCTACCATGCTGTTCGGAAGACGAAGAGGTGGTGCATACTGCAGAATATAAATATCCAAATGAGTAGAGAACAGAAAAATGTCGAGATCGTAAACAAATTAGTTATGGAGGCACAAAATCAACCTGGTTTAACATATTCGGGAGGCTAGTAGCCCGGGAGGTACTAGTTAACTCTGGTGGCACTTCCACAAGATTTTTTGCTGGCATCATACCAGAAGAAACCTCTGCAACTACTGGCGTTTGAGATGCACTGACATCTTTATTAGAAAAATCTGGATTTCCTTCAATTTGGCGAATACGATCTTTCAAAAAAGAAGATGGTTTTACATCTTTCATGTCCACACTGAGGTTTTTAAACAAGACCTGCAACCTCAAATAGGCCAAATTAGCTTGCACAATTCAAAACCAAATACAGTCTGCAGCCCATAAAACAAAGTACAGAGAAGAACAGCAAGAACCTCAATGTCAAACTTCAGGTTCATCTTGAGATTTGGTAGATTATAAATCTCTGTAAGTAGGCTAAGAATACCCATTGTCCATGGATTTGGAGGGCGATATGCTATACTTGAATGGCAAGGTTCAAGAATCTGAAAAGCAACATGGTCATAACGACAAGCACGATAAAGCAATGGATTTCTTTTTAAATCAGATCAACATAAAGAGCAGAACCTTTGAAGTGAACGGAACGACTGCAATCATCAGCCCCCTTTCGTATGCCTTTAAATAGGAATTGAGAATGGAAAAAGTAAGCATCAGAAGCATTATATTTGTACTATAATGCTTGACTAAAATCTTTTATATACAACTCAAGAAGTGCCACACTAACCTGTTCGGGCATGAGATGGCATTACATAAAGAATAAGCTAAGAGGGGCTAATTGGTATTGAAGTATTACCTCAACAATTAGAATTTTGGGGTCAATTTCCTTTGCTCGTAATGTTTGATTCCTTCCTATAGTGAGCTTTCCTAGCCAACTACCCAGATTTTTTAGCAACGATCTCTCTTCAGAACTTGATTTGATAAGATCCGACTGCAACAAGGCCTGCAGGAAAACAATTTTAAGTTTTCAACTAGAGACTGGTAGAAAAGAGGACACAAATGAAGTAATGCATGACCTTGCAGTTCTCATATGTAGCTTTCACCATTTCCTTATTCAGCAATTTTGAGTTAACTTTGTCAAAAAACTTCAAATACAGGTCATGAAAATTCGGTTCGATGCTTGCCCTGTAAAAATGTGCGCATGCTTTTAGGATTTGACAAGTAGTTGCTGCATTGAAAGACAAGTACATTGGTGACCAAGGGTACCTTTTCATGACCATGTATTGTGCAAACCAAGGATAGTACTGTTCCTGAAAAACCTCATTAAATTCTTTTGCCTTAGCTTCCAAATTAGAAGTAGAAATGTTGTTGATCATGAAGAAAATCTTGTCTTGAACTTCAGATGGAGGGGCCTACATGAGGTAGAAACAGAAAATGTAACTAAAGTAAGGGCCTGTTTGGTAGCCAACTATTATGAGAATAGCACAGTTTAAAAATACTTTGGTTTTAAATACTTTGAGGTGTTTGGCTATAATTTCAATATCTCAGGTTGCCCGAAACTACAATATTTTCTCAGTATTAAAAAAAATCCCGACCTTTTTTCAAAACTGACACAAGAGAAAAGAGCCTCTCGAACGACTAGTAGATAGATCAATGAGCTAGCTTCCTATGTAGCCACACTGCCAGAGGCAGAATCGATCAGCATGTTGCGTAGCCTAGCTAGCTTCATGAGCGCAAGTCCATGCAACTACTGGAGGCTCGAATCACCATCTCCTCATGTCGGTCTCGCCAGAAAGTATTCAGCAGAGTCGATGGATTGTTCAGGCCTAGGCAGATTCCTACTAGCTACATCTCCAGTGCTGTCCGAGAAAGCCATGAAACTTCAGCCCCAGCCATAGTACACCGCAAGAGCATGAGCCTTATCCTACCAGAGAAGATGCAACCATCATTTGTAGTATCATGGATGCTTTGCTTGCCGACAGCCGTGCGCCATACCCGAGCGAGCGCCAGATGCTACGACGGCAACACTACGACTCAGGAATTCCCATGAATACTAGAAGCAGGATTTGAGGTAACAGATTGGTGTTGATTAAAAGCATGATTTATAGGTGTGTTAATTAGCCGAAGCAGAAGCATCAACGTGAGCAACTCGTGTCATGCATGCAACAGCCATGCATGCATCTATCGAGGTGGTAAAACAGATCTTCCCAAACGCCATAGGAATTTTTGAAAAAATAAAAGCCTCGCAGTTTTGCCAAAACTGAGAAAGACTGCAGTATTTGTTGCCCATGTACCGAAAACTTCAGTTTTGGAATACTCTGGTTTTAAAAATCAGGAGCTCCAAAACAGAGCCTAAGTTGTTATCTCGCCAACAATGTATACTCAAATAAAATAATACAACTACGCAAGACTACTGTTAAACCTGGTCTAAAACACTTCAGTCCTCACACTAGAACTTTAGCCTAGTGAATCCCAAAGTTTAAGTAAGGAAATGTGGTCAAATTCACTTTTGATACTAAACAAACCTCAACTGAAGTATCTCTTCGTTCTGCTGCAGCAACAAGGGTCTCAATATTTAAAGCAGCCCCGAATCCTGTAGTGTACGAAGATCGAGTGCCTAACAAGATATTATAAGACGTCATACCATAAATTCTAGAGCAATGAACCATCACTACTACAATTAACTACATACACATTTCTGGTTAATATCAAACTTAACATGTAAGCCAGACTAACCTGAAGGAGCTGAACTTCTAGGCCTCAGAAAATTAGTGGACTGTGAAGGAGCTGAAATAGTGGTAGAATGGTGGGGAGAAGCTTGTGAGGATGGTGGTGCAGTAACCTACACTTGATCATAATTTGCAAGAGGTCAAAGAGAGTAATAAGCTTAATCTAGAAGATACTCAATTAGAAATTTACTAAGTTTGTCAAGCCTCACACAATGAAGAAAGTTATTTTAATCCCTAATACCTTTTGAGTAATAGACAAATCAGCAGGTATCAGAGTAAAAGGTTGACTCTTAGCTTGAATGCTTTTTGTAGAACCCTTGGACCTCTCCCCAAGAAAACCCTGGTGCCTCTGTTGCAGTGGAAAAGAAGAAGGCAACCGTTCAAGTTGTGTTAAAGGATTGATGAACTGCCATGACGCTTCAGAAGCCTACGAAAGACAGAGATATCTCTTTTATTAGGGGGGGAGGGTAATAGTAGTACACAAATTAGCAATCATGCCAAATAGTATTTTTGACTTTTAAGGAATGTCAAACAATATGTAGCAAGAAGCAGTTGATGATCCAAGCACTTCAAAAAATTCTAGCATGACTTTACATCTTCAAATGTAACATGAGTATACCTCTATGCTGCCAATAGACGATGAACCAGAACCATGCTGATCCACAGGAAATATGTTGCTAATATTTGGATCATTTTGACTTGATGATATCTTGGCAAGTGCTTGCTCAATTGCAGACACTAATTCGGCATGTGTTCCACGAAGATGTGAGATCTGCAATATATGGTTGCAGTACTGTGGCCACTCTATTACACGATCCATGAACTGCTCGAGCGCTGTTGTACCGAACATAAACATCTGCAACCATTCAAGCATAACACTTCAAAATCTATATAAAAGATGGCGACGACAGATTTAGGTAAAGAACTAAGGATAGCTAACCTTTGAATCGATAGATTTGCGCAATGCGTCAAGAACACTACGTAGAGCAATTCCAAGTCCCAGGTGAGCCACAAGTTGATGTTTGATGAGACAGCCTATTTCAAACATGAAAGTACATCACAAGGTGAAAGTAACAGCTATGGACCAGGAACTACTTCAACAAAAAAACATTCACAAAATATCTAGCAAGCAAGCTAACAGTCTTGATATATATACAAGTTCACCAGTCAAGATAGTGGAAAATTTTGATTTTATTTTACAATAAAGTAATAACCATAGGCGACATCATATTGAATTTGTATAACTTAAGCAAAGCAAACGAAAAGCGATAACTTACCCATAAGAACAGCAGCTAACTTAAGCTGTGTATCTGGATACTTTGGGAAGAACTTGTACTCTTCGAACAAATTTGAGATCATGCAATTGAAAATTGCAAGCTCCCTGGTCATTCATAACAAAAAGAAATCCAAACATAAGCAAGTGAAGAAACAGAGGGCCAACTCGAATTCTAAAGGCATCCTGAAAAAAAGTTTCAGGGACAAAGAAGGAATTCAGACATTATTGAAGAGGTCAGCCAACTAATGCAGAGGGTTGCCTCATATCTTGTGAGAAAAAGAATATACACCCTCCGTTCAGAAATATAAGACGTTTTACCTTTGTGAATTGAATGTATCTAGACGTCTTTTAGTGTATAGGTTCGTAGAGGTTCGGAGTGAACCTATACACTAAGGCCTTGTTTGGATACGGAATGACAGAGCTGGTTTTCCGCAAATCAAGATAACCGTTTAACAAACGAAAATCCTGTTTGGTGGTAGCAACTAAAACGCGGGTAGATAAAATTCGGTTTCCACAAACCCAGGAAAATGCGTGTTGGCAAAAACTACTATTCCTAGTTTTTGTGAAAACGCGATTAGCACGAGGCGGCGACTAGGTGCGCACTGCCGTACGTCTGCGATGGTGGGCGATCAAATGGGATCCCGCGGGCGAGACGACACCGCCGCGCCTCCTCATACAGTCCCGCCCCAGCCATGCCGACTCGCCGACTCCTCAACGACACCGGCACATGCGCGCCGACAAACTCCCTGGCTCGTGGCCGCAGCAGCTTCCATGAATTCTTGCGGTGATTACAGCGGTACCTCCTGCGTCCTGCAGGACGCCGCAGCGAGGCACCGTCTTCTGCCCGGGCTCAAGCCATGGCCAGTCATGGATTTCTTGTACCTCATGGAATGCCGCCGCACTTCTCCATCCACGCTATGGTCCGTTGATGCAGAGCTCTCTTTCTCGTCATCCCTTTGGTGGTCCGCTCGTTGCCGGAGACGGCCAGGCTGCTCCTCCAAACCCACGATGCCGCGCTGGCCGGCCGCCCCAGCAGGTACCCGCACGAGCATAGTGGGAGTGGCGCTCCGTCGAAGCATTGGCCCTGACGGCCAGAATCTGGAACACGTACGAGCATGGTAGCCCTACGGGCGAAGATAAAACGACTCCACATGGGTCTGGTGATGAGAGATGCGCTGAGCTCAGCAGACAATGGGTCTGGTGATGGAGAGAACTGGACAGGCAATTTGGGGACGAACAAGAGATACCCCATAGACCGATTAAGATACCCAAACATGGTTTTGCATCGACTAGTTCCTAACAGAATTACGAGAACTCGTTTTACCAAAAATCTCCCCAAAACGCGATTCGGTAAAACTCGTCACTAAAACTCTATATCCAAACAACCACTAAAAGGCGTCTAGATACATTCATTTCACAAATCTAAAATGTCTTATATTTCTAAACGGAGGGAGTAGTACTTAACAAACAATGACAATAATAAGGGGCACTTATGCTTTTACATAGCCGCACAGGCTCTTACACGTGGGAAGCTCCAGCTGAATGCAGTGAAAGAACTCGGGGACAACAACACAATGTAAAGGGTAACCAACTGAAAAAGGGGATCTCAGCAAGATGAACAAGTTTGGCCAGTGAGGAAAGAAAGGGAGAGATTGCACAGCTATAAGGCATGCCTACTATCACCTCTTCCTATAAATTTTTGCGACTCCATCAAAACAATTAGGTAACAGATTAAGCAGAGAGTATATCATAACTAGTATACGAAAAGCACCTCTTGTTTGTAGACTCTTTGAAGCGTGCAAGCATTTGTATCATAGCATCAATGCTTATCTTTTCTGAAAACATCTGGTGAAAATATATATTTGCCTGTGCTTCAATGTCATCAGAACCTCCCTCAGGAATAGGAAAGTCTCTTCCTACAGCATCATGATTCCTTGATTCATATGCAGCTTCCACTCTACTTAGTTCATCCACCAATTTATTAGTCAACAGCTGTCCCGAGTGAGACTGAATAACCTGCCAGTAAATACCATTCACACATACATTTACATTCATGTAAAGATAATGTACAACAGGCACAGCAAGAACAGGACGTCACCAAGACCTTTATAAATAAAGGACAAGATTCCCAGCAAATATTCGTGATTGTAGCTCGAGGTTGTTGGGTGACACCTTCTTCAGCATCATAATTTCTATTGGCCACAATTTCTTTCAAGAATTTAACACATTCCTGGGAGGTGCAAAATGTTAACATGCAAGTTAAGAGCATAACGCCGAACTAAAGGGGAAGTACCCACAGGGAAGTACAGTCTGCATGATTGTGTACTGATGTATGAAAAATCACATGTATTACCTCGACAAAAGCCTCTCTCTGTGCACTCAACTTTTCAGCCATCCATTTCTCAAGATGGCTATGATCATTTCGAAAGGAAACTGTAGCAAGTTTGATGCTAAATGCTAAGGGAGTGGAATCAAGGACTGCAGATAGGATCTGTTTCATAAGAAGTGAAAGGATGATGAAATAAGCCCTAACAGAACCCAGCCTATTGACTAATAACCAGTAATGTGATGTAAACCTATTCAAATGGCATAATTAGTACTGATGTCAAAGTTAACTTGAAATACCCATGAATAAAATTCATGGAGACTTTATTATATTAGCAAAAGGTTATGGGCAACAGTGATTGCTTCCATTGAATATTATTTTTTGTAGAGTGGTCCGATGTGGACAAAAGATATTCATAAAACCCAAATATCACTTGGCGTGAATACAGATTGTCTACCTAGCACAGATTCATTGGAATGTATGCAAATATAAACACAGTAGGTATTTAGATTCAAAAAGATAGAAAAACTACAATAATGCCGTTCAGTTACAACTCTAGAGTGCCAGCATAGGGTAGGCTTAACTGTCCCAGCATAGGATATGTTACCTTTAGGTCTTGACATATATCAACAATTCTCAAAAGACAACTTATATCAGAATGTGCATCAACAAATCCTCGAAGTGTAAGGGAAGGGTTGAGATGCCAGAGATATTTCAATAGACTGCTATGTTTAGTGTCCTTCAGTATAGCAGGGAAAACATAAGACAGTACTTCATACTGGAGGAGATTATATGCAGTCTGCAAACAAGGAATATGTTTTGTAACAGTGAGAAATACGCAGTATTTGGAGGAAAATATTTTGCGATTGTAGGAACAGAAAAACATACATTGATGTGGCTAACACCAAGAAATAAGACTTCTGGACAATGACTTAGTGGGTAGTCCAGCATCAATCGCACTGATGTTGCAAACCCAAGCTCAGCAAGCTGGCATAACACCTCCAAAAGGTCTAGGCAGTACCAAGGCTGAATGTCTTGGCTATGATTAGCCAAGTCTGGAAATACCTAAGAAAGATTTAGAAAAAAAGTTAGAAGTGTGTAAAATACAAAGGTGATTACAATAAGTAAGATAAGCTGGCAGAATTTATAGTTTACCATCTTCCTAGAACAGTGTTTAAATGTAAATGTACCAACTGGGGCAGCCACTGCGTGCTTCAAGAATGATAATTGCCCTTCTAAATTCTTCCACAGTGACCCACAGATGGCATGAAGAGGAAATGGATCCTGTATGATTCAATGAACAAGTGAGTCACACGGCTCAGGAATTCAGTTAATTTAGTTGAACACGTGTATATACCTTGCAAGCCCGAGAATATATAGACATCAATAAACAAAAAGCTCCTTCATCAGGGACATTGAAACCCTCATGGTCAAGGTTTTCCATTACACTGGTCCAGTTAGTTCTTGGGGCCTGCATTTGCAACCAAAAATTAGTTAGATCGTTAACGAAGAACAGAAACAGCAGGCAGACGTAACAAAACTCACAATTTCATTGATCGAGTCCACAAGAACATTGATATTCCATGCCGTTGATTGAATTGAGTCACTTGTTTGGCTGTTCCCGAAAGCCGAAATGAACGTTGAATATGTATTATTAATGTCACCAAGATCAAGGGTAGTGGAAACAACAGCTCCAAGCAACTTAGATATTCCCAAATCATTGAGAGGCTCAAAAAGTGATAGTATATCTTTACAATGTGCAATATCAGCAGTACATTCATAACCCAGTTCAGTAATGATGTCAGCCATGCTTATCTCTTTCCCAATTTCAGATAAAAGGGAATCAAAATCATCATCTAAGCTACCAACAAATAGCTCTGTATGTCTGCAAGACAGAAAACGGCAAGGGTATATACATGAATATAGCATCGTAGAAAATATGAAAAACATATGAGTATGAAAAAATTTGAAAACCTTGAAGCTGGCCGAACATTGTCATCCTGAATAGGGACAGGAACATGGAATGGCATGTCTCTGACTTTGAATAGGGAGATAATGTTAGTAAGAGAATCTATATGCTTTGAAAGGCCATCAGTATGGTGAAGAAACACAATAATATCATGAATTTGGTCATTTGATATAGGCTGTGAAGGATTTTCACACAACTCCTCGATTTGAGCAATTGAAAACCTTTGGCCTGCAAAACAAATAAAGGGTGGTGCGAGTAAACACCTATAACAACTGTTCAAACAAAAAATTGTTTTCCAAAACACTTTACCTTTCAGATTCAATCCTATATTATCAGAATCTGACAGGGAAAGTCCAATACCAACCCTCTCAGCTCTTGATAGATCAAGTTCATTTGACAATGTTTCAAGGAAAACATCACTGACAGATACTATCCTCAGTGCTTCACAAAAACAGGTGCTGAAATATGGTTTATCCAGACAATATCTGAAAATGGTGGATAAAAGAGCTTGTTTTGATTGGGAGTTTTTTGCCACCCCAACACCCGGCAGCACTTCATCCAAACAAACTTGAAGCAGCAAAATGCAACCATCAAGAGTGCAGTCTGCTAACTGACACATGAAAAGGAAAACATATTAGGATGGATATAATCCATAAACTCAAACAAAGTAAACTTTACTCAGAATCAGAATGAATGCAAAGAAATAACTAAGGGACACTACTTTCAAAATTCAATCAGGAAGTTGCTGAAAGGTGAACAAAGAGGATACACTATTGCATTGCATCACTGCACCAATTGTGTAAACAAGACACTAAAAAACTGTATAATAAACAAGTAGAGCACGAAGGATGTGGCCAGGGGGATACATCTAACAAGACCTTATAATAAAATATAGAAATATGCTTCGAAGAAGTCTTTGACCGGAGAAAAATGAGAAGTGTCATCTAACGGAACCAAGTCTATGATGTTGATGCCACAACTCACCAATGGAAGCAGGTGTTCTGATATAGTGTTGTGTATCTTTAAGCACACAAGACTGAATAGGTGGTTCGTGGTTTGATGTTTACTTTTTTCAGCACTTCTATACAATGTGAAAAATGATCTAGGTCAACATCAAGCGTAAATCCAAGACCCAAGCTGGAACAGGAGTAGTTGGACAAACACTATCGATCCCTACTCTGGCTTGCTGCACTACCCGAGCTACTTTGTGGCGGCAAAGCATGAGAACACCAAGAGGCAACTACGTCTACTAGATCCGCAAGATGCCAAAAAATGGCGGTGGTGTAGAGCTCACCAGCATTCTTGCCAAGTTCCATGAGGTGCTTTCTGAACTCTGCTCGTGCCGCTGAGGTGCTCGACCTCTTCCAGAGGTTGGTGGTAAAAATGTAATTCAACTGTCGTCTGTCAAGCAACTCCGAGCAAAATTACGTAGAATTTTTAAGGTGGTAATGCGAGGGGAGGATCCTAACCCCCCGCCTTACCTTTTAAGCTCTTAAGGTGAGGCAGTAAGGCAAGGGGACACCTTACAAAGCAATCAGAAGTTTAGCACGTATATTGAATGGAAAAATAGGAAAGACTAAGAGATGGGTCACTACTTACGCACTTCCCCGTGGCCCAAAAACCCATCTAGTAGCCATATACTCTTCCCAGTGACCTAATTCCACTATCCTCCCTCACTACAGCCGCCGCAACACACGAGCTCTCTTTCCTCGTGGTAGCAGCAGACAACCCTAACTCCCCCTTTTACTCATGACCCCACCCTTCTCCCTCACCACACCATCCATTCTTCCTCACAACAACAACAACAGAGTAGATCTCGCAAAGGAAGGTGATTGTCTGGAGGTGGCAGGGTGATTGTCTCCAAGCCCCAGGAACAGCCACAGCGACGATGCAGCGAGGAACAGGAGGTAGCAGAGACCTCTGATGGCAGTGGACACTTCATTGAGTCAGACGTATGCTTCATGACTAAGGCCTGGTGGACACCTTACCATCCTGGGGTGCCTCAGCACTTAAGCAGTGCTTGGCAAGGCCTTAAATCATATGTAGAAGACCACAGAACAGACACCACTCTTTTTTTAAGGACAAACAGACGCACTTAAAACAAGCCTTGTGTGCAGACCTCTAAAGTTCTTAAGCTGGATCTATGTGTGAACAGAATCCAATATGTTCCCATAACTGTGAAGTGTGAACACCAAATCTAGACGAAGGGACTAAGAAGCTATCTCGTTCAGTATATCCATTCTAAGCTTAATGGCATGTGGCGAGCCAACTATGGCACATATTCAGGGAACTGAAGGACAATATAGAACCGATCAACAGGGTTCGCGCTATCTGATGGACTGGTCGCAACCAATCCCAACCAAGAATCTAGGCTAAATCTTGCACAAATGTGCCACAGCGTTGCAAACTTATATTGGTTAACCAATAACCACGAGAGTAAATCCGCAACCTAAGGCGTTCCTAAACACGAATCCAGCGCGGGCCAGATCGTTGGATCCATACGAGCAAAATATGAATCGATCACGAAGAGGCACGCGCCGGGAGAAACGACGCCGCTTCGGATAGGGGACGGGACGGGGCACCTCGTTACCTGGCAGAGCTCGCGATAGATGGAGTCGATGTTGGAGTCGTCGGCGCCCTGAACGAGGGAGCGAACCTCGGCGGCGACGGCCGAGTTGAAGGGGATCATCTCGCCAGCGACGAAGGGAGGGTATCGGTACTAGGGTAGGGTTTGCCGCTGGGAATACGAACGCGAAGCAGCGAGAGCAGAGGCGAAGGCGAAGGCGAGCGGTGTTCTGTCGAGCTCTCGTGGGGGGAAGGTCGGCGAAATCGCCAAATCGGGGACGCGAATGTAGCGCAGCAGCCAACGGGTGGTGAAAACTGAAAATACTGTTTGCTTGTCAATTTCCTTCGCAGGCGGATCCATGAATTTCTCGAAGCCTGATGCGTCCCAAGATAACAAAAATATTCAAATATAAATATTATTGAAAATATAAGCAATAATCCATATAATTTAATCTGAATAATAATACTAAAATTAATCATGCAGATCAACAAAGTAGATGAACAGATTACATCTAAACAAGATAAACCTATCACATCTACGCCAAACGCTAGAACTAAAAACTCTAGCAAAATCCAAAAAAGAGAAATTAAGATCACATACAATGCAGTTGGGGCAGTAGCCACAACAGAGGTAGCAGCAGCGGCAGTAGCTATGGCGGTAGCGGCAGAGCTGTTGCTCATGTTGAGATTGCGGAAGAGGTCGCTGACGTTCGGGAAGAAGTCGTTGTTCGAAACTCGTCGCCGGACGACGTCGTGGTTGCCAGTAATCGCGCTTAGCGCTCCCCAAAAATCTGATTGCCCTCACCCGTACAGGTTCATGAGAGGCGGGTTTCCGGAGGCCTACGGTCCTGATCTGCGGTGCACGCTGTAAACCGGGATGGGAAAGACGAAAGCGGCGGCGCAAGGTTCTGGAGATAGGCGCGTGTGTGGATTGATTACTGATTAGGTTTAGCGCAGGCGCTTATATAGTGCAGGTCAGCAAGATCGTGGGGCACAGCCCACGTCCGAGTCGGTAATAGCCCACGATCCATAAAAACTGAAAACGGATGTAATTAACGCGTCCGTTAATGACTCATGAGTAATTTTCCCAAACTGTAAAATAAAGCTCGGCTCGGCGAGATTCCCGCAACCCGTGGCGCGCGCGGCGTGGCGAGCGGCGTCGGAGGAGGAGTGCGCGAGGGCTTCTCTCCTTATCACACCATAGTGAGTGGTACAACACTCTACTATATAAGGTGGTCCAACTCTCCTTCCACTAGCAATGTGGGACTAAACTTTAGCACCATTGGCACGACCATATGCTGCCATACGCAAGTGGGCCAAAGAGAATTTCAAAATTTGTCTAATGGGCCAACGGCCCAAAACTCATCAAATTCCAACAAGTATCACGCGAATTATATATTGTTTTCAGAATAGTTCTAATGTTGGGCCTCCCGACGGTGACGTGCAGTCCCACACGTCGGAGATGACACTATTTAGTCAGCTATGATGGGCTTCCGTGAGCCACCCTCCCCAGAGTCATCATCGTCGTTGTCTTCACCGCCTTTGGCGGTGGCGCCGATAGATGCAAACTTTGTGGCATCGATGGAGAAACTCGCACAGTTAGGGAGGGAGTGCTTGACGGCCTCTCGAAACCTAACCACACGATAGCAGGGCAGCGCGAGAGGCTGTCGCGGGCTCGAGTGACGGTTGAACCACTGCTCTCAGCGCTACGGGAAGGATGCATGCAAGGAACGACGCCAGGCGGAGGATGGCACTTTCGTTGACCACGAGAAGACGGGGGAGGGTGTCAGCGGGAGATCCAAAAACTGGCAAAACACTGTGTGGCTGGCGGAGAAGGGGGAAATTGTTTCCAGTTTACCATATTTTCAACCGCTGAACCCCGGGAGGCTGCCCTGGTCGCGCCACCAGAGGTGAAAGGATACGGATGTCGCCTAGAGGGGGGGTGAATAGGCGATTAAAACTTTTCCTAGAGTGGCTCAACAAAGGCGGAATAAAACTAGTGTTTACTTTGTTAAGCACAACCTAGAACAACTAAGGTTCACCTATGTGCACCAACAACTTATGCTAAGCAATACAAGCAACAAAGTGATAGCAAGATATATATTACTTCAAGCACGAAGGCTATCATAATGTAAAGTGCATAAGTAAAGAGCTCGGGTATAGAGATAACCGAGGCACGCGGGGACAACGATATTTTACCGAGTTCCTCCCAACATGGAGTACGTCTCGTTTGGAGAGGGGGTGATATCAAACCACCAACGCCACAAAAGGCCTCTCTTATTCTCCGGTGAATCTCACCCCAACGGGATCGATCTACACTTCCACTATCGGTGTACTTGTCGGTGGCAACCGGAACCTCTCACAAGGTTGGGGCACTTCTCCACAACTTAATTGGAGGCTCCCAACAAACGCCACCAAGGCCACAACGCCCCCAAGGCCACAAAACCGTCTAGGGTTCCAAGAACCCAAGAGGGACAAGCTCCAATGAGTAACTCAAACCAAATCCTCCGAGGAGAACACAAACCGATGCACCAAATACAAATGGCAAGACCACCACAAAGGTGTTCAAATCCTTCTCTCCCAAATTCCACCAAAGCTAAAAAAGCTTATGGGGGAATAAGAGAGGAAGAAAAATGGAGGAAATCCACAAAAGACTCCAAGATCTAGATCCCAATATGTTCCCCTCACTTAGAGGAGAGATTGATTGGTGGGATTGTAGATCTAGATCTCCTCTTTCAAATCCCTCAAGAATATGCAAGAATCATCGGAGGGATTGAGATAAAGCAAGCTCAAGAAGGTCAACAATGGAGGGGAAAACTTGCAAGAATGTTTAAGGAACCATTGGGGAAGAAGGCCCCTTATATAGGTCCCTCCAAAATCCAACCGTTGCAGCCCAAAAACGCGATTCCCGGTACTATCGTACTTTTTCCCGGTACTACCGGACTTTTCCGGCACTACCGGACATTCCCTGGGATTCCTGGGGCGCCAGATGCATTTTTCTCTGTGCTCCCCGGTACCAAAATGCGGTACTACCGGACCCCGGTACTACCGGATCCTGGTCCGGTACTACCGGTCATCACAGAACGAAAACAGCCATAACTTTTGCATCCGGACTCCGATTTCGATGATCTTGGGCTCGTTTCGAAGAGGACAACAACCTCTACAATATCATGCAAAGAAACATCATAGTCCAGCAAGGTAGGATAGATCCAAATGACGAAGTCAAAAACCTTCTGCCGCGCTAGGTACTAAAATGCGGTACTACCGCTTTTTGGTACCTAGCCCGGCAGTGGCTTTTGGCAACTTGTCAAAACCTACTGCCGCGCTAGGTACTAAAATGCGGTACTACCGCATTTTGGTACCTAGGAAAATTCAAACTGCTATAACTTTTGATTGGTAACTCCGATCGACCCGATTCCAATTGCGTTGGAAAGAGGACGACATGAGATACCCTATAAGAGGTGAAAATATTGGTTATCACCAAGTGAGAATGTATCATGTATAATAATGTGAGATACCTCACTTGGTGAGAAACCGAAAATCCGCCAAGATCAAAATCGCAACAAGATACAAACGGAAGATCCGATTTTGATGAACAGGAGCTTGTTATGGATATTACCACAAGCTCTATGTCCTCACATGGATAAGACCAAATAACAACCAAATATGATGATGCAAATATGCAAAGGATTGAGCTATATCCGAACGATGTGACTGAGTTACTCATTCGAGAGCCCCTCTTGATAGTACGGTTATCTATCCTAAACCCGGTCTCCCACACACAACATGAGACCGACAAAAGGGAAAACCTATCAAGACTATACCTTTGCCTTGAGCGTTCCACTTGAGCTCGATGTATATGAACTTGACCTTCTCAAGATGGAACGCCTTTCTTGATTTCTCATCATCGATCCATGATCACCGGGGATGGCAAGCATCAAACATGAGATATTCTATAGATGGCGCATTTTGAGCTTCCACATTACATCTTCTTCTCATTCCATCGACCTTGAAGCCAACACATGCTCCAAGCGATGTCAATGGACAAATCCTACAAGTATAACTTAATACACACATTAGTCTATAAAGATTGTCATTAATTACCAAAACCACACATGGGGGCCCACATGTTCTTTCAAGAGGCAACCGACCAGCTACGCCAGATCGGCGGTGATGTCCAAGGGACCTCTGGCGGAAAGGCCCAGGCCAGCTAGGCCGATGAAGGCGAGGGTCAAGCTAGCTACACTGATTGTCGCTTGGGGCGATCTAGATTATCCTAGGTTTATTTTCTGGTGTATTTTTATTTTATTTTAGTTGTAAAACCTATCATATCCGATGAAATGAAAAATAATTCACCGAACTGTGGGTCAGTGGACGACACGCGACCTATCACGGTCTGTCTGACGGACCGCAAAGCTAGCCAAAATTTTAGGATGAAAATGCAATAAAATGGACCAGTCACATGACACCGTTTGGACCTCGCCCTTGTCCAAAGGGATAGAATTGGACGTACTCGAGAAATTAATCAACAAGGGGAAGAAGAATAAGTCGTAAACCTACCCTCTCGTTAGGGCTTCTCTGCTCCGGTCGCGATTCTGAGTCGCCCCGTGAGATCGATCTATTCCTACTCCGTTTTCCTCCTACGATCCCTCTCTCTATCCTGTATAATCTGATCCTCTGGCCAAAGATCTACAACTCAACCTCACACTTCCCTATTTCCGTTCCATCTAGACCTAGGGTTCCCGAGGAGCCAACATGGCGAGCGTTCAGGGGATTTCCTTAGGGTGGCGGTGGAGAAAGAGGCAGAGATTGACGACCTCCTGAAGCATCTAGACCTACGTGATGATGAGCTCGAGGAGGTGGTGATTGGTGTGAAGTAGGCGAAGGAATATCAGATGGAGGAACGATGGCTAGAGATTGCGAAAGTCCATACTAACAGATCCTTCAGCGTTGATGCGCTTTTCGGGAAGATGAAGGTGATATGGAACCTTTCTCGCGATCCGATCTGCAGGGAGGCTGGGGAGAACCTGTTTGTGTTCCAGATGCATTGTTTGGGAGACTAGAAGAAGGTTATGCATCAAGGGCCTTGGACGTTCCATGGCTGGGCTATTCTGATTGAGGACTATGATGGAAAGGATGATCCAGAGAAAATATCCTTTGGTGGCCTGTATGTTTGGGCACAAATTCATGGAATCCTGGAGTTATACAGGAAACCTGTAGTGGTCGATGACCTATCTTGCCGTATTGGGAAGACTAAGAAGGTGCATATGACCCCAAAATTGTTATATGAGGAGAATTATGTCCGAATTCGAGTGATGATCAAGGTTCACAGCAGCCTAAAACGCGTTGTCAGTCTGAATGTAGAAGGCGAGGGTAAGAAGTGGCTATTTGTCAAGTATGAGAAAGTTCATTTCTTCTGTAAACATTGTGGGCTGATTGTCCATAACCACGAGTAGTGCGACGACGGTGTCTGGTCAGACAAGGAGCTGCAGTATGGTGATTTTATGCTAGACACGCGTCGGGCTAATCCACCCCCTCCAGACCCAACAGGTTTTGCCCCCCGGGGGCGCGGTGGCTGGTCTGGAAGGGGAGCCGCAGGCTACCAGCCGTGCAAGCGGTCTTCGGCTGATGCAGAGCTGGATGATAATGTGGACGATCTAAAGGACTCAGCGACTAGCCCGATGAAAAGCATTCCAATGGAAGAAGGCGACGAGGAGCGTGATCCGTCGAGTGCTAAAAAGACCATCGATTTTGAGTCAACGGAACTAACATGTACCGAGGATTCAGAGACTCTTGGCATGAATACCATGAAGGTTCCCCCTCCTCCCCCAACATGCACTAATCCACGAGACCGCTCGAAACTGAGGAAGACAAATAACACAAATGACTTGGCAACATCGGTGGCTTCCAGTGCGGAGGACCGTCGGGCCCAATGATGACCTTAAGCTGGAACGGTCATGGCTTGGGGCAGGCTGTGACCGTTCAAGAACTAGTTTGTCTAGTGCAGACTTACAAGTTCTTCTTAGTTTTCATCTGTCAGACTAGGCAAAGCAAAGTGAGAGTGGAAAATTTGAGATCCAGACTAGGTATGAAGGGTTGCTTTCAAGCTAAAGATGAGGGTAAAGGTGGTGGTATTGCATTGTATTGGTTGTAAGAGGTGACGGTTGATATGCTTTCCTTCAGTACCCACCATATTGGCGCTCATATCAGCAGAGGCCACTTTGATCACATGTAGCGAGGCACCTTTGTGTATGGGGAGCCAAAACCTTCTGATCGCCACAAGATGTGGACTACTATTCGGGATATCAAACCTAATACTGATAAACCTTGGTTAATGATAGGAGATTTCAACGAGGCAATATGGCAGGAAGAACACTTCTCTAGGACAACTCGGCTAGAGAGGCTCATGCGTGATTTTTGTGAGGTTCTGCCACACTTTGATCTTCACGATATGTGATTTATTGGACTACCTTGGACCTTTGCTAATAAGCAAAAAGGTGATCGTACTTTTAAAGTTCGTCTGGACCGAGCAGTGGCCTCTCCTGCCTGGTCTGCTATGTTCCCTGAGCATCAGTTGCGTCATCTTGCCTCATCTCGCTCTGACCACTGCCCGATTTTACTATCGGCGGATGTTGTCTCTAATGTTCGGGTAGATCGACCTATTCGCGGGTACAAAATTGTTTGGGAAAGGGAACCAACCTTGTCAGCGGCGGTGGAGGAGGCGTGGTCCAAACGTTTCCCTATCTCTAACTTGGGAGATGTGGAAACCTCTTTGAGTTCAATGATGACAAGTCTTTATGCATGGAGGAGGGAGCACTTCAAATCGGTTTCGAGAGAGATTGAGAAAAAAAAGATCAGAGCTTGAGGCCTTGCAAGCAGCCAACGATGATGATAGTGTGGCTGCCCGAACGGGTTTGGAAAAAAGAGATGGATGAACTCTTGTACCGTGAGGAGATTCATTAGATGCAACATTCCAAGAGCTACGCGAAGGGGACCATAATACCAAGTACTTTCACAGGCCGGAGTTGTAGGGGTTCGTAGCATGGAAAACAAAAAAATTCTATCGCATGAACACACACAAGCCAAGATCTAATCTACTAGATCGGTGCAACGAGTTGATAGAGTACTAACCCTCGAAGATCCAAATCGTTTAGCGAGATCGTATTCTCGTGGTTGATGCATTCGTTCACTTGTCGATCTCAAGATCACAAAGACGATCCTTCCGGCGCCGCTTTCGCAGTGCTTCCGTAGTCGGTCACACGTTCGGTACTCGATAAAGACCTTCCTCTCCCTTGTTCTAGCAGGTAGCGGAGGTTGTATATCTCCTCTTGATTCCAGCAACACGACGGCGTGGTGATGCAACAGATGAGTAGACCCCGCAAGGCTTCGCCTAAGCCGGAGCGAGTATGGTGGATTTAGAGAGGCCTTGGAAACTAGGGTTTAGAGGCCAAGGGGTGGAGGTGGCCGACGGCTAGGGCAGGGCTAGGTGGCGGCGACTTGAGGAGGCTCTATGGTGGCGGCGGTTTAGAGGAGGCAGCCATCCTAGGGTTTGTGTTGTGTGGCAAAGGGGCGCCCCTCCCCTCCTTTTATGAGAGGGAGAGGCAGCAAGGGGGGAGGGGAGTCCTGCCCCAACTCCTCTTCATGGCCGGCGGCAAGGGAGGAAGGGGAAACCTTCCTCCACTAGGTTTCCTCCTATCCCTCCACTTGGTTTAACTTTCAATGTTGGGATTTGACTTTTCAAATTGGAGTTTGACTATTCAAACTAGAATTTGATTATTTCTCTTCCCATTGACCTGCCAAGTGACCTAGGATATGATGCAACCATTCCACATTGGTATGAAACATTCATGTACCCTTCCCACTCCGGAGTGGTGGACCTTCTAGACCCTTCTAGAAGATTCCGGTGAAAACACCAAAAACATTTCCGAACCCTAGAATTGGACTTTCCTTATATGAATATTATTCTCCGGACCATTCCGGATCTCCTCGTGATGTCCTGGATCCAATACAAGACTTCAAACAACATTCGGTCTCCAACTCATTACCATATCTACTAAACAACATCAAATCCTTAAGTGTGTCTCCCTACGGTTCATGAATTATGCAGACATGATCGAGACACTTCTCCGATCAATAACCAATAGAGGAATCTGGAAATTCATATGGCTCCCACATATTTCTATGATTACTTCATGAACGAATGAACCATTTACATACGATACCAATTTCCCTTTGTCTTGTGATACTTTAGTTATCCGAGGTTTGATCATCGGTATCTCCGCATACCTAGTTCAACCTCGTTACTGATAAGTACTCTTTACTCGTTCTGTGATATGTGATCCCTTGTGATCTAGTCACATGCTTGCAAGCCAATTGGATGACATTCCACCGAGAGGGCACAGAGTATATCTATATGTCATATGGATGGACAAATCCCACTCTTGATCCATGTTCCTCAACACATACTTTCAGAATACTTAATGCCACCTTTATAACCACCCAGTTATGAAGTGGTGTTTGATGTTATTGTTGGAGATATGCCCTAGAGGCAATAATAAATGTAGTTATTATTATATCTTTGTGTTTATGATAAATGTTTACATTCATGCTATAATAGTATTAACAAGGAAACATTGATACTTGTGTGATTTGTAAACTTAATTTGAAGTCCCTAGTATAGCCTCTATACATCACTAGCTTGTTGGTTGATAAATGATTGTGGTTTCCCTATCATGAACATTGAGATGTTATCAACAACAAGATCATATCGTTAGGAGAATGATATGATGGACATACTCCTATAGATAAGCGTAGCATAAAGATCAAGTCATTTAAATAGTTCAATTGCTATATGCTTTTTGATACATAGTAACCTAATTCCTTCGACCATGAGATCATGCATATCACCTTTGTCGGATGGATGCTTTGATGACATCAAACACCACACCGTAACTGGGTGGCTACAAAGGTGGCATTGAGTGTTCGGAAAGTATTGGTTGAGACACATGGATCAAGAGTGGGATTTGTCCATCCATATGACGGATAGATATACTCTGGGCCCTCTCGGTGGAATGTCATCCAATTAGCTTGCAAGCATGTGACTGGCTCACAAGGGATCACATATCACGGGAACGAGAAAAGAGTACTTATCGGTAACGAGGTTGAACTAGGTATGCAGAGATACCGACGATCATAACCTCGGATAAGTAAACTATCGTGAGACAAAGGGAAATTGGTATCGTATGTAAGTGGTTCATTCGATTGCAAAGTAATCGTAGAAATATGTGGGAGCCATATGAATTTCCAGATTCCTCTATTGGTTATTGTTCGGAGAAGTGTCTCGATCATGTCCGCATAATTCACGAACCGTAGGGAGACACACTTAAGGATTCGACGTTGTTTGAGTAGTTATGGAATGAATGAGGAAGAGACCGAATGTTGTTCGGAGTCTCGGATGGGATCCGGGATATCACGAGGAGATCCGGAATGGTCCGGAGAATAAGATTCATAAAAGGAAAGTCCCGTTTCGGAGTTCGGGAATGATTCCGGTGTTTTCATCGGGAATGTTCTAGAAGGTTCCGGAATGTCCGGCACTCCGGAGGGGAAGGGGTACATGAATGTGTCATTGCAAGTTGGAATGATTGCATCATGTACTAAGTGTCTTCGCTGTCCAAAATAAAGGGTTAATTCAAATCCTAAATTGAAAAGTCAAACGGCTAGTTTGAAAGTCAAACGGCAAGTTTTGGAAAGAGGAGGAGGAGGTTGAAACCGAGTTGGGGAGGGAATCCCTCCTCCAACCGGCGGCGCCCCCTCCAAGCCGAGTTGGGGAGGGACTCCCCTCCCTCCCCTTGGCCGCCGGCCCCTCCACCTATATACGGAGGGGCAGGGCTCCCTCCTCTAGACACACAAGTCCCTCACCTCAAACCCTAGAAGCTGCAGCCCACCATAGTCGTCGCCCCCCCTAGGGTTTTGCCCTAGCCGCCGACTTGGGGTCCCCGGAACCCTAGCCGCCGGCTCTAGAACTTCCTCCTTGGTGTGTCTAAACCCTAGATCGCCGAGGAGCTCTCTCATACTCCACCATACTCGCTCCGGCTTAAGGCGAAGCCCTGCGAGATCTCCCCTCTACTTCCGGTACCACGCCGTTGTGCTGCCGGAATCGCGAGGAGAGTGCTACAACCTCCGCTGCCTGCTGGAACAAGGGAGAGGAAGGTCTTCGTCGAGTACCGAACGTGTGACCGACTGTGGGAGCGCTGCCGGAACGCAGCGCCGGAAGGATCGTCTACGCGATCTTGAGATCGGGAAGAGTACGACTACATCACCCACGAGAATCCGCTCTCGTTAAACACTTTGGAATCTTCGAGCGTAAGTTATTCCATCGACTCGTTTCTACAATCTAGTAGATAGATCTTGGCTTGTTTGTTTGTATGCGATAGAATTTTTTTGTTTTCCATGCTACGAAACCCTACAGTTATCAAAGAATCCATCCGATGATGGTGATTAACATGATCTCATGGTCGACGGATTTAGGTTACTATGTATTTGAAAGCTTATAGCAAACGAACTATCGAATGTCTTGATCTTATGTTATGCTTAACTATAGGAGTGTGTCCATCACATCATTCTCCTAATGACATGACCTTGTTATTAATAACATCCAATGTTCATGATCTGGAAACCATAATCATCAATTAATCAACAAGCTAGTATTACAAGAGGCTTACTATGGACTCTTACATGTTTACAAATCACACAAGTATTAATGTGTCAACACCCGGGTTTTTAATCCCAGATGCCTGTTATGCCATACATTGCAATCCCAGGATTACCATTTTTGCGAGACATAACAGAATTGGATACCATAGTACATAAGTTCTTACACAAATGGGGATCTCATGATCAAGTTCTTAATACAACTTCAAGCAGCGGAAATACGTAATAATAACGGTAGCGTAGGCGAAGCTCCATCTTCGTGGTCACAGGCAATGCTGACGATGGGAGATGATCCTAGTTGTCGTAACCTTCCTGGGGTCCATCCTCCAGGTACTCCTCTTCATAGTCTGGCCACGGGAATAGCCAGGGACAAATCCATGAGTACTCTTTAAGTACTCGCAAACTAAACTAACAAGTGAAAGGGGTTTTTGGTAATAGGACACTAGGCTCTAGGGTTATTTTGCAAAAGCCAGATTTATCTCTACTAAGTTTAGAAGCAACGAATGCTAGTTGAAATTTTATAACACCTAAGCGGGAACTTGTATTTCATATCACAACCCTGTTGTGGTCAAGTCAAAGTCTCAATTCATTTCACAAGTCTTTTGAAAACATCTGACGGGGGAAAAGTATGGCCACTCCAACTGTCCATAACCGCGGACGCGGCTATTCGAATAGTTTGACACTCTGCAGAGATTGTACACTTTCACCACAACATTCGATACATCCGTCAGGAACAAATCCTGAATTCACCATACTCAGTATGCGGATAATCAATCCTAACCTTTCAATTACACACCCTAGTATGAGCACCTCTCCTGTGAGTTTGGCCTCCCAACCATGACCAACTGTCATCTTGGGTACTGCACAGGTGGAAAATCTTCACAAGGTAGCCTCAGCTCAGACCTTGGCCGTGAGGGAACTAATAATAAGGTATATAAGTTTCCAGTCAAGCCCTACCCAATTCTCGGGTATTGTGGTTGTACGATAAAATTGGAATGGTATCGCATCCAGACAACCATCAGTTTTGTAAAGGGCTAAGGCTCACGCCTCACATTTTCATCATCAAAATCATTAGGTGTTCGGAAACACATGTCTAAAACATTTCAATAGAATGATCCATCATTCCAAGGTTTTCATAACGATTTTTCCACCAAGTATTCCCATCTAAAGTTGATCAAGTTATATGCTTAGCACTAGCATCCACAAGTGGGGGTAAGCACTAATGAGGGGTGGTAAACTAGCGGGGTTTAACTAAGTTTAATCTTATGCCTTAGGATGACATAAGGATTATCTAGCTTAGGCCAAATTTTATGCTCTTTATGCAACCTTCAATTATCTTTCTAATATCCTAAAATCACTTAAGTAAGCTCTAAGTGCTAGCTTTGATAAAGAAATAAAGTGTAAATCTTGTAAGTAAAATTAGGATTGGTTTATCAAGTGGATATGATCACATATGCTTAAGGCATATAGTGGTCATGGTAACAAGCAAGTATTAGCTTGCATAAGTATCAGTATAAGCTTGCATTAGTAGGGTATCTTGCAAGTGTTAGCTTGCATTGGTCCACTTGGTTAGTAAAGCTTGCCTTGTACAGAGAAGTGGTTGAAGTTCTCCTCGGCTTCTTCTTCGTAGTATCCTCCTTCCTCCTCGTATCCTTGGTCGGTACTAGCGTCTATGAATAAATACGAGGTACACAATCACCAAACAATACTTAACTACTTGCATTCATCACACACAAGGGTCCTATAGATGATCTAGCATCATCACTAACATTACAAGATTAAAGCTTGGTTTAATTCCTTTTATTTTTAGAAAAGTAATTTCTACTCATTGAAAGACTACTTAAGATTTAATATTCTCCAAACCAAACATGGGAATGTTGACACATGTCATCACCACATATTTTAGTCCATGGTAATGTGATTTAAAGTGATGTCACAATTTAATAAGGTTTTACCCTTTTATTTTAATTAAATAAAGTGACTAGAAATGCCTATGGGGCATTCTTTTATTACTTGAACATTATTTCTGTAAGTAAACCTATATATTTTTATATATTCTGAAAGGTATGGTTAAATGTGATTTTTGAGAGTTGGAATCAACTCAAAAGTTATTATGGTTTAAATTTGAAAAATGTTTGAATGCAGAAAAGCTTCTGCCTTGTTATTTTTACCATGGATGATCTAAATATCCAAATGACTTGAATCCAACGGGCTTGGATTCAGCATTCCCAGACCTTTCTAACAAAATTGGTTTCATTCAATTTGGTTTACTGAATCGACCTGGGTTGATTTTTGAAACTGGGTACAGAAGTGTGTTTGAAATAAAATGGAAAAAGTTAAATTCAAATAACTGGGCTACGCGGGAAGCGATACTGGGACGGCCTGCTAAGCACAGCGCTTCCGCGGCCTGTTTAAGTGGCTGTCCCCACGCCTCAGTGAGACGAGGGGGTGCGAAGCGGTATGGGGCGATGTGGTGCGTTCAATCTGGTTCTAATCCAACGGCTGAGAGTCATCGTCGACGTTGGGTAATGCCAGCGAGACAGAAACCTAGCGCGGCCAGTGGGGGTCGTTGGGGGCTCACCGGGGTTCAGGCGAGGGTCAGCTAGGCGGGCGAACAACGAAGTCGATGACGGCGTACCTCCTGGTACCAGCAGCTTCTCCTGGGGCGGCTCCAATCGCTGGCTCCCTTCTTCTCCAGCAACGGTAGGCTCCGGTGAAATTCTGGCGATGTGCTGCCCGCCTTGCTCCAGGAACGGGGTGGCACGATCAGTGAGGAGAGGAGAGTGAGATGGTGTGCTCAATTCGGCTGGGGGTGGCCTCTATTTATAGTGGAGCGAGGGGACCGACGAGGCGCAAGGTGAGCTCGTCGTGGTCGACGGTACAGGCGGCTATCAGCGTGGGCGACGGTAGGGGGCGGTGCGGTGCTCCCTGATGATGCTCAACGACACGGTGGCGAGACGTGGGGCGGTGTGGTTTGGTCGGAACACGACGGTGCTCTAAGAGTGCCCGACGGAAGATTTAATGGTGCACAGCGCGCGTGGTCTGCGCGGCGGCAAACGAGCGTGTCTGCGGGGTTACTGGGACGGTGGTGATCACGTATGCACACGCCGAGGGCGGCGCGTAGACTGTAGGCGTCGGTCGAGCGTGGCGCACGGGGCGCACTCTCGGCATGGTTGCTGGCGAGGTTGGCATGGTTCGTGTGTGTGGTCCAGTGGCTGGCAGAGTTCGAGCGGTGGACAGAGAGTGGCGGTGGACGGTGGGCTGCCTCGCAGACATGCTGGCTAGGCTTGGTTATCCTCCTAGCTTGCTGTCGACATGGGGGTGACAAGTGTGCACTCGGCCTGCTCACCATTGATGGCAATGCCAAGCTTACAGTGATGCTAAGGGTGTGCCATTAAGCTAGATGATCTACTAAAGCCTAGTTGCAACCAGAGAGGGAACAAGTTAGGATTCAATCACTGCTCACAATAGTGTTTGGATTTTGTTTTATTTGTATCTACAAGGTGTTTGATGAAATGGCCGCAAGAATTCAAGTTTTGAATTTTGAAAAGATTTTTGGTGGGTGTGCTAGGTTGGTGCTGGTGAGTCTGCAGATGCTTGGGTTTTGAAAGTGGAGCTTGTTTGAGTGGTTTTTGAAAAAGTGGGATCTTCTCATATGATAAAGATTCAATTTTGAACTGTCATTTAAACTAGGCATTTAAATTTTTTGGATAATCACAAAGTGGGCCTTGATACTTTGTTATGAGTACAATCAAGGGGTGCAAATATCCAGAAAAGTTTCTGTTAGGTTCTGAAAGTTTGAGACAGCCAAAGTAGGCATGGGAGTTAAATTGGTCAAAATGACCATTCACTCATTTGGCTTTGTTTTGATTTATTTGTCTTTGGGAAAAGTTTGGGAAATGTTTAGATGATGTTTATTTCACCTAAGCAACATTTTACAAGCAAAGAAACACAAGGTGGTTCAAAAGAAATCAAAATTGGAATGCGTACACACATGCATGCTTCCATAAGTTTATTTAGAAAAGTTTTTGTTAACCCTAATTTTGATGATTAGAGTTTGATGATCCAAGTTTAGTATTTTGGGATGTTACAAACCTTCCCCCCTTAAACAAAATCTCGTCCCGAGATTTGAAAAAGGACGAAAAAGATTACCTAGGATTTGAAGAGATCGGGAAACTCTGTCCTGATGTGATCTTCGCGCTCCCAAGTAGCTTCCTCTTCTGTGTGGTTGCTCCACTGAATCTTGAGAAACTTGATGCTTCGGGTTCGGGTAGTTCGGAAAGCTTCTTCCAAAATACGGATGGGTACTTCGGGATAGGTCAGGTCATCGTTGATCTCTATGGTCCGGTGATCGATATTTTTGAACACTTCGGTCTTCTCTGGGACTTCGAGACACTTGCGAAGTAATGAGATATGGAACACATTGTGCACGGCTGACATCTCTTCAGGTAGTTCCAATTGATATGACACTTCTCCTCGACGGTTCAAGATCTTGAAGGGTCCGATATATCTGGGAGCTAACTTTCCTTTGAGTTGGAAACGCTGCATTCCCTTCAATGGCGACACCTTCAGATAAACAAAATCTCCTATGTTGAAGGCGAGGTCTCGGCGTCTCTTGTCGGCGTAACTCTTTTGTCTGGACTGGGCGGTCTTGAGGTGCTCACGAATCTTTTGAACCTTCTCTTCTGCTTCTCGTAGGATATCGGGTCCGAAAATCTGACTCTCTCCTACTTCCGGCCAGTTCAAAGGGGTGGGACACTTCCTTCCGTACATGAATTCAAATGGGGCCATTTGCAAACTGGCTTGATAACTGTTGTTGTATGAAAACTCTGCAAATGGCAGACAGTCTTCCCACTTGGATCCATATTCTAACACACATGCTCTCAGCATATCTTCGAGTATTTGGTTTACTCGCTCCGTTTGTCCATCAGTCTGAGGGTGATAAGCGGTACTGAAATCTAGGCGGGTTCCTAAACCTTCTTGGACTTTCTTCCAGAATCTCGAGGTAAACTGAGTTCCTCAATCCGATACAATGTTCTTGGGGACTCCATGCAAACTAACTATTCTAGCGATGTACAACTCCGCTAGCTTTGAACTCTGATATGTGGTCTTGACGGGCAAGAAATGGGCGACTTTGGACAATCTGTCCACTATGACCCAGATAGAGTCATTTCCCCTACTATAAGTAGGCAGTCCAGTGATAAAGTCCATTCCAACGGAATCCCATTTCCATTCCGGAATCTGCAATGGTTGCAACAATCCAGTGGGTCTTTGATGTCCGGCCTTGACTCGCTGACATACATCACACTTGGAGATATAGCTTTCGATTTCTCTCTTCATCTTATGCCACCAAAATTGCTCTTTTAAATCTTGATACATCTTAGTTCTTTCGGGATGGATAGAATAAAGAGTATCATGAGCCTCCTTCAAAATAACTTCTTTCAACTCAGAATCTGCTGGTACACAAAGGCGTCCTTTGTACCACAGAACTCGTTCTTCGTCTTCGGTGAATCCAGGTACTTTGCCTGTACCAATACGACGCTTGATTTCGTCAATACTAGCATTTCCTTTCTGCGCCTCTTTAATCTGACTGATCAAAGTGGGCTAGAGTTCTATGCTAGCCAAAAATCCTTTACTCACTAATTCCATTCGAAAATCTTCCATCTCTTTGTGCAAACTTGGTTGCTCCTTCAAAATCATGGAGTTCAAGCGGCACGGCAATCTACTAAGGGCATTGGCTACCACATTGGCTTTACCAGGGTGATAGTGAATGTCCAGGTCATAATCCTTGATTATCTCAATCCATCTTCTCTGTCTCATATTCAGCTCCTTCTGAGTGAATATATACTTTAGGCTCTTGTGATCCGAATAAATCTCACAACGGTTTCCCATCAGGTAATGTCTTCACGTCTTCAGGGCTAGAACTACTTCTGCGAGTTCGAGGTCATGGGTGTGGTAATTTTGCTCATGTTGCTTTAGTTATCGAGATAGATAAGATATGACTTTGCCTTCTTGCATTAGCACACATCCGAGACCGATCTTGGATGCATCACAATACACATCAAAGGGCTTTGTAATATCTGGCATGATCAAGAATGGGGCTGAAATCAACCTCCTCTTGAGTTCTTGAAAACTCGCTTCACGTTTGTCGGTCCATTCAAACTTCTTGTCCTTCTTCAGCAATTGGGTCATTGGTCTGGCGATACTCGAGAATCCTTCTACGAATTTGCGGTAATATCCCGCCAATCCGAGAAATGCACGAACTTGGGTTTGAGTGGTTGGGGCTTGCCAATCTTCTACATCTTTCACTTTGGCAGGGTCAACGGCAATTCCTCCGGCTGATACAATGTGACCGAGGAATCCTACCTCCTGTAACCAGAATTCACATTTGCTAAACTTTGCATACAGCTGATGCTCTCTAAGGGTTCCAAGAATGGTCCTTATGTGTAGCTCATGTTCTTCTTCCAATTTGGAATAAATTAGAATGTCGTCGATGAAAACAACGACAAACTTATCCAAGAAGTCCATAAAAATCTTATTCATGAGATTCATGAAATAAGCGGGGGAATTGGTTAATCCAAAAGACATGACTGTATACTCGTACAATCCATATCTGGTGGTAAAGGCAGTCTTGGGAATATCTTCTGCACGAATCTTGAGTTGATGATAGCCAGTCCTAAGATCAATCTTAGAAAACACTTTGGCACCGGTCAACTGATCAAACAAATCTTCTACCTTGGGCAAGGGGTATTTGTTCTTGATGGTGACATCATTCAACTTCCGATAATCCGTACACAAACGGTTACCTCCATCCTTCTTGTCCACAAACAAGACAGGTGATCTCCAAGGTGACGCACTTGGTTGAATCAATCCAATTTCCAGCATGGCATCCAGTTGCTTCTTCAGTTCTGCCAGTTCAGACGGGTTCATACTATAGGGTCTCTGGGCTATGGGTCCGGTTCCAGGGATTAGTTCGATGATAAACTCGATATCCCGATCTGGGGGCATACCGGGCAAAACATCTGGAAATACATCGGGGTATTCACAGACTATCCGGACTTGGTCAATGGTAGGTTGGGCTATACTCTTGTTGCATTTGAATTGGCGAGGTAAGGTTTCAGATATATGCTCGACTGATATTCCGGCTGTACTGGTCATGGTTATGGCTTTCTTGGCACAGTCAATCAATCCTTTATGTTTGGACATCCAATCCATTCCTAGTACTACTTACAAACCTTTAGTTCCGAGTACTATCAGATTAGCATAAAAATCTATGCCATGGATTCGGATAGGGACGGCTTTGCAAATTTGCCTAGCCTTGGTGGTTGATCTAGGAATTTGAACAATCATAACATGCTTCAGTTTGGTGGGTTGAATTTTACTAGTGCATGCAAATTCTTCGGTGACAAATGAGTGCGATGCATCAGAATCAAACAACACTTGTGCAAGTACTGAATTAACAGAAAACATACCCAACACGACGTCTGGCGCTTCCTGAGCTTCTTCAGCATGCATGAGGAAAAGACGGCCGTTGCGGTTGAGCGAATTCCCTGGGGCAATGTGGCATCCCGCAATTTCACTACTAGAAAATCGCGTTGAATTTGTGCATTGCATCGTCATCATCATGCGTTGGTTGCATAAAACTATTGTCGCAAACCCCGTTTTATTTTTCCAAACGCCTCATCTTTATTCAAATGCAAAAACCCGGGTCTCCGGAGTTAATTTGTTTGTTGCTGTCGGGTTGCAAACGGCCCGATTAGAATGAATAAAAATTTAAATTATTTTATTAGGGGCAGTCGAACGGGCCGATTGACCCGAACGACCACCCCAGAAAATATAATCGGTCCAACTAGCCCCACCCATAATCCTAAACCTACCCTTTTTCCTACCCAAACCCCTGGCCACCTCACTCTGGCCAATCACATCATGCCACCTCAGCGCCCCTCTCCCACCCTCCAACCAGGACCTGACACGTCACTCCCTCACCCTTTTCCCCTCTTCCCCCCTCTCTCTCACCTGCCCATCACACACCCACCGCGTGGCCCCACCCGGCCCCACACACCACACAAACCTCCCCCAACACCCAGCACACACCACGCCACCGGCCACCCCACTCAACACACCCCCACCCGCTGCCCTCGGGCCCCACAGCTCCCCACCTCCCGCGCCTGGGTCCCACCGCCGACCTACCCCGCGTGCGACGCGTCCCCAACCCCCGGTCTCATCTTCCTCCCCTGCCCTCACGCGCGCTCCCGCCCCCGACCGCACCCGCCGGCCACGCTGCTCCCCGCCGGCCCCGGCGCTCACCTCGCCGGCGCGCCACCCCGCCGCACCTCCCGCTCACCGCCTCCATAGCGCCCGCCAATCCCTCCTCTCCCTCGCCTGCGCCTCCCGCTCCCGCCCGCGACCGCTGAGCCGCCGCCGTCCGCCCTCACCGTCCACGCGCCTTCCATCCCTCAAACCTCCCCGCGTGCCCCCCAAGCCGCCGGCCACCGCTAGCCCCGGCGCGGCCGAGCGCGCCCTCGCCAGCGCCTGCATCGCCCCGCGCCGCCGCGCACCCCCCTCGCCCCGCGCGCCGCGTGCTCCTCCCTCCGCCGGCGCCGCCTCGCTAGAGCCCACCGCCCGCCGCGCGTAGCTCCTCCCCAGTCGCCCTCGCCACCTTCCTCTGCCGCTCGTCGCTCGCCCCGTTTCTCCCCGAGCCGGCCCCGTCCTCACCGCTTCCCCCGCGCCGCTGCACGCGTCCGCCGGCAACCGCCTCGCTCGCCCTCCGCCCCGGCGGCTCCTCGACCCCGCGCGCGTCCCCGTCGCCTTCATCGCCGAGCCCGCCAACGCCTCCTCCCGCGGACGTCCGCCGACCGCCGCCTCTCGCCGGCAGCCGCCCCGTTCCGTCCCGTGCGCCTCCCCGCTCCCGCTCACCGCCGACGTCGCTCCGCGCCGCCACCAGCACCCTCCGGCCACCGCCAGGCTCCCCGCAGACGCCGCCGCCTCCCCCTCACGTCCTCGCCGCGCCCTCCGCCCAAGCCCCGCCGTCGAACCGGCGCTCTCCGTCGTCCTGCGCGCCAGGCCGCTACGCCAGGGCCCCCTTCCGTCCTTGGTGCCCCTGGCCATGGCGCCGCCGCTAGGGCCTCTCCTCCCTCCGTCTGTCGGCCCGCCCCTGTTGCATGCTGACGGCAAGTATGGATGCTCCATTGAAGACAAAGGCCAAGTTTAACTAGTGTTGGTTATATGCGTGTGCTGCGGAAGATCTATGAGCTACTTGTGTTGACGCCAATTGTCGCAAGGACGACCCCGATCCGAAAGCTAAAAGTGTGAAACTCGAGTCCGACACCGACAACTGAAGCCGTGGAGCCGACAAGATCGACCTCACCGACGCCATGATCTCCTTCACGGAATCCGAAGACCCGTTCCCGGGGGCGAAGTCCGGACCCGATGCTCGCCAAGAACGCCACCGGTTCAACAAGCACTCCGTCCCGGACACCAAGTGTTGCACTCCGAACGCCAAGACCGACGCGATGGCGCGGACCCGACAAGACCCCCGCCTCGGCAGGATTGACCCCGCGGCCCCGACAAGATCTGCGCGACTTCTAGAACGACACCGACCCGGAAGATCCGATGCGCCCCGGACACCGCGACCCCGACGCGCCAAGACCTACCCCGATACCCGAGAACGGAACCGTCAAACCCTGGACCCTGGACCCTGTCGAACCCCGAACCCCGGAAACCCCAAGATCGTCGAGACCCCTAATGTGTGAACCCCTTTCCGAGAACCCTATTTTATAATATAATAACAACTTGTCGCATATTAAATTGTTCATGCATGCATACTTGTCATGTGGTTCGGGGGCCTTATGCCGATTCACCTAATAATTAAATATGGGGCCCATATGCGGGCAACTCTAGTCTCATATTGGCCTCATTTAAATTTGTGTAGCGAACCCGGTGCTATCTTCTACCATGTTAAACAACATTAAAATTGCGGGGGTTCTAAACAACTTGCACCATCTAATTAACTGTCGGGACCCCGGTTCCGCTTAATATGACCTAATCGCGTCGCACCTTGCCATGTCATCCATCATACATGCATCATGCCGATCTTCTGCCGTTTTATTAAATATTGCATCCGGTGTTTCTTCTAGTGTTTTGCTTCTTCGCGGATAAGGCCGTTGAGTTGATGTGAGCTTCGCCCCGATCTTCGGTTGAACCTTCGACAATGTTTTCAGGCGAGCATCTCCCTCTTTCTACCTATCTTACTTTTATAGTCTTTATTCCCTCCTGTTGATCTATTGCTATCTGTGTTGCGATGCTCTAGTTTTCGTACCCGTGATATCCCTTGCAGCCGTATATTGCCTTGGACACATCCTATTACCTGTTGTTTGGTAGATAGTTGGACTTGCGCGTCGTAGTCGCTGGCTCAAGTGTTGTTGTGTGTCGTCATATGCCTCAGTTGCTGATGTATTGCCGCATGATGTTGTTGGAGCTGATCATAGCTTTACTTATTGTTCACTTTAATTCCTGGTTAACAACTAAAATTGAAATAAGCAGAGGCATCGGTGGGTGATAGATAATATTTGGTTTCCGAACGCCCACTTGTGTCCCGTAAGACCCCGAGTACTTGATACCTGTTCCTTGATTTATCGCGCTATCCACATATGGGGAGTATGGGCCCCCCTTAGCCAGAGCTTGATTCCGTCTTATTTCTTGGGGCCACAACTAGTTTGAGGTTTTATTACTATCCTGTACTTATGCCATGCTTTACTGCTTTATTTACGATTGTGCGAGGTACTGCACACTGTACTGTTTTGGAAGCGGAATGTTTACGCGGTATCGACAAGCCCAGCCACATTTTCGGGTTCCCAGTCGTTTACAGCCATTGTCGCAGACCTTGAGGCCGTCTCGGAGCTTGCTTACTCCGTTGCGGGATCTACTTAAGGGGTGGCCCCCTGAAATATTTCTGAATCTTGTGATTGCTCTGTCGTGAGACCTCGTTGGGTTTTGATTTGGTTTTTCCGAGGTTGATCGTGTGTGTGTTGCTATTTGTGCACCCCGGCCGGGTTAAAACTTTCTGAAAGCCGTGTCCGCGGTTATGGACGACTTGGAGCACAGTATCTCGATCATAGACAAGCACAACTAAAGTTATTGCTATAAATTTGACTTTATAATGACTAGTAATCAGCTTCACTATAATGGAATGATTAAATAATACTGCCCACAATTGCTTGTTTGCTTTGTCGCTTGCGCCAATTGTATCTGACTAGTAAGTATTGCAACTACAACGAAATGGCTGAATAAAAGTACCAACAAGTGCTGGGTTTCGGGATTACATCATGCTATCTGTATCTGATTAGTAATTGCTGCAACTACAACGGAATGGTCAACTAAAAGTGCCCACTGCCTACTTTATCAGGATGATTATCTACATCTGACTAGTAATCGCTGCAACGATAACTGAATAAATAAAACTGCCAACTGTGTGAGTTCCTCGGTTGACTTCCTCGTTTGGTCTCGAGGGGGAAACACCAGGATGGGTTTGTTTGGTGATAGCTTCAGGTTGGATCCGGTCAGGTCATTCTTATCCCTCTCTGATATCCGCCAGTTGTATCGAGTCTCTATAGGTTGTTTAGTGCATGCTGCCGCTGCCGCTCAGCCCACCATACCTATGTAGGCGAGGACCGCCGAATTCTAGCCTCGCCGTGTACTGGCCTCAGTACTGACGCTCCTCTTTTTCCTTTGCCCTTTGTCGGCACCCCTTTTGTTTAAGCAGGTTTGAGATCGACGTCGTTAGCAGGGTTACCCTTCCGGCTTGGCCTGGGCAGGGTTATGGACGCCATTGGTTATTCTTCAGGGCTCTTAGCCCCATTTGCATCTTGTCCGTAGCTGGACGCTTTATCGTTTTCAAGGTGATTTGGATCTTTGTATATTATATCTGTATTCTTGACTCATGGAGTCGCTGTTGTATATATCTGTTCTGTGGGTCCCATCGAGGACTGTTGTGTAATGTTATTACTTCGTTTGCCACCCGCACGAAAGTGCCTGGTGGGCACCTTTGAATCGTTTCTATGCGGGTTTGGTGAATTTTGCCCAAACTTGCATAGGTTCGATTCTGAGGGTGTTACAGAGTGGTATCAGAGCTCAGCAGTTGCGATACCCCACAAGTCCAGCCTGTAGGATAACCTATCTAACGGCCGAAGTAGAGTGTCAAAACTATTTTGCAAAATCGGTTGGATAGTTCTGATTAGGTCTGATTTTACTCCTTACCCCTCTGCTATTCTCCTCTTACCTCGACGTGTTTTGAATCCGCTCTCATCTCTCTCTTCGAGTCCAGGATTTCTCGTAGTTGGGTTTCCGTCGTACCTTCAGGGTTTCGCTTTCTCCCTTTTGTAACGTAGGTGCTACGATCATCAATCTGCAACTTGTCTGTTGTGCCTACATCCGATCTTTTGTTCTTGAGCTCTTTATCCATATGTGTTCCTTGCTGGATATCAGTGTCGTTGAAAAACATATGAGAAGGACGAGATTTGGTGAAGTTGGAGTCGACCTTGAGCACGTGTTGTTCATGCCAATGGAACCATCGCGAAACCTAATCAGTGTGTCTTTCATACGATTTCTGCTGGCAGCATCCCTTTGTTCCGGATACCACCTATGAAGATCTTCAGTCTAAATCTCGAGAGTTGAGTTGCCTGATTCTCCTACCCATGTATAGAGTTGATAGTTGGGTCCGGGATGGACTGATCACCCTACCCGACTCTTACTGTTCGCTCTGTACATCGAACTGGTGGATCGATGTAACTTTTCCCTCTTCTAACGGAAGTTAGGGGTGGCCTTATCGTTGATGCCTCTATCTCCGTCCTTTGGTTCTCCGGAGTGCGCTCTCGACGATCAGGGACAACGACTCTTTGTTGGTGGTGTCGCCGATTTCAAGATGGATGATGTACTCTTGTTAGTGGTGTCGCGAGGATCTACACGAAGCGCGAAGGATCAGAACGCCGACCTTCCTTCCGGTACCATGAGGCGGATCTCGAGGGCGAGATCCTATGTTAGTGGTGTCGAATTGTGGCATCCCGCAATTTCACTACTAGAAAATCGCGTTGAATTTGTGCATTGCATCGTCATCATCATGCGTTGGTTGCATAAAACTATTGTCGCAAACCCCGTTTTATTTTTCCAAACGCCTCATCTTTATTCAAATGCAAAAACCCGGGTCTCCGGAGTTAATTTGTTTGTTGCTGTCGGGTTGCAAACGGCCCGATTAGAATGAATAAAAATTTAAATTATTTTATTAGGGGCAGTCGAACGGGCCGATTGACCCGAACGACCACCCCAGAAAATATAATCGGTCCAACTAGCCCCACCCATAATCCTAAACCTACCCTTTTTCCTACCCAAACCCCTGGCCACCTCACTCTGGCCAATCACATCATGCCACCTCAGCGCCCCTCTCCCACCCTCCAACCAGGACCTGACACGTCACTCCCTCACCCTTTTCCCCTCTTCCCCCCTCTCTCTCACCTGCCCATCACACACCCACCGCGTGGCCCCACCCGGCCCCACACACCACACAAACCTCCCCCAACACCCAGCACACACCACGCCACCGGCCACCCCACTCAACACACCCCCACCCGCTGCCCTCGGGCCCCACAGCTCCCCACCTCCCGCGCCTGGGTCCCACCGCCGACCTACCCCGCGTGCGACGCGTCCCCAACCCCCGGTCTCATCTTCCTCCCCTGCCCTCACGCGCGCTCCCGCCCCCGACCGCACCCGCCGGCCACGCTGCTCCCCGCCGGCCCCGGCGCTCACCTCGCCGGCGCGCCACCCCGCCGCACCTCCCGCTCACCGCCTCCACAACGCCCGCCAAGCCCTCCTCTCCCTCGCCTGCGCCTCCCGCTCCCGCCCGCGACCGCTGAGCCGCCGCCGTCCGCCCTCACCGTCCACGCGCCTTCCATCCCTCAGACCTCCCCGCGTGCCCCCAAGCCGCCGGCCACCGCTAGCCCCGGCGCGGCCGAGCGCGCCCTCGCCAGTGCCTGCATCGGCCCCGCGCCGCCGCGCACCCCCCTCGCCCCGCGCGCCGCGTGCTCCTCCCTCCGCCGGCGCCGCCTCGCTAGAGCCCACCGCCCGCCGCGCGTAGCTCCTCCCCAGTCGCCCTCGCCACCTTCCTCCGCCGCTCGTCGCTCGCCCCGTTTCTCCCCGAGCCGGCCCCGTCCTCACCGCTTCCCCCGCGCCGCTGCACGCGTCCGCCGGCAACCGCCTCGCTCGCCCTCCGCCCCGGCGGCTCCTCGACCCCGCGCGCGTCCCCGTCGCCTTCATCGCCGAGCCCGCCAACGCCTCCTCCCGCGGACGTCCGCCGACCGCCGCCTCTCGCCGGCAGCCACCTCGTTCCGTCCCGTGCGCCTCCCCGCTCCCGCTCACCGCCGACGTCGCTCCGCGCCGCCACCAGCACCCTCCGGCCACCGCCAGGCTCCCCGCAGACGCCGCCGCCTCCCCCTCACGTCCTCGCCGCGCCCTCCGCCCAAGCCCCGCCGTCGAACCGGCGCTCTCTGTCGTCCTGCGCGCCAGGCCGCTACGCCAGGGCCCCCTTCCGTCCTTGGTGCCCCTGGCCATGGCGCCGCCGCTAGGGCCTCTCCTCCCTCCGTCTGTCGGCCCGCCCCTGTTGCATGCTGACGGCAAGTATGGATGCTCCATTGAAGACAAAGGCCAAGTTTAACTAGTGTTGGTTATATGCGTGTGTTGCGGAAGATCTATGAGCTACTTGTGTTGACGCCAATTGTCGCAAGGACGACCCCGATCCGAAAGCTAAAAGTGTGAAACTCGAGTCCGACACCGACAACTGAAGCCGTGGAGCCGACAAGATCGACCTCACCGACGCCATGATCTCCTTCACGGAATCCGAAGACCCGTTCCCGGGGGCGAAGTCCGGACCCGATGCTCGCCAAGAACGCCACCGGTTCAACAAGCACTCCGTCCCGGACACCAAGTGCTGCACTCCGAACGCCAAGACCGACGCGATGGCGCGGACCCGACAAGACCCCCGCCTCGGCAGGATTGACCCCGCGGCCCCGACAAGATCTGCGCGACTTCTAGAACGACACCGACCCGGAAGATCCGATGCGCCCCGGACACCGCGACCCCGACGCGCCAAGACCTACCCCGATACCCGAGAACGGAACCGTCAAACCCTGGACCCTGGACCCTGTCGAACCCCGAACCCCGGAAACCCCAAGATCGTCGAGACCCCTAATGTGTGAACCCCTTTCCGAGAACCCTATTTTATAATATAATAACAACTTGTCGCATATTAAATTGTTCATGCATGCATACTTGTCATGTGGTTCGGGGGCCTTATGCCGATTCACCTAATAATTAAATATGGGGCCCATATGCGGGCAACTCTAGTCTCATATTGGCCTCATTTAAATTTGTGTAGCGAACCCGGTGCTATCTTCTACCATGTTAAACAACATTAAAATTGCGGGGGTTCTAAACAACTTGCACCATCTAATTAACTGTCGGGACCCCGGTTCCGCTTAATATGACCTAATCGCGTCGCACCTTGCCATGTCATCCATCATACATGCATCATGCCGATCTTCTGCCGTTTTATTAAATATTGCATCCGGTGTTTCTTCTAGTGTTTTGCTTCTTCGCGGATAAGGCCGTTGAGTTGATGTGAGCTTCGCCCCGATCTTCGGTTGAACCTTCGACAATGTTTTCAGGCGAGCATCTCCCTCTTTCTACCTATCTTACTTTTATAGTCTTTATTCCCTCCTGTTGATCTATTGCTATCTGTGTTGCGATGCTCTAGTTTTCGTACCCGTGATATCCCTTGCAGCCGTATATTGCCTTGGACACATCCTATTACCTGTTGTTTGGTAGATAGTTGGACTTGCGCGTCGTAGTCGCTGGCTCAAGTGTTGTTGTGTGTCGTCATATGCCTCAGTTGCTGATGTATTGCCGCATGATGTTGTTGGAGCTGATCATAGCTTTACTTATTGTTCACTTTAATTCCTGGTTAACAACTAAAATTGAAATAAGCAGAGGCATCGGTGGGTGATAGATAATATTTGGTTTCCGAACGCCCACTTGTGTCCCGTAAGACCCCGAGTACTTGATACCTGTTCCTTGATTTATCGCGCTATCCACATATGGGGAGTATGGGCCCCCCTTAGCCAGAGCTTGATTCCGTCTTATTTCTTGGGGCCACAACTAGTTTGAGGTTTTATTACTATCCTGTACTTATGCCATGCTTTACTGCTTTATTTACGATTGTGCGAGGTACTGCACACTGTACTGTTTTGGAAGCGGAATGTTTACGCGGTATCGACAAGCCCAGCCACACTTTCGGGTTCCCAGTCGTTTACAGCCATTGTCGCAGACCTTGAGGCCGTCTCGGAGCTTGCTTACTCCGTTGCGGGATCTACTTAAGGGGTGGCCCCCTGAAATATTTCTGAATCTTGTGATTGCTCTGTCGTGAGACCTCGTTGGGTTTTGATTTGGTTTTTCCGAGGTTGATCGTGTGTGTGTTGCTATTTGTGCACCCCGGCCGGGTTAAAACTTTCTGAAAGCCGTGTCCGCGGTTATGGACGACTTGGAGCACAGTATCTCGATCATAGACAAGCACAACTAAAGTTATTGCTATAAATTTGACTTTATAATGACTAGTAATCAGCTTCACTATAATGGAATGATTAAATAATACTGCCCACAATTGCTTGTTTGCTTTGTCGCTTGCGCCAATTGTATCTGACTAGTAAGTATTGCAACTACAACGAAATGGCTGAATAAAAGTACCAACAACTGCTGGGTTTCGGGATTACATCATGCTATCTGTATCTGATTAGTAATTGCTGCAACTACAACGGAATGGTCAACTAAAAGTGCCCACTGCCTACTTTATCAGGATGATTATCTACATCTGACTAGTAATCGCTGCAACGATAACTGAATAAATAAAACTGCCAACTGTGTGAGTTCCTCGGTTGACTTCCTCGTTTGGTCTCAAGGGGGAAACACCAGGATGGGTTTGTTTGGTGATAGCTTCAGGTTGGATCCGGTCAGGTCATTCTTATCCCTCTCTGATATCCGCCAGTTGTATCGAGTCTTTATAGGTTGTTTAGTGCATGCTGCCGCTGCCGCTCAGCCCACCATACCTATGTAGGCGAGGACCGCCGAATTCTAGCCTCGCCGTGTACTGGCCTCAGTACTGACGCTCCTCTTTTTCCTTTGCCCTTTGTCGGCACCCCTTTTGTTTAAGCAGGTTTGAGATCGACGTCGTTAGCAGGGTTACCCTTCCGGCTTGGCCTGGGCAGGGTTATGGACACCATTGGTTATTCTTCAGGGCTCTTAGCCCCATTTGCATCTTGTCCGTAGCTGGACGCTTTATCGTTTTCAAGGTGATTTGGATCTTTGTATATTATATCTGTATTCTTGACTCATGGAGTTGCTGTTGTATATATCTGTTCTGTGGGTCCCATCGAGGACTGTTGTGTAATGTTATTACTTCGTTTGCCACCCGCACGAAAGTGCCTGGTGGGCACCTTTGAATCGTTTCTATGCGGGTTTGGTGAATTTTGCCCAAACTTGCATAGGTCCGATTCTGAGGGTGTTACAGGCAAATCTCCTTCCTGGCTGAACACGACGCTGCTGCTGAGCTGGGACATTTGCATTGGGTGCTGCGGCATTCTTCTTGTTGGGGCACTCGTTGGAATAGTGGTCTGTATTTCCACAATCATAACAAGTCACTTGCGACTTGTCCTTTGCTGCTATAGGCACAGCGTTGCTTCCAGTTCTCGGGGCAGTGTTGGTGTTGGCGGTAGCATTGTTGTTGTTGAACTTGGGTGGGGCACGTTTGAAATTTCTAGAGTTGCCGGGGTTGTTGTGATTTCCTCCGGGCCTAGGGTTTCCACGGTTGGGATAGGTCGGACGGTTCATCGGGGGTCTGTTGGTTCTTGGGGCAAATCCGGGAGATGGGTTAGGGCGATACTTTGGGGTCTGATGGGTTCCTGGCTGATGCATCATGCGACGCTTGCGGTTCTCATTGGCTTGGTTGATCTTTCCTTCCATTTGGATGGCAGAGTCGACAAGGGCTTCAATATCAGCAAAGGGGATATTTACTAACGCTGTCTGCATCTCATCATGCAGACCATTCATGAATATTTCTTTCTTCTTGGCTTCGTTGTCGATCTCGTACGGGGCATACCTAGCTAATGACAAGAATTTGTCACGGTATTCCACTACGGTCATCCGTCCTTGCTTCAGTTCTCTGAACTCGTCTCTCATTCTATTGATCAAACCCGGGGGCACATGGGTTCTGCTAAACTTGACCTTGAATTCCTCCCAGGTCATCATCCGGCCTTCGGTCATTGCACGGACACTGTTCCACCATGCTCTTGCATCTCCGGCTAGATAGTGGGTGGCGAACATAACTTTCTCGTTGGCTTCCACTCCGACTACTTCTAGGTTATTTTCCATGGTTTGCAGCCAATCATCGACGTCTAGGGGTTCTTCTGACTTAGTGAAAACAGGTGGGTTGGTATTCTGGAAGTTCTTGGGCTTAGATCCATGGTTGTCCTGATTTCTGTGGCCTTGGTTGTTGTGGGCTAGCTGGGCTATCTGCTGCAGTGTGGCTAGGTTGGCTTGACATTCCGCTCTTTCAGCTTCGCGGTCAGAAGTCAACATTTGCAGAATCTGCAACATCGGGTCCGGGGATGAACCACTTCCTCTGCGTGGCATCTGAAGATTGAGATAGATCGTGAGAAAAGAGGGAAATTTCTAAGGTTTTGGGTCTTTGAAAAGTTTTTAAAGTTTGACTCGGATTTTTCTAGCCACTTGCTTTTTCATTCATTCATTCATTCATAGCACACGATACAACACACAACATAACAAAGAAAAACAGATGGTTTTAAGAACCATTCTGAAAACTACGATACAGTGGGACCGAATACTACTCACTACGCTAGTGCTCGAGTGCTACTACTCCTCGGAATCCGTGGCTTCGTCATCCTCATCATCATCGATGAAGACGAAATCATCCTCATCGGTGAAGAAATGCATAGCCTGATCCTCCAGAAAATCATCATCATCGCTGAGGTAGGAGTAGGGGTCTCCACGAAGATATTCTCCGACATTCTCCCTTTCTTCTAACTGCATGTCTCTCTCGTGGATGGTCTCCTCCAAAGATGAGATACGGTGGCGAAGACGGGCAATAATGCGCTCCTTCTTGTCGAGCTGACGGCGGCGAGACTTGCGATCCTTTGCTAGCATGGCGATGGTTTGGTCCTTCGTCTTGATGATGGCAGACTTGTGGTTGGAGTAGTCACGACAGTTATCCAACTCCTGCTGACGATCGTACATCATGAAGCTAAGGTGGTCCACTTGGGTCTTCAGCTTAGAGTGGTATGGGGCTTCCAGTGGTTGTCCATTTGCATCACGCCTTGGGCAAAACTCAAAGCGAGTACCCTTGATCTGATTGATACTCTGCCCACAGAGACGGGAAAGAGCTTCCTGCATGGCCCTGGCAAGTCCATCGAGCCAGTTGTTCTCTCTTAAGGTAAACTGAATTCCTTCCGCGGTGGGAGGTTCAATCTTTCCTCGAAGACTTGCAACAATTAGCCACTACAGATCTTCTCCTCCTTGATCATTGAGCTGAGCTCCGAAGAACTCGGGGTGCGGACGCTCCAGAAGTTCCAAAAGTTGGTCCAAATCCCTCCCAAAGATAAGGTCTCCTCCATTCCCCAATTGATAAAACTTGTTGTACTTCACGTCCATCTATAAGAATATAGGATGAGTAAGTTAGTAGAGTGATCAAGTGTGTCAAAATTTTATGTATTTTGCAAGAGTTTTTGAGGAACATGAATTTTCATGAAAGAATCAAAGGGATAAGAATGAGAATAAGTTTTTGTAAATATTTGTTTTCTTTGGTTTTGAAACTAAGTTTTTGATTCAAACGTCCAGTCTAACTAGGGTCTCCTATGGTCAGGATGGCTCTGATACCAACTTGTCAACACCCGGGTTTTTAATCCCAGATGCCTGTTATGCCATACATCGCAATCCCAGGATTACCATTTTTGCGAGACATAACAGAATTGGATACCATAATACATCATCCATTACAAACCGTACATAAGTTCTTACACAAATAGGGATCTCATGATCCAGTTCTTAATACAACTTCAAGCAGCGGAAATACGTAATAATAACGGTAGCGTAGGCGAAGCTCCATCTTCGTGGTCACAGGCAATGTTGACGATGGGAGATGATCCTAGTTGTCGTAACCTTCCTGGGGTCCATCCTCCAGGTACTCCTCTTCATAGTCTGTCCATGGAAATAGCCAGGGACAAAGCCATGAGTACTCTTTAAGTACTCGCAAAGTAATACTAACAAGTGAAAGGGGTTTTTGGTAATAGGACACTAGGCTCTAGGGTTATTTTGCAAAAGCCAGATTTATCTCTACTAAGTTTAGAAGCAGCGAATGCTAGTTGAAATTTTATAACACCTAAGGGGGAACTTGTATTTCATATCACAACCCTGTTGTGGTCAAGTCAAAGTCTCAATTCATTTCACAAGTCTTTTGAAAACATCTGACGGGGGAACAGTATGGCCACTCCAACTGTCCATAACTGCGGACGCGGCTATTCGAATAGTTTGACACTCTGCAGAGATTGTACACTTTCACCACAACATTCGATACATCCGTCAGGAACAAATCCTGAATTCACCATACTCAGTATGCGGATAATCAATCCTAACCTTTCAATTACACGCCCTAGTATGAGCACCTCTCCTGTGAGTTTGGCCTCCCAACCATGACCAACTATCATCTTGGGTACTGCACAGGTGGACAATCTTCACAAGGTAGCCTCAGCTCAGACCTTGGCCATGAGGGAACTAATACTAAGGTATATAAGTTTCCAGTCAAGACCTACCCAATTCTCGGGTATTGTGGTTGTACGATAAAGTTGGAATGATATCGCATCCAGACAACCATCAGTTTTATAAAGGGCTAAGGCTCATGCCACACATTTTCATCACCAAAATCATCAGGTGTTCGGAAACACATGTCCAAAACATTTCAATAGAATGATCCATCATTCTAAGGTTTTCATAACCATTTTTCCACCAAGTATTCCCATCTAAAGTTGATCAAGTTTTATGCTTAGCACTGGCATCTACAAGTGGGGGTAAGCACTAATGAGGGGTGGTAAACTAGTGGGGTTTAACTAAGTTTAATCTTATGCCTTAGGATGACATAAGGATTATCTAGCTTAGGCCAAATTTTATGCTCTTTATGCAACCTTCAATTATATTTCTAATATCCTCAAATCACTTAAGTAAGCTCTAAGTACTAGCTTTGATAAAGAAATAAAGTGTAAAGCTTGTAAGTAAAACTAGGATTGGTTATCAAGTGGATATGATCACATATGCTTAAGGCATATAGTGGTCATGGTAACAAGCAAGTATTAGCTTGCATAAGTATCAGTATAAGCTTGCATTAGTAGGGTATCTTGCAAGTGTTAGCTTGCATTGGTCCACTTGGTTAGTAAAGCTTGCCTTGTACAGAGAAGTGGTTGAAGTTCTCCTCGGCTTCTTCTTCGTAGTATCCTCCTTCCTCCTCGTATCCTTGGTCGGTACTAGCGTCAATGAATAAATACGAGGTACACAATCACCAAACAATACTTAACTACTTGCATTCATCACACACAAGGGTCCTATAAATGATCTAGCATCATCACTAACATTACAAGATTAAAGCTTGGTTTAATTCCTTTTATTTTTAGAAAAGTAATTTCTACTCATTAAAAGACTACTTAAGATTTAATATTCTCCAAACCAAACATGGGATCATGTTGACACATGTCATCACCACATATTTTAGTCCATGGGAATGTGATTTAAAGTGGTGTCACAATTTAATAAGATTTTACCCTTTTATTTTAATTAAATAAAGTGACTAGAAATGCCTATGGGGCATTCTTTTATTACTTGAACATTATTTCTGTAAGTAAACCTATATATTTTTATATATTCTGAAAGGTATGGTTAAATGTGATTTTTGAGAGTTGGAATCAACTCAAAAGCTATTATGATTTAAATTTGAAAAATGTTTGAATGCAGAAAAGCTTCTGCCTTGTTATTTTTACCATGGATGATCTACAGATCCAAATGACTTGAATCCAACGGGCTTGGATTCAGCATTCCCAGACCTTTCTAACAAAATTGGTTTCATTCAATTTGGTTCACTGAATCGACCTGGGTTGATTTTTGAAAATGGATACAGAAGTGTGTTTGAAATAAAATGGAAAAAGTTAAATTCAAATATCTGGGCTACGCGGGAAGCGATACTGGGCCGGCCTGTTAAGCACAGCACTTCCGCGGGCTGTTTAAGTGGCTGTCCCCACGCCTCAGTGAGACGAGGGGGTGCGAAGCGGTATGGGGCGATGTGGTGCGTTCGATCTGGTTCTAATCCAACGGCTGAGAGTCATCGTCGACGTTGGGCAACGCCGGCGAGACAGAAACCTAGCACGGCTAGTGGGGGTCGTTGGGGGCTCACCGGGGTACAGGCGAGGGTCGGCAAGGCGGGCGAACGACGAAGTCGACAACGGCGAACCTCCTGGTACTGGCAGCTTCTCCTAGGACGGCTCCAATCGCTGGCTCCTTTCTTCTCCAGCAGCGGCAGGCTCCTGAAATTCCGGCGATGTGCTGCTCGCCTTGCTCCGGGAACGGGGTGGCACGATCAGTGAGGAGAGGGGAGTGAGATGGTGTGCTCAATTCGGCTGGGTGTGGCCTCTATTTATATTGGAGCGAGGGGACCGACGGGGCACAAGGTGAGGTCGTCGTGGTCGACGGTACAGGCGGCTATCGGCGTGGGCGACGGTAGGGGGCGGTGCGGTGCTCCCTGGCGATGCTCAATGACACGGTGGCGAGACGTGGGGCGGTGTGGTTTGGTCGGAACACGACGGTGCTCTAAGAGTGCCCGACGGAAGATTTAATGGTGCACAGCGCGCGTGGTCTGCGCGGCGGCAAACGAGCGTGTCTGCGGGGTTACTGGGACGGTGGTGATCACGTATGCACACGCCGAGGGCGGCGCGTAGACTGTAGGCGTCGGTCGAGCGTGGCGCACGGGGCGCACTCTCGGCATGGTTGCTGGCGAGGTTGGCATGGTTCGTGTGTGTGGTCCAGTGGCTGGCAGAGTTCGAGCGGTGGACAGAGAGTGGCGGTGGACGGTGGGCTGCCTCCCAGACATGCTGGCTAGGCTTGGTTATCCTCCTAGCTTGCTGTCGACATGGGGGTGACAAGTGTGCACTCGGCCTGCTCACCATTGATGGCAATGCCAAGCTTACAGTGATGCTAAGGGTGTGCAATTGAGCTAGATGATCTACTAAAGCCTAGTTGCAACCAGAGAGGGAATAAGTTAGGCTTAAATCACTGCTCACAATAGTGTTTGGATTTTGTTTGATTTGTATCTGCAAGGTGTTTGATGAAATGGCCGCAAGAATTCAAGTTTTGAATTTTGAAAAGATTTTTGGTGGGTGTGCTAGGTTGGTGCTGGTGAGTCTGCAGATGCTTGGGTTTTGAAAGTGGAGCTTGTTTGAGTGGTTTTTGAAAAAGTGGGATCTTCTTATATGATAAAGATTCAATTTTGAACTGTCATTTAAACTAGGCATTTAAATTTTTTGGATAATCACAAAGTGGGCCTTGATACTTTGTTATGAGTACAATCAAGGGGTGCAAAGATCCAGAAAAGTTTCTGTTAGGTTCTGAAAGTTTGAGACAACCAAAGTAGGCATGAGAGTTAAATTGGTCAAAATGACCATTCACTAATTTAGCTTTGTTTCGATTTATTTGTCTTTGGGAAAAGTTTGGGAAATGTTTAGATGATGTTTATTTCACCTAAGCAACATTTTAAAAGCAAATAAACACACAAACAAGGTGGTTCAAAAGAAATCAAAATTGGAATGCATACACACATGCATGCTTCCATTAGAAAAGTTTTTGTTAACCCTAATTTTGATGATTAGAGTTTGATGATCCAAGTTTAGTATTTTTGGGATGTTACATAATGTTTCCGGTTAATACAATTATAGCATGGTATGTAAACATTTATCATAAACACAAAGATATAATAAGAACTACTTTTATTATTGTCTCTTGGCATATCTCAAACAGTCTACCACTTGCACTAGAGTCAATAATCTAGATTACATGGTAATATACCTAACACCAATGGCGTTCTGGTGTTGTTCATGTTTTGACCTAGGGAGAGGTTTAGTCAACGGATCTGCCACATTCAGATCTGTGTGTACTTTGTAAATCTTTACATCACCATCTTGGACATTGATGCGACTCAGATCACTTTAGAGCTTTGTTGGGAAACCCCAAGAGGAAGGTACGATGAGCACAGCAGTAAGTCTTCCCTCGGTATGAAACCAAGGTTATCGAACCAGTAGGAGGAAGGAAACAACCCCAAGGTGTTGCTAACAACTTGGAACCTACACAACACAAACTCAAGACTTTGCCCCAACGAACAGTGAGGTTGTCAATCTCACCGGTTTGCTAAAAACAAAGGATTAACCGTATGGTGTGGAAGGTAATGGTTGCTTGCAGAAAGTAAACAGTAAAAGTGTATGATGTATCAATGGTAAAGATTGGACCGAGGTCCACAGTTCACTAGAGGTGTTCTCCTTAAGATAAACAACATAACATGCTGGGTAAACAAATTACAGGGGGGCAATTGACAGGACAGAGCAATGCATAACAATGCAATACTAGACATTCATGATCCTATGAGATTTGATTGGTCAATACATCAAGATACATAGACTGCCATCCAACTGCATCTATGACTAGTAATCCACCTTCAGGTTATCATCTGAACCCCATCCAGTATTAAGTTGCAAGCAATGGATAACTGCTTTAAGCAATGTGTGTAAAGTAAATAATACAATTGTTCCATTGACAAGAGATTGTTGTTTTCTCCCTAGTAGCAGCATCACATCTACAGCCTTAGAGAGTTCTGTCACTTCCCTAGATTCAATAGAGGCATGAACCCACTATCGAGCATAAATACTCCCTCTTGGAGTCACTAGCATCTACTTGGCCAAGATAGCTACTAGAAACGAAGAGCATGCAAGATCTCAAATAACATGAACATGATAGAATCAATAAGATAGAATCATTAATCAATATGACATAGTAATATCAATATCCATCGGATCCCCGCAAACACAACATGCATGATTACAGATATATGATCTTGATCATGAACGGAGCTCACAAGATCTTGACATGATAGCACAAAGGAGGAGAAACAACAATCTAGCTACTATATGGACCCATAGTCCAAGGTGGAACTACTCACGCATCATACCGGAGGCTGGCATGGTGATGAAGAAGGCCTCCGGGATGATCTCTCCCCTCCGGCAGGGTGCTGGGAAGAGCTTCAGATTCCCCGATCTAGGGACGATGGTGGTTGCGGCTACAGACTGTTTTAATGGAGATCTGATTGGGTACTTAGGGTTTTGGCATCAGGTGACTTTATAGGCGAAGGGACAAGGCGGGAGGGCGGCCAGGGGGGCCACACCCTGCCCAGGCACGACCAAGGGTGGGCCCGCGCATGGGAGGGTGTGGCCACCCCATGGCTCCCCTCTAGTCGCCCTTTGGTCTATGTTTCTCCTTGGTGAAATATTGACTTTGGCTTTTATCTCGTCCAATTACAAGAATATTTCCTTACTAGCTTTTTTGAAACTAAAAACCAGCAGAAAATAGGCAACTGGCACTATGGCATCTTGTTAATAGGTTAGTCCTAGAAAATGTATAAAAATACCTCAAAGTGTAGACAAAGCATAACAAAGTGGATACTAAACAAGCATGGAACATAAAAAATTATAGATACGTTTACGACGTATAAAGCATCCCCAAGCTTAACTCCCGCTCATCCTTGATACGTCTGATGAGTGCAGCAGCACTTCGTTGGGAGACCCCAAGAGGAAGGTATGATGAGCACATCAGCAAGTTTTCCTTTAGTTAGAAACCAAGGTTATTGAACCAGTAGGAGGAAGGAAACGACTCAAAGGTGTTGCTAGCTACTTGGAGACCTACACAACACAAACTCAAGACTTTTCCCCAACGAACAATGAGGTTGTCAATCTCATCGGTTTGCTTTAACAAAGGATTAACTGTATGGTGTGGAAGGTAATAGTGGTTTGCAACAAGTAAACTATAAATAATGGAAGATGTATCAATGATAAAGATTGGAGCGGGGTCCATAGTTCACTAGAGGTGTTCTCCTTAGATAAACAAACATGGCATGCTGGGTAAACAAATTACAGCAGGGCAATTGACAAGACCGAGCAAGGCAGAACGATGCAATACTAGACATCGTGATCCTATAAGATTAGATTGGGAAATACAACAAGATACATAGACTGAAGGGTTCGCAACATAGAAAACAAAAAATTCCTACGATGGGAACAAAGCACCAAGATCTATCTACTAGATACAAGCAACGGGTGGATATACATCCATAGAATACATACCCTCGAAGACCGTATAGCGTTAACGAGGTTGTACTCGTGGATGATGTAGTCGAACGCTTGCCGATCTCAAGATCGTGATGAAGTTCATCTGGTCCAGCCGTTCCAGCACCATCACGTCCAGCACCGCAAAGCAGTGGTGCATCCGTGATTGCACGCACGTCCGGGTACCCCGACAACCTCCGCGCCCTCGCTCCAGCGAACTAGCGGAAGCAACAAATCCTTCCAGAAAAAGCCACCAGGAACATGTATCTCGCTGATCCGAGACCATGGGGAAATTCTAAAGGGGGGAGAGAGATCCTTCGCGAGGAGGTGTGAGTGACAAGTGAGAGGAGGGGGTCCTTTTATAGGGGGGCAGCCCAAGGGGGCATGGCCGCCGGCCAAGGAGGGTGCCCCCACCTCTCCCTCATTCATGTGGTGGAAGCTCCACTCACATAAAAACATCTCCACTCACAATTCCACTCACATGCATTAAATTTTCCACCAAAATTAATGCAAACTCTCATTTAAATAAAACTCTTTTATTTATTTATTCAGAATTTTGTTAATTACTTTAATTAACAAACATTCACATAAAACCCCTTGCTAGTATTGGATTTCACATGCAGAACCAGTTTCAGCAATTTCAACCGAAACAGTTTTGGTGTCTAGTGAAATAAATTCCCGCGCTTTCCTTTTTCTTTCTCTAGCATATTATTTGCTCCAAATGGTGTCGGTATCCCTTAAGTGTGTCACCCTACGATTCGCGAATAATGTAGACATGATCGAGACCCCTCTCCGACCAATAATCAGCAGCGGGACCTGGAGATCCGTACTGACTCCCACATATTCAACGATGACTTTTGTGATCGTGTGAACCTTATACGCATGTAACTCAATCCTTTTGTCTCACGATATATTACATGTCCGAGATTCGATCATCAGTATCTCCATACCTAGTTTGATCTCGTTACCAACATGTACTCTTTTCTCGTTCTCGTGATATAACATTCTAGTGATCAAATCACTTGCTTGCAAGCTAATTAATATGATATCATCGAGAGGGCCCAGAGTATATCTCTTTGTCATAGGGATGGACAAATTCCACTCTTGATCCATGAGCCTCAACATAATACCTTCATAGCACTGAACCCATCTTTATAGTCACCCTGTTACGGTGTGACGTTTGATGTTATCATGATACTCTTCCGGTGTTAGTGATTGACAGGATCTCATGGTCTAAGAACTAAGATAACTTCGTATGATGTTATAGCAATATAAACACAATGACTTTGATCATAATGATATACTTCGGATGATTGTTCATCACACCATTACACTAATGTTGTGACCTCGTTATTAACAACATCCAATGTCCATGATTAGGAAACCTTTGATCATCTTGTTAATCAATGAGCTAGTTTATAAGAGAGGCATAACTAGGAACTTCCTTTTTTGTTTATTAGACACACATGTATTAATGTTTCTGTATTAATACAATTATAACATGTAAAATAAACATTTATCATAAATAAGGAATACGATAATAACCACTTTATTATTGCCTCTCAGGCATATTCCCTTCAGTCTCCCACTTGCACTAGAGAAAATAATCTAGTTTGAAAACTTTGCGTATTGAACACCTATGGCTTTCTGGTGTTCCATATACGCAACTGCAAGTGGTTAACATAATCTACGGATCTGACACTTTCAGGTCCGTGTGTATTTGCATGTCTTTGCTTCTTCACGCATCACTCATTCTCCAATTAGATGGCATTGTATAAATTTGGTCTTTTGGTGATACCTTTAGTTCCTTGGGGTTAAAACATGCCGATACTATTGTCGTACAATATATATTTAGTGTTAGACCGTTACGAACCACACCTTAGTTTGATAACAAATTACTTGACACAAATTCCCTCCTTTGCTGCTATTATAGCAGTCATATACTTAGCCTTTTGTTGTAGTATCCGTCATAATGTCTTAACTTTGGAATTCATCCAAATCCATCATGGAATCTCCTTTCCATTTCATTGTGCCACCCATAGTTTAAATTGATATAAACTTAATTTGTATCTTGTGACAAAACTAGTATCAATGTAACACTTTACAATAAACTATTTGTAATTGTTTGTCACCTCTACACAAATATATTCTTAGTTCTTCCAAAAGATCATAAGAATATCCTCACTATCGTCCAATGATCATTTTATGATTCATTCTGGTATATGCTCATAACACTTAGAGCATAGGACATATCTGGATGTGTACATATCATGGTATGATTGATCAAAACATCCTTGTGATTTCACTCATCAAGTGTCAAAGCACTTGAATCTTGTTTCACTTATCAAGTGTCGATACACTTGAATCTTGATTCAATTCCTTTCCATGCGACAAGAACCGTTTCTTGTCGTTTCTATATTGAACTCCTTCAATATCTCATATATGTACGTTTGGCATAACCATATTAGCATCACAGTCTATCCACTATAGATATTCATGCTAAATATTCGGGTTTTGCCTAAGTCTTTCATCGAAATGAAATTCTTAACCTTTGCCAATAAAAGATACATCATTTACAATCAATAAGATGTCTTCCACATAATGTATTAGAAATATGTCTCAGTGCTCCCACTTAATTTCTTGCAAATGCAAGCATCTTCATCGTCTCCAGATGAAAACTCCTTTTTCAGCACGGTGAAGATTCCAACTCCGCGATGCTTACTTCAACCATTGAAGTTTGCATGCCCTTTTAGCATCCTTTGAATTTAACAAAACCCTTTGGACCGTGTCTTGTACATGCCCTAGGTAACCATTCTATTAGAAGAATTTTGTTTTGTTTATTCATCTACCATATACCAAATTATATGTAGTGGTTGCTACTTTAATCTGTCCAGACTAAAAATCGCTATGAAATATCAAATCTTGTCATATTCAACTCCTTGAACATTGTCGTAAAATACTTTACGACATGTCAACTATTTCATAGATGTGAAACATCCATGTCTATTTCTTTATATATCGAAATACGACCGATAGGTTTTTAAACCTTTCCGGAGGGTCTTCCAAGTTCAAAACTTGATTTCTCATGTATGGAACTATCACGGATTTTATGGCTTCAAGCCATTTGACAGAGTCAGGGCCCATCATCGCTTCTTTTCATGTAGTCGGTTCATCATTATCAAACAATAATCTCAGTATTTGATTGTTTATCCGAGTGACTTGGTTCAATAAGAACTTAGATCTCCGTGACCACAACCTTTGAGGCACATAAGCTATGAGCATTATGGCAGCCTCCAGAACGATTTCCGGCGCTGCGCAACTCAGCACATTTATCTAAGGTTCGTTAACCTTATCAAAGTTCTATTGTCCTCCCACTTAACTTTTGCGAAAAAATCATTTTTCAAGAAACTTCACATTTCAAGCGACAAACACTTTTGTCCTCGGTGTTATGGAGGAATATCCAATGGTTATTCGAAATAACCTACAAAGACATGCTCATCCGACTTTGGTTGTAAAAATCTTACTTATGTTTAGCATACCAAAATTTAAGAAATGACAACTTGGGTTTTACCCAAATCATAACTCATATGGTGTCATTTCAACGGATCAAGATGGAGCTCTTTTCAGTGTAAAAGCGGTAGTCTCAAAAGATTTTAATCTTTTAAAACATAATGGCAGTTTTATAAATAACACCTTTGATCCAACCATGTCAAACAAGGTTTTATTACAAATCTCAAACACTCCATACTCCTATGGTGTTTCGAGAGATGTAAATCTAGGTGTTTTGCTAAACTTGCAACTCAAATAAATCCCTTTATGATAAAATCATAATTCATTTATTTTCTTGTTACAATGATTTTCCACTTTATCTTGAAAGTCTTTGAAACGTTTTCAAATCTTTCATACTTCTTTCTCATTAAGTGAATATTCACTCAAAATTCCGGAGAAAGCAACACATAATGGACTACATACATCAATATGTATAAATTCCAATAATTTAGTCGTTCGTTCTTCTTTGGCCTTTGAACAAAGTTTTAATTATCCCAAGGAAAGTCTCACAAGCGTCACTTGATCAAATCAAAGACTCCAAAAATCCATGCATATGGAGTTTCTTCATGTTTTCTTTTCAATATAATTTAAACGGCGATGTCACTTCGTAAGTGATCTTCCAATCATTTGTCTTGCGACATTTTAGCATTAGTTTTATGGATGTGATTTATCCAACTAGATTTGTAAATTATACATCTTATATGGAATACGGTAATTATTTAAACAACCTTTGTTCTCATTATACCTGATTTAAATAAAAATTATTAAAACAAATCTTGAAGTCAAGCTTTGATGTCAACGAGAAATACAAACAACTGCTTGTTTGTTTTCGATGGTCATCGTCACATATTCTCTTGCTAGTTACTTAGGCCATTGTGGTTTATGAATTGCGTTGTTCTGTATGAAATTTCATACCAACCAGTTCGGTATCCAATACCCAAGAACCACATTGTCTAACACGCAAAGAATACAACCATAACATGTATATCATCCATATACCTAAATTGGATATTTCCAATATTTTCTTTTATGCCAAATATATTTTATAGATTCTCTTTCAGTATTTCCTTTTCCTTTTAAAATAATCTATCAACATCAAAAATGGCGCCATATACATGACACATAGTCCAAAGCGTGTATATTCAAATAATAATACCTTTGGACTTGCACTTTGAAGTAGATCACCATCATCAAATGATTGGTATTCTTTCAAAAATCCATTCTTTAGTAATCTTTTATTGTAGTAAACACTTTACATACATCTTCTATTCATACTTATCATGACGACTTTCATGATCAAGCTAATGTAGCTTATAAGGGCGAATCGTGAGTATAATGTTACTTTTCAAAACCCTTTTTGGATGATTAGGATGTCTAGCATCTCTAACCTTCGCAAATTCTCATCCAATATGAGAACATACACTATACTCTATCATATTGCAACCAAAACATTGTTTACGATATCGTTATATCTGTCACACATGATGGTTTCTGAAACAATTCTTTCAGCTCCTAGATAAACTTGATATTAAAACAATCAAGAATCATGGAGGCAAACATGATACTTAAGATACTAACACTGGAATTGTTACTCTCGATTTAATACCAATTATTAAATTTCACGGAGTAAACAGAGTTTGCTGAAAGTTTGCAATAGGACTTTAAACTTTAGATTGACACTCAACACAATACGATACCAGTTCGTAAAGTAAATATCCAGAATTCTATAGTTCTATTATCTCAATTACAACTAAGCATAAGATGGTGAACGAATGCCAATGACTACAACAAATTATGCAAATTCACTTTGATTAATTTATGATAAATTGAGTTCTACTAATCCAAATTAGAAATGAAATCCCACTCAAAAACGACACCCCCCGTGTCTTTTTGGTGATTACATGAACCAAATCCACTACACCAAGTCCGATCATCACGTGAGTCGGTGTAGCTTCAAAGGCAAGCATCAAATGGTCATCATATCAAAACATATGACTCATGCTTAACCTTTTGGTCCGTGTTTCTAGGCCATGTATGTACATGCTAGGCTTGCCAAGTAAGAACCTTAGTATTCTCGTGTGTAACTGTCTTACACCCGAGATATGCTCGTGGATTCAAGTACACCTGTTCATCACGTGATGCCTTGAAGCGACGAAACATTGTCGGTGCATACTTAAGGAAGAACACATTTTTATCTTGATATTTAAATGAGGGATCATCTTATTATGCTAATAAAATGCTAAACAAGCAATATAAGATGCAATCAAACATCACATGTTAATAAGTGAAATGATATGGTTCTTGCACTTGATCTCCATCACGTGCATCGTGGTATGATCACTATCATACCTCTATGTGTAAAGCCAAGGTCTATGGAACTTACACGTTATGTGTGTTGTAAGAGTATCATCTCATACTTCTACTTACAACATCACCATATCATAACACTAGCCCAGTAACAATTTAAACTAGACGCCTCTAATTTATCCATTGCAAGTTTTATGTGGCTTAGGGCTTTTGAAGATAGAACCGTTCTTACCTACGAACATGAACCACAACGAGGATAACCAAATTGTTGACAACTCGTTGCAAATTAGATATTGACTATAGTAGGAGAGATAGACACCCGCTAGCCACTTACGCAAAACTAGTTGCATGTCAAGCGTGGAACAGGTCTCATGTGCGAGGACATGTAAAGTTTGTCCGAGCTGCTTCATCCCACTATACCACCAATATCCAAAGTACAACAAATAAGCAATAAAATGATCATCATCGCCCACATACTCATATGTGTACTACCCGTGCAAAACATCTACGCATAGATCCGGCTCTGATACCACTAAAGGGTTCGCAACATAGAAAACAAAAAATCCTACGATAGGAACAAAGCACCAAGATCTATCTACTAGATACAAGCCACGGGTGGATATACATCCATAGAATACATACCCTCGAAGATCGTATAGTGTTAACGAGGTTGTACTCGTGTATGATGTAATCGAACGCTTGCCGATCTCAAGATCGTGATGAAGTCCATTTGGTCCAGCCGGTCCAGCACCATCACGTCCAGCACCGCAAAGCAGTGGTGCATCCGTGATCGCACACACACGTCCGGGTACCCCAACAACCTCCACGACCTCGCTCCAGCGAAGTAGCGGAAGCAACAAATCCTTCCAGGAAAAGCCACCGGGAACATGTATCTCGCTGATCCGAGACCATGGGGAAATTCTAAAGGGGGGAGAGAGATCCTTCACGAGGAGGTGTGAGTGACAAGTGAGAGGAGGGGGTCCTTTTATAGGGGGGGCAGCCCAAGGGGGCATGGCCGCCGGCCAAGGAGGGTGCCCCCACCTCTCCCTCATTCATGTGGTGGAAGCTCCACTCACATAAAAACATCTCCACTCACAATTCCACTCACATGCATTAAATTTTCCACCAAAATTAATGCAAACTCTCATTTAAATAAAACTCGTTTATTTATTTATTCAGAATTTTGTTAATTACTTTAATTAACAAACATTCACATAAAACCCCTTGCTAGTATTCCATTTCACATGCAGAACCAGTTTCAGCAATTTCAACCGAAACAGTTTTGGTGTCTAGTGAAATAAATTCCTGCGCTTTCCTTTTTCTTTCTCTGGCATATTATTTTCTCCAAATGGTCTCGGTATCCCTTAAGTGTTTCACACTACGGTTCGCGAATAATGTAGACATGATCGAGACCCCTCTCTGATCAATAATCGGCAACGGGACCTGGAGATCCTTACCGACTCCCACATATTCAACGATGACTTTTGTGATCGTGTGAACCTTATACTCATGTAACTCAATCCTTTTGTCTCGCGATATATTACATGTCCGAGATTCGATCATCAGTATCTCCATACCTAGTTTGATCTCGTTACCGACATGTACTCTTTTCTCGTTCCCGTGATATAACATTCTAGTGATCAAATCACTTGCTTGCAAGCTAATTAATGTGATATCACCTAGAGGGACCAGAGTATATCTCTCCATCATCGGGATGGACAAATTCCACTCTTGATCCATGAGCCTCAACATAATACCTTCGTAGCACTGAACCCATCTTTATAGTCACCCTGTTACGGTGTGATGTTTGATGTTATCAAGATACTCTTCCAGTGTTAGTGATTGACATGATCTCATGGTCTAAGGACTAAGATAAATTCGTATGATGTTATATCAATATAAACACAATGACTTTGATCGTAATGCTATACTTCGGATGAATGTTCATCACACCATTACACTAATGTTGTGACCTCGTTATTAACAACATCCAATATCCATGATCAGGAAACCTTTGATCATCTTGTTAATCAATAAGCTAGTTTATAAGAGAGGCATAACTAGGAACTTCCTTTTTTGTTTATTAAACACACATGTATTACCGTTTCTGTATTAATACAATTATATCATGTAAAATAAACATTTATCATAAATAAGGAATATGATAATAACCACTTTATTATTGCCTCTCGGGCATATTCCCTTCATAGACCGCCATCCAACTGCATCTATGACTAGAAGTCCACCTTTGGGTTATCATCTGAACCCCCTCCGGTATTAAGTTGCAAGCAACAGACAACTGCTTTAAGCAAAGTGTGTAAGGTAAACAATCCACTTGTTCCATGAACAAGAGACCGTTGTTTTCTCCCTAGTGGCAACAACACATCTACAACCTTAGAGATCTCTGTCACTTCCCTTAGATTAAATAGAGGCATGAACCCACTATCGAGCATAAATACCCCTCTTGGAGTCACTAGCAACTACTTGGCCAAGATAGCTACTAACAACGGAGAGCATGCAAGATCACAAACAACACAGACATGATAGAATCAATAAAACAAAACCATTAATCAATCTGACATAGTAATCTCAATATCCATCGGATCCCCGCAAACACAACATGCATGATTACAAATATATGAGATCTTGATCATGAACGGAGCTCACAAGGTCTAGACATGAACGCACAAAAGGAGGAGATACAACCATCTAGCTACTACATGGACCCGTAGTCCAAGGTGGAACTACTCACGCTTCATACCGGAGGCTGGCATGATGAAGAAGAAGGCCTTCGGGATGATCTCTCCTCCGGCAGGGTGCCGGGAAGTGCTTCAGATCCCCCCGATCTAGGGACGATGGTGGCGGCGACTACAGACAATTTCGTGGAATATTGATCGGGTCCTTAGGGTTTAGGCGTCAGGGGATTTTTATAGGCGAAGAGGCGAGGCAGGAGGGCGGCCAGGGAGCCTACACCCTTCCTAGGCGCGGCCTAGGGTGGGCTCGCGCCTGGGGGTGCGGCCGCCCTGTGGCTCCCCTCCGTCTCTCCTCTGGACTTCGTGTTCTCCACGGTGAAATATTGACTTGGGCTTTTGTCTCGTCCAATTCCGAGAATATTTCCTTACTAGATTTTCTTAAACCAAAAACAGCAGAAAATAGGCAAATGGCACTGCGGCATCTTGTCAATAGGTTAGTTCCAGAAAGCGTATAAAAACACCTCAAAGTGATACCTCGTAAACATATCTATAATTTTTGATGTTCCATGCTTGTTTAGTATCTACATTACTTTGTCTACACTTTGAGGTATTTTTATATGTTTTCTGGAACTAACCTATTTAACAAGATGCTACAGTGCCAGTTGCCTGTTTTTTTGTTTTTGGTTCCAGAAATGGCAGAAAATCAATATTCTCGGAATTGGACGGGACAAAAGCCAAAGTTAATATTTTATTGTGGGGAACACGGAGCCAGAGTACGAGACGGAGGGGATCCACCAGGGGGCCACACCCCCTGGCTGCGCGGCCAGGCCTGGCCCGTGCCTGGGAGGGTGCGGCCACCCTGGGTGTCCTCCTGCCCCGCCTCTTCGCCTATAATAAGCCCCCGATACCAAAACCATAAGTACCCGATCACTCTTCCACGAAACAGTCCATAGCCGCCGGCACCATCATCCCTAGATCGGGGGGATCTGAAGCTCTTCTCGGCACCCTGCTGGAGGGGAGATCATCCCAGAGGCCTTCTTCATCATCATGCCAGCCTCTGGTATGATGCGTGAGTAGTTCCACCTTGGACTACGGGTCCATGTAGTATCTATATGGTTGTTTCTCCTCCTTTGTGCTACCATGTTTAGATCTTGTGAGCTCCGTTCATGATCAATATCATCTATTTGTAATCATGCATGTTGTGTTTGCGGGGATCCGATGGATATTGAGATTACTATGTCAGATTGATTAATTGTTCTATCTTATTGATTCTATCATGTATGTGCTGTTTGTGATCTTGCATGCTCTCTGTTTCTAGTAGCTATCTTGGCCAAGTATATGCTAGTGACTCCAAGAGGGAGTATTTATGCTCGATATTGGGTTCATGCCTCTATTTAATCTGGGGAAGTGACAAAAATATCTAAGGTTGTAGATGTGTTGTTGCTACTAGGGGGAAAACAACGATCTCTTGTTCATGGAACAAGTGGATTGTTTACCTTACACACTCTGATTAAAGTAGTTATTCGTTGCTTGCAACTTAATACTGGAGGGGGTTCGGATGATAACCTGAAGGTGGATTACTAGTCATAGATACAGTTGGATGGCGGTCTATGTATCTTGTTGTATTGCCCAATCAAATCTCATAGGATCATGAATGTCTAGTATTGCATTGTTATGCCTTGCTCTGTCCTGTCAATTGCCTCGCTGTAATTTGTTTACCCAGCATGCCATGTTGTTTATCTTAAGGAGAACACCTCTAGTGAACTATGGACCCCAGTCCAATCTTTAGCATTGATACATCTTCCACTGTTACTATTTACTTTCTGCAAACCACCATTACCTTCCACACCATACAGTTAATCTTTTGTTTTCAGCAAACCGGTGAGATTGACAACCTCACTGTTCATTGGGGCAAAGTCTTGAGTGTGTGTTGTGCAGGTTTCCAAGTTGCTAGCAACACCTTTGGGTCGTTTCCTTCCTCCTAATGGTTCGATAGCCTTGGTTTGTTTCTGAGGGAAGACTTGCTGCTATGCTCTTCATACCTTCCTCTTAGGGTCTCCCAAGGAATCTCTATAGTGATCTGAGCGCATCAAGCTGTTTTCTGGTGTCGTTGCCAGGGATTCTAAGGACGGCTTCACAACCATTATCTTTACTTTGTTTTTGTTTTTTATTGGTTTTGTTTGCCTCTTTCTATCAAATACTCCAAAAAAAATCGTTTGGTTTGCTTTCTCCTATCAAAAACACAAAAAAATTAGTTCCTACTTTAGTTGCTACCATGTCTAGTTTTGGTCCAATCATTGTGTCACCTATGGAAAGGATCTTTACTTTCAAACAAGAAAGTGAAGAGATTTTCAAAGAAACTTGGTCTAGAATCTCTGATTTACAAGGAAAAACTAAGCCTAAGATGTGTCTAAGCCTGGTTATTAATATTTTCTACCATGGTCTTGCTCTTTGTTATAGATATGCTTTGGATGTTGTAGCTGGGAAAGATATTTTTCGATGTACCGAGAATGATGCTTTGGATGCCATAAAGAAGTTGATTATAATTTATAATATTCCTACCAAGTCTGATTCTTCCTTTATAAACATCTATGCTAGGTTGAACACTCTTGAGACCAGTACAGTTGCTTTGAAAGATTTCTATAACATGCTTAGAGAGCATCATGATGATGTTCCAATAAATTTTGAGCCTTCAAAATGGTTTCCTACAATAAAAGTTGCTATAAATAGTGAAACTTTTGATGCTTGTTGTGATATCATGTCTGAATTTTGTCTTATGCCTAAAGATATCTATGAGTCTTTGAATCTTTGGGGACTTTCTGAAGGAGGAGAAGAAATATCTCTTACCAATAATGCAAATTTATTACCCATTGGAATAGCTAAAGGTGTGTTTGCAAAAATCTCAGGGAAAGTGGTGTCTACCGATTATCTTGTTATGGAATGTGTAGGAAAAGGACAAATTACACTTGGACGACCCCCTCTGAAACACCTTGGATCAATAATAGATGTGGGAAAAGGCATTATGCATTATGTTTCTACAATAATCAATCATATATTATCTAAAGAGAAGAAGAGAGGTAATAAAGGTAGGGGCAAGAAAGTTGATCTTAATGCTTCTTCATTTGAAAATACTTGATTCTTACTTCTTGTGCCCAACTTAAAGGCGTTAAAGAAAAGTACTTCTTAGGAGATAACCCAATAGTTTTCTTGAGTCTTGGAAGTTATTACCTCTGTAATAACCGCTCCTTATCCTTTTTATTTGCTTTTTGTGCCAAAAATAAACTCTAATGAGAGGGAAGTAAGATTTGGGGAGTTGCTGTCCCAAAACAGATTTTTGTGATCCACTGTAAAAATTCGTGTAAAATCTCTGTAAGTCGGATTGAGCTGTAATTTTATGGATAAATCCCCCATATTGTTAGATAACTTTCTTTAGTTCAAAACCTTTTTTATTTGAGCGACAAAAGGTCTTCGAAAAAACCGGTTTCTACCTGCTGGTCTGTTTTGACAGATTTCTGCCATTATTTGCATTTGCTTCTTATTGATTCCTTTTTGGGTTCTTTTTGGGAAATTGAGCTTTCTGAGGGAATTTCTATAGTAGCTTTTGTCTTTAGTGAACGTTTTGCTGTTTTGAAACTAAACCCAAGGTCTATTATCTTTTGAATACACAAATGTTGCTAATGAAGATTGTGTGAAGTTTTGTATGAAGGAAAATCTGCAGGTGTAGAGGAAGAATGTGTAATGAGATAAAGAATGGAAGAAAGCTCAAGATTGGGGATGCCACCCCGTGTCACCCCAAGAAATATTCAAGAGGTACAAGCGTCAAAGCTTGGGGATGCCCAAGCTATCCCCTTCTTCATCAAAAAAAATCTTAGGTCTTTCTAGACACTTCGTTTTTATTGTTTCATGCACTGTCGTGTTGTTCTTGGAACGTTTTAGTTTTTGTTTTTGGCTTTTGTTTGCTTAGTTTGCTTGAATAAAGTAGTTTGGACCCATGTTTTCGTTGTGTTGTTTCAAATAAGTTGATTGGTGTTGGGGAGGAGTAGAAAGTTCTTGCTTGAGTAGTACAAGAGGAGCTTGCTTTGACTGTGACTTAAACTTTATCATGTCATGCTAGATTTTGTTTTGACCTTATGCTTAGTTACTATTGTTGTAGCATGTCTTGTTCCAAACAATTAGGATTGCCTAATGTGCCTTGAAGGAATCACGCGTTGTTTTTAGCATACAAAAGAATAGTATTGTGGTTTTCTCCTTTGATGCTTTGTTTAGGTTGACTTGGCACATGCTCACACCATGTTATGACTATGAACCAGTCATCCTAGCCTCTATGATCATTTAGTTTTTGACCTGTGGTACCACTTTATGCTTTGATTAGTAATGGTCGCTCTGCATGATTATGGCCATTATTACTCTCTTAGTTGGTCGCTCCCAGTCTTTTGCTAGCCTCCACTTGTATGAGTAAGCTCTACTCATGCATCCAACTCCCAAGAAACCAAGTTATTCCAAAGTGTCTACTATAAATTCCTATGCATGGTGTGTTACACCATTCCAAATATATTCTTGTTTTATCTATCTTCCAATTAAAAAGTTATCTTGTTATGTGAAAACTTAGCGATTAAACCTCTCACAAACTTGATGGCACACTTTATTTTTCTTGCCCCTAAATAAACTTGAACCATTGTGTCATCTATGTTGTATATGCTTGCACTTATACGTTGGAATTAGCAGACCCATGTTGTCATGGGGAACGCTTTCACAATTGCACTTGTATATTGTACACAGTTGATATCATGCACTTTTGTTTGCGGATGTCATTGGTGTGAAATAAAAGGGGAGCTTGTAAGTCCATGGAGTTATGTATATGTGTTAGAGAAATGCCTGGTCCGCTAGCCTAAGCCATGCCTAATCATGGTGGAAACATGCAACATCACCATAGTGAGCAATCTATGAAGCTTTCTTCTTATAAAAAAGAGAGATAAAAAGACAAAAAAGAGGAAAGAGAGAAAAAACACCATTTTTCCATGGTAAATAAAAAGATTGCTGCGATGCTCATTGTCTGATTGCCTTGTCATTTTGATTATGGGATAGCTCATGTATCATGTGCAAGGGGTACCCCGTTGGTGGTTCTCTATGATACACATGTACTTACTATGACAAGAACTTACAGGTGACTAAAATTGAGTAGCATGAGGAGCGGCCCTCATACTTAAGGGACATGAGATTGCCAACTTATACTTTGTCAAGCATATACTCCATAGTTTATTCACTTTAACCTTAATCACTTCAAGATGCTTATGATAGGGGCAATGAGAGCTGAAAGCTAACAAGTACCATATTTTTGAAAGCTCTTTGAGACTTGAAATCCCTGCTTCCCTTTTATGAAGGGCCTTTCTTCCACCATTATATTGAGTCTCCACCTTCTATCCTTATGCACCAATTAAGAGAGAATAGTTGTCATTCTTAGTTCTATGTGCATGGTCCCAAAACTTATTGATTGATTCATATTGTTGATATTACTTGTTCATGAACTATTTGTATCTAGTCACTCCTATGAACTTTGAAGGTGTCCTATGTATTTATTTGCCGCTCCATGAGGGGCAAGCTCAATGCCACTATGTTATGTTTTCTATATGTGAAACAAACAAACGTCTTTCAATGCATTGTTATTCATGATCTTTGTTTGTAACCTTTCATGTTGCATGCTTAGTTACTCCGTCTTACTGTTAGAACTTCTTTCATGCTCATGTTTAGAGTTATTTGATCCCAACTTTCAATGCTTGCAAATGGTTTGATCTTGATTTTGATGGTGCATGTCACCTCAAAAATTATTATTTTTATCACTTACCTACTCGAGGACGAGCAGGAGTTAAGCTTGGGGATGCTTGATACGTCGTAAACGTATCTATAATTTTTGATGTTCCATGCTTGTTTAGTATCTACTTTGCTTTGCTTTGTCTACACTTTGATGTATTTTTATATGTTTTCTAGAACTAACCTATTAACAAGATGCCAAAGTGCCAGTTGCCTCTTTTCTTCTGTTTTTGGTTCCAGAAAAGGAAGAAAATCAATATTCTCGGAATTGGACGGGACAAAAGCCAAAGTTAATATTTTACCGTGGGGAACACAGAGCCAGAGTACGAGACGAAGGGGAGCCACCAGGGGGCCACACCCCCTGGCCGCGCGGCCAGGCCTGGCCCGCGCCTGGGGGGTGCGGCCACCCTGGGTGCCTCCCTGCCTCGCCTCTTCGCCTATAAAGACCCCCCGATACAGAAACCCTAAGTACCGGATCAATCTTCCACCAAACCTTCTGTAGCCGCCGCCACCATCGTCCCTAGATCGGGGGGATCTGAAGCTCTTCCCTGCACCCTGCTGAAGGGGAGATCATCCCGGAGGCCTTCTTCTTCATCCAGCCAGCCTCCGGTATGAAGTGTGAATAGTTCCACCTTGGACTACAGGTCCATGTAGTAGCTAGATAGTTGTATCTCCTCCTTTGTGCTATCATGTTTAGATCTTGTGAGCTCCGTTCATGATCAAGATCATCTATTTGTAATCATGCATGTTGTATTTGCGGGGATCCGATGGATATTGAGATTACTATGTCAGATTGATTAATGGTTTTGTCTTATTGATTCTATCATGTATGTGTTGTTTGTGATCTTGCATGCTCTCCGTTTCTAGTAGCTATCTTGGCCAAGTAGATGCTAGTGACTCCAAGAGGGGTATTTATGCTCGATAGTGGGTTCATGTCTCTATTTAATCTAAGGGAAGTGACAAAAATATCTAAGGTTGTAGATGTGTTGTTGCCACTAGGGATAAAACAATGGTCTCTTGTTCATGGAACAAGTGGATTGTTTACATTACACACTTTGCTTAAAGTAGTTATTCGTTGCTTGCAACTTAATACTGGAGGGGGTTCGGATGATAACCTAAAGGTGGATTACTAGTCATAGATGCAGTTGGATGGCGGTCTATGTATCTTGTTGTATTGCCCAATCAAATCTCACAGGATCATGAATGTCTAGTATTGCATTGTTATGCCTTGCTCTGTCCTGTCAATTGTCCCGCTATAATTTTTTTACCCAGCATGCCATGTTGTTTATCTTAAGGATAACACCTCTAGTGAACTATGGACCCCGGTCCAATGTTTACCATTGATACAACTTACACTGTTATTGTTTACTTTCTGCAAACCACCATTACCTTCCACACCATATAGTTAATCCTTTGTTTTCAGCAAACCGGTGAGATTGACAACCTCACTGTTCGTTGGGGATATACCGAGAGTGCATGAGGAAGAAATGTGCCCCTTCTCGCGGCATATGTAGCAAGTTCTACTCTTGCCATATTTCTTTTTGGATGAAGAAACAACTTGAGGAAGAGCTTGAGTCTTCTTGGGAGGAGGCCCATCTCTAACAAGATGTAGAGCTTGAGGCCGCTTCCCTTGTTGCTTCTTGCCAAGGGACTTCTTCTTTAATGGTCAATGTTTTACATGATGACCTTCTTCCTTGCACTTGAAGCAAACAATGTTGGCCGGATTCTTGACTTGATCTTGGCCATTCTTCTTGTTATCCTTGCGCTTGAACTTGATAGTGGACTTTTTCTTGACATTGGAGTTGAATCCAAGCCCACTCTTGTCATTGGGGGATTTTTGCACACTCAAGATTTTGTTGAGTGTGACCTTCCCTTGATGACCCTTTTTCAAGTCATTCTTCAAAGAAGTGACTTGAGCCTTGAGCTCTTTGATTTCCTCTACATGGTTAGTTTCAACAAAAGTACTAGAGGAAGTAGGTGCTACATTGTTAGAGCAACAAGGCACGGAATGTAATTCATCACGAGATATAGCATGGTTGTGAGAGGATAAATTACAAGGACTAGCACATGGCAATATAACATTTGGAGTAGATGTAGTGCTAATGTCCACATGAGGCCCACTAGATGTTACCTTTGACACGATGGCCTCATGAGCTAACTTTAGCCTACCATGGGAGACTAGAAGATCCTCATGCGAGCTTGAGAGCTTAACATGAATTTCTTCTAATTTCCCAAAGTTGCTAGTTAGCAAAGAAAGTTGAGCCTTTAGGTCAATATTCTCCTTCAAAATAGGTGCTTCACAAGAAATAGAGTTAGTAGCACAATCATCATTATTATTAGCAAGAGGTGAGGGCAACTTGTCAAGCTCTTTTAAATATGAAGCTTTAAGTTGCTCATGTGACTCGGTGAGTTTGATGAGCTCCCTCTTAACGACCTGAGAGCCATTTTCGAGGCGCTTAAAATCCTCAACAAGTTTAGCATAAGCAACTTCAAGTTCATCATTTTTAATCTTGAAGGAGTTAGCCACCGCAAGTTCTATATCATGGTATTCCTTTACTCTAGATAATTCTAGAGTAAAAGTCTCCTCAAGAGATTCTTTGGTGGTTTGTTCTTCTTCAAGGGAGTCCTTTAGTTGTGCAACTTCATTAGCATACTCACGCTCAAGTGCAAACTTTTCATCAATTAAGTTTTCTTGCTCCTCAATAAGATCATTGCCTTCTATGGCACAATTCAAGATTTCAAGAAAGTTGGAGGAAGCAATTTTATTTTTGAAGAGAGCGCTATAGACAACCTCTCCCATTTTCTTAATAGATATAATATCATACTTACCTCTATAATCATCATTATCATTCTCAACCTCATCATCATCATCATCATGAGATACAATGGGATTCAAAGAGGTTACCTTTGTTCCCTTAGCCATAAGGCACATGTGAGAACCGGAGGAAGGTGATGATGAGATTGCACTTGTAGCTCTCTTCAAGACCTTGTCTTGGCCCATAGAATCTTCATTTTCCTCTACATGGTTAGCAACACAAGCACTAGAGGAAATATAAGCATTTTTATCATGGCAACAAGACAACATGAGCATATCATCATGAGATTTATTCAAGTCATTTCTACATGATATGCAAGGACTATTAACACAAGCATGTGAGGAATTTTTAGTGCTCGAAGTGTTAAGGTCCAAAGATAGATCATTGCAACTAGATAGAGATGAAGGATTACAAATAGTAAGCACACTATCCAGATTGCAATTTCTATCACCACTCACCATATCATTACCTAGTGAAAAGTCACATGTTGGTGAAGTGGTAGAGGATGAGAACTCATCTCGACCAGAAGTGGAAGCAACACAATCATCCTCAATAATGTTGGACACAACATATTTATCTTGAAGTTTTGTCCATAACTCATGAGCGCTCCAAAAAGGAATGATTGAAGATGTAACTACATAGCTCAAAGCATTAACAAGCACATTAGAAGCTTGAGCATCGAGATATAAGTTTTTCTCATCCTCACTAGATAGATTTTTGAAATCCATTGGAGGAGAAAAACCTATAACTACAATACGCTCCAAATTTGGGTCCATGTCCCGAAAATGAACGAGCATGCAATTTTTCCATATATCATAATTTGTGCCATCGAATGTGAACATGTCATTGTGCACTAATCCTCTAGCCGACATCTTTACTCTCAAGGCGGTGAAGCCTAAAATGAGAGACCGGGCTCTGATACCAATTGAAAGGATACGGATGTCTCCTAGAGGGGGGGGGTGAATAGGCGATTAAAACTTTACCTAGAGTGGCTCAACAAAGGCGGAATAAAACTAGTGTTTACTTTGTTAAGCACAACCTAGAACAACTAAGGTTCACCTATGTGCACCAACAACTTATGCTAAGCAATACAAGCAATAAAGTGATAGCAAGATATATATTACTTCAAGCACGAAGGCTATCACAATGTAAAGTGCATAAGTAAAGAGCTCGGGTATAGAAATAACCGAGGCACGCGGGGACACAAATATTTTACCGAGTTCCTCCCAACATGGAGTATGTCTCGTTTGGAGAGGGGGTGGTATCAAACCACCAACGCCACAAAAGGCCTCCCTTATTCTCCGGTGAATCTCACCCCAACGGGATCGATCCACGCTTCCACTATCGGTGCACTTATCGGTGGCAACCGGAACCTCTCACAAGGTTGGGGCACTTCTCCACAACTTAATTGGAGGCTCCCAACAAATGCCACAAAAGGCCACAATGCCACCAAGGTCACAAACCGTCTAGGGTTCCAAGAACCCAAGAGGGACAAGATCCAATGAGCAACTCAAACCAAATCCTCCGAGGAGAACTCAAACCGATGCACCGAATGCAAATGGCAAGAACACCACAAAGGTGCTCAAATCCCTCACTCTCAAGTTCCAACAAAGCTACTAAAGCTATTGGGGGAACAAGAGAGGAGGAATCAAAGAGAGACACAAAATCCCCCAAAATCTAGATCCCCAAAGATGCACTCACAAAGAGATGAATCGATTAGGTCAAAACGTGGATCTAGATCTCCTCTCTCTTCCACTCAAATATGGGCAAGAATCATCGGAGGGAAAGATATTAGGCAAGATTGAAAATCTAGAGCAAGTGTGGACAAAGCTTAGCCTAATAGAAGAGGAAGAAGCTCCTTAAACTGAAAACCGGACAAGGACTTAAATAGGGGCCCCAAAAATCTAGCCGTTTGGGGCAATTTTCGGAACGGTCCGGTACTACCGGATTTTACCGGTAGTACCGCACACGTCCCAGGCTGAGCAAAAAATCAAGGCAGGCAGGAATCTGGGGACGCGCAGCGTTTGCCAGCACGGGCCGCCGCAGCAGCAGCTGTGCGCATGCATGCGGGCAACAGCGCACATGTGGCAGCAGCGAGGCAAGCAAGCGGCTGCAGTGCGCGGGGCCATACGGCACGCGCGAACGAAGCGGCAACGCGCAACGAGCGAGGCAGCAGGCGGCAGCGAGCATGCAGGCGCACTGGACAGGGCCTGCAGCGGCAGGCGCGGGGCCCAGCGCAAGTCAACGCGCGCTCTCTCGCATGCGGGATTTGCGCGGCAGTGCGAGGCTACGAGCGGCGGCGGCAGGCGCGCGAGCCAAGGAGTGAGCAGGTGGGCTGAAGCAGCGGTGCGTCCTGCCAGGCTTGGTCGACCCGGATGGGCCGACCGGTAGTACCGGCCCACCCGGGTGGTACTACCGGGCCGGTCCGGTAGTGCCGGCACAAACAACCGCCTGGGCCAGAAGGGTAGCGCCCTGGGTCAGGCGTGTCCGGTACTGGGCCCAGTAGTACCGGACATCCCAGAAAAAAATCTTTTCCTTTTCTTTTTAAAAGCAAATAATAGCCAATATTCAAACGTCAATAACTTTTGATTGGTAGCTCCGATTGACCCGATACCAAGTGAGAGTGTATTAATTAATATAATGTGAGATACCTCACTTGGTGAGAAACCGAAAAGCCGCATAAATTAAAATCGCAACAAGATACATATGGGAGATCTGATTTTGATGAAAAAGAGCTTGTTACGGAGATTACGACAAGCTCTATATCCTCACATGGATAAGACCAAATAACAACCAAATACGATGATGCAAGTATAAAAAGGTTTGAGCTCTCTCCGAATGATGTGACCAAATTACTCATTCGAGAGCCCCTCTTGATAGTACGGTTATCTATCCTAAACCCGGTCTCCTACACACAACAAGAGACCGGCAAAAGGGGAAACCTATCAAGATATACCTTTGTCTTGAGCATTCCACTTGAGCTCGATGTAGACGGTCTTGCCCTTCTCAAGATGGAACACCTTTCTTAATTCCTCATCATCGACCTCGCATATTGAGTTTGCACAACATATCTTCTTTGAATTTCATCAACCTTGAAGCCAACACATGCTCCAAGCGATGCCAATGGACAAATCCTACAAGTATAACTTAATACACACATTAGTGCATAAATATTGTCATTAATTACCAAAACCACACATGGGGGCCCAACATGTTCTTTCAGTGTGAAAGTGACAGTGTGCATACCGTGGTGGCACTTAGGCTAGAATCTACATAAATACTCAAGTGCTTCAATAGATCTCTGCTTTCCCCACGTGTGTGAAAGTGACAACATGCACACCGTGGTGGCACTTAGGCTAGAGTTCATAAATATTTATCATGAGTATATTTTGAGTTGGTTGTATCTATGAAATTGTGGTGTTTGTTGGAACCATCTAGCGCTCAAGGTGACAGTATGGAGTTATCTAGATGGGGAAGGCGGACTTTGAGGGTGTGATGTTATACCCCTACCATGGATTGGAGTATCCAACCGGAGAGTAGTTAAGAGTAGTATCATGAAGAGAATATATTTATATGAGAGAGTGTTCACTAGTGAAAGTATGATCCCTAGGCCTTGTTTCTAAGCATTGAAATACCGTTTACAACTAGATTTGTTACATGTTTGCTTGCTTCTAGTCTCTTCCACGCGGTCAAGCTCTTTTCTGGCACTGTTGCCTTATAATCATCCATACCACTTGTATTTAACTATCTCTTCACTGAACTAGTGCACCGATACACCTGACAAGTGTATTGGCTGTGTTGGGGACACACGAGACTTCTTGTATCTTGATTGCAGGGTTGCTTGAGAGGGATACCTTTGACCACTTCCTCCCTGAGTTCGATAAACCTTGGGTAATCCACTTAAGGGAAACTTGCTGCTGTTGTACAAACCTCTACACTTGGAGGCCCAACAACTGTCTATAAGAATAGAAGTGCGTAGGCATCAAGCTCTTTTCTGGCGCCGTTGCTCGGGAGGTATGGTAAAAGGTACTCACATCCTGGTGTGTCAGTGCTTGAAGTTATTTCCTTTAGATTCTCCAATTTTGTCTTTTTGTTTCTTGTTTTCATTAGTTAGGCTTAATGGAATACAACAAACAAAATTAGAGAGCTTTTTAGTATTTTTCCTAACTTAGAACATGATTGGTTTGAAAATAAAATTAAAATACCTATGGAATTTTCTTTGCATGCTAATAGCAATGTTATTAGTATGAATTTTTTGAATACCATTGTTCCTAATGCTATGAAAATGTCTAAGCTTGGGGAAGCTAGTTTTTATGAAAAAGATCTTTTTAGTTCCCTAGCTTTAAGGAAGAAACTTTGCTCTAATGATACTTTAACTCCCATATGTGGTAATTCTAATGATGCTTGTGATATTTTAAAGCCACATACTGAAAGAGTCCCTTTTAAAATACCTACAAAAATTGTTGATCGTGTTATGGATAACTATTATTTTGGGGATGGAACTGTCCATCCTGGTGATCACTTGCTTTTTATCCATGAATTATGCGAGTTGTTCAAGTGTGCAGGTATTTAAATAGACCAAGTTAAGAGGAAGCTATTCCCTTTCTCACTTAGGGACAAAGAAAGGGAGTGGTATGAGCTACTAGATGATCCTCATCATTTGGAGTGGAAGGAACTTGAATCTCTCTTTTACTCTAAATTTTATCCTCCTCATGAAATTCATAAAGATAGGAATTATATTTATAATTTTCAACCTCATGAGGGAGAAAGTATTTCCCAAGCTTGGGGGAGATTGAAGTCACTAATGCTCACATGTCCCATTCATGAGCTTCCCAGTAATATTTTTATTAATAATTTTTATGCAAGGCTTTCAGGACATTACAAGGACTATTGTCGTGGTATTGCCGACGAGTACGCCATGGAGGGGTCCTCACAGTGTGTGTTTAGAGACGTGGGGGAAGGCAGACGGTTTACAGGTACGAGGTAACACAGCTTACCCAGGTTCAGATCCCACAACGTTGGCGAAATCCTACTCCTGCTATAAATCACTATAAGGGCAATACGCCGAGTTACAAAGACAGTTTCACTATGTGAGGTTATGTGAAGTTATGCCCTAAAGGCTCCCATAGGCCCGACTTATATAGTCGCCAGGTCCTAGGGTTACAGGAAAAATACCTAGCTGGACAGGTTACAGAGTCCTACACCGTCTATTATTAGTCTAGCGTGTCTTGTACTCCAAGGCTCCGGGTACGCTGGTGACTCTACCGTAACCTTCCTTTATCCGGCATGGGCCTCCCTTCTGGATCCATCTAACTGGGTTGCCCAGCAGGCCATGGGCCATGCTACCAACTGTGGGCCACCCGGCTTATCCGGATAGGAGACATGCTATGAGGATACCCATATAGCATATCCCCAACAACTATCTAGATACCTGTTTAGAGGGATCCTTCACAAGTAAGGAGGTCAAAGCTAAGTGGGATATTCTTGAAACAATTCAAAGCAATACCGAAGATTGGGATAACGACAAAGGTAAAGAACCAGGTATAAACTGTGAGTATGATTGCATTAAGTCTTTCGCTGAAACTGCTGATTTTCAAGAGCTTAGTGCTAAGTATGGTCTTGATCCTAAAATTATTTTTAAATATTATAGAGCCTTTGCTTCCCATATTAATGCTCCTAAAGAAAAGTGGGACATGTATCATGAACCTTTTAAAGACACTTGCATGAAAAATGAAACTGTTATTAATGATTGCAATAAACATGCTCAAACTTCTGAAAGTACTATTTCTTATAAGCATATTAATTTTTATGAAATGCATAGACCTTGTGAAAAGAATCAAAATGAAGAATATTATTGTATCACCCACTGGAATGAAAAAAACTAGAACATGGTATAAGGCTCTAACTGATCTTGGTAAAAAAGTTTGTGCCCTCTATCCTTTTATTTGTGAACTCTGCTATGAAGTGGGTCATTTCAATTTTCAATGCCCAGGCCATAATAATGACATTTCTAATCCAATGAGTACTGCATGTTTGTATTGTGATAATGTGATCACTGATAATCAACATGATGAACTTACATTTTTTTAGGGTGTGAAGAGTTATCAAGGAAAACTTCTTTGGTAGACATGAGTGCTTTTGGTATGAATAGTGTCTTACATGGATGTCATCTTTATTGTGTTGATAATTTCCATGCACATACTTAGATACAAAATCTTATAAAAGATGATATTTTACCAAAATATGACAGGACCGATATGAGTTTTGTTCTTATTAATGACAAGGAGGAATCCTCTAAAGTTTCTTTTATTGTCTCTAACAATAAACCAAGGTATGTGGAGAAGCTTCCTTTCAAGCCTCTCCCTCCTAAAGAGGAGAAGAAGAAGAAAAAGAGGAGTAAAAGGAGAGAGGAAATGGTATCTTCCCCTAAGCATGTTGCTCCTATCATAGTTTTGCTGATGAGTCTGAACTAGATGATGTTCCTATGCCTATTACCTATAGTGGTGATCATGATTGGGAAAAGCATACTACTTTTGATATTGAAAATCTCTTTGGTACCAATTCTGAAAATGATGATATTAATAATTGTTGTGCTATTAGTGCTATCCATGTTCCTTCCAATGATGATATGTTTACAAATGAACACACTTGGGAAGATATATATTCTATTGCTTATGATGATACTATAGCTCCAATGTATGATGATTGCAATGATGATTATGATATTTTTGGTCCACCTACTATTGAGGAGAAAATTTATTGTGATTACAATATTCCTCCTATATTTGATGATTATGGTGATGAGAATAGTAATGATAGCTATTTTGTTGAATTTGCTCCCACTAGAATTAATAAGAATGACTATGCTTATGTGGAGAGTAATAATTATTGTATGCATGTGGATCATCATAAGAATGATTTATGTGATAGTTATATTGTTAATTTTATTCATGTTGCTACTGAAAGTTATTATGAGAGGGAAACATGGTTTTATGTATCTCAATAATATTAAGTTTCCCCTCTTTATGTTGAAAATCTTGAAGTTGCACTTGTTTTGCTTTCCTATGCTTGTTGCTTTGTGCTTTCATGACTTGTTTATTTACAAGATTCCTATGCATAGGAAGTGGGTTAGACTTAAAGTGTTTTGAATTTGCTTCTTGATGCTCTCTTTTACTTCAATTCATATTTCTTATATGAGCATCTCCTCAAACTATCAAGCCTAACTTAAAGGCGTTGAAGAAAAGTACTTCTTGGGAGATAACTGATACGTCCAAAACGTATCTACTTTTCCGAACACTTTTGCTATTGTTTCTCCTCTAAACTTGTGTGATTTGGATACAACTAACACGGACTAACGCTGTTTTCAGCAGAATTACCTTGGTGTCTAGTTTTTGTACAAAAAATCAACTATCAGGAAAAATCCTGGAAAATATGCCCAAAATCCTATTTCACCAGAAGACACACGGAGCCAGAGTACGAGACGGAGGGGAGGCCTGAGGGGCCCGCACCCCCCTGCCGCGTGAGTGGGCCCAACCCGCACCTAGAGGGGGTGTGGCTGCCCCAGGCACCCCCTCGGCCTCCCTCTTCTCCTATAAGATGCCTCTTGACCTAAAAACCGAAGGGGGTTCGACGTTTTTCCAGAAAGAGTTCCGCTGCGCCGCCACCACCAGAAACCGCGATTCGGAACCAGAAACTCCGTTCTAGCACCCTGCCAGGACGGGGAATTTGGAGAGGATCATCACCATCATCATCACCAACGCCTCTCCATCAACCATCTATGTTTCTCTCATCCATTAGTGAGTAATCCCCCGCTATAGGCTATGGGGATGGTAGGGATTGGATGAGTTCTATCATGTAATAGAATAAGATTGTTAGGGCATGGTGCCTAGTATCTCTATTTGTGCTATTTGACTTTGTTGCAACTTGTTGTGCTTAATGCTTGTCACTAGGGCCCGAGTGCCATGATCTCATATCTGAACTTATTATTGAATCATTATGATGGTATGCATAGAGGACCCTAAAATAATTAAGCAAGGAAATTACACGCATCGGTTTCATTAGCGACTAAGCAAGGAAAACAATCGGGTTCGGCTCCTCGAGAGAGCAACTGATCGAGGCATACTAGCTCTTCATGCTACTTCCTCTTTGATTGTTTTCAAAATATTGCTAGATTTGTCGGCATGCAAACTCTTGGATATGGGATGATCATCAACATAAAGTAAGATGTTGGTATGGCCATGACCTTGGTCGTTCGTCTTGAAATCCAAGAATGTCCATACTCGTTGATAACTACACTTAAATTCATTTAGATCTTAGCACTTACTTTTAGGTTAAATTTTACACGTGTGGTGGGAGTACATTTTTCTTCAAAGACCTAAAAAGAACCAAAATGACATCGAGGTCCATACACTTAGCATAGAGGGCCCTAGAGTAACTAATCAAGGAAAATAGTTGGGTTCGGCTCCTTCTCGAGAGAGGAGCTCATCGAACCATACTCTTCATGCCACTTCCTCTACGAATGTTTTCAAGATATGGCCAGATTTGACGCCATGCAAAATCTTGGATATGGGATCATCAACACAAAGGGCGATGTAGATATGGCCATGGCCTTGGTCGTTCGGCTTGAAATCTAAGAATGTTCATACTCATCGACAACGAAACTTAAATTTGTTTAGATTTTACCACTTACTTTTAGGTTAGAATTTTACACGGGCAGTGGGAGTACATTTTAATCAAGGACCTAAAAAGGCGATGGGGGAATTACATTGCGGTCCATATATCTAATTCAAAGGGCCCTAAGATATTTAAGCAAGGAAAATAGTCGGGTTCGAATCATTCTCGAGATACCAGTAGATCGAGCCATGCTCTTCATGCTACTTCATCTCTCGGCTATTTTCAAAATATGGCCACATTTTTCGGCATGAAAATTCTTGGATATGGGTCATCAACACAAAGTATGATGTTTGATTGCTTTTCTAACAAGGACACACATTTTTACATGAAAATTATTAGCAAGATGTGAAATATTTGAAAAATAACCTCCATGGTTTTCGATATATAGAATGCTTGGTGGGTACTACCGTCAAAAGATATTTTATTTGTAGAACTTTGAGAGCAATCTACCACATAGTTTTAGGTTAAAATTCCACCTAACATTAAGAACATAGCTTAAATTCGTTTACATGGGCGAACTTAGCTAGGAAGCTTAAGAACTTGTTAAACTTGGTGTAAACGTAAGTGAAACATGGTCCAAACTTTGTGTCGAAAATGGGCTTGTGATATTCTGAAGCATATTCTTCATACTTGCTTTAATTTAAAGTAAAACACATTCTTTTTACAATGAAAATACAAAAATGTTTTTTTCCTAAAAGTTGGAAACTCCCATTATTGGCAGCATTATAGTTCACCATTCCAAGATGCACCCATCTACCAAACATCAGAACATTTGCATAAAGTATCATGTACATATATGGCCATATATTCACCCATGTTGTTCGGCTTGAAGCCTAAGAATGTTCATACAATGTAGGCCATATTGCCAAGCAGGTTTATTTTTTAAAAGTTGTGAAGACTAGTGATTGTCAACATGCAAATGTTTAGCAAAAAATCCGAATCTTTCAAAAATCTCGTTGGGTGCTACCGTAAAAAAATAACTATAGAACTTTAAGAGCAATCTACCACTTACTCGTATTTCAAATTTTACATAATATTGGCAAATCGGCTTAAATTCTATAGGATGGAGGGAGTACTACTACTTTCTTGGCGAGAGAAAAAAGCACTCCTCACTTTCGAACCATCTTGTTGCGGGTCTCCCTGGTGCTTCCTCTTCCTAGGGTGGAGCGAATGGAGGTGGAGTAGTTGTGGGTAGGAAGGCTGGCCAGATCATAGTAGTGTCCCCCACCAAAATAAAATAAAATATCATAATGGTGTGCATCCAATGTGATGGGACACCCCTTGTCCACCACTTTAAGTAGTAGTACTAGTACCGTGCATGGCGATCTTTTGACTATCCTTCACCCTTAAAATTTACTAGTTACTACTACTCACTATACATGTACCTCTTGTCAGGAACTCATCGCAGCTTTGCTCTGACATCGCACTGCCTTCAAATCCTCCTCTTACCTGCTCTCGCGCTGCCTCCTCTATGCTTTAGGTCCCTTCTCCCTCCTAGTTTTGTTTCAATAGGGGAAACTCCAAGTGGCAATATTTTTACCATGACAAGATTTTACCACCACTTACTTTTAGGTTAGAACTTTAAACCAGCGGTAGAAGTAACTTTTACACCAAGGACCTAAAAAGGAGAAAAATTACATTGAGGTCCATACATCTAGCACAAAGGACCATAAAATTACACCGAGGCATTCACATTCTTGGATATGGGATCATCAGTATAATGTATATGATGTAGATATGGCCATCACCTTGGTCGTTCGGCTTCAAATCCAAGAACGTGCATACTCATTGACAACTAAGCTTAAATTCGTTTAGAACTTTAAGCCGGCCATGGGAGTACCTTTTACAGCAAGGACCTAAAAAGGATAAAAATTACATCGAGTTCCATACATCTAGCACAAAGGAGCCTAAAATTACATCGAGGCATGCAAATTCTTGGATATGGGATCATCAATATAATGTATATGATGTAGATAAGGTCATGACCTTGGTCACTCGGCTTCAAATCCAAGTATGTGCATAATCATTGACAACTAATCTTAAATCATTTAGAATTTTAAACCGGCGGTAGGAGTACCTTTTACACCAAGGACCTAAAAAGGAGAAAAATTACATCGAGGTCCATACATCTATCACAAAGGACCCTAAAATTACATCAAGGCATGCAAATTCTTGTATATGGGATCATCAATATAATGTATATGATGTAGATATGACCATGACCTTGGTCATTCGACTTAAAATTCAAGAATGTGCATACTCATTGACAACTAAGCATAAATTCCTTTAGAACTTTAAACAGGCCATGGGAGTGCCTTTTACACCAAGGACCTAAAAGGAGAAAAATTACATCGAGGTCTATACATCTAGCACAAAGGACCCTAAAATTACATTGAGGCATGCAAATTCTTGGATATGGGGTCATCAATATATTGTATATTATGTAGATATGGCCATGCCATTGGTCGTTCGGCTTCAAATCCAAGAATGTGCATACTTGTTGACAACTAAGCTTAAATTCGTTTAGAATTTTAAACCAGCGGTAGGAGTACCTTTTACACCAAGGATCTAAAAGGGAGAAAAATAACATCGAGGTCCATACATCTAGCACAAAGGACCCTAAAATTACATCAAGGCATGCAAATTCTTGGGTATGGGATCATCAATATAATGTATATGATGTAGATATGGCCATGAACTTGGTCGTTCGGCTTCAAATCCAAGAATGTGCATACTCATTGACAACTAATCTTAAATTCGTTTAGAAATTTAAATAGGCCGTGGGAGTACCTTTTACATCAAGGACCTAATTAAAAATGAGAGAAAAATACATCGAGGTCCATACATCTAGCACAAAGGACCCTAAAATTACATCGAGGCATGCAAATTCTTGGATATGGGATCATCAATATAATGTATATGATGTAGATATTGCCATGACCTTGTTGGTTTGGCTTCAAATCCAAGAATGTGCATACTCATTGACAAATAAGCTTAAATTCGTTTAGAATTTTAAACCGGTTGTGGGAGTACCTTTTACACCAAGGACCTAAAAACGCGAAAAATTACATCGAGGTCCATACGTCTAGCGCAAAGGACCCTAAAATTACATCAAGGCATGAAAATTCTTGGATATGTGATCATCAATATAATGTATATGATGTAGACATGGCCATGGCCTTGGTCATTCGGATTGAAATCCAAGAATGTCCATACTCGTTAACAACTAAGCTTAAATTCGTTTAGACCTTACCACTTACTTTTAGGTTAAATTTCACACGAGCGGTGGGAGTACATTTTTCTTCAAAGACCTAAAAAGAACCAAAATTACATCGAGGTCCATACACTTAGCACAGAGGGCCCTAGAGTAATTAAGCAAGGAAAAAAGTTGGTTTCGGCTCCTTCTCGAGAGAGCAGATCATCGAAACATAGTGTTCACGCCACTTCCTCTTCGATTGTTTTCAAGATATGGCCAAATTTAATTCCATGCAAAATCATGGACGATATAGGATCATCAACACAAAGTGCGATGCAGATATAGACATGGCCTTGGTCGTTCGGCTTGAAATCTAAGAACGTTCATACTCATCGACAACTAAGCTTAATTTTGTGTAGATTTTACCACTTACTTTTAGGTTAGAATTTTACACGGGCCATGGGAGTATATTTTAATCAAGGACCTAAAAAGGGGGATTACATTGATGTCCATATATCTAACACAGAGGGCCCTAAGATATTTAAGCAAGGAAAATAGTCAGGTTCATATCATTCTCGAGATACCAGTCGATTGAGCCATGCTCTTCATGCTACTTCATCTCTTGGTTGTTTTCAAAACATGGCCACATTTGTCGGCATGCAAATTCTTGGATATGGGATCATCAACACAAAGTATGATGTTTGATTGCTTTCCTAACAAGACAAAAAAAATCACATGCAAATTATTAGCAAGATGTGAAATATTTCAAAAAGAACCTCCATGGTTTTCGATATATAGAATGCTTGGTGGGTACTACCGTAAAAAGATATTTTATTTGTAGAACCTTGAGAGCAATCTACCACATACTTTTAGGTTAAAATTCCACCTAACATTGAGAATAGAGCTTAAATTCGTTTAGATGGGCGAACTTAGCTAGGAAGCTTAATAACTTGTTAAACTTGGTGCAAACGTAAGTGAAACATGGTCCAAACTTTGTCTCAAAAATGGGATTGTGGTATTCTTAACCATTTTATTCATACTTGCTTTAATTTAAAGTAAAACACATTCTTTTTACAATAAAAATAAAAAATCCTAAAAGTTGGAAACTCCCATTATTGGCCACATTATGGTTCACCATGCCAAGATGCACCCATCTACCAAACATCGGAACATTTCCATAAATTATCATGTACATATATGGCCATATATTCACCCATGTTGTTTGGCTTGAAGCCTAAGAATGTTCATACAATGCATGCCATATTGCCAAGCAGATCTAGTTTTTCAAAAGTTGTGAAGACTAGTGATTGTTAACATGCAAATGTTTAGCAAGAAATCGAATCTTTCAAAAATCTCGTTGGGTGCTAGCGTCAAAAAATAATTGTAGAACTTTAAGAGAAATCTACCACTTACTCGTATTTTAAATTTTACATAATATTGGAAAATCGGCTTAAATTCTATGGGATGGAGGAAGTACTACTACTTGCTTGGCGAGAAAAAAAGCACTTCTCACTTTCGAACCAGCTTGCCGCAGGTCTGCCTGGTGCTTCCTCTTCCTAGGATGGAATGAATGGATGTGGAGTAGTTGTGGGTAGGAAGGCTGGCCAGATCATAGTGGTTTCCATCGCAAAAATAAAAATAAAAGATCGTAATGGTGTGCATCCAATGCGATAGGACACCCCTTGTCCACCACTTTAAGTAGTAGTACTAGTACTGCGCATGACGATCTTTTGACTATCCTTCATCCCTAAAATTTACAAGTTACTACTACTCACTGTAAGTGTACCTCGTGTTAGGAACTCATCGCAGCTTTGCTTTGACATCGCACTGATATCAATCCTGCTCTTCGCTACTCTCGAGATGCATTCTCTATGCTCTCGGTCCCTTATCCCTCCTAGTTTTTTTCCAATAGGGGCAAACTCCAAAAGGCAATATTGTTTACCATGACAAGATTTTACCACCACTTACTTTTGGGTTATAATTTTAAACCGGCGGTAGGAGTACCTTTTACACTGAGGTCCATACATATATTACAAAGGATCCTAAAATTACATCGAGGCATGCAAATTCTTGGATATGGGATCATCAATATAATGTATATGATATAGATATGGCCATGACCTTGGTCGTTCGGCTTCAAATCCAAGAATGTGCATACTCATTGACAACTAAGCTTAAATTTATTTAGAACTTTAAACCGGCCGTGGGAGTACCTTTTACACCAAGGACCTAAAAAGGAGAAAAAATACATCGAGGTCCATAAATCTAGCACAAAGGACCGTAAAATTACATCGAGACATGAAAATTCTTGGATATGGGATCATCAATATAATGTATATGATGTAGATATGGCCATGACCTTGGCCGTTCGCTTCAAATCCAAGAATGTGCATACTCATTGACAACTAAGCTTAAATTCTTTTAGATTTTACCACTTACTTTTAGGTTAAAATTTTACACGCATGGCGGGAGCATATTTTACACCAAGTACCTAAATAAAGGGAAAATTACATCGAGGTTCCATACGCTTAGCACAAAGGGCCCTAAAATAATTAAGCAAGGGAAACAGTCGGGTTCGTCTCCTTCTTGAGAGAGTAGCTGATCGAGGCATACTCTTCTAAATACTACTTCTTCTTCGATTGTTTTCAAAATATGGCCATATTTGTCGGTATGCAAATTCTTGGATATTGGGATCATCAATATAAAGTATGATGTAGATATGGCCATGATCTTGGTCGTTCGGATTGAAATCGAAGAATGTTCATACTAATTGACAACTAAGCATAAATTCGCTTAGATCTTACCACCTTCTTTTAGGTTGCAATTTTACACGTGGGGGGAGTGCATTTTACATTGAGGACCTAAAAAAGCGAAATTACATCAATGTCCATACATTTAGCACAAAGGTCTCTAAAATAATTAAGCAAGGAAAACAGTCGGGTTCAGATCCTTCTTCTCGAGAGACCAGCCCATCAAGGCATACTCTTCATGCTACTTCCTCTTCGATTGTTTTCAAACTATGGCTAGATTTCTCGGCCTACAAATTCTTGGATATGGGATCATCAATGTAAAGTATGATGTAGATATCGCCATGACCTTGGTCGTTCTGCTTGAAATCCAAGAATGTTCACACTCATTGCAACTAAGCTTATTTTTTTTTAGATTTTAACACTTACTTTTGGGTTAAAATTCTACACGTGCAACGGGGGTACATTTTACATCAAGGACCTAAAAAAGGAAAATTATATTGAGGTCCACACATTTTGCAAAAAGGACCCTAAAACAACTAAGCAAGGAAAACAATCGGGCTTGTCTCCTTCTGGAGAGATAAACTGATTGGGGCATACTAGCTCTTGATGCTACTTCCTCTTTGATTGTTTTCAATATATGGCTAGATTTGTCGGCATGCAAATTCTTGGATATGGGATCATCAACATAAAGTAAGATGTAGATATGGCCATGACCTTGGTTGTTCGGCTTGAAATCCAAGAATGTCTATACTCATTGACAACTAATCTTTAATTCGTTTATATCTTACCAATTACTTTTAGGTTAAATTTTACACGCGCGATGAGAGTACATTTTTCTTCAAAGACCTAAAAAGAACCAAAATTACATCGAGGTCCATACACTTAGCACAGAGGGCCCTAGAGTTATTAAGCAAGGAAAATAGTCAGGTTTGGCTCCTTCTAGAGAGAGCAGCTCATCAAACCATACTCTTCACGCCACTTCCTCTTCGATTGTTTTCAATATATGGCCACATTTGACGCCATGCAAAATCTTGGATATGGGATCATCAACACAAAGTGCAATGTAGATATGGCCATGGCCTTGGTCGTTCGGCTTGAAATCCAAGAATGTTTATACTCATCGACAACTAAGCTTAAATTCGTATAGATTTTACCAATTAATTTTAGGTTAGAATTTTACACAGGTGGTGCGAGTACTTTTTTCATCAATGACCTAAAAAGAAGGAAAATTTACATCGAGGTCTATACATTTAGCATAGAGGACCCTAAAATAATTAAGCAAGTAAAACATTCTGCTCATTCTCGAGAGAGCAGTTGATCGAGCCATGCTCTTGATGCTACTTCCTCTCTCGACTATTTTCAAAATATGGCCAGATTTTGTTGGCATGCAAATTCTTGGATATGGTATCATCGGCAGATTTATTTTTCCAAAAGTTGTGAAGACTCGTGATTGTCAACATGCAAATGCTTAGCAAGAAATCGAATCTTTCAAAAATCTCGTAGTTTTTTTGTACATTGATTGCCTGGTGGCTACCGTCAAAAGATAGTTGTAGAACTTTAAGAGCAGGGGAAACTCCTCTTTGTTGCTCTCGGGCTACCTCCTCTATGGTCTCGCCTCTTGGTCCCTTCTCGCTCTCATTTTTTTCAACAGGAAAACTCCTAGTGGTAATATTGTTTGCCATGAAAAGGTTTTACCACAACTTACTTTTAGGTTAAAATTTTAAGTACATGGGTGGTGGGAGTACATTTTATATCAAGGACCTTAAAAAGGAGAAATTTATACGAGGTCCATACATTTAGCACAAAGGACCCTAAAATAATTAAGCAAAGGAAAACAACCTTCTCGAGAGAGCAGCTGATCAAGTCATACTCTTCTAAATACTACTTCCTCTTTGATTATTTTCAAAATATGGACAAATTTGTCACCATGAAAATTATTGGACATGGGATCATCAATATAAAGTATGATGTAGATATGGCCATGACCTTGTTTGTTCGGCTTGAAAACAAAGAATGTTCATACTTAATGCCAACTAAGCTTAAATTCATTAAGGTTTTACCACTTACTTTAGGTTAAAATTTTACACGGGCGATGAGAGTACATTTTATATCAAGGACATAAAAATAGGAAAATTACTTCGAGGTCCATACACTTACCACAAAGGACCCTAAAATAATTAAGCAAGGAAAACAATTAGGTTCGACTCCTTCTCGAGAGAGCAGCCGATCAAGCCATACTCTTCTAGATACTACCTCTTCGATTGTTTCCAAAATATGGCCAAATTTGTCGGCATGAAAATTCTTGGACATGGGATCATCGATATAAACTATGATGTAGATATTGCCATGACCTTGGTCATTCGTCTTGAAATTCAAGGATGTTCATACTCATTGACAACTAAGCTTAAATTTATTTAGATTTTACCACTTAATTTTAGGTTAAAAATTTATACGGGTGACGGAAGTATATTTTACACCAAGGACCTAAAAATAGGAAAATTACATCGAGGTCCATACATTCAGAACAATGGACCCTAAAATAATCAAGCAAGAAAAACAAACGGGTTCGCCTCCTCGAGAGAGCAGATGATCGAGCCATACTCTTCATACTACTTCCTCTTCGAGTGTTTTCAAAATATGGCCAGATTTGTCGGCATACAAATCCTTGGATATGGGATCATCAACATAAAATATGTTGTAGATATGGCCATGGCCGTGGTCGTTCGGCTTGAAATCCAAGAACATTCATACTCATTGACAACTGAGCTTAATTTCGTTATGATTTTACCACGTATTTTCAGGTTAGAATTTACTAGTTGTCAATGAGTACGAAACAAGCCAGGCTTTACTTTTTGCTCGTATCTTTAACGAGTTGAATTATCCGAGCCTTAAAGAGTGAGAGCGTTAACGAGTTGAGTTGCTCGATAGTCGAGTCCTATGGATCATCCACATAAAGTATGATGTAGATATGACCATGACCTTGGTCTTTCGGCAAGAAATCTAATAATGTTCATAATCATTGACAACTAAGCTTAAATTCGTTTCAATTTTAACACTTTTATGTTCAAATTTTACACGGGCAATGGGAGTACATTTTACATCGAAGACCTAAAAATTTGACCAGAAATTACACAAGAGTTAGTCCTGCAGCTACCCCTGCATTTGTACTAATCTGAAGGGAACTAGAGAAGAGGAGCATGCATCTGTTTTAATCATTTTATTCAACCTCCCCTATACTACTCTAGATCCCCAGTTCCCCATTCCCCTACCTCTACGCTAAGTGCTGTCGTTCTGCTCCTCCATCATGTCGCTTTTCGATCCTATCCACCGCACAGTATGAGAGTGTTTTTTCTTCTTCCCGTCTCGCCTGCCGCCATCGATCTTCCCTCTTTACCAAAAAACCAAATCAAGCCATCGTCCCAACTTCCAGCAGCTCCCTTGCGATGACAGGACCAAGAAAGGACAGTGATGATTTTGAGCTATTCCAGGAGGTTTTTACCAAAGGCCCGCTTGAAGAACTCGTAATGAGATGCGGCGTCATCATCGTCGTGAGCCTCGCCGGTTCGTCCAAACATCTTCTTGACCCGACAAAATATAGTGCAACTTTACATGCTTCTCAGCCGTTTGGCCTCCCCTGTGTTCTTCATTCTCACCCGACTAAGAAACCATGGGAATGCAATGAGTACTTCGAGGGAAAGGGCACGATATGCAAGTTGACGCCGCTGGACAGGTTCTCCTCTGACGCCGTGTTCCCGAATTGTATGGTAAACAATGGGTAGGTGCCAATGGAGATTAGATCGCCACTGTTGGGTGCGAGTTTAAGTGGGAGCTGGTTAATGTGTATACTCATCAACACGTTCATCTTCCACAAGTCCAGGAGTCTGTACCCACCAACGATCTGTTTACATTCATGCATAATGATCGCACCATTATCCTCCAGAAGATTGCCATTTGCCGAGCTCCCAAAGCTGCTGCAGATTATTTAGATTTCTTTCTTGTCGCTATCTTCGACTACTCAGTTGCTACCCTTGATGGCGATGAGTATACATGGACAGTTCTTGACAACCAGTTCCAGTACTTTTTCAGATACAACGATGCAGTTATCCACAAGGGTCTGGTGTTTGCAGCCACTGATAATGGGAGTGTTTATGTCTAGAATAATATGTATTTTGGTAAGTTTGATCCACACCTGTTGTAATCACTAGTTTCACTTTTTATGGATGTAAACTAGTTTTGGCTGATTTGGACGTCATTTCTTTTTCAAGGTCCTATTCTGCTCCCGTCACCACCTAGCGCGCATCTTGGGGAAGGGAACCTTGATGACATAGATGATGAGGAGTACGAACCTGGTTTATGGTTCTTAGCAATATGTGCAGACGAATCTTGCCTTCTTCTTATCCATATTGAGGGCATAACTGATGAGGAGTTTTATGGCGGTACTTATTATGGCGATGGCAATCCTGTTTCTGATCATAGTGTTGATCGATGCGGTCGCACTTTTAGCACCTGTGCTATTGGGTTTGGCTGCAATGTGTACTCAAAGGACACTACTTACTTGTTTCCACCTAAGCCATGGATATCGATAACTAATTTGGGAGCATATTCCCTTTTCCTTGGATTGAACTATCTGATTAACATTGCAATAGGCGGTGCAGATGTTGCCCTAGGATATCTGACGAGAAGCAACTATGTTTACAACTCCCACCATGCAATAGTACTTCGATATACGCCGTTTCCTGAAATATCCTGCTTCAGTCTAAATACTGAAGAAGCAGTTGTTGGTTTCTCAACCAACGTTGTATGGAAATCTCCGGAGACTCCATTATGGTTCATCCTGAGCTTCGCCAATGCCCGGGATTGGAACCTAGCTACCGTAAGTACTCATAATACTATGTAGGATATTTCAGTTGGTATCGGCCCTGTTGAACTATTTTGGCTGCAAAGTAATACTAGTATAGTATTAGGTCTTGTATTTTGGAGTATTTTGTACTATATACTGGTACTTGTTTAGATCAAGGGCAGGAGATGGTACTGATTTGCCTTTGTTCTGTCGTTGCTATTACTAAAGTATTTTATATAACTAATACTGATGTCCTGTTACTACTTTAGATCAAGTGCCGATTTGTCTTGCTTTTCTTTTGTAACTTGGCCTTGTCATAAACTCATAATCTAGACGAGGCTTGGCCATTTTTAGTTGCCTATGGAGGTCACACACACATGCATTGATGTGAGAAGGAGGTATGCACACAAAAGCAGATTTGATCGTTAGTTTTGCTTGCTCCAATAATCGAGTGTTCCAAGAAAAAGACAAACTGAATCGGTCACTTTGAAATGCCGATCAGTCTGTCAAGTGCCGCTGGATATGAACTGGGAATCTGTCGATATATTTATTTATGATTCTGTACTGCTGAATCTTTCAAATGTTCATGAATCTATCAAATGTTCTGTTGCTATTACTAAAGTATTTTTTAGAACTAATAGTGATGTAGTGGTACTTTTTAGATCAAGCGCAGTAGATGGTATTGCTCTTCTTTTGTAATAACATGGCCACAATATGGTCTCTTTTTCCATTTGAATTACGGCCTTGCTACATCTATTGAATTTCAATGTCTGCATTGTTAAATCTGTAAATTTTGTTGGTCATGATCTGTACTAATAAATCAGTCACTTTGAAATGTTGTTAATTCTATCAAGTGCCACTAATTATGTAATGAGAATCTATTGATATTTTTCCGTTTTATTCCATACCGCCGAATATTTCAAATGCTAGTGAATCTGCCACTAAAGTATTTAGTAGAACTAGTACTGATGTACTGGTACATGTTTAGATCATGGGCAGTAGATGGGCGGCCTTGTTTTTCTTTTGAAATATGGCCTTGTCACAATCTAGATGAGGCTTGGGAATTTTGGGTTGCATATATGTTGGTCACCCTGACATTGATGTAAGAACAAGGTATGTACATAAAAGTAGTCTTGAGCGTAAGTTTTGCATGCTCCAATGATGGAGTGTGTTCGGAGAAAAGGGCGAACTGAATTAAGAACTGATTATCACTGTACTGCTATTGAATCTTAGTGTCTCTATTGCTGATTCGACCACTTTGAAATGCTGCTGAACATGTTAAGTGCGGTTGATTACGAACTGGGTATCTATCGATATTTTCATTTTTTATTCTATACTGCTAAATCTTTTAAATGCTAGTAAGAACAGTAGTTCCTGGCTTAAGATAGTTCTGAGTATTTTGTATAGAGTTCTTCCTCTGCTAATCTATTTTACAGTAATAACCATGTACTGGTACTTGTTCAGATCTACCTATCGAGTGCAGAATATGGTCTCGCTTTTTTTTTTGAATCGGGCCTTCCTGAATCTATCAATTCTTATGGTTATTGTCTATGTACTGCTAATCGGTCAGTTTGTGATGCTGCTGAATCTTTCAAGTGCTGTTGAATATGAACTAGGAATCTGCCGATATTTTTTTGGTCTTATTCTGTACTGCCGAATCTGTCAAATTCTAATTACTAAAGTGTTTTCTATAACTAATACTGATGTACTGGTAATTGTTTAGATCAAGTGAAGTAGTTAGTCTTGCTTTTGTTTTGAAACATGGCCTTGTCTCAATCTAGATGTGACTTGGGCATTTTGGGTTGCATCAGGGTCACACAGGCATTGATGTGAGAAGAAGGTACTCAAAGCAGACTCGATCGTCAGTTCTGCATGCTCCAATGGTCGAGTGTGTTTGGAGAAAAGGGCAAACTGACCGGGTGACAAGGTTTTAATAGCTGAAACAAGAACTGATTCTCTCTATACTGCTATTGTATTTCAGTGTCTATTGCTGAATCACTCACTTTGAAATGCTGCTGAATTGGTCAAGTCCAGCTAAATGTGAACCGTGATTCTGTCGATATTTTTTTATCTTATTCTGTACTACAAATTTTATATAAATATCTGCCAAAAAGAATTATCGATTTCTTTTCCTTCCTCTTTGAGATCTTTGTTTCGAATCCGGCCGAGTCACAACAAAATGCAATTTTTATATACCAGGAGAAGAAATCAAGCTCATTCGGACCCTCTTTAGCCTACAACATTTTAATTTGGCCTTTTAGGGCCCAAAAAAATTTGAGAAACGAGCCCATGTAGAATAACAAAATATTTTTTGTTCGGCCTTTTGGGCATTGCCCCACACCTCTCAATATTTTTTAAAAAACTCTGCCTGCAGATTTTTTATAGAGCCTGCAGTTTTTAGTTTAGCTGCTAGGAGTGTCGTCTTATTATTTGATGGGAGATAAAAATGTTCAAAAAGGTCTATTTAGGGAGACAAATCAATTAGTTATAATAGCAAGGCTTAAAGATTCAGTTCAATTAGTTGTTTCTGCCATAGTGGCAAGATACCAATCAACTGGTGGTGAGGTCTCGAGTTTTAATCATATGCAATTTGTGTTAATATTGAGTTACTTTTTGTACTCTTAGGCTGACATCTGACAATGTTACCATGATCAGGACGGCCCACTCGACCCGAAAAAATAGTCCAACATATATACACACGTTTATTTAAAATAGAGATTGACATGTGGGACCCAACATGGACACGTTTAATTTAAATAGTGGCTGACATTTGGGACCCAGATAAACTGTTGCTGCATCTAGCAATGTTGGCAAGGTCAGGACGGCGGACTCGACCCAAAAAACAGTCTAACACATATACACACATTTAATTCAAATAGAGGTTGACATGTGGGACCCAATATTGACACATTTAATTCAAATAGTGGCTGACATGTGGGACCTAGCATAGACATGTTTCCTACACAGAGAAAGCTGCAATGTGGGACCTAGCATAGACACGTTTTCTGTACATAAAAGGCTGACATGTGGGACCCAGTATCAGAGTAGATTAACATTTTTTGTACTCTATAAGGCTGACATCTGGGGTCCAGGTAAACTGCTGCTGTATCATAGACACGTTTCCCCATAAAAAAATCCACCAATGTTGTCAAGATCATAACGGCGGACTCAACCCGAAAAACTGTCCAACATACACACGTTTCTTTCAAATAGAGGCTGACATCTGAGACCCAGTGTAGACACGTTTCCTGCATAGAGGTTGCTGACATCTGGGACTAGCTACAGACCAAAGTCAGAACAACGGAGGCGGCCGAAAAAAGTCCATCATAGCACGTTTCATTTACGAAGAGTATGACATATGGGACCCACCAGAGATACCTTATATAGGTGCTGCATCGAGCAACGTTGCCAAGTTTGAATAAGGTAGGCGCGAGCGAGAAAAAGGCTAACGTGCACATGTTCTTCTAATGAGATGTTGACATGTGGGACCCAGCAGCGTGAGCGAACGGCAGATTAGTCGAGCAACGCTATCGAGTTCGGAATAGGGTAGCGCTAGAAAAGAAAAAATTACATCATATACATGTTATTCTTCTAATATGAGGCTGTCATATGGGATCCACCAGCCTGTATAAACAGCTGATACAGCGAGCAACGCTATCAAGTTAACACGGAGGAGCGACCGAGGGCAAAAATTCCATCATACACACGTTTCTTCTAATAAGAGCATGACACGTGGGGCCTAGTTGCGTGATTATGCATCTAGCAGCGCTATCAAGTTGTGAACAGGGTAGCACGACCGAGGGCAAAAAATCCATCATACACATGTTTATTCTAATGATAGGATGACATGTGGGTTCAGATGCGTGATTAAACGGAAGCGCAATCAAGTTCAGAACAGGGTAAGCGGGCGCCAAGGAAAAAATTCCATCATACACACGATTATTCTAATGAGAGACTGACATGTGGGACCCAGCATCATGATTAACGGCAGATAGTTCGAGCAATGTTATCGAGTTCAAATTAGGGAGGCACGAGCCAAGGAAAAAACCATCATGCACATGTTTCTTCTAATGAGAGGATGACATGGGGGGCCCAGCTGCGTGATTAAACTGTAGATGCATCTAGTAGCGCTATCAAGTCCGGAACATGGTAGCGGGAGCGAAGGAAAAATTCCATCATACACACGATTCTTGTAATGAGAGGCTGGCATGTGGGACCCAGCATTGTGATTAACGGCAGATAGATCGAGCAACGTTATCAAGTTCATATCAGGGAGGCACGAGCCAAGGAAAAAAGTCCATCATGCACACGTTTCTTCTAGTGTGAGGATGACACATGGGACTCAGCAGCCTGATTAAACGACAGATGCATCGAGCGACGCTATCAAGTTTGTAACAGAGAAGGAAAAAAATTCCATCATACACACGATTTCTCTAATATGAGGCAGACATGTGGGACCAAGCAACCTCGCTAAACGGAAGAGGCATCGAACAACGTTATTGAGTTCAAATCAGGGATGCGCGACCAAAAAGTTTGGTCCGCTAGAGTCACTGACGTCCGAGACCCACACAAAAAAAGAATACTTCGGCAAGTCAACATCTCGCGAGAAAGCGGAAATATTACTTCTGCCACGTGTCCGACGAGCTTCCTCCATGTTTTTAGCGATTTCGTCGTAGTAGAGGGGCGCGAAACCGGAAAAAAAGTTTTGCATCGGCCATGGTCGAGCCGAGATTTTCTTCGTGGAAGAGGCACCTTCAACGACTACCGACGGGACCAGTCGTTGCAGAAGGAAACATTTCTTGTAGTGATTTGTTTTACTTACTATTTGGACATTCTCTCTTTGGTAGGTATGATTTCGTGAAGCATATTCAAGAACGGTCGCTTTAATTTTATACTCCTTTATGTCTTACTTAACTTAGGCCAAGTTTTATGCTCTTTATGAAATAACAAGATGATCTAGTTAACTAATTGTAACATTCCAAAAATACTAAACTTGGATCATCAAACTCTAATCATCAAAATTAGGGTTAACAAAAACTTTTCTAAAATAAAAATATGAAAGCATGCATGGTGTATGCATTTCATTTGGAATTCTTTTGAACCAACTTGTTTGTGTGTTCCTTTGCTTATAAATGGATGCTTACGTGAAATAAACATCATCTAAACAATTCCCAAACTTTTCTCAAAGACAAATAAATCAAAACAAAGATAAATGAGTGAATGGTCATTTTGACCAATTTAACTCCCATGCCTACTTTGGCTGTCTCAAACTTTCAGAACTTAACAGAAACTTTTCTGGATCTTTGCACCCCTTGATAGTACTCATAACAAGGTATCAAGACCCACTTTGTGATCATCCAGAAACATTCAAATGCATAGTTTAAAGGACAGTTCAAAATTGAATCTTTATCATATGAGAAGATCCCACTTTTTCAAAAACCACTCAAACAAGCTCAACTTTCAAAACCCAAGCATCTGCAGACTCACCAGCACCAACCTAGCACACCCACCAAAAATCTTTTCAAAATTCAAAACTTGAATTCTTGCGGCCATTTCATCAAACACCTTGCAGATACAAATCTAAAAAAATCAAAACACTGTTTTGAGCAGTGAATTGAGCCTAACTGGTTCCCTCTCTGGACACCACTAGCCTTAGTAGATCATCTAACAATCTTAACTAATCACTAGCACCACTGTGAGCTTGGCAATGCCATCAATGGTGAACAGCCGAAGCCACCCATTCCACCCTAGTGTAGACAGCAAGCTAGGAGAGAAACTAGCAATGCCAACCTTGTTTGGGAGCAAGCCCATGCCTCACCGCCCCCTCTTGACCAGCCCTGCCTCGAAGACATCGACCAGAGCACCTAGGAACGCCGCGCCCGTGCCTCTGTCAACCATGCCGAGCGTGCGCCAGAGCGCCACCCTCGACCGAAGCCCACAGACCGCGCGCCGCCCTCGTCGCGTGCATACACGATCACCACCGACCCAGGAGACCGCCAGACATCCCCGTTCGCCGCCCCATACCTCACAGCCACCGCTCGCTGTCGAAGACGCCGCCTCTGCCGCGCAGAGCGTCGCGTGTTCCAAACCAAACCGCACCGCCCCTACATGCGCATTAAAGCCGTAGAGCATCGCCAGGAGACCACCAAGCGATCGCCACCGCCGGCCATGCCTATAGCCGCCCATAGCCATGTCGCCACCGTCGCCTTCCCATGCCGTCCGGTCTCGTCATCGCGACTATAAATAGAGGCCACCCCTAGCCGAATTGAGCACACCATCTCACTCCCCTCTCCTCCCTGATCGTGCCACCCCGTTCCCGGAGCAAGGCGAGCAGCACTTCGCCGGAGCCTGCTGCCTCTAGAGAAGAAGGGAGCCAGCGATTGGAGCCGCCCCAGGAGAAGCTGCCGGTACCAGGAGGTTCGCCGTCGTTGACTTCGTCATTCACCCGCCTTGCCGACCCTCTCCTGAACCCCGATGAGCCCCCAACGACCCCCACTGGCCGCGCTAGGTTTCTGTCTCGCTGGCGTTGCCCAACGTCGACGATGACCCTCAGCCGTGGGATTAGAATCAGATCGAACACACCACATCGCCCCATACCGCTTCACACCCCTGTGTCTCACTGACGCGTGGGGACAACAACTTAACCAGCCCGTGTAAGCGCTGTGCTTAGCAAGACGGCCTAGTATCGCTTCCCGTGCAGCCCAGTTATTTGAATTTAACCTTTTTCATTTTATTTCAAACACACTTCTGTACCCAGTTTAAAAAATCAACCCAGGTCGATTCTGTGAACCAAATTGAATGAAACCAATTTTGTTAGAAAGGTCTGGGAATGCTGAATCCAAGAACGTTGGATTCAAGTCATTTGGATATGTAGATCATCCATGGTAAAAATAACAAGGCAGAAGCTTTTCTGCATTCAAACATTTTTCAAATTTAAACCATAATAGCTTTTAAGTTGATTCCAACTATAAAAAATCACATTTAACCATACCTTTCAGAATATATAAAAATATATAGGTTTACTTACAGAAATAATGTTCAAGTAATAAAAGAATGCTACATAGGCATTTCTAGTCACTTTATTTAATTAAAATAAAGGGTTAAACCTTATTAAATTGTGACACCACTTTAAATCACATTCCCATGTACTGAAATATGTGGTGATGACATGTGTCAACATGATCCCATGTTTGGTTTGGAGAATATTAAATCTTAAGTAATTTTTCAATGGGTAGAAATTACTTTTCTAAAAATAAAAGGAATTAAACCAAGCTTTAATCTTGTAATGTTCGTGATGAGGCTAGATCATCTATAGGACCCTTTGTGTGATGAATGCAAGTAGTTAAGTATTGTTTGGTGATTGTGTACCTCGTATTTATTCATAGACGCTAGTACCGACCAAGGATACGAGGAGGAAGGAGGATACTACGAAGAAGAAGCCGAGGAGAACTTCAACCACTGCTCTGCACAAGGCAAGCCTAATACTACTAGTTGAATGTGCAAGCTTTACTAACCAAGTGGACTAATGTAGGCTGATACTATACCTATGCAAGCTAACACTTGTAATTATGAGAGTTACATAACCTATGCAATGCACTAAGCATGCTTGGTTAGATACATTTGATGACACCCAATCCTAGTTTTACTTGCAAGCTTATTACTTTATTTCTTTATCAAAGCTCTTACATAGAGTTTACTGGAATAAATGGTAGATACTAGAAGGATAATTGAAGGTTGCATAAAGAGCATAAAATTTGGCCTAAGCTAGATAATCTTGATGTCATCCCAAGGCATGAGATTGAACTTAGTTGAAACTCCACTAGTTTACCACCCCTCATTAGTACTTAACCCCAATTATAGATGCTAGTGCTAAGCATAAAACTTGATGAACTTTAGAAGGGAATACTTGGTGGAAAAATGGTTTTGAAAACCTTGGAATGATGGATCATTCTACCGAAATGTTTTGGACATGTGTTTCTGAAAACACTAGATGATTTGGTGATGAAATTGTTGAGGCATGAGCCTTAGCCCTTTATAAAACTCATGGTTGTCTGGATGTGATACCATTCCAAATTTTATCGTACAACCACAATACTCGAAGATTGGGTAGGGCTTGACTGGAAACTTATATACCTTAGTATTAGTTCCCTCACGGCCAAGGTCTGAGCTGAGGCTACCTTGTGAAGATTGTCCACCTGTGCAGTACCCAAGATGACAGTTGGTCATGGTTGGGAGGCCAAACTCACAGGAGAGGTGCTTATACTAGGGCGTATAATTGAAAGGTTAGGATTGATTATCCGCATACTGAGTATGGTGAATTCAGGATTTGTTCCTGACGGATGTATCGAATGTTGTGGTGAAAGTGTACAATCTCTGCAGAGTGTCAAACTATTTGAATAGCCGCATCCGCGATTATGGACAATTGGAGTGGCCATACTGTTCCCCCGTCAGATGTTTTCAAAAGACTTGTGAAATGAATTGAGACTTTGACTTGACCACAACAGGGTTGTGATATGAAATACAAGTTCCTACTTAGGAGTTATAAAATTGTGACTAGCTTCTCTTGCTTCTCAGCTTAGTAGAAATAAATCTGGCTTTTGCAAAACAACCCTAGAGCCTAGTGTACTATTATCAAAAACCCCTTTCACTTGTTGGTATTAGTTTGCGAGTACTTAAAGAGTACTCATGGCTTTGTCCCTGGCTATTCCCATGGCCAGACTATGAAGAGGAGTACCTGGAGGATGGACCCCAGGAAGGTTACGACAACTAGGATCATCTCCCATCGTCAGCATTGCCTGTGACCCCGAATATGGAGCTTCGCCTACGCTACCATTATTATTACGTATTCCGCTGCTTGAAGTTGTATTAAGAACTGGATCAATGAGATCCCTATTTGTGTAAGAAATTATGAATGGTTTGTAATGGATGATGTACTGTGGTATCCAATTCTGTTATGTCTCGCAAAAATGGTAATCTTGGGATTGCGATGTATGGCATAACAGGCATCTGGGATTAAAAATCCGGGTGTTGACAAGTTGGTATCAGAGCCATCCTGACCATAGGAGACCCTAGTTACACTGGACGTTTGAATGAAAAACTTAGTTTCAAAACCAAAGAAAACAAATATTTACAAAAACTTATTCTCATTCTTATCCCTTTGATTCTTTCATGAAAATTCATGTTCCTCAAAAACTCTTGCAAAATACATAAAGTTTTACACACTTGATCACTCTACTAACTTACTCATCCTATATTCTTATAGATGGACGTGAAGTACAACAAGTTTTATCAGTTGGGGAATGGAGGAGACCTTATATTTGAGAGGGATTTGGACCAGCTTTCGGAACTTCTGGAGCGTCCGCACCCCGATTTCTTCGGAGCTCAGCTCAATGATCAAGGAGGACAAGATCTGAAGTGGATGATTGTTGCAAGTCTCCGGGGAAAGATTGAACCTCCCACTGCCGAGGGAATTCAGTTTACCTTAAGAGAGAAAAACTGGCTCGACGGACTTGCCAGGGCAATGCAGGAAGCTCTTTCCCGTCTGTGTGGGCAAAGCATCAATCAGATCAAGGGAACCCGCTTTGAGTTTTGCCAAAGGCGTGATGCAAATGGACAACCACTGGAAGCCCCATACCACCCTGAGCTGAAGACCCAATTGGACCACCTTAGCTTCATGATGTACGATCGCCAGTAGGAGTTGGATAACTGCCGTGACTACTCCAACCACAAGTCTGCTATCATCAAGACGAAGGACCAAACCATCGCCATGCTGGCCAAGGATCGCAAGTCTCGCCGCCGTCAGCTCGACAAGAAGGAGCGCATCATTGCACGTCTTCGCCACCGTATCTCATCTTTGGAGGAGACCATCCACGAGAGAGACATGCAGTTGGAGGAAAGGGAGAATGCCGAAGAGGACCTTCGTGGAGACCCTTACTCCTATCTCAGCGATGATGATGATTTTTTGGAGGATCAGGCTATGAACTTCTTCACCGATGAGGATGATTTCGCCTTCATCGATGATGATGAGGATGACGAAGCCACCGACTCCGAGGAGTAGTAGCACTTGAGCACTAGCGTAGTGAGTAGTATTCGGTCCCACTGTATCGTAGTTTCCAGAATGGTTATTAAATCCATCTGTTTTTCTTTGTTATGGTGTGTGTTGTATCGTGTGCTATGAATGAATGAATGAAAAGAAAGTTGCTAGAAAAATCTGAGTCAAACTTTAAAAACTTTTCAAAATCCCAGAACCTTAGAATTTTCCCTCTTTTCTCATGATCTATCTCAATCTTCAGATGCCACGCGGAGGAAGTGGTTCATCCCCGGACCCGATGTTGCAGATTCTGCAAATGTTGACTTCTGACCGCGAAGCTGAAAGAGCGGAACGTCAAGCCAACCTAGCCACCCTGCAGCAGATAGCCCAGCTAGCCCACAACAACCAAGGCCACGGAAATCAGGACAACCACGGATCTAAGCTCAAGAATTTACAGAACACCAATCCACCTGTTTTCACTAAGTCGGAAGAGCCCTTAGACGCCGATGATTGGCTGCAAACCATGGAAAATAACCTAGAAGTCGCAGGAGTGGAAGCTAACTAGAAAGTTCTGTTCGCCACCCACTATCTAGCCGGAGATGCCAGGGCATGGTGGAACAGTGTTCGCGCAATGACCGGAGGCCAGATGATGACCTGGGAGGAATTCAAGTTTAGCAGAACCCATGTGCCACCGGGCTTGATCAAGAGAATGAGAGACGAATTCAGAGAGCTGAAGCAAGGAAGGATGACCGTAGTGGAATACCGTGACAAATTCTTGTCATTAGCTAGGTATGCCCCGGATGAGATCGACACCGAAGCCAAGAAGAAAGAAAGATTCCTGAATGGTCTGCACGATGAGATGCAGACAGTGTTAGTCAATATCCCCTTTGCTGATATTGAAGCCCTTGTCGACTCTGCTATCCAGATGGAAGGAAAGATCAACCAAGCCAATGAGAACCGCAAGCGTCGCATGATGCATCAGCCAGTAACCCATCAGACCCCAAAGTATCGCCCTAACCCATCTCCCGGATTTTCCCCAAGAACCAACAGTCCCCCGATGAACCGTCCGACCTATCCCAACCGTGGAAACCCTAGGCCTGGATGGAATCACAACAACCCCGTCAACGCTAGCAATTTCAACCGTGCCCCACCTAAGTTCAAAAACAACAATGCTACCACCAACACCAACACTGCCCCGAGGACTGGAAGCAATGTTGTGCCTGTAGCAGCAAAGGACAAGTCGCAAGTGACTTGTTATGACTGTGGAAATAAGGGTCACTACTCCAACGAGTGCCCCAACAAGAAGAATGCCGCAGCCCCCAACACCAATGTCCTAGCTCAGCAAGAGTCTCATGTTTAGCCAGGAAGAAGGTTTGCCCCAGGGAATTCACTCAACCGCAATGGCCGTCTTTTTCTCATGCATGCTGAAGAAGCTCAGGAAGCGCCAGACGTCGTGCTGGGTATGTTTTCTGTTAATTCAGTACTTGCAAGGGTGTTGTTTGATTCTGGTGAGTCGCACTCATTTGTCACCGAAGAATTTGCATGCACTAGTAAAATTCAACCAACAAAACTGAAGCATGTTATGATTGTTCAAATTCCCGGATCAACCACCAAGGCTAGGCAAATTTGCAAAGCCGTCCCTATCCGAATCCATGGCATAGATTTTTATGCTAATCTGATAGTACTCGGAACTAAAGGTTTGGAAGTAGTACTAGGAATGGATTGGATGTCCAAACATAAAGGATTGATTGACTATGCCAAGAAAGCCATAACCATGACCAGTACAGCCGGAATATCAGTCGAGCATATATATGAAACCTTACCTCGCCAATTCAAGTGCAACAAGAGTATAGCCCAACCTACCATTGACCAAGTCCGGATAGTCTGTGAATACCCCGATGTATTTCCAGATATTTTGCCCGGTATGCCCCCAGATTAGGATATCGAGTTTATCATTGAACTAATCCCCGGAACTGGACCCATAGCCCAGAGACCATATAGTATGAACCCGTCTGAGCTCGCAGAACTAAAGAAGCAACTGGATTCCATGTTGGAAATTGGATTGAATCAACCAAGGGCGTCAACTTGGAGGTCACCTGTCTTGTTTGTGGACAAGAAGGATGGAGGTAACCGTTTGTGTACGGATTATCGGAAGTTGAATGATGCCACCATCAAGAAAAAATACCCCTTGCCCAAGATAGAAGATTTGTTTGATCAGTTGACCGGTGCCAAAGTGTTTTATAAGATTGATCTTAGAACAGGCTATCATCAACTCAAGATTCGTCTAGAGGATATCCCAAAGACTGCCTTTACCACCAGATATGGATTGTACGAGTATACAGTCATGTCTTTTGGATTAACCAATGCCCCCGCTTATTTCATGAATCTCATGAATAAGATTTTTATGGACTTCCTGGATAAGTTTGTCGTTGTTTTCATCGATGACATTCTGATTTATTCCAAATCAGAAGAAGAACATGAGCTACACCTAAGGACCATTCTTGGAACCCTTAGAGAGCATCAGTTGTATGCCAAATTTAGCAAATGTGAAATCTGGTTACAGGAGGTAGGATTCCTCGGTCACATTGTATCAGCCGGAGGAATTGCCGTTGACCCTGCAAAGGTGAAAGATGTCGAGGATTGGCAAGCCCCAACCACTCAAACCCAAGTTCGTGCATTTCTCGGATTGGCGGGATATTATCGCAAGTTCGTAGAAGGATTCTCGAGTATCACCAGACCCATGACCCAATTGCTGAAGAAGGACAAGAAGTTTGAATGGACCGACAAATGTGAAGCGGGTTTACAAGAACTCAAGAGGAGATTGATTTCAGCCTCAATCTTAATCATGCCAGATATCACGAAGCCCTTCGATGTGTATTTTGATGCATCCAAGATCGGTATCGGATGTGTGCTAATGCAAGAAGGCAAAGTTATATCTTATCTATCTCGACAACTGAAACAACATGGGAAAAATTACCCAACCCATGACCTAGAACTCGCAGCTGTAGTTCTAGCCTTAAAAACATGGAGGCATTATCTGATGGGAAATCGTTGTGAGATCTATACGGATCACAAGAGTCTGAAGTATATATTCACTCAGAAGGAGCTGAATATGATACAGAGAAGATGGATTGAGCTAATCAAGGATGACGATCTGGACATTCACTATCACCTTGGTAAAGCCGATGTGGTAGCCGATGCCCTTAGCAGATTGCCGTGCCACTTGAACTCCATGATTTTGTAGGAGCAACCAAGTTTGCACAAAGAGATGGAAGATTTTCGAATGGAATTAGTGAGGGAAGGATTTTTGTCTAGCATAGAACTTCATCCCACTTTGATCAGTCAGATTAAAGAGGCGCAGAAGGGAAATGCTAGTATTGACGGAATCAAGCGTCGTATCGGTACAGACAAAGTACCTGGATTCACTGAAGACGAAGAAAGAGTTATGTGGTACAAAGGACGCCTTTGTGTACCAGCAGATTCTGAGTTAAAAGAAGTGATTCTAAAGGAGGCTCATGATACTCTTTATTATATCCATCTCGGAGGAACTAAGATGTATCAAGATTTAAAAGAGTAATTTTGGTGGCATAAGATGAAGAGACAAATCGGAAGCTATATCGCCAAGTTTGATATATGTCAGCGAGTCAAGGCAGGACATCAAAGACCCGCTGGATTGTTGCAACCCTTGCAGATTCCGGAATGGAAATGGGATTCCGTTGGAATGGACTTTATCACTGGACTGCCTACTTCTAGTAGGGGAAATGACTCTATCTGGGTCATAGTGGACCGATTGTCCAAAGTCGCCCATTTCTTGCCCGTCAAGACCACATATCAGAGTTTGAAGCTAGCGGAATTATACATCGCTAGAATAGTTAGTTTGCATGGAGTACCCAAGAACATCGTATCGGATCGAGGAACTCAGTTTACCTCGAAATTCTGGAAGAAAGTTCAAGGTTTAGGAACCCGCCTAGATTTCAGTACCACATATCACCCTCAGACCGATGGACAAACGGAGCGAGTAAATCAAATACTCGAAGATATGCTGAGAGCATGCGTGTTAGAATATGGATCTAAGTGGGAAGACTGTCTGTCGTTTGCAGAATTTTCATACAACAACAATTATCAAGCTAGTTTTCAAATGACCCCATTTGAATTTATGTACGGAAGGAAGTGCCGCACCCCTTTGAACTGGTCGGAAGAAGGAGAAAGTAAGATTTTCGGACCCGACATCCTACGAGAAGCAGAAGAGAAGGTTCACAAGATTCGTGAGCACCTCAAGACAGCCCAGTCAATACAGAAGAGTTACGCCGACAAGAGACGTAGAGACCTCGCCTTCAACATAGGAGATTTTGTATATCTAAAAGTGTCGCCATTGATGGGAATACAGCGTTTCCAACTGAAAGGAAAGTTTGCCCCCAGATATATCGGACCCTTCAAGATTCTGAACCATCGAGGAGAAGTGTCGTATCAATTAGAACTACCCAAAGAGATGTCAGCTGTGCACAATGTGTTCCATATCTCGTTACTTCGCAAGTGTCTCGAAGTCCCAGAGAAGACCGAAGTGTTCAAGAATATCGACCACCGGACCATAGAGATCAACGATGACCTGACCTATCCCGAAGTACCCATCCGTATTTTGGAAGAAGCTTTCAGAACTACCCGAACCCGAAGCATCAAGTTTCTCAAGATTCAGTGGAGCAACCACACAGAAGAGGAAGCTACCTGGGAGCGCGAAGATCACATCAGGACAGAGTTTCCCGATCTCTTCAAATCCTAGGTAATCTTTTTCATCCTTTTTAAAATCTCGGGACGAGATTTTGTTTAAGGGGGGAAGGTTTGTAACATACCAAAAATACTAAACTTGGATCATCAAACTCTAATCATCAAAATTAGGGTTAACAAAAACTTTTCTAAAATAAAAATATGAAAGCATGCATGGTCTATGCATTTCATTTGGAATTCTTTTGAACCAACTTGTTTGTGTGTTCCTTTTCTTGTAAATGTATGCTCAGGTGAAATAAACATCATCTAAACAATTCCCAAACTTTTCTCAAAGATAAATAAATCAAAACAAAGATAAATGAGTGAATGGTCATTTTGACCAATTTAACTCCCATGCCTACTTTGGCTGTCTCAAACTTTCAGAACTTAACAGAAAACTTTCTGGATCTTTTCACCCCTTGATATTACTCATAACAAGGTATATAGGCCCACTTTGTGATCATCCAGAAACATTCAAATGCATAGTTTAAAGGACAGTTCAAAATTGAATCTTTATCATATGAGAAGATCCCACTTTTTCAAAAACCACTCAAACAAGCTCAACTTTCAAAACCCAAGCATCTGCAGACTCACCAGCACCAACCTAGCACACCCACCAAAAATCTTTTCAAAATTCAAAACTTGAATTCTTGCGGCCATTTCATCAAACACCTTGCAGATACAAATCTAAAAAAAATCAAAACACTGTTTTGAGCAGTCAATTGAGCCTAACTGGTTCCCTCTCTGGACACCACTAGCCTTAGTAGATCATCTAAAAATCTTAACTAATCACTAGCACCACTGTGAGCTTGGCAATGCCATCAATGGTGAACAGCCGAAGCCACTCATTCCACCCCAGTGTAGACAGCAAGCTAGGAGAGAAACTAGCCATGCCAACCTTGTTTGGGAGCAAGCCCATGCCTCACCGCCCCCTCTCGACCAGCCCTGCCTCGAAGACATCGACCAGAGCACCCAGGAACACCGCGCCCGTGCCTCTGTCAACCATGCCGAGCGTGCGCCAGAGCGCCACCCTCGACCGAAGCCCACAGACCGCGCGCCGCCCTCGCCGCGTGCATACACGACACCACCGACCCAGGAGACCGCCAGACATCCCCGTTCATTGCCCCATGCCTCACAGCCACCGCTCGCCGTCGAAGACGCCGCCTCTGCCGCGCAGAGCGTCGCGTGTTCCAGACCAAACCGCACCGCCCCTACATGCGCATTAAAGCCATAGAGCATAGCCAGGAGACCACCAAGCGATCGCCACCTCCGGCCATGCCTCTAGCCGCCCATAGCCATGTCGCCACCGTCACCTGCCCATGCCGTTCGGTCTCGTCATCGCGACTATAAATAGAGGCCACCCCCAGCTGAATTGAGCACACCATCTCACTCCCCTCTCCTCACTGATCGTGCCACCCCGTTCTCGGAGCAAGGCGAGCAGCACTTCGCCAGAATTTCACCGGAGCCTTCCGCCTCTAGAGAAGAAGCGAGCCAACGATTGGAGCCGCCCCAGGAGAAGCTGTCGGTACCAGGAGGTTCGCTGTCATCGACTTCGTCGTTCGCCCGCCTCGCCGACCCTCTCCTGAACCCCGGTGAGCCCCCAACGACCCCCACTGGCCGCGCTAGGTTTCTGTCTCGCCGGCGTTGCCCAACGTCGGCGATGACCCTCAGCAGTTGGATTAGAATCAGATCGAACGCACCACATCGCCCCATACCGCTTCGCACCCCTGTGTCTCACTGACGCGTGGGGACAACAACTTAACCAGCCCGTGTAAGCGCTGTGCTTAGCAGGACGGCCTAGTATCGCTTCCCGTGCAGCCCAGTTTTTTGAATTTAACCTTTTTCATTTTATTTCAAACACACTTCTGTACCCAGTTTAAAAAATCAACCCAGGTCGATTCTGTGAACCAAATTGAATGAAACCAATTATGTTAGAAAGGTCTGGGAATGCTGAATCCCGGATTCAAGTCATTTGGATATGTAGATCATCCATGGTAAAAATAACAAGGCAGAAGCTTTTCTGCATTCAAACATTTTTCAAATTTAAACCATAATAGCTTTTAAGTTGATTCCAACTATAAAAAATCACATTTAACCATACCTTTCAGAATATATAAAAATATATAGGTTTACTTACAGAAATAATGTTCAAGTAATAAAAGAATGCTACATAGGCATTTCTAGTCACTTTATTTAATTAAAATAAAGGGTTAAACCTTATTAAATTGTGACACCACTTTAAATCACATTCCCATGTACTGAAATATGTGGTGATGACATGTGTCAACATGATCCCATGTTTGGTTTGGAGAATATTAAATCTTAAGTAATTTTTCAATGGGTAGAAATTACTTTTCTAAAAATAAAAGGAATTAAACCAAGCTTTAATCTTGTAATGTTCGTGATGAGGCTAGATCATCTATAGGACCCTTTGTGTGATGAATGCAAGTAGTTAAGTATTGTTTGGTGATTGTGTACCTCGTATTTATTCATAGACGCTAGTACCGACCAAGGATACGAGGAGGAAGGAGGATACTCCGAAGAAGAAGCCGAGGAGAACTTCAACCACTGCTCTGCACAAGGCAAGCCTAATACTACTAGTTCAATGTGCAAGCTTTACTAACCAAGTGGACCAATGCAAGATGATACTATACCTATGCAAGATAACACTTGCAATTATGAGAGTTACATAACCTATGCAATGCACTAAGCATGCTTGGTTAGATACATTTGATGACACCCAATCCTAGTTTTACTTGCAAGCTTATTACTTTATTTCTTTATCAAAGCTCTTACTTAGAGTTTACTAGAATAAATGGTAGATACTAGAAGGATAATTGAAGGTTGCATAAAGAGCATAAAATTTGGCCTAAGCTAGATAATCTTGATGTCATCCCAAGGCATGAGATTGAACTTAGTTGAAACTCCACTAGTTTACCACCCCTCATTAGTACTTACCCCCAATTGTAGATGCTAGTGATAAGTATAAAACTTGATCAACTTTAGAAGGGAATACTTGGTGTAAAATGGTTATGAAAACCTTGGAATGATGGATCATTCTACTGAAATGTTTTGGACATGTGTTTCTGAAAACACCAGATGATTTGGTGATGAAATTGTTGAGGCATGAGCCTTAGCCCTTTATAAAACTGATGGTTGTCTGGATGCGATACCATTCCAAATTTTATCGTACAACCACAATACCCGAAGGTTGGGTAGGGCTTGACTGGAAACTTATATACCTTAGTATCGCTTCCCGCGCAGCCCAGTTATTTGAATTTAACCTTTTTCATTTTATTTCAAACACACTTCTGTACCCAGTTTCAAAAATCAACCCAGGTCGATTTAGTGAACCAAATTGAATGAAACCAATTTTGTTAGAAAGGTCTATGAATGCTGAATCCAAGCCCGTTGGATTCAAGTCATTTTGATATGTAGATCATCCATGGTAAAAATAACAAGGCAGAAGCTTTTCTGCATTCAAACATTTTTCAAATTTAAACCATAATAGCTTTTGAGTTGATCCCAACTCTCAAAAATCACATTTAACCATACCTTTCAGAATATATAAAAATATATAGGTTTACTTACAGAAATAATGTTCAAGTAATAAAAGAATGCTACATAGGCATTTCTAGTCACTTTATTTAATTAAAATAAAGGGTTAAACCTTATTAAATTGTGACACCACTTTAAATCACATTCCCATGTACTGAAATATGTGGTGATGACATGTGTCAACATGATCCCATGTTTGGTTTGGATAATATTAAATCTTAAGTAATTTTTCAATGAGTAGAAATTACTTTTCTAAAAATAAAACGAATTAAACCAAGCTTTAATCTTGTAATGTTCGTGATGAGCCTAGATCATCTATAGGACCCTTTGTGTGATGAATGCAAGTAGTTAAGTATTGTTTGGTGATTGTGTACCTGTATTTATTCATAGACGCTAGTACCGACCAAGGATACGAGGAGGAAGGAGGATACTACGAAGAAGAAGCCGAGGAGAACTTCAACCACTGCTCTGCACAAGGCAAGCCTAATACTACTAGTTGAATGTGCAAGCTTTACTAACCAAGTGGACTAATGTAGGATGATACTATACCTATGCAAGCTAACACTTGTAATTATGAGAGTTACATAACCTATGCAATGCACTAAGCATGCTTGGTTAGATACATTTGATGACACCCAATCCTAGTTTTACTTGCAAGCTTATTACTTTATTTCTTTATCAAAGCTCTTACATAGAGTTTACTGGAATAAATGGTAGATACAAGAAGGATAATTGAAGGTTGCATAAAGAGCATAAAATTTGGCCTAAGCTAGATAATCTTGATGTCATCCCAAGGCATGAGATTGAACTTAGTTGAAACTCCACTAGTTTACCACCCCTCATTAGTACTTACCCCCAATTGTAGATGCTAGTGATAAGCATAAAACTTGATCAACTTTAGAAGGGAATACTTGGTGTAAAATGGTTATGAAAACCTTGGAATGATGGATCATTCTACTGAAATGTTTTGGACATGTGTTTCTGAAAACACCAGATGATTTGGTGATGAAATTGTTGAGGCATGAGCCTTAGCCCTTTATAAAACTGATGGTTGTCTGGATGCGATACCATTCCAAATTTTATCGTACAACCACAATACCCGAAGATTGGGTAGGGCTTGACTGGAAACTTATATACCTTAGTATCGCTTCCCGCGCAGCCCAGTTATTTGAATTTAACCTTTTTCATTTTATTTCAAACACACTTCTGTACCCAGTTTCAAAAATCAACCCAGGTCGATTCAGTGAACCAAATTGAATGAAACCAATTTTGTTAGAAAGGTCTAGGAATGCTGAATCCAAGCCCGTTGGATTCAAGTCATTTTGATATGTAGATCATCCATGGTAAAAATAACAAGGCAGAAGCTTTTCTGCATTCAAACATTTTTAAAATTCAAACCATAATAGCTTTTGAGTTGATTCCAACTCTCAAAAATCACATTTAACCATACCTTTCAGAATATATAAAAATATATAGGTTTACTTACAGAAATAATGTTCAAGTAATAAAAGAATGCTACATAGGCATTTCTAGTCACTTTATTTAATTAAAATAAAGGGTTAAACCTTATTAAACTGTGACACCACTTTAAATCACATTCCCATGTACTGAAATATGTGGTGATGACATGTGTCAACATGATCCCATGTTTGGTTTGGAGAATATTAAATCTTAAGTAATTTTTCAATGAGTAGAAATTACTTTTCTAAAAATAAAAGGAATTAAACCAAGCTTTAATCTTGTAATGTTCGTGATGAGGCTAGATCATCTATAGGACCCTTTGTGTGATGAATGCAAGTAGTTAAGTATTGTTTGGTGATTGTGTACCTCGTATTTATTCATAGACGCTAGTACCGACCAAGGATACGAGGAGGAAGGAGGATACTACGAAGAAGAAGCCGAGGAGAACTTCAACCACTGCCCTGCACAAGGCAAGCCTAATACTACTAGTTCAATGTGCAAGCTTTACTAACCAAGTGGACCAATGCAAGCTGATACTATACCTATGCAAGCTAACACTTGCAATTATGAGAGTTACATAACCTATGCAATGCACTAAGCATGCTTGGTTAGATACATTTGATGACACCCAATCCTAGTTTTACTTGCAAGCTTATTACTTTATTTCTTTATCAAAGCTCTTACTTAGAGTTTACTAGAATAAATGGTAGATACTAGAAGGATAACTGAAGGTTGCATAAAGAGCATAAAATTTGGCCTAAGCTAGATAATCTTGATGTCATCCCAAGGCATGAGATTGAACTTAGTTGAAACTCCACATTATTTACTTCTTATAACACTATCATTGATCTTTAACATAGTTTCACTCCTTCACGTAGAATACTCAAGTGAATTCCACATTATTTACTACCCATTACAACAACACATCCTCTAATGGTCTTCATTATGTTATCTATTGTTATTAATTAACAATAAGATTTTACCGTCTTACTTGAATTGTATGGTTAGACTACACCATTTAAACTGCTCCATAAGATATCCTACACTTAGTCATAATCTACTTTGATGTTTTAGCTTACTTAAGGCATCTTAATGGTGTTATACCTTCTTAGAGCTCGTACCATACCGAGAATAGATGGATACTACTCCTAAGAAAGATGATTTAAGCATCTCGTGACAAGGTTATCCTCAAATGGATACTCATCACAAGTCATAAGAATATTTGGTTTAGATAAGATGGCTTCCTATAGTTACTATCCAACCTACAGATCTCTTAAAGGGCTTTAATCCTAAGGTCAAAGCATATGCTCTGATACGAGCTGCGATGACCCAGCATACCACTGCATGATGTAGTACACTATAGTCGTTGACATAACACTAATGAAACACCGTTCACTAGTATTACATCCCTCTGAGTGGTACAACAGAAACACAGTAGGTCCAAGACATGACTATAGGTTACAACTCGACTCTTTACAAAATATCTAGAGAACACACTAGGTTAAAGAGAGAGAAAGAAATTTCTTACAAATAAGAACCAGAAATAGCCAACTCATAAATATCATGCTAATAAGATTAGCATCTAACTATTTGGCTTGCATTGCTTCTATTGCAATACTCTACAGAAGTAGGCTCTATGGCTAGATATTATAATCCTATCTAATCAGCAACTTCGTCTTCACTTCTGCGAATGTATATGTTGACTTTCTTGACTTGATTGAAGAGCTTGATCTTTTAATGATGATCCCTTGAGCATGAGTTGATGTAGACATCGTCTGTATTGGCTTCAGAATCTAGCAAGGGTTAAGAAGATACGTTGAGTACGTGCGCACTCTGTAAGTTCACTAGAAAGGAGTGTTTGATGCACTAGCTACAGCCACAGACCATAGGTCATAGGCTATGCAAGTTTTCAAAAACATTTCTTCAAAGATTGCTTTTATTCTGAAAATCTATGTCTGACGGCCTTCATAGGTTTACCAGAACTTTCATGGAGTTCTTTTCCTGCCGCGTTCGTAGCTCCTTCCCAGAACAGGGAGTAACAAGTTACAGTTCTTACACTCTGCAGAGGTGCATTACTTTACCCATGAGAGACCTTAGCGTTGTTGCACATCCGAGTTGTAGGCTCGTTCACACTTCCTTGGTGTGAGTCCCAGACTAAGATCCAACAAAATCACTGCCCTCTCCGCGACCCCATATGTCCACACGATCCTTCGGGCCGAGCTATATCTCCGTTAAGCCCCCTTTCGGGCAAGCTACAACCCTGATGAATTCCCGAAGACTCTATGAGCCGGTTATGCCCGTGGCAAGCTCCATAAAGGTGTGACAATACCTCCGGCATCCGCTCATAGATAATCTAGACACCAAAATCGTGGGGCCCAAGGGTGACCACCAATATGCTGGATCCACACAAGGAATCACAACGTCACGTTAAGGTCATCTTGCCTACATATGAAAGGAATAGGATACGGCTGACTTCTTTGTCCCATTCCAAATCTCACGGTTAACGCGTAATATACAATGCAAGAATCACTCACGACATTGGTTATTAAGTCCTAGGAAATATGTTCCTTTACCACCGGAACTTTCATAGTAGGTTATCACCTCATGATAAATAACCTATAATCATATTATTATGAAAATAGTGGTTTCTAACCTTTTTGAAATGCAGGTGATGAAAACACTAGATTTATAAAATACTTGATAGAAAATAACCAAAGGACATGAGCAAGTGTGAACTTGCCTTCTATGATTGCAAGATTATGCACTCACGGTCTTTGAGACAATATAAAATCCAATATCTGAAAACAACATCATTGGTCCGATAAGGACTAATGTTTAAAGAAGCAAGATGCTATTATGCATAAGTAATGTAATGTAATTTGATAAACTCGAATTCCTGGGATAAACATCATTGATCTAGGGTTTGGGAAATAGAAATGGTTCCTTTGGAATGTGTTGTTCTTTTAGATAAGTTTCACACTTGTGCTTCTTATTAAGGCTTGTGAGTGTGTGTGAAACAACATGCAAGTATAATAAGTATCATATAATAATAAAGCACTCAAGTGTGGAATGGTATCCAAAGACTCCTTATATGAAGGTTGTTACTTAAGTAGATTATCTTGGAATACTTAAGTATTACTTTCAGTGTATCTAAAATTGTTAGACCCCACCATTTAAGGTAAATGCCCCTGTGATTGCAATGCTAGTCCCTGGATAGAATTGCTAGTATCCACAGTTTAAGATGAAATACGCAGATACAAAGGTCAATATTACATCATCATTCCAGAGACAACATAGTCTTTACAACTCATTATCCCAAGTCTAATACTTAGATTTCATAACATAAAGTAAATAAATAGAAGTCTTCATCTTCATGTGCCACAGGCAAACATGTTGAGTGTAGACTCATAACCCTAGTCTCCATCAGAGTAACCTGCAACATCGTAAGTTACAGCCACAGAGGGTCGATACATTTGGAATTGTATTGTCAAATGATACCATAGTAATATAGTAACATCTAATAACTATATGAATTTGGCTAAGTGTAGTTCAGGCTAGCTTTGCTCAAATAAGGTTTTTCCTATAAGTTGAAAACACTAAGTTTTTGTTTGAAAAAAACACCCAAGGAACCACCAATAGATATTGGTGAACCTTTACCCTTGTTCAACCACACGTTTTAACTTAGAGAAATTGGGATGAGGAGATCCTTGATTTTTTCAATGTATTTGATGTTCAAATTGTCCGTTGTCGGGGACACGACTAAGTACTTAGGTTTTACCCTGTCGAGAGGTGGTGCACTTTCCCCACAAGACTCGACGTGCATCGAGACGAGACTTTTCAGAAGCATTCCCTTAGACCACCATGGATGCATTCCATCCTATCAACCCTACCACCAACTTTCCATCTGGCTAAGTTCTTATAACCTGTTTGGTCAAGGCAGAGCCCATATGCCATGTGGTTGCACTAGAAGCTTCTCAACACTAAATATCTCAAATCCCTTTGTTCCTGGGTGGCCATCCACAAGTGTGATACACAAGGTAAACCACAGACATGGGCCTTGTGTAACCACTCAACACAAACCAGTCTTTCCATTCCACCCAGGTGATTCATTCACATGTTGTTTTATTAATCAAAAACATAGTCATAGACTTTGCATAATATCATAGCATGAATATCCACCCTTGTTTTTTTACTAGCTATGCTAAGCATAAGTATAGCAGATGTCTTTAACTTAGAGAAATTCTACTAAGACAATATCTATAGGATTTCCCATGGCATCATATACTTAGAAAAATCTCCATGCAAATCCTACTCAAAATATTACTAGTGCGTAGATAAAATAGTAGGACAAAATATGAAGCATCACTTGCCTTGGTAGTTGGGGAATAGGTACAATCCTCACAATCACAATCACCACAATCACCAAAATCTACACTTCAAATCATAACATCAAATTCATATTCAATATACAAACAAAATATATATGAATGCATGCAAATGCAACAGAATAATTTTCACCACACTAAACAAGTCAAACTAAACAGTACTAAACAAAAGGTAAACTTTCTAAGATCTAATAAACCAAAGATTACTTTAAAATAATTTTCTAAACATTTTATATAGTCAAAATAAGTCTACAAATGTTTCTGTATAAAATACCAATTTTACAAAAGAAAATGGACAAACCAATGCCATAGATGTTTAGTGCTCATTTTTCTGAATCCAATGATATATTATTTGTAATTTTTGGACAAATAGAACAAAAGTTATTAAATTTACAAGTTTGAATATCTAATAGATCTAAAAACAGATTTTAAATCGAAAACACAGACACGCGGCCGCGTCTGATTCGCTGGTACCGCTTCGGCCGGATCACGTTCACGGACTGTTAGATCTAAGTTAGATCACGTGGCCAGGATTGCTCTGTATCGCTTCACTTAAGTGATCTAATCTACGATGTTGGATCTAGATCTAACAGCTTTGGATGAAGCGACCAAAGCTGGGCGGCGCTGATGGTGAGCATGGCGGCGACAGCTGTGCTGGTGATGCACTAGCGGCGCTAGGGGGTAAGAGGGGGAGGTGCGGGTAGTTACCGAAGTGTAGAGTCGCGGTGAAGATGCTGGTCGACGAAGTGGAGACGGGGGCGCACGGGGTCTCCGAGAATTCCTCGTCGGAGTCATGGTCGTCGTCGGGTGCGTACGGTAGTTGACGGCGACGGCGCTACGAAGCAAAATAGGGCAAACAAAATGCAGCATTAGATGCGCGCAAGGATGGCGATTAAGACAGTAGCAACCAGAGAGAGAGAGAGAGGGGTGGACGAAGCTCACCGGGAAAGCTCGCCGGAGACGTGCGGTGCCGCGACGGTGTGAGCTTGAGAACAGGCAGCCTGGGGGCGCTCGGGCGATGGGGTTTGAGGGGAAATATGCGGGAGAGGGAGGGGATTAAGTAGCGGGCATCGCGAGGGGCAGCAACGTCGAGAATCAAGCGCCATAACACGAATTGAAACGGGGAGGAAACGGCCGGCGGTGTGGTATGCGGGCGCGGGATTGAAGACGATGGTGACAACGTGGCGTGGGCCCGAGCTGGCAGCGAGAGGGGTGAGGCGCGTGCGCGTGAGAAAAGTAGGGGCGAGGGAGTTTTCCTGGGTGGGCTAGGTGGGCTATTAGTTGGGCCGCGGGGTGGGTTGCGCCAGTTGGATGGCTCGTTTCTATTTTTTTCTTGACCTTTTTCTTTTCTTTTTTGATTTTCAAAATAGGTTTTGAATAACCAAATCAAATCCAAATCAATTCAAACCTTCACCAATATTTTGTATGGTGATCCTAGTATCCAAAAGTGTGACAAACACATAAAACCACTCAAAATCATTTTGAGGTTATAAAATAAAATGAAACCAAGCCCATATGTATATAACAAAAGGGGTATAAATATGGTTCAAATAGGGTTTTTGTTTTGCAAATTTTGTGCAAGATCAATATGCCATGATGCTATGAATGCAACAATATGAATTTTCATTTGATGAAATTTGGGATGTTACAAAAATAATAACTTTTGAAGAAAAGTTTACTTAACTAAACAAAACTATTTAAACCTTTAGTTAATGTTCTTAGGGTTTCTAATTAACTATGGTTTTCAAGGAAGAAAAATTAGTTCATTTGAATAATGACCACACTAGTAGTTAAGAGTTAACTATCTTGGTCATTAGATGGTATTATAATTTTTTCACTAAATAATGTATCTTTAAGGTTAATTATTAAGAGTGGTAACACTTATATTTGAGTAATGGTTTCTTAACATTATGATTGAATATAATTGATTTCTCTTCTTATAAATGAGTGGTTATGGTTTGTAAACAAGGAAAAAAATATTATTTACTACTTATGAATTACCTTTGGATTTTTAGTATGTTTATAAACTTGTGGTTGAAGTAATGGTAAAATGTTTTATTTAGTCAAAAAATCATTCTTGGAGATTTTATATTTGATAAGAATCCTTTTGGAAAATAATATACTTATAGGTGAATGATAATTCAACAGAATTGTATTTAAAATGTGTTGAACTATTTTGACTTCATATTATCAATACTTAAGACTAATACTATTTTTAGACCTCAAATGGATAATTTTAGAAATATTGGCAAATTTTATTTACTCTTTTATGAATTATTAGTTAAAGGAATAGGTTTAAATTCAAGTTATTATAGTATTAAGTTTTTATTTATTTCAGAAGTGGAATGTTATATTTTTAACATGTAGATATTATTTTTGTGATCATTTTGATTTATTATATGTATTTTTGTTATTTTTAAATATTAAGATATGATTTTTAGATGATTTATTACTTTATAAACACTTAATAAATAATAATTATTTAGTTAAGTGGCATAATATTTTATGTTTATGGTTTTACATTGTAGCTTTTATTTTCTTAAGAATTTTAGTATATTACTTATATTTATCTCATTTACCAGTATTAAAATATGAATTTTCAAAGTTTTATTACTTATAAAATCGTTATTAAATAACAATTATTTAAATAGGTAACACAATAATGTATGGTAATGAATTTAAATTGTATATTTTATTTTTTATAAATTTTGATATATTATACATAAATTTCTAGATTATAAAATAAAAGTTATAGATTTTATACTATTTATTCATTTTGTAAAAAAATCTTAATAGGTAATTCTTTTTACACCACGTTAGGTTCTAGCCAAGGTCACTGACCAGTGGGGTCAGGACCACGTCAGCAGCCACCTGGGCCCTGACCAAGTCAAAATTGTTGAGCGGGGATGACGTGTGTGTGATGTCAGCACGACATCATCCCGCCGACCACCCTTAGTTGATCACCGTTGCCGGCGATTCTGAGCATGCACGGACGAGTGGAACTACATGTTCGAACAAGATGAGCACGGGGAGGATAATAGTGGTCGCGACACCCTCTTTTGGTTATCGGAACAGTGGCATCAATGATGACTTACGGTGGTGGGCGGTGGTGCTATGGTGGGGATTGACAGAAAGCTAGAGGGATCAATTGGAGTGGAAAGTTAGGTACAGGTGCTCACCAGGAACGTGGCGAGAGGCTCGGCGAATCCAAGCGATGCCATACGGCATGACCATCATCAATGGCGAGTGGTGGAAGACCGAAGACGGTGGCGACGATAGCGAGCGATAGGAATCGATTCCTTATACCGGATGATCAAAGATGGTGAGGGAAGCTCCTAGTCATCACGGCGGATCTAGGCAAGGTCGATGACAGCCGGGCTCCACAGCTTCTGCATAGCTAGGGTTTCGGTTTTGGGCAAAATTGGGAGAGATCACAAGAGCAAGAGTTACGGGTATGAGTGGATATAGGCAAAGATGGTCGTTCTTATCCTTGTGGTTGGAGGCGGCGACGAGTACCGTAGCGCGGCTAGGATCAACAGCGGAGAGGAGGCCGCGCAGCTGCTTCCGTTGTTGATGAAGACGACGATGACTGAAAGGAAGAAGAGGTACGGGCCGGGAGCGGGCCGCACATGGTCCAACTTGGGATGCAGCAAAGATTGTGAGAGGGTTGCTGCTACCGCTTGCAAGCAACATATAGATGCAACGAGTTTTGGGCCATGAGCCAGAAGTTCTCTATTTTCTCTTTTCCTTTTACATTTTCTGTTTTCATTTTTTATTCACATTTGTTTGAAAATTTCTTAATAGAATTTACTTGCTAAATAATGGCAATCATATTGAAGTGTATGCAGTGTTATTTTATGAGTCTTTATTATAAAAATGTAATTTCTTTGTTTTCTTTTAATAGGTACTTTACCTTTTATTATTTTGTAGAAACCTTTGTTATGAATTTTCTTTACATAATATACCATGAATTTATTTTAGGATATACCCCTATTTATTATAAGGAAACTTTCTAATGGTGATTCTGCATTATTATTTGATATATAAATCCTAAGAATTACTATGATTAACATTAATCCCTTGAGTTTTAGAGGATTTAATATACTTATATTCTTTTATATATGTGGATTAAAATTAAGGGTTAAGACATATTATCTTCAGGTTTGTGATCCTGAATGATATCATCATCTAAAATAAAATAATAAGGTTCTTATGTAGGCTAACTTATGAGAAAGAGTTGATAATTATGGTTTATAAGCACATATGATTTTAATGTTTTGGAGTGACAAAGACGTGCTTAAGTGATTTGCTATACATAAGTATTCTTACAATCCATTGTGGGAATAGAATGGTGGATCAAACATATGAGATAGATATTAAGTTTGGTTATAGAATTAAGGTTTAGTGTTTACCAAGAATTCCTATCTTCCATGCCTCCTAAGCATTGACTTCTAATTAATGAATTCATCTCCTAGATATATTACTTTTTATATCCATCATCATGTATTAACATGATGATCTTTACTTCACAAGTATATTCTTACCAATACTTGCTCCTTCTAAATCCATTTGTAAATCCAATGAGCTTGATATTAACGCTCTGCATGATATCCTCATGGATATAATTCTCATCTCTAGAATACTTCTTATGAATCCAAGTCCATTTGAATGATTACTCTCTTACTTCACAATTACTTTGTAATCTTACTTATGAATCTCAAAAGCTTGGCACTGAAGCTTTTCATAATCTTCTCATATCTACACTTGGTTATATCAAACTACTCTACTAATGATAACCTCCAATCCAACAAGTTGTTACTTTTGAATCCATTCATCCTCTTCATTTATCATCCATCACTAATATTCCTCCAATGGATATATATATCAAATCCTACTTTCCTCAAATGCTTCTCTAGTATGAGCTTGGTTATATTATCTTAACTTTAGTTACCTCAGTAACTCACACTTCCACTTCATCTTATGTCACTATAACTTGTCATGGCTAATATTAAGATAATATATCTACACTAGGGTTTAATCATGTTCTATCCACCAATGTCACTTATACATCATATAATCAATCACTCTTAGTGACTTAAGCATGATCATTATAATCCTTTGATCATTTAGGGTTTAGGTTTCCAATTGGCTAATCAAGGCTTTCATCAATATAACATTACAGTTGTATTATAATTATCTCCTCAGTATCTCTAACTGACTAGAATATATCATTCATTGACTATGCCTACTTGATCCAATAGGATTACTCCTCGGTAACTATCTTAAAGATTCATCCTTGTTATCCTCTTTGTTACCACATATATCTTTATTTCAGATAACTCTTCTATTCCATTCAGGAGTGAGTTAACTCCACCAACTATCATATTGATTTGATTCTCTTCAAACACTCCCATCCTATAGATGGTATCTATAACTAGCATTACCACTTACCTCTTCTTACTTATTTCTCCAAAGGCTTTGAAGTGAATGCTATGACAAGGATAAGAGTTGATAGATCAAGAATTTATAGGTTAAGAATTGATATATCAATAGTTGATTACTCAACATTGATGTTCAACAGATATTATAGCAAGGTTCAAAAGAGATGATAAGGATTGAGGTGAAAAGAAAGATATGTGGTGAATGGTCTTGACTTGATTTCCTTCCTACTCAATACAACTAAAGAGTTAAAGTTAGGTATTACCATGATTCTCATGGTAAAAATATATAAGAATAAGATAGATCAAGATTTAGTTATTGAATTCTTGTTACTTTAGTTATATACTTAACTTGGTATTCATGAGTTGTTGTAATGAATACTATGATATGATCTCTTAAGGATCAGATATTAATCATTAAGCAATGTATTATGGTTTGATTTATTACATTTGATCTACCCTTGGATCAAATCATCTTTACCCAAAATGGGGTTTTATCAAAGGCCATATTGAAACTTATCGTAGTCAACTTGATGATCTACTTCAATTCCAGCAAGTTGAGAGAAGCTTCAATCACTTTGACAAGTTTTGTTCAAAAGCGCGAAAATTATTCGGATTTTCTATGCATGAATGCAATGCACACATCTAAGTTATGCTTATGTCTAAGCTCTAATTCTGGGATGTTACATAGTTCCGATCACCAAGAGCCGGCTGATGGTGTGGGGACCGCTGCATCGGCATCAACAAAGGAGGTGGTCCTAGAGGTTCTAACACGCGAAGACGAAGATCTGCTTGATGTCTTCCCTCGTTGTTCTGGCGTGGAGAGGAAAGTTTCGAAAGACTCTATCGTCGGTCTCCCATCAGCGTATCATGCCTGGAGATTGCTGGATCGGAAGATAGTTGGTCATGGGTACCCATGTTTTTTTGGTGGCCATTTGGTTTTAAAGGGAGAGTTGCAAAGCTCTGCTATCTGTTACCATCATGTGTCATGTCTTAGACGATCCATGGTGAAGTCAGATGTGGAGAATGTCATGAAAGAAGGGACATGAGGGCTAGCGATGGTGATTTGAGTCTTTGTGGCGTTGAGGAACTGGTCGCGTGATCTATGACTCGCAGGAATGACTATTTGTAGGGGCGACAACACAGGAGGAGTTCACAATCCTACCTTGTAGGGTGAAAATTCAATGCCTGGCCTTAATTGGTTGTGCCTGACAATTGCCTTGTTGAAGGCATTGTTTTGTGAGCGAGGACTTTTTCTATGGTGAAAACCTATGATCTTTGATCAGGCAACAACGACGCTTGTGTACGGTTTCCTTCTTGAAGGCGTCTCTATTGAAGTGCTTGGATTGTTGTTCTGGTGGTGTTAGTGTTGTTACTATAAGAAATTGTTCGCTATAGCGGGACTTTTATTTTTATATTTCTTCTTTCTTTTTTTGGGTTGTGTGCATCCCTAGGGCCGCTAGGGCATGCCTTGTTGCAAAGCCTGTGTGTAATTAGTATCTCCGCGATATTAATATATGCTCTTTGTCAATAAAAAAGATATGTAGCCATTTTGGGCATGCACTAGAAGATAATTAAATGCAACACTACTGTTGCAAAACTGGAGCAAAGTGAACTGACCAAATCGACTTCAGCACCTCCAATCTTCAAGAAAGTTCCCGAGGAAGAGGCTGCTGGTAGAAGAAGATCCCCATTACCGGAAGGTCCATCACTTCAGGTGGAGGGGGCGGGTCTAGATCCGACGGACACAAGAGATGTTTCGTGGTCTGGAGGCGGAGGCAGTAAGAGGAGAGCTAGTGGCGACGTCACCTAGGTCTAGCTCGGGGTCCCTACTCTAGAAACCCAAGCTAACCCTAGAACTCGATTTTCCTTTCGAGCTCTATGGGTAGCCGCACAACTGAACAATTAAGAAGAAGAACGAGACTCTTTGTTGAAACATTTGATAGAACAAGGTGTCATTTGCATATTCGGCGATGAAGGGACCAAGCCTCACGAGGATGTTGATCTTGTACCTACATACAAGATCGAACGATCCATATTCTTTGTTTCCATTGTATCAGCTACTAAGGCCCGGTACCACTAGAAATCTTCTCGGTTAGGGAGCTCGATGATAATTATAGCTCCTTTGCATCCCAAGGACAGAGCCATATTAGATGCAAAACACTAAGTAATCCAAGCAAACCCACATCACTAACTAACTCTAGATACTCATCTTTTCTAGAGGTACTCTATTTTTATTATAAATCAACTGACACTTGTTATAGATGTAGGAATTTGGGTGGAACGATCGTTCCCTTTGGGGTTAATCGGCTGCATGTTATATTAGCAAGGAAGAGCCCCTTGCATGGCATATACCAGGTGTATACATATATGGTGGTGTACTACACCATCACATATACATATACTGTATTACATCTCTAATACCCCCCTTAATCTAGACCTGGGAGAGATTTAGATTACGCTTAAACCCATCTAGTTTATTTGAACATAAAGCCTTAGTGAAGCCATCTGCAATATGATCCTTTCTTGATATGAACCTAACATCAAGCCATCTGTAATCTGATCCTTGTTTGATCCTTGCTTTATTAACCTGAAAAATTAGGTTTTATGTGTTGCTTAGGGGTTTAATTGTAGGATAAACTCTTTCACGAAAAAAAGTCAATCTCAATATGTTTGGTATGAGCATGAAAAACTGGATTGGCAGACAGGTAGGTAGAACCAAGATTATTACACCATAGACATGGTTTATACTTGAGTGGTGTTCCAAGTTCGCTGACCAGGACTCAACCCATATGAGCTCGGCTGTGGCATTTGCAAGTGCTTTGTACTCAGCCTCAGTAATGGAGCGAGACATTGTAGGTTACTTTCTAGCACTCCAAGAAATAAGATTGGAACCAAAAAATATAGCAAAACCACAAGTAGAGCGTTTGTCATCAAGATCACCTGCCCAATCTACATCTGAATATGCACTAAGAAGAGTAGAAGAAGACTTTTGAAAAGTAAGACCAACCTTTCTCGTACCATGAATATATCTAAAAATCCTTTTGACAGCAGTCCAATGTATAGTTGTGGGAGCATGAAGATACTGAAAACCCTTATTAATAGAAAAGGAGAGATCGGGTCTAGTCAATGTCAAATATTGAAGTGCACCCACAACACTTTTGTAGTGAGCCATGTCCTCAGGGCCAAGAGGTGAACCATCTGTCAAGGCCAATGTATCAGTAGTAGACAGTGGTGTGGGACATGACGTGCAAGAACTCATACCAACATGAGCTAATAAATCTTTAGCATATTTTTCCTGATTCAGAAGCAAACCATTGGACTTTTTATGAGACTCAAGCCCTAAGAAGAAGTGTAAATCTCCAAGATCCTTAAGAGCAAAATCTGAACTTAAATTATGAAGAAGAGCTGAGATGGCCTGATCAGAGGAGCTTGTCACAACAATGTTGTCAACATATATAAGGATGAACATAATGATACCTGACTTGTTGAAAAGAAACAATGAGGTATCAGCCTTTGATGGAATAAAACCAAGTGCATGTATCTTGGAACTTAGACGAGAGTACCAAGCACGAGGAGCCTGTTTCAAACCATACAAGGCTTTGTCAAGTTTGCAAACATAGGTTGGAGCAGCAGAAGACTCAAAACCAGGTTGTTGTTTCATGTAGACCTCTTCTTCCAGAACACCATGTAAGAACGTGTTCTTGACATCTAGCTGCATAAGACTCCATCCTTTACAAACTGCCACAGATAAAACAAGTCTGATAGTAGCAGCCTTAACAACAGGACTGAAGGTAACCTCATAATCTATACCATATCGCTGTTTAAATCCTTTAGCAACAAGACATGCCTTATACCTATCAACTGAACCATCAGCATTTTTCTTGATACGATAAACCCATTTGCAATCAATAACATTTTTGTTAGAACTTGGTGGAACAAGATGCCAGGTGTTATTGGCAATAAGAGCATCATATTCCTCTTGTATGGCATGCTTCCAATTTGTATCTGACAGAGCATCTCTTAAGTTTTTTGGTTCTCCTGTGGTAGTTAACAAACACCATCAAATTGTACCATCGGTGTGATTTTTAGGTTGTTTGATACCTTTTTGCAGACACATTTGAATACCAACAACAGGGGATGGTGCAGGCGAAGACTGCGTATAAGATCCTGAGTCTGCAGCCTGTTCTAGGTCCTGTGGAGTAGCAGCAGAATCAGCAGACGCCGAAGCTGAGCGGGGGGGGGCAACAATGACGTGTGGACTCCTGAGTCGTTGGGGTCAGACGCCAGAAGCGGCGACGTGTTTTTTGCACCCCGATCAACATCACGGCTCGCAAGCGGCTTGAAGAGTCAGGCCAGCGGAGCATGTGACAGGGGGGGGCAAAGGCGAGTCCAGCCGGCCAAGTGAGGGTGACATGATCCTGGTCCTAGACGAGGACGACGCGCTACCATTCCTAGGCGATGTGGCAAGCGGGGAGTGGCGCGGGACAGGTGAGGGCGACCGTCTGTCCTTATGCGCAGGAGAATCCTTGCGATCCAAGGCGGATGTTTGCAACGTATCATCCTTGGGATCGCTGCTGTCCCTTTTGGTCTATTCCTCCTCCTCTGTGCTGTTATTTGTTGTACCGTTTTCAGCATTTTCTTCAGAATTTTGCCTAGAATTTTGTGGAGTATTGCTGGAATGTTCTTCAGGGGCAACCCGTGGAGGAGTGACAGTAGGAACAATTTGCAAATATTGGTCATTAGTGTGCACACCCCTATCATTTGATGCCAAAGAGGGTGGATCCAAAGGAAGGAGGAGAATTTCTTTGCAAAGACGACGATCAGCATTAGGATGAAGAGATGCAAAGGAAAAACATTTTCATCGAACACCACATCACGAGAGACATAGACACGACCAGTGGTGACATCTAGGCATTTGACTCCTTTGTGTAAGGGACTGTATCCTAGAAAAACACATCTTTTAGAGCGAAAAGAAAGCTTGTGTTTGTTGTATGGGCGGAAATTATGCCAACATGCATAGCCAAAAACTCTCAAAGGTTCATAATCAGGTTTGACTTGGAGTAATTTTCCAATAGGTGTCATGAAGTTTAGAACCTTAGAAGGAAGCAAATTTATGAGAAAAGTGGTTGTAATGAAAGCATCGTCCCAATATTTCAGAGGCATGGACGCATTAGCAAGCAAAGCAAGACAACTTCAACAATATGGCGATGCTTGCGCTTAACAGAACTATTTTGTTGATGTGCATGAGGACATGAGACATGATGAGTAATGCCTACACGTTGAAAAAAGCCATGGAGTTTTTCATATTCACCTCCCCAATTAGTTTGCATAGTAATGATTTTCCTATCAAACCTACGCTCAACATATTGTTGGAAATCAAGAAATACTTAAACATAAGAATGTTTCTTAAGAAAATATATCCAAGTGAACTTTTTAAAATCATCGATGAAACTTACATAATAAGTATGTTTTCTTACAAATGGAGGAGAAGGACCCCATACATCAGAAAATACTTGTTCCAAAGGAACTATGGACACACTAGTAGACACATGATAGGGTAACTGATGACTCTTAGCCTGTTGGCAGGGATCACATATGTAAGAATTTATTTATGGAGTATGAGCCAAATTATTTTTTCTAAGGATTTGATAAACAATAAAAGACGAAGGATGCCCTATACGACGATGCCAGGTAGATGATGTACGCTTGATAGTGACAAGAACATGCTTGGATGATGACCCCACTGAGACATGAGCAAGAGGGTAGAAGCCACCAGAACAAGGACCTCTAAACATGATTTGCTCGTGGCCTGATCCTTAATCAATAAAAGGAAGGGGTGAATTTCAACAAAAGAATTATTGTCTAGGGCAATTTTATGAGAGAAACTAAATTCATGGATGAACTAGGAACATGAGGAATATTTTTGAGATACAAAGAACTATGTGGGGTGTGCAAAAATGAATGGAAAATATGAGAAATTTCCATACCTTGTCCACTAGTAGCATGGACACGATCACGCCCTGGTAAGTCTCATGAATTTGGAGTTTGTTGAGTTGTCCTGCTACATGATTAGTAGCTCCAGTGTCCATGTACCAGTTGGTGTCGACACCATATGCACCTTTGTGGTTTTCATTAGAGGTGTCATCATCATCACCATAATGCCACCAACAATCCCCATCTGTGTGACCCTCTTTCTTGCATATCTGCCAGAATACACCCTCCTGAAATGGTGTGGTGATACGTCGGAAACGTATCTATAATTTTTGATGTTCCATGCTTGTTTAGTATCAACTTGGTTATGTTTTGTTTACACTTTGAGGTGTTTTTATATATTTTCTGGTACTAACCTATTAACAAGATGCCACAGTGCTAGTTGCCTATTTTCTTCTGTTTTTGGTTCCAAAAAAGGCAGAAAATCAATATTCTCGGAATTGGACGGGACAAAAGGCAAAGTCATTATTTTACCCGGCACGACACGGAACCACGAAGCAGAGATGGAGGAGGACACCAGGGTGCCCACACCCTAGGGTGGCGCGAGCCCACCCTGGCCACGCCACCAGGGGGCCCTCCATCGACCTTGCCTCCTTCGCCTATAAGAATCCCCCGACTCAAAAACCCTAAATCATCCATCAGAAATCCACGAAAAGGTCCACAGCACCGCCGCCGCGGAAGGGGAGATTCAGGGGACAAAAAGTCTCTGTTTCGGCACCCTGCCGGGACGGGGAACTGCCCCAGAGCCATCTCCATCGATCGCAATCGCCATCTTCATCACTGTTGCTGATTCCCATGATAAGGAGGGAGTAGTTCTTCCTCGAGGCTAAGGGCTCTACCGGTAGCTATGTGTTCATCTCTCTCTCTCTATGCATGATCTTGTTGTGGTCATGAGCTTTGTAATCAATTAGATCTACCTTACTACTCAAGTGCTTTAATAGATCCTTAGCTCTCCCCACGTGTGTGTAAGTGACAGCGTGCATACCGTGGTGGCACTTAGGCTAGAGGTTACATAAATACTCATCGTGCTTTAATAGATCTATGCTTTTCCCCAAGTGTGTGACAGTGACAACGTGCGCGCCGTGTGTGGCACTTAAGCTAGATTACATATATATATATATTCATGAGTTATATTTGGAGTTGGATGTATTTATGAAATTGTGGTGTTTGTTGGAACCATCTAGCGCTCAAGGTGATAGTGTGGGGTTATCTAGATGGGGAAGGCGGACTTTGAGGTGTGCTTTTGTAGGCCTACCATGGATTAGAGTGTCCAACCGGAGAGTAGTTCAGGGTAGTATCATGAAGAGAATATATTTATTGAGAGAGTGTTCACTAGTGAAAGTATGATCCCTAAGCCTTGTTTCTAAACATTGAAACACCATTTGCATCTAGGTTTATTACATGTTTTCTTGCTCCCATCTTTATTTCAGTTTGCCTTTAGTTTCTCCCATGTCAACAAAAAGTCAGAAGCTCTTTTCTAGCACCGTTACCGCTTGTATTTTACTATCTCTTCGCCGAACTAGTGCACCTATACACATGACAAGTGTATTGTGTGTGTTGGGGACACAAGAGACTTCTTGTATCTTGATTGCAGGGTTGCTTGAGAGGGATATCTTTGACCACTTCCTCCCTGAGTTCGATAAACCTTGGGTAATCCACTTAAGGGAAACTTGCTGCTGTTCTACAAACCTCTGCACCTGGAGTCCCAACAACTGTCTACAAGAATAGAAGTGCGTGGACATCAAGCTATTTTCTGGCGCTGTTGCCGGGGAGGTAAGGTAAAAGGTACTCACATCCTCCTGGTGTGTGAGTGCTCGAAGTTATTTCCTTTAGATTCTGAAATTTTGTCTTTTTGTTTCTTGATTTCACTAGTTAGGCTTAATGGAAAACAACAACAAAATTAGAGAGCTTTATAGTATTTATTTTGAGTAAGGACATGAAGTGTTTGAAGAGAAAATTAAAAAACCTATGGAGCTTTATTTGCATGCTAATAGCAATGTTATTAGTATGAATTCTTTGGACACCATGATTGTTAATGCTATGGAAAAGTCTAAACTTGGGAAAGCTAGTTTTTATGAAAGTGATCTTTTTAGTTCCCCAACTTTGGAAGATAGCTATTCTATTGCTTATGATGATACCAAACCTCCAATATATGATGATTACAATGATGAATATGATATTTTCAGTCCACCTACTATTGAGGAGAAAATTGATTGTCATTACAATATGCCTCCTATATTTGATGACTATGGTGATGAGAATAATAGTGATAGCTATTTTGTTGAATTTGCTCCCACTAAAATTAATAAGAATGACTATGCTTATGTGGAGAGTAATAATTATTTTATGCATGTGGCTCATGATAAGAATGTTTTATGTGATAGTTATATTGTAAATTTTATTCATGATGCTACTGAAAGTTATTATGAGAGAGGGAAACATGGTTTTATGTATCTCAAAAATATTAAGTTTCCCCTCTTTATGTTGAAAATTTTGAAGTTGCACTTGTTTTGATTTCCTATGCTTGTTGCTTTGTGCTTTCAAGACTTGTTTCTTTACAAAATTCCAATGCATAGGAAGTGGGTTAGACTTAAATGTGTTTTGAATTTGCTTCTTGATGCTCTCTTTTACTTCAATTCATATTTCTTATGTGAGCATCTTCTCAAACTATCAAGCCTAACTTAAAGGTGTTAAAGAAAAGTACTTCTTGGGAGATAACCCAATAGTTTTCTTGAGTCTTGGAAGTTATTACTTCTGTAATGACCTCTCCTTATCCTTTTTGTGTGGTTTTTCTGCCAAGAATAACCTCTAATGAGAGGGAAGTAAGATTTGGGGAGTTGCTGCCCCGAAACAGATTTTTGTGCTCCACCATAAAAATTCGTGAGGAATCTATGTAAGTCGGATTGAGCTGATATTGTCTAAATAAATCCCCCAGTATGTTAGATAACTTTCGTTAGTTCAACACTTTTTTATCTGAGCAATAGAAGGTCTTCAAAAAAATCGGTTTCTACCTACTGGTCTGTTTTGATAGATTTCTGCCATTATTTGCATTTGCTTCTTATTGATTCCTTTTTGGGTACTTTTTTTAGGAAATTGAGCTTTTTGAGGGAATTGCTACAGTAGCTTGTGTTTTTAGTGAAAGTTTTTATTTCTAAAGCTAAACCCAAAGGTCTATTATCTTTTGAATACACTAATGTTGCTAATGAAGATTGTGTGAAGTTTTGTATGAAGGAAAATTTTCAGGTGTAAGGGAAGAATGATGTAATGAGATGAAGATTGGAAAAAAGCTCAAGCTTGAGGATGCCACCCCGTGTCACCCCAAGAAATATTCAAGAGGTACATGCGTCAAAGCTTGGGGATGCCCAAGGCATCCCATTCTTCATCAATAAAAATGTTAGGTCTTTGTAGACACTTCATTTTTATTGCTTCATGCACTGTTGTGTTGTTCTTGGAGCGTCTTTGTTTTTGTTTTTAGTTTTATTTTGCTTGGTTTGCTGCAATAAGTTGGTTGGATCCCAGCACACTTCTTTTTGGAGAGAGACACGCTCTGGTTTCATTGCCTAGAACACTCTAGTTTTCACTCTTATTGTTTTGTGAGTGTTCTCCTTTGCTAGCACCACATTTAGCTTTAGTTTTCTTGTGCTTTCAGCTTAGAACCTTTTAGTTCTTCTTTGTGGATTTGTGAGACTTTCCCACTGATCTTTATTGAGTATTATCTTTGTGAGTTGTTTCAAATAAGTTGATTGGTGTTGGAAAAGAGTAGGAAGCTTCATGCTATAGTGGTACAAAAGGGAGCTTGTTTTGACTATGGCTTAGGATTTATCATGTCATGCTAGATGTTGCTTTGACATTATGCTTAGTGATTATTGTTGTAGCATGACTTGTTCCAAACAATTGGGATTGCTTAATGTGCCTTGAAAGAATCATGCATTGTTTTAGCATACAAAAGCATAGTATTGTGGTATTCTCCTTTGATGCTTTGTTTGGGTTGACTTGGCACATGCTCACACCATGTTATGACTTTAAACAAGTCACCATAGCCTCTATTATCATTTAGTCCTTGACTTGTAGTACCACTTTATGCTTTGATTAGTAATGTTTTGTCGCTCTGCATGATTATGGCCATTATTGCTCTCTTAGTTGGTCGCTCCCAGTCTTTTGCTAGCCTCCACTTGTATGAGTAAGCTCTACTCATGCATCCAACTCCCAATAAACCAAGTTATTCCAAAGTGTCCACCATAAATTCCTATGCATGGTGTGTTACACCATTCCAAGTATATTCTTGTTTTATCTATCTTCCAATTAAAAAGTTATTTTGTTATGTGAAAACTTAGTGATTAAATCTCTCACAAACTTGATGGCACACCTTATTTTTATTGCCCCTAAATAAACTTGAACCATTGTGTCATTTATGTTGTATATGCTTGCACTTATACGTTGGAATTAGCAGAACCATGTTGTCATGGGGAACGCTTTCAACATTGCACTTGTACTTTGTACACAGTTGATATCATGCTCTTTTGTCTATGGATGTCGTCGGTGTGAAATAAAAGGGGAGCTTATAAGTCCATGGAGTTATGTATGTGTGTTAGATAAACGCCTGGGCCGCTAGGCTAAGCCATGCCTAATCATGGTGGAAACTTGCAGCATCACCATAATGACATCTATGAAGTTTTCTTCTTAAAAAAAGAGACATATTGAAAAGAGGAAAGAGAGAAAAAAAGCACCATTTTCCCATGGTAAATAAGAAGATTGCTGAGGTGCTCATTGTCTGCTTGCCTTGTCATTTTGATTATGGGATAGCTCATGTATCATGTGCAAGGGGTACCCCGTTGGTGATTCTCTATGATACACATGTACTTACTATGACAAGAACTAACAGGTGACTAAAGTTGAGTAGCATGAGGAGCGGCCCTCGTATTCAAGGGACATGAGATTGCCAACTTATACTTTGTCAAGCATATACTCCATAGTTTGTTCACTTCAACCTTAACCACTTCAAGATGCTAATGATAGCGGCAATCAGAGCTAAAAGCTAACAAGTATCATAGTTTTTGGAAGCTCTTTTTGAGACTTGAAATTCCTGCTTCCCTTAATGAAGGGCCTTTCTTCACTATTATATCGAGTCTTCACCTTCTATCCTTACGCACCAATTAAGAGAGCATAGTTGTTATTCTTAGTTCTATGTGCATTGTCCCAAAACTTATTGATTGATGCAAATTGTTGATCTTGCTTGTTCTCGTGCTATTTGTGTCACATCCCAAGATTTTCCAAATCTTGTAATGTGAAAAATAAATGAATAAAATAAAACTTTGTTGATTTTCAGGGTGAGAAGAAACTTTTTGAATCCATTTGGAAAAATTCAAAACCTATTTGGATCAAATAAAATCCTAAAGGGATTTTAAAAGTTTAATAAACAATAAACTTCAAACTATTTAAAACTACTATATTTGGATCTTTAAATAAAATATTTGGTTTTCAAAAGAAAAGATAGATTTATAAATAAAGGATTATTTATAAAGCCAAATTAAACCTTGGCCAATATTTTGAAATAAAATGTTTTGTTTTGATAAAAATAGCAAAGGTTTATTTAAATAAAATAATAAGGATTTAATATCCAATTTTATTTAAGTAAAGGCTTTTCCCATTTTAAATAAACACAAAAACTTATTTATTTATTTTAAATAAGTTTTCCAAGTATTTTATATTCTCAAATAAAACCTACTGAAGTGTTTTGGTTTTATTTTAGATTTCAAAATAAAGTTTTTAATAAAACAAATCCTATTTGATTTTATAACTAAGGTCCATTTTATTTAATTATTAGTGGACCCTAAAATAAAATGTTATTTTATTTTAAACAAGTTTTCCAAGTATCTTCTATTTTCAAATAAAAACCTACTAATTTGGTTTTGAAAAATATTTAGATTTCAAATGGAGTTTTTAAATAAATTAAAAACCCATTTAATTTATTAATTAGTGTCCATTTTATTTAATTATAAATGGACTCTAAAATAAAAATATTATTTTGGATTTTGGTTTATGTTGTTAAACAGAACCAAATTCAATTGCAAAGTGTGTTGAATGTTTGAATGAGATTTGAATATATGATTGTTGTTTGAATTTCAAAACAGAAATAGGAAATAGAAAAAGAAAAGCTTGCTGTACAAAAAATGTATGAGAAGGAGCCAGCCCAGTCGACCCAACCCAGCAGCCACAAGGCCCAACCAGCCCAGCTTCTCTCCCTCCCGAAGAAAACGTTTGGCACCAACTTACTGACCCGTGCAGTGAATGACTTGTGGACCCCAACTCCCTCTCTCACTCCACTGACGAAACGGCCCCACACCCGAGCCTTCTTCCTCACCCGCGACGACCTCTTCTCCCTCCCCTCGTCGCCGTTTCTGGCAGTGATTCCGCGGCTTCAATTCACCTTAATGCGTCCACCATTACTCGTCGTGACCACGCTCATTTAAACGCCAGCGCCTTCTCCTCCTTCCCCTCTGTCTCCTCCCCCAAATGCGCCCCCTGGCTGTCGAATTTCGTTCAACACTCCCTCTGTTCCGACGACACTCCGGTGCAAATTCCGGCGACCCAGCGCCGCCCCTTTCCTCATAGACCACACACACATACTCCACACATCCTGGCGCATCCCCCCGTGCCACTGGTTCGCCCGCGAGTGCCCTGTAGCCTCGGCTTCATCGACACCGAGTGTGCGCCGCCGTCTGCCATTACTCCGTCGAGCACCCCAGGTGAACTCCGACCGCCCTAAGCTCTCTCGAGGATGCACACATCTTCCCCAGATCATTCCGCGTCTAACCATTCCTCCACTTTGTCTTAGCACGGTCCTAAATGACGCCAGCAACGAAGCCTGAGCACAACCGACGCCGCTGCACACTCCGGCGAGAGATTGCCGCCGTACCAGAGCGCCCCTTGACTCCTCGAGAACACGTTGAGCTTCACCAGACTTCTGCGATCACTATGAGCATCTCCCCACCTTCCTTTGCTTCCTGTATCGCCGGCGCCGCCACCGTCTGGCCGCTCCGCCGCCAGCCACCGCCGCAACGCCGCTAGATTTAGGTCGAGCTTGCAGCAGCCGTCCGATCTCGATCTAGTGGCTAGGATAGAAGCTAGCCGAAAGGGTAAGTAGCACCTGCGCACCGCACGATCTGACTTGATCCAACGCTCCAGAGCAGTCGATCCAACCGAAACGGTATGGACGAATCAGAACACGCCGCGTGTCACTGGATGATTTAAAACAGAATTTGAAATCTGATTTAGATGCAGATTTGAAAACCTTGTAACTTTTGATCCACACGTCCAAAATTTGCAAACTTTATATCAATGGAATCAGTGGAACAAGCCCTAGCCAACCATGCAATTTGTTTAGCAAAAAGCTTCTGTTAAAATGTTTGATTTTGCAGAAACATTTGTATGCATGATTAGATTATAAAAATTGTTCAAAAATGATTTTGGGGATAAAATCTTTGGCAAATGGTGTATTTTGAACCTACTAACCATAGGAAACACTTTGTGGTTTCAAAAATGTATTTTGTGAAACAAAAGAATGATTATTTGATTTAAAACCATTTCTAGTCAAATAGAAATGTGGTTTATTTATTAAAAATGGTTTTGGAAGAAAACTTTTGGGAAATGTTTTGTTTTAAACTCTCTGACCCTAAACACAAAGTTTTATGGTTTGAAAATGTATTTTGTGAACCCCATAGATTAATGCCTTAGTAAAAGTATTTCTACACCACATAAAATGACACCTTGTTTTGAAAATGGTTTATGAAGTGAAACCTTTTGCAAATGACTTTGCCACTTTATAAAATGACCATTAGGTGTTTCAAAAGTTTGTGACCCATTAGAAACTACTCTTACAAATAAAACAACCCTTTTGCATGCTTGCATGTATTGCTGTGTTTATGATTTTATGTGATGTTTTGCTTGATTGGTAGATTGAGATTGTGCCTTGCTTGATTGAATTGTAGTGACTTGAAGAGTGTGATTGTTGCAAGGACAAGGAGTGAACTTATACCCTCTACCAAAAAGGCAAGTGATGCTTCATACTTTTTGTCCCATTACTTTTACTATGCATTAGTGATTTTTTTAAGTAAAACTTGCATGGAATTTTGCTAACTGTAAACCTTGCCATAGAAAAACCTAGTAGATGAAACCTTAGTAGAAATTTTCCTAAGTTAAGATTCCTACTACTATCATGCTTAGCTTAGCTAATATAAAACAGGGGTGGAAATATATTCACACTATGGAAAATTTCTAAGTCTGAGGACTTGTGTTTTTGTTTAATAAAACAACTAAGTTAATGAATCACCTAGGTGGAATGGGACTTGATTGGTGGTTTTTGGTTGAGTGGTTCACAAGGCCCATGTCTATGGTTGACCTTGTGTATCTCACTTGTGGATGGCCACCCAGGAACAAAGAGATTTGAGATGTCAAATGTTGAGAAGCTTCAAGTGCAACCACTTGGCATTATGGGCTCTGCCTGGATCATATAGGTTGCAAGAACTTAGCCATATGGACAGTTGGTGGTATAGTTTGATAGGTTGGAGCGTGTCCATTTTGGTCTAAGGGAAGGCTTCTGAAAGATCTTGTCTTGGGAAACCAAGTCTTGTGGGGAAAGTGCACCACCTCTGCAGAGTGTAAAATCTAAGTACTTAGCCATGTCCCTGGTAAAGGACAATTTGAGCATCAAGACATGGAAGCAATCAAGAATCTCATCATTCAAATTTCTAAGTTAAAAACTTGTGGTTTGAACATGGGTTAAAGGATCTTCAATCTTTGTTTGAGAAAAATGTTTTTGTCAAGCAAAAACTTAGTGTTTTCAAAATGATAAGGAAAATCTATTTTGAGCAATGCAAGCCTCAACTCCACTTAGCCAAATGCATATAGATGATAGACTCCACTATACTACCATAGTATCACTTGCCAATACAATTCAAATGTATTGACCCTTGTGGCTGTAACTTGTATGTTGCAGGTTTGATTGATTTTAGTGAAGTGTGTTGATTAGGATTACAAAGTCTACAACTAACATGTCTGCCTGTGGCACTTTGAAGATGAAGGACCCCATGCTTATAGATATTCTGCTGCAATGTAATGTAATAGACAAATGAGCTATGTAAGATGTAATAAAATTATGTTATTCCTGGTTATAAAGTTGTATTATGACCTTTGTTTCTTGATATTACATCTTAACTGTGGATGCTAGCTATTGATCCAGGGACTAGCATTGTAAACATAGGGGACTCTACCTTATTTAAAGGTTGGGACCCTCTACAATTTGTATCTAGTCACTCTTATTGTAACATCCCTAAAATCATGATTTCAAACATTGCATATCTTTCATTCATGCATATAGAATTGAGATCAATTTCAAAATCATTTCAGAAAACAGAAGCACATAGTGCTATCATTTTATGTGAGCAAACTTAAATCAAATGGCCATTCCCATTTGAGAGTTTGAATGTTTTTAACCTAGATTTTTTATCTCCCTTGTTGATTGGTTTGAGTGTGGAGTTAGAACAAAATTTTACAAAATAGAAATGGTTTCAGAAATCATTTTCAAACATTTGCAAACTTAGTGCAAAGTCCCTGTTATTTTGTTTCTCCAAAATGACCAAGCCTTTTCAAAATGACCACATAGTTTTATGCCAAGTTTTGTGACTATTGCCCACTGCAAAAATACCAAATAGATTTGAATTCAAATGGAGTTTGAATTCATTTGAAAACCATTCCTGAAAATCAAATTAGAAAAAGGAAAAGAGAAAAGAAAAGAAAAAGGCCAGGCGCTCCTATTCTAGCCCAACAGCAGAACCGGCCCAGCTAGCCCACCCGACCTCTCTCTCGCTCTCTCGCACGCGCCGACTCACCCACGCGGTCGCTGACACCCAGACCCCACTCCCTCTCTGCTTATTTCGCTGACGCGCGGGCCCCGTCCACGTCTTCGTCTTCTTCCCCAAAATCTCGCGCACGAACTCCGCCGCTGCCCGTTGATGCTTTGATTCCGCGAGGTAAATGGCATTGAATCCTTGGGCGTTTCTTGTCGACCCTCTGGATATATAATCCCCTCTCTCGCGCGACCATTTCCCCTCAACCAATTCCCCCTCCATGCCACCAGGCTGCCCACAACTCGCTCGACGCCCCCGCTGTTCCGACGACCGCGCCGACGAATTCCGGTGAGCTCCATGTTCCCCTCTGTCCCTGCCTCATGCTATCATGCTCAGCAACTTCTTGCGCATCCACTGACACGCCTCGTTTATTCTCGCATGACCTGTAGCCTCGGCAACGACTTCGACCGAGCGCCGCCGCTCTCTGCACGAACTCCGGCGACCTCTCCCCGTAAGTACCAGCCGCCCCTTGCCCTCTGCCTGATATGCCTAGGACCCCCATCGTCTGGCGCATCTAACGGTGCCTTTCTTTTTACTTAGCGCGACGCAGAACCTCGCCAATGTCGACAGCAGCCGCACCCGACGCATTCGCAAACTCCGGCGAGGAATCTCCGACGACCTCGCGCGCCCCTTGACGAACCATCACCACCTTGAGCATCAGCAGCTTCATGCGGTTCTGGTAAGCCTCTTCCCCCACTCCCGCGCGACCTAGAACACCAGCACCGCCGCTGACAGACGCGCCGCCGCCAGTCGCCGCCGCTAGCACCGCTTAGTTTTGGTCAGATGATTTGTAGCCGTCAGATCCAGATCCAGGGCGTAGGATTAGTTCACTTAGTGAACCGTTAAGTTTAGATCTGAGCCGTGCGTGTTAGTTAGATCCAACGGTAGACGAGCGTGATCCGGTGCGAAGCGGTACGCGCCAGTAAGAATAGGACGCGTGGCTAGGGTTTGGATTTAAAATAGAATTTGAAACAGATTTAGATTCAAATTTGATTAGGCTATAACTTTTGATTCCCACGTTAGATTTTTGCAAATTTTATACCGTTGGAATCAGGAAGACAAGCCCTTTCTGTTTATGCAATGTGTTTAAATTTTAGGTTCTGTTAAAATGGTTTCTTTTGTAGAAACTTATTTAAGACTATTTTGAGTATAGAAATTGTTTAGAAAATTGTTTTAGTGTAAAATAAACTTGGTTTAGCAAGTTTTTAACTTGGTTATGATTCAGTACTATGCACTTGCTTGGTTGAGTTTTAAAAATCATCACTTAGCATTTTGCATGCATGCATATATTTATGTTTGTATATGAATTGTGTGTAATTTTGTGCTACTATTCTTTGTGTAGATTTTGGTGCTAGTGATTGTGATTGTGAAGAGTGCTACTCTCCCCATTACCAAGGCAAGTGGTACTTCATGAATATTCCATCCCTATATTTTGTACAAGCATTAGAAATATTTTGCTAAGTCTTGCATGTTACTATTTTTGCCAAATGCCATGTTGGGAAATCCTAAGTAGATATAGAATTACTAGGGAATTCCTAAGTTAAATTACTATGACATGCTTAGCCTAGCTAGTAGCAAACAAGGGTTGGTAAAGTATATACATGCTATGATGAAAATTATTTCTAAGTCTTTTGACTTATGTTTTTTTCTTAATAAAACAACTAAGTCAATGAATCACCTGGGTGGAATGGGACTTGAATGGTGGTTTTTGGTTGAGTGGTTACACAAGGCCCATGGACATGGTTTACCTTGTGTATCTCACTTGTGGTATGCCACCCAGGCACAAAGGGATTTTAGAGGCCAAGTGTTGAGAAGCTTATAGTGCAGCCACTTGGCAATATGGGCTCTGCCTGGATCACATAAGTTGCTAGAACTTAGCCATTTGGACAATTGGTGGTAGTGGGAATGATAGGTTGGAGCGCATCCATTTGGTCTAAGGAAAGGCTTCTGAAATGTCCTGTCTTGGGAAACCAAGTCTGGTGGGGAAAGTGCACAACCTCTGCAGATGGAAAAATCTAAGTACTTAGCCAAGTCCATGGCAATGGACAACTTGAGCATCAAGACATGGAAGCTATCAAGAATCTCATCACTCCAACTTCTAAGTAAAAAACTTGTGGGTGAACAAGGGTGAAGGACCCCAATGTCTATTGGTGGTTTCTTGGGGAAAGTTTTGACAAAGAAACACTTAGTGTTTTCAACTAATAGGAAAAACCTATTTTTGAAGCAAAGCAAGCCAAGCTACACTTAGCCAAAATGCATATAGCAATATAGTCCACTTAAAATTTACTAAGGTATCACTTGCCAATACTATTCCAAAGTATTGACCCACTGTGGCTGTAAATTGTGATGTTGCAGGTTATTCCGATGAGGATTAGGTGTCATGAGTCTACACTCAACATGTTTGCCTGTGGCACATGAAGATGAAGACTTATATTTATTTACTTATTCCAAACTCCTGTATTAGGCATGTGGCCTTGAGTTGTAAAAGACTATGTTTTATCTCTGGAATGGATGTAATAAATGACATTTGTATCTGTGTACTTCATCTTAAACTGTGGATGCTAGCAATGATCCAGGGACTAGCATTGCAATCACATGGATCCTTTTCTGTTACAAAGGAGGGATCTTACAGATGGTATCAGAGCACTCTGTTGCCTGTAGGATTATGACCCTAGGATTAGAAACCACTAAGGAAAATTTTTCAACTACTTCTACACTTGTCTATTCTTCTCGTAAACTTTTCTAATCTTCTCTTTCTCATCTCTATTTGTAGATGAGCTCCATCAGCGAAGCCGTAAGGAAAGGACCACTCATGACCATGACCTTGGAGTGTGAGATAGAGTTTCCCAAAATTCTCAAGGACCTCATGGTGGCAATGGAAATACATGGTGCAGCTGTGTACAAAGGCTTTCCAGTGAGGGATGAAGGAGTTGAGTACTGGTGGGTGCAACTTCACTTGTACAAAAACAAGGAAGACAACCACAAGGAAACAGGATTCTGCATGTACACCAACACTGTGGTACACACCACATTCTTTGAGTCAGCAAGAGAAGCAGCTTGGAGGACTATCAAAGAACTTAGTGCTAGAGTCAAGTGCAGAATGCTCAACCTCCAAAAAGACTTGATGAAAGAGAAGGAACATACCCAAGAGTTGGAAGCTACCAACCAAACCTTAAGAGGAGATATTATAGACTTAGTGATGGAATCATGTGAGCAAGATAGGCTGATAGCTTCTAGGAACATTGTGTTAGCCAACAGATCCAGTGAGATAGGATTGTAAACGTACTTCGTTAGTTGGACCACCACCTATCACCCTATTTTCCAAAATGTTGCTTAAATAAGATTGGACCTTGGTTGATGTAATGGATTCATGTATGCATGACTTGTGTGTTTTGTTTCCCAAGGATATGTATGTGTGTTATGACTTTTGTTTTATCTTGAATTGTGTTGTTCTAACTTTTCTATCTTATAAATAGATGCCTATTACCATCATCACTGTTGAGGAGTTCCAGGTTACCCGCTTTGGTCCTCGTATCATTGAGCTTACCACTTTGCTCAATCTCCCTCTTCCCACCATCATGGTGCATCCACTCACCAAGTTCGAGAGGAAGGACCTCTGGGGCTTCAAGGTGAACCAGCCTGGACGCCAGACAGGGCCTACTGCGGAGGCCATCGTCTTCAAGCTTATGCACGATGACAGGGAGAGAGGCATGGAGGTAGTTATGCAGGACCTGATAGGACGTCTGCTAGGTCGACACTCCCGATAGGTTAGAGGCACCCACTTCCACGTCTTTGGAAGACGTGACGAGGACGGAGAGTCCATCGACTTCGAGGACGACTCGAGGGACACAGCAGAGCCGATACGCCTGTACCTCCAGGACTTAGAGTCTCTCATTAGGCACGTGGACACGAACATGACCAATGTCATGCTCAGTAATGACGAGCTCCAGGTGCAGCTTCGCGAGAAGGACAAGCTCTTCGCACAGCAGGACGAGATAGTCAAGGAAATGGAGGCGAAGTTCGAGACCCAGGACAGGAATTTCAAGAGTCAGGAGAAGCGTGTTCAGGATAGGAACAAGAAGATCCGGGACATGACTGAAGAACTGCAGTCCAAGGACTTCGAGCTCGAGCAGCAGCAGACGGTGATAGAGAGGCTTCGTTCCCAAAAGAGGGCTCTCAAGGCCAAGATTGAGTCCTTGACCACTACTATTGAGGAGAACAAGGCCGCGATGGAGAACGCGGGTCTTACCTTTGTCAAGGAGGAGATTGATGCTGACGAGTAGACTTGACTACTCGTTTATCTTTTATTACCGTACAAGTTATTTGAGAACTTGTTATTGGACCATCCGACATGTGGATGGCTTGCTACTTGTGTGTTTTTACCTTGTGAACTTGTTATCTTGTTATTGAACTTTTATCTTGTGTTGCATGCTATGTGTTTGCTTATGTGATGTAATGTGCATGAAAACATCTATGGGTATCTCATTCTTATCTCTATTTGAACAAACCACATATGCCTCCCCGTCGTGCAAACCCCAACCCCAACAACAACAACATCACACCAGAAATGCAACAAATGATGACTGCTCAAACCCAACTGATGCAGATGATGACAACATTCATTCAGAACCAAAACAATAACAACAACAACAACAACAACCCCAATAACAACAACAATAACAACAACAACAACAACAACAACCCTCCGGGCTTTGATATGCTCACCAGATTCTTGAGATTGAGGCCAGCTAAGTTCTCAGGGACAACTGATCCCATGGTGGCCAATGATTGGCTACGTTCTGTAAACAAGGACTTAGTAACCGTGGGCTGCACGGATGCTGAAAAGGTCAGATTTGCAGCACATCTGCTGGAAGGGCCAGCCGCCACTTGGTGGGACAACTTTCAGATCACCACTCCCATAGATGAGGTGACATGGGCTATCTTTGAGGATGGCTTTCGCACTGCTCATATCTCATCAGGAATATTGAGCCTGAAAAAGAAGGAGTTCCACAATCTGAAGCAGCGCCACCGCAGCGTGGCTGAGTACATTGAAGAGTTCAACAATCTGGCGCGTTATGCACCAGATGAAGTTGACACTGATGCAAAGAGAAAGGAAAAATTTCTGGAAGGCTTAAATGATGAGCTGAATCTGCAATTGGCTGTGGCATATGTTCCCACTTATTAGTCGCTCTGTGACAAGGCTGCTATATTGGAGAACAAAATGAAGCAAGTCGAGAGTAGAAAGAGAAAGCACTCCGACAAGCACAGCTCGGGATCGTCTCACAAACGATCTCACTATGATGACAGTGGAAGCTCAGGATCCCACAAGCATGGAAATTCAACAAACACCACAACCACAACCGTCATGACAACAAGCATCATCGCAGTCATGACAATGACAAGTACAAGAACCACAAGAGTGGACATAAGAACCACCACAGTGGTAATGGTAGTGGAAGTGGAAGTCAGCCTGTTAAGAGAGACATCAGTCAGGTTGAATGCTTCAAATGCAAGAAGATGGGACACTATGCAAATGAGTGCCACGAAAAGAAAGTTGAAGGACCTGTCAAGCCCAATCCTTTCCAGAAAGGACAGGTGAACCACATCAGTGTGGAGGAGGTCTATGAGGAGCCTGACGCTGTTGCTGGTAAGTTCAGACTCAATTCTATTCCAGCATTTGTTCTTTTTGATACTGGAGCATCGCATTCATTCATATCAAAAGCATTTGTGGATAGAAATGGGTTTCCAACTGAAAACATTGGGTGTCCAATAAAAGTTAGTTCTCCGGGTGGAGATATGATAGTAAGTCTTGGATGCTGGGATCTAGTAATAGAGTTTGGAAAACATAAATTTCCAGTGAGTCTGATAATCCTAGATTCCCAAGGAATGGACGTAATATTGGGAATGGATTGGATGGCTAAGTATGAAGGAGTATTATATTGTGCCAATCGTACTGTTGCACTCACAACCCCGGAAAGAAAACGGATTAAGTTCAAATCCAACTTTGAATCAAAAGGAAGTAAGCTAAATTCTATTAAGGGGGTTAGCATGGATAGTGTGCCAATTGTGAGTGAGTATCCGGATGTATTTCCGGAAGAATTACCAGGAATGCCACTAGATAGAGATGTGGAGTTTCTGATAGACTTGGTACCAGGTTCTGGACCAATAGTGTGGCGCCCCGCAAAAACCACTACTAGAAAATCGCGTTATTTTTGTGCATTGCATCATCATGACCGCATGCTCATGTCATCATGCCACATTGCATTTGAGCATCGTCATCATCCTGCATGGTTTTTGTCTAAACTATTTTCGAAACGCCTAGTTTTGTTTTCTAAATATTCCCGTCTTTATTCAAATTAAAACCCGGGTCTCCGGATTATTTTGTTTCGTCTATCAACGGATTTCAAATGCCCCGTTTAAAAAAATAAAACTTTTATTTTATTTTAGGAGGCAGCCTGCCAGGCCCGAAAGCCCGGCCGGCCACCTCCAAGCCCTAAACTAAAACCTAGTCTAATCCCTAACCTACCCAATCCTAGTCTACCCAAACCCCCCTCCACCTCACCCCACCCAATAGCCGCTCGCCACCTCACCTCTCCTCCCTCCATCCACCCAATCACCCCCTGCCACCTCCAGCCGCCGCCACCCTCCCTGTACACACACGCACACAACACCATGCGAAACCGACCCATGCCACCACCACACAGTGCACGCAACACACCCACCCCGGCCCTGCTCCTGGCCCACCCCGCACGCGACCAAGCCGCCAGGTCGCCCACCCTCTCCCCTCGCAACGTCTCTCCCCCCTCCAATCCCGTCGCCGCCAGCAGAGCCGCTCACCCCGCGCGTCTCCCTTTTCCCCTGCTTGGTCGCACACCCTGCTGCGTCTTCTTCCCCGAGCATAACCGCCACCGCGGCCTGCACCTCGGGCCCGCGTCCGGCCGCCCCCGGTTCGGCCACCATCGCCTCTGCTCGTCCCTGGCCGCGACTGTGCGAGCATGTCGAGCTTGCCGCCCCTGAAAAGTCGCTCAGCGCCGTGGCCGCCGCCACGTCCTCCTCGCATCTGCGCCAGGTCGTCGCCCTTCCCCGACGCTCGCGTCTCCATCCCTGCGACCCCGCCTCGGCCGCCGGACCACGCGCGTCGTCGAGCGCTGCCGGTCGCCTTCTCCATCTCCGGTCACCCTCTCGCCGTCTTCGTCGTCCTGGCCTTCCTCTATCCCGACCTCGCCCGCTGTCGCCCGCACCGCTCGGCGCCGCCCTGATCCCCTCTACCGCGCTCGGCGTCGCCCTGGCCTCGCCTCTGCCGGCCACCGCTCGTCTGACCCCGGGCCCGTACCCTCATCTATCCTTCCCCGCGTCGCTGCATCGAGCCCGACCGCTCGTCCTCGTCGCCCTCCAAGCACCTTTCCCAGGTAGTCACTGCCAGCACAGGAGCCCGGCCCCGATTCCTTTTGCTCGCACGCGTTCGTGCAGGCAATAGCCTATGTTGTTTTTGAGCTAGTCCTGTGTGTATCTTCTTGTCTTTCACTAGGTGCCACAAATCCTTCAGGCAAGGGTATCAAGTTGGTAAGAAGACCAGAGGTCCACCCAGCGTGTTTCTAGTCGCCTCTCGCTTGGATCCAGGACACCTCCCGATGAATGAAACCATCAGTCTAAAGACTACCGGTGCCGACCCTAGCCATCATGGAACTGAAGCCAGAACCCCAAGATCACCCGACATGGGCACAAGATCTTCTTCCCGGACCTGAAGACCACGGATGCGACAAGTTCTCCTTCCCGGATGCGAGCCCCGGATCCGAAGGCCGCCAAGTCCTTCTTCCCGGATGCGAGATCGATCCCCGTCGAACCCTGAGTCCGATCCCGAACCCTCCGGAACCCCCAAGATCTTCCGAACCCCCATGTGTGACCCTGATCCTATGGCCCTATTTTATAAAATGTGGTATATCTACTTGTTGCATGTAAATTGTTCATACTCGCATACATATCATGTGGTTTGGGGGCCTTATGCCGATTCACCTCATAATTAAATATGGGAACCATATGCGGGCAAATCTAGTCTTATATTGGTCCCATTTAACTTTGTGTAGCGAACCGGTGCTATCTTTTGCCATGTTAAAACAACATTTATATTGTGGGGTATCTAAACAACTTGAACCACTCAATATTTGTCGGGACCCCGGTTTCGTTTAATATTGCCTAATCGCATCACATCTTTGCCATGTCATGCATCATACATGCATCATGCCCGATCTTTTGTCGTAGTATTAAATAGTGCATCCGGTGTTTGTGCTAGTGTTTTGCTTCTTCACGGACTAGGCCGATGAGTTGATGCGAGTGTCGACCGCGAGCATCTCCCCCTTTCTACCTATCTTATTTTTATAGTCTTTATTTCCTCATGTTGATCTATTGCTATATGTGTTGCGATGCTCTAGTTTCCGTACCCGTGATATCCCTTGCGGCCTTATATTGCCTTGGACACATCCTATTACCTGTTGTTTGGTAGATAGTTGGACCTGCGCGTCGTAGTCGCTTGCTCAAGTGTTGTTGCGTGTCGTCAAGTACCACAGTTGTTGGAGTATTGCCGCATGTTTAATGTTGGAGATGATCATGGCTTTAATTACTGTTTAATAACTAAAATTGAAAGTAGGTAAATGCAGAGGCACCGGTGGGTAATAGACAATATTTGGATTTTAACCGCTCACTGGTGTCCCGTAGGACCCCGAGTTCTTGACACCTGTTCCGAGATCGAGCGCGCTAACCACAGGTGGGGTGTATGGGCACCCCCATCGATTTAGTACCTGATTCCAAGTACTGTACTGGGGGCCACAAGTAGTTTGGGGCTTTATTACTATCCTGTACTTATGCCATGCTTTACTGCTTAATTTAAGATTGTGCGAGGAATGCACCTGTACTATTTTGGAAGCAGAGTGTTTTCGCGGTATCGACAAGCCCAGTCACATTTTCGGGTTCCCGGTCGTTTACAGCCACTGACGCAAACCCTGAGTCCGTCTCGGAGACCGGCCGACTTCGTTGCGGGTAGCTTAGTGGGGTGGCCCCCCGTGCTTGCTTTGGGTCTGGGAAACGTCGTGTCCGAAACCCCGTCGACATACCGTTGGGTGTATGTTTTGTGATCTTGTACCTACCTGATCTGACAACAAGGGTGTAGGTGCGTGTGGTAACTTTGGTGCACCCCTGCAGGGTTAAATCTTTTCGAGAAGTCGTGTCCGCGGTTATGGACGACTTGGAGCACAGTTCTTGATCATAGACAACCATAACTAAAGTTTACTGCTATAATTTGACTTGTATCCGATATGACTGGTAATCAGCTTCACTACAACGGAATGGCTAAATAAAAGTACCAACAACTGCTGGGTTTGGGATATCTCATGCTAATTGTATTTGACTAGTAAGTGTCGCAACTACAACAGAATGCTTAACTAAAACTGCCCACTGCTTATTATATCAGGATGACTCATGCTATATATATTTGACTAGTAATTGCCGCCACTATAACGGAATGAATAAAACTGCCAACGGTGTGAGTTCCTCGGTTGACTTACTCGTTTGGTCTCGAGGGGGAAATACCAGGATGGGTATGTTTGGTGGTAGTATCAGGTTGGTTCCGAATAGGTCTTTCTTACCCCTCTCTGATATCCGCTAGTTGTATCGAGTCTCTATAGGTTGTTTAGTGCATGCCGCGCTGCCGCTTCAGTCCACCATACCTATGTAGGCGAGGACCCCGAATTCTAGCCTCGCCGTGTACTGGCCTCAGTACTAACCGCTCTCTCTTTTTCCTTTGCCCTTTGTCGGCACCCCTTTTGTTTAAGAAGGTTTTGAGATCAACGTCGTTAGCAGGGTTACCCTTCCGGCTTGGCCTGGGAGGGTTATGGACGCCATTGGTTATTCTTCAGGGCTCTTAGCTCAATTTGCATCTTGTCCGTACTCGGACGCTATATCGTTTTAAAGGTGATTTGGATCTTTGTATTGTATATCTGTATTCTTGACTCTTTGAGTCGCTGTTGTATATATATGCTTTGTGGGTTCCATCGAGGACTATTGTGTAATGATATTACTTCGTTTTCCACCCGCACGCAAGTGCCTGGTGGGCACCTTTGAATCTTTTCTATGCGGGTTTTGGCGGGAAGCGCTGAAACTTGCATAGGGCCGATTCTGAGGGTGTTACAAATAGCAAAGAGACCGTATAAAATGTCAGTTGATGAACTGAAAGAACTCAAGAAGCAACTAGGAGAACAGTTGCAGAAAGGATTTATTCAACCAAGTTCTTCATCTTGGGGAGCCCCAGTTTTGTTCGTGGAGAACAAGGATAGAAGTCAAAGGTTATGCATAGATTACCGTTCACTCAATGAGGTAACTATCAAGAACAAATATCCTTTGCCTAGAATCAATGACTTGTTTGATCAGCTAGAAGGGGCATGTGTGTTCTCAAAGATTGATCTAAGGTCAGGCTAATTTCAAATTAAGATACGAGAACAAGACATACCTAAAACAGCATTCACCACAAGGTATGGATTGTATGAGTATACCGTAATGCCTTTTGGCTTGACCAATGCTCCAGCATACTTCATGAATATGATGAACAAGGTGTTCATGGAATTCCTTGACAAGTTTGTTGTCGTTTTCATCGATGACATCTTAGTCTACTCCAAGAGCAAAGAAGAACATGAAGGACACTTGCGTTTGATACTTGAGAAGTTACGGGAGCATAAACTTTATGCCAAATTCAGCAAGTGTGAGTTCTGGTTAGAGGAAGTTGGTTTTCTTGGTCATGTTATGACAAAGGATGGTGTAGCAGTTGATCCTGCTAAAGTTTCAGCTGTGACGGAATGGGAATCTCCCAAGTCCGTGAAAGAAGTTCGTAGTTTCCTTGGCTTAGCAGGTTACTACAGAAGGTTCATTGAGAATTTCTCTAAGGTAGCTAAGCCCATGACTGAATTGTTGAAGAAAGACAAGAAGTTTGCTTGGTCTGAAGGTTGTGAAGTCAGCTTTCAGGAGTTGAAGAAGAGACTTGTGACAGCACCAGTCTTGTGTCTGCCAGACTTGGAAAAGGATTTCCAAGTATATTGTGATGCATCTCATCAAGGTTTGGGTGCAGTACATATGCAAGACGGTAAAGTTGTAGCTTATGCCTCGAGACAACTCAAAACTCATGAAGTGAACTATCCTACTCATGATTTAGAGTTAGCCTCTGTCGTCCATGCACTCAAAACATGGAGGCATTATATTTTGGGGAAGCGTTGTGAAGTGTTCACGGATCACAAAAGTTTGAAGTATATCTTCACCCAGAAGGAAATTAATATGAGACAAAGAAGATGGCTAGAACTTATCAAAGACTATGACTTAAGTTTGCAATACCACCCCGGTAAAGCAAATGTTGTATCAGATGCTCTAAGTCGTAAGGTATTTGTGAATGGCCTTACCAAAGGAGAATTGCCAGATGATTTGTGTACCCAATTCAGAAAACTCAGATTGGAGATTGTGCCCGAAGGACATCTCATGTCTTTGGATGTTCAACCCACTTTGTTGGACAAGATCCGAGAAGCTCAGAAGACTGATAAGGAAATTGAAGAGATTAAGGAAAAGATTGGCCAAGGGAAAGCTAAAAATTTCCATGAAGACGAACAGGGTACTTTATGGCATGGGAAACGTATCTGTGTTCCACAAGATCCGGAGTTGCGGAAACTGATTTTGCACGAAGCACACAACTCTCCGTATTCTATCCACCCGGGTAACACCAAAATGTACATGGACATGAAAGAAAGATTTTGGTGGAATAATCTCAAGAGGGACATCGCCGAACATATTGCTTTGTGTAATGTGTGTAGTAGAGTGAAAGCGGAGCATCAGAAACCAGCAGGTTTGCTTCAACCACTACCTATTGCTGATTGGAAGTGGGACAAAATTGGTATGGATTTCATTACCGGACTACCAAGGACCAGGTCAGGATATGATTCTATATGGGTAGTAGTGGATCGCCTAACTAAAGTGGCTCATTTCGTACCCGTGAAGACAATCTATACGAGTGCTAAGTTAGCAAAAATCTACATGAGTAGAATTGTATGTCTACATGGTGTGCCCAAGAGTATTGTGTCTGATAGGGGAACTCAATTCACTTCCCATTTTTGGAGACAGCTACATGAGTCATTGGGAACGAGGTTGGAATTCAGCACTGCTTTTCATCCTCAAACCGATGGACAAATAGAAAGGACTAATCAAATTCTTGAAGACATGTTGAGGGCATGTGTCCTAGACTATGGAGCAAGTTGGGATGAAAGTCTGCCTTACGCAGAATTTTCTTATAACAACAGCTATCAAGCCAGCATTGAGATGGCACCGTTTGAGTTTCTCTATGGAAGAAAGTGTACCACCCCATTATTATGGAATGGTGTGGGAGAAAGAAGTTTATTCGGGCCAGATCTTATCAAAGAAGCCGAAGAGAAGGTCAAATTGGTTAAGGACAGGTTGAAGATAGCACAGTCCCGACAGAAAAGCTACGCAGATCCTAAGCGTAGAGAAGTCACCTACGAAGTTGGTGATAGAGCTTATCTTAGAGTATCACCACATCGTGGAGTGAAAAGATTCGGAGTCAAAGGAAAATTGGAACCAAGATATTTTGGGCCATTCAAGATTCTGAGCCGCAATGGAGAAGTTGCCTATGAAATTGAATTACCAGAATCTCTGTCAGCTATACATAATGTGTTTCATGTGAGTCAGCTTAAGAAGTGTCATCCAGAAATGGAAGAAACTTCTCTGAAGGATACTATACCTTTGGAGGAGGTTCAATTGGAAAGTGACCTCACCTATGAAGAGAAACCTATCAAGATTCTTGAGACTGCAGAAAGAGTCACAAGGACAAAGACTATCAAGTTTTGCAAAGTACAGTGGAATCATCATTCCGAAGAGGAAGCAACATGGGAAAGACAAGATGATCTTCGGAAACACCACCCTCACCTATTTGCTAGCCAATCCGAATCTCGAGGGCGAGATTCACCTTAAGGGGGTTAGATTTGTAACATCCCTAAAATCATGATTTCAAACATTGCATATCTTTCATTCATGCATATAGAATTGAGATCAATTTCAAACTCATTTCAGAAAACAGAAGCACATAGTGCTATCATTTTATGTGAGCAAACTTAAATCAAATGGCCATTCCCGTTTGAGAGTTTGAATGTTTTTAACCTAGATTGTTTATCTCCCTTGTTGATTGGTTTGAGTGTGGAGTTAGAACAAAATTTTACAAAATAGAAATGGTTTCAAAAATCATTTTCAAACATTTGCAAACTTAGTGCAAAGTCCCTGTTATTTTGTTTCTCCAAAATGACCAAGCCTTTTCAAAATGACCACATAGTTTTATGCCAAGTTTTGTGACTGTTGCCCACTGCAAAAATCCCAAATAGATTTGAATTCAAATGGAGTTTGAATTCATTTGAAAACCATTCCTGAAAATCAAATTAGAAAAAGGAAAAGAGAAAAGAAAAGAAAAAGGCCAGGCGCTCCTATTCTAGCCCAACAGCAGAACCGGCCCAGCTAGCCCACCCGACCTCTCTCTCGCTCTCTCGCACGCGCCGACGCACCCACGCGGTCGCTGACACCCAGACCCCACTCCCTCTCTGCTTATTTCGCTGACGCGCGGGCCCCGTCCACGTCATCGTCTTCTTCCCCAAAATATCGCGCACGAACTCCACCACTGCCCGTTGCTGCTTTGATTCCACGAGGTAAATGGCATTGAATCCTTGGGCGTTTCTTGTTGAGCCTCTGGCTATATAATCCCCTCTCTCTCGCGACCATTTCCCCTCAACCAATTCCCCCTCCACGCCACCAGGCTGCCCACAACTCGCTCGACGCCGCCGCTGTTCTGACGACCGCACCGACGAATTCCGGTGAGCTCCGTGTTCCCATCTGTCCCTGCCTCATGCTATCATGCTCAGCAACTTCTTGCGCATCCACTGACACGCCTCGTTTATTCTCGCATGACCTGTAGCCTCGGCAACGACTTCGACCGAGCGCCGCCGCTCTCTGCACGAACTCCGACGACCTGTCCCCGTAAGTACCAGCCGCCCCTTGCCCTCTGCCTGATACGCCTAGGACCCCCATCGTCTAGCGCATCTAACGGTGCCTTTCTTTTTACTTAGCGCGACGCAGAACCTCGCCAACGTCGACAGCAGCCGCACCCGACGCATTCGCAAACTCCGGCGAGGAATCTCCGACGACCCCGCGCGCCCCTTGACGAACCATCACCACCTTGAGCATCAGCAGCTTCCCGCGGTTCTGGTAAGCCTCTTCCCCCACTCCCACGTGACCCTGAACGCCAGCGCCGCCGCTGACAGACGCGCCGCCGGCAGTCGCCGCCGCTAGCGCCGCTTAGTTTTGGTCAGATGATTTGTAACCGTCAGATCCAGATCCAGCGCGTAGGATTCGTTCACTTAGCGAACCGTTAAGTTTAGATCTGAGCCGTGCGTGTTAGTTAGATCCAATGGTAGCCGAGCTTGATCCGGTGCGAAGCGGTACGCGCCAGTAAGAATAGGACGCGTGGCTAGGGTTTGGATTTAAAACAGAATTTGAAACAGATTTAGATTCAAATTTGATTAGGCTATAACTTTTGATTCCCACGTTAGATTTTTGCAAATTTTATACCGTTGGAATCAGAAAGACAAGCCCTTTCTGTTTATGCAATGTGTTTAAAGTTTAGGTTCTGTTAAAATGGTTTCTTTTGCAGAAACTTATTTAAGACTATTTTGAGTATAGAAATTGTTTAGAAAATTGTTTTAGTGTAAAATAAACTTGGTTTAGCAAGTTTTTAACTTGGTTATGATTCAGTACTATGCACTTGCTTGGTTGAGTTTTAAAAATCATCACTTAGCATTTTGCATGCATGCATATATTTATGTTTGTATATGAATTGTGTGTAATTTTGTGCTACTATTCTTTGTGTAGATTTTGGTGCTAGTGATTGTGATTGTGAAGAGTGCTACTCTCCCCATTACCAAGGCAAGTGGTACTTCATGAATATTCCATCCCAATATTTTGTACAAGCATTAGAAATATTTTGCTAAGTCTTGCATGTTACTATTTTTGCCAAATGCCATGTTGGGAAATCCTAAGTAGATATAGAATTACTAGGGAATTCCTAAGTTAAATTACTATGCCATGCTTAGCCTAGCTAGTAGCAAACAAGGGTTGGTAAAGTATATACATGCTATGATGAAAATTATTTCTAAGTCTTTTGACTTATGTTTTTTCTTAATAAAACAACTAAGTCAATGAATCACCTGGGTGGAATGGGACTTGAATGGTGGTTTTTGGTTGAGTGGTTACACAAGGCCCATGGACATGGTTTACCTTGTGTATCTCACTTGTGGTATGCCACCCAGGCACAAAGGGATTTTAGAGGCCAAGTGTTGAGAAGCTTATAGTGCAGCCACTTGGCAATATGGGCTCTGCCTGGATCACATAAGTTGCTAGAACTTAGCCATTTGGACAGTTGGTGGTAGTGGGAATGATAGGTTGGAGCGCGTCCATTTGGTCTAAGGAAAGGCTTCTGAAAGGTCCTATCTTGGGAAACCAAGTCTGGTGGGGAAAGTGCACAACCTCTGCAGATGGAAAAATCTAAGTACTTAGCCAAGTCCATGGCAATGGACAACTTGAGCATCAAGACATGGAAGCTATCAAGAATCTCATCACTCCAACTTCTAAGTAAAAAACTTGTGGGTGAACAAGGGTGAAGGACCCCAATGTCTATTGGTGGTTTCTTGGGAAAAGTTTTGACAAAGAAACACTTAGTGTTTTCAACTAATAGGAAAAACCTATTTTTGAAGCAAAGCAAGCCAAGCTACACTTAGCCAAAATGCATATAGCAATATAGTCCACTTAAAATTTACTAAGGTATCACTTGCCAATACTATTCCAAAGTATTGACCCACTGTGGCTGAACTTGTGATGTTGCAGGTTATTCCGATGAGGATTAGGTGTCATGAGTCTACACTCAACATGTTTGCCTGTGGCACATGAAGATGAAGACTTATATTTATTTACTTATTCCAAACTCCTGTATTAGGCCTGTGGCCTTGAGTTGTAAAAGACTATGTTTTATCTCTGGAATGGATGTAATAAATGACCTTTGTATCTGTGTACTTCATCTTAAACTGTGGATGCTAGCAATGATCCAGGGACTAGCATTGCAATCACAGGGATCCTTTTCTTTTACAAAGGAGGGATCTTACACTTATGAACTTTCAAGGTGTCCTATGCATATATTTGCTACTCCATGAGGGACAAGCTGAATGCCACGATGCTATGTTTTCTATATGTAAAACAAACAAACGTCTTTCAATGCATTGTTATTCACGATCTTTGTTTGTAACCTTTCATGTTAAATGCATAGTTACTTTGTCTTATTGTTAGAACTACATCTTTCATGCTCATGTTTAGAGTACTTTGATCCCAGCTTTCAATGCTTGCAAATGGTTTGATCGTGATTTTTATGGTGTATGCCACCTAAAAAATTATTCTTTTTTATCACTTACCTACTCGAGGACGAGCAGGAGTTAAGCTTGGGAATGCTTGATACGTCGGAAACATATCTATAATTTTTGATGTTCCATGCTTGTTTAGTATCAACTTGGTTATGTTTTGTCTACACTTTGAGGTGTTTTTATATGTTTTCCGGTACTAACCTATTAACAAGATGCCACAGTGCCAGTTGCGTATTTTCTTCTGTTTTTGGTTCCAGAAAAGGCAGCAAATCAATATTCTCGGAATTGGACGGGACAAAAGGCAAAGTCATTATTTTTCCCAGCAGGACACGGAACCAGGAAGCGGAGATGGAGGAGGACACCAGGGTGGCCACACCCTCGGGTGGCGCGGGCCGACCCTAGCCATGCCACCAGTGGGTTTGGGCCCTCTGGCCCTCCATCGACCTTGCCTCCTTCGCCTATAAGAGTCCCCCGACTTAGAAACCCTAAATCATCCATCAAAAATCCACGAAAAGGCTCGCAACGCCGCCGCCACCGAAGGGGAGATTCGGGAAACAGAAAGTATCTGTTGCCGGCACCCTGCCGGGACGGGGAAGTGACCCCGGAGCCATCTCCATCGATCTCCATCGCCATCTTCATCACCGTTGCTGATTCCCATGATGAGGAGGGAGTAGTTCTTCCTCGAGGCTAAGGGCTCTACCGGTAGCTATGTGTTCATCTCTCTCTATATATATGATCTTGTTGTGGTCATGAGCTTTGTAATCAAGTAGATCTACCTTGCTACTCAAGTGCTTTAATAGTTCTCTAGCTCTCCCCACGTGTGTGTAAGTGACAGAGTGCATAACGTGATGGCACTTAGGCTAGAGGTTACATAAATACTCATCGTGCTTTAATAGATCTATGCTTTTCCCCACGTGTGTGACAGTGACATCGTGCGCTCCATGTGTGGCACTTAAGCTAGATTACATATATATTCATGAGTTATATTTGGAGTTGCATGTCTTTATGAAATTGTGGTGTTTGTTGGAACCATCTAGCACTCAAGGTGACAGTGTGGGGTTATCTAGATGGGGAAGGCGGACTTTGAGGTGTGCTTTTGTAGGCCTACCATGGATTAGAGTGTCCAACCTGAGAGTAGTCCAGGATAGTATCATGAAGAGAATATATTTATTGAGAGAGTGTTCACTAGTGAAAGTATGATCCCTAAGCCTTGTTTCTAAACATTGAAACACCGTCTGCATCTAGGTTTGTTACATGTTTGCTTGCTCCCATCTTTATTTCAGTTTGCCTTTAGTTTCTCCCACGTCAACAAAAAGTCAGAAGATATTTTCTGGCACCATTACCACTTGTATTTTACTATCTCTTCGCCGAACTAGTGCACCTATACACCTGGCAAGTGTATTGGGTGTGTTGGGGACACAAGATACATCTTGTATCTTGATTGCAGGGTTGCTTGAGAGGGATATCTTTGACCACTTCCTCCCTGAGTTCGATAAACCTTGGATAATCCACTTAAGGGAAGCTTGCTGCTGTTCTACAAACCTCCTCACTAGGAGGCCCAACAACTGTCTACAAGAATAGAAATGCGTAGACATCATGTGGCAACACGACCACTGTTCTTGCCACGCCCCCTTGGGCTGACGCTGCTGGTGTTGATGACTCAGTTGATGTGGAGCCTATTGGGAACCTCAAGAGCAAGGTGTGAAGCAACACAACAGCAAGTCTTCCCTCAGTAAGAAACCGAGGTTATAGAACCAGTAGGAGGAAGGAAACGTCACACAGGTGTTGCGAGCAACACGGAGACCTGCACAACACAAACTCAAGACTTTGCCCCAACTAACAGTGAGGTTATCAATCTCACCGGTTGCTGTAACAAAGGATTAAACGTATGGTGTGGAAGGTAATGGTTTGCAGCAAGTAAACAAGTAACAGTGGAAGATGTATCAATGGTAAATATTGGACCGGGGTCCATAGTTCACTAGAGGTGCTCTCCTTATATAAACAACATGGCATGAAGGGTAAACAAATTACATCAGGGCAATTGACAGGAACTAAGCAAGGCATAACAATGCAATACCAGACAAAAAGATCCTATGAGATTCGATTGGGTAATACAACAATATACATAAACCGCCATCCAACGTCATCTATGAATATAATAATAACATCTTTATTATAATAATAACATCAGTGCCATGGGTGTAAGATTGTTGCCGAATATAATAATAACATCTTTATTATTGCCTCTAGGGCATAATTCCAACAGTCTCCCACTTGCACTAGAGTCAATAATATAGTTTACATTCGGCAACAATCTTACACCCATGGCACTGAGGTGTTGATCATGTTTTACACGTGGAAGAGGTTTAGTCAATGGATCTGCGACATTCAGATCTGTATGTACTTTGCTAATCTTCAGATGTCCATCTGCTATATAATCTCGAATTATATGAAACTTGCGGTTGATATGCTTGGTCTTTGGATGATATCTTGGTTCCTTAGCGAGTGCTATGGCGCCAGTGTGGTCACACAATATCTCCAGTGGGTCCAATGCACTTGGAACCACACCAAGCTCAGTGATGAAGTTCTTGATCCAAACTCCTTCACTTGACGCTTCTGCAGCAGCCATGTATTCCGCTTCTACTGTAGATCCCGCGATCACGCTTTTCTTGCAGCTTCTCCAGCTCACAGCTCCTCCATTCAAAATATAAACGTATCCTGTCTGAGATTTAGAATCATCCTTGTCGGTGTCAAAACTAGCATCGACGTAACCTTTTACGACAAGCTGTTCATCACCCCCATAGACTAAGAACATTTCTTTAGTCCTATTTAGGCACTTTAGGATGTTCTTCACGGCTGTCCAGTGTTCCACTCCTGGATCACTTTGATACCTGCTCATCAAACTAAGAGCATTGGACACATCCGGTCTAGTACACAACATGGCATACATGATGGAACCTATGGCCGAGGCATAAGGCACTTTGCTCATAGCTTCCCTATCATTTACCGTAGCTGGACACTGAGCCTTGCTCAATATCTTACCTGACAACATAGGCACTGAACCTTTCTTTGCCTTATCCATTCTGAACCTTTTCAGAACTTTGTCTAGGTATGTACTCTGGCTTAAAGCTATCAGGCGTCTTTGTCTATCTCTATAGATTTTGATGCCCAATATATAAGCAGCTTCACCTAGGTATTTCATTGAAAAACACTTGTTCAAATAACTCTTCACATCATTAAGCATGTTGATGTCATTTCCAATAATCAATATGTCATCCACATATAGTACCATAAACGTCACCGAGCTCCCACTCACTTTCTTGTAGATGCAAGCTTCGTAGCAATTTGGAACAAATCCAAAGCTCTTGATCACTTGATCAAAACGAAGGTTCCAACTCCGAGATGCTTGCTTTAGTCCATAAATGGAACGCTGAAGTTTGCATACTTTATCAGCATCCTTAGGATCGATAAAACCTTCGGGTTGCATCATATACAACTCTTCATCAATGTTGCCATTGAGGAAAGCAGTATTGACATCCATCTGCCATATTTCATAATCATGAAACGCAGCAATTGCTAATAAAATCCGAATGGACTTAAACGTCGCTACGGGAGAGAAAGTCTCATCGTAGTCAACACCTTGAACTTGTCGAAAACCTTTCGCGACAAGTCGTGCTTTATAGACGGTAACATTACCATCCGCGTCCGTTTTCTTCTTGAAGATCCATTTGCACTCAACGGCCTTTCGGTCGCTAGGAGGGTCCACCAAAGTCCATACTTGGTTTTCGCTCATGGATCCCAATTCGGATTTCATGGCTTCTAGCCATTTCTCAGAGTCTGGGTTCATCATCGCTTCCCCATAGTTCGTAGGTTCACTGTCTTCTACTAGCAAGACAGTCAAGACAGGGTTTCCGTACCACTCAGGAGGGGCACGCGACCTTGTCGACCTGCGACGTTCAGTAGCAGCATCGTCCGAAGCTTCATGATCCTTGTCATTAGCTTCCTCTATTGTTGGTGCAGGCGGCACTGGAACAATTTCAGGTGCTGCGCTACTCTCCAATTTAAGAGAAGGTTCAATAACCTCGTCTAGCTCTACTTTCCTCCCACTCACTTCTTTCGAGAGAAAATCCTTCTCAAGAAAGGAACCGTTCTTTGCGACAAACACTTTTCCTTCGGTTCTGTGATAGAAGGTATACCCAATAGTTTCCTAAGGGTATCCTATGAAGACGCATTTCTCCGCTTTGGGTTCGAGCTTATCCGGCATCAATTTCTTGACGTATGCTTCGCATCCCCAAACTTTGAGAAACAACAACTTAGGTTTAGCACCAAACCACAGTTCATACGGTGTCGTATCAACGGATTTAGATGGTGCCCTATTTAAAGTGAATGCAGCGGTTTCTAATGCATAACCCCAAAATGATAACGGCAAATCAGTAAGAGACATCATCGATCGGACCATATCTAATAGGGTTCGATTCCGGCGTTCAGACACACCATTGCGCTGTGGTGTTCCGGGTGGCGTGAGTTGCGAAACAATTCCGCTTGCTTTAAGATGCGTGAGAAAATCATAACTCAAATATTCACCTCCACGATCGGATCAGAGAAATTTAATCTTTCTGTTATGATGGTTCTCCACTTCATTCTGAAATTCTTTGAACTTTTCAAACGTTTCAGATTTATGTTTCATTAAATAGATATACCCATATCTACTTAAGTCATCGGTAAAAGTGAGAAAATAGCGATATCCACCACGCGTCGAAACACTCATCGGTCCGCATACATCGGTATGTATGATTTCCAACAAGTCCGTTGCTCGCTCCATCATACCGGAGAACGGGGTTTTGATCATCTTGCCCATGAGGCATGGTTCGCATGTGTCAAATGATTCAAAATCAAGAGACTCCAAAATTCCATCAGAATGGAGTTTCTTCATGCGCTTTACACCAATATGACCTAGACGACAGTGCCACAAATAAGTAGTATTATCACTATCTACTTTGCATCTCTTAGCCTCAATGTTATGGATGTGTGTTTCATCCCTTTCGAGATTTAGAAGAAATAAACCATTCACAATAGGTGCATGACCATAAAATATGTTACTCATATAAATAGAACAACCATTATTCTCCGATTTAAATGAATAACCGTTTTGCAATAAACACGATCCAGAAATAATGTTCATGCTCAACGCAGGCACATAATAACATTTATTGAGGTTTAAAACTAATCCCGAAGGTAAAACTAAGGAGAGCGTGCCGACGACCATCACATCAACTCTTGATCCGTTGCCAACGCGCATCGTCACCTCATCCCTTGCAAGCCGCCGTCTATTCCGTAGCTCCTGTTTCGAGTTACAAATATTGGCAACTGAACCGGTATCAAATACCCAGGCACTACAACGAGGGCTAGTAAGGAAAACATCAATAACATGTATATCAAATATACCTTTGATGGTGCCAGCCTTCTTGTCCGCTAAGTACTTCGGACAGTTGCGCTTCCAGTGACCCTTGTCCTTGCAATAGAAGCACTCAGTGTCCAGTTTAGGACCAGACTTGAGCTTCTTCTCAGCAGGGGCAGTGCGCTTGCCGCCGCCCTTCTTGAAGGGCTTCTTTGCTCCCTTACCTTTCTTGAAGGTGGGCTTGTTGACCATCAACACATGATTATCCTTTTTGATGTCCACCTCCGCAGCCTTCAGTTTAGCGAAGAGCTCGGTGATCGTATCAGTGGAACCAATCTGATTGTGAGTCACTACAAAACTTTTGTAGCTGGGAGGGAGTGATTGCAGAACCCTGTCAATCTTGAGCTCCTCTGGAATCGTGCATTCCAGTTGCTCAAGGCGTTGAGTGTAGCCCGTCATCTTAATGGCGTGCTCACTAACGGAACTCCCTTCCTCCATCTTGCAGTTAAAGAACTTCTCAGAGATCTCATATCTCTCAGAACGGGCCTGAGTCTGAAACATGGTTTTTAGCTCTTCGAGAATCTCAAAGGGCCCGGGATAGTCTTCAAAACGATTTTGAAGTTTCGGTTCCATAGAAAACAACATGGTGCTCTTAATCACACCATAATCATCTTTGCGCGACTGATAGACAGCTTTCTCATCAGCCGGCGCAGTTGCAGCAGGGGGGTCACCTAACGCTTTCCCAAGGACATAGTCCTTTTGACCGCCAGAGAGAATGATTCTTAGATTGCAGAACCAATTGGTGAAGTTAGACCCATTGTTTCTAAGCTTTTCCTTCTCAGCGAAAACGTTGAAGTTTAAGTTGGACTTATCCATGTGATCTACAGTATTTGCAAGTACAATTTAGACTATGTTCATGATAAATAGTTCAACTTAATCAAATTACTAGATGAACTCCCACTAAATTCAACATCCCTCAAGTTGTTTAGTGAACACGATCCAAATTCACCACACCTAATCCGATCATCACGAGAAGAGATGTGGTTTCAATGGTGGACAACGAAGTGTCGATCATATCATTCAAATGACTCATGCTTAACCTTTCGGTTCTTGTGTTCCGAGGCCATGTCTGTACATGCTAGGCTCGTCAAGTTAGACCCAATTATTTCCGCGTGTGCAAAACTGGCTTGCACCCGTTGTATGTGAGCGTAGAGTCTATAGCACCCGATCATCATGTGATGCTTGGACACGACGAACTTTCGCAACGGTGCATACTTGGGGAGAACACAGTTTTTATCTTGATCTTTAAGTGAGGAATCATCTTATAATGCTACCGTCGCGATCTAAGCATAATAAGATACATAAAAGGATAAACATCACATGCATATAACTTTATGTGACATGACATAGCCAATCTTTGCGCAATGATCTCCATCTTGTGCGTTCCGGCATGATCTCCATCACTCCACCATGATTGCCTCCACCACGAATAGCAACTACAACTATTGCTAACTACTTAGCGATAAAGTAAAGCTATTACATGGAGTATAAGAAGTTGACTCGCAGGTCATACACAATTATAAAGACAACCATATGGCTCCTGCCGGTTGTGTACTCATCGACATGCAATTCGTGAAACATTACAAAACATGATCATTGCATACAATATACACATCACATCTTGGGCCATACCATATCACAGAAAATACTCCCTGCAAAAACAAGTTAGACGCCTCTACTTTGTTGTTGCATGTTTTACGTGGCTTATGGGAGTAGATTGTAACTACCTCGGTGAACTACGCTCCTAGATACAAGCCTGGATGAGTGGTAGTGGTTGAAATAGTACGGTGGGGCCCCAAAAGCCACTCACTGGTAGTCCTTTCAGACGTCCCAACCACTACCCTCTCAACGGGACCTGTACGGGCGGCGTAGTCGGCAGGCGAAGGGATCAACTACGTACACAAGTGGGTATATACGCAAGCCACCATACAAGAGTACATCAGAGCCATACCATCTAGAAAGAAAGGAAATATACCAACGCCATACGGCAAGATTCAAATGACCTAGATAGATCTATATTTTAGGATACTTCCTCATACAACACACATCAGAGTATCATGCGGAAGCGGCAAACAAAATCCGAGTACGGATAAGAAGCAAATCGGCATAAGATGCCAGAGAAAATAAGCACATCCCAACTACAGGTCTCACGGATCCCCGATCCCGGAATCTCTACACCGAACGATCGTTGCCCACATCATCAGCTTCTTCCACCCAGTATCCGTCCTGCGGGGGTACCTGTCCATCTGAACCAATAATTTATCGTGTGAGACCCTAAGGGTACTCAGCAAGTCTTAATGCCTCTAAAGGGAACACAACCTGGGGTGACGCAATTGCAGCGAAAGATAAACCCTAGCAATTCTACAGATAAACGCTAACCATCCGCCTAACCATTGATAGACGGATGTCCGTGAATTAAGTACAACAGTTATAATGGTAATCTCATCCGATCCATCCTCCTCCCAGCTTACCAACAAGGAAGCGGACGAACAACCCCCCAACCGTTGGCAATTTTATTAACCATTCCATGAGTGTTGCACTATTTACTAGTCAAGTTACTTAGTCAAATTAAGGCGGTACTTTAGTTATGCTTGTCTATGATCGAGAAACTGTGCTCCAAGTCGTCCATATCCGCGGACACGGCTTTCAGAAAGTTTTACCCGGACGGGGTGCACCAATAGCAACACACACTCGATCAACCTCGGAAAAACCAAATCAAAACCCAACGAGGCCTTCACGACAAAGCAATCACAGGATTCAGAAATATTTCAGGGGGCCACCCCATTAAGCTACCCGCAACGAAGTAAGCTAGCTCCGAGACGGACTCAAGGTCTGGGTATACGGCTGTGAACGACTGGGAACCCCAAACGGGGCTTGTCGACACCGCGAAATCGTGTCCCGATCCTAAACAGTACAGTGTGCAGTACCTCGCACAATCGTAAATAAAGCAGTAAAACATGGCATAAGTACAGGATAGTAATAAAGCCCCAAACTAGTTCGTGGCCCCAAGAAATAAGACGGAATCAAGCTCTGGCTCAGGGGGGTCCCATATACCTCCCGAATGTGGATAGCGCGATAAATCAAGGAACAGGAATCAAGTACTCGGGGTCTTACGGGACACAAGTGAGCAGGAAGAACCAAATAGCAGATGTTGCTCACCGGTGCCACTTTCTTTAGTTATCCCAGAACTACTCAGGTTAAGTTGTTTAGGTACCTCATGATCCAACTGACACTCACATACCCTACACATGCTGTTCTACGACTCGCATGGCTCAAGCAACTCCTATAGTAATGGCTCATGGGATGGAGGAACAAGCTTGGTGGAGTGTAAAAGTAAAGGCTATGCATACTTGGGATTCAATTTAATGCAATCGCGACTCAATGATGCAAGAATAAGATAGGGGCAATAGGTACTGTATGTATGCAAGCATGTGGTAGTGCTTGCCTGTTATCTCAGTTGAAGCAAGGGACGGATCTGGGTAGTGCTCCTGGTTCTCTTGATACAACCCCTGCTCGGTGTCTATCCGAGAAAAACCAAACAAACAAGGCCAACATGAATACAGAGCACAAGCATATGAATAAGATGCGTCAAGCAAACAATCATGCCATGATGAATGATGCACAATTTACATGGCAAGTAAGGTAGCATGGCATGGTGAGGTGTGGTAGACAAGTAGCAACATTTTAGTGGAGTTTTGGTTCACAATTTGTTGTCATAACAGTTGTTGTTCAATATATATTTATATGATGCATGCTGCAAATGAAGTTATGGATAGCATAAACAGAAAGGTCTCGTCGAGCTGATCATTTTAGACATATCATTTGCTAAATTTGGATTTAGGAAACGAAAGTTATGAATTATTGAAAATCCAGTGGCATTGGTGGTAATTTAAATAACTTGGAATTTTAGTTGTGCAAAAGTCAAATTGGATGGCATATTTGGAATCCTCTCATCTTGCTGATATCTAAACATATATTATTTGCCCAATTTGGATTTAGTATGAAAAAAGTTATTTAAATCTGAAAAGAATTTGAATCTTCAAATTATTTAAACAGAATTGAATTTGAAAACAGCATCTGGGGCGTTTTACACACAGCCTAACCCAACCTGAGTCGCAGACAGGTGGGGCCAGGGGGGTTCTCTGGCCCACACACCAGCGGCTGAGGCAACCAAGGACCGCGGGTTTATTTTAGCAATGCCAGGAGCCTTTTTGCAAAGTCACCTAGACACAGACAGGTGGGCCAAAACGGACCGCGGGTTGGGAACAAAAAGAAGGCAGGGGTTACGCACAAAAGGCCAGGCCGTACTGTTCCTCTTCCCACGCGTGCATCTGACACGCGCGGCGCGCGGCGCGCGGCGTGGCGCAGGTGGGACTCGAACCCGCGACCGGTGACGCTTGCGCGGACGCAGAGCCGCTGCGGTGGCTGCGGTTTGATGTTCGGAGGGAGCTCGCGTGCTAGATAGGCTAGATGGCGCGCGGTGCTAGCGGCAGGCGTCGACGACACGGGCGCACGGAGGGCGTTCGACAAAACGAACCACGCGTCTAGGAAGCGACTACGCACATGGGGTTGTCTGGGGGGTTCGTAGGCTCACCGCGAGGCTGTCGGAGAAGGTGGCGAGGCACGGGGAGCAGGCGATCGACGACGCGGCTCGCGGTCTGGGGGCTAGGGTTTCCGGCATGGCGCGGCAGATCCTGGTGGCTCCGGTCCTCCTCCTCCTCGACGGCGTGTGCAGGCGTGGCGTAGGGGCTTGTCTGGTTCTCCTCGACCACCTCCCCGACGTGCTCGTCCTCTGGCAAGGGGTAGACGCGAGGGGGCCGAGGTTGCCGGCGATGGCGAGCCGGTGACGAAGGAGAAGAGAGGGGGAGAGGCCAGGGCGTCTTCGGGGTGCTGGGCGGGGCAGAGAGGATAAGAAGGGAGAGGGGGCAGGTTGTTGCGTGGGGGAACAGCTGGCCAGGGCGGCACCTTTCTGCTCACGTGATGGGCATGGCGAGGCCAGGGCAAGGCAGGCACTAGCGGGGGGGCTGGCAGGTAGGGTAGGGCGGCCAGGAACGCAGGCAGGTGGGCCTGGGGCGTGGGCAGGTGCTGGCAGAGAGAGAAGAAAAAAGGGAAGGGGGAGGCCGGCTCGGCTAGGGCTAGGGTAGATAGGAGGGGTCCTGGTCGCGTGTGGGGGCAGGTAGAGAGAGGGGGAGTGGCGAGCTGGGGTAGGGTTTTGGGGGTAGAGCTGGTAGCTAGAAGGGAGGAGGGTACTAGGGTTTTTGTTAGGGTAGATGTAGCTAGGTTTGGTTAGATAGGAGGTAAAAGAGTAAGGGGTAGGTATTAGGGTTTTAACTAAAAAGATTAAGGCATGGTGGTCATGTGGCCATGCTTGGTAGATTTAGAGGGGTGGCTTAGGGTTTTAGGTGAGCGAGGGAAGATAGATTGGGGTGGTACTTAACTTGTCTTGCAAGCTTCATACAAGCCTCAACAAGATCAAAGCAAGCAAAAGAGGAAGAGGGAGAGAGAGATGAAGAAGTGATGACGTGAATTTGAATCATGCATGTTCCATTCAAAGGACAAGCAAAACCCAAGCAAGGGGGTGGTTTGGTAGGTGCATGCCACATAGCACATGTGTGTGCATGGAGCATGGGGCAGGGTTTTGGCTAAAAGGAAAAAGAGAGGGAGAGGGAGATGAAGAAACTACAAGCCCAAACCAGATTAAGCAAAAGAAAAGGGGCTCCACTTAAAAAAGCAAGCAAAAACCAAATACTGGAAAAGGTGTCACTTGCATGGCCCATGCAAAATAATTAATGTCAAATTATCCTTGTGAAAACAATATTATAATCATGGCATTATCCATATGCAGTCCCAATAGATGGGCAAGGCCAAGCAAAGGTTATGGGTGGAATCCAAACAACCAATCATGAGCTAGGGATAAATCAACAAAAGCCAAGCTCAAATTAGTTGGGTGGTGGAATTATAGGGTGGTGAAAGAAAAGGTGGTGGAGTCAAAAAGAGATATGCCCCCAACTCAACTTGGGCATTTAACAATTTATTAAGACCCAAATACAATATCAAGAGTCAAATACAATTAATCATGCACATGAGATAAGAACCAAACAAGAAAGGGTTTTATATGATGCTCAAATGCAAGGTGGTATGATGGTATGAGCATGATATGATGATGATGCAACAATTACATGTTGGAAGTGGCCCATTTATTATTATAACATGTAGCATTACAGGGGTTAGACAACTGGGATGCTACAACTCTCCCCCACTAAACAGGAATCTCGCCCCGAGATTCTAGGAAGAAGAAGAAGAAGACACAAAGAGAGAAGGATGGTTGGCACGGAGTTCATCTTCACGCTCCCATGTTGCTTCATCAACAGAATGGTGTGACCACTGCACCTTGCAAAACATGATGGACTTGTTGCGAGTCCTTCGTTCTGCGGTCTCAAGGATTTTGGTGGGGTGTTCTTGATAAGACAGATCTTCTTGGAGGTCGATTAGCTCATGATCCACGGTCTTGCCGGGGTCTTTGAAGCACTTCTTGAGCTGAGAGATGTGGAAAACATCATGGACTTTGAGTTTTTCCGGAAGCTCTAGTGCATAAGCAACTTCTCCTCTTCTACCACGTATCTTGAAAGGACCGATGTATCTAGGAGCCAATTTTCCTTTGATACCGAAGCGGTGTGTTCCTCTCATGGGAGTGACACGAAGGTAGACGAGATCACCAGGGGCATATACCATATCTGTGTGCTTCCTGTCGTAGTTGCTCTTCTGACGACTTTGAGCAATCTTCAGGTTCTCCAGAATGATATGCACCTTCTCCTCTGCTTGAGTTACAATGTCAGGGCCAAACCAGATTCTTTCTCCTGCACCTGACCAACCAATCGGAGTTCTGCACTTGCGACCATAGAGAGCCTCGAATGGTGCCATCTTCAGACTCTTCTGGAAGCTGTTGTTGTAGGAGAATTCAGCATATGGAAGGCATTCCTCCCACTTCATGCCAAAAGAGATGACGCAAGCTCGAAGCATGTCCTCCAGAATCTGATTGATTCTTTCCACTTGCCCTTGCGACTGAGGGTGGTAAGCAGTGCTGAAGTTCAACTTTGTTCCCAAAGCTTTTTGGAAACTCTCCCAGAACTTTGAGGTGAAGATGCTCCCACGGTCTGAACTGATTTCAAGTGGAACCCCATACAGAGAGACAATTCTGTTGATATAGAGCTCAGCCAACTGAATTCCAGAAATTGTTTCTTTGACGGGGAAGAAATGAGCCACTTTAGAAAGCCTGTCGATGACAACAAAGATTGCATTGTTGCCCTTCTGCGATCTAGGAAACCCAGTGATGAAGTCCATCTCTACTTTCTCCCATTTCCATTCCGGAGGTTTCAATGGCTGTAGAAGACCAAATGGTTTCTGATGGACAACCTTGACTCTGCGGCAGACATCACATTCTGAGACATACTTGGCACAATACCGTTTCAACCCAGGCCACCAGTATTGTGTTTTCAAGTCCATGTACATCTTTGTGCTGCCAGGATGGATAGAAAGAACCGAATCATGTGCCTCCTTGAGAACTTGGTATCTCAGACCTGGGTAGTTTGGAACAAACATCCGGTGTTCAAAGAAGAGCGTGCCTTGATCATCAACGTGGAAGGACTCATACTTCGGAAGCCCAATTCTAGAGATGAGCTTTCTGGTGTGCGGATCACCACGCTGACGAGAACGAATCTGTTCTTCCAAGAGAGGAGTAGCCAGAAGGTTCAGGAGATGCCCTTGTTCTACAACTTCAAGGTTGAGCTGACGGAATTCCTCGCACAAGAGAGGCTGCTGCTCTTCTATCATGAGGTTGTTGACATAAGCTTTACGGCTAAGCGCATCTGCCATGACGTTTGCTTTGCCTGGAGTGTAGTTGATGGTCACATCAAAGTCATTGATTGCTTCAATCCATCTCCTCTGCCGAAGGTTGAGATCAGGTTGAGTGAAGATATACTTCAAACTCTTGTGGTCCGAGAAGATCTCACAACGGTTACCGAGCAAGTAGTGCCTCCATAGCTTCAAAGCAAAGACAACTGCTGCTAGCTCGAGGTCATGTGTGGGATAGTTGATCTCATGTGTCTTCAACTGACGAGAAGCATAAGCAACCACCTGTTTCTCTTGCATAAGGACCGCACCCAATCCTTGCAAAGAGGCGTCGCAGAATATCTGGAACGGCTTAGATGTATCCGGAGGAACCAAGACTGGTGTGGAAGTGAGCTTCTCTTTGAGTGTCTCAAAACTTTCTTGACAAGCAGGAGTCCACAGATATTTCTTGCCTTTCTTGAGGAGATCGGTAAGAGGCTTTGCTATCTTCGAGAAGTTCTGAACAAAACGACGGCAATAGCTAGCCAAGCCGAGAAAACTCCGCACTTCCTTGACATTAACAGGAGGAAGCCATTCAACAATTGTCTTCACGGTTTCCGGATTGACTGCAATGCCCTTGGCAGAGATAACATGACCAAGATAGGTTACTTCAGGCAGCCAAAACTCACACTTTGAGAACTTTGCATACAAGCGGTTCTCACGAAGCTTGTTCAGGACACACCGCAGGTGTTCTTCATGCTCCTCCTTGGACTTGGAATAGACCAGAATGTCATCCAGATATACCACAACAAACTTGTCCAGGTACTCCATGAAAACTGAGTTCATCAGCCTCGAGAAGGTAGCAGGTGCATTGGTGAGACCGAAAGACATGACCGTGTACTCATACAGACCATAGCGGGTGGTGAAAGCTGTTTTGGGCACATCTTCTTTGCGAATCTTGATTTGGTGATAACCACTCCTCAAATCCAGCTTAGAGAATACCACAGCTCCAGCTAGCTGATCGAAGAGATCATTAATCCGCGGAAGGGGATATTTGTTCTTGATGGTTTTAGCATTGAGAGCCCGGTAGTCAACACAGAGTCTATCGGTTCTGTCACGCTTCTTCACAAAGATTGTTGGACTACCCCAAGAAGAAGTGCTATGTTGAATGAAACCCAACTTCTCTTGTTCATCAAGTTGTCGTTTGAGTTCAGCCAACTCAGAAGGACCCATTTTATATGGCCTCTTGGAGATAGGAGCCGTTCCCGGTTCAAGCTCAATCACGAATTCAACCTCGCGATCCGGAGGCATACCTGGCAACTCTTCAGGAAAAACATCTGGGAACTCACAGACCACTGGTACACCCTGAATAGCTTCCATAGCATCATTATTCAGAGCAGCCAAGGAATAGAGCTGGACAGCAGGGGTCAGACTTGGAGAAAAGACTATGTGGCCTTCAGGAATCTTCAGAGACACTGAGCGTTCAGCACAATCAATGAAAGCTGCATTTGCTGTCAACCAATCCATGCCCAGAATGACATCAATGTCAGAGTTGCCCAGAACAATCAAAGAAGCCAAGAATGAAGAGCCAGCAATCTCAATCTGATTCCCATGACTGATCTTAGATGCTACCATATTTGCTCCAGGAGAAAGAACCATCAACCGCTTAAGAATAGGCTCCATGACTAACTCATTCTCTTCTGCAAACTTGTATGACACAAAGGAATGCGATGCACCAGAATCAAAGAGAACTCGTGCAGGAACTGAGTTAACTGAAAGCATACCCATGACAACTCCTGGTGCGAGCTCAGCTTGAGAGGCGTTGACGCAGTTGGCCCGAACAACCGCACACCCGGGCTTGGTGTTGATGTTGAAAGCCCGAGGCGGTGGTGCACGAACCGAAGGAGAGCTTGTTGCAGATCTTGGCGGGGGTGGAGGGAGAGTTTTGTTCTTCAACGGACAGTTCCAGTGGGGATGTCCAGGATCTCCACACGTGTAACAGGCACCAGCTGGACGTGGAGCAGAGTAGCCAGGGACTCCGCCAGGCGCTCCAGGGTAGTTGTTGTTGTAGCCCCTGGGAGCCGCAGTGGTGAAGTTTGGTGGCCTTGGCGCGAAACTTGCAGGTCTTGGTGGAGCCGGGAGCGACGGTGGGGTGTTAGGAACCCAGACACGCCGCTTAGAAGGAGCTGCCATAACCGAAGAGCTTGATGCATCCCTGTTATGTTTCTTGGACTCCTCGAACACTTGCCTGCTTGCCTCCTCTTGCAGTGTTGTGTGCTGTAGTTCCAGGAAGGTTGCCGGTCTTGCATGCGTGATTGCATACTTGATCGACGCATTGAGCCCTTGCCTGAACCTTTTCTGCTTCTTCTTGTCATCAGATACCTCATCACCACCATAACGAGACAGATTCATGAAGTTCCTGATGTAGGTGTTGACGTTATCATTCCCTTGCTTCAGGTTGAGAAAAGCCTCCTTCATCCTTTCCATTTCGATCTCTGAGAGAAACTGCTCTTTGAACGCTCCAGTGAACCTTTCCCAAGTTGGCTGGAAACCAGTGCAGCTTGCCTTCAAATAGTTCTCCCACCAGAGAGCTGCATCTCCCTTGAGAAGGTGAGTAGCACACTTGACCCACTCCTGTTCCGGAACATCAGCAGTCTCGAGCAACCTTGAGATCTCACGCAGCCAATCATCCGCGTCCAGAGGTCGGTCAGACACATCAAACTGACGAGGGTTGAACTTGAGGAAGCTCTTGATGTCTCCACGCCTGGGAGGTGGAGGAAGTGGAGCAAACTCGTTTCTTCTGACGCTCTCCTCAAAGCGCTGCTGGTTCTCTTGCATAGCTGCCAAAGCATTAGCAATGTTTGACAGCGCTGAGCCCAGTTCCGGAGGTATGTCCTCATCAGTCCGGCGTGGTGGAGCCATCCTGTCATTGATATAAAACTCAAGTCAGTACTATAATGGAGAATGATAATAATCCAAAATAGTACCAAGATGGAATTAACCAAGATTAAAGGATACAATTTACTGAGATGATATTAAAATATCAACAAAGTTCATAGCTCCTAAAAGATATTAAGCATATCGCACACGACTGAAAAGGAGTGTGGTACACAAACATATCAAAGAAAAATTTTCCACAAATTTCGGCATTAGAATACCAATAGATGCGCAAAATTACTTACGAATCAAGATTAGTGACTCTACCGATTCAATATACAAAAGCGAATGAGAAGAGTAGTGGTATGGTCGCGACTCCATCCCGCACTCAAATCATTACTCCGCACATGAACAAGTGGAACACATATCCTAACCCCTTCCTCTCACGACGAAACCTAAGATTGGTAACTACGGAAACGAACACCCCAACAAGATAGCGTCGGATACAAAGAGGAAGATAGATTGCGTCGGTTTACAAAAGCCTGTCGGTATGGAATGTACCAACAGTTGATAACCAAAGGCAGATAAGATAACAACTTGGATGCAATAGGTAGACAAGGATTACACACACACACACACACACACACACACACAACCTATGGTACTACGGAAACCCAGAACACGTGAATCCTAGTTTGAACTTTGAGAAGAGGATTGAAAACGTTGCACTTCCTTACCAGAAAAGGGTGGATGGGAGGGTAAGAAGAAAAAGTGGAAGCAGTCCTACTCTCGCGTTTTGTTTTTCCCTAATATACATAACTACCAAAATATTTGCTAGACTGACAACGACCGTTTGGCTGAAACCCTGAAGGTCGGGATGGCTCTGATACCAATTGCAACTACCTCGGTGAACTACGCTCCTAGATACAAGCCTGGATGAGTGGTAGTGGTTGAAATAGTACGGTGGGGCCCCAAAAGCCACTCACTGGTAGTCCTTTCAGACGTCCCAACCACTACCCTCTCAACGGGACCTGTACGGGCGGCGTAGTCGGCAGGCGAAGGGATCAACTACGTACACAAGTGGGTATGTACGCAAGCCACCATACAAGAGTACATCAGAGCCATACCATCTAGAAAGAAAGGAAATATACCAACGCCATACGGCAAGATTCAAATGACCTAGATAGATCTATATTTTAGGATACTTCCTCATACAACACACATCAGAGTATCATGCGGAAGCGGCAAACAAAATCCGAGTACGGATAAGAAGCAAATCGGCATAAGATGCCAGAGAAAATAAGCACATCCCAACTACAGGTCTCACGGATCCCCGATCCCGGAATCTCTACACCGAACGATCGTTGCCCACATCATCAGCTTCTTCCACCCAGTATCCGTCCTGCGGGGGTACCTGTCCATCTGAACCAATAATTTATCGTGTGAGACCCTAAGGGTACTCAGCAAGTCTTAATGCCTCTAAAGGGAACACAACCTGGGGTGACGCAATTGCAGCGAAAGATAAACCCTAGCAATTCTACAGATAAACGCTAACCATCCGCCTAACCATTGATAGACGGATGTCCGTGAATTAAGTACAACAGTTATAATGGTAATCTCATCCGATCCATCCTCCTCCCAGCTTACCAACAAGGAAGCGGATGAACAACCCCCCAACCGTTGGCAATTTTATTAACCATTCCATGAGTGTTGCACTATTTACTAGTCAAGTTACTTAGTCAAATTAAGGCGGTACTTTAGTTATGCTTGTCTATGATCGAGAAACTGTGCTCCAAGTCGTCCATATCCGCGGACACGGCTTTCAGAAAGTTTTACCCGGCCGGGGTGCACCAATAGCAACACACACTCGATCAACCTCGGAAAAACCAAATCAAAACCCAACGAGGCCTTCACGACAAAGAAATCACAGGATTCAGAAATATTTCAGGGGGCCACCCCATTAAGCTACCCGCAACGAAGTAAGCTAGCTCCGAGACGGACTCAAGGTCTGGGTATACGGCTGTGAACGACTGGGAACCCCAAACGGGGCTTGTCGACACCGCGGAATCGTGTCCCGATCCTAAACAGTACAGTGTGCAGTACCTCGCACAATCGTAAATAAAGCAGTAAAACATGGCATAAGTACAGGATAGTAATAAAGCCCCAAACTAGTTCGTGGCCCCAAGAAATAAGACGGAATCAAGCTCTGGCTCAGGGGGGTCCCATATACCTCCCGAATGTGGATAGCGCGATAAATCAAGGAACAGGAATCAAGTACTCGGGGTCTTACGGGACACAAGTGAGCAGGAAGAACCAAATAGCAGATGTTGCTCACCGGTGCCACTTTCTTTAGTTATCCCAGAACTACTCAGGTTAAGTTGTTTAGGTACCTCATGATCCAACTGACACTCACATACCCTACACATGCTGTTCTACGACTCGCATGGCTCAAGCAACTCCTATAGTAATGGCTCATGGGATGGAGGAACAAGCTTGGTGGAGTGTAAAAGTAAAGGCTATGCATACTTGGGATTCAATTTAATGCAATCGCGACTCAATGATGCAAGAATAAGATAGGGGCAATAGGTACTGTATGTATGCAAGCATGTGGTAGTGCTTGCCTGTTATCTCAGTTGAAGCAAGGGACGGATCTGGGTAGTGCTCCTGGTTCTCTTGATACAACCCCTGCTCGGTGTCTATCCGAGAAAAACCAAACAAACAAGGCCAACATGAATACAGAGCACAAGCATATGAATAAGATGCGTCAAGCAAACAATCATGCCATGATGAATGATGCACAATTTACATGGCAAGTAAGGTAGCATGGCATGGTGAGGTGTGGTAGACAAGTAGCAACATTTTAGTGGAGTTTTGGTTCACAATTTGTTGTCATAACAGTTGTTGTTCAATATATATTTATATGATGCATGCTGCAAATGAAGTTATGGATAGCATAAACAGAAAGGTCTCGTCGAGCTGATCATTTTAGACATATCATTTGCTAAATTTGGATTTAGGAAACGAAAGTTATGAATTATTGAAAATCCAGTGGCATTGGTGGTAATTTAAATAACTTGGAATTTTAGTTGTGCAAAAGTCAAATTGGATGGCATATTTGGAATCCTCTCATCTTGCTGATATCTAAACATATATTATTTGCCCAATTTGGATTTAGTATGAAAAAAGTTATTTAAATCTGAAAAGAATTTGAATCTTCAAATTATTTAAACAGAATTGAATTTGAAAACAGCATCTGGGGCGTTTTACACACAGCCTAACCCAACCTGAGTCGCAGACAGGTGGGGCCAGGGGGGTTCTCTGGCCCACACACCAGCGGCTGAGGCAACCAAGGACCGCGGGTTTATTTTAGCAATGCCAGGAGCCTTTTTGCAAAGTCACCTAGACACAGACAGGTGGGCCAAAACGGACCGCGGGTTGGGAACAAAAAGAAGGCAGGGGTTACGCACAAAAGGCCAGGCCGTACTGTTCCTCTTCCCACGCGTGCATCTGACACGCGCGGCGCGCGGCGCGCGGCGTGGCGCAGGTGGGACTCGAACCCGCGACCGGTGACGCTTGCGCGGACGCAGAGCCGCTGCGGTGGCTGCGGTTTGATGTTCGGAGGGAGCTCGCGTGCTAGATAGGCTAGATGGCGCGCGGTGCTAGCGGCAGGCGTCGACGACACGGGCGCACGGAGGGCGTTCGACAAAACGAACCACGCGTCTAGGAAGCGACTACGCACATGGGGTTGTCTGGGGGGTTCGTAGGCTCACCGCGAGGCTGTCGGAGAAGGTGGCGAGGCACGGGGAGCAGGCGATCGACGACGCGGCTCGCGGTCTGGGGGCTAGGGTTTCCGGCATGGCGCGGCAGATCCTGGTGGCTCCGGTCCTCCTCCTCCTCGACGGCGTGTGCAGGCGTGGCGTAGGGGCTTGTCTGGTTCTCCTCGACCACCTCCCCGACGTGCTCGTCCTCTGGCAAGGGGTAGACGCGAGGGGGCCGAGGTTGCCGGCGATGGCGAGCCGGTGACGAAGGAGAAGAGAGGGGGAGAGGCCAGGGCGTCTTCGGGGTGCTGGGCGGGGCAGAGAGGATAAGAAGGGAGAGGGGGCAGGTTGTTGCGTGGGGGAACAGCTGGCCAGGGCGGCACCTTTCTGCTCACGTGATGGGCATGGCGAGGCCAGGGCAAGGCAGGCACTAGCGGGGGGGCTGGCAGGTAGGGTAGGGCGGCCAGGAACGCAGGCAGGTGGGCCTGGGGCGTGGGCAGGTGCTGGCAGAGAGAGAAGAAAAAAGGGAAGGGGGAGGCCGGCTCGGCTAGGGCTAGGGTAGATAGGAGGGGTCCTGGTCGCGTGTGGGGGCAGGTAGAGAGAGGGGGAGTGGCGAGCTGGGGTAGGGTTTTGGGGGTAGAGCTGGTAGCTAGAAGGGAGGAGGGTACTAGGGTTTTTGTTAGGGTAGATGTAGCTAGGTTTGGTTAGATAGGAGGTAAAAGAGTAAGGGGTAGGTATTAGGGTTTTAACTAAAAAGATTAAGGCATGGTGGTCATGTGGCCATGCTTGGTAGATTTAGAGGGGTGGCTTAGGGTTTTAGGTGAGCGAGGGAAGATAGATTGGGGTGGTACTTAACTTGTCTTGCAAGCTTCATACAAGCCTCAACAAGATCAAAGCAAGCAAAAGAGGAAGAGGGAGAGAGAGATGAAGAAGTGATGACGTGAATTTGAATCATGCATGTTCCATTCAAAGGACAAGCAAAACCCAAGCAAGGGGGTGGTTTGGTAGGTGCATGCCACATAGCACATGTGTGTGCATGGAGCATGGGGCAGGGTTTTGGCTAAAAGGAAAAAGAGAGGGAGAGGGAGATGAAGAAACTACAAGCCCAAACTAGATTAAGCAAAAGAAAAGGGGCTCCACTTAAAAAAGCAAGCAAAAACCAAATACTGGAAAAGGTGTCACTTGCATGGCCCATGCAAAATAATTAATGCCAAATTATCCTTGTGAAAACAATATTATAATCATGGCATTATCCATATGCAGTCCCAATAGATGGGCAAGGCCAAGCAAAGGTTATGGGTGGAATCCAAACAACCAATCATGAGCTAGGGATAAATCAACAAAAGCCAAGCTCAAATTAGTTGGGTGGTGGAATTATAGGGTGGTGAAAGAAAAGGTGGTGGAGTCAAAAAGAGAGATGCCCCCAACTCAACTTGGGCATTTAACAATTTATTAAGACCCAAATACAATATCAAGAGTCAAATATAATTAATCATGCACATGAGATAAGAACCAAACAAGAAAGGGTTTTATATGATGCTCAAATGCAAGGTGGTATGATGGTATGAGCATGATATGATGATGATGCAACAATTACATGTTGGAAGTGGCCCATTTATTATTATAACATGTAGCATTACAGGGGTTAGACAACTGGGATGCTACATAGATGCTAAGAACGATTCTTACCTACGGAAAGCCACAACGGTGATATTATGGTTGCCAAACTCCGGTGTTAATCCCATGACAACTATAGTGAGAGAAACTGACATCCACCAGCCGCATGTGTGGAACAAGCCACACGTCAAGTGCGGAGCCGGTCTCGCGAACGATGTCGCGTAAGGTTGGCCTGGACCGCTTCAATATCACTATCACGCGTCATAAGAAGAACACAAACAAGAGGCTTGCAACAGAAAACATCAACGCCCGCAACAACCATGTTGCGTTCTACTCGTGAAACACATCTACGCATAGATCTAGCTCTGATACCACTGTAGGGTTTCGCGGCATAGTAAATCAAATTTTTCTACGGATGCGAACAGAGGGAAAGCCAAGATCTAATCTAGGAGATGCAAACAACGAGATAGATTGGATTAGATCTTCATACCCTTGAAGATTCGCACAGCGGAACGTTCGTCGGAACGTGGGTGATGTAGTCGTACTCGCTTCTCCTCCTCGCGATCCGATCCGATCTAGCACCACAAGTGGCGATGCCTCCGTGAGATGCACACGTGCAGCACCTCGACGTATCCTCCTTCCTTGGTCCATCAAGTATGGTGGAGAGATGGGTTGGATCTACAACGCGATGGCGCGGTGCAATTGGTGGAGAATTTTTGCAGCAGGGCTTCGCCTACAAGCAGTCGGGAGGGAGAGAGGAGGGCAGCAGGGCAGCTAGGGTTGGAGGGGAAGGTGTGGGGAGGGGTGCGCCCCCAGCCCTCTTTATATAGAGGGGTGGGGCACAGCCCTAGCCCCTCCCCCAATCCAAACCGGCGGCCCCAAGGAGAAGGAGTGGGGGGGCAAGAAAACCCCCCTTCTAGAAGGTCTATCTCGAGTTTAAAACCCTCTTGGCCGGCTGGGCCCTATGGGGCCTTGTGCCCCTGTCCCAATGCGGCCAGGGCACTCCCTCATAGGCCCATGCCCCCTCCCGGAAGGTGGGGCCACGTTGGTCCCCTTCCGGGAGGTTCTAGAAGCTTCCGGTACAATACCGATTAACCCGGAACAATTCCGAACTCCAAAAACTGCACTGCCTTATATGAATCTTATTCTCCGGACCACTCCGGAACCTCTCGTGATGTCCCGGATCCCATCCGAGACTCCGAACAAAAACTCATAAACCAATTATCCAACCTATCCTAGCGTCGAGACACGTTAAGTGTGTGACCCTGCGGGTTCGAGAATATGAAGACATGATCTTCTATCAATAATCAACAGAGGGGTCTGGAAACCCATATTGACTCCCACACATTCATCGATGATCATATCGGATGAACCACGATGCCAGGATTCAATCAATCCCATATATATATTCCCTTCGTCTCGCGATATTTTACTTGCCCGAGATTCGATCGTCAGTACCATCATACGTAGTTCAATCTCGTTCACAACAAGTACTTTACTCGTTCCGTAATCCGATATCACTTTGTGATTAACTCTTTAACCACATGCTTGCAAGCGGTGTTGATATCGATTACCGAGTGGGCCCGAAGTATATCTCTCCGACTTGGGAGGGACAAATCGCATCTCGATACATACAACCCAACAGATACTTTCCGATCACCTGAGAGACACCTTTATGATCACCCTCTCATAGGATGACGTTTGATGACCTCAAAGCTTTCTTCCGATACCAGGAAGTTGTATTATCTCATGGTCTAAGGAATACAATATTTGACATAAGAAAAGCTTCGCAAAGACGAACACGATGACACGATCTAATTGCTTCGCTTAGTTTGGGTATGTCCATCATATCATTCTCCCAATGATATGATCTCATTATTAATTGACAACTCATGTCCATGGTTAGGAAACCTTAACCATCATTAATCAATGAGCTAGTACATAGAGGCGTACTAGGGACACGGTGTTGTTCGCAAACCACACAAGTATTAAAGTTTCCGCTTAATACAATTCTAGCATGGAATATAAACATTATCATGAACAAGAATTATAATAATAACATCTTTATTATTGCCTCTAGGGCATAATTCCAACAAAGTCCACCTTCAGTTTATCATCTGAACCCCCTCCAGTATTAAGTTGCAAGCAACAGACAACTGCTTTAAGAAAAGTGTGTAAGGTAAACAATCCACTTGTTCCATGAACAAGAGACCGTTGTTTTCTCCCTAGTAGCAACAACACATCTACAACCGAAGACATTTCTATCACTTCCCTTGAAAACTAGAGGCATGAACCCACTATCGAGCATAAATACCCCCTCCTAGAGTCACTAGCAACTACTCAGCCAAGATAGCTACTAACAACGGAGAGCATGCAAGATCACAAACAACACAGACATGATAATATCAAGTAGAAAAACCATTAATCAATCTGACATAGTAATCTCAATATCCATCGGATCCCCGCAAACACAACATGCATGATTACAAATATATTAGATCTTGATCATGAACGGAGCTCACAAGATCTATACATGAAAGCACAAGGAGGAGATACAACCATCTAGCTACTACATGGACCCATAGTCCAAGGTGAAACTACTCATGCTTCATACTGGAGAGAAGGCCTTCGGGATGATCCCCCTCCAGTAGGGTGCCAAGAAGAACTTCAGATCCCTCCCCATGATCAAGGGACGACGGTGGTGGCGGCTACAAAAGATTTCGTGGAGTTTTTATCGGGTTCCTAGGGTTTCTGCATCGGGGGCTTCTTATAGGCGAAGAGGCGTGGCTAGGTGGCGACCGGAGGGGCCACACCCTGCCCAGGCGCGAGTCCACCCTAGCCCGCGCCTAGGGGGTGTGGTGGCCCTCTGGCACCTCTTCTTCTCCCCTTCTGGCTTCGTGTCCCACACGGTAAAATATTGACTTTGGCTTTTGTCCCGTCCAATTCCGAGAATATTGATTTTCTGCCTTTCTGGAACCAAAAACAGAAGAAAACGGGCAACTTGCACTGTGGCAACTTGTTAATAGGTTAGTTCCAGAAAAGATATAAAAACACCTCAGAGTGTAGACAAAGCAAAGCAAAGTAGATACTAAAAAAGCATGAAGCATCAAAAATTATAGATACGTTTTTGACATATCAGCTGGTTAGGACGAGGAGGGCCAGGGTTCGGTGGGGGGAGGTGGACGTGGTGCAAGTGGAGCAGGGCGCATGGGTGGTGGCATGTACGGACCAGGATAGTACGAAGGAGGCATACAATATTGTGGCTGGTTTTGATATGTGGGAGGCATGTAAGATGGCTGGTGATTGGGTGTGGGAGGCATGTAGGGAGATGGGTATGTTGGGGTGGGGTGTGTGTATGGGGATGGGTATATTGGGGTGGGGGCGTGTATGGTGGTGGGTATGTTGGAGTGGGAGGCATGTATGGTGGCTGGTAGGGTTGTGGAGGTTGGTAGGGTGGTGGTTGTGGTTTAGGAGGCGTGCCCCCATAATTGGGAGGGGCGTCGAGAGGCTGCATTAATAGAGAATGTAAAATCCCCCAGCGCTTGGCCAGTAGACAGGAGCATGGCATCACGGTTTTCACAGGCAAGCAGCTGAGCACACATATTGTTGAGGGTGGTAGATGGGATAGCGTTGATGGCAGCAACAAGATTATTGAACGTACCATCAAGACCATTCATGATGTAGTCCTTGAGCTCGTCATCATCAATCGGCTTGCCAACATCAGCAAGTTCAGAGGCAAAACCTTTCATCTTGGTGATGTACTATTATGCGGTCATGTCAAGCTTCTTTGTGTTTGTGAGGGAACCACGGAGAGTGAAGACGCGAAACTTGGACTGCGTGGAGTACATGCTATGCAGCGCACGCCAGACGTCAACGACATGATGAAGGCTGAAGACTTGAGGAAGCACATCCTCGGAGAGGGAGTTGACGAGGAAGCTGACCACCTGATGATCCATGCATCGTAGCCCGGATTGGACACGAACACCTTCTTGTGATTCTCATCTTCAGCCTCAATCTTTTCAGGTGGAGCGACATCGGCCCCCTCAAGGAGGCCCATGACCCTGGTGGAGCGAAGTGTGGGCAGCGCCTGAGCTTGCCAGTAGAGGAAGTTTTCCCTCGTGAGCTTCATGGCCAGCGGCACACCAATGGTGTTGGAGCCAGGCGACAAAGAAGATGACGAGGTCGTCACTGGTCTGGAGGAAATTGTGGGGAGGGAAGGGTTTTTGGGAGATCCTGGTCGTGAGAGCGATCGATCGATGCAAAACAGAGAGGCGACGAGATCGATTCCTCGTACTTGGCTAGGTTTTTTTAGGGTTTTAAGGTTTTTGGAAGAACTTCCACAGAGAATTGTCCTGGTCCTATCGACAAGGAGAGAAGGTTCCTGGCGGCGGCGCAAGAGAGAGCACTGGTGGCGGCTAGATGTGGGGAAGAGGAGAGGCTCCTGATACCATAAAGTATTTATGTACTAGCCAATTATCTTAAAAGATCGATCTGATGGAAAGAGACTAGGCAGTATATTTATATTCAACACTCCCCTCACGTCTAGTCTATTTTAGTCCTTAGCGTGCGATAGAAACAGGCGACGGAATCTTTTTTTTTTAATTCTGCGTAAGAAAGGTCTTGAACTTAAGACCTATTGGCTCTGAAACAATTACGAATTTGGGTGGAACGATAGTTCCCTTTGGGGTTGATCGGCTGCGTGTTATATTAGCAAGGAAAAGCCCATACAAGGTGTATACGTATATGGTGGTATACTATACCATCACATATACCGTATACGAAATTACATCTCTAATAAATAGATCCGGCAGTGTGACTTGGTGCGTACAGTGAACGTGGTTGGTTGAGCAGTACTTGTGCAGGTCCAACAAAGCTCCCCGCAACATGCGGACGTACATCCAAAGGAACACGCACATGCAAGTGGGCAGGTTTTTTTTGCATGCATTGCACCCACATGCACTCCATGCCGCAACGGGGCTCCGCCCCAAGCCATCTTTACTCACCCTGCCTTCCTGCACAGCCCCACGGAGAAGCTAAACGGCAAAAGGAAATGTAACGCTCCTACCATCACTCTTCCCATCATCCTAAAGTGAAGAGAGAAGAGAAGCGTAATGGAGTGGGGCACCATCACGTGACCGGAACGTTGCCCACTCTTTTCCCTGCCGGGAAAAGCTCCATGATGGGGCCAGGTCACGTGGATGCTGACCCGTCCGCCATTCTCGGCTCAGCTCCCCTCCTACACTCGTCTTTCTTTTTCTCGCCATTAATTAGAAGGCTTGACCTACCGGTGAGAAAAAAAAGAAAGTCAGTGGAGTAGCAGGGTAGAAAGCTGCAGCAACCTAATGTGCAACTGCTACGCTCCCTAACGATAACGAACGCGCAGGCTCAGTTCTGTTAACAGGGTGACAACAGGACGAACGCGCAGGCTCAGTACTGTGGATTAATTAGCTAGTCACCGCGGCAATTATACCAACAGAATTAACATTGATCACTTGTAGATTGTAGTAGAGTCGTAGTAGAGCTCAGAAGGAAGGTACAGTAGGTACCAACAAATTAATTAACAAAAAGATGATCTCAAGAAAAAGAAGGCGAAAAAGGAAAAGAAAGAGAGCCTGGAGAATTTTGTAAAAGGATCTAGCTAGCTAGGCTGCGTGCATACGTGCGATGCATCGCTAGCTCTCTCCATCCGTCGTTCGTCCAGCTTATAATTAATTAACAGATGCCGTAGTCACGGAACATGAGCTCCGGCTTCACGGTCACCCCGGCGCCGGCACCAGCAGCCGCTGCCCCGGCGTCGACGCGATGGCTGTCGCGAATGAAGACGAGCTCCTTCTGGCGGCGTAGCTCCATCACCTTGCGGTGGGAGTTGGAGTGCTGGGTAAGCAAGAACGTGGGGCTTGCCGCCGGCCGGTACTCGGGCACCAGCCGCCCGGACTTGAACCGCACGCCGCACGCGTTGCACAGCGTCTTGGGCCCAAGGGGACCCGTCCGCCACTGCGGTGTCTTCTCCGACGCGCAGTGCGTGCACCGCCTCACGCCGCCTTCCACCAGGCCCACCTCCCCGCCGACCATGGGGACCTGCTTCTTGCTGCGGCTGCCGACATTGGAGCCGCTAGGCCGCACCTGCGTCGAGGACGGGAAGTCGGAGGACGAGCAGGATGACGAGGGCGACGACTGCGAAGGCGGGCGCGGCATGAGGGAGTGCCATGCGGCCGCGGCCACAGCACTCACGCGCGACCGCTTGCTCCGCGCGCCGCGGCCTGGAACCGCTGTGATGCAGCTGTCTTGACCAGCCGATCCGCCACCGCCGTTGCTGCCCGCGTTAGCTGCCGCCGCCATTGCCGCATGAGCGGCCGAAGAGTAATTCGGCATGTCGGAGTAGGAGTCGTCCACGAACTTGGATAGCCATTCCAGCTCCGCCGCCTCCTCTCTCTGAAACGCGCACATCCATACACATCGTCAGCTAAGCAGTTCGATGATCACGATTGTCAAAATGCACTAGATTACGCATGTATGTATGCATAATTGCGTATGCAAGTGGCCGTGCGATCGTTTTGCTTACGGGGATGTAAAACTCATCGGCGAATGAGAGCATGGACGTCGGATGATCCGACGACGTGGCGGATGGAGTGGTGGCGCCGCCGCCGAGGTGGTGGATCCCGTTGTCCGCGGCTGCGGGGAAGAAGTTGTGAGCGGCTGCGGGGAAAAACTCGTGGGCGCCCGCGCTGGAGAGGTCGAGGAGCTCATCCACGCGCATGTTGGCGTCGCCCATCGGCTGCATCCCGTAGAAATGGTGAGCAGCTACGGAGTAGTTGCCGCCGTGGTGGCTCATCGGTGTGCCGGCGCCGGCGACGTTGGACGCGTCGTGGTACCCGCCCAGTCCCATGCCGAGCTCCACGCCCATGGCCATTTCCCACTCCGACGCCATCACAGCCCCCAGGAGAGCTTGCTAAAGTACGGCGTACTTAAAGGGAGGTTTTCTTGAGATGAGCAGTGACACTGCCCGTTCCAGCGCGAGCTAGCTAGCGGTGAAGAGAGTGAGGGTGCGAGAACGTATATAAAGTGGCGTGAGAGAGGATCGGAGGAGAGCTGCGAGAGGTGAGAACGGAGGAGAAACAGTGCGCACTGGGCTTTGAAGAGCGAGCTCCAATCAGTCACCAGTAGCAGGAAGGGCTGTTGCGAGATACTCCCTCCGATTTTAAAATATAAAATGTCTTATTTATAAAATAAATGTATCTAGACTTTTTTAGAAAATGAACCTATACACTAAAAAAAGTCTAAATACATTTGCTTTATAAAATCTAAAATATCTTATAGTATTTTAAAACGGAGAAAGTAATTAATATAGAGCTGAGAGAAAAGGTGGTGCGCGTGTGTAAAGGGAAGAGAGTTTAAGATGGTGCGATTACGGGGAGTAGAGGATTAGCGTGCGCAGCGGAGAGAGGAAACTAGCTGCAACCCCAGCACAGGGGCAGGCCTCCAACGTGCCCGCCCATCCTCTCCCTCTCTATACCCAGTGCCCACCCACATTCATGTGCGCGCCAGACCACATATGTCTCTCCCTCCACTCTTGGCCTACCAAAGCTTTAATTCCCTCAATTACCTAGCTTGTTGCCTACTCATTTCACCGTGGATACGTACATGGGAGTACTTACTAATTAACCACTACCAACTCTAGTACCAACCCTTTATTTAACGAACGAAGAAGAATCTGCCGTGCATTTTACTTTAACCGACTTGTAAGACTACCCATAGTGGGTATCATAGCTACTAGCATGCATTTTATGCATGAAAAAAAAGCTGATATGTACTGTAACTAATGATAAAATAGATGATAGTGGTATCTATGTAGATACCCATGTAGAAATAGAAAAACTAATATAAAATAGATCTTATACACAGTTTTGCATAAAGATTCTAAAACATGATAATGTGCATTATATATGTCAGGAATATGCAACATGTATTTTCCTCTGGAGGCCAAAGGCCACAATATATAATACAGATACAGGTGTGAATATGCAGGAAGCCTCTAACATATGAGAAAATTACAATACAAATATATACATCTAACACCCCCCTCAAACTCATGGTGGATCCACAACACTGAGTTTGGAGAGTAAGAAATCATGCTGCGCTCTGGTTTGTGTCTTCGTGAAAAAGTCCGCCAACTGTAAATCTGAAGGCACATACTGAAGCGCAACAACCTGAGCCTGCACCTGAGCACGTGTATAGAAGGCATCAACACCAATATGCTTGGTAAGCTCATGCTTGACCGGATCACGTGCAACACTAATAGCACCTGTACTGTCAGACAAAACCAGAGTGGGTGTGGTAATAGAAACCCCAAAGTCCACAAGTAATCACCGTAACCAGGTCACCTCAGCAGTCAACAAGGCCATAGCACGCAACTCAGCCTCAACACTCGGACGGGAAACCGCTGTCTGTTTCTTCGTCTTCCAAGCAATGAGCGAACCACCAAGAAACACACAGTAAGCAGAAAGTTAATGACGATCCGATGGATCACTCGCCCACGTAGCGTCCGAATAGCACTGGAGCTGGAGGGAGCTGGAACGAGGAAAGAAAATGCGATGAGTGATCGTACCACGAAGATAACGAAGAACACGGAGAAGATGACTATAGTGAACAGTGGTAGGAGCAGAAACAAACTGACTCAGAATATGAACAGGATAAGAGATGTCAGGACGAGTGACAACAATATAAACAAGACTCCCAACAAGATGACGATAACGCGTCGGATCAGAAAGAGGATCACCATCAGTAGGTTGAAGTTTAACATTAAGCTCCATAGGGGTCTCAACAGTGCGCTCATCCCCAAGAGCAGCACGAGCAAGAAGATCCTGAATATACTTTTCCTGAGAGATGTAAAAGCTATCAGAAGTGGAGGAAACCTCAATCCCAAGAAAGTATCGAAGAGGACAAAGATCAGTCATAAGAAATTGATCACGAAGACAAGCCTTAACAAAGGCGATATACTCAGGATCATCACCAGTAATGATCATATCATCAACATAGAGAAGAAGAAGAGTGCATCCACGAGGAGAAGTGTGAACAAACAGCGTTGGATCATGAGCACTAGGGGAGAAACCAGCAGTAGTCACTACAGAAGCAAAACGCTCAAACCAGGCATGAGGCGCCTATTTGAGGCCATAAAGAGAACATTGAAGACGATAAACCATTCCCTCGGGAACAGAATACCCAGGAGGAGGCTGCATATAAACCTCCTCACTCAACTCACCATTGAGAAAGGCGTTCTAAACATCAAGCTGGGACACAGACCAGTGACGAACATAACAAACAACAAGAAGAGTACGCACAGTGGTCATATGAGCCACATGAGCAAAGGTCTCATCATAGTCACGACCATGCTCCTGCTGAAAACCACGAGCCACAAGACGCGCTTTATAGCGCTCAAGAGATCCATCAGAGCGGGTCTTAATCTTATAGACACACTTACACGTGATAGGACGAACACCGGGAGGGGAAGAAACAAGATCCCAGGTGCTAGTGCGCTCAAGCGCAGCAATCTCCTCAGCCATAGCCAGCTGCCATTCAGGATGATGCTCAGCATCCCGATAAGAAGTCGGCTCGGAGGCAACAGAATGACCATACTGGCTAGGAAAGTAACAGTTGGGGGCACGACGCTGACGAACATGACGAGTAGAGGGAAGGTCGTCAGAGGAAGACGACTTAGGATACGATGATGAATAAGAAGGAATAGCAGAGGAAGACTCCGGAGAACAAGGAGAACTAGGAGAAGTAGACGGAGCAGAGGAGGACGGTGTAGAAGAAGAGACATCAGGGGGAGGAGATCCTGAAGAAGACACAATAGGAGTAGAAGGAGGTGTGTCAGGAAAGAGAAGAAAAGAGATATCTTCCACCGGGTAGGTACCAGCGGTGGGACGAGGATAGAAACAACGCGTCTCATCAAAAGTAACATCACGAGAGATACGCATCCGTCGACCAACGGGGTCCCAACAGCGATAACCCTTATGCTCATCACTGTATCCAAGGAAGACACACTCAACAGATTGAGCGGTCAGTTTGGTGCGTTCGCGAGGAGCAAGGAGAACATAGCAAATACAACCAAACAAGCGAAGCATGGTGTAGTCTGGAGACTGTCCAGATAGGCGCTCAAGAGTGATGCCACCCTGCAGAGCGGCAGAAGGCTGAATATTGATGAGGTAAGCTGATGTAGCGACAGCCTCAACCCAGAAATGCGGCAGAAGATAAGAAGCAATCATCATGGCACGAGTGGTCTCAAGAAGATGGCGATGATTACGCTCAGCAACGCCATTCTGGGCATGTGCGCCAGGACAGGAGAACTGAGCAAGGGTGCCCTGCTCAGCAAGAACACCTCGCAACATCTGGGAGATATACTCACCAGCAGAATCAGCACGAAACACACGAATGGGGGTAGAATATTGAGTACAGACCATGGCCGCAAAACGCTGATATATGGAGAGCACTTCACTACGAGAGCGCATAAAATACAACCAAGTGTACCGAGTCTCGCGTGGAGGAGGTCGACGACCAGGGCCCTGCCAGGAAGAAGCTGCGCCGACCAGGTGGCAGTAGCGACGGGAGAGTGTCGGGCGATGGGAGAGCGAGCGTCGGGGCCAGACGAGCCGATGCAGATGGACAGGACGAGGCGGAATCGGGCACCTGCAGCTGGATGGGGCGGGACCAGATCCTGCAGCTCGATCCGATCCGGGCACCTGCAGCTGGACGGGGCGGGGCGTTGTTGCAGATCAGATTTGGCCGGGCGGCCAACCGGGACGGGGGCGCGCCGGCAGCAGCGACTGGAGAAGACGGCGGACGGGGGCCAGCAGGCGGCTGCGGACGTGGCGTGGCCGGCGACGGGCAGACAACCCGCAGCAGACAGGCGAACGGCCGGAGATATGGCCGGAGACAGCGGCACACCGGCAGCGCGACGTCGAAAAAACGACGACGACATGGACGGTTGCGGCTGTTGACGATGTTGCAGCAGGAAAACGGTCTAACCTAGCTCTGATACCATGTCAAGAATATGCAACATGTATTCCTCTGGGGGCCAAAGGCCACAATATATAATACAGATACATGTATAAATATGCAGGAAGCCCCTAACATATTGGGAAACTACAATATAAATATATACATCTAACAATATAGAGATAATATCATACCCTACTCATAGGCGGACCTAGCAGTCCCTCATGCACCTGCCCAGGCTTCTGGCAGGCCGACAAACCTAATTTTGTAGCAATTTGATCAAAAATAATGTTATTAGCTTTAAAATACATTGTTTGCCTAGGCTTTAAATAATTCTTGGGTCTGCCACTGAACCTGCTATCATATGCGTGATACCAGTATTTGATAATACTCACTATGGCCAGCCTAAAGGCATCTCAAGCGGGCGATCCAAACGGTCCGGACATGTTCGTGCGGACAGAGGACGCGACCTAGCGGTGCAATCCACATCCTCTCTCAAATTTGGGTTGACTTTGCGTTGAATCGGACAACACCAGCGTCCATGCGTGTCGCCCTCTTGTCCTCCTAGGCCCGCTCGTTAGTGGCTCAGAAAGCATTCCACAGCCAGGCCTCTTACCATCGTTGGCATCAATTCACACTAGTGGAGAACCTCGGGAAGTTTAGCCGTCCCCGCCGACGTGTAGTGTCTTAGTCCCGGTCGCCACCGCCACCTCAGTCCATGCTATCATCAGGGTTCTTGGGCTTCTTTGGATTTCTTCTGGGAGCCGGCAAAAAAAGTTGATTATGCCGGTTGTAGGCTTGGACCCGTCTGCAAACCATGGCGCCCAAGACCTATTCAGTCAATTGCACGGTCGAAACTGATGGCAGCTAGCTCAAGCTCGATCGATTTATTCTTTATGCATGTGGTAGACACATCGTCAGACGACGAATTTGATGTTGGTACTGAGATGTTGATGGTCGCGTCGACCCTCATTCACCACCATTCAGAGAGAATGCAGCCAGTTCGAAGGGGCTCGGCGAAGAGACGCAAGGCCAACTTGAGGCTTATATAGGAAGGATGTGGAACATGCATTTGGTGTGCTCCAATCTCGGCGGGATATTGTTCGGCATCTGGCTACTAGAAATATGGGGTGATTACTGTTTGGGTGATCATGTATAACATGACCATTGATGATGAGCGTGATAATACACTATAACCAAGGGTGGGAATTTGACGATCATCTAATTGAGCCAATGCCAAGGCCAACATTGTTTGATAACTTCCTCCATGTACATCATGGGATCCGTGATTGGAACACTCACAATCGAACGTCAATCGGATTTGATTGAGCGTATATGGGTTCACAAAAGAAGTTGCTAGGCATCACCTCTAATTTTATTTATTTGTGAGCTATGTTTGTATGTGAACTATGTTTAATTGTGAACTATGTTGTTTATCAGAAATGCAACACCACACGTATGTTGGGCCCCCGGCATTATCATTAGCATTGATTTGTTGGAGATTCGTGCAAACTATTTTACAGAAAGACTCTTCCACCTCAATCTAGGTTCATGGAGGATTTATTAGAGAATTAAAACTGCTTTGAACCTTACAGAGACACGCACGATTCAATAGCAACTGTAGAACAAATAGGAAACACAAGAAAATTAACAGTAGAAAAAATAACCAAAATTACAAAATTTGCAAGATACATACAAATTTCAACAGATCCAGTGAAGAAATATACAAGTTTCACTATCAGGCGAAGATCGGATTGTTCCCAACTTTTTTGTGGGGGGCTTAAGTGTAAATGTGTGGCGATCGTTGACTTCGTTGACTCTGCACGAATCTCCAACAATCGTGGGGCACATAAGATGTCGGCCGGGCCAACGTACGTGTCATAAATCCGCTCTCGTGTTTATTTGCTTGTGAACGTTTAAAATTTATCTGATTGTGAACTGAACGATTGTTTTTTTGGGGTCCGAAATAGGCAAATTGGTAGCCTTTTATTGAGGAGGCTACTGGGGCGCCCCGGTGAAGACTCGCCATAACTCTATTAGTAACCTTTTTATTCAAAACGGAAGAAGAATCTGTGGTGCATGTTACTTTAACCTGCCCGTAACTCAAGTGCGCATCAGCACACGGCGTGCGTCACGTGCCACGCGACCCTGTGAGCTGTAGCCTGCGGCGAGTGTCGCCCCGTAGAAGTGGACGCTGGCCGAAGCGGAGACGCGAACATCAATGCTGCCTCTCGCGCGGGGCATTTCGTACAGCCAGGCAGGCCGGGAAAGTTCCGCCACCCAGAAATGGTCACCCGGTCAAGAAAAAAAAAAAGCGTTCCGGGGAAGTCTGGAAGCGTTTCCGGTGGTTGCCGTCCCGGAGCGAGCCGAGGTCTGTTGCCGGTCTCGGCGTGCAATAAAGGCCCCTGCTTGCGTCTCCTCGCTAGCTTGCTTCGCGCACACCGTTGGCTGCTCTTCACTGCTTAACGACCTCCCCAGTCTGGTAAAGTTTGGGTTTATCTGTGAAGCCAGCCGATCGTTGGGCTGTGGTGAGTACGTGCAGACCCGGCCGGGCCCGAGGAATCTTTCTTTATATAGATAGCCCAGAGCCGGGCGGCGTGCGTAGTGCGTGGCTCAGGAGCGAGTCACTGCGCGCATGCATGTGCCATGATGTGATCGATTGGTAACCAACGTAAATGCGCCTTCCCGACCCATCACGCCTTTCCTTGGGTCCATAAGTCCTCCATCCTAAACTAGTAGCACCGCGTACGTACGTACGTTACGTTTACTGTAGTACGCCGCCATCACGACACGTATTATAGAAGTAATGTAACGTACCATATCGTCCATGCCAAGTCTATTTATACTACGAGCTCTACACTACACGTGCTGCCTTTTGGATCAGCGTATCTTTGGACATGCACGTAGCACGTGTACTTACGCTACGTACACCGAGACATAGAGATCAGGCCGCGAGCACCGCACGCGTAGGTTCATCTACGTATTGTACGGTGGAGTTTGTAAACAAATGGCAGGCCAGTTTACTGCTCTTTTACTAGAGGGATAAAGTGTGGTTTTCCCTGTTCAGGTAAATTGATAATGGGATAAAAGGGAAGGTCTCTCTCTCTCTCTCTCTCTCTCTCTCTCCAAGCAGGGCTTGCTAGCTAGCCCCGACAGCGGACATGTTACACATGGTGCGCCTGACACACGGAATATTGATACGTGAGCTAATGATGCGAGCCTGTCGTTTTACGCGTCGTCGAGCCCTCATGTAAACCTTTAGCTGACACCAGTAACTGGTCGGCTCTAATGAGTGGAGTTGTATGGAGTATGTAAGCGTATAGTCGTAGAACCCGCTTTAGTCTTGGACTTAACTTCAGTCAGAAGTTAGAACCCGAGTATAGGAGAACCGAACTTTGATCTCTCTGAGACCTTATTTACTCCTCTCGTATATTTGTTAGAGTATTTGTGAGGATTAGAAAGGATTATTTCAATTCCCGCAATATCCTTGTAGTCCGTCTATCACGTCGGATTTGGCCGAAAAAATCCCAAGATATTCCACAAATCCTTTATGTTTTTGTCTAGATTAAAAACTCTTCTTTAAGATATATACTAGTATTTTTGGTGAAGAGAGAAGTAAACAAGGCCGAACGAAAAGATGGATACACATGAGCATTAGCTTGGAAGCGCATCCAGCGGTTAAAAACAAAAAATAATCTTGATGCTTTTTGCAAGTCAAGCTTACACGAGCCGTACTGGTCTATAGTGGGCGGGCTGGATATTTATTCGTAAGGAGAGAAAAAAATGTTGTGTGCACTACGTGTGATCACACCGGAATCACATGCTAAAAGCGATCCGACGCATAAGATAACCGAATCAATTCCTATAACGTAATTGCAAGTACATTAATCCGGTCGCGTCACATGAAGCTCTCAGCTAGCAAGCTCAAAGTGAGCTGTCTCAGCTTGACCACGGCTACTAGCTTTATTGGAACTCTAGGGTCTGGTCAGAAAGGGAGCTAGCTAGCTAGATGCAACTTTAGCAAAAACCCTACTATGCTACTACTAATACTATCATGTACCCTTCATGTGATGGTGGGGCTGATGTAAGTAGCTAATTCTATTCACAACCCATACAAGTCTCCATGGTTGATTAAATCTTTGAGGGTCACAGATTGATTGCAATTTTTAGGGCGTTGTTGTAGCTATCTTTTTCTAGGGCTCCGGGTGAAATCCTTTGACTCTGTGGTCTTGACTACGGCGGTGCGCGCGTTTGTTACCCTCTTTGGGGTGTGGTCATGGAGCTCTGATACCTTCAGTCTCGCTTCATTGTCTTCGGTCGCAAGTCTTGGCTCTTCATGTATCTTTTTATTGTTTATTTTCCGATCTGCTTTGTATGAGGGTTTCCTCACCACTTTATATCGGTTTGACCGTATGTGACTTTATTTATAAAGTGGGACGAAAGCCTATTTTGAGAGATGGTAGAAAATCCACTCCCTTCTTAGCCATTCACGTTATTTACATATGAAACTAAAAAATATGTTATACGATATGGGTTGTTTTCATAGTGTGAAATCTAGCTAGTTTGTATGCCGCAAAAGTTTATGTGATTAAAGTCTAATTAGGAAGTTCATAGTGTGATATCTAGCTAGCTAGTGTGTCATTGATCATCTGAATGTGGAATCATCAGCAGCGCAGTGCAAGTGCTTCTTCCATCGCACAACTCTTGTAAAAGTTCACCTTCCTTCCTTAATACTCCCTCCATTCCCTAATATAAGGTGTATATTTTTTCGAGAGAAAATTGAAAATATAAGGTGTATTGCATTGAAACATTGTTTGGGTAATATGTTTAGGGATTTGATTATATTTCCTTATCTCTGGCAAGATCCTCTATTTTCTCATGCCAATTAGTGAGGTTTAATCTTGCCCAAAACTTGTGTATCTTAACCTCCACACCCGTTCTTTAATTTTTTTTGCCAACTATACACCTTATATTTAGGAACGGAGGGAGTATATCGACACATAGAACACCTTAATAGGGCAACCTACATGTTCTCTTGTATGCCAATACATTCTGGCTGGTGTGGTGTTTCCTTTCCTTGTATGCTGATGAGTGTGTTTTTGTCACTCTAGCATTCACATGTGTACCATCGATAGCACCAAGACAATCCTGCTAAAAAACGAAACCAGAGTCATGTTCTAAGCAATGTAGCAATTTCATGAAATGAAACTAGGGAACTAGTGCTCATCCTGAAACATGGATGCCACCTAGGGTTCATGTGCAACCAGTTGGTGATTTGATCATCTCTCCTGTGAGCCCTCTAGTTGCATAGAAGACTTATTTGAAATAGTGATCAATAGTATCTTTGGATCTTTTGAATGTGCTATGGATCACTCCAAACACCCGGTTATGACCCACGACATGAATAAATATAGCAACTTTCTCTTCAAAAGAGGTGTGGATGCTATCTTCCAGCAATCCCTTTTCCCTATATTTTTAACAAGTTCAAAGAATGGGGCTCTTCTCATCCAAAACATTTGGACAACCTCTATATCGTTGTAGTTGTAGTTGTAGTTGTAGTTCAGACTTGCAATCATCTCCGTATCTCAGAGCAACATATGACGATATGCCAGCCTAGGATAGGCAACACACCTAAATGCTCTCGTGTGAAGCATCATGATCCATGCTTGAATTGCAGCTATGAGTGTTTCTGTCTGATAGATAGATCCAACTGGTTGACCTAATCAATTTGATCTATGATGAGTACTAGCTAAATCCACCCTACAGAGTATCCATCCACGAAAAAGACAAAATTATAGTAGGGAGAGTGTGGTTTACCTCCACCATAGGGGACGGGCGAGAGGATCCAGGATCGAAGAAGGAGAAGATCCCCTGCGACGGTGCGATTCTATAGACGAAGAAGACGAGCTCCTCTTCCAGCCGACAAAAATGGTCGATGCTTGCTAAGATGAAGAACGCAATCTCCTCCTTTAGATGACAAAGAAGGCGGTCGCATATGTCGGAGTAGATTAGCACCCCCACCGCTGCCAGTGTCGAAGGGAAAATGAGAAATTTATCGACAGGGGCTAATGCTGGGGGTGACCAAATGAAGGAGGTGGCACCTAGCTTTGCTGCTGAACCCAGGCTGGATTTCGCTGTCTCTCGCCATCTCACATCGAGCTCTCGCGCGTGCGTTCCAACTTTTCGCACCTCCGTGGCCTTCATGTATCTTTTTGTTGTTTATTTTCCGATCTTCTTTGTATGAGGGTTTCCTCACCACTTTATATCGGTTTGACCGTATGTGACTTTATTTATAAAGTGGGACGAAAGCCTATTTTGAGAGATGGTAGAAAATCCACTCCCTTCTTAGCCATTCACGTTATTTACATATGAAACTAAAAAATATGTTATACGATATGGGTTGTTTTCATAGTGTGAAATCTAGCTAGTTTGTATGCCGCAAAAGTTTATGTGATTAAATTCTAATTAGGAAGTTCATAGTGTGATATCTAGCTAGCTAGTGTGTCATTGATCATCTGAATGTGGAATCATCAGCAGCGCAGTGCAAGTGCTTCTTCCATCGCACAACTCTTGTAAAAGTTCACCTTCCTTCCTTAATACTCCCTCCATTCCCTAATATAAGGTGTATATTTTTTTGAGAGAAAATTGAAAATATAAGGTGTATTGCATTGAAACATTGTTTGGGCAATATGTTTAGGGATTTGATTATATTTCCTTATCTCTAGCAAGATCCTCTATTTTCTCATGCCAGTTAGTGAGGTTTAATCTTGCCCAAAACTTGTGTATCTTAACCTCCACACCCGTTCTTTAATTTTGTTGCCAACTATACACCTTATATTTAGGAACGGAGGGAGTATATCGACACATAGAACACCTTAATAGGGCAACCTACATGTTCTCTTGTATGCCAACACATTCTGGCTAGTGTGGTGTTTCCTTTCCTTGTATGCTGATGAGTGTGTTTTTGTCACTCTAGCATTCACATGTGTACCATCGATAGCAGCAAGACAATCCCGCCAAAACACGAAACCAGAGTCATGTTTCTAAGAAATGTAGCAATTTCATGATATGAAACTAGGGAGCTGGTGCTCATCCTGAGATATGGATGCCACCTAGGGTTCGTGTGCAGCCAGTTGGTAACGTGCAAAAAAAAAACAGTTGGTGATTTGATCATCTCTCATGTGAGCCCTCTAGTTGCATACTAGACTTATTTTAGATAGTGATCAATAGTCTCTTTGGATCTTTTGAATGTGTTATGGATCACTCCAAACACCCTGTTATGACCCATGACATGAATAAATATAGCAACTTTCTCTTCAAAAGAGGTGTGGATGCTATCTTCCAGCAATCCCTTTTCCCTATATTTTTAACAAGTTCAAAGAATGGGGATCTTCTCATCCAAAACATTTAGACAACCTCTATACAGTTGTAGTTGTAGTTTTAGTTCAGACTTGCAATCATCTCCTTATCTCAGAGTAGCATAGGACGATATGTCAGCCTAGGATAAGCAACACACCTAAATGCTCTCTTGTGAAGCATCATGATCCATGCTTGAATTGCAGCTATGAGTGTTTCTGTCTGATAGATAGATCCAACTGGTTGACCTAATCAATTTGATCTACGATGAGTACTAGCTAAATCCACCCTACAGAGTATCCAGCCACGACAAAGACAAAAAATTATAGTAGGGAGAGTGTGGTTTACCTCCACCATAGGGGACGAGCGAGAGGATCCAGGGTTGAAGAAGGAGAAGATCCCCTGCGACGGTGCGATTCTGTAGACGAAGAAGACGAGCTCCTCTCCAGCCGACAACAATGGTCGATGATTGATAAGATGAAGAAGGCAGTCTCCTCTTGTAGATGACAAAGAAGATGGTCGCATATGCCGGAGTAGATTAGCACCCCCCCCCCCCCCCCCCCCCCCCCCCCCCCCCCCCGCTGCCAATGTCGAGGGGAAAATGAGGAATTTATCTGCAGGGGCTAATGCTGGGGGGTGACCAAATAAAGGAGGTGACACCTAGCTTTGCCGCTGAACCCAGGCTAGATTTCGCTGTCTCTCGCCATCTCACATCGAGCTCTCGCGCACGAGTTCCAACTTTTCACACCTCCGCGGCCTGCCTTGAAATCCCCCGAGACCTTACCAGGACGTGCTTTAAGGAGCGTGTTGATCACAACACAGTGCAAGGCCAACCATCCAATCAAGCTTTTTTTCATCCATCCTGCGGGTATGCAGCCTACCAAACACGTCCCGGAAGGATCGTGAGTGGTGTCTACTCAATCACCTCGCCCTCTCCTCGTTGCGCAGTAGTCAATCATGGGCAGAGGCAGGCGGGCGGTGGCGAGACGCTGCAGAGAATTGTCAAAGGCGGGGGCTGGGCCATGCATGGCCTGCGCATGCAGTTTGGTGCATTTGGTTGGTGGGGTACGTAGGTACGGGTTGCGGCGGTAGTTACCGCAGGTAAAGAGGCGCGGGCGGGGTTGACGTCAGGGCAACGTGGACTGTCGGCGCTCTTGGGGACCTCCTGCCGCTCCTCACTGCAATCGGCAGTGCCTCCACACCCTCGTCTCGTTTACTTTCTCCCCATCAGGCAATCACCATTTTCTTAACTATCCACCGTTTGGCCAATGCAGCGCGCGCCCACCTCGTTTCTCACACGCCTGTTATCCAGCTACCGCGGCTCGGCGAGAGAGAGAGAGAGCGCGATGGAGACCCGGGCATGCACGTTATCCACACGCAGACACGCAGACCAGTGCTGGTAACAGTGGTAGTACCACAGACACATGCGCAGCGCCTCGCTGGTGCTTCTGTTTCACCGCCGACTGGCCAGGGACCGCTACGGCACCCGCGCGCGCTCCCTGGTAAAAGAAACAGAAAGCAAGAGAAACTACGTGCGTGCGTGCACGTAATGCGAGCGCGCGGTGATGGAACTCCATTTCTTCATCTTAAAATAGATATAAAAAATTTGTCTAAATTTGAATATGTCTAGACATATTTTGTATTTCTTTCTATCCATATTAGTTGACTTAAATTTATCTAGATATGGACGTATCTAGTCAAGTTTTAGGGCTAGATACATCGCGGATCTTGAAAATTTTGAGTCAACTAATAAGCATCGGAGGGAGTACTAGATCAACAAATTTAGTAAAGATTGAGACAATCTTTTTTGAGACGGAGGAATATAATGACCGTACTCAACTGGCCGCGGCTTTTCGGTCATTCATTGGTGAAAAACTCCTCCTCCTCATCATCATCATCTACGTACCTACTCCCTCCGTTTCATAATATAAGATGTTTTAGCTTTATGAAGTAAATGTATCTAGACTATTTTTAGTATATAGATTCACTTATATTTAAAGTGAATCTATATATTAAAATATGTCTAGATACATTCTCTTCACAGACTTAAAACCGTCTTATATTTTAAAACAGAGAGAGTACTAACCTAGCCCTCTCCCTCTCAGCTCAAGAAAAAGCCGGCGCCACCGTAACCATGTCCCCTGCGGTCTGCCCATCGCGCGCGACGTGGACGCCTCCTCGCCAGCCGTCCCATCTCCCGTCCGTACGTCCTTGATCTTATGTTATGCGCTAGCTAATCCCTTCCTAGGAGAGCCTCAATCACATCTAGTACTACTCCAACTGCATGCATGTACGCATGCACGTACATCCCTATACCTGGTGTTTGTAGCAACAACATCGATCCAAAACTTCTCGATCGACCAATCAGCGGATTAAGGGTATCCAAGAAGAGTAATTGGTTTTCTATTGTCATTTAGCGCGATAATCCACGTTTTGTCGTAAGCTGTACCTGGTGTTTGTAGCTAATTAGACGATCATGGCCAGCCTCTCTTTCAAACGGCGACAGGTGAGGAAACCGCCGGCCGGCTCTCGCCCACGAGTGTACGGGTGACATGTCGGATAAGTATCTTCTTCTCACGATTAATTAGGCCGTAGTATCAAAGGACCACCGCGATGGTTACCAACAATCATGGCCGGCGGGATCAAACTGATTGATCTTGTCTAGACTTATAACAGCGCTGCAAATTTCCAAGAGCATTTCGTGTTTCTCGCCCGTCATGATGAGCTAGCGCCCGATCGAGCTATATACAAGAACCCCAATGATCGGCCAAACGCTAGCTATCTAGGGGCCCAAGCATGAAATCATACGCGCGAGAGACGGTGGATGATGGGCGACGGGATGGTTGCCATTTCGCGACCACATGAAGGACCACTGGACGGGGGGGTGGAGCAGCGCATGCAGGGGCACTGTTGTGTCTCGTCATGGACACGGAAATGTACGAGATCGTTTGCTAGCTGCACACCCCGCCCCGGCCCGTTCACTTGCGTCCGTCCGGTTCGAGGACCACCGTGCGTACGTACGTACCGGCCTCCTCCTGCACGCACCCTGGCCTGCACCCACCCGCCCACACTGTGTTGGCGCCAACAACACATATAATGTCACAAATGGACTGACACGCAAGGGCAAGGCCACCGGGAGTGGGCCCCGGTCCCGTTAACCTTGCTGGCTGCTTTTGGCATCACGTTGTACCGCGTGTGGTGGTATTATATGCCTCCCGGAATCGATGGATAGACTTTGGGGCCTACACCACACATGAGTGTATTGTACTATGTACGCTTCTCGATCGGGACCTAATGACATGCTCGCTAACGAAATGTCTGACAGTAGCCAGTGCCGATGCACTGGTACTAGCTAGCTTGCAGATTTATTTACCACCAATAATGGTAGTATCCATGTTACTCCACTGAGCCGGCAACGAATTATATATGGACCTACGTACTAGTGGAGTTGGGCACCACTTGCGATGCATGAAACACCCCATCTCCATCCGTGCAATGCCAACCGATCGAGCGAGAGAAAACGCAGGCACCGCCGGCCGTTCTTCCATGGGTGAGCCAGCGACCACGCAGTGAACCAGATTATATTGGAGAAATGTCCTGCGCGCGAACTGGCGCGACGCCGCAGCAAAGAGGTGCAGCGAGGGAGGCAGAGGCATCGAATCACGTGAGAGCGACGAGGATCCCGAGGCGAGGCGCCGGGGGTGCGGGTGGCCGTAATCCTCGCGGCACGTGACTCCCCCGCACCGTCGTACCCGCGCGCGATAAAGAAAAGATGTTGAGAGAGGCGCCAGCGCCCGATCAACGCGCCCCGGATTATAGTTAACCGATCCCCTCGCCTGCCCAGTGCTCAGAGTCTCAGACGCCAGCCTAGCGGCGACCGCGCCTGACACGGCAGCGCTCGCTGCAATCCCGATGGATGCATGGGCGGGGCGGGGGGCTGTGTCGGTTGGAAACTTCGCAGGCGTCGCGTGAGACGAGACGGAAGATGTGGATGCACTGCATGCTGCTGTTTCGTTGGTTGGTTGGGGGAGTGGTGATGGTGCTGGCGACGGACGATAATGGATGGATGGGGAAGGGAGAAAGAAACGGGGACGCGTCTCTTTCGGGGCTCTGACACTCGCCTGCTGGGCATCACGTGGCGGTTGCTTTCGCAGGGCCCCTGCCGTACCCCCTGCCACGTGTCGGTTGGTGCCCGGGCACCCCCCGCCATACCACCTCCCACCCTGCCGACGCCATCACTTCTCTTCCCTCCACCCCTACTGCTACTGAGCGTAATCTGTTCCACACTTCCACTAGAGAGCGTATAGGTTAGCTTATCTGTGTTACTGCTGCAAATTTTACGACAACAGATTTAACATTCTACTACTAACTACAGTAGTGTATGTTGGTCCAGGTTACGCTTACGGGGTTCTGGTCCATCTAGCAATGAATGAATGCCACGGGCTGTACTGGTGAGATCACTCAGTCGTTCACAATTCAACCGAGTACGTAGTTACCAGCATATTCTTATCACTGTAGATGAGATATTTGCAGTAGGTAGGTACAGCAGCTGGGCCTCAATGATTTATGGACGGGAAATCGCTTGCTTTTCTAGCCTGTGGACTGAATTAATTACAGTACTACTACAGGGCAGCATCGGAGGGGCATAGGCGCGCGCGGACCACGCCGTCGCATGGGCAGCACCCCGGAGAGACAGGGCCGGCAGGCTCGAGTGCACGGAGAGGGATGAGGAGGCTGGTCCTCGTTTTTGCCTTGTTCGCCATTGTCTTTGCATGTCGACCTAGCTAGCTTCACATGCTAGACCATCACCCGTAAAACCGTATGTGGGAAACCGATATGCAAACTGCAAAAACTAATATTCTGTTTTTACAGTTCGTGTATACATGATCTGCTTCCCTACGACGCTAGAGCAGAACAAGCATGTGTATATGAAATTCAGTTGACAAATTCGAATAAATCCAAATTATTACACTTAATTTCAAAGAGTAGGATCAAGCTACTACGGATAAATCCTAAATTAGACTACTCTCCCAAATTAGTTGACTTGGATTGTCTGGATCGGTTGTATGTAGACATGATTTAGTATTAGATTCATCCGTATCTTAACAAATTTAAGTCAAGTAATTTGGGTAGCAGAAAATATATATTTTTCAACATCGCTTTCTATCCACCTCTTTACATTTGCCAATATCTTAGTTTTTGCAACTTGGAGCACTCTTTCGTCGGATGTTCTTCCCACGAACAAACGATGCCACATGGTACGCATAATCTTTCTTCCTCTTCCACTCGGCATGTTCTTCCCATGAACAAACGATGCCCAGCCTTGCATCCAGCTTCAAATCAACATAGAGGTTCAAACTACGAAGCCAAGAACTAACAATTAAAGAGAAATTGGCTAATTTCAAACCATAAAGGGGGTACGACTTTCTTTCGAAATAGGCTTTTGCCCCGCTTTATAAATAAAGCAACATCCACATACAAGGTTCACACAGCATCCAAGCTGGCCGGAGCCAAACTGAAAATAAAATGGTACGACAGTCCGCTGGGGTCACAACACAAGCAAGCCCAAGAGAAAATAAAAAGCACGACGAAGCGACGGGAGGAACACTCATGCCACCGAAGGGGGCGGCGAGGCAGGAGCCGAGAGGTGGAGCGCCGCTGTCCTCAATGCCCGAAGAGTGTTGTCGAAGGTCGACCGGTCACGCTGCCGCAACAGGGGAGACCACTGCTGTAGGAAGACGAGAAAGGAAAAAACTGGGTCAGTCACACGGAAAGGAAAGACCTTCTCAATCACCATCTTGTTACGCACATTCCACAAGGTCTATGAGATGCCCGCAAACACGAGCCAGAAGAGGCGGCGCCCTCCTCCGGCCCTGTTTGCCTGGGTTTGCAGGAACTCTCCGAACTCCTGCGCCTGCCAGGCAGGCCCCAACGCCTATTGGACAAAGCTCCAAAGAGCGCGCATAGCCGAACAAGAGAACATAATATGGGCACATGACTCCGGAATCCCACATAGGGGACACAAGCCATTGCCCGGGCCATGACGCTTGGCCACCTCGACCCCCGAGGGAAGCCTGTCCCGAAGCAGCTGCCACACGAAGATCCGAATACTAAGAGGAAGGGGGGCCTTCCACAGGGGGGAGGTCCAGGTCAGCTTCGGGCCCTGCAACAGGGCCCGGTAAGCCGAGCTCACCGAGAACTCCCCCGAAGGCTGCAGCTGCCACGTGGCCGAATCCGGGGTCGCCGCTAAGGCCGCCGGGAGAGAGCCCCGGAGCTGTAGGAGGTCCGCGACTTCCTCCACGCTGAGGTAGCGACGGAACAAGATGTTCCAGCGGCCCTCGCTGAAGACCTCCGCCACCAGCGCCACTGGGGAGGAGGAGATGGCGCAGAGACCGGGGAACTGGACCCCCAACGGGATTGGGAGTAGCCACGGGTCAAGCCAGAACCGCACCCCTTGGCCACCCCCACCACAAAGGACACACCCAAACCAATGAAATATTTAATCTCCTGGATGGCTCTCCAGAATTGAGAGCCCTCCCGCCTCTCACAGGCCAAAAGGGGGCGACCCCGGAGGTACTTGGCCTTGATAAGGTGAAGCCAGAGCCCGCCATCATCCCTAAGGATGCGCCAAACCCACTTCAGCATCAGCGCCACATTAAAGCGCCGAGAGTCGAGGATGATCCCTAAGCCCCCAAGACATTTGGGGGCACAAATATCTGCCCATTTGACCATATGGTATTTCTGATGGCCATCCCTTGCCGCCCAATAGAACCTAGACAACTCCTTGGCGAAGTCGGCATGGGTCCCTTCCGGCAGAAGGTACAAGCCCATCTGGTACATGGGAAGGCTCGAGAGACAGGAGTTAATCAGTACTGACTTGCTCCCCTTGGTCGTAAGGAGCGCTTTCCAAGGATCCTCTCTCGAGCGTACCCTCGAGACCAAGGGGGCCAAATCCCTGATCAAAACTCTAGTCTCCCGGATGGGCATCCCCAGATAGGTAATGGGGAAGTCGGCCAGCTTACAGAGCAGGTTATCAGCTATCCTCTAGCGCTCCTCCTCGGAGTAACCCAGAATCATCACCTCGCTCTTGTCAAAGTTGATCGTCAGCCCGGACAAGGATTCGAAACAAAGGAGCAGGAACTTCAAATTAATGATGTCAAGGTCCGAACCCTGCACCATGATCATGGTCTCATCCGCGTACTGGAGGTGGGAGATCCCACCTCCGAGGATCAGATGGCCCACCACCCCGGCGATGTGGCCAGCTACTCCGTCCCTATCCAAAATATCCACCAGGGCGTCCACCGCCGCGTTGAACAGGAGGGGGGAGATCGGGTCCCCCTGCCTAACCCCGCAGGATGGACTAAAGTATGGGCCAATCTCCCCATTGATGTTGATCGCCGTCTGCCCACTCATCACGAACTGCATAATCTAGCGGATCACACGGTCGTCGAAACCCCTCCTCTCCAGCACCAACCTCAAGAAGGCGCAGTCCAAGCGGTCATAGGCCTTCTGGAAGTCCAGCTTGAGAAACACCCCTTTCTGATGTTGAGCCTTGACTTCATGAATAATTTCATGGAAGGCCAGGACATCGTCGTGAATGAGGCGTCCCTTCAAGAAGGCGAACTGAAGGGGGTGGGTAAGTCGCTCCAACACCGGAGCGAGACGAAGTGCACAGACCTTGGCAAACAGACACTGGATAACGTTAATCACGGTGATAGGGCGAAATTGGTGGATGTCTGTGGCCCCCACTACTTTGGGGATCAGGGTAATCACGCCAAGGTTCAGGCGAGACATCACCAGGGTACCTACATAGAATTCCTGGAACATCTGGAGGATCACCGGCTGAAGCTGGGTCCATAAAGTCTGGAAGAAGCTCACGGGCAACCAATCAGGGCCCGGGGCCGAACTAGACTTCATGGTCTTTAGGGCAGCCGACACCTCCTCCGGGAGAAACGGACGAGTGAGGTCCGCATTCTCCACCTGGGAGACCAGCGCCTCAGCAGACCAGAAGTCTGGTGCAAGCGAGAGACCCGAGGGCTGCGACGCCGAGAAAAGGTCCCGGTAGAAGGCATAAATATGGGCGGAAAGGGACTGTAGGGATTCCAATAGGTCCTCGCCCGCCCAGAGGCAGGGGATCGAGCATTTCCTCTTCCTGCCGTTCGCAACAGCATGGAAATAGTCCGTGTTCGACTCCCCTTGGACCGTCCAGTTCTAGCGGCTCCGCTGCCGCCAGAACGCCTCTTCTCCCTTGTAGATCTCCATAATGGAGGTCTCAAGTGTAGGGGTTCGTAGCATGGAAAACAAAAATTTTCTATCGCATACAAACAAACAAGCCAAGATCTATCTACTAGATTGTAGCAACGAGTCGATGGAATAACTTACCCTCGAAGATTCCAAAGCGGTTAACGAGAGCATATTCTCGTGGATGATGTAGTCGTACTCTTTCCGATCTCAAGATCGCGTAGACGATCCTTCCGGCGCTGCGTTCCGGCAGCGCTCCCGCAGTCGGTCACACGTTCGGTACTCGACGAAGACCTTCCTCTCCCTTGTTCCAGCAGGCAGCGGAGGTTGTAGCACTCTCCTCGCGATTCCGGCAGCACAACGACGTGGTACCGGAAGTAGAGGGGAGATCCCGCAGGGCTTCGCCTTAAGCCGGTGCGAGTATGGTGGAGTATGAGAGAGGCTATTAGTGGTCTAGTAATTAGACACACCAATTAGAAGGCTCTAAACCAATTAGAAGGCTCTAAACCGAAGGCTAAAGCAATTAGAAGCTCTAAACCGAAACGGCTCTAAACCGGAGGTAGAAGATAGGAACTTGTGTGTTCTAGGAGGGGAGCCCTGCCCCTCCTTATAGAGATGGGAGGGGGCTTGGCGCGCCAGGGAGGGAGGGAGTCCCTCCCCAACTCGGCCTAGGGCTGGCCGCCGGCTTGGAGGAGAGGAACTCCTCCTCCAAGTTGGTTTCCAACTCCTCTTGCTTGTTTCCCACAGTTTCTTGTTTTAGACATTTGACTTTCAAACTGGACATTTGACTTTTCTGTTTTAGGATTCAATTTAATCCTTTATTTGGGACAGCAAGAACACTTAGTACATGATGCAATAATTCCAATATGTAATGACACATTCATGTACCCCTTCCCCCCGGAGTACTGGACATTCCGGAACCTTCTAGAACATTCCCGATGAAAACACCGGAATCATTCCCGAACTCCGAAACGGGACTTTCCTTATATGAATCTTATTCTCCGGACCATTCCGGATCACCTCGTGATATCCCGGATCCCATCTGAGACTCCGAACAACATTCGGTCTCTTTCTCATAATACCATAACTACTCAAAACAACGTCGAATCCTTAAGTGTGTCTCCCTACGGTTCGTGAATTATGCGGACATGATCGAGACACTTCTCCGAACAATAACCAATAGAGGAATCTGGAAATTCATATGGCTCCCACATATTTCTACGATTACTTTGCGATCGAATGAACCACTTACATACGATACCAATTTCCCTTTGTCTCACGATAGTTTACTTATCCGGGGTTTTGATCGTCGGTATCTCTGCATACCTAGTTCAACCTCGTTACCGATAAGTACTCTTTTCTCGTTACCGTGATATGTGATCCCTTGTGAGCCAGTCACATGCTTGCAAGCTAATTGGATGACATTACACCGAGAGGGCCCAGAGTATATCTATCCGTCATATGGATGGACAAATCCCACTCTTGATCCATGTGTTTCAACCAATACTTTCCGAACACTCAATGCCACCTTTATAGCCACCCAGTTACGGTGTGGTGTTTGATGTCATCAAAGCATCCATCCGGCAAAGGTGATATGCATGATATCATGGTCGAAGGAATTAGGTTACTATGTATCAGAAAGCATATAGCAATTGAACTATTGAAATGACTTGATCTTTATGCTACGCTTATCTATAGGAGTATGTCCATCACATCATTCTCCTAATGATATGATCCTGTTGTTAATAACATCTCTATGTTCATGATCAGGAAACCATGATCATATATTAACCAACAAGCTAGTTTAACAAGAGGCTTTACTAGGGACTCTTATTTTAGTTTACAAATCACACAAGTATTAATGTTTCCGGTTAATACAATTATAGAATGGTATGTAAACATTTATCATAAGTGTGAAGATATGATAATAACCACTTTATTATTGCCTCTTGGGCATATCTCCAACAGTCTCCCACTTGCACTAGAGTCAATAATCTAGTTTCAAACCTTTGTGTATTCAACACCTATGGCTTTATGGTGTTGTATGTACACTATTGCTAGTGGTCAACTGATCTCCGGATCTGACACTTCCAGGTCCGTGTGTAATTGCATGTCTTTGCGTCTATACGCATCACTCATTCTCTAATGAGATGGCTTTGTATAAGTTTGGTCTTTCGGTGTGACCTTTAGCTCTTTGGGGTTAAAACATGTTGATAATATTGTCGTACAATATATCTTCATAGTATTATCCCACTGTGAACTACACCTAGTTTGATAACAAACTACTTGACACAAATGCCCTCTTTAGCTGCTATTATAGCAGTCATATACTTAGCCTTTTGTTGTAGTATCTGTCATAATGTCTTAACTTTGGAACTCATCCAAATCCATTATGGAACTCACTTTCCATTATATTGTGCCACCCTTAGTTTAGATTGAGATAAACTTAATTTGTACTTTGTGACAAAACTAGTATCAATGTAGTACTTTTACAATGAACTAACCATCTATTTGTCACTTCTACAAATATTATACTCTTAGTTCTTCCAAAAGATCATAAGAATATCCTTACTATTGTCCAATGATCATCTTACGAATCATTCTGGTATATGCTCACAACATTTAGGGCATAGGACATATCTGGATTTGTACATATCACTGTATGATTGATATAAATACTCTTTGTGATTTCATACATCAAGTATCAAACTATACTTGATTATTTGTTTCACTTTACCAAATGTCAATACACTTGAATATATCATCAACATTGAACTCTTTCAATCCTTTCTGTGCGACAAGAACCTTTTCTTGTAGTTTCTATATTGAACTCATTCAATATCTCGTCTATGTACTTCTGGCACAACCATATTAGCGTCTATTGATGCCAAATATTTGAGTTTTGCCTAAGTCTTTCATCGGGATGAAATTCTTAATATGTGTTAATAAAAGATACATTATTTCCAATCAACAATATGTCTTCCACATAATGTATTAGAAACATGTCTTAGCGCTCCCACTTAATTTCTTGCAAATGCAAGCATCTCCATCGTCTCTGATGAACTTTAAAACTCCTTTAACAGTTTCATCACAGTGAAGATTCCAACTCCGCGATGCTCACTTTAACCATTGAAGTTTGCATATGCTTTTAGCATCCTTTTGAATTAACAAAACCCTATGGACCGTGTTATGCACATGTCCTAGGTAACGATTCTATTAGAAGAACTTGTTTTGTTTATTCAACTACCATATAACAAATTATATGTAGTGGTTGCTACATTAATCCGTCTAGACTAAATATCACTATGAAAGATCAAATCTTGTCATAGTCAACCTTTTAACATTGTTGTGAACTCTTTCCCAACATGTCGACTATTTCATAGATGTAAAACATCCATGTCTATTTCTTTATAGATCCAGACACAACTGTAAGGTCTTACACCTTTCTCGAGGGTCTTTCAAGTTCAAAACTTGATTTCTCGTGTATGGAACTATCACGGATTTTATGGCTTCAAGCCATTAGACGGAGTCAGGGCCCATCATCGCTTCTTTGCATGTAGTCGGATCATTATTGTCAAATAATGATTTAACTCTCAAATCTTGGTATTTGATTGTTTACCCGACCTACTTGTTTCAATAGAAACTTTGACTATTATAACCACAACCTTTGAGGCACGTGAGCCATGAGCATTGTTGCTGCCTCCGGAACACTTTTCGGTGCTGCGCAATTTTGCACATATAGCTAAGGTTCCTTTAACCTTATCAAAGTTCTATTGTCCTCCTACTTAACTTTTCACGAAAAATTCCTTCTCAAAGAAACTTGACGTTCTAAGCGACAAACACTTTTGTCTCCGGTGTCATGGAGGAATACTTAACAAAGACAGATTCATCCGACTTTGGTTGCAAACATCTTTCTTATGTATAGCATACCAATGTTTAAGAAAGGACTACTTGGGTTTTATCCCAAACCATAACTTTATATGGTGTCATTTCAACGGATTATGATGGAGCTCTTTTCAGTGGAAAACGGTAATCCCTAAAGCTTTTAATCTTTAAAATACTATGGCAGTTTTATGAATTACACCTTTAATCTTACCATGTCAAACAAGGTTTAATTACATATCTCGAACGCTCCATACTCTTATGGTGTTTCGGGAAAATGCAAATCCACGGAACGATTCCTTAAATCTTAGGTATTATGCTAAACTTGTAACTCAAATATCTTCCTTTATGATCTTATCATAAACTATTTATATTCTTGTTACAATGATTTTGCACTTCATCTTGAAAATCTTTGAACTTTTCAAATATTTCACACTTCATCCTTATTAAGTAAATATTCATATATTCACTCAAATTTTCGGAGAAAGAATATGAAGTTGAAATCCATCGCTCTCGACTACACATAATGGACTTCGTACATCAATATGTACAAGTTCCAATAAGCTAGTCATTCGTTCCCTTTTGGCCTACGAATGAAGTTTCAATTATCTCTAGGAAAGTTTCACAAGTGTCATTTGATCAAAAATCAAAAGACTCCAAAATTCCATCCACATGGAGTTTCTTCATGTTTTCTTTCCAATATAATTTAAACGGCGATGTCACTTCCTAAGTGATCTTTCAATCAATTTGTCTTTCGACATTTTTAGCACCAGTTTTATGGATGTGATTTCTCCAACGAGATTTGTGAATCATCCATCTTTTATGGATTACGGCAATTATTTGAACAACCCTTTTGTTCTCATAATACCCGATAAAACAAATCTTTGAAGGCAAGCTTTGATGTTTAACGAGCAACACAATAACCCTTTATTTGTTCTCGATGAACATCATCACATATTCTTTTGCTAGTTACTTAGGCCATTGTAGTTCATGAATTGTGTTGTTTCGTATGACAATTCACACCAACAAATTCAGTATCAAATACTTAAGAACCACATTGTTTAACAAGCAAAGAATATAGCCATAACATGTATATCATCTATATACTTAAACTGAACAATTCTAGTCTTTTCTTTTCTGCCATATATTTATGAGACTCTCTTTCAGTATCTCCTTTTCTGTTTGAAAGAATCTATCAACATCAACAGTGGAGTCATACATATGACACATAGTCCAAAGCGTGTATAGTTAAATACCAATGTCTTTGGACTTGCACTTTGAAGTAGATCACCATCATCAAATGTTTGGTGTTCTTTCAAATTCCTTTCTTTAGTAATCTCTTGGTGTAGTAAACATTTTACCTACATCAAATATTCACCCTTATCATGGATTTATCCATGATCAAGTTACTTTTAGCTTGTAACGGTGAATCACGAGTATAATGTTGCTCTCCAAAACCTTTTGGAGGATTAGGACAACTAGTGTCTCCAACCTTTTGCAAATTCTCATCAAATATGAGAACATGACTTTTGTCATATTATACTCTATCATGTTGCAACCAAAACTTCGTTTCAGATATCACAATATCTTCCACACATCATGGTTTCTGAAACAACTCTTTCAGATCCTTAGATAACCTTGATATTAGGAGAATCCTTTGAATATCAAGAATCATGGAGACAAACATGATACTTATATACTAACATTGGAATTGTTACTCTTGATTTTAATACCAATTATTAAACTTCATGGAGTAACCGGAACTTACTGAAAGTTTGCAATAGGACTTTTAAACTTTAGATTAACACTTCAAAAAGAATACGATACCAGTTCGTAAAGTAACTAACCAGAATTCTATAGTTCTATCATCTCAATTATAACTAAGCGCAAGGTGGTAAACGGATGCCAATGACTACAACAACTATGCAAATTCACTTTGATTTAGTTTATGATAAATTGAGTTCTAATTAATAATTAAATTAATCTAGGTGAACTCCCACTCAAACAATATCCCTCACATTGTTTTAGTGATCACACGAACCAAATCCACCACATCAAAACCGATCATCACGAGAGTTGACATAGCTTCAATGGCGAACAATCAACATGTTCATCATATCTCCTATATGACTCATGCTTTACCTTTCGGTGATCCGTATTCCTGAGACCATGTCTGTACATGCTAGGCTCGTCAAGATCAAACCTTAGCTTCCGCATGAGCAAATCTGGCTTGCCCACGTTGTATACACTTGCGGAATCTAACACACCCGATCATCACGTGGTGCTTCGAAACAACAAGCTTTAGCAACAGTGCCAACTAAGGGTGAACACTTTATGACTTGAAATTCATGTGCATGAGGGATCATCTTATAATGCTACCGTTGTCTACTAAGCAATACAAGATGCATAAAGGATTAACATCACATGCAATTCATAATATGTGATATGATATGGCCTTTCTTCTTTGTGCTTTCGATCTCCATCTTCTAGCACGAACATGATCTCCATCATCACCGGCATTGCATCAAGGTCAATGACGCTTCTCCATGGTTGTCGTCCACTGGCTTCAACTATTACAACTACTTTGAATAGACACGCGGGTCTTAACAGAAATTAAAGACAACCATATGGCTCCTGCCGGTTGCCGACTTACAATAAGGAACATTGCATACATCATATATAATCACAATCATGGCCATATCACATCACTGCACACCCCTGCAAAACAAAGTTAGACGCCTCTACTTTCTTTGCATATTTTACGTGGTTTGGGGCTTTCAATAAGTGTCGTTCTAACTTACGAACAAGAACCACAACATTGATACTTGTATTGTTAATCACCCGTTGTAAATTGGATCTTAACTATGCTAGGAGAAACAGGCACCCGCAAAGCCACTTATGCAATACAAGTTGCATGTCAAGCGTGGAGCAAGTCTCATGAACGATGTCATGTAAGGTTAGCCCAAGCCGCTTCATCCCAACATACCGCAAGATGCAAAGTACACAAGAAGCAATCGACAATAAAAGCATCAACGCCCACAATGACCATTGTGTTCTACTCGTGCAACAGATCTACATATAGACACGGCTCTGATACCACTGTAGGGGTTCGTAGCATGGAAAACAAAAAATTTCTATCGCATACAAACAAACAAGCCAAAATCTATCTACTAGATTGTAGCAACGAGTCGATGGAATAACTTACCCTCGAAGATTCCAAAGCGGTTAACGAGAGCAGATTCTCGTGGATGATGTAGTCGTACTCTTTCCGATCTCAAGATCGCGTAGACGATCCTTCCGGCGCTGCGTTCCGGCAGCGCTCCCGCAGTCGGTCACACGTTCGGTACTCGACGAAGACCTTCCTCTCCCTTGTTCCAGCAGGCAGCGGAGGTTGTAGCACTCTCCTCGCGATTCCGGCAGCACAACGGCGTGGTACCGGAAGTAGAGGGGAGATCCCGCAGGGCTTCGCCTTAAGCCGGTGCGAGTATGGTGGAGTATGAGAGAGGCTATTAGTGGTCTAGTAATTAGACACACCAATTAGAAGGCTCTAAACCAATTAGAAGGCTCTAAACCGAAGGCTAAAGCAATTAGAAGCTCTAAACCGAAACGGCTCTAAACCGGAGGTAGAAGATAGGAACTTGTGTGTTCTAAGAGGGGAGCCCTGCCCCTCCTTATATAGATGGGAGGGGGCTTGGCGCGCCAGGGAGGGAGGGAGTCCCTCCCCAACTCGGCCTAGGGCTGGCCGCCGGCTTGGAGGAGAGGAACTCCTCCTCCAAGTTGGTTTCCAACTCCTCTTGCTTGTTTCCCACAGTTTCTTGTTTTAGCCATTTGACTTTCAAACTGGACATTTGACTTTTCTGTTTTAGGATTCAATTTAATCCTTTATTTGGGACAGCAAGAACACTTAGTACATGATGCAATCATTCCAATATGTAATGACACATTCATGTACCCCTTCCCCCCCGGAGTGCCGGACATTCCGGAACCTTCTAGAACATTCCCGATGAAAACACCGGAATCATTCCCGAACTCCGAAACGGGACTTTCCTTATATGGATCTTATTATCCGGACCATTCCGGATCACCTCGTGATATCCCGGATCCCATCCGAGACTCCGAACAACATTCGGTCTCTTTCTCATAATACCATAACTACTCAAAACAACGTCGAATCCTTAAGTGTGTCTCCCTACGGTTCGTGAATTATGCGGACATGATCGAGACACTTCTCCGAACAATAACCAATAGAGGAATCTGGAAATTCATATGGCTCCCACATATTTCTACGATTACTTTGCGATCGAATGAACCACTTACATACGATACCAATTTCCCTTTGTCTCACGATAGTTTACTTATCCGAGGTTTTGATCGTCGGTATCTCTGCATACCTATTTCAACCTCGTTACCGATAAGTACTCTTTTCTCGTTCCCGTGATATGTGATCCCTTGTGAGCCAGTCACATGCTTGCAAGCTAATTGGATGACATTACATCGAGAGGGCCCAGAGTATATCTATCCGTCATATGGATGGACAAATCCCACTCTTGATCCATGTGTTTCAACCAATACTTTCCGAACACTCAATGCCACCTTTATAGCCACCCAGTTACGGTGTGGTGTTTGATGTCATCAAAGCATCCATCCGGCAAAGGTGATATGCATGATCTCATGGTCGAAGGAATTAGGTTACTATGTATCAGAAAGCATATAGCAATTGAACTATTGAAATGACTTGATCTTTATGCTACGCTTATCTATAGGAGTATGTCCATCACATCATTCTCCTAATGATATGATCCTATTGTTAATAACATCTCTATGTTCATGATCAGGAAACCATGATCATATATTAACCAACAAGCTAGTTTAACAAGAGGCTTTACTAGGGACTCTTATTTTAGTTTACAAATCACACAAGTATTAATGTTTCCGGTTAATACAATTATAGCATGGTATGTAAACATTTATCATAAGTGTGAAGATATGATAATAACCACTTTATTATTGCCTCTTGGGCATATCTCCAACATCAAGGGAGTACTTATGGGACCACGCCTCGGCCGATAGGCCGTGCAGGTCAGCCTCCTGATCCAAGGACTGGATTTCCCCCAGGATGGCCTCCTTCTGGGCACAGAGGTCCGCCCCCAAATTAGCCCCCCAACCCCTCCTGAACTGGCGAGATAACTTGGCACAATGGTGCCAGATATCAACAGCACAGTAAACTCGAGGGACCGAGGAGGCCACAGATAGCCACCTAGACCGAACCGCCTCCACAAAGCCTCGTTTCTGTAGCCAGAAGGACACAAAGTGGAAGCGGTTCAGTCTTGGTGGGCGACCCCCTCCGGATGAGAAGAGGAGCGGGGTATGATCGGACCCAATCCTAGTGACCGCCTTCAGCGCACACAGGGGGAAGGCAACTTCCCACTCAACAGAAACAAAGACATGGTCGAGGACGCTGCGGATAGGATGGAGCTGCTTATTTGTCCACGTATATCTAGCGCCCACACGCACAATCTCGCGGAGAGCCAGACCAGCGATGCAGTCGTTAAACATACGCATCCTAGGGAGGTCCATGTTCGCCGAGCTCTTGTCTTCCACAGAGCGGATCAGGTTGAAATCGCCGGCTATGACCACCAGGATTTCAGTCTGTTCCACCTTCGACTTGAGCTCAAGCAAAAACTCAGCGGACCTCCTATGGTCCGCAGGGCCATAGACAATAATCACATCCCATTTGAAGCGAGTCTGTCTATGCGTGAGGGCCATGCTCATGAAGAATTCCCCGCGGTCCATATCATCTATCTCAAAGGTATCCTCCTTCACCCCCAGGAGGATCCCCCCGGAGTGGCCAGATGCAGGGAGCCAGGACTAGGAAAACTTGCAGCGGCTAAGGGCCTCCAACTCGGCGATGGTGAAATCTTGGCGAATCGTCTCTTGAAAGCCGACAATATCTGGCATTTCCTGGCGGATGTAATCCTTGATCTGGAGACGCCGACCCTCATGACTGAACCCCCGGATGTTCCAAATGAACATCCGGAAGGCCCTAAGGATGTCCATCAGGAACCTCAGGCCGGGGTGGTCCCCTTAGTAGGGACCGAACAGGCACGGGGGGGAGGGGGCGAGACGCAGCTGCCTTGGGAGGTCTCCCACGTGGCCTACCCAAGGGGGTAAGCTCATGGGTGATCTCTTGCACATCAGGGGCAGGAGGGGGATCCCCACTGGGTCCAGGCCCAACGAGCCTGTCCCCGGTACGGATCCGGGAGCGTTCCCGCTCCCGGTCATCACGCGCCCCGGCAGCAGCGATCGCCCCCGGATACCCCTCCCGTGCCTTAATGGCCGCGAGCTGCTCGAGACGCGGACCCTTCTCGCCCCGGAACACAATCCCACAGTCATCAGCCACCTCGCCCAGGTGAGCGAGCGAAACCTCTAAAAGCACACAGAACAAAGAGCCAGGCAAACCCGAGGGACCCGGGACAAGGGATGGGACTAAGGAGTCGGAGGAGGTACCTGAGAACTCATCGCGCGCCGCCACCCGACGAGAGGCCCTCTCTGCCACCGTCGGCTCAGGCCCGGACAAGCCTGTTCGGGAGTTCGCGAGACAAACACTGTCCGCGAGTCCGCGGGGGAGGCGGCTTGGGGGCCCTGGTCCGGCGAAGCTTGGACGCCGCACTAGGAGTGGCGGGGTCACCGGCGACCGGCGCCAGTCTTCGCGGGTCAGGGGTGTAGAGAGCGAGGGTGTAGCACACCACTCCGAGGGACCGCGGGGACAGGTTGGCACACACGACCATCCCCTCACTCCCCGAGGACTCCAGCTCCAGGGGGATGGGACAACCGGGGGATCCGGGCGGGGGGGGGGGGGGGGGTGAACCCTGGGGCAGGTTGGAGCCGTACTGCGCGATGTCGAGGTCGAGGGAGACGGGGGGGGGGGGGGGGGTCGAGGCGGTAGCATCGAGGGAGGTCCACCGGGGCCAGCTTGGCCGGAGCGCTCAGAGACAGGGGTCGCCTTCCCGGGAAGAAGGGACCCCCACCGGAGAGTCCTGCCGCCAGAGCAGGGGCCGAGCATACTCTAGTGGCTCGTTGTGGGGGAAGCGGCGATGGTGGCGACGTGTCGGTGGTGAGAGGTGACTCTGGGTCGGAGCCCGAGTCACTATCGTCCGAGCGCTCCGCCCCTCATCCCGCCCCCGGGTCGTCACCGGCCGGAGGAGGGAGGCTAGGCGGGGGGCTGATCTCCGAGGCAACCACCTCCTCGTCGAGCTCCACCAAGAGATCCCGACCCACGCGGTCGAAGAAGAACCGGGGAAGCGAGACAGGGAACACTGAGGCGGCCGGGCAGAGCAGGCGCATCCTGATCGCCTCGTGACCCGCTAGCGAACCCAAGTCAACCTCCGTCAGCTTGCCAACCGCCTGAGAGATAAGCGCCACCACCTCCGGGGACCGAGCCTCGAACGGGACCCCGTGGAGGCGAACCCAAAACTCTGAGAGGGTGGCCACCGTCTCCTGAGCCGCCGAGGAAGGTTGGATGGCAACCTTCAGCTGATGGATAGGGAGCGTGAAGGAGGAGCCGAGGGCGCACATGCGCAGGACCGCCACCGAGGGGAAGGAGACCACAAACTCCGAGGCATAGATGCGGCGGACCGGCCACTCATGGCCCGGCAAGACCGCGTTGAGTTCCTCCTGGAGAAGGGACTCCGTCACCGCCACCAAGAGAGGGGGCACCTGGTCCGGGAGGACCGACACCCTCGCCAGGGTCTCCGGAACCGTCGACACCATGACCATAGTACTCGAGAGTCTCCCTGGGACGCGGGATGGCCGCCGGCGGCACGCTACCACCCCCCGAGATGCCGCGGGGCGGGGGGCGGGAACCGAGGCCCCCGAAGTGCCCGCGACGGCCGCAGACAGGCCCTTCTTCTTCTTCTTGCTCTTTTTCTTCTTCTTCTTGGGGGTCGCCGCCGTATCCACCTCGACCTCGCGCCGCATCGGCTCAACAATCGCGGGAAGGGATGGGGGGACCTCCTCACGCCATGGGCCAGCGTCCGCGCGGCCAGCCCCCTGCCGGGATAGAGCCGCCCTGTCACGCGACAGCATAGCCGCAGACATGAGATGGGCCTCACGGTCCCGGTCCGCCGCAGACGGCCTTGGGGGCGACCACCTTGGTTCCTCCAGGCGGCGTCTAGCACGGGGGGGAGGGGGAGCGAGAGGGCCGGCGGCCGGCCGGAGCCCGCACCGGTGGCGGCGAACGACGGGCGGGGTGACGGTAAGCCCCATGCTGGCCCCGCATGGGCGGCTGCCGTCTGTCGTGGGCGGGGGAGGGAGAATGGCGTGAGAGCGGGGAGGAGCGACGCGGGGAGGCCGGGCGCGGCGCCGCCGGCGGGCTCCTGGGACGCGGCGCCATCAGGGCGGCGAGGTAGGATCGCTGGGAAGCGGGGAGAGGTGGAGGCGGCGGAAGAGGGACAGGGGTGGGGGAGGCTGCACGGGGACTGGCGCTGGCGAGGCTTAGGGAAAGGGAGGTAGGTTGTCAACACCCGGATTTTTAATCTTAGATGCCTGTTATGCATACATCGCAATCCCAGGATTGCCATTTTTGCGAGACATAACAGAATAGAATACCATAGTACATCATCCATTACAAACCGTACATAAGTTCTTACACAAATAGGGATCTCTTGATCCAGTTCTTAATACAACTTCAAGCAGCGGAATACGTAATAATAACGGTAGCGTAGGCGAAGCTCCATCCTCGAGGTCATAGGCAATGCTGACGATGGGAGATGATCCTAGTTGTCGTACCCTTCCTGGGGTCCATCCTCCAGGTACTCCTCTTCATAGTCTGGCCACGGGAATAGCCAGGGACAAATCCATGAGTATTCTTTAAGTACTCGCAAACTAATACTAACAAGTGAAAGGGGTTTTTGATAATAGGACACTAGGCTCTACGGTTGTTTTGCAAATGCCAGGTTTAAATATCTCTACTAAGTTTGGAAACCATGAATGCTAGTTAAGGTTTTATAACACCTAAGTGGGAACTTGTATCTCATGCCACAACCCTGTTGTGGTCAAGTCAAAGTCTCAATTCATTTCACAAGTCTTTTGAAAACATCTGACGAGGGAACAGTATGGCCACTCCAACTGTCCATAACCGCGGACGCGGCTATTCGAATAGTTTGACACTCTGCAGAGATTGTACACTTTCACCACAACATTCGATACATCCGTCAGGAACAAATCCTGAATTCACCATACTCAGTATGCGGATAATCAATCCTAACCTTTCAATTACACGCCCTAGTATAAGCACCTCTCCTGTGAGTTTGGCCTCCCAACCATGACCAATTGTCATCTTGGGTACTGCACAGGTGGACAATCTTCACAAGGTAGCCTCAGCTCAGACCTTGGCTGTGAGGGAACTAATACTAAGGTACATAATTTTCTAGTCAAGCCCTACCCAATCTTCGGGTATTGTGGTTGTACGATAAAATTGGAATGGTATCGCATCCAGACAACTATCAGTTTTATAAAGGGCTAAGGCTCATGCCTCAACATTTTCATCACCATAATCATCTGGTGTTCGGAAACACATGTTAAAACATCTCAGTGGAATGATTCATCATTCTAAGGTTTTCATAACCATTTTCACCAAGTATTCCCATCTAAACTTGGTCAAGTTTTATGCTTAGCCCTAGCATCTACCAGTGGGGGTGAGTACTAATGAGGGGTGGTACACTAGTGGGGTTTGACTAAGTTTAATATCATGCCTTAGGAGGACATCAAGATTATCTAGCTTAGGCCAAATTTTATGCTCTTTATGCAACCTTCAAGTATCCTTCTAGTATCTACCATTTATTCCAATAAACTCTAAGTAAGAGCTTTGATAAAGAAATAAAGTAATAAACTTGCAAATAAAACTAGGATTGGTTTATCAAGTGGTTATGATCATATATGTTTTAAGGCATATAGTGGCATGGTAGCAAGCAAGTAGTAGCTTGCATAGGTCAACTTGATTAGTAAGGCTTGCAAGTATTGGCTTGCACAATATCAGTATAGGCTTGCCTTGTGCAGAGCAGTGGTGGAAGTTCTCCTCGGCTTCTTCTTCGTAGTATCCTCCTTCCTCCTCGTATCCTTGGTCAGTACTAGCGTCTATAAATAAATACGATGTACACAATTACCAAACAATACTTAACTACTTGCAATCATCACCCAAAAGGGTCCTATAGATGATCTAGCATCATCACTAACATTACAAGATTTTGGTTTAATTCCTTTTATTTTTAGAAAAGTAATTTCTACTCATTGAAAAACTACTTAAGATTTAATATTCTCCAAACCAAACATGGGATCATGTTGACACATGTCATCACCACATATTTTAGTTCATGGGAATGTGATTTAAAGTGGTGTCACAATTTAATAAGGTTTTACCCTTTTATTTTTATTAATTAAAGAGGCTAGAAATGCCTATGGGGCATTCTTTTATTACTTGAACATTATTTCTGTAAGTAAACCTATATATTTTTATATATTCTGAAAGGTACGGTTAAATGTGATTTTTGAGAGTTGGAATAAACTCAAAAGCTATTATGGTTTTAATTTGAAAAATGTTTGAATGCAGAAAAGCTTCTGCCTTGTTATTTTTACCATGGATGATCTACAGATCCAAATGACTTGAATCCAACGGGCTTGGATTCAACATTCCTAGACCTTTCTAACAAAATTGGTTTCATTCAATTTGGTTCACTGAATCGACCTGGGTTGATTTTTGATACTAGGTACAGAAGTGTGTTTGAACTAAAAAGGAAAAGGTTAAATTCAAATAACTGGGCTGCGCGGGAAAGGTTAACGGGCCGGCCTGCTAAGCACAGCGCTTCCGCGGGCTGCATAAGTGGCTGTCCCCACGCGTCAGTGAGACAGGGGGGTGCGAAGCGGTATGGAGCGATATGGTGCGTTCGATCTAGTTCTAATCCAACGGCTCAGGGTCATCGTCGACGTTGGGCAACGCCGGCGAGACAAAAACCTAGCGCGGCCAGTGGGGGTCGTTGGGGGCTCACGGGGTTCAGGCGAGGGTAGGCGAGGTGGGCGAACGACGAAGTCGACGACGGCGAACCGCCTGGTACCGGCAGCTTCTCCTGGGGCGGCTCCAATCGCTGGCTTCCTTCTTCTCCAGCAGCGGCGGGCTCCGGCCAAATTCCGGTGATGCGCTGCTCGCCTTGCTTCGGGAACTGGGTGGAACGATCAGTGAGGAGAGGGGAGTGAGATGGTGTGAAGAGTTTGAGCGGGGGAGGCCTCTATTTATAGTCTCGATGGTGAGACCGAACGGGATGGGCAGGCGACGGTGGCGACATGGCTACAGGCTGCTAGAGGCATGGCCGAGGGAGGCGATCGATTGGTGGTCTCCTGGCGATGCTCTATGGCTTTAATGCGTGTGTAGGGGCAGTGGCAAATGGTCTGGAACGCTCGATGTTCTGTGCGGCAGTTGCGGCGTCTTCGACGGCGAGCGGTGGCTACAGGGTACGGTCGGTGGAATGGGCATGTCTGGCGGTCTCCTGGGATGGTGGGGAGCATGCTGGCGGGAGGCGAGGGCTCGAGGTGGTCGGGTTGCGTGGGAGCGGTGCGTGCTCTGCGGTGCACATCGGCATGGTCGACAGCGGCACGGGCGCGGCGTTCCTGGCAGTTCTGGCCGTTGTCTGCGAGGCAGGGCTGGTCGAGAGGGGGCGGTGAGGCATGTGCTACCTCCCAGACAAGGTTGGCACGTCTAGTTCTTCCTCTAGCCTGCTGTCCACACTGGGGTGACATGGGTGCTCTCGCTGTTCACCATTGATGACATTGGCGAGCTCACAGTGGTGCTAGTGATTAGTTAAGTTTGTTAGATGATCTACTAAGGCTAGTGGTGTCCAGAGAGGGAACAAGTTTGGCCCAAAACACTGCACACTATAGTGTTTTGATTTTGTTTGATTTGAATCAGCAAGGTGTTTGATGAAATGGCCGCATGAATTCAAGTTTTGAATTTTGAAAAGATTTTTGGTGGGTGTGCTAGGCATGTGCTGGTGAGTCTGTAGATGCTTGGGTTTTGAAAGTTGAGCTTGTTTGAGTGGTTTTTGAAAAAGTGGGATCTTCCCATATGAAATAGATTCAATTTTAAACTGTCATTTAAACTATGCATTTTAAAGTTTCTGGATGATCACAAAGTGGGCCTTGATACTTTGTTATGAGTACAATCAAGGGGTGCAAAGATCCAGAAAAGTTTCTGTTAGGTTCTGAAAGTTTGAGACAGCCAAAGTAGGCATGGGAGTTAAATTGGTCAAAATGACCATTCCCTTATTTTATTTGTTTTGATTTACTTGTCTTTGAGAAAAGTTTGGGAATTGTTTAGATGATGTTTATTTCACCTAAGCATCCATTTACAAGAAAAGGAACACACAAACAAGTTGTTCCAAAAGGATTCAAAATGAAATGCATACTCACATGCATGCATTTATATTTTTATTTAGCAAAGTTTTTGTTAACCCTAAATTTGATGATTAGAGTTTGATGATCCAAGTTTAGTATTTTTGGGATGTTACAAACTTTCCCCCCTTAAACAAAATCGCATCCCGAGATTTGAAAAAGGACTAAAAAGATTACCTAGGATTTGAAGAGATCGGGAAACTCCGTCCTGATGTGATCTTCGCGCTCCCAGGTAGCTTCCTCTTCTGTGTGGTTGCTCGACTGAATCTGAGAAACTTGATGTTTCGGGTTCGGGTAGTTCTGAAAGCTTCTTCCAAAATACGGATGGGTACTTCGGGATAGGTCAGGTCATCGTTGATCTCTATGGTCCGGTGGTCGATGTTCTTGAACACTTCGGTCTTCTCTGGGACTCCGAGACACTTGCGAAGTAACGAGATATGGAACACATTGTGCACGGCTGACATCTCTTCGGGTAGTTCCAATTGATATGACACTTCTCCTCGATGGTTCAAAATCTTGAAAGGTCCGATATATCTGGGGGCTAACTTTCCTTTGAGTTGGAAACGCTGCATTCCTTTCAATGGCGACACTTTCAGATAAAGAAAATCTCCTATGTTGAAGGCGAGGTCTCACGTCTCTTGTCGGTGTAACTCTTCTGTCTGGACTGGGTGGTCTTGAGGTGCTTACGAATCTTGTGAACCTTCTCTTCTGCTTCTCGTAGGATATTGGGTCCAAAAATCTGACTCTCTCCTACTTCCGACTAGTTCAAAGGGGTGCGACACTTCCTTCCGTACATGAATTCAAATGGGGCCATTTGCAGACTGGCTTGATAACTGTTATTGTAAGAAAATTCTGCAAACGGCAGATAGACTTCCCACTTGGATCCATATTCTAACACATATCTTCGAGTATTTGGTTTACTCGCTCTGTTTGTCCATCGGTCTGAGCATGATACGCGGTGCTGAAATCTAGGCGGGTTCCTAAACCTTCTTGGACTTTCTTCCACAATCTCGAGGTAAACTGAGTTCCTCGATCCGATACGATGTTCTTGGGGACTCCGTGCAAACTAACTATCCTAGTGATGTACAACTCCGCTAGCTTCAAACTCTGATATGTGGTCTTTACGGGCAAGAAATGGGCGACTTTGGACAACCTGTCCACTATGACCCAGATAGAGTCATTTCCCCTACTAGAGGTAGGCACTCTAGTGATAAAGTCCATTCCAACGGAATCCCATTTCCATTCCGGAATCTGTAAGGGCTGCAACAATCCAGCGGGTCTTTGATGTACTGCCTTGACTCGCTGACATATATCACACTTGGCGATATAGCTTCCGATTTCTCTCTTCATCTTATGCCACCAAAATCGCTCTTTTAAATCTTGATACATCTTAGTTCCTCCGGGATGGATAGAATAAAGAGTATCATGAGCCTCCTTCAGAATCACTTCTTTCAACTCAGAATCTGCTGGTACACAAAGGCATCCTTTGTACCACAAAACTTCTTCTTCGTATTCGGTGAATCCGGGTACTTTGCATGTACCGATTCGACGCTTGATTCCGTCGATACTAGCATTTCCCTTCTGCGCCTCTTTAATCTGACTGATCAAAGTGGGTTGAAGATCTATGCTAGCCAAAAATCCTTCACTTACTAATTCTATTCGAAAATCTTCCATCTCGTTGTGCAGGCTTGGTTGCTCCTTCAAAATCATGGAGTTCAAGCGGCACGGCAATCTGCTAAGGGCATCTGCTACCACGTTGGCTTTACTAGGGTGATAGTGAATGTCCAGATCGTAATCCTTGGTTAGCTCGATCCATCTCCTCTTCCTCATATTCAGCTCCTTCTGAGTGAATATATACTTCAGACTCTTGTGATCTGTATAGATCTCACAACGGTTTTCCATCAGGTAATGCCTCCATGTCTTCAGGGCTAGAACTACGGCTGCGAGTTCGAGGTCATGGGTTGGGTAATTTTGCTGATGTTGCTTCAATTGTCGAGATAGATAAGATATAACTTTGCCTTCTTGAATTAGCACACATTCGAGACCGATCTTGGATGCATCACAATACACATCGAAGGGCTTCGTGATATCTAGCATGATCAAGATTGGGGCTGAAATCAATCTCCTTTTGAGTTCTTGAAAACTCGCTTCACATTTGTCGGTCCATTCAAACTTCTTGTCCTGCTTCAGCAATTGGGTCATAGGTCTGGCGATACTCGAGAATCCTTCTACGAATTTGCGGTAATATCCCGCCAATCCGAGAAATGCACGAACTTGGGTTTGAGCGGTTGGGGCTTGCCAATCTTCTACATCTTTCACTTTGGCAGGATCAACGGCAATTCCTCCGGCTGATACAATGTGACCGAGGAATCCTACCTCCTGTAACCAGAATTCACATTTGCTAAACTTTGCATACAGCTGATGCTCTCTAAGGGTTCCAAGAATGGTCCTTAGGTGTAGCTCATGTTCTTCTTCTGATTTGGAATAAATCAGAATGTCATCGATGAAAACAACGACAAACTTATCCAGGAAGTCCATAAAAATCTTATTCATGAGATTCATGAAATAAGCGGGGTCATTGGTTAGTCCAAAAGACATGACTGTATACTCATACAATCCATATCTGGTGGTAAAGGCAGTCTTTGGAATATCCTCTGCACGAATCTTGAGTTGATGATAGCCAGTCCTAAGATCAATCTTAGAAAACACTTTGGCACCGGTTAACTGATCAAACAAATCTTCTATCTTGGGCAAGGGGTACTTGTTCTTGATGGTGACATCATTCAACTTCCGATAATCCGTACACAAACGGTTACCTCCATCCTTCTTGTCCACAAACAAGACAGGTGATCTCCAAGGTGACGCACTTGGTTGAATCAATCCAATTTCCAGCATGGCATCCAGTTGCTTCTTCAGTTCTGCTAGCTCTGACGGGTTCATACTATAGGGTCTCTGGGCTATGGGTCCAGTTCCGGGGATTAGTTTAACGATAAACTCGATATCTCGATCTGGGGGCATACCGGGCAAAACATCTGGAAATACATCGGGGTATTCACAGACTATCCGTACTTGGTCAATGGTAGGTTGGGCTATACTCTTGTTACACTTGAATTGGCGAGGTAAGGTTTCAGATATATGCTCGACTGATATTCCGGATGTACTGGTCATGGTTATGGCTTTCTTGGCACAGTCAATCAATCCTTTATGTTTGGACATCCAATCCATTCCTAGTACTACTTCCAAACCTTTAGTTCCGAGTACTATCAGATTAGCATAAAAATCTATGCCATGGATTCAGATAGGGACGGCTTTGCAAATTTGCCTAGCCTTGGTGGTTGATCCGGGAATTTGAACAATCATAGTGCATGAAAATTCTTCAGTGACAAATGAGCGATGCACCAGAATCAAACAACACTCGTGCAAGTACTGAATTAACAGAAAACATACCCAGCACGACGTCTGGCACTTCCTGAGCTTATTCAGCATGCATGAGAAAAAGACGGCCATTGCGGTTGAGCTAATTCCCTGGGGCAAATCTTCTTCCGGGCTGAACACGACGTTGTTGCTGAGCTGGGACATTGGCATTGGGTGCTGCGGCATTCTTCTTGTTGGGGCACTCGTTGGAGTAGTGACCCTTATTTCCACAGTCATAACAAGTCACTTGCGACTTAACCTTTGCGACTACAGGCACAACATTGCTTCCAGTCCTCGGGGCAGTGTTGGTGTTGGTGGTAGCATTGTAGTTGTTGAACTTGGGTGGGGCACGGTTGAAATTGCTAGAGTTGCCGGGGTTGTTGTGATTTCCTCCGGGCCTAGGGTTTCCACGGTTGGGATAGGTCGGACGGTTCATCGGGGGTCTGTTGGTTCTTGGGGCAAATCCTGGAGATGGGTTAGGGCGATACTTTGGGGTCTGATGGGTTCCTGGCTGATGCATCATACGACACTTGCGGTTCTCATTGGCTTGGTTGATCTTTCCTTCCATCTGGATAGCAGAGTCAACAAGGGCTTCAATATCAGCAAAGGGGATATTGACTAACACTGTCTGCATCTCATCATGCAGACCATTCAAGAATCTCTCTTTCTTCTTGGCTTCGGTGTCAATCTCATCCGGGGCATACCTAGCTAATGACAAGAATTTGTCACGGTATTCCACTACGGTCATCCTTCCTTGCTTCAGCTCTCTGAACTCGTCTCTCCTTCTCTTGATCAAACCTGGTGGAACATGGGTTCTGCTAAACTTGACCTTGAATTCCTCCCAGGTCATCATCTGGCCTCCGGTCATTGCGCGGACACTGTTCCACCATGCCCTGGCATCTCCTAGATAGTGGGTGGCGAACAGAACTTTCTCATTGGCTTCCACTCCGGCGACTTCTAGGTTATTTTCCATGGTTTGCAACCAATCATCGGCGTCTAGGGGCTCTTCTGACTTAGTGAAAACAGGTGGGTTGGTATTCTGGAAATTCTTGAGCTTAGATCCATGGTTGTCCTGATTTCCGTGGCCTTGGTTGTTGTGGGAAAGCTGAGCTATCTGTTGCAGGGTGGCTAGGTTTTCTTGACGTTCCGCTCTTTCAGCTTCGTGGTCAGAAGCCAACATTTGCAGAATCTGCAACATCGGGTCCGGGGATGAACCACTTCCTCCACGTGGCATCTGAAGATTGAGATAGATCATGAGAAAAGAGGGAAATTTCTAAGGTTTTGGGTCTTTGAAAAGTTTTTGAAGTTTGACTCAGATTTTTTTAGGAACTTGCTTTTTCATTCATTCATTCATTCATAACACACGATACAACACACACCACAACAAAGAAAAGCAGATGGTTTTAAGAACCATTCTGAAAACTATGATACAGTGGGACCGAATACTACTCACTACGCTAGTGCTCAAGTGCTACTACTCCTCGGAATCGGTGGCTTCATCATCCTCATCATCATCGATGAAGGCGAAATCATCCTCATCGGTGAAGAAATCCATAGCCTGATCCTCCAGAAAATCATCATCATCGCTGAGATAGGAGTAGGGGTCTCCACGAAGATCCTCTCCGGCATTCTCCCTTTCTTCCAACTGCATGTCTCTCTCGTGGATGGTCTCCTCCAAAGATGAGATGCGATGGCGAAGACGGGCAATGATACGCTCCTTGTCGAGCTGACGGCGGCGAGAATTGCGATCCTTTGCTAGCATGGCGATGGTTTGATCCTTCGTCTTGATGATGGCAGACTTGTGGTTGGAGTAGTCACGGCAGTTGTCCAACTCCTGCTGACAATCATACATCATGAAGCTAAGGTGGTCCAACTGAGTCTTCAGCTCGTGGTGGTATGGGGCTTCCAGTGGCTGTCCATTAGCATCATGCCTTGGGCAAAACTCAAAGCGGGTTCCCTTGATCTGATTGATGCTCTGCCCACACAGACGGGAAAGAGCTTCCTGCATGGCCCTAGAAATTCCGTCGAGCCAGTTGTTTTCTCTTAAGGTAAACTGAATTCCCTCAGCAGTGGGAGGTTCAATCTTTCCTCGGAGACTTGCAACAATTAGCCACTGCAGATCTTCTCCTCCTTGATCATTAAGCTGAGCTCCGAAGAACTCGGGGTGCGGACACTCCAGAAGTTCCGAAAGCTGGTCCAAATCCCTCTCAAAGATAAGGTCTCCTCCATTCCCCAACTGATAAAACTTGTTGTACTTCACGTCCATCTATAAGAATATAGGATGGGTAAGTTAGTAGAGTGATTAAGTGTGTCAATATTTTATGTATATTGCTAGTGTTTTTGAGGAACATGAATTTTCATGAAAGAATCAAAGGGATAAGAATGAAAATAAGTTTTTGTAAATATTTATTTTCTTTGGTCTTGAAACTAAGTTTTTGATTCAACGTCCAGTCTAACTAGGGTCTCCTATGGTCAGGATGGCTCTGATACCAACTTGTCAACACCCGGATTTTTAATCCCAGATGCCTGTTATGTCATACATCGCAATCCCAGGATTACCATTTTTGTGAGACATAACAGAATTGGATATCATAGTACATCATCCATTACAAACCGTACATAAGTTCTTACACAAATAGGGATCTCATGATCCAGTTCTTAATACAACTTCAGTCAGCGGAATACGTAATAATAACGGTAGCGTAGGCGAAGCTCCATCCTCGGGGTCACAGGCAATGCTGACGATGGGAGATGATCCTAGTTGTCGTAACCTTCCTGGGGTCCATCCTCCAGGTACTCCTCTTCATAGTCTGGCCATGGGAATAGCCAGGGACAAAGCCATGAGTATTCTTTAAGTACTTGCAAACTAATACTAACAAGTGAAAGGGGTTTTTGATAATAGGACACTAGGCTCTAGGGTTGTTTTGCAAAAGCCAGGTTTATCTCTACTAAGTTTGGAAACCACAAATGCTAGTTAAGGTTTTATAACACCTAAGTGGGAACTTGTATCTCATGCCACAACCCTGTTGTGGTCAAGTCAAAGTCTCAATTTATTTCACAAGTCTTTTGAAAACATCTGATGGGGCAATAGTATGGCCACTCCAACTGTCCATAACCACGGACGCGGCTATTCGAATAGTTTGACACTCTGCAGAGATTGTACACTTTCACCACAACATTCGATAGATCCGTCAGGAACAAATCCTGAATTCACCATACTCAATATGCGGATAATCAATCCTAACCTTTCAATTACACGCCCTAGTATAAGAACCTCTCCTGTGAGTTTGGCCTCCCAACCATGACCAACTATCATCTTGGGTACTTCACAGGTGGACAATCTTCACAAGGTAGCCTCAGCTCAGACCTTGGCCGTGAGGGAACTAATAGTAAGGTACATAAGTTTCTAGTCAAGCCCTACCCAATCTTCGGGTATTGTGGTTGTACGATAAAATTGGAATGGTATCGCATCCAGACAACCATCAGTTTTATAAAGGGCTAAGGCTCATGCCTCAACATTTTCATCACCATAATCATCTGGTGTTCGGAAACACATGGCAAAACATCTCAGTAGAATGATCCATCATTCTAAGGTTTTCATAACCATTTTCACCAAGTATTCCCATCTAAAGTTGGTCAAGTTTTATGCTTAGCACTAGCATCTACAAGTGGGGGTGAGTACTAATGAGGGGTGGTACACTAGTGGGGTTTGACTAAGTTTAATCTCATGCCTTAGGAGGACATCAAGATTATCTAGCTTAGGCCAAATTTTATGCTCTTTATGCAACCTTAAAGTATCCTTCTAGTATCTACCATTTATTCCAGTAAACTCTAAGTAAGAGATTTGATAAAGAAATAAAGTAATAAACTTGCAAATAAAACTAGGATTGGTTTATCAAGTGGTTATGATCATATATGCTTTAAGGCATATAGTGGCATGGTAGCAAGCAAGTAGTAGCTTGCATATGTCAACTTGATTAGTAAGGCTTGCAAGTATTGGCTTGCACAATATCAGTATAGGCTTGCCTTGTGCAGAGCAGTGGTTGAAGTTCTCCTCAGCTTCTTCTTCGTAGTATCCTCCTTCCTCCTCGTATCCTTGGTCGGTACTAGCGTCTATAAATAAATATGATGTACACAATCACCAAACAATACTTAACTACTTGCAATCATCACCCAAAAGGGTCCTATAGATGATCTAGCATCATCACTAACATTACAAGATTTTGGTTTAATTCCTTTTATTTTTAGAAAAGTAATTTCTACTCATTGAAAAACTACTTAAGATTTAATATTCTCTAAACCAAACATGGGATCATGTTGACACATGTCATCACCACATATTTTAGTTCATGGGAATGTGATTTAAAGTGGTGTCACAATTTAATAAGGTTTTACCCTTTTATTTTAATTAATTAAAGTGGCTAGAAATGCCTATGGGGCATTCTTTTATTACTTGAACATTATTTCTGTAAGTAAACCTATATATTTTTATATATTCTGAAAGGTATGGTTAAATGTGATTTTTGAGAGTTGGAATCAACTCAAAAGCTATTATGGTTTTAATTTTAAAAATGTTTGAATGCAGAAAAGCTTCTGCCTTGTTATTTTTTACCATGGATGATCTACAGATCCAAATGACTTGAATCCAACGGGCTTGGATTCAGCATTCCCAGGACTTTCTAACAAAATTGGTTTCATTCAATTTGGTTCACTGAATCGACCTGGGTTGATTTTTGAAACTGGGTACAAAAGTGTGTTTGAACTAAAAAGGAAAAGGTTAAATTCAAATAACTGGGCTGCGCGGAAAAGGTTAACGGGCCGGCCTGCTAAGCACAGCGCTTCCGCGGGCTGCATAAGTGGCTGTCCCCACACGTCAGTGAGACAGGGGGGTGCGAAGCGGTATGGAGCGATGTGGTGCGTTCGATCTGGTTCTAATCCAACGACTGAGGGTCATCATCGACGTTGGGCAACGCCGGCGAGACAGAAACCTAGCGCGGCCAGTGGGGGTCGTTGGGGGCTCACCGGGTTTCAGGCGAGGGTCGGCGAGGCGGGCGAACAACAAAGTCGACGACGTCGAACCTCCTGGTACCGGCAGCTTCTCCTGGGGTGGATCCAATCGCTGGCTTCCTTCTTCTCCAGCAGCAGAGGGCTCCGACCAAATTCCGGCGATGCGCTGCTCGCCTTGCTTCGGGAACTGGGTGGAACGATCAGTGAGGATAGGGGAGTGAGATGGTGTGAAGAGTTTGAGCGGGGGAGGCCTCTATTTATAGTCTCGACGGTGAGACCGAACGGGATGGGCAGGCTACGATGGCGACATGGCTACGGGCTGCTAGAGGCATGGCCGAGGGTGGCGATCGATTGGTGGTCTCCTGGAGATGCTCTATGGCTTTAATGTGTGTGTAGGGGCGGTAGCAAACGGTCTGGAACGCTCGACGTTCTGCGCGACAGAGGCGGCGTCTTCGACGGTGAGCGGTGGCTACGGGGTACGGGCGGTGGAATGGGCATGTCTAGCGGTCTCCTGGGACGGTGGGGAGCATGCTGGCAGGCGGCGAGGGCTCGAGGTGGTCGGGTTGCGTGGGAGCGGTGCGTGCTCTGCGGTGCACATCGGCATGGTCGACAGCGGCACAGGCGCGGCATTCCTAGCGGTTCTGGCCGATGTCTGCGAGGCAGGGCTGGTCGAGAGGGGGCGGTGAGGCATGTGCTACCTCCCAGACAAGGTTGACACGGCTAGTTCTTCCTCTAGCCTGCTGTCCACACTGGGGTGACATGGGTGCTCTCGGCTATTCACCATTGATGACATTAGCGAGCTCACAGTGGTGCTAGTGATTAGTTAAGTTTGTTAGATGATCTACTAAGGCTAGTGGTATCCAGAGAGGGAACAAGTTTGGCCCAAAACACTACACACTAGAGTGTTTTGATTTTGTTTTATTTGAATCAGCAAGGTGTTTGATGAAATGGCCGCATGAATTCAAGTTTTGAATTTTGAAAAGATTTTTGGTGGGTGTGCTAGGCATGTGCTGGTGAGTCTGTAGATTCTGTAGATGCTTGGGTTTTGAAAGTTGAGCTTGTTTCAGTGGTTTTTGAAAAAGTGGGATCTTCCCATATGAAATAGATTCAATTTTAAACTGTGATTTCAACTATGCATTTGAAAGTTTCTGGATGATCAGAAATTGGGCCTTGATACTTTGTTATGAGTACAATCAAGGGGTGCAAAGATCCAGAAAAGTTTCTGTTAGGTTCTGAAAGTTTGAGACAACCAAAGTAGGCATGGGAGTTAAATTGGTCAAAATGACCATTCCCTTATTTTATTTGTTTTGATTTACTTGTCTTTGAGAAAAGTTTGGGAATTGTTTAGATGATGTTTATTTCACCTAAGCATCCATTTACAAGCAAAGGAACACACAAACAAGTTGGTCCAAAAGGATTCAAAATGAAATGCATACTCACATGCATGCATTTATATTTTTATTTTGCAAAGTTTTTGTTAACCCTAAATTTGATGATTAGAGTTTGATGATCCAAGTTTAGTATTTTTGGGATGTTACAGAGGTCCTTCACCTGGGCCGGGTGGGCCTAAGTGGGCGACAGCCCCCTTGGACTCCCGTCGGGCCCGCCACGCACCCCTGGGCCGGCTGGACCAGGCCACCCGCAGGCCGTGGCCCACAGGCGGTCCAACAAGCCAGCCCAGCAGCCACCCGCCTCTGCTCTCGCCCCAACCCCCCGAGCCCCTGCTGGGGCGCCGCGAGGGTAACCCTTTCCGGGGACCCTCCCCGCCGGTGAGGCCGCCGTGCGGCAGCCCTGGACAGGGAGGAAATCGCCCAGGGACGGGGGGAGGAGGAGGGTAGTACCATTTTTTGCTACCGGACGCGGCAGTAGGCTTTGATCAGTTGTCAAAAAGCCACTGCCGGGCTAGGTACTAAAAAGCGGTAGTACCGCATTTTAGTACCTAGCGCGACAATAGCTTTTTGACCACTTGTCAAAAGCTACTGCCCGGTCCGGTAGTACCGCATTTTAGTACCTAGCGTGGCAGAGGCTTTTTCCAACCTATAAAAGGCCACTGCTCGCCCCGGTACTAAAATGCGGTAGTACCGCATTTTAGTACCTAGCGTAGCAGTAGCCTTTTGTAAGTTGGCAAAAGCCACTGGCTGCCTAGGTACCAAAATGCGGTAGTACCGCATTTTGGTACCTGGCACGACAGTAAGTTTTTCGACCATGTTGCAGACTCCATTGCCCGTCCGGTAGTACCGGTTCCCATAAGCGGTACTACCGCTTTACGGTAGCATCACATTATGGTACCGCTGTGGCCAGGGGATATGAACTTTGCAGGTTGCTCTTCCGGTACCAGGTCTGATAGTACAGGAGTTTTCCGGTAGTACCGCTTAAACTTCCGGTACTACCGCTGCATTAAAGGCTCCAACGGCCAGATTTCTTGGAGGGGTATTAATACCCCTCCACCTACCTTGGGACAAAGTGATCATCCACATTAAAGCCAAGACCACCATTGGAGCCACCAAATCTTCAAGATCTCCTCAATCCACCACCCAAAGTCTTTGATCTTTGGGGAATCTAAGGAGGAGGCCTCGATCTACTACTTCACCAAAATAGATCTTCATTTCCCCCTCATTTCATTGAGGGCCCCTTTGCTCTTGTGTTTTCTTGGAAACCCTAGTTCTTGTTGTGGTTCTTACAAGCTTGTCTTTGATTTGTCTTGACAGCTTCCTTGTATTTGGGAGCCTCCAATTAAGTTGTGGATGTGTGCCCCGAACTTGATGGAAAGGTGCCGGCTTCCACCTCGAAGGTTGCCAATATAGTGGAAGGTGGATCGAGCCCGTTGGGGTGAGATTCATCGGAGAACAATGGAGGCCTCTTGTGGCGTTGGTGGTTTGAAACCACCCCCGCTCAAAACGTAGACGTACTTCCCCTCAAAAGGAAGGAACTACGGGAAACAAATCCTTGTGTCTCCGCGTCCACTCCTTTGGTTACTTCTATCCTGTCGTGGGAATGGTCACGGCAGATGCTGCAATCGGCAGCGAGTAGTAGAACGAGGGGCAAGGGCGGCCAGCCATCTGCGGTGCGAGATGAGGGCAAAGACACAGGGTTTTACCCAGGTTCGGCCCCCCGGAGGGTAAAGACCTACTCCTGCTAGATTGTATTATGGAGGTGGTACAATGGGAGAGCTCGGCGGCTAGGCGGCGAGTCGCTTGGGTGTATGATGGAACGTATCTCTACTCACCCTATAGGGAGGTTTATATAGGCTCACCTCCCCTAGGGTTTACATATCTCAACCGATTCAGTTAAAGCTTCGGTACTCGTTTAACCTAATCCGACTGGGCCTATCTACTCGCCTGGGCCTTCAGCTTCCAGTCTCTCGGTTCCTCGCTGGGCTTCAATCCAGTCGCCGTCTTGCAGGCCCACTCGCCAGTTCCTGGGCCAGTCGGAAACGTCCTGCTGGGCATACCCCGGTAGGCATATCCCCATCAGTAGTCCCCGAGGCCGCCGTCGATTAGGCGTAGGTGGCTGCTGGCAGTCGGAGTATACGGCTTCAGAGTGGACATCCAGTCGAATCGTCGGCGGGATCCCGTATAAAGGAGAAACCAAACATCCAGGTCGCAGCTTTGGCGTGTCGAATTGGCAAAACACTGTCATAGTGAGAGGGTCGGCGAGTCGAGTGGCTGAAGTTGGACCGTTAACCGTGGTCAAACTAGCCGTTGGGGTAATCCAACGGTAACATTTGGCGTAACCACCGCGTAGTAACGGCTCCCTGATTTGGCGGGTAACAACCGCTATATAAGAGAAATGGCAGGCGATCAGAGAACCACCTTCTCACCATTTCCTCCGACTGCGCGCACCTTTCGCCTCCCTTCGTCTCGCGATCCAGCCGACCTGAAATCCCCCGACCCCCAACAGATCTCTCTGCCATGGCCCTCTCCACCGAGCCGTGGGTTAGATCTAAATGCACGAGGGCGCAACTGGCTTCCTTCGAGGAGGCCGGGATCTTGCGAGCCGGCTGTTGGCGCATTCCCGCAGCCGGAGAGACGACCCCGAATCCGCGAGAGAGGGAGTTCGTCTGCTTCACCAGCCATCTTGAACGGGGGCTAGGGTTCCCCACGTCCCTGTTCTTCCGGCGCTTCTGCGCCTACTACGGGATCCAGCCTTCAGATCTGGGTCCCCACAGCATCTAGCAGCTCGCCATCTTTGTGGCGTTCTGCGAGTGCTACTTGGGCTGCCGGCCCTACTTCCCCCTATGGAAAGATATGTTCCATGGACGGATCAGCCACGAGGAAGCGGGCGACCCAATGCTAGCCGCGGGCGGCCTAACCTTCCAGCTCAAGTCGAAGGCTTCATTCTTCGACCTGATGCTGCCCGCCAAGGCAGCGAGCGACTGGAAGAAATCGTGGTTTTACGTAGCCAAGGCGACCCCGGAGGGCGAGGCGGCGATCCCGCGGTACTCCGCCAATCGGTCCGAGCCGCGCCGTCTCCAAGTCGGCAAGCTCCCCAACGACCAGCGGATGGTCGTCGACGAGATGCTCTAGAACATCCGCGGTCTGAAGAAGAAGGGCCTCCAGACGATAAACCTGTACAAATGCTGGCTCGGGCGACGGCTCGTCCCGCTCGCTCGGCGCGAGCACTACATGTACCAGTACACGGGACGGGAAGACTCGACGAAGGCCTGCCTCGGCGAGTGGAAGCTGGAGGACTACATCCCAGCACTGAAGAAAATTACCCAGGCGGTGTACCTGGACGCACAGGCTGGGGTCGCCCCTATACCGCAAAGCGTCCAGCCCCAACGGTAATCGCTTCACTTCGCTCGCAGTCGCAGTTTATGCAGTCGCGGTAATTCTAATTTCATCTCATATTCATTGCAGCTATTCCAAGTGGTGGAAGTATGGCTCCCACCTTCGGACGATGAGAACTCAAGCTCGTCCGTCCAAGACGTGGGCGAGTCGCCTCCCGCCAAGGGCAATGCCGGGAGCGACGAGGGAGACCGCGACGATGAATCCGAAGAGGAAGTCGCCCCACTGCTCCGCAAGACCCGTGGGCAGCGTCAAGGAGACCTTGAGGCAAGTAAAAGCCTCGAGCGTCACGATGACGACGACGAGCTTCCAGAAACCACCTCGCGCCGCCAGGCGACTCCATCGAAAAAGAAGAAGAAGGAAAAGGAGGTGAAGGCGCCTCCGAGGAAGACGAAGACCAAGCCGACGAGGCCGGCCTCGCCGCCACATTCAGCGAGCACTTCTGACGCCCCCAGCCCAGCCAAGGACGAGGCGCCGCCAACGACAGCCACGTTGGACACGGCCACCATCGAGGTGCCCCTGGCGTCGATGCCTCCGCCATTCGCCCTAGTCTCTGGGCTGGGGGACGCCTCGGTCGCAGCGGCTTCGCCTCACAAGGAAGCTCCTGTTGAAGACGTTCCGGAGGCTCCGGTTGCTGCCTCAACAACGAAGAAACCGTCCGTGTCTTGGGCACGCGACGTTCTGGAAATGGGGCTCAGCCGCCGACTGGGCCCCGAACTAGAGAAGCCAGCCGGCCTCCGTACGGGACTGCGCTTCATTCCAGTCGCCAAGTGAGTACACTCTCCCTCCTTTGTCTTCCATAGCAGCACGATTTTTTTTGCTTACATAATTGTTGAACAGGACCGGGGTGAAGAGGATGGGCCACCCAACCGTGGCTAAGGTGCCACCCGTTGTTAGCGAGGAGGATCCTTCCCGCAAGAGGAAGGCGGACGAGGTCGTCGTCTCTGCGGATGGCAGCAAGAAGGCCAAGGGTGACGACGTCGTCACGATTTCTGACGACACGGCGGTCGCGCCAGCTGGACCCGTAACGGAGGCATCCGCGTCTACGAAGGAGGGCGCTCCCTTGCCTGGAACGGCCGAACCGACCTCCTTTGGGGCGGGTGCCTCTATCGCCACCTTCCCGCGCTTCATCACCAAGGCGGCCGCGGCGAGTGGAACTTCACCCTCGAGCCACGCTCCTGGGACCGCCGATGCTGAAGTCGACCAACGTCGTGGGCATACGCCGGCTCTCCTCGCGTCCGTGGACGCGATACAACTCCACAGCATGCTTGGCGCAGCCATCCAGGTACCTCCAGTCCCCGAGGATCAGGTCGGTGCTTTGCAACGGCCTGATTCTTTTAATGTCTTATCTTTATTTTTCGCATCCAGTTCCCGAGTGCGCACGCGCTGAATTTCAGCGGGTGGGCACTTAGGAATTTCTTTGAGTGCCAGTCCCCGAGTGCGCACTCGCTAAATCTCAGCGGGTGGGCACTTAGAAATTTCTTGATTGCCAGTCCCCGAGTGAGCACTCGCTGAATTTCAGCGGGTGGGCACTTAGGAATTTTTTGGTTGCCAGTCCCCGAGTGCGCATTCGCTGAATTTCAGCGGGTGGGCACTTAGGAATTTTGCTTTGATTAACCTTTTTGGTGATGTGCAGGGTCTACAGCTTGAATCGGCTGACCGATTGGCCGCGAAGCAGCGCGTGGAGAAGGAACTGGCCATCGTCCAGGAGGCGAATAAAGGGCTTCAGGTTGTTGCCGCTAAGGCAGAGGAAGCTCGCCAGGGTCTTGTCCCTGCTGGTGACTTGGCGGTGGCACAATCGGCTTTGAGTGCGGCTGAACAGAGGATCGCCGACCTCGAGTGCGAGCTGCGGGAGGCGAGGGAAGAAGCGAGCTCGGCTGATGGGCGAGCCAAGGCTGCCATTGCAGCCGCCGAAGAGTATCACAAAGTGTCGGATGCCCTTGTTACTGGGATTCAGGACGACCATACGTCGCTTCAATGCTTCATCACGGATGCCGCCCGCCCGTTGGTTGGTAAGTGCGTCTGCCTCTTCCAGTAGTTGTGCCTTTTGTGGTGTCCTTCGTATTCATTATTGTCTTCTACTCGCAGGTCGCATCATCGATAGCGCGGAAGAGGCGAGCTCGTTCGACGCGCGGCAGTGTGTAAGCATGCTTGTCGACTCGGCAACGTTGTCGGCGACGTGCATCCGTGCCTATCTCCAAGAGATATCGCCCACGGAAGTAATTCCCAGCGACCTCGTTGAGGTGTGGAGGTATTTGGAGAAGGCGCCCGCGGTCGTTGAGTTCATGACGCGGTCGGCGTTTCCGCGCGGAGCAGCGACGGCACTTAGTCTTGGACTTGCCCACTTCCCTGAGGACTTCGACATCGATGATGTGACGAGTGGTTACCCATCGTCGACTGGCGCGGTGGAGCTTTCCGTGGTCCTCAAGTTGCAGGATCGCGCCGCCGCGTACTCGGAGCGTGTATGGGCGATGGGCGACCTCCTTCCGTACCAGGAAACGGTTATCGTGCGGAACGACCCCGAGCCGCCGCATCGTGATTTCAAGGTCGAACAGCCCTTCCGCGCGGCGATGGCGGGTGAACTGACGACGTATCCGTCGAACTCGTACACGCCGTTCATCCGCAATCGCCGGGGTGTTGGCGAGTCGTCGTCTAAGCCTGCAGAATAGGATAGTTTGTCTTGTGGCGTTAGCAGCAGGTCTGCCATGCGAGCATATTTTTGTAATATGAGACAATGCAACATGCTATCGATGAGACATCGTGTGTATTTTGGTATTTGTCATGTGTTTGTGATTGATGTTTGAACGAGTCCCCGAGCGCGCCCGCCCTTTTGTGGGGTTAACCTCGTATGTGATATGTTTGTTGGTTTTTGTGTGTTTTGTTATTGTGGTCGACTCACCCAGACTCAAAGAGCCAGTCGCTAGGCGACTCCCTTGAATGCTCTGTACTTCGCCGTTTTCCCTTGCGCGAACGAGGTCGGGTGGCCGAGTCCCCGAGCGTGGTACTTGGCTGTTCCAGGCGCGACTCGAGGGTGAGTGAGGACTTGGCGCGTTAGTTTGAGCGCATCACTCCTGCCTGGCCCGTGGGGTCAGTCGCGTGGCGAGTCCTGGGCATGCTCTCCTACTTGGCGTTTTTCCGGGACCGCTCGCGTTGAACTGGTCTGCAGTCCCCGAGCGTGGTACTTAGCCGTTCGAGTCGCTATGTCAAGGATGCAGAGGACCATGGTCGCTGTAAGGAGCAAAGGCAGTTGTCTTGGTTCGTAGAACCAGTCGGGCTAGGCGACTCCAATGGGTCTCCAGGTAGGCGTTTTTCATGGACGGTGCAAGGCCTGAGGTGGCTCAGTGCTCTTGCACCACACTACTTAGCCGTGCCGATCGCTGTACCAAAGGTTGACTTCTGCGGTTAGCGTAACGCTGTTATTACGAGTGCGAGTGGCACAAGACATGGAGAGTAGGCGCAATTTGCGGCAACCGTTTCTTTTTATTTCATAGCGACTGGAGAGTACATGTGTGGGGTTCTAGGAGTAGAACTTCCGTATGAGGTTTACATTCCATGGTCGCTTGACGTCGAGTTCGCCGTCCCCGCGGACGTCGATGAGGTAGTAGGCGTCGTTGCCGAGTACTCGCCCGATGGCGAATGTCCCTTCCCACGAAGGGGAGAGCTTATGCATGCCCTTCTTGTCCTGGATGAGGCATAACACCAGGTCGCCCTCTTGGAAGGTGCGAGTCTTCACCCGCCGGCTGTGGTAGCGACGGAGTCCCTGCTGGTAAATAGCGGTGCATGACCGAGCGAGGTCACGTGCCTCGTCGAGTTGATCGACCCCGTCTTGGCGGGCGAGCTCGTTTGCGGCCTCCGTGTAGTGGACGACCTGCGGCGAGTCGTGCTCGAAGTCGGTGGGCATGACTGCCTCGGCGCCGTAGACCATGAAGAAGGGGGTGAACCCTGTCGACCTGTTGACTGAGGTGCGGATCCCCCAGATGACAGAGGGCAGCTCCTCGACCCAGCACCCGGCGGTGCGCTCGAGTGGTACTTGGAGTCGCGGCTTCAGGCCGTGGGGGATGCTTTGGTTGGACCGTTCTGCCTGGCCGTTGGATTCCGGGTGGGAGACCGACGCGAGGTCGAGCCGGATGTGGTGCTCTTCGCAGAATTCAGCCATGGCTCCTTTGGCGAAGTTGGTGCCATTGTCCGTGATGATGCTATTTGGGAACCCGTAGCGATATATGAGCTCGCGTAGGAATTTGGTGGCGGTCTTCCCGTCGCATTTCCGAACTGGCTTGGCCTCCACCCACTTTGTGAATTTGTCGACCGCGACTAGCAGGTTGTAGCCGGAGGGGGCCTTCTTGAAGGGTCCTACCATATCCATGCCCCACACAGCGAATGGCCTGGTGATGGGGATTGTTTTGAGCGCTGAGCTCGGCACGTGCGTCTGGTTGGCGTACTTCTGGCACCCGGCGCACCGCTGGACAATGTCGACAGCGTCGGCGTGTGCGGTGGGCCAATAGAAGCCATGTCGCATAGCCTTGGCGACGAGAGAGCGGGCGCCGGCGTGGTGGCCGCAGTCACCGGAGTGGATGTCGTGGAGGATCTTGCGTCCTTCGGCGGGTTGGACGCAGCGTTGGAACACGCCGGTGACACTGCGCTTGTGGAGCTCGCCGTCGATGATGGCGTAATATTTGCATCGACGAGCGATCATCCGAGCTTTCGTCTCGTCTGCCGGCAAGGTGCCGGCTTCCAGGTAGGCGATGTAGGGCTTGGTCCAGTCGTCTGGCTCGTTGACGAGTGCGACCAGGGCTGCCTCTGGTTGGAGCGGGACTCCGGTGTCGATCTCCCTCGGGGGAGAGACTGATGGCTTGGTGATCGTGTCGAGGAAGACGCCGGCGGGTGGTGCAAGTCGAGCCGACCCGATGCGAGAGAGTGTGTCGGCCTCCTCGTTCTTCCACCTGTCAATCCACTCGACGGAGTAGCCGGTGAAGTGTCCGCCCAACTTGTCCACTGCTTGGCGGTACGCCGCCATGGTGGGGAAGACGGCGTCGCAGGTGCCAGCGACTTGCCCCGTGACGAGGTCGGAATCTCCGTAGCAGCGTAGGCGGTTGACATTCATCTCCTTGGCAGCTCGCATGCCATGGAGTAGGGCCTCGTACTCGGCCATGTTGTTGGTGCAGGGTGTGAAGTCGAGGCAGAGGATGTAGCGGAGCTTGTCGCACTTTGGTGAAGTTAGCACGATCCCTGCGCCTGCGCCGTCCGCGTTCTTGGAGCCGTCGAAGTGCAGGCTCCAGTAATGGAGGTATGGCAGCTTCTCTGGCTGCTGGGCCTCTTCCCAGTCGGCGATGAAGTCTGCCAGTGCCTACGACTTGATCGCTTTTCGTGGCTCGTATTTGATGTTGTGGACGCCGATCTCGACGGCCCACTTGGCGACCCGCCCGGTCGCCTCGCGGTTGCGGATTATATCTTGCAGTGGTGCTGAGGAGACGCCCGTGATCGGGTGCTCCTGGAAGTAGTGCGGCAGGCGCCGCTGAGCTCTGAAGACCGCGTATACCAGCTTTTGGTACTGTGGGTACCGCTGGCGCGACTCGGTGAGTACCTCGCTGATGTAGTACACCGGCCGCTGTACTGGGCGCTCCTTTCCTTCCTCCGGTCGCTCGACGACCATCACGGCGCTGACGACGCGCTCGGAAGCCGCGACGTAAACCAGCATGGGTTCTTTGTCGGCGGGGGCGACGAGTAGCGGTGCGGCGAGTAGCACCTTTTTGAGATCGCGGAGCGCGTCGTCCGCCTCCTTGTCCCACTGGAAGGTGGGGTTCTTGCGCATCAGGCGGTATAGGGGCATCGCCTTTTCGCCTAGGCGGGGGATGAAGCGACTGAGAGCCGCTACTCGCCCGGCCAGTTTCTGGACGTCGCGCGGGCACTCGGGTTTGCCGAGCCGGGCGATCGTGTCGATCTTCGTGGGGTTCGCCTCGATCCCTCGTTTGGAGACGACGTACCCCAGTAGTTGTCTTGCAGGTACATCGAAGGTGCATTTGCCTGGGTTTAGCTTTATCTTGTATTTTCGCAGGTTGGCGAATGTTTCCGCTAGGTCGGCGAGTAGGTCGCCCTGGCGAGCGGACTTTACGACCACGTCGTCAATGTAGACGTGGATGTTGCGGCCAATTTGGCTCGCGAGGCATTCTTGCATGCATCGCTGGTAGGTTGCCCCGACGTTCTTGAGGCCGAAGGTCATGGCGGTGTAGCAGAAGGCTCCGAATGGCGTGATGAACGCCGTCTTCTCCTCGTCTTCGACAACCATTTTGATCTGGTTCTACCCAGAGTAGGCGTCGAGTAAAGCGACTCCGAGCCCGCGGTTGAATCGATTATCTGGTCGATCCGTGGGAGGACGAACTGCTCCTTTGGGCAGACGCTGTTCAGGTTTGTGTAGTCGATACACATCCTCTAGGTCCCGTTCTTATTCTCGACCAGGACTGGGTTTGCCAGCCACTTGGAGTATTTGATTGGCCGGATGAAACCTGCAGCGAGTAGATGCTGCACCTCCTCGGCGATTGATCGTCGGCGCTCTTCATTGAAGGGCCGCATCGACTGCTTGACAGGTCGCACTTTGGGGTCGGCGTTTAGCTTGTGCTCAGCGAGCTCCCTAGGGACACCGGGCATGTCAGAGGGCTTCCATGCGAAGATGTCCCTGTTCTCACGGAGGAACTCGATGAGTGCGCCTTCCTATGCTGGGCTCATGCCCGTCCCGATCGTCACCGTCTTGCTGGAGTCGCCTGAGACCAGCTCGACGGTGCGGGTGTGCGTCGTGGCCTCAAAGGTTGAGGTGTTTGCGCCCTCTGAGTTGGGCTTCTTGAGTATGGTGGGGTCGTCGTTGTTGACCCCGCTTGCGTACTTGGCGAGCTCATCAGCGTGGTTGGTCTCTGCCGCGATGACGGCGTCAGCGAGCTCGGCTCCTTTGGCCTCGCACTCGGCGGCCATGTCGGGGTCGCCGTTGATGGTGATGACGCCACACGGCCCAGGGAGCTTCATCGCGTTGTACGCGTAGTGGGGCGCTGCCATGAACTTGGCGAACGCCTGGCGCCCCAGGACGCAATGGTAGGGGCTGTCGAAGGGCACCAGCTCGAAGACGATCCGCTCGGTGCAGAAGTTTGCTGGTGTGCCGAAGGTGACTGGCAGCGTGACCTTACCGATCGGGTACGCCTTCCGACCGGGGACGATGCCGTGGAACGTGGTGTGAGTCGTCTCGATCATCGACTGCGGGAGCCGCAGCCGCCTGAAGGTGTCCAGGTATAGGATGTTGATGGAGCTGCCGCCGTCCATCAATGTCTTGGTGAGCCAGTAGTCGCCGACCTTAGGCTTGACCACCAGGGCGACTCGACCTGGATACTCGATGCATGGCGAGTGGTCTTGTCGGCTCCATGTGATGGGCTGCTCCGACCAGTTGAGGAACTGGGGAACGTCCACTTGGGCCACCGCGTTGACGGCGACGGCGCGGGCGATGACCTTCTTCTCACGCTTCGTGTTGAAGCCAGTGAAGGTATGGAGCGAGCCGGCCACTTTGCCGAATTTTCCGCCGTTTGGCGGGTCGTTGTCGGGGTCCTCCCGTGCTCGCCGTGCCTTCTCGATCTCCCTGAGGGTGTGGCAGTCGGCGGTGGTGTGCGTTGCGGGCTTCCCTTCCCTGCTATGAAACGCACATGGTTGGTTAAGGAGAGCCGCAGGGTCGAAACTTGGCTTGGCCTTGTAGTTGCCGCCGTCGCGGCGGAAGCTCTTGGGCTCGCGTTGCGCGTGCCCGGCGTTGGCGACGAAGTCGACTCGCCCATCACTGCAGCGCTTGCCGGTGAGGCGAGTGTTGTTGTAGCGTAGGTCGGACCGTCGTCCCCTGTCGTTGCCGCTCATGTGGCGTTGACCTCCTGACTCGTCGTCAGTTTCCTGGTTTGGGTCTTCCTCCGCGTACCGTTTGGCGATCTCGAGGAGGTCGGGGATGTTGTCGAGTGTGCGAGAGTGTCGCTTGAGCTTGGTGACCAGGGGCTCGTAGCGGCACGAGGTCTTGAAGCAATGGATCGCGGTGTCCGGGTGGATGCCGACCGCGTTGTACCAGAGTTCTTGCCACCGTTGGACCCAGTTGCGGGTCGACTCGCGGGGTCCCTGGACGCATCGCTCCAGGTCCTCGATGGTGGTGGCGCGGGTGTAGGAGCACTCGAAGTGCCTGACGAAGGCGTCGCGCATCTCCTCCCAGGAGTCGATACTGTCCTGGGGGAGGGTGTTGATCCACTGCCTGCACGTCCCCTCCATCATCAAGGGGAGGTAACAGGCGGCTAGCAGGTCGGTGTGGCCTGCGATCCCCATCGCCATGAGGTATGTGTCGAGCCAGACGGCGGGGTCGTACGAGGAGTCATACTTTTCTATCTCCTTTGGCGCCTTGAAGTTTGGCGGGTACTTCTCGCCTCGGATCATTGGTCCGAAGCACTTGGGGCCGAGTCGAGTGAGCGACTCCATGGGCTCGCCGCCGCGGCGGTTGGTTAGGGTATGTCGCAGGTCGTCAGGCTGGCGTGCGCGCCAACTTTGGTTGTTGATGATGTGGGTGCGGGCGTTGATGGGTTGCCCGTTGGCGGCGACGAAGTTGGTCGCCGGCCTGGGGTCGTTGGTGGAGAGTGCCGCGTTCGTGGGTCGGTGTTGGAGCTGCAGTGGCTCTGGTGGCGGGCAGTTGAGGGTGTTTGCCGCCGCTGTGCGGCCGCTGAAGGCCGCTCTGCTTCCCGACGAACGCGAGTATACTCGACCCTGCGAGTCGGCGCCCGCGTTTTGCTGCTCGACGGCCTTTGCGAGAAGGGCCCTGACGTACTGGATCTGTAGGGCGCCGTCGCCCGTGGCCGTGATGTTGTCGGCTGCTGCTCGGCCCGCCACGAGGTTGTCCATCAAGGTGGAGAACAGTGGGAGGCCGTTTGCGTCTCTCTCCCGTGAAGAGACTACTATCCGCGGCTGATCCCTGGGAGGTGTGCGGTTGGGTGGAGGTGGGGTGCCCATCGCCGTTGATCCTGGCGGGGGCCGGGCACTTCCTCATGGTGGCACGTTCTCGCAGATCGCGCGCTCGGCCACGTGGGCCGGGTCGTTTTCGTTGTCGAAGTTCAGGGCGCGCCCCTGAACGGTGGGGTTCAGGCGCGACCTGATCCGCTGCTGGTGGTAGCGCGATAGTTCCTGCGCCGTCACCTGCTCGAGGCGAAATTTTTCGCGCTCGGCTTGCTCCTTGCGCACCGCCTCCGCCAGTTTCAGGCGGAGTTCCTCGACCTCCGTTGCCGTGGCGTTAGGAGGGATTGGGGTGGAGAATGGATCCTCCGGCGGATCGGTGCCGGTCTCCATGTAGGTCGCGGTGTGGCGACCGGTTCCGTCACGGAGGTCGGCGGAGTTCTCCGACCCGGAGTCGAATTCGAAGATCCCGAGGATGGAGGGGTCCTCGAAGTCTCCCACGGTGGAGACCTGGGTGACGGAGCCCGCGGGTGAAGCCGCGGTGATGGACCCGACGAGTGACGCCGGGGTCGCCGAGTCGGCGTCGTCGTTGAGGGCCGCGTCTTCTGCAACCGCTGAGTTTTCGGCCACGTTGCTGTGGGCCGAATTGTACTCGGAGGCGAGGCGATGGATCGTGCGGATCTGGCTCTCGGAGAGCCGATCGCGTGGCGTCAACTCGCGGATGCGAGCCGAATTCTCCGAGACGATGACGTCGGTGAGGCCGACGAAGAGGCTGATCGTGCCGATCGGCAGGATCACGCTGTGCGTGACGGGTCGCGCCGCCGGGACGTAGCTGCTCGACAAGATTTGGAGCATCTCGCCGATCGCTATCATGCGGCCGGTGGCGACCGTCTCGTTGATGGGCAGATTGGATCTCGCCGCAGAACACCGGCCAGGCCCCACAGTGGGCACCACTGTCGTTGGAATGGTCACGGCAGATGCTGCAATCGGCAGCGAGTAGTAGAACAAGGGGCAAGGGCGGCCAGCCAAATGCGGTGCGAGATGAGGGCAAAGACACAGGGTTTTAACCAGGTTCGGCCCACCGGAGGGTAAAGACCTACTCCTGCTAGATTGTATTATGGAGGTGGTACAATGGGCGAGCTCGGCGGCTAGGCGGCGAGTCGCTTGGGTGTATGATGGAACGTATCTCTACTCACCCTATAGGGAGGTTTATATAGGCTCACCTCCCCTAGGGTTTACATATCTCAACCGATTCAGTTAAAGCTTCGGTACTCGTTTAACCTAATCCGACTGGGCCTATCTACTCGCCTGGGCCTTCAGCTTCCAGTCGCTCGGTTCCTCACTGGGCTTCAATCCAGTCGTCGTCTTGCAGGCCCACTCGCCAGTTCCTGTGCCAGTCGGAAACGTCCTGCTGGGCATACCCCGGTAGGCATATCCCCATCATATCCTTTACCGCACCTTACTTACTTGTTCTTGCTTAGTGTTGTGTTAGCTTGTGCATAGTTGACATATAGGTAAATTCACCTTAGTTGCATAATCTAGAGAATTTACCTTTCTTGTCAAACCCTAATTTGAAAAAGAAGAAAATCTGAAGTAGCACCTATTCACCCCCCTCTAGGTGCCCATACGATCCTTTCACACGGGCTAGCAGGACAAAAGATGTTGTGCAAGTTCTCATTGCGAGCACGTATGACTATATATGGAGTACATACCTATGATTGTTTAGTACTTGGATGCTTATTCTTATTTATCTGCAAATGCCCTAGGTCTTGAAGTTACATGTTTAGACTCATCCATGCAACGCCCGTCCATCCATCCCTATACCGCACTCATATCCAACTGTTTGCTACTACTGTTAGTATTGCTCTTGTTTTACTGTTGCTGTTGCTACTATAAACTATTGCTACTGATAAACTTCTGTGAGCAAGAATTATTTCCAGGTGCAACTGAATTGACAACTTAGTTGTTAAGACTTGCAAGTATTCTTTGGCTCCCCTTGTGTCGAATCAATAAATTGGGTAATACTACCCGCGAAGACTGTTGCGATCCCCTATACTTGTGGGTCATCAAGACTATTTTCTGGCGTCGTTGCCGGAGAGCATAGCTTTATTTGTAAGTTCACTTGGATCTATTATTGTTCACTGCTACTCCTTTCATCATGGGGAAGTCTCGTGATGGAAAGTTTCCTATTTTACCATCCACTACAAGAAGAGGTACAGTCCTAAACACCTCTGTTGCTCTTGATTCACCGTCTGTTATAAGTAAGCTTGTTACACCACCACCACATACTCATGCTACACACACTGGTACTACTGCTGAATCTGAAACTGCTTTTGATGCTCATGATGTTACTTCTACCGTGCTTGATGCGAGTGGTTCATTAGGTCCTTTCCTAGATGCTACTATGGCTAGTCTAGGAATTACTGAAACTCCTAGTGAAGACACTGTTACACCTGCTAGCTCACCTGAGTCTAGAGAGAGTTATGATATTAATGATGGTTACATTGAGTTCACTGATGAATTTTTTGAAGAGTGCCGAAACACACATGGTGCTAGTGCTATTAAGAGTCTCCTTGCTAGACGTACCATTATTCCTAAACTTTCCTCTGATCCTAAGTTTGTCACCTCTCCCATAGATGTTAAAGATAAAGATTATGATTTCTCTCTTGATTTATCCTATTTGGACATTGTTGAGAAAGAACCTTTTTGTGGGACTAAAAATGAGAGTGATGTGGCTCATATGAATGAGCTTTCCACTATAAGTGCTTTATTCTCTGATGATTTTAAGATGCGCAAGTACTTTGTTACTAATATTTTCCCTTTTTCACTAAAATGAGAAGCTAGGGCTTGGTTTAATAGATTGCTTCCTGGTTCCATTGATAGCCCTGATTGCTTGATTGGTTCTTTCTTCCATAAATATTTTCCTCCCAGTTCTAGACATGATGCTTTGCAGAGACTTTTTGATTTTAAACAGGGAGAAGAAGAGAAATTGCATGAGTCATGGACAAGGTTCTGTGCCTTGATTCATGCACATCCTAGATGTCCATTACCTAAAAATGAGCTTCTTGATATTTATTATAATGGACTAACTAATGAGTCTAGAACCTACCTAGATAGCTTTGCTGATTGTGTTTTATGGAAAAAAACTCCTAAAGATGCCGAAGAATTAATGGCTAAAATAAGCAAGAATTATGATGATTGGACTTCAACTGAGCTAAATACACCTGAGCCTATTAATCCTGAACCAGTTGTGCCTGAACAAGATCAACACCAACACCAAAGAAGAGGGGAGTAATTGCATTAAATGATAAAGTGATGAAGGAAGCTAAGAAATCTCTAAAGGAGAAAGGTATTAGAGCTGAAGATGTGAAGAATCTACCTCCTATAGAAGAATTATGTAAGCCAATTCCCCACTCATCTACTATTGAGGTACACTCTCTCCACTTTAATGAAGGTGATATTCCCTATGGTAAGCCTCCTGATCAATGCCTAGAGGAACTTGACACATTTATTGTTAAACAAGGTAATTTTAATAAACAAGTTGAGAATCATTTATTGGAAAACTCTAGAGGTATTAAAGAGTTGAAAGATATTGTGGAAAGAACTTCTAATGATATTAAAATGTTTTGTAAACACTTTCAAATGGTTCAAACCCGACTTGATCAACTTTCTAAGGTACAAAAAGATATGCTAGTTAATGCCTCAGGAGATAAACATGCTTATAGAATTAGAACTAGGAGTGGTATAGCTACTCAAGACCCTTTATATCTTGAAGGACACCCTAAAATAATTGAGCAGGATTCTCAAGAAGGTGAAAGTAGTGGTAGTCCTCCTAAGACAAAGAAAAAGAAACATAAAATAGTTGAGGAACCACTTGAACCTGCTATAGATCCTAATAGTATATCTGTCTCTGATGCTGGAACTAAAAGTGGTGATAAAAATGATGCTCCTGATAAGGAGGAAGTTGAGGAAGAACCTCAGAAGCACACTAAGAACAACAGGTACACTAAGGAAGATTTTATTGCTAAGAAACATGGTAGTGAGAGAGAACCTTGGGTGCAGAAACCTATGCCTTTTCCAGGTAAGAAACACAAGTCAAAGGAGGAAGAACACTACAAAAAGTTTTGTGAGTGGATGAAACCTCTATTTTTGCAAATTCCTTTGACTGATGCTATTAAGTTTCCTTCTTATTCAAAGTATATGAAGTATATTGTCTCTAATAAAAGGAAGATTCCTAATGAGGTAATTTATACTCTTCTTGCTAATTATTCCTTCAATGGTAAGGTTCCAAAGAAACTTGGTGATCCAGGTATACCAACTATTCCTTGCTCTATTAAGAATAATTATGTTAGAACTGCTTTATGTGATTTGGGAGATGGAGTTAGTGTTATGCCTTTTTCTCTCTACAAGAGACTCCATCTAGAAAAGTTGATACCAACTGATATATCTTTGCAAATGGATGATAAGTCAACTACTATTCCTGTTGGTATATGTGAGGATGTTTCTGTTCAAGTGGCTCATAATTGCTTGGTTTTAACTGATTTTGTTGTGCTTGAGATGTATGAAGATGATAATATGTCTATTATTCTTGGGAGACCTTTTCTTAATACTGCAGGTGCTGTCATCAATTGTAAGCAAGGAAAGGTAACTTTCAATATTAATGACAAAGAGCATACTGTTTATTTCCCCAAGAAGGTTGCTAAGATCTATTGCCTGAATTCCATTGAAAATATTTAGAGCATCAAGGTTGGAGAAATTTATTGTCCCATTCCACAAGAAAATTTTGAAACTATTATGATTAGGACCATTGCTATCAAGTATGAGGTAACATAATCACCTTGTGGAATGCAAAGTTTTGTTTCATATAAGATTGTTTTGGTAACAAGACTTGATCAACCTTATTAACAAAAGGATTTTAATGAACAAAATAATGTTTTCACTGTGGTTGTACTTGCTTTCTTTTACTCCTCTCCTTCCTAGTCTTTGCCTTTTTATTTTGCTAGGTTTGGTTTTATTAGTTGTTTGCTTGTTAGAGTGTCTTAGAACTTCTGTAGTTTGGTTTTTGGTTTGCTTTGCTTCTTCTAAAAAAAATTCTACGAGAAAATCTCGCCAAAAATAAAGTTTCCCGAAAAATTCATGAAAATTCAAAATAAATTTTTTCTGAAAAAAGGGGCAGAGGGACACCTGGAGTGACCCAGGGGGGAACCCCAGGCCAGCACACCCCTGGTGGGCATGGCCAGCCCCCAGGTGGCGCCTGGCTAGGGTGTGGCCCACCTGGCCCCTCCAAGGTGCCTCCTCCTAGCCATCTTCTTTATCTCTCCCAAAAAACACCGGAAAACTTACTCAAGCTCGAGTTCCTGCTGTTCTTGCTTGCGATTTTCGATCTCCTTGATCATCCCATCTTTGCTGTTGATTTTTGGAGGGATTGATCCTTGGTATGTGCCTCCTCCTCTTGTCCAATTAGATTTGTGATTGGTAGATTGTATCTTGAGTATTTTGCTGCTATAGGTGACAGGTTGTGTGAGCTTTCATGCTTGTTCTATGCTTAGAGATTTCATTTTGATGCATGTGTAGCCCTCTATCAAGTTCCTATATTAGTTTCTCATCAATTATCAACTTGGAAATCACTTGGTTTGATGTTTGTCTAAAAATTTCAGAAAAAAAGAGGTCATGGACAACCACACATTTGGTGAAATATTTGAGAGTGATGCACCTAGAAGGGCAAGGCCTTCAAGATCCTCCTCCTGAGCTAGGACCTCATACAATGAGGATCTCATTACACCGCGATTTGGCAACGAGGGAGATGAGGGGGATGCTCACCCTTCCACCTTTCCTTGCCTAACCTTTTTGTGGGCTGCTGGGATTCTTGATAATTTTCTAACCTTGGTTCGGAGGGTTGTACTAACAAGATATATGCAGGATGAGAGCGTGCAATATGCTATGCTCACTAAAACATTTGTGGAGAGATTTTCTTTTACTAATAGCTTGTTCAAACCAGATGTGTCTTTAAAAATTTATGGCAGGCCTGACATTGAAGAAATTTTGTGAGGCCCTGGGACTTGGTACAGCTGGGTCGACGAAGAAGATTCCAGCTCAACCCGCTGATTTGTTGGAGCTCTACCGCGGGATAACTAATGATGATGACCATAGAGACCAACGGGGAAACATAAGAAATATTCAACTCCCAGCCATGAGGTACTTTGCTTATTATATTGCCACTAGTGTTCTTGGTAGGGAGAACACTAGTAATATTTCCAACTATCATTTGGCATTCATAGCTACTGCGCTCAACAATGAAACTAAGTACAATATTGGTTCTCTCATTGCTCGTCGTTTAGTTGCTAAGGGACCCATTTATGGGGGAATTATTGCTGCACGTGTTGTTGCTGCCTTGGACCTTGCCGTTGATCCAAATGATACAGTTTTAGCTCCTCAGAGGCTTGATCTTGCTGCTATGAAAGCACATCATTTTTTCACTACTGGCTCTACCCTCGAGAGCTTGGTTTATAGAATGTTGTTTATTGACGGGGAAGAGAGGGAGATCCCTCTCCCCCAAACCACTTTGTTCAGTATTTCCCAGGGACCTTTGTCACACTCCAAGGAGGAGATGGATGACAAGCTACGCATTCTTGGCTTCCATGGAAACTATCAGGGGGACGCGCCCTCATACGACCCCTCTGTGTACTACACATGCGAGTCCTCGAGCTCTTACCAGGACGAAGGGGCCTCCTCGTCGTACTACGGAGGTGCACCTTCTTGGTCACCATGGAGTTGAGCCCCACTTAGGCCAAAAGCCTGAGCTTGGCTGGAGGTATACAGACATTACACTCATATATATATCATGTTCGTTGGTTCTTTGTATATCCGTTGTTTCGCTTTCTTCTTGGTTTTTGTTTTGGTTTTCTTAAAACACAAAAATACCAAAAAAATATTTTTGTTGTTTCTATTGGTTTGTTTCTTTGATTTTTTAGCTTTGGTTTGCCTTAAATAAAAATCCAAAAATATTTTGCTTTGTTTGCTTGCTTTAAAAAATCGAAAACACCAAAATTATTTGTTGTTCTTCTTTGGTTTTGTGAGTTATTTGTAGGGTTCAGCCGTCCTTAGTGGATTTTGGTTTCATGTTATTATTCAAGTCACACAAGCGAAAGGCAATAATGAAGATTAATGCAACTTGAGGTGTGGTAAGAGGCTAGTAACGAACTCTATTTGTTTTCATTTTTGTACATATACTCATCATGGTGAGCATGCTTAGTCTGTTCATGTAAGGAGTAAGTTACTGATGGATGCTTAGTAGTTCTTGCTTGTTTGTGATTAGCTCCAGCTTGCTAATAGTTTGTAGCATGTCATATGAATGTTTTCTTGCATTGTTTTATTCATATTTTGGTAAGATATTGTGGTATCCTCCTCTGAAAGTTTCATGTGAATCGACTTGGCACATGCTCACGCATGCATATGACAAAAATAGTCACTAAGCCTCGACAATTTATTTTACCTCAGAGTTCTTGTATCACTTTCATGCCATGATTAGTCATGTCTTGTTGCAAGCATGATTTTGACAGTTATTGCTCTCTAGTTTGTCGCTCCCTCTCTATTGCTAGCCTTCACCTGCACTGATTATGAGCTATACTTGTGCTTCCAACTCCCCAACACAAATATTGCCAACGGTGTCCACCATACCTACCTATTAGCATCATTTGCTATTTCAGTGCATATGCTATATGCCTTGTTTTCTTCCAAATAAAATGTTTGTCTGTTTTGAGAAAGTTAGTTAGTAAAGCTCTCACGAACTTGATGGCACACTTTATTCTTTGCACTTAATAATCCTGAACCATTGTGACCTGTCCATGAAAGTTATATGCTTGCAAATTATAGGCTGGGAGTTAGCAGAACTGTGCTGTCATGGGGAACGCTTTCAACACTTATGGATATATATCCAGTTGATACCTTGCTCTTTTGTGTGCAGATGTCATCGGTGTGAAATAAAAGGGGAGCTTGTGAGTTCATGGAGTATATATATGTGTTAGAGAAACGCCTAGGCCGCTAGCCTAAGCCATGCCTAATCATGGTGGAAACTTGCAACATCACCATAATGAGCATTCTGTGAAGCATCCTCAATAAAAAGCTATGCACATAGTAAATAAAAATATCTCTGAGATGCTCATTGTCTGCTTGCCTTGTCATTTTGATCACGGGATAGCTCCTGTATCATGTGCAAGGAGTACCCCGTTGACGGTTCTCTATGATATGCATGTATGTACAATGACAAGAACTTGTAGGTAACCAAAGTTGAGTAGCATGCGGAGCGGCCCTTGTACTCAAGGGACATGGGATTTCTAGTTTATGGTCTGTCAAGCATATAACTCATACTGGACCTCACTTTCACCTTAACCATATGAAGATGCCTATGATAGGGGCAATGAGAGCTCAAAGCTAATGAGTACCTTCCTTTCAGCATTAGGAAGCCTTTCAAACTTTTCAAAACCTTTTCACTTCCTTGTCGAGTCACCACTTATTCTATGAGCACCTTCTTGAGAGCATAATTTTCATTCTTGTGTTTGTCTCAAAACCTAGTTAATTATGTCATGACTTTGATGCTTGTATCTCTGATATTTTTACTTATAGTCTTCACTTGAACTCCAGAGGTGCCTTGGCATTTATATTGTGCTCTACAAAAAAAGTCGAGAAAGATACCACTCTATCATACCTTATTATGAGCATTGCAATGTTGCTTATGTTTATGTTTCATGCTACTTATTATTATTGAGTTGGTTTCTCTTCATAGCTTGCAATGACTATTGAGTAGACTTAGTTGCATACTTCTTATTATGAATGGTTTAAGTATCTACTCCTATGTTGAGAATATATACATCATATGAAGCAAATGTGTTCGTGAAAGTTTTTTTTATCGCACTCAGTTTTCAACTGAATTGCTTGAGGACAAGCAATAAGCTAAGATTGGGGAGAGTTGATATGTCCAAAACGTATCTACTTTCCCAAACACTTTTGCTATTGTTTCTCCTCTAAACTTGTGTGATTTGGATACAACTAACACGGACTGACGCTGTTTTCAGCAGAATTAACTTGGTGTCTAGTTTTTGTGCAGAAAATCAACTATCAGGAAAAATCCTGGAAAATATGCCAAAAAATCTATTTCACCAGAAGATCCACGGAGCCAGATTACGAGACGGATTGGAGGCCTGGGGGCCCACACCCCTGCCAGGCGCGGGCTAGGCCTGGCGGCGCCTAGGGGGGTGCGACCACCCCAGGCACTCCCTCGGGCTCCCTCTTCGCCTATAAGTTACCTCTTGACCTAAAAACCGAGGAGGGGTCGTATTTTTTCCAAAAAGAGTTCCGCTGCGCCGCCACCACCAGAAACCAAGATTCAAATTCAGAAACTCTGTTCTGGCACCCTGCCGGGACGGGGAATTTGGGGAGGATCATCTCCATCGTCATCACCAACGCCTCTCCATCAACCATCAATGTTTCCCTCATACATGAGTGAGTAATCCCCCGTTGTAGGCTATGTGGATGGTAGGGATTGGATGAGTTCTATCATGCAATCAAATAAGATTGTTAGGGCATAGTGCCTAGTATCTCTATTAGTGCTATTTGACTTTGTTGCAACTTGTTGTGCTTAATGCTTGTCACTAGGGCCTGAATGCCATGATCTTAGATCTAAAATTATTATTGAATCATTATGATAGTATTGTTTGTGATCTTATCTGCAAGTTGTGTACACATATCATTGTCCGGATCCAAAGGCCCTGAAGTGACAGAAATTGGGACAACCGGAGGGGATGACTGTGGTGTGAGGATCACATGTGTTCACGGAGTGTTAATGCTTTTATCCGGTGCTCTATTAAAAGGAGCACCTTAATTGCCAGTAGTTCCCTAGAGGCCCCGCTGCCACGGGCTGGCAGGACAAAAGATGTTATGCAAGTTCTCATTGCGAGCACGTATGACTATATATGGAGCACATGCCTATGATTGTTTAGTAATTGGATGCTTATTCTTATTTATCTGTAAATGCCCTAGGTCTTGAAGTTACATGTGTAGACTTGTCCATGCAACGCCCGTCCATCCATCCCTATGCCTACCGTACTCATATCCAACTGTTTGCTTCTACTGTTACTATTGCTCTTGTTTTACTGCTACTGTTGCTTTGCTGTTGCTACTACAAACTATTGCTACTGATAAACTTCTGTGAGCAAGAACTATTTCCAGGTGCAGCTGAATTGACAACTCAGTTTTTAAGGCTTGCAAGTATTCTTTGGATCCCCTTGTGTCGAATCAATAAATAGGGTAATACTACCCGCGAAGACTGTTGCGATCCCCTATACTTCTGGGTCATCACACAACCACCTCAAGGACAACACCAATCCTTCCAGATATAATCCACGCCATTTCTACATCAACAAGAACACCAGATCATTCCACCAAACCATCACCCAACTCTGTTTGCTTGTTGGAGCTATCCAAGAGCTAGAACAAAGGGAAAATCAAGGTTAGGCAACAGTTTCAGGAAAAGAAGCCTAGGGCACAGCTGTATCAGGAGCACAAGGATAAATAATGAGCAGGCTAGCAAGGAGGAGAAGTAATTAGGAAGGAGAGAGCAAGCTGTAGCAGATCAAGAAGCAATAGTAATAGACGAAGATCTCCAGCAGGCCATAGATCACTCACCAATAGCAGGTAAAATTCATTAGAAATGCCCACTAGATCATGCAACATCTGTTTTTATATCTTTCATATAGATCTAGGAATTCAAGGAAAATAATATACATCAACCGGTTCGATCTACCCTTCAACTAGATTTTTATCTAGGAGGATTGGCTAGAGAGATTCTCTTAGACTTGCATGGAACTGCCATGCAAGGTTCATCATAGAGGTTTAAAACCAACAGGAATATTTGTCCTTATCCAAAATATGCCTTAGCCTTTGCATCATAGGCCAGGTCAAGAAATCAAGCACACCATTTATACTCATCATTTTCCATCAAGAATGGTTTAAAAACCCGTGACCATCATTTAGCTTTACAAAGATCCAGCAACTTAAAACAACCTAATCCACTTCAGCACTCAAGCTAGTTAGATAAGTATAAATTTGTGCATCTTCCAAAGAAGTACCATAGAGTTTATCTTAATTCTAACTAGTGATACATGAGTTACTAAGCTGTAAATCCCCACTTGTGTGATCTAGTTCAAGCCATCAGTTTTGTGTAATCAAGTGTCCATGAACTAAACCTACACTTGAGTGTATAGGGCAATTATGTAATTCCAAACCTCTAGTTCATCATATATGAACTAATGGAGAGAAGTAATAGAAATCTTTAGAAGATCACTAACCATTTTTGTATTCACAAACTCTTCTGCAAATAATCAGAGAGTGGATTTTAAATCATTTTCCTAGTAAAGAATCCAGGAATCATATCTTACTAGTTTTCTGTTATCAAGATTGATAGAAACTAATCAAATCATCTCATTGAAGTAAAAGTCCAGTAAACCAAGATATTGAATACCCTCCAATAAAACCAGGCCTAAGACATTAGTCTAGGTTAAGGCAAACACAACAACAAGTACATCATTTCTATATTTGTAAGAAGTGGGCAACTCCTTAAAATCATTTTTCTAGTTTCCATCAATTGAACTACCACCATAGGTTCTAGATCATTAAGTTTAGCACCACTGAGTTTAGAACATAAAAATTTATTATAGTAATTTAGCACAAAGGCCAGGGATGATTCAATCATCCAGATTGAAGCATCAGAGTTAGTAAGCATGCTTAGTAGCTTAACCCAAATCTCACAGCACATGTATAACATGGGTCAACAAGAGTTATAAACACAATCACCACCATTAACAACAGAACCACCAACCCAAATTAGTACCACTTGAGCACTTGCGCATCCAAATTCAGGAATTTTATCTAGCAATACTACTGAGCATCATCAACCACTAGCAACCCAGAGGCCAACACATAAATGGCAAACATTTAGCTCAATTCAATTTAACCACTGGCCATAGATAATTTTAGCAGTAAGATGAACCCTAGAACAGAGTCTCAACACTAATTAGGATATCTGTGTCACCACAAAGCGGGATCTAGAGAGGAACCAAGAGAGGAAGGAGAAGCACAACATACCCGAGGTCCTTGCTAATTTTAGAAGAGGAAGCATAACAGGCGGCAATGATGTCCATGGCGGCACGGGGAGCACCTGAAGGCGCTTCAACCTGCGCTAGGCCGTAGACACGACGACCATTAGAGCTCAGGCGGCCCCGGAAGAACCACAACACCATGCAACACCAGAACATCGCGATAGAACCACACCGGCACTGGGGATTGAAACCCTAAGCGCCAGGAAGGTGAAGGAACGGCCAATAGGAGGCACAAGCGATGAATCAAACTGGACAGGAAGATGCAACATCAACATCCGCATCTTTCAGCAAGACGGCGGTGGCCGAGAAGGCCAGAGGTGGCCGGAATTGAGCGGAGGCGGTGAGGCAGCTCTCGGTCACCAGAGAGAGGAACGGGCGGGTGAGGTTAGCGAGCTCGAGAGAGAGAGAGAGCACACTGGGCCGATGGTTCGATCCAGTGGCAGCTGGGTGGGTATGACCCAAACCCACAAGGTTGGGTCGGGCCAGCCCAACAGGCCAGGCCCAAGATCTAACTGAATAGAAAATAAAAAGTAAAAATACCAAAATGATCCTATAAATATTTTAAACTCTAGAAAAAAATAGAAAAATCCATAAAATACAAAATATCAAAATGATCACAAAAATATTATATACCTAGGAAAAATATAACATTACTTGTTTGAGTTAAATAAAATGCAAATAAATATTAACACCATTAAATCCTCAATGAAATTTAATAAAATAAGGAGAAGCCCTAAAAATAAATAAAAATTATTCTAGTATATAAAAATAAAATTAGTACTTTCTAAAAATACAAAATTATTTTTTTACAAATAAAACTTGAAACAAATATTCAAAGACATTTAATACTTTCTGGAATTTTATAAAAAATAAAATAATACTGGAAAATTAATAAAAAACATTTTTAAGATTTTGAATAAATATTTTTTACTAGAAAAATATTAAAAATATTATTACAAAGTTTTTAAAATATTTTAAAGTAATAAATCCTTATCTATTTTATAAAATACCTAATTTTGTTAATTCTTTAAAAACATTTATTAAATAAGAAACAATCATAATTTTATACAAAACCTTAAACCCTTTAAGACTAAGTACTAAAGCCCAAAACCATACTTAGGATTCATAATAAAATTTTAAGTGTAAAGTATGAATTCTATAAAACTCTTTTGAACTTTAAATTTAATTTGAACACAATAACCTTTAAACTAACATTATACATCATCATCTATATTATGGGTGAGTGATCTTTATCACTTAATCATTATTAACATGACCTAAAATCCTAACAAAGTGCTAAGATCATCTAATTATGCTCTCATTAATAAGTTGCATATTATATTCCGAATAACATATCCAATCTCAAACTCATCATTCATTTAAACTGAAAGTGAATGATTCTACATTAAAAACTATAATATTCAAAACCCTAAAACTTGATAATGTTCTAAAAACATTACACCTTAAGATTCACTTCTAATGTATAGTTAACTTTGGTCTAAACAATCATAAACATCTTATTTGAAGTTTATTCATGTTTTATAGTTAACTTTGGTCACTTACACAACCAATTAAAGTATAATAACTCAACATCATTTGTAACCATCAAAAGACCCTAATGTAAACCCTAGTAACCTTCAATATTGATTAATCTGACCTAAACACTAATTTCTTCAAATGTTATTATTTTCCCCACTTTAAACAACAATTATATGATAGTTCTTTCAAGCCTTAACAACTTAACACATGGAATTTCATCCTAGCTACCATATGGTAGGTAACCTCAATTATAGATTAATTTGTACTCTATTTTTATACCTTGTATGCTAAGACTTAAGTTCTTTATATATGTATATGCTTGTGGAATAAAATTGAAAGTACACCAAATCTTAAAGAAATCACCTAAGTTCAATTCACTTGCAATACTGGGGTTTCACTTTAGGAATTTTATAAAATGCATAGCATTACTTATGCATAATAGCATATTGCTTATTTAAACATTAGTCCTTACTGGACCAATGATGCTGTTTTCAGATATTGGATCTTTTATTGTCTTGAAGACCGTGAATGCATAATCTTGCAATCACAAAAGGCAAGTTCACACTTGCTCATGTCCTTTGGTTATTTTATAATCAAATATTTTCCAAATCTAGTGTTGTCATCACCTGCATTTCAAAAAGGTCAAAAAACACTTTTTTCATAATAATATGATTATAGGTTATTTACCTAGAGGTAATAACCTACTATGAAAGTTCCAATGGTAAAGGAGCATATTATCTAGGACTTAACAACCAATTTCGCCAGTGATTCTTGTGTTGTATATCACGCGTTAACCATGAGATTTGGAATGGGATGGACAAGTCAGCTGGATCTTCTTCCTTTCGTATGTAGTCAAGACGACCTTAACGTGACATTGTTATTCCTTGTGTGGATCCAGCATATGGGTGGGAACCCTTAGGCCCCATGATTTTGGTGTCTAGATTATCTATGAGCGGCTGCCGGAGGTATAGTCGGACCTTTATGGAGCTTGCCAGGGGCACAACCGGCTCATAGAGTCTTCGGGAACTCATTAGGCTTGTATCTTGACCGAAAGGGTGATTAACAAAGATGTAGACCGGTCCGAAGAATCGTGTAGACATATGGGGTCGCGGAGAAGGGCAGTGATTGGCTTGGATCTTAATATGGGCCTCATACCAAGGAAGTATGAATGGATTGGCCGCTCGGATGTGCAACAAAGCGAAGATATCTCATGGGTAAAGTAACGCACCTCTGTAGAGTGTAAGAACTATAACTTGTTATTCCTTGTTCTAGGAAGGAGCTGCGAACACTACAGGAAAGGAACTCCACAAAAGTTCTGGTAAACCTATGAAGGCTAACGGACATAGCTTTTCAGAATAAAAGCAACCTTTGAAGAAATATTTTTGGAAACCTGCATAGCCTTGATGGTTCAGATATGTAGAGCTCGTTGGGAACCCCAAGACGAAGGTATGATGAACACATCAGCAAGTTCCCCTCAGTTATGAAACCAAGGTTATCGAACCAGTAGGAGTAAGGAAACAACTCCAAGGTGTTGCTAGCAACTTGGAACCTGCACAATGATGACCCACAAGTATAGGGGATTGCAACAATCTATGAGGGTAGTATTACCCAATTTATTGATTAGACACAAGGGGAGCCAAAGAACACTTGCAAGCCTTAACAACTGAGTTGTCAATTCAGCTGCACCTGGAAATAGTTCTTCCTCACAGAAGTTTATTAGTAGCAACAGTTTTGTAGTAGAAATAGCAAAGTAACAGCAACAGTAAAACAAGAGAAGTAGTAACAGTAGTAGCAAACAATAGGATATGAGTGCGGTAGGCATAGGGATGGATGGACGGGCGTTGCATGGACGAGTCTAAACATGTAACTTCAAGATCTAGGGCATTTGCAGATAAATAAGATAAAGCATCCAAGTACTAAACAATCATATGCATGTGTCCCATATATAGTCATACGTGTTTGCAATGAGAACTTGCAAAACGTATTTTGTCCTGCCAGCCCGTTGAGCGGGGACTCAAGGGAACTATTAGCAATTAAGGCACTCCTTTTAATAGAGCACCGGAGCAACGAATTAACACTCCGTGAACACATGTCATCCTGACATCACAGCCATCGCCTCCAGTTGTCCCAATTTCTGTCACTTCGGGGCCTTTGGAACCGGACAATGGTATGTGTACACAACTTTCGGATAAGATCACAAACAATACTATCATCATGAATCAATAATAAGTTCAGATATGAGATCATGGCACTCGGGCCCTAGTGACAATCATTAAGCACAAGTTGCAACAAAGTCAAATAGCACTAATAGATATACTAGGCATCATGCCCTAACAATCTTATTCGATTACATGATAGAACTCATCCAATACCTACCATCCACATAGCCTACAGTGGGAGATTACTCACTCATGGATGGGGGAGCATGGATGGTTGATGGAGAGGCGTCAGTGATGATGGCGATGATCCTCTCCAAATTCTCCGTCCCGGCAGGATGCCAGAATGGAGTTTCTGGTTCCGAATCGCGGTTTCTGGTGGTGGAGGCGCAGCGCAACTTTTTCTAGAAAAATGTCGAACTCCCCTGAGTTTTTAGGTCAGAAGGCAACTTATAGGCGAAGAGGGAGGCCGAGGGGGTGCCTGAGGCGGCGACACCCCCTCCAGGCACGGCCTGGGCCCACCCGTGCGGCAGGGGGTGTGGGCCCCTCAGGCCTCCACTCCGTCTTGTATTCTGGCTCCATGAGTCTTCTGGTGAAATAGGATTTTTGGCATATTTTCCGAGATTTTACCTGATAGTTTATTTTCTGCACAAAAACTAGACACCAAGGTAATTCTGCTGAAAACTGCGTCAGTCCGTGTAAGTTGTGTCCAAATCACACAAGTTTAGAGGAGAAACAATAGCAAAAGTGTTTGGGAAAGTAGATACGTTTTGGACGTATCAACCCCCCCCCCCAAGATTATCTTATTGCTTGCCCTCAAGCAATTAAGTTGAAAACTGAATGCGATAAAAGAACTTTCACGAACACATTTTCTTCATATGATGTATATATTCTTAGCACAGGATTAGATACTTAGGCAATTCATAATAAGGAGTATGCAACTAAGTCTACTCAATAGTCATTGCAAGCTATGAAGAGATTCTAACTCAATAATAATAAGTAGCATGAAACATAAACATAAGCAACATTGCAATGCTCATAAAAAGGTATGATATAGTGGTATCTCGCTTGCCTTTTATGGTGGAGCAAAACATGAATGCCAAGTCACCTCTGAAGTTTAAGTGAAGACTAGAAGTAAAGATATCAGAGATACAAGCATCAAAGTCATGACATAATTAACCAAGTTTTGAGACAAGCATATTACACTAAGAATGACAACTATGCTCTCAAGAAGGTGCTCATAGAATAAGTGGTGACTCAAGGAAGTGAAAAGGTTTTGAAATGCTTACAAATGCTGAAAGTATGGTAGTCATTAGCTTTGATCTCTCATTGCCCCTATCATAAGCATCTTTAGATGGTTAATGGTGAAAGTGAGGTCCAATATGAGTTCTATGCTTGACAGGCCATAAGATGGAAATCTCATGTCCCTTGAATACGAGGGCCGCTCCTCATGCTACTCAACTTTAGTTACCGACAAGTTCTTGTTATATTAAATACATGCGTATCATAGAGAACCTCCAATGGGGTACCCCTTGCACATGATATAGGAGCTATCCCATAATCAAAATGACAAGGCAAGCAGACAATGAGCATCTCAGCGATATTTTTATTTGCTATTTGCATAGGTTTTTATTGAGGATGCTTCACAGATTTCTCATTATGGTTATGCTGCAAGTTTCCACCATGATTAGGCATGGCTTAGGCCAGCGGCCTAGGCGTTTGTCTAACACATATATATAACTCCATGAACTTACAAGCTCCCCTTTTATTTCACACCGACGACATCCGTAAACAAAAGAGCATGATATCAACTAGGTACAATGTACAGGTGCAATGTTGAAAGCGTTCCCCGTGACAGCACGGTTCTGCTAACTCCCAGCCTATAATTTGCAAGCATATAACTTTCATGGACAGTCACAATGGTTCAGGTTTATTAGGTCGAAGAAATAAAGTGTGCCATCAAGTTCGTGAGAGCTTTACTAACTAACTTTCTCAAAACAGTCAAACATTTTATTTAGAAGAAAACAAGGCATATTGCATATGCATGGAAATTGCAAATGATGATAGTAGGTAGGTATGGTGGACACTTTGGCAATATTGGTTTTGGGGAGTTGGAAACACAAGTAGATCTCATACTCAGTGCAAGTGAAGGCTAGCAATAGAGAGGGAGCGACAAACAAGAGAGCAATAACTGTCATAATCATGCTTGGAACAAAACAGGACCAATTATGGCATGAAAGTGATACAAGAACTCTGAGGCAAAATAAATCATCGAGGCTTACTGACTATTGTTTAGTCATATGCATGCGTGAGCATGTGCCAAGTCGATTCACATGAAACATTCAGAGGAGGATACCACAATATCATACCAAGTTATGAATAAAACAATGCAAACAAACATTGATATGACATGCTACAAACTATTAGCAAGCTGGAACTAATCATAATAAAGCAAGAACTACTAAGCATCCATTTAAAACATACACCCTACGTGAACAGATGATACGTCCAATTTGCATCACCATTTTATATCATAATTTGCCTCTATGCATTGATATATGTCTTATTATGAGGTATTACTTATGTATTTTCCACTGTTTTTGCATGTTGGATGATTCTTGGAGGATGGACTGCCGGAGTCTGGATTCTGGTAGAAAAGGAGGTGTTGTGATGCAATTTCGCGAAGATCAGAAAAATACCAGAAAAATATGGGAAAATTATATTTTCTCGGAAGACAAAGGAAGCTAGAAGGGGAGAAGAAGAAGGGCCACAGGGGCCTCACACCCCCTAGGCGTGGGCCCACCTGGCCCCACACCTAGGGCAGGTGTGTCCCACCTGCCTGGCCTCCGACTCCGCCCTCTCGCCTATATCTTCCTCACGGAACCCTAATACCAGAGGGGCGACCACAGATAGATTTCTGCCGCCTCTATGGGGAGGAAAACACCAAGAGAGAAAGATCTCTCCGGTAGACAGATTTCTGCCGGGGAAATTTCTTCCTGGAGAGGGGAGATCATCGCCATCAACACCATCGTCAAGCTAGGCTTCATCGGGATCATCATCACCATCATCCACACCATCATCTCCACCAGCACCATTATCACCACTCCGTCCCGCTGTAACAATTGTGTTGGTTATTGCTTTAGTTCTTAGGGGAAACTTTCCCGATGTTAATTACTATTGTAGTTGATGCTTGTGAGTGGAACCATTGGATTATTGTTTATGTTCAGATTATTATTCATCACCATATCATCTTTGATCTTGATCCATATGATATCTTGTGAGTAGTTTGTCTAGTTCTTGAGGACATGGGAGAAGTCATGTTGTTATTAGTGGATCTATGTTGAGTTATTATTCAATGGTTTAGTATTTAAGCTGTGGTGCTATTCTTCTAGTCGTGTCATGTGAACGTCGACTACATGATAATTCACCATTTATGGGCCTAGGGGAATGCATTGTGTATTTGGCTACTAATTGTGGGGTTGCCGAAGTGACAGAAACTTGAACCCCTGTTAGGACACCATTGCATAAGGGAGCATAGGATCTCGGAGTTTAAGGCTGTGGTTAGTTTTATATCTTAATTACTTTCCTGTAGTTACGGATGTTTGCAGGGGGTTTAATCACAAGTATGTATTAGTACAAGTAAGGTCGGTACATTAGCACAGGTTCACCCACACAACACTTACAACGCCAAAGAACAGTACTCATCTATTTGAAGCGAAAGCACTTGACAGAATTCCCATGTGTCCTCGAGAACGTTTGGTCCTTATAAGTGTTTCCACCGGCTTTTCCTTTGCTAAGAAAGGATTGGGCCACTTGCTGCTTTTGTTCTTTATTATTTACTCATTGTTTTGCTGCCTTATCAGAAAACCCCTAAAAATCCGTTTGCTAAGTATTTACAGAGATTTCCTGCTCCATACCACTAGTCAACACCTTCTGCTCCTCGTTGGGATCGACACTCCTATTTATCGAAAGTACCGCGATACACCTCCTATACTTGTGGGTTATCAAGACTATTTTCTGGCGTCATTGTCGGGGAGTGAAGCGCTATTGAAGTGTGGAACTGGTAAAGGAAACTTCTACTGTGAGTATTGCTTTTTGTTACTGCTTGTTACTTTGTTTCCAATATGGATAACCCACTTGGTTTTCTGTTTGGGAAAACTAATACCACTGCTAGGGTAGTAGAGGAACCACCACCTGTTGAGATAGATCCTTTTAAGATACCTACAAGTATTGTTGATCGTGTTATTTATAATTATTATTTTGGGGATGGAACTGTCCACCCTGGTGATCATTTGCTTTTTATCCATGAATTATGCGGGCTGTTTAAGTGTGCAAGTATTACAACTGAACAGGTGAAGAAGAAGTTACTCTCTATATCCTTGAAAGGGAGAGCTAAAAATGGTATAAGCTGCTGAAGAATGGACAATCCATGGAATGGGAGGAAATGACATCTCTCTTTTATTCTAAATTCTATCCTCCCAGTGAGATTCATAAGGATAGAAATTTGATATATAACTTTTGGCCTCTTGATGGAGAGAGTACAGCTCAATCTTGGGGGAGATTTAAGTTACTAATGCTTAAATGTCCTATTCATGAATTCCCTAACAATATTATTATCAATAACTTTCATGCTAGGCTTTATCTTCATGATAAAGATTTACTAGATGCTTCTTGTGCTGGATCATTCACACGTATGAAGGAATAATCCAAATGGGATCTACTAGACCGTATTCAAGAGAACACTGAATCTTGGGAGAATGACAAAGGAAGAAAGTCAGGTATAAACTAAGATTATGAATGCATTAAATCTTTTATGGGAACTGATAACTTCCATGATATTAGTAATGAGTTCGGTTTGGATTACCAAAGTATTGACAACTGTTTTAAGGCCTTTGCCTCTTACATAGAAATTCCCAAGAAGAAGTGGAATAAGTACCGTACTCCTTATAAAGATGTTGTTAATCATGTTCCTGTTAGAAGTGCTGAAGTTTGTACTACTAATCATATTGTGCATGAACCTTATGTTGAGAAAATACCTTTCCCAACTAAGGTAAAGGAGTATTCTATGATGACTAGTGCAAATAATAAAGGTACTAAGAAAACTGTGGAGCCTGTTGAGCAATTGAATATTGAACCTGTGGTAGCTATTGTGAAAGACCCTGTCACTAGAAATATAGAGGATGAGCACATTGTTATCTGTGAAGACGCTTCTAATATTATCTCTCATCCTAGTAAAGCTAGAAAATCTAGTGTTCCTGTGCTTTCTGTTAAAATTGGTGATCATTGCTACCATGGTTTATGTGATATTGGTGCTAGTTCTAGTGTTATTCCTTATGAGCTTTACAGGGAAATTATGCATGAAATTGGTCCTTATGAGCTTGAAGACATTGATGTGGTTATTCACCTAGCAAACAAGGAGACCATATGCCCTATTGGTATTGTAAGAGATGTGGAGTTTCTTTGTGGTAAGATTAAATATCCTGTTGATTTTCTTGTGCTTAATTCTGCAGCTAGCAAAACTTGTCCTATCATTTTTGGTAGACCTTTCTTGAAAAGTTATGGAGCTATTATAGATTGTAAGAAGGATAAAGTTTTAACTAAGTTTGAGGGAGATTCTTGTGAGTTTAACTTTTCCAAATTTGCTAAAGCTCCTTGTGAAAACAGCTTGCCTAATAAAGATTTCAGGATGGAACAACTTGCTTCTATTGATCCAGTTTATGACCTTGGACCTCTTTTTGGTGACTGTAAGTATGCTCATTCTGATGATAAAGTTGTTGCTAGTGACAGTTATATTGTCAACTTTATTCAAAGTGCTACTGAAAGTTATTATGAGAGAGGGAAACATGGTTTTATGCATCTCAATAATGTTAAGTTTCCCCGTTTTATGTTGAAAGCTTTGAAGTTGCATCTGTTTTGTCTTCCTATACTGGTGGATTTTTTTTCAACAATTCATTTTCTCATGATACCCCCCATGCATAGGAAGTGTGTTAGACTAAATGTGTTGGTTATTCGCTTCTTGATGCTCCTTTTCACTCCAGATATATATCTCCTTTGTGAGCATCTTTGAGAGTTTTGAGCCTAACTTAAAGGCAGTAAAGAAAAGTACTTGTTGGGAGATAACCCAAGAGTTTGGTTGAGTCTTGGAAGTTATTACTTCAGTAATAACCGCTCCTTATCCTTTTTGTTTTGGTTTTTGTGTCAAGTTCAACTACTTTTGAGAAGTGGAGGAGTTGTGAAAAGTGGCTGTCTAGGGACAGATTTTTGTGCTGTACCGTAAGAATTCGCGAGGGAGCTCAGTACGTCGGATGGAACTGTATTTTTATGATATTGTTCTCCATGTTGTTACCCAACTTTAATTAGTTATGTACTTTTTTATTTGAGCAACATAAGGTTTTAGAAAAAATCAATCTTTACCTGCTGGTCCGTTTTGACAGATTTCTTTTATCATTTGCATTTGCCTCTTAAAGAAGCCTTTGTTTTGATGGATTTCAGTTGAAGTGTGCACCTAAAGGTTTATTGTCTTTGCTTACACTAATGTTTCCATTGAAGTTTGTGTATTGCCATGTGAGGAAAGGAATTTCCAGGAGAAGGAGAAAAGGAGTCTACAGAGTTCGTCTTTGAATAGGTAAAAAGGTGAAAACAAAAGGTTCGTGAAACTCCAATATTTTTATATTTTTGGTGTTTTTAATACATAAGGGAAGTAATGAGACGAAACCGAGGAGGAACCGGAGACCGGGATGGCCAAACCCACCCCAGGCGTGGGCCCACCTTGCCCCGTGCCTGGAGGGGGTGTGCCTCCCCCGAGCTCCGACTCCGCCTTGTTTTCGCATCAAAACCTTCCTTATGCATTGAAACTTCGTAATATATAACCCCCCGGATCCCCCGAGGTCCGTGCATCATTTTCTTGTCGTGTTTTTTTTGTTTCAATCTGTTTCTGTCAGAAAAACTTCTCAAGTTTAGAGCACCATGGTCTCCACCAACGACAAAGGCAAGAGGCTCGAGGAAGATGATCCTCACAAACCCAAGGAGGATGAGATTTTGGTAGGTGATGAAGAAGACATGGAGGAGGATAAGCAACCGGACACCCGCGCTACCGTCGCAAGCATTGGAGTGGTGGCAAAACCTACCAAGCTTAAGAGGACATCACGGATGTCTACAGGAGGGAAACCTCCATGGCATACCCTCTCTCCTCGATCACCTCCTCCAAGTACCAAGAAACCCTTCCACACTCTTATACATGAGCGTCAATATCAACATGTGCCCAAAGGGAACTTGCCCTCGATGTGGGATATGCCTCATTATAACCATGCAGGGGAGGAGCATACTAATAAAGAAGATTGAGGAAAGAATAGCAAGGATTCTTGGTCCGATATGATCATGAACCACATTGAGCAGAATTCCAGGTTGATTCGTACTCTGACCTTTAAGATTGAGGAGTTGAGGAAGCTGATTGAGGAGCTTAACAAGATAACACCACCACCACCGAAGGAGTAATTCGTCATCAGGTTTGAGATCCCCTTGGCTTGTTCTAAGCTTCGGGGGAGTGCCAAGGTATCACAATCATTATCTATTATCTTTTACATTTTTAGTGGATTCATATCTTTGGTAGAGAAGTTATATTATAGTTTGGTTTGCATGTGGAAGTATTTTTCTTTTTAGTTGGTTATCTATGTATCCCTTGGTGTAAGCGCCTTTATTGGAATATTAATGAGAAGTTTCATCTTTTACTTTTTGCACCTCTTATTTTTAGTTTACAATCTCTATTATATGATGGATCTTGTTGACCAGTATTGGCATCACTTTGGGATCATCAAGTGGATCTAAATTGGTTTTGGAAAACCGAGTTCTGGTCAGTAGCAATACTTTTGAGGTTTGAAAGAAAAAAAGAGAAAAAGCTTACAGGTATTTTGTATCGTTTATTTTCTTTCTTGTTGGCTTATAAGTTTAGTATCCTCTATTTAAGATCTTTTGTGTCTTCAAGAAAGATTGCATGTTTGGCTTTATTACTTGTGTGTTTGCTTGTTTCTTTCAACTCTCTTGCTTGCTACCCAACCTTGCTAGCCAAAAACCTATTTTGAGAAGGCATACTTCTCATGTTTCCAACCCCTTTGAAGCAAAACATGTGCCATTTGTGTCCACCATATATACCTATTATCACTATTGCTATTCCAAGCAAATTCTCAAGTTTCATCTATCTTTCGAATTAAAAAGTATTTTGTTATGTGAAAACTAGTTAGTAAAGCTCTCACGAACTTGATGGCACACCTTATTTTCTTGCCCCTAAGAGACTTGAACCATTGTGTCATCAAAGTTGTATATGCTTGCACCTATACGTTGGGATTAGCAGAACCGTGCTGTCATGGGGAACTCTTTCAACATTGCACCTGTACATTGTACACGGTTGATATCATGCTCTTTTGTTTGCGAATGTCGACGGTGTTAAATAAAGATTGAACTTCTAAGTCCATGGAGTCTGTATTTTGTGTTAGAGAAATGCATGGGCCGCTAGCCTATGCCATGCCTAATCATGGTGGAAACTTGCAGCTTCACCATAGTGAGCTGTCTATGAAGCATCCTCATTAAAAAAGCTATGCATATAGTAAATAATAATATCGCTGAGATGCTCATTGTCTGCTTGCCTTGTCATTTTGGTTATGGGAAAGCTCCTGTACCATGTGCAAGGGGTACCCCGTTGGCGGTTCTCTATGATAGGCATGTACTTACAATGACAAGAACTTACCGGTACTAAAGTTGAGTAGCATGAGGAGTGGCCCTCATATTCAAGGGACATGAGATTGCCAACTTATATTTTGTCAAGCATATAGTCCATCTTTGTGCACTTTAACCTTAATCATCTCAAGATGCCTATGATAGGGCAATGAGGGCTCAAATCTAGTAAGTACCATAATATTTTGGAAGCTCTTTATGACTTGTAATCCTTGCTTCCCTCTATAAAGGGACCTTTCTCCTAGCTACCAAGTTGAGTCAGTAAACCTACCTCCTATCTATCTCCAGCAAGCATTTGAGTTGTTGTGTTTCAAGCATTCATATGGTGATTTATTCAATCATGTTCTTTATCTACCTTGTTTGCACAAAACTCTTATTTATTAAGTATTACTTTGAAAGCCTTCACTGAAAAACCTTTTTGAGCAAAGATTGCTCCTGTTATAAAACTTCTACAAGAAGCTTTTTGTGAAACCATTTGCCAGTTGTTCCCTTACCAGGAACAAGAATTTGCTAATTCCAATTATGATTTATCTTTATGCATCTCTATTGTGACTCCTATACTTGTTGCAAGCTAAGTTATATAGTGGTGAGTTGCTTCTTATATAAGTTGTGTAATGGTAAGTGTGATGCTTCTTGTCTGTATTCTTTTATTGACACTTCACTCCATAAACCTGCGGACATGTTTACTGAGCTCATTTTTCGCTTGGGGACAAGCGAAGGTCTAAGCTTGGGGGAGTTGATACGTCCAATTTGCAACACCATTCTATATCATAATTTGCCTTTGTGAATTAATATATGTCTTATTATGAGGTATTGCTTATGTATTTTCCACTGTTTTTGCATGTTGGATGATTCTTAGAGGATGGACTGTCGGAGTCTGGATTCTGATGGAAAAGGAGGTGTTGTGATGCAATTTCGTGAAGATCAGAAAAATACCAGAAAAATATGGGAAAATTATATTTTCCTGGAAGACAAAGGAAGCTAGAAGGGGATGAGAAGAAGGGACACAGGGGCCCACACCCCCTAGGCGCGGGCCCAACTGGCCCCGCGCCTAGGGCAGGTGTGGCGCACCTGCCTGGCCTCCGACTCCGCCCTCTCGCCTATATCTTCCTCATAGAACCCATAGGGGCCCACACACCCCTAGGCGAAGGGGCGGAGTCGAAGGCCGGGCAGGAGTCGAAGGCCGGGCAGGAGGCCACACCTACCCTAGGCGCGGGTCAGGTGGGCCCACGCCTATGGAGGGGATCCTAAGGCCCCTCTTCGCTCCTCCTTCTGGCTTCCTTCGTCTTCTGGTAAAATAATATGTTTCCATATTTTTCTGATCTTCACGAAATTGCACCGAACGCCTTCTTTTCTATCAGAATCCAGACTCCGGCAGTCCATCTCCAGGAATCTTCCAACATGCATAATCAGATGAAAAGGCCATAAGTAATACCTCATAATAAGACAAACATCAATGAATAGAGGTAAATTATGATATAGAAAGGTGATTGTCACGACCCAAAATTTTCCAAATTTTGAAGAAAAATAAATAAACAAAATAAATAATTGTTGAAATTAGGGTGAAAAGAAACTTTTTGTTTCTAAATGAAAACATTAAAACTATAAGATCCCTCCCTTTATAAAGGTAAGGATCCCTGTGATTGCAATGCTAGTCCCTGGATCAATGCTAGCATCCACAGTTTAAGATGAAGTACGCAGAAACAAAGGTCATTATTACATATCATTCCAGAGACAAACATAGTATTTTACAAACTCCATGGCCACAGGCCTAATACAAGAGTTCAATATATAATAAGATAAATAAGTCTTCATCTTCATGTGCCACAAGCAAGCATGTTGAGTGTAGACTCATAACCCCTAATCATCATCAGAATAACCTGCAACATCACAAGTTACAGCCACAGTGGGTCAATACATTGGAATAGTATTGGCAAGTGATACCTTAGTAGAATTATAGTAGTCTAGATACTATATGCATTTTGGCTAAGTGTAGCTTAGGCTTGCTTTGCTCAAAATAGGTTTTACCTATCAGTTGAAAACACTAAGTTTTTCTTTGACAAAACTTTCCCAAGGAACCACCAATAGAAATTGGTGAACCTTCACCCTTGTTCAACCACAAGTTTTAACTTAGAAATTGGGATGAGGAGATTCTTTATAGCTTCCATGTCTTGATGCTCAAGTTGTCCAATACCAGGGACATGGCTAAGTACTTAGATTCTTCCATCTGCAGAGGTTGTGCACTTTCCCCACAAGACTTGATTTTCACCAAGACAGGACCTTTCAGAAGCCTTCCCTTAGACCAAATGGACGCGTTCCAACCTATCATCCCACTACCACCAACTGTCCAAATGGCTAAGTTATTGCAACCTATGTGATCCAGGCAGAGCCCATATTGCCATGTGGCTGCAATAGAAGCTTCTTAACATATGGCATCTCAAATCCTTTTGTTCCTTGGTGGCTTTCCACAAGTGAGATACACATGGTAAACCATAGACATGGGACTTGTGTAACCACTCAACACAAACCATTCTCCAGGTGTTTCATTCACTTAGTTGTTTTATTAAGCAAAAGCACAAGTCCAAAGACTTAGAAATATTTTCTCATAGCATGAATATATAACCACCCTTGGTTTCTACTAGCTAGGCTAAGCATGGCATTGATAAGCATCATAACTTAGAAATTTCTAGCAATTCTACAACTACTAGGATTTCCCAAGCATAGCATATAGATCAAAATATTCATGCAAGTCCTATACAAAATATTTATAGTGCATAGTTGAAAAACATAGGAATAAAATAATGAAGCACCACTTTCCTTGGTAGTTTGGGGAGTAGCAACAATCCTGACAATCACAATCACTATTTGCACCAAAATCTACACATAAATACACAATATATACAAGAAAAAATACATGAGTGTATGCAAAATGCCATGTGATGATTTTCTACACCAAACAAGACAAGTACACAGTACTGAATCATAAACAAGTCCAAAACATGCCAAATAAACTTTATTGGAACAACAAAACATTTTTCAAATAATTACTATACACAAATTATGCGTACAAATGTTTCTGTAAAAACAACCATTTTTACAGAGGCAAAACATTAAAAACATTGCATAAATGGAAAGGATTTTCTCTCCTGATTCCAATGATATAAAATTTGTCAAATTTGAACGTGTGGATCAAAAGTTATGAATTTTTCAAGTTTAAACATCTAATAGATCTAAATTCAGATTTTAAATCAAACCTACAGACACGCGGCGTGTTCTGATTCGCCGATACCGCTTCGTGTGGATCGTTCAACGAGGGCCGTTAGATTTAAGTGGTAGCGCACGGTCAGATCTGCGCGTAACGGTTCGAGTAAGTGATCTAATCCTGAGCCTCCAATCCAGATCTAACGGCTGCGAAGCTTGCGAGCAAAGATGGTGGCGCTAGCGGCGGCTCTGTCAGAGATGTTGCCGACGATTTAGGTCGCTCAGGAGAGGGTGAGGTGGCTTGCCGAGTTCGCTGTGTGCTGCTGATGCTCAAGGTAGGCTTCGTTGGCGAAGGGGTGCACCGTGGATGTCGCTGGAGCTCGTCGGAGTCGTGCGCGGCGTCGGATGCTTGCAGATGTCGACGTTGCCGAGGCTCTGCGTCGCCCTAGCACGAACAAAATGTATTAGAGGGTGCGCAAGGTCACGGTGAGCAAGATGGTTTCAAGGAGAAGACAAGGGGCGCTCGATTCATACCGCTATTGCTCGTCGGAGTTGAGCGGCGGCTCTGGTGGTTGCGGGCGTGAACGAAGACGGCGACCTGGGTCACGAGCAGGCAAACCAGGGGTGTTAGAAGATGCATAAGTACGTGGCGGTCACGCTCGTATGAACCAGAACTAGAGGGGCGGTCGGAGCTTACCGGAATCACCCGCCGGAGTGGCTCGGTACAACGGCGGTGTAAGCAAGATTGTGGGTAGCCTGGTGACGGAAATGGTGCGCCGAGTGAGGGGAAATGAGCGGAGAGGGGAGGGGGTCTTATAGCCGGAGTAGGGGCGATAATCTCGCGAGGAAACGTTGGCAATTAAGCCTGCTTCAGTTGCGGCAGTGATGAGGTAACGGCGGCGTCGACGGGGTCGTGGGGGTGCGTGGCTCGGGGACGATGCTCGCGTGGCATTTGGGTCCACCAGTCAGTGAGCGCGGGGTAAGTCTGCGCCGAGAGAGAGAGAGAGAGAGAGAGAGAGAGAGAGAGACCCCGGGTGGGCTTAGTGGGCTAGGTCTGCTGTTGGGCTAAAAATCTGGCGCCGGCCCTTTTCTATTTCTTATCTCTTTTTCTTTTTCTAATTCGATTTTCTGGAATCAATTTCAAATGAATTTTAAAAGCATTTGAATTTAAAATATTTCTGGCCTTTTGTAATATGAATCATGTGTAAATTTGAGTATTAAACCATGCTGCCTTGTTGGACTTGCATGGTCCTTTGGAGATTTTTAAAATTAACAGTGCCTTAGCACATGGTTTGATGAATATTTGAAAATGGTTTTAAAACTATATTTGTTTTGGAAATTTTTGTCCAAGCTTTACACTCAACCAAACCAACATAAGGGCAAACAAAAGTTGGTTTAAAACAATTACATTGTAATTTTGAGAGTGGCATTAGATCAATGCATGCTCACATAAGATAATAGAACTTAGTGCTTCTGTTTTCTAGAAATGAGTTTTGAAATTGATCCCTAAATGATATTCATGCATGAATGATATGAAATCTTTGAAAACATGATTTTAGGGATGTTACAAATCTAACCCCCTTAAGTTGAATCTCACCCTCGAGATTCGGGTTGGCTAGCAAATAGGTGAGGGTGGTCTTTCCGAAGATCTTCTCTTTCCCATGTTGCTTCTTCTTCGGAATGATGGTTCCATTGAACTTTGCAGAATTTGATAGTCTTAGTCCGAGTAACTCTTTCTGTAGTTTCAAGAATCTCTATAGGTTTCTCTTCGTAAGTGAGATCACTTTCCAATTGGACCTCCTCCAAAGGTATGGTATCCTTCAAATAAGTCTCTTCCATCCCTGGATGGCATTTCTTAAGCTGACTCACATGAAACACATTGTGAACGGCAGACAATGATTCTAGCAATTCAATCTCATAAGCTACTTCTCCTTTACGACTCAGAATATTGAATGGTCCAACATATCTTGGGGCCAATTTACCTTTGACACCAAATCTCTTAACTCCACGAAGTGGTGAGACTCTAAGATAGGATCTATCACCCACTTCATAGGTGACTTCTCTATGTTTAGGATCTGCGTAGCTCTTTTGTCGGGACTGTGCTATCTTCAATCTGTCATTAACTAGCTTGAATTTCTCTTCAGCCTCTTTGATTAGTTCTGGTCCGAACAAACTTCTTTCTCCCACACCATTCCATAGAAATGGGGTGGTACACTTCCTCACATAGAGAAACTCAAATGGTGCCATCTCAATACTGGCTTGATAGCTATTATTGTAAGAGAATTCTCCTTAAGGCAGACTTTCATCCCAACTGGCTCCATAGTCTAGGGCACATGCCCTCAACATATCTTCAAGAATCTGGTTGGTCCTTTCTGTTTGTCCATCAGTCTGAGGATGAAAAGCAGTGCTAAATCCCAACCTCATTCCCAATGACTCATGTAGTTGCCTCCAAAAATGAGAAGTGAATTGAGTTCCCCTATCAGACACAATACTCTTGGGTACTCCATGCAGACATACAATCCTGCTCATGTAGATCTTTGCTAACTTAGCACTTGTATAGGTTGTCTTCACGGGTATGAAATGAGCCACTTTAGTTAAGCGATCCACTACTACCCAAATAGAATCATATCCTGACCTGGTCCTTGGCAATCCGGTGATGAAATCCATGCCAATCTTGTCCCACTTCCAATCAGGAATAGGTAGTGGTTGTAACAACCCTGCTGGTTTCTGATGTTCCGCTTTCACTCTACTACATACATCACACAAAGCAATATGTTCGGCGATGTCCTTCTTGAGATTATTCCACCAAAATCTTTCTTTCATATCCATGTACATTTTGGTGTTACCCGGATGAATGGAATACGGTGAGTTGTGTGCTTCTTGTAAAATCAGTTTCCGAAGTTCCGGATCTTGTGGAACACAGATACGTCTTCCATACCATAAATTACCATGTTCATCTTCATGGAACCCTTTGGCTTTTCCGTTGCCAATCTTTTATTTAATCTCTTCAATTTCCTTATCTGTCTTTTGGGCTTCTTTGATCTTGTCCAACAAAGTGGGTTGAACATCCAATGACATGAGATGTCCTTCAGGCACAATCTCCAATCTGAGATCTCTAAATTGGGCACACAGATCATCTGGCAATTCTCCCTTTGTAAGACCATTCACAAAAACTTTACGGCTTAGAGCATCCGCTACAACATTTGCCTTACCGGGGTGGTATTGCAAACTCAAGTCATAGCCCTTGATGAGTTCTAGCCATCTTCTTTGTCTCATGTTAATTTCTTTCTGGGTGAAGATATACTTCAAGCTTTTGTGATCTGTGAACACTTCACATCGCTTTCCCAAAAGGTAGTGTCTCCATGTGTTTGAGCGCATGGACAAAAGAGGCTAACTCTAAATCATGAGTAGGGTAATTTACCTCATGAGTTTTGAGTTGTCTCGAGGCATAAGCCACAACTTTCCCTTCTTGCATAAGTACTGCACCTAATCCATGATGAGACGCATCATAATACACTTGGAAATCCTTCTCCAAATTTGGCAGACATAAGACTGGTGCTGTCACTAGCCTCTTCTTCAACTCTTGGAAACTGAGTTCACATCCTTTAGACCAAGCAAATTTCTTGTCTTTCTTTAGTAACTCTGTCATTGGCTTAGCTATCTTGGAGAAATTCTCAATGAACCTTCTGTAGTATCCTGCCAAGCCAAGGATACTACGAACCTCTTTCACTGACTTAGGAGATTCCCATTCAGTTACATCTGAAACTTTAGCAGGATCAACTGCTACACCATCTCCTGACATAACGTGTCCAAGAAATCCAACTTCATTCAACCAAAACTCACACTTGCTGAATTTGGCATACATCTTATGCTCCCTAAGCTTCTCAAGTATCAAACGCAAATGTCCTTCATGCTCTTCTTTGTTCTTGGAGTAGATCAAAATGTCATCGATGAAAACGACAACAAACTTATCAAGGAACTCCATGAACACCTTGTTCATCATATTCATGAAATAAGCTGGTGCATTGGTTAAATCGAATGGCATCACGGTGTACTCATACAATCCATACCTAGTGGTGAAATCCGTCTTAGGTATGTCTTGTTCCCTTATCTTGAGCTGGAAATAACCTGACCAGAGATCAATCTTTGAGAACACACAAGCTCCTTCTAACTGATCAAATAAGTCATTGATTCTAGGCAAAGGGTATTTGTTCTTGATAGTCACCTCATTGAGTGAACGGTAATCTATGCATAACCTTTGAATTCTATCTTTATTTTCCACAAACAAAACTGGTGCTCCCCAAGATGAAGAACTTGGTTGGATAAAACCTTTCTGCAACTGTTCTCCAAGTTGTTTCTTGAGTTCTTTCAATTCATCAACTGACATCTTGTACGGTCTCTTTGCTATTGGTCCAGATCCTGGTAGCAAGTCAATAAGAAACTCCACATCTCTATCTGGTGGCATTCCCGGCAATTCTTCCGGAAATACATACGGATATTCACTCACAATAGGCAAACTGTCTATGATAACCCCCTTAAGAGAATTTAGCTTACTCCTTTTCGATTCAAAGTTGGTCTTGAATCTGATCCTTTTGTTTTCTGGAGTTGTGAGTGAGACAGTATGGTTGGCACAATCTAGCACTCCCTTGTGCTTAGTCATCCAGTCCATTCCCACAATGACATCCAATCCTTGGGAGTTTAAAATTATCAGATTAACGGGAAACTTATACTTCCCAAACTCTATGACTAGATCATGACACCCTGAGTTCACTATCATTTCTCTGCCAGGAGAACTTACTTTTATAGGACACCCAATAGTTTCTACCGGTAGTTCATTTCTTTCAACAAATGCTCTTGATATGAATGAATGAGATGCACCAGTATCAAAGAGAACAAATGCTGGAATAGAATTGAGTTTGAAATTACCAGCAACAGCATCAGGTTCCTCATAGATCTCTTCCACATTGATGTGGTTCACTTGTCCCTTTTGGAAAGGGTTAGGCTTGTTGGGTCCTTCAACTTTCTTTTCCGGGCATTCATTTGCATAATGCCCCATCTTCTTGCACTTGAAACATTCAACCTGACTAAGATCCTTCTTGACAGGCTGGCTTCCACTACCACTTCCACTTCCATTGTGGTGGCTCTTATATCCACTCTTGTGATTCTTGTACTTGTCATTGTCATGACTACGGTGGTGCTTGTTGTCATGATGACGGTTGTGGTTGTGGTGTTTGTTGTACTTTCCATGCTTGTGGGATCCAGAATTCCCACTATCATCATAATGGGAACGCTTGTGAGACGATCCCGAGCCGTGCTTGTCAGAGTGCTTCCTCTTCCTGCTTTCAACCTGTTTCATCCTGCTCTCCAAAATAGCAGCCTTGTCACAAAGAGACTGATAAGTGGGAACATAGGCCACAGATAGCTACAGGTTCAGTTCATCGTTCAATCCTTCGAGGAACTTCTCTTTCCTCTTAGCATCAGTGTCAACTTCATCCGGTGCATAACGCGCCAGATTGTTGAACTCCTCAATATATCCAGCCACGCTGCGGTGGCGCTGCTTCAAGTTATGAAATTCCTTCTTCTTCAAACTCATCACCCCGGATGAGATGTGAGCAGTACGGAAACCATCTTCGAAGATAGCCCATGTCACATCCTCAATGGGAGTGGTGATCTGGAAGTTATCCCACCAAGTGGCTACTGGTCCTTCCAACAAGTGTGCTGCAAATCTAAATTTCTCTTCATCAGTACAGCCAACAGTTACCAAGTGCTTGTTCACTGAGCGTAGCCAATCATTGGCCACCATGGGATCAGTAGTTCTTGAGATCTTTGCTGGCCTCAGTCTTAAGAATCTAGTAAGCATGTCAAAACCCGGTGGGTTATTCTGATTGTTATTATTATTATTATTATTATTATTATTATTATTATTATTATTATTGTTGTTGTTGTTATTCTGATTCTGTATGAACATGGTCATCATCTGCATCAGTTGCATCTGAGCTATCATCATCTGCTGCATCTCAGGGGTGATATTGTTGTTGTTAGGGTTGGGATTGGCACGTCGGGGAGGCATCTGTGGTTTTAAATAAGGATAAGAATGAGATACCCATATATGCTTAACATGCATAATACATCACATAGACAATCACCAAGCATGCATCAAAATAACAAAAGTTCAACAACATAAACAACAAGTTTTGAAAAGTAAACACACCAATAGCAAGCCATCCACATGTTGGATGGTCATTGCGACTCAATATTCAAAAGCATGGTAAGTAAAAGGTAAATGAGTAGTCATCACTACTCCTCTGCATCAACCTCCTCATCAACAAGTGTAAGACCTGAATTCTCCATAGCGGTCTTGCATTCCTCAACATTGGTAGTCAAGGCCTGTATTTTGGCTTTGAGAGCCCTCTTCTGTGAACGAAGTCTCTCAATCACCACCTGCTGATTCTCGAGCTCAAAGTCCTTGGCCTCTAGTTCTGCAGTCATGTCTCGAATCCTCTTGTTCCTATCTTGGACTCTTTTCTCTTGACTCTTGAACTTTCTATCCTGACTCTCAAACTTGGTCTCCATTTCTTTGACTATCTCATCTTGCTCCGCGAAGAGCTTGTCCTTCTCACGAAGCTGCACATGGAGTTCGTCATTTCTAAGCATGACGTTGGTCCTATCGGTATCTAGGTGCCTAAGAAGAACCTCTAAGTCCTGGAGGTATAGACGAATCGGCTCTGCCGTCTCTCTAGCAGTATCCTCGAAGTCAATGGCCTCACCATCCTCATCACGTCTACCGAAGGCGTGGAAGTGAGTACCTCTAATCTCCCGAGAGTGTCTCCCTAACAAGCGTCCAAGCAAATCCTGCATGACTACCTCTAGGCCTCTGTCCTTGTCATCATGCATGAGCTTGAAGGTGATGGCCTCCGTGGCTGGCTCAGTCTGGCGTCCTGGCTGAGTAACCTTGAATCCCCAAAGGTCCTTCCTCTCGAACTTGGTGAGGGGAAGCATCATGATGGTAGGAAGTGGGAGATTGAGCACACTAGTGATCTCAATAAGACGAGTGCCAAAACGAGTTCCCTTGAACTCTTCAGCCGTGCTGATAGTAACATTAGGCACCTATTTTATAAGATAGAAAAAGTTAGAATCAACATACATAGAGATGGATCACAAGACAAGGCATACATGAATCTATTACAAACATCCAAGGTTCAACTTATTTTAAACAACATTTGGGAAATAAAATGAAAGTGTGGTGGTCCAACTAACGAAGTACGTTACAATCCCATCTCACTTGCCAAGTTGGCTAACAGGGCATCCCTAGAGGCAATCTGTCGATCCTGATCACATGACTCCATTTCTAAGTCTATGATATCCTTTCTTAAATGTTGGTTGGTAGCCTCTAACTCTTGGGTATGCTTCTTTTCTTCCCTAAGGTCATTCTGAGTGTTGAGCATTCTGCACTTGATTCTATCACCAAGCTCTTTGATGGCCTTCCAAGCTGCATCCCTTGCTGAATCAAAGAATGTGGTGTGCATCACTGAGTTGGTGACCATGCAGAATCCTAATTCCTTGTGGTTGTCTTCCTTGTTTTTATACAAGTGAAGTTGCACCCACCAGTATTCAACTCCTTCATCCATCACGGGAAAACCTTTGTACACAGCTGCACCATGTATTCCCATGGCAACCATGAGGTCCTTGAGAGCCTTTGGGAATTTTGTCTCACATTCCAAAGTCATAGTCATGAGTGGTTCCTTCCTCACGGCTTCGTTGATGGAGTTCATCTAGAAATAGAGATGAGAAAGAAGATTAGAAAAGTTTTCGAGAAGAAAAGACAAGTGTGGAAGTTGTTGAAAATTTTCCTTAGTGGTTTCCAATCCTAGGGTCATAATTCTACAGGCAACACAATGCTCTGATACCATCTGTAAGATCCCTCCTTTATAAAGGAAAAGATCCCTGTGATTGCAATGCTAGTCCCTGGATCAATGCTAGCATCCATAGTTTAAGATGAAGTACACAGAAACAAAGGTCATTATTACATATCATTCTAGAGACAAACATAGTCTTTTACAAACTCCATGGCCACATGCCTAATACAAGAGTTCAATATATAATAAGATAAATAAGTCTTCATCTTAATGTGCCACAGGCAAGCATGTTGAGTGTAGACTCATAACCCCTAATGATCATCAGAATAACCTGCAACATCACAAGTTACAGCCACAGTGGGTCAATACATTGGAATAGTATTGGCAAGTGATACCTTAGTAGAATTATAGTAGTCTAGATACTATATGCATTTTGGCTAAGTGTAGCATAGGCTTGCTTTGCTCAAAATAGGTTTTACCTATCAGTTGAAAACACTAAGTTTTTCTTTGACAAAACTTTCCCAAGGAACCACCAATAGAAATTGGTGAACCTTCACCCTTGTTCATGTAGGGTTCGCAGCATAGAAAACAAAAAATTTCCTACGATGTGAACTATATACCAAGATCTATCTACTAGATACAAACAACGGGCGGATGTATATCCGTATAGAACATACCCTTGAAGATCGACAAAGCTTAACGAGTTCAACTCGTGGTTGATGTAGACGATCTCTTGCCGATCTCAAGATCGAGAGGAAGTCCTAGCGCCGCAAATCAGCAGCGCATTCGTGCTCGCACACACGTTCGAGGCACCGAGCAACCTCCGTCTCCTCGCTCCAGCGATGCAGCGGAAGCACAACTCTTTCTTGCCGAATAGCCACCGGGAACATGTATCTCGCTAGTCCGAGACCATGGGGGATAAATTCTAGAGGGGGAGAGAGATCCTTCACGAGGAGGTGTGAGAGACAAGTGAGGAGGGGGGCTCCTTTTATAGGAGGGGGGGAACCCCAAGGGGGTGTCCGGCGCATGGGGGCTGCCCCCTTGCCCTCCCCTCTTCATGTGGGTGGACACTCCACTCACAAATCTCCTTTAAATTCCCTCCACTCAAAAGTCCACTCAAATTCCCATTAAATTTCCACCAAATTTAATGCAAACTCTCATTAAATAAAACTCTTTTATTTTATTCAGAATTTTGTCAATTACTTTAATGACAAACATTCACAAATAATCCCTTGCTAGAATTCTATTTCACATGCATAACCACTTTATGCAATTTCACCCGAAAACCTGTTTCGGTATCTAGTGAAATAAATTCCTGCGCTTGTTCATTCTTTCGGCATGAAACATTTGCTCCAATTGGATGTCGGTGTCTCTTAAGTGTGTCACCCTACGGTTCATTAATAATGCGGACATGATCGAGACCCCTCTCGGATCAATAATCAGAAGCGGGATCTGGAGACCCATACTGACTCCCACACATTCAACGATGACTTTCTTGTGATCGTCGGAACCTTTTACGCTAGTATCTTAATCCCTTTGTTTCACGATATATTACATGTCCGAGATTCGATCATCGGTATCTCCATACCTAGTTTGATCTCATTACCGACATGCACTCTTTTCTCGTTCCTATGATATAACATTCTAGTGATCAAATCACTTGCTTGCAAGCTAATCAATGTGATATCACCGAGAGGGCCCAGAGTATATCTATCCGTCATCGGGATGAACAAATTCCACTCTCGATCCATGAGCCTCAACATAACACTTTATTAGTTCTGAATCCATCTTTATAATCACCCTTTTACGGTGTGACGTTTGATGTTATCAAGAAACTCTTCCGGTGTTAGTGATTGACATGATCTCATGGTCTAAGGATTAGGATCACTTCGTAAGTTGTTATAGCAATATAAACTCAATGACTTTGATCGTAATGCTATACTTCGGATGAATGTTCATCACACCATTACACTAATGTTGTGATCCCGTTATTAACAACATCCAATGTCCATGATCAGGAAACCTTGATCATCTTGTTAATCAACGAGCTAGTTTATGAGAGAAGCATAACTAGGAACTTTCTGTTTGTTTATTAAACACACATGTATTAACGTTTCCGTATTAATACAATTATACCATGCAAAATAAACATCTATCATATACTTGGAATACACATAATAAACACTTTATTATTGCCTCTCAGGGCATATTCCCTTCAGTCTCCCACTTGCACTAGAGACAATAATCTAGTTACATAGTGATAAATCTAACACCCATTGAGTTCTGGTGTTGATCATGTTTTGCTCTAGGGAGAGTTTTAGTCAATGGATCTGCTACATTGAGATCCGTATGTACTTTACAAATCTTTATATCTCCATCCTTGACATGCTCGCGGATGGAGTGAAACCGGTGCTTAATATGCTTGGAATGCTTGTGAGACCTTGGCTCTTTGGCATTGGCAATGGCACCATTGTTGTCACAATAGATCACCATTGGGTCCAACGCGTTTGCCACCACTCCTAGTTCGGATATGAACTCCTTCATCCAAACTGATTCCTGAGCCGCTTCTGAAGCAGCAACATATTCGGCCTCCATTGTTGATCCCGCTACCACAGGTTGTTTGGAGCTCCTCCAACTAACCGCTCCGCCATTCATGAGAAATACGTATCCGGATTGAGACTTAGAGTCATCCGGATCGGTGTCAAAGCTAGCGTCGACATAACACTTAGCGACGAGCTCTTATTCACCTCCGTATACAAGAAACATATCCTTAGTTCTTCGTAAGTACTTAAGGATATTCTTGACCGCTATCCAGTGTTCCGAACCTGGATCCGATTGGTACCTACTAGTCAAACTAATAGCATGTGCCACATCCGGTCTTGTACATAGCATGGCGTACATTATAGAGCCTATGGCTGAAGCATAGGGGACTTTGTCCATTATCTCTCTTTCTTCCGCCGAAGCCGGACTTTGAGTCTTACTCAATGTCTTGCTTTGTAACATAGGTAAGAACCCCTTCTTACTTCCGTCCATTTTAAACTTCTTTAAAATCTTATCATGGTATGTACTTTGTGATAGCCCTATTAGGCGCCTAGATCTATCTCTATAGATCTTTATGCCTAATATGTATGATGCTTCACCTAGGTCCTTCATTGAAAATTTGTTGTTTAGATAACTTTTAACACTGTTTAAAAGATCTATATCATTTCTGATCAATAATATGTCATCCACATATAATATCAGAAATGCCACATTGCTCCCACTCACTTTCTTGTAAATACAAGCTTCTCCATAAGTTTGGACAAATCCAAACTCTTTGATCACCTCATCAAAGCGGAGATTCCAACTTCGTGATGCTTGCTTCAATCCATAGATGGATCGCTGAAGCGTGCACACCTTGTTAGCATCCTTAGGATCGACAAAACCCTTTGGTTGTATCATATACAACTCTTCTACAATATTACCATTGAAAAACGCGGTTTTGACATCCATCTGCCATATCTCATAATCGAAATATGCAGCAATTGCTAACATAATCCTAACTGACTTTAGCATCGCTACGGGAGATAAAGTCTCATCGTAGTCAACTCCTTGAATTTGTCGAAACCCCTTTGCGACAAGTCGAGCTTTATAGACGGTCACATTACCATCAGCATCAGTTTTCCTTTTGAAAATCCATTTGTTCTCCACGGCCTTTCGGTCGTGAGGTAATTCCACCAAGTTCCAAACTTGATTTTCATACATGGATTCCATCTCGGATTTCATGGCTTCAAACCATTTGTTGGAATCCGGGCTCATCATCGCTTCTTCATACGTCGCAGGGTCATCATTTTCATCAACCATGAAATTCATGACAGGATTTCCGTACAGCTCGGGAGCTGCACGCGTCCTGTTTGACCTGCGAGGTTCGGTAGTACTCTCTTTCGGAGTTTCATGATCATTATCATTAGTTCCCTCTTCAACAGGTGGAGCCAACTCCAGAACAACTTTCGGCGCTGCGCTACTCGCCATACTTTGAAGAGAAGGTTCCACAACCTCTTCGAGTTCTACCTTCTGACTACTCACACCTTTCGCGAGAAACTCTTTCTCTAGAAAGGATCCATTCTTGGCAACAAAAACCTTGCCCTCGGATCTGTGATAGAAGGAATACCCAATAGTTTCTTTAGGGTATCCTATGAAGACGCATTTTTCCGCTTTGGGTACGAGTTTATCCGGTTGAAGTTTCTTCACATAAACATCGCATCCCCAAACTTTAAGAAATGACAGCTTAGGTTTGTTTCCAAACCACAATTCATACGGTGTCTTTTCAACGGATTTAGATGGTGCCCGATTTAAAGTGAATGCAGCAGTTTCTAGTGCATAATCCCAAAATGACAACGGCAAGTCCGTCAGAGACATCATAGATCGAACCATATCTAATAAAGTACGATTACGACGTTCCGACACACCATTTCGCTGTGGTGTTCTGGCAGGTGTGAGTTGTGAAACAATTCCACACTCTTTCATGTGAGTGCTAAACTCGTAACTTAGATACTCACCTCCACGGTCGGACCGTAGAAATTTGATCTTTCTATTACGATGATTTTCCACTTCATTCTGAAATTCCTTGAACTTTTCAAAGGTTTCAGACTTGTGTTTCATCAAGTAGATATAACCGTATCTACTCAAATCATCCGTGAAAGTAACAAAATAACGATATCCACCTCGCGCCGACACACTCATTGGACCACATACATCAGAATGTATGATTTCCAATAAATCTGTCGCCCGTTCCATTGAACCGGAAAACGGCGTTCTAGTCATCTTGCCCATAAGGCATGGCTCACATGTATCAAATGATTCATAATCAAGTGATTCCAAAAGTCCATCCGAATGGAGCTTCTTCATGCGTTTAACGCCAATATGACCTAGACGGCAGTGCCACATATATGCGGATATATCATCATTAAGTTTAATCCTTTTAGAATCAACATTATGAATATGTGTAACATTATCATCGAGATCTAATAGAAATAAACCATTCATCATCGGTGCATGACCATAAAAGATTTCATTCATATAAATGGAACAACCATTGTTCTCGGATTTAAATGAATAACCACTTCGCATCAAACACGATCCAGATACAATGTTCATGCTCAGTGCAGGCACCAGATAACATTTATTCAAGTTTATAACTAATCCCGACGGTAAGTGGAGAGGCAGCGTTCCGACGGCGATCACATCAACGCTCGATCCATTGCCGACACGCATCTTGACCTCACCCCTTGCTAGTGGTCGCTTGTTCCGCAGCCCCTGATTCGAGTTACAAATATTAGCAACTGAACCGGTATCAAATACCCAGGTGCTACTGCGAGCACTAGTCAAGTGCACATCAATAACATGTATATCATATATACCTTTGTTTGCCTTGCCGGCCTTCTTGTCTGCCAGATACTTGGGGCAGTTGCGCTTCCAGTGGCCAGTCCCCTTACAATAGTAGCACTCGGAATCAGACTTAGGTCCACCTCGGGGTTTCTTTTCAGGCGCGGCAACAGGCTTGCCGCCCTTACTTCCCTTCCGTTTTCCCTTCTTGTCTTTCTTGAAACCAGTGTTCCTATTGATCATCAACACTTGATGTTCCTTTTTGATCTCCACTTCTGCAGTTTTAAGCATTGACAGAAGCTCGGGGAGAGACTTCTTCATGCGTTGCATATTATAGTTCATCACGAAGCTCTTATAGCTAGGTGGCAGAGACTGTAGAACACGATGGATGCCTAAGTCAATGGGAATCGATATTCCCAAGGACACAAGCTTATCGGCGTAACCCGACATCTTGAGTACATGCTCACTAACGGAGCTGTGCTCTTCCATCATGCAGCTAAAGAACTTTTCTGAAGCGTTGTAGCTCTCTACAGCAGCATGTGTGTCGAAAATCATTTTCAACTCACCCATTGTATCAAATGCATTGCCGTTTTCGAAACGCTTTCGAAGTTCCGACTCTAGCCCATACAATATGCCGCAATGAACTAAGTTGTGGTCCTCCTGACGAGTCTGATAGACATTCTTCTCCTCGTCAGGGGCATCATCAAAAGGTGGGGGGCCTAACGGCGCTTCTAGCACATATTGCTTTTGTGCAGCAGAGAGGAGAATCCTCAAATTCATGGCCCATTCGGTAAAGTTGCTACCGTTCGTTGCTAGTTTCTCTTTCTCCATGAACACATTGAAATTAAAAGAAGGTGGTGCCATCTACAACAGAATTTGTAAAGTTTAGACTAAGTGTATGATAGATTGAGTTCAACTAATCTATATTACGAATGAACTCCCACTCAAAAACGACATCCCTCGTGCCTTTTTGGTGATTACATGAACCAAATCCACTATACCAAGTCCGATCATCACGTGAGTCGGTATAGCTTCAAAGGCGAGCATCAAATGGGCATCATATCAACTATATGACTCATGCTTAACCTTTCAGTCCGTGTTCCGAGGCCATGTCTGTACATGCTAGGCTCGCAAAGTTAGAACCTTAGTATTCGCGTGTGTAACTGTTTTACACCCGAAATATGGTCGTGGATCCAAGAACACCCGATCATCACGTGTTGTCTTGGAGCGACGAAAACATAATCGGTGCATACTAAAGGAAGAACACATTCTTATCTTGATATTTAAATGAGGGATCATCTTATTATGCTAACAAAGCGCTAAACAAGCAATATAAGATGCTATCAAACATCATATGTTTATTAGTGAAATGATATGGTTCCCGCAGATGATCTCTATCATGTGCATCGTGGTATGATCACTATCATACCTATATGTGTAAATCCAAGGTCTATGGATTTTACACGCTATGTGTGTTGTAAGAGTATCATCTCATACTTCTACTTACAACACTACAATATCATAACACTAGCCCAGCAATAATCTAAACTAGACGCCTCTAATTTATCCATTGCAAGTTTTACGTGGCTTAGGGCTTTCGAGATAGAACCGTTCTTACCTACGAACATGAACCACAACGAGGATAATAAAATTGTTGACAACTCGCTTGCAAAATAGATATTGACTATAGTAGGAGAGACAGACACCCGCTAGCCACTTATGCAAACTAGTTGCATGTCAAGCGTGGAACAGGTCTCATGTGCGAGGACATGTAAAGTTTGTCCGGGCCGCTTCATCCCACTATGCCACCAATATCCAAAATTACAACAAAGGAGCAACAACATGATCATCATCGCCCACATACTCATATGTGTACTACCTGTGTAAAGTATCTACGCATAGATCCGGCTCTGATACCACTGTAGGGTTCGCAGCATAGAAAACAAAAATTTCCTACGATGTGAACTATTTACCAAGATCTATCTACTAGATACAAACAACGGGCGGATGTATATCCGTAGAGAACATACCCTTAAAGACCGACAAAGCTTAACGAGTTCAACTCGTGGTTGATGTAGACGATCTCTTGCCGATCTCAAGATCGAGAGGAAGTCCTAGCGCCGCAAATCAGCAGCGCATCCGTGCTCGCACACACGTTCGAGGCACCGAGCAACCTCCGCCTCCTCGCTCCAGCGATACAGCGGAAGCACAACTCTTTCTTGCCGAATAGCCACCGGGAACATGTATCTCGCTAGTCCGAGACCATGGGGGATAAATTCTAGAGGGGGAGAGAGATCCTTCGCGAGGAGGTGTGAGAGACAAGTGAGGAGGGGGATCCTTTTATAGGAGGAGGGGGGAACCCCAAGGGGGTGGCCGGCGCATGGGGGCTGCCCCCTTGCCCTCCCCTCTTCATGTGGGTGGACACTCCACTCACAAATCTCCTTTAAATTCCCTCCACTCAAAAGTCCACTCAAATTCCCATTAAATTTCCACCAAATTTAATGCAAACTCTCATTAAATAAAACTATTTTATTTTATTCAGAATTTTGTCAATTACTTTAATGACAAACATTCACAAATAACCCCTTGCTAGAATTCTATTTCACATGCATAACCACTTTATGCAATTTCACCCGAAAACCTGTTTCGGTATCTAGTGAAATAAATTCCTGCGCTTGTTCATTCTTTCGGCATGAAACATTTGCTCCAATTGGATGTCGGTGTCTCTTAAGTGTGTCATCCTACGGTTCGTGAATAATGCGGACATGATCGAGACCCCTCTCGGATCAATAATCAGAAGTGGGATCTGGAGACCCATACTGACTCCCACACATTCAACGATGACTTTCTTGTGATCGTCAGAACCTTTTACGCTAGTATCTTAATCCCTTTGTTTCACGATATATTACATGTCCGAGATTCGATCATCGGTATCTCCATACCTAGTTTGATCTCGTTACCGACATGCACTCTTTTCTCGTTCCTGTGATATAACATTCTAGTGATCAAATCACTTGCTTGCAAGCTAATCAATGTGATATCACCGAGAGGGCCCAGAGTATATCTATCCGTCATCGGGATGAACAAATTCCACTCTCGATCCATGAGCCTCAACATAACACTTTACTAGTTCTGAATCCATCTTTATAATCACCCTTTTACGGTGTGACGTTTGATGTTATCAAGAAACTCTTCCGGTGTTAGTGATTGACATGATCTCATGGTCTAAGGATTAGGATCACTTCGTAAGTTGTTATAGCAATATAAACTCAATGACTTTGATCGTAATGCTATAATTCGGATGAATGTTCATCACACCATTACACTAATGTTGTGATCCCGTTATTAACAACATCCAATGTCCATGATCAGGAAACCTTGATCATCTTGTTAATCAACGAGCTAGTTTATGAGAGAGGCATAACTAGGAACTTTCTGTTTGTTTATTAAACACACATGTATTAATGTTTCCGTATTAATACAATTATACCATGCAAAATAAACATCTATCATATACTTGGAATACACATAATAAACACTTTATTATTGCCTCTCAGGGCATATTCCCTTCAGTTCATCCACAAGTTTTAATTTAGAAATTGGGATGAGGAGATTCTTGATAGCTTCCATGTCTTGATGCTAAAGTTGTCCAATACCAGGGACATGGCTAAGTACTTAGATTTTTCCATCTGCAGAGATTGTGCACTTTCCCCACAAAACTTGATTTTCACCAAGACAGGACCTTTCAGAAGCCTTCCCTTAGACCAAATGGACGCGTTCCAACCTATCATCCCACTACCACCAACTGTCCAAATGGCTAAGTTATTGCAACCTATGTGATCTAGGCAGAGCCCATATTGCCATGTGGCTGCACTAGAAGCTTCTTAACACATGGCATCTCAAATCCCTTTGTTCCAGGGTGGCTTTCCACAAGTGAGATACACAAGGTAAACCATAGACATGGGCCTTGTGTGACCACTCAACACAAACCATTCTTTCCATTCTACCCAGGTGTTTCATTCACTTAGTTGTTTTATTAAGCAAAAGCACAAGTCCAAAGACTTAGAAATATTTTCTCATAGCATGAATATATAACCACCCTTGGTTTCTACTAGCTAGGCTAAGCATGGCATTGATAAGCATCATAACTTAGAAATTTCTAGCAATTCTACAACTACTAGGATTTCCCAAGCATAGCATATAGATCAAAATATTCATGCAAGTCGTATACAAAATATTTCTAGTGCATCATTGAAAAACATAGGAATAAAATAATGAAGCACCACTTGCCTTGGTAGTTTGGGGAGTAGCAACAATCCTGACAATCACAATCACTATTTTCACCAAAATCTACACACAAATACACAATATATACAAGCAAAAATACATGAGTGTATGCAAAATGCCATGTGATGATTTTCTACACCAAACAAGACAAGTACACAGTACAGAATCATAAACAAGTCCAAAACATGCCAAATAAACTTTATTTGAACAACAAAACATTTTTCAAATAATTACTATACACAAATTATGCCTACAAATGTTTCTGTAAAAACAACCATTTTTACAGAGGCAAAACATTAAACACGTTGCATAAATGGAAAGGATTTTCTCTCTGATTCCAATGATATAAAATTTGTCAAATTTGAACGTGTGGATCAAAAGTTATGAATTTTTCAAGTTTAAACATCTAATAGATCTAAATTCAAATTTTAAATCAAACCTACAGACACGCGGCGTGTTCTGATTCGTCGATACCGCTTCGTGTGGATCGTTCAACGAGGGCCGTTAGATTTAAGTGGTAGCGCACGGTCAGATCTGCGCGTAACGGTTCGAGTAAGTGATCTAATCCTGAGCCTCCAATCCAGATCTAACGGCTGCGAAGCTTGCGACCAAAGACTGGCGGCGCTAGCGGCGGCGAGTGGCAGCGGAGGCTCTGTCAGAGACGTTGCCGACGATTTAGGTCGCGCGGGAGAGGGTTAGGTGGCTTACCCAGTTCGCCGTGTGCTGCTGATACTCAAGGTAGGCTTCGTTGGCGAAGGGGTGCACCGTGGATGTCGCTGGAGCTCGTCGGAGTCGTGCGCGGCGTCGGATGCTTGCAGACGTCGACGTTGCCGAGGCTTTGCGTCGCCCTAGCACGAAGAAAATGTATCAAAGGGTGCGCAAGGTCACGGTGAGCAAGATGGTTTCAAGGAGAAGACATGGGGCGCTCGATTCATACCGCTATTGCTCGTCGGAGTTGAGCAGCGGCTCTGGTGGTTGCGGGCGCGAACGAAGACGGCGACCTGGGTCACGAGCAGGCAAACCAGGGGTGTTAGCAGATGCACAAGGACGTGGCGTTCACGCTCGTATGAACCAGAACCAGAGGGGCGGTCGGAGCTTACCAGAATCACCCGCCGGAGTGGCTCGGTACAACGGCGGTGTAAGCAAGATTGTGGGCAGCCTAGTGGCGGAAATGGTGCGCCGAGTGAGGGGAAATGAGCGGAGAGGGGAGGGGGTCTTATAGCCGGAGTAGGGGTGAGAATCTCGCGAGGAAACGCCGGCAATTAAGCCTGCTTCAATCGCGGCAGTGATGAGGTAACGGCGGCGTCGACGGGGTCGTGGGGGTGCGTGGCTCGGGGACGATGCTCGCGTGGCATTTGGGTCCACCAGTCAGTGAGCGCGGGGTAACTCTGCGCCGCGTGAGAGAGAGAGAGAAAAAACCCGGGTGGGCTTAGTGGTCTAGGTCTACTATTGGGCTAAAAATCGGGCGCCTGCCCTTTTCTATTTCTTATCTCTTTTTCTTTTTCTAAATCGATTTTTTGGAATCAATTTCAAATGAATTTTAAAAGCATTTGAATTTCAAATCTTTCTAGCCTTTTGTAATATGAATCATGTGTAAATCTGAGTATTAAACCATGCTGCCTTGATGGACTTGCATGGTCCTTTGGAGATTTTTAAAATTAACAGTGCCTTAGCACATGGTTTGATGAAGATTTGAAAACGGTTTTAAAACTATATTTGTTTTTGAAATTTTCGTCCAAGCTTTACACTCAACCAAACCAACATAAGGGCAAACCAAACTTGGTTTAAAACAATTACATTCTCATTTTGAGAGTGACATTAGATCAATGCATGCTCACATAAAATAATAGCACTTAGTGCTTCTGTTTTCTAGAAATGAGTTTTGAAATTGATCCATAAATGATATGCATGCATGAATGATATGAAATCTTTGAAAACATGATTTTAGGGATGTTACAAAAACCCATCTTGAAAAAAAATTGAATAAAAGGAAACCAACAAATTTCAAACAAGTGGAATGCATTCATCAATGAATGAATCTTGAAATTTAAACACTTGGAAAATAAACCAAAACTCTAAAACCCTAATGGAAGAAAATCATTTCCAAGATATCTCTAAGACTATGGATTTTATCCATATAAAAATTGGTCAACAAACATTTATAAGTGCTCAAGAATGATAAATAAAAATATTATAAGACCATAGAACTTGATTTTATTCAATTTGGAACCATAGATAAAAACTTGTGAGTTTAATATGGTAAAACGAAATATTTCTAAAGCTAATAAAGCTCCTATCAAAAAATCCATACCAAATTGTGAGTAATTAATCCTAAAGGATTTAAAAGGGTAAACAAATATTAAATAAAATTATGCAAATTGGAATCACCAAGTTTGGATCTTTAAATAAAAAGATATGTATTTTATAAGATAAATAAATAAATAAATAAGGAATATTTAAAAGCCAAATTAAAACTTGGCCTAATCCATAAGCAAATGGAATAAATATAATCCAAATCCAAATAAAATAAATGGATAAAGAATATTCAAATAAAATTATATGGCATTAACGAAATTCGATTCTATTAAATAAAGACAAAATCCCTAATAGAAATGAATAATTGAATCATGGGAAAATGATAAAATGAAATTTCCCAAGGTGGATATAAAAGTTATTTAATTAGCCTAAATAGAATCAAAGAATCATCTAAGTAAAATTTATTAATTAAAACCATATTTGATTTCCTTCGAATAAAGACATTTGCCCAATTTAAATGATTAATAATCATATTAAAATACTATAAATAATTCAAAGTGAATTATTTAACACCCTATTAAATAAATAAAACCTACTGAAAAAGGTTTGGTAAAAATTGGAATTCAAATAAAGAGTTTGAAAATATAATTAAATCTTGTTTGAATAAAGACAATTGTCTATTTAAATAAATAATAAAGCCCAAGAAAATACAAAGAAATATTCTAAAAAGGACTTTAGAAAATAATATTAAACATGATGAAATCCCTACTAAAAGTTGGGAAACATTTGAATTCAAACAAATACTTGAAATCATTTGAATAAATCCAAAACCGAATTCAGAAATGGAAAAAGGAAAAAGAATCAGTATAAAAAAAGAGAAAGAAGCCAGCTCAGCCCAGCAAAACCGACCAGGCCCAGCTAGCCCATCTCCTCTTCCCCCGCAGGAAAAACGATTCGCACCAGAGAACACACCCGCGCAGTCACTGAACCCCGGACTCCATCCTTTCTCTCTCTCTAACGCTGACGAAGCGACCCCACTCGTCAGTCGTCTTCCTCACCCACGCGAAGACCACGCCGGTCGTTTCTGCCGATGATCAATTCTCGTTAATTCACGTTACTACCCGAGTAACTCCCGTCCGCGACCTCTCCCACTTAATCGCCTCGCCCTCCACCTCATTTCCCCTCAGTCGCCAACTCCCCTCTGCCTCCAGGTTGTTCGGAATTTGCTCGAGAACTCCCTCTGCTCCGACGAGCTCCAACTCCGATTCCGGCCAGTCCTCATAGCCCTATCGCCCCAGAGCAAACGAACACGTTCCCCAGCATCCCCTGCATCTCCCCATGCCATCCACTTGCCCGTGCGCGCCCCAGATACTCGAACGTCTTCACCTGAGCGTCGCCACCGTCTGCCATTGCTCTGTCAAGCTCCCCCGGTAACCTCTAACCGCACCTCTCCCCCTCTTTCACACGCGTGCACTCGCCACAACCTTGGGCATCTAACAACGTTTCTATTTGGCTCTGGCATGCACCGCAACTTCGCCTCCATCTTCGGCAGTGCGTGCCCGACGCCAGGAGGATCTCTGGCGAGCAATCAGCATCGACCTCGTGCGCCCCTCGACAAACGGCGAGTACCTTGAGCACCTACTCGCCACGGTGATCTCGGTGAGCCACCCCACGTCCTCTCTCGCTTCATGTATCACTGGCTCTGTCCTCGTCTGACCGCTCCACCGCCAGCCACCGCCGCTAGCGCCGCCCGTTTTTGGTTATGTGTTATGGTCCGTTAGATCTAGATCGTAGGTGCGAGATTAGAACTAACCCGAAGGGGTACGAATCCATCTGAGCTGCTCAGATCTAATTAGATCTAACGCTCCATGTAGCACGATCCACGCGAAACGGTATCGGCCAGTAGAATTAAGACGCGTGGCAATGTTTTGTTTAAATAGACAGAAATATTTCTATTAGATGTTCAAACTTGCAAAATTCATAACTTTTGATCCACACGTCCAAATTTTGCAAATTTTATATCAATGGTATCAGCAAAACAAATACTTTCCAACCATGTACTTTTTTAGTAATTTGCTTCTGTAAACTTAGTTGTTTTTGCAGAAACTTGTGTAGGCATAATTTGAACATAAAAATTATCCTAGAAATATTTTTAAGGTAAAAATCTTTGGTAAATGGATTGTTTTGAACCTACTGACCATAAAAACCAACTTTTGGATTAAAAATATATTTTGTGATGCAAAGGAGTAAATCTTTGAATTAAAGCATTTCTAGTTAAATAAAAATATTGATTATGGTTTAAAAATTCTTTTTGAGTAAAACCTTTGGAAAATGATTTGAATTAAACTCTCTGACCCTAAACACCAAGTTTTAGGATTTAAAAATATATTTGATGAACCCTATAAAATTATTACTTTGCTAAAAGGCATTCCCAACAAAATAAAATATTGCTTTGGTATAAAAATGGTTTATAGGTGAAACCTTTTGCAAATGGTTTTACTATTAAACACTTGACCTTAAAACACTAACATTGTGTTTAAAAATATATTTGTGAAACACTAGAAATTATTCTTTGATTAAATCATTTCTAGCAAAACAAAAATGACTTAAAGTGGCCATTTACACTAACTTGACTTAAAATGGTTTTGCCACTTTTGTAAATGACCAATAGATGTTTTAAAATGTTTATAACCTATTAGAAACCACTTTTCCAGATAAAACAATCTTTGGCATGCTTGCATGCATTGCTTTGTTTTTATTATTCTATGTGATGATTGCTTGAATGGTAGATTGAATATTTGCTTGCTTGATTGAATTGTAGTGGAATTTGAAGAGTGTGACTATTTCAAGATCAAGGACTGAACTTATATTCTCTACCAAGATGGAAAGTGGTGCTTCAACTTTTGTCCCATTATTTTCACTATGCATTAGTGATATTTCTAAGTAGGACTTGCTTAGAAATTTCTAAGTGTTAACTATGCCATGGGAAATCCTAGTAGATGAAACCTTAGTAGAATTTTCCTAAGTTAAGATTCCTACTACTATCATGCTTAGCTTAGCTAGTAGAAAACAAGGGTGGATTATATTCATGCTATGAGATATTTCTAAGTCTATGACTTGTGTTTTGTTAATAAAACAACTATGTGAATGAATCACCTGGGTGGAATGGAAAGGATGGATTTATGTTGAGTGGTTACACAAGGCCAGGGGACTGGTGAACCTTGTGTATCACACTTGTGGAATGCCACCCAGGAACAAAGAGATTTGAGATGTCAAATGTTGAGAAGCTTCAAGTGCAGCCACTTGGCATTATGGGCTCTGCCTGGATCATATAAGTTGCAATAACTTAGCCAAATGGACAGTTGGTGGTAGGGGATGATAGGTTGGAACGCGTCCATTCTGGTCTAAGGGAAGGCTTCTGAAAGATCTTGTCTTGATGCATGTCGAGTCTTGTGGGGAAAGTGCACCACCTCTAAAGAGTGTAAAATCTAAGTACTTAGCCATGTCCCTGGCAATGGACAATTTGAGCATCAATACATGGAAGCTATCAAGAATCTCCTCATCCCAATTTCTAAGTTAAAAACTTGAGGTTGAACAAGGGTTAAAGGATCTTCAATCTTGGATTGGTAGATGCCTTGGGTGATTTTTGCTAAACAAAAACTTAGTGTTTTCAAATGATAAGGAAAATCTGTTTTGAGCAAAGCAAGCCTAAGCTTCACTTAGCCAAATGCATATAGATGATAGATACCACTATTATACCATAGTATCACTTTCCAATACAATTCAAATGTATTGACCCTTGTGGCTGTAACATGTTATGTTGCAGGTTTGTTTGAGGTTAGTGAAGTGTGTTGATTAGGATTACAAGTCTACAACCAACATGATTGCCTGTGGCACTTGAAGATGAAAGACTCCATGTTATAGTTATTCTGCCGCATTGTAATGAGATAGCCAAATGAGCTATGTAAGATGTAATGAATTATTTTATTCCTAGTTATAAAGTTGTAATATGACCTTTGTTTCTTGATATTACATCTTAACTGTGGATGCTAGCTATTGATCGAGGGACTAGCATTGTAAACACAGGGATCTCTACCTTATTAAAGGTTGGGACCTCTACATTGATGCAAATTGGGCGTATCAACTCCCCCAAGCTTAGACTTCGCTTGTCCCCAAGCGAATACTGAGTTCAGTAAACATGTCCACAGGTTTATGGAGTGAAGTGTCGATAAAAGAATACGAATAAGAAGCATCACACTTACCGTTGCACAACTCATAGAAGAAAGCAACTCACCATTATATAACTTAGCTTGCAACCAAGTACAACATTCACAATATAGATGCATAAGGACAAATCATAATTGGAATTGGTAAACTTGTTCTTGGTCAGAGAACACCTGGGAAACAGTTTCACAAAAGCTTTTTTGTAGAAGTTTAAAAATGGGAGCACTCTTTGCTCAAAAAGGTTTTTTTCACAAGTGAAGGCTTTCAAAGTAATTCTCAATAGATAAGAGTTTTGTGCAAACAAGGAAGATGAAGAACATGATTGAATAAATCACCATATGAATGCGTGAAACACAACAACTCAAATGCTTGCTGGAGATAGAGAGGAAGTAGGTTTACTGACTCAACTGGCAACTAGGAGAGAGGTCCCTTCTTAGAGGTTAGCAGGGATTACAAGTCATAAAGAGCTTCCAAAATATTATGGTACTTACTAGCTTTGACCCCTCATTGCCCCTATCATAAGCATCTTGAGATGATTAAGGTTAAAGTGAACAAAGATGGAGTATATGCTTGACGAAATATAAGTTGGCAATATCATGTCCCTTGAATATGAGGGACACTCCTCATGCATACTCAACTTTGGGCCCAGGTAAGTTCTTGTCATTGTAAGTATTTGCATATAATTGAGAACCGCCAACGGGGTACCCCTTGCACATGGTACATGAGCTTTCCCATAACCAAAATGACAAGGAAAGCAGACAATGAGCATCTCAGCAATCTTTTTACCATATGCATAGCTTTTTATTGAGGATGCTTCATAGATAGCTCACTATGGTGATGCTGCAAGTTTCCACCATGATTAAGCATGGCTTAGGCTAGCGGCCTAGGCGTTTCTCTAACACAGGATACAAAATCCATGGACTTACAAGTTTCCTCTTTATTTTACACCGTTGACATCCATAGACAAAAGAGCATGATATCAACTATGTACAGAGTACAAGTGCAATGTTGAAAACGTTCCCCGTGACAACACGATTCTGCTAATTCCAACGTATAGATGCAAGCTTATACAACTTCGATGTTCACAATGGTTCAAGTCTATTAGGGGCAAAGAAATAAAGTGTGCCATCAAGTTCGTGAGAGCTTTACTAACTAGTTTTCACATAACAAAATACTTTTAAACTTGAAAGGTAGATGAAGCTTGAGAATTTGCTCAGAATATCAATTGCTACTAGGTAGATATGGTGGACACAAGTGGCAAAGGTTTTTGGTTCAAAGGGTTTTGGAAACGTGAGAAGTATGCCTTCTCAAAACAGGTTTTTGGCTAGCAGGGCTAGGTAGCAAGGAAGAGAGTTGAAAGAAACAAGCAAACATACAAGTAATAAAGCCAAACATGTAATCTTGCTTGAAGACACAAAATAATCTTAAATAAAGAATACTAAGTTTATGAGCCAACAAGAAAGAAAACAAATGATACAAAATACATGTAAGCTTTTTATTTCTTTTTCTCTTTCATAGTGATGCTACTGACCAGAACACGGTTTTCCAAAACCAATTTAGATCCACTTGATGATCCCAAAGTGGTGCCAATACTGATCAACAAGATCCATCATATAATAGAGATTGCAAACTAAAATAAGAAGTGCAAAAAGTAAAAGATGAGACTTCTCATTAATATTCCAATAAAGGCACTCACACCAAGGGATACATAGATAATCAACTAAAGTAGAGATACTTCCACATGCAAACTAAACTATAAGATAACCCCTCTACCACAGATATGAATCCACTAAAAAGGTAAAAGATAAAAGATAATGGTGGTGATACCGCGGCACTCCCCCAAGCTTGGAACAAGCCAAGGGGATGCCAAACCTGATGAAGAATTACTCCCTTGGTGGTGTTCTCTTGATAAGCTTCTCAATCAGCTTCTTCAAATCCTCCATATCGAAGGCTAGAGTATGAATTAACTCCGAGTTTTGCTCTATATGGTTCATGATCATGTCAGACCGAGAATCCCAGTCCTTGTTATTCTTTCCCCACTCTTCATCCTTAGCATGATCCTTCTCTGCATTGTTAGAACGGGGCATATCCCAAACCGAAGGCAAGTTCCCTTTGGGCACTTGTTGGTATTGATATTCATGTATAAGTGTATGGAAGGGTCTCTTGTTACGTGGAGGAGATGACCGTGGATTATAGAAGAGACGTGGAGGTTTCACTCCTGTAGACATCTGTGATGTCCTCTTAGGCTTGATAGTGGTTTCCACCACTCCAATGCTTGCGACGGTAGCGCGAGTGTCCGGTTGCTTGTCCTCCTCCATGTCACCTTCATACCCTACCGAAATCTCCTCCTCCTTGGGGACTTGAGGTTCTTCTTCTTCGGGCTTCTTGCCTTTGTTGTTGGCGGAGGCAATGGTGCTCTAAACTTGAGAAGATTTCCTGACACAAACAGATCAAAATGAAAACACGACGAGAACATGATGCACGAACCTCGGGGGATCCGGGGGGTTATATATTACAAAGTTTCAAGGCATAAGGAAGGTTTTGACATGGAAACGAGGCGAAGACGGAGTTCGAGGGGGAGAAACCTCCCTCAGGCGCGGCCAGGCTGGGCCCGCGCCTGGGGTGGGTTGTCCACCCTGGACTCCAGTTCCTCTTCAGTTTCGTCTCGTAACGTCCCTTATGTATTAAAAACATCAAAAATATAAAAAGATTGGAGTTTCACGAACCTTCTATTTTCACCACTTTTACCTATTCAAAGACGAACTCTGCAGATTCCTTTTCTCTTTATCCTGAAAATTTCCTTCTTACAAAACCCTTGCACAAACTCAATGACAACATTAGTGTAAGAAAAAACAATAATCCTTTGGTACACACTTCAACTGAAAGCCCATCAAAACAAAAGCTTCTGTAAGAGGAAAATGCAAATGATGGCAGAAATCTGTCAAAACAGACCATCCAGTAAAGATTGATTTTTTTGAAGATCTTCTGTTGCTCAAATAAAAAAGTGTAGAACTGATCAAAGTTGGGTAACAACCTGGATAACAAGCACAAAAAAATGCAGCTCCATCCGAAGTACTGAGCTTCCTCACGAATTTTTACAATACATCACAAAAATCTGTCCCAGGACAGCCACTTTTCACAACTCCTCTACTTCACAAAAGTAGTTGAACTTGACACAAAAACCAAAAAAAAGGATAAGGAGCGGTTATTACAGAGATAATAACTTCCAAGACTCAAAAAAACTCTTGGATTATCTCCCAAAAAGTACTTTTCTTTAATGCCTTTAATTTAGGGTTGAAACTTCCAAAGATGCTCACAAAGGAGATATAAATCTGAAATGAAAGAGAGCATCAAGAAGCAAATAACCAACACACTTGAGTCTAACCCACTTCCTATGCATGGGAGTGTCATGAGAAATCAAATTGTTAAAACAAAAATCCACAAGCATAGGAAGACAAAACAGATGCAACTTCAAAGCTTTCAACATTAAACGGGGAAACTTAACATCATTGAGATGCATAAAACCATGTTTCCCTCTCTCAAAATAACTTTCAGTGGCCCTTTGAATAAATTTGACAATATAACTGTCACTGGAAAAAAAATTATCATCAGAATAAGCATACTCATCAAAGAGAGGTCCAAGGTCATAAACCGGATTAATAGAAGCAAGTTGTTCCATCCTGAAATCTTTATTAGGCAAGCTATTTCCACAAGGAGCTTTAGCAAATTGGAAAAGTTAAACTCATAAGAATCTCCATAAAACTTAGTGAAAACTTTTTCCTTCTTACAATCAATAATAGCTCCACAAGTGTTTAAGAAAGGTCTACCAAAATGATAGGACAAGTTTTGCTAACTACTGAATTAAGCAGTATAAAATCAGCAGGATACTTAATCTTACCACAAAGAACCTCCACATCTCTTACAATGCCAATGGGGCAAATGGTCTCCTTATTATCAAGATGAATAACCACATCAATGTCCTCAAGCTCACAAGGACCAATCTCATGCATAATTTCCCTATAAAGCTCATAAGGAATAGCACTAGAACTAGCAGCAATATCACATAAACAATAGTAGCAATGATCACCAATTTTAACAGAAAGCAAAAGAACACTAGCTTTTCTAGCCTTACTAGGATGAGAGATAATATTAGAAGCGTCTTCACAGAATACAATGTGCTCATCCTCTCTATTTATAGTGACAGGGTCTTTCACAATAGCTACCATAGGTTCAACATTCAATTGCTTACTAGGCTCCACAGTTTTCATTGTACCTTTGTTATTTGCACTAATAATCATAGAACACTCCTTTACCTTAGCTGGAAAAGGCATTTTCTCAACATGAGGTTCAGGCACAATATGATTAGTAGTACAAACTTGAGTACTTATAACTGGAACATTGCTAACAACATCTTTATAAGGAGCATGGTACTTATTCCACTTATTCTTGGGAATTTCTCTGTAAGAGGCAAAGGCCTTAAAACAGTTGGCAATACTTTGGGAATCAAGACCAAACTCATTGCTAATATCATGGAAGTTATCATTTTCCATAAAAGATTTAATGCATTCATAATCATAGTTTATACCTGACTTTCTTCCTTTATCATTCTCCCAAGCTTCAGTATTATCTTGAATACGGTCTAAGAGATCCCATTTAGCTTCTTACTTAATACGTGTGAATGATCCAGCACAAGAAGCATCTAGTAAATCTTTATCATGAAGAGAAAGCCTAGCATAAAAGTTATTGAGAATAATATTGTTAGGGAGTTCATGAATAGGACATTTAAGCAGGAGTAACTTCAATCTCCCCCAAGCTTGAGTTGTACTCTATCCATCAAGAGGCCAAAAGTTATATATAAGATTTCTATCCTTATGAATCTCACTGGGAGGATAAAATTTAGAATAAAAGAGAGATGCCATTTCCTCCCATTCCATGGATTGTCCATTCTTCAGCAGCTTATACCATTCTTCAACTCTCCCTTTCAAGGATATGGAGAGTAACTTCTTCTTCACATGTTCAGTTGTGACACCTGCACACTTAAACAACCCGCATAATTCATGGATAAAAAGCAAGTGATCACCAGGATGGATAGTTCCATCCCCAAAATAATAATTATCCATAACACGATTAACAATACTTGTAGGTATCTTAAAAGGATCTATCTCAATAGGAGGTGGTTCATCGACTACCCTAGCAGTGGTAGTAGTTTTCCCAAACAGAAAACCAAGTGGGTTATCCATATTGGAAACAAAGTAACAAGCAGTAACAAAAGAAATACTCACAGTAAAAGTTTCCTTTACTAGTTCCACTCTTCAATAGCTCTTCACTCCCCGACAACGGCACCAGAAAATAGTCTTGATGACCCACAAGTATAGGGGGTGTATCGTAGTACTTTCGATAAATAGGAGTGTCGATCCCAACGAGGTGCAGAAGGTGCTGAACAGTTGTATGGAGCAGGAAATCCCTGTGAATACTTAGCAAACTGATTTTTAGTGGTTTTCTGACAAGGCAACAAAACAAAGAGCAAGTAACAAAACTAACGAACAAACGGATCAAGTGGCCCAATCCTTACTTAGCAAAGTACAAGCCGGTGGAAATACTTATAAGGACCAAACGTTCTCGAGGACACATGGGAATTCTGTCAAGTGCTTTCGCTTCAAATAGCCGAGTACTCTTCTTTGGTGTTTGTAAGTGTTGTGTGGGCGAACCTGTGCTAACATGCCGCCCTTCCTAGGACTAATACATACTTGTGATTAAACCCCCTGCAAACATCCGTAACTACAGGAAAGTAATTAAGATATAAATCTAACCAAAGCCTTAAACTCTGAAATCCTACACTCCCTTGTGCAAAGGTGCCCTAACGGGGGTTCAGGTTTCTGTCACTCCGGCAACCCCACGATTAGTAGCCAAATACACAATGCATCCCCCTAGGCCCATAAATGGTGAAGTTTCATGTAGTCGACGTTCACATGACACCACTAGAAGAATAGCACCACAACTTAAATACTAAACCATTGAATAATAACTCATCACAGATTCACTACTAACAAAATGAATTCTCCCATGTCCTCAAGAACTAGACGAACTACTCACAAGACATCATATGGATCAAGATCAAAGATGATATGATAATGGATAACAATCTGAACATAAATAATAATCCAATGATTCCACTCACAAGCATCAACTATAATAGTAATTAACATCTGGAAAGTCTCCCCTAAGAACTAAAGCAATATCCAACATAATTGTTACATAGGGAGGGAGTGGTGATGATGGTGCCGGTGGATATGATGGTGTGGATGATGATGATCCCGATGAAGCCTAGCTTGATGACGGTGTTGATGGCAACGGTCTCCCCTCTTCGGGAAGGAATTCCCCCGGCAGAAATCTGTCTACCGAAGAGATCTTTCTCTCTCGGTGTTTTCCGCCCCCCAGAGGCGGCGGAAATCTATCTGTGGTCACCCCTGGCCTTAGGGTTTCAAAGGGAAGATATAGGCGAAGGGGCGGAGTCGAAGGTCGGGCGGGTGGGCCACACCTACCCTAGGCGCGGGGTCAGGTGGGCCCATGCCTATGGGGGGGTGGGACCCCTGAGGCCCCTCTTCGCTCCTCCTTCTGTCTTCCTTCGTATTCTGGTAAAATAATATGTTTCCATCAGAATCCAGACTCCGGCAGTCCATCCTCCAAGAATCATACAACATGCATAAACAGATGAAAAAGCCATAAGTAATACCTCATAATAAGACAAACATCAATGAATAGAGGTAAATTATGATATAGAAAGGTGATGCAAATTGGGCGTATCAATGTCTTGTGAGCAGTTCGTCTAGTTCTTGAGGACATGGGAGAAGTCATGTTGTTATTAGTGGATCTATGTTGAGTCATTATTCAATGGTTTGGTATTTAAGTTGTGGTGCTATTCTTCTAGTGGTGTCATATGAACATCGACTACATGATACTTCACCATTTATGGGCCTAGGGAAATGCATTGTGTATTTGGCTACTAATTGTGGGGTTGCCGGAGTGACAGAAACCTGAACCCCCGTTAGGACACATTCCATAAGGGAGTGTAGGATCTCAGAGTTTAAGGTTGTGGTTAGGTTTATATCTTAATTACTTTCCTGTAGGATCTCAGAGTTTAAGGTTGTGGTTAGGTTTATATCTTAATTACTTTGCTAAGAAAGGATTGGGACACTTGCTACGTTTGTTCTTTATTACTTTCTCTTTGTTTTGTTGCCTTATCAGAAAACCCCTAAAAATCTATTTGCTGAGTATTTACAGAGCTTTCCTGCTCCATACCACTAGTCAACACCTTCTGCTCCTTGTTGGGATCGACACTCCTATTTATCGAAAGTACTGCGATACACCCCCTACACTTGTGGGTCATCAACAGACCAATCAAGCCACAATGATGAGTATATATACAAAAATGAAAACAAATAGAGTTCGTTACCAGCCTCTTACCACACCTCAAGTTGTCTTAATGTTCATTATTGCTCTTCACTTGTGTGGCTTGAATAATAACATGAAACAAAACTCCACCGAGGACTGATGAACCCTGCAAAGAACTTCACAAAACCAAATAAGGACAACAAATATTTTTGGTGTTTTCGATTTTTTAAAGCAAGCACACAAAGAAAAACAAACAAAGAAAAAATATTTTTGGATTTTTCTTAAGGAAAACCAAAGCTAAAAAGCAAAGAAACAAACCAAGAGAAACAACGAAAATATTTTTGGTCTTTTTATGTTTTTGGGAAAGTAGAAACAAGAACCAAAAAGAAAACAAAACATGGATATACAAAGAACCGACGAAACATGATATATATAGATGAGTGTGATGTCGGTATACCTCCCCCCAAGCTTAGGATTTTGGCCTAAGTGGGGCTTAATAGTGCGGGTATTAACCCCAAGCTGGTGGGTCATCATAGGAATAATCATAATTAGGCCCTCGCGATGAAGAAGAAGACGCGCTCCAATCATAGGAGGGTTGCTGGTATGAAGACTCCCCCATGTTGGAGGGCTGAACAAAATCATCTTCGGCATCCTCTCCAACATTCTCCTCTTGCCGGGAGAGATCTGCCACGTATGTGTCAAACTCTTCCTCCGTGAGTGACCATCCTTGCCTGTTGTCAAAATTAAACAAAGCAGGTGCAAGCAAATAGACTACTTTCTCAGTCCTACCCCCTCTCCAACCACGCTTGACAAATGACATATCATACGGTAAATCTCTCGCACAAGCCCAAGAAGAAACAAAATTATGCTGAAACATGGAATTGAGATCAATTCTCTCTATGGGGAGCCGATAATATGAATGGTGAGGCTCTAAACCATGAAAATCTAGCAACCGAGAGGCAACGAGGCCTCCACAAATTCCACCCCTCTCGCGGTTGGTGGTAAGACGGTAAGCTATCAAAGAACCCAGGTTTTATGATCTATCCCTATTCAACGCAGCTGAGATAAGATAACTTTCTAGCAGTCTTTCTAGCAAGAACACACTTGGTAATAAAATAGGCAAAATATCTAATGGATGGGAACTGAATGTTCTGAATTTTACCACTTTCCTTTGAAAAGTCGCAACCTTGGCAAATTTTAGCATATGAATCCATGAGTAGCTTAGGCCTCTCTCTGATCTTCTCACAAGATCCCCAATGTGGCACTCTAATAGCTACGCAAAAATTAGGAAAAGGAAAGTTGACAGCTATATTGTAAATTTTATAATGGACCATGGGGTTAGACAAGGACCAAATAAATCGGAAGTCCTGCACCATAGCCATGGTTAGCTTAACATATTGATATGGTTCATCCACAACAAAGTGTTCCAACCCTGCATTAGTAATCATAGTTTGGAAATCCTAAAATATTCTCACAACTCTCATAAATTCAGGGCATGGATATATGGAAGGGAAGACTTCCTCCTCATGATGGACCTTCATTTGTTCCGGTACCATCAAATCATGTTGATGCAATTGGTATGCACTCATCTTCTTTTTCTGAAATTTTTAGACAAACATCAAACCAAGTAATTTCCAAGTTGATAAATGATGAAGAAATACTATAGGAACTTGCTAGAGGGATAAACATGTTGGGGATATGCTATATGGGTATCCTTATAGCATGTCTCTTATCCGGCTAACCCGGGTGGCCCACAGTTGGTAGCATGGCCAATGGCCTGCTGGGCGGCCTAGTTAGATGGATTCAGAAGGGAGGCCCATGCCGGATAAAGGAAGGCTACGGTTGGAGTCACCGACGTACCCGGAGCCTTAGAGTACAAGACACTCAAGACTAGTAATAGACGGTGTAGGACTCTGTAACCTGTCCGGCTAAGTACTTTTCCCTGTAACCCTAGGACCTGGCGACTATATAAGTCGGGCCTATGGGAGCCTTTAGGGCACAATCTCGAACGATCATAGACAACTTCAGTCAAACTCACACAGCAAACCAATCCCTGTAACTCGGCGTATTGCCCTTATAGTGATTTATAGCAGGAGTAGGATTCCGCCATCATCGTGGGATCTGAACCTGGGTAAGTTGTGTTACCTCGTACCCGTAAACCATCCGCCTTCCCCCATGTCTCTAAACACGCACTGTGAGGACCCCACCATGGAGTACTCGTCGGCAATACCACGACAGTTGGCGCCCATCGTGGGGCAAGAGGCGCTTCAGGCTCTTCAGCGGGCGAGGACCAAGATCTTTGCGGGAATCGGTGAAACCGTAGCCATCGGTCGCATTCTATTCTCCGGCAACATTTCGATCATCGCTCCCGACGAGTTCTGGATCCCGGCGAAATCCACCTCTTCATCGGCGAAACCGACTCTTCATCGGCGAACCCTACGCGGTGTTTGATCGTTCCTATCGGAGACATCCACCTCTTCATCGGCGAAACCGACTCAGGCACTAGTTCCCTGGGAGTTGGAGGAGCATCAAGGCCCGCATGGACCGCCTACGGTCAGGACACGTTCGGGGAAGGATCGATGTCGGATCTCTCTTCGGAGTTTGCCGACAAAGATCGAAAAAATTCAAGGACCACCCAAACCGCCCTTATGCAGGATATAAAGGTGGAAGATCCCTGCAAGTCCGCCGGCTTCGCCCGTGCGTCTGGACAGTAGAGATCCCAGTTCTCGGCGTGGTTACCATCTTCGATCTGGCACGTTGTGTTCTGAGAGAGGGCGAAAACCCCCGCGATTACCTGGCCAGGTGGCTCCGTATACGAGTCGATCTGGCCCACTACCCCGATGATAATGCTATGTATAACTTTTTGGAAGGACTGGACCATGGCACGATTCTCCGACATTCTCTAAGACGGCAGCAGGCGTCAGGCCGCCTTACCCTCGAAGGCATGGTGAACACCGTCAACAACTACGTGGAGGCTAAAGCGGCAGCTCAAACAACGCTCACACTCATTGACGGAGCCCCTCCGATTCAGCCACCGCCACCACCGCCTCCGGCCGCCATCGTCGAAGCAGCGGCGCCACCCCCAGTCATCGTCGCTGCCGTTGCACTCCACCGCCCGTCATCGAGGAAGCCCTGGCCAAATACAAGACTCTGCTGCAGTAGAAGACCAAGAAAGCTCTGGCTCGCATCATCAACGATCCTGGTGTACGGCAAAATCTAGGATGGGCTCCCTCGAAGCCAGCATAGTCCAAGCCATACATTAACAGTGAAGGCAAACAGGTGATTCCCACCCCACTCCTTAACCTCGCCGTCGCCAAGACCCTTCTGGAGCAGGATAGATCGCCCGAGGCAGTGGAACAGGTCTATGACCTAGTGTCCAAGGCAGTGAAGCAGCAGGAAAAGGCCACCTCTCAGAGGCTTGAGTCCGACCCAGCGCTTTGCCAGTCTAGCCAGTATAAGCCGCCAAGGGATAGATCTCCTCTTGATGTCGGATCCCAGACGGGTTCATCAGAACGAAGACGGAGGGATGCGCGCAACAGGAAGGATGTTATCCCCATATCCTCCGACCACGGAGAAAGGCCCCGACCTCGTCGCCCATCGCCACCGCCCCGATCCCCCCGACATCGCGAAGATCCTAAGGCTCACTATCGTACGGATATTCCCCCGCCAAGGCAGTGCGGCATCGTCATCCGCGACAACACGGAGCAGACCCATCATGATGGAGAGCACAACCAAGGACACAAGAGAAGGTCACGCCATGACCCTCCGCGTCCGACAAGCAACCGAGACAGGCATGAGGCATCGCAGGAGGGTAACAGCAAGAAGGCTAACCCTCCGCCACCTCCGCCTCCGTCGCCACCTAGCAGTCACCATGGTGGAGGAGGCCTATGTCGTTCACGCAGCCCATCCCGTGTTGACAAGAAAGAGAAGAACCCGAAGCCATACGATGCATGTTCATGGATCGATAAGATCCACGAGGCCCGGGAAGGACCATACCTGGGATCACGTTGCTTTGGACCTGCAATACGGTCCGTAACTTACCCCAAAGGTTTCCGGATTGACAAGACCATCAAGCCGTATGACGGCACCGCCAAGCCAGCCACATGGTTGCAGGACTACGGCAACGCGGTGGAGATTGCCGGAGGCAACCCCAATGTCGCCATCAAGTACCTCCCGTTAATGTTGGCTGGCACGGACCGTCAATGGATCAACGACTTGCTAGAGAAATCCATCTACAATTGGTTGGACATGCAAGAAGCGTTCACCAAGAACTTTGAGGGTACATACAAGCATCCCTGCACTGTTGGCGATCTACAGTGGTGCATGCAAGAGAAAGACGAGACATCTCACGCCTACCTCTCCCGCTGGCTAGATATGAAGAATTCCTGCGCAGGAGTGCACGCTCAGACCGCCATGGCTGCCTTCATCGAGGGGTTGGAAAGGGACACGTTGCTCCGACATAAGCTGAAGCGCTTGCAGGACAATCACCAGCTTGACTTAAATCAGATGATTCAGTTGGCCAGTGAGTTCGCACCTGCCGACGACGATGCTCGCGGCTCCTTGTCGGCAACGGCCGTTCCAACTCAAGCTCGGAGCAACAACAGTACAAAGCGAAAAACCGCTCCAGAAGAAAAGCAATCTACCGACATGGTCGCTATGAATTTTGCAGGACGAGGTGATGGCGGACAACGTGCCCGAGGACGGGGAGCTGGTCGTGGGCAGAAATGAGGAAGTGAAACTACCTCGGCACCGCTCCCCGTTCCCCAAACCTACGAGGAGTACCGCGATATGCCATGCATCGTACACCTCGATGCCAATGGAAAGGCCACCCATACCAATCGACACTGCAAGTTCGTCAACGACCTCAAGGAAGACCCTGAGTCTGGCTACAAGCGAAGTCGGAAGAACAGACCGCGAGGCAAGGGCAAGGGGAAGAAGGAGGAGGAATCCAAGGATTCAAGTGACATGGACGAAGACGTTGACCCCAAGCACGCCGCCAAGAGCGACGACAAGGGCAAGAACCCCTTCGCAAAGAAGGCACCAGTCTACCACACTTTCCTTGGCACCCCCACCGTCCGACAAAAGAAGACCTCTCTGAGGATCCTGATGGCTACTCTAACCCTAGTTCCCTAGTACCTGCGCTGGTCGGAGGTTCCAATAACTTGGGACAGGACAGACCACCCAGACCTTATTACTATGGAGAACCAATACGCCATGGTCATGAACCCCTTGATTGAAGGCGTGGAGTTCACCAAATGCATGGTGGATAGTGGAAGCAGCATCAACATTCATGTACCTGGATACACTGCAGAAGATGAACTTGACGGAGGCAAACCTAAGGAGGACCAACACCATCTTCCACGGCGTAGTTCCTGGTCGGGAGGCTCGGTCCCTTGGGTGCATCACACTTCAGGTCGCTTTTGGTGATGTTAAAAATTACCGCCTAGAACGCATGACCATCGAGGTGGTCCCCTTCAAGAGCGTGTACCACGTCATATTCGGCCGCGACATATTCCACATGTTCATGGCCAAGCCATGCTTCGTCTACAACAAACTCAAGATACCCGGACCAAACGGTGTCATCATCGTATCCGGAAGCTTTACCAAGGCAAGGGACTGCGAGATTAATGAAGCAGCCTTCGCGGAAGCTGTCCTCTACAGCGAAGAATTCAAAGAGATCCAGAGCAAGGTCGATGACTCATTTATGCCCGCGTTGAAGAAACAGATCTCCGACTTCGCTCCTGCATTCAAGGCCGCCATCGAGACCAAGCCGATGGAACTTGTGGTAGGCGATGCCTCCAAGACCACCGCCATTGGGACGAACCTGGATCCCAAATAGGAAAGCGCGCTCATCGAGTTCCTTCGTGAGAATATAGACATCTTTTCCTAGCAGCCTGCCGACATGAAAGGTGTACCTAGGTAACTTGCCGAGCACAGCTTAAACATTGATCCAAAATCAGAACCAGTGAAACATCCTCTACGACGCTTTGGAGATGAGAAGAGACGCGCCATTGGCAAAGAGATAGCTAGGATACTTAAGGCTAGTTATATCTGAGAAGTCCTTCACACCCAATGGGTGGCCAATCCTGTACTTGTCCCCAAAAAGGGAACCAATGAATTAAGACTGTGCGTTGATTACACCGGCTTGAACAAAGCGTGTCCCAAAGATCCGTTTTCTTTGCCTCGCATTGACCAAGTCATTGACTCGACGGCTGGCTCAGAAATTTTGTGTTTTCTCGATGCATACTTAGGATACCACCAGATCAAGATGAGGAAGTCGGACCAATTGGCCACTTCGTTCACTACCACATATGGCACGTTTTGCTATGTTACGATGCCCTTTGGGCCGAAAACGCAGGTGCTACGTACCAGTGGACAATGCAACGTTGCCTTCACGACCAAATTGGTCAGAACATTCACGCATATGTGGACGACATCGCCGTGATCTCTAAAAAGTCAAATGACTTAATCTCCGAATTAAAAGAAACCTTTGATAATCTCCCGAAATACAACATGATGCTTAACCCTAAGAAGTGCGTCTTCGGGGTTCCAGCCGGCAAACTGTTGGGATTCATCGTTTTCCAGCGCGGAATCGAGGTCAACCCGGAGAAAATCAAGGCCAACTTAAACATAAATCGTCTGACATGCCTAAAGGACATTCAATGACTAACAGGTTGTGTTGCAGCAGTTAGTCGGTTCGTCAGCCGACTTGGAGAGAAGGCTCTGTCGCTGTACAAGTTGCTAAAGAAGGCGGACAAATTCACGTGGACGGACGAAGCAGATGCAACATCGAAGCAGCTCAAGGAAACTCTTTCCTTAGCGCATATCTTTGCAGCACCCGAGCCTGGCGAGCCCCTATTAATTTACATGGCGGCAACCAACCGGGTAATCAGCATCGTCGTCGTGGTAGAGCGAAAGGAACCAGGCTATGAGTACGGAGTTTAGCGACCAGTTTACTATGTAAGCGAGGTCTTGACGGAGTCCAAGCAGCATTACCCGCACTACCAAAAGATAGCTTATGGAGTATTCCTTGCTCCTCGGAAGCTGAGGCACTACTTTCAGGAGCACCCAATCACGGTGATGAGCAAGAATCCACTGTCCGACATTATCAACAACAGTGACGCTACAGGAAGGGTTGCGAAGTGGGGCATCGAACTTGCCGCCTTCGAGATCACCTACAAGAGACGCGACGCTATCAAGTCACAAGCCTTGGCGGATTTTTTTGTAGATTGGATGGAGATGCCAGATGCTACTCCGTTGCTGGAACCAGAGTACTGGCTGATGCACTTTGACGTATCAAAGCTTCTCAACGGCTCGGGGGATGGTGTATTGCTACAGTCACCAACTGGCGACAAGTTACACTATGTTCTGCAGATCCACTTCGAGGCTACAAACAACATGGCAGAGTATGAAGCACTCATTCACGGACTACGTGTAGCCAAGGATATTGGCATCAAGCGCATAGTTTGCTGTGGAGATTCCGACTTGGTTGCCCAGCAGGTGGCTAGCACCTGGAACGCGCGGAACCCTATGATGGCGACATATCGAGACGAAGTGGACGAGATAACAAAGAGCTTCTTGGGTTACGAAGTCAAGTATGTGCCTAGGGAGCAAAATGAGGCGGTTGATTTACTGTCTAAGATTGGATCAGGGCGCAAACAAATTCCGCCAGGAGTTTTCCTAGAGCATCTACGCAACCATCCGTGAAGGAAGCCGACATTGACAACCCGGATAGAGCTGACTCTTTCGTCAACATGGTGGCAAAGGTCCCTCCGGCTTGGACAAAACCGTTCATGGAATATCTTGAACACGGAACTTTGCCCGACGACGAGGTTGAAAGACGGCAAATAGTACGACGAGCAAAGGGTTATACCATAATCAATGGACAACTCTACAAAAGGAGCACTACTGGTGTATACCTAAAGTGTGTTTCCCAGCTAGAAGGTATGGAAATCCTGCGTGAAATCCATCTCGGAGATTGCGGGCATCACACCGCTCCTCGATCGTTGGTCGCGAAAGCCTTCCGGCAAGGATTCTACTGGATGACCGCGAAGGCGGACGCCGACAAGATGGTTGAGACATGCATGGGATGCCAGTATTACGCCCGACAACCACATATTCCTGCTGAAGAATTGCGAACAATACCAATAACATGGCCGTTTGCAGTCTGGGGGCTAGACATGGTTGGACCGTTACAAACGACACCATGTGGATTTACACATCTGCTAGTAGCAGTTGATAAATTCACTAAGTGTATAGAAGCTAAACCCATTAGAAAGCTGGATGGGGCAACTGCCCTCAGGTTTGTCCGGGATCTAGTGGTGAGATTTGGTCTCCCACATAGCATTATCACCGACAACGGTAGCAATTTGTCACTCGGAGAGGTGGAGGCTTATTGTTGGGAGAAGGGCATCCAACTTGACCTTGCATCTGTGGCACACCCACAATCCAATGGTTAGGTTGAGCGAGCCAATGGACTAATTCTGCAGGGGATCAAGCCACGTCTTGAAGCACCACTACATAGAGCAGCTGGAGCCTGGGCGGAAGAACTACCATATGTGTCGTGGAGTTTACGAACGACACCCAACAGATCCACCGGCTACACCCCCTACTTCATGGTATATGGAGCAGAAGCCGTCCTACCTTCCGACATACTTCACGATGCACCAAGAGTTGCCGCCTATGACGAAGATGACGCTGAAGAATCCAGACGCCTAGATGTGGACCTTCTCGAGGAGGAGCGTGTTTTGGCATGCCAAAGATCCGCCATCTACCAGCAGAAGCTACGCAGCTACCATAGTCGCCGCGTTCGGCATCGCTCGTTTAAAGAGGGGGATTTGGTGCTCCGACTTAAGCAAAAGAAGTCACACAAATTATCCCCACCATGGGAAGGACCGTTCATCATAAGCAAGGCGCTACTCAATGGGTCTTACTACCTCGTTGACAATCGTGAATTGAAGGATAGACCCAACAAGGATCATAAGCGTAAGCGACGTGACCCGGATGATGACTACCCGGAGGTTGATCGGCCATGGAACATAGCACATCTACGTCCTTTTTACACTTAGCATTTTTATCTAATTGTATATCTATTATATGATCAATGAAATAAAGCTCTCTGGTTCACTCATATTTCTGAGTCTTTTACCTCCTTTAGTGTTCATTTTTGGATCATATAAAACCTTTATGCACAAGTTTTGCAATTGCACTTGTGAAAATTCTGCCTTAGGGCATTAGCTTAAGTTTTCTGGTCTACACGTTCTTTGTCGTTTTTATGTGGATTCTGGAGTAGTGACTTTTGGCATTTATTGTCGGCGATTTTGTGCTTAGGTTATTGACGGTGCCATTGGGCATCATCACCTGAGCGCATGGTTCCTACAACGAGTCTTAGGACTCATGAAAGGTCAAGCATAAGAACCAAAGTAATGGATAAACCAGCACTTGCTTAAACAATATTTACATGCTGGAAACTGATTCTTAAATAGCAGGACATACAACATTGTTTCCTGCCTTAAGTTAAATACATAGTTTTTTCCGCATATGCACCAAAGGTGAAACAAATATTACAAGTTGTTTTTCATTCCTTTGGCGCAGGCGACTTGGAAGAAGCGTCATCAGCAGCAGGAGAACCACCCTCGAAGTCGGCGGTGTGAAGAGACTCGGAGGAGCTTTGGTTGCCGTCATCGATGGTATTCCTTGGCACGAAGACATTGACGTCGACTAACTCGACAACTCTGGTGTCATAGCCTGCGAGTGACGACAAGATGGATTGATGATTAATCACCTTGCCATCGTCATCCACGTCGGGAATTACAGAGGTCACCGTGTCGATGTCGGCATCTTCATACTGTGCCTTCACCACTGACAGTGCCATCCTTGCGCCAGCTCGTGCACATGAAGCTTTCTAGCTTGAGATACGCTCGGGGGCTCGGCACAAGATCTCTGAGTACTTTGCCACAGAGTCCGATGCTTTGATGTTAATCTAGAGAGGCTTGGCGATCTCTTTTGCTTGCGCGATGGCGGTGTTGATGAAGTTGCCGGCAAGAACCATGCATTCCTTGGCTGGAGGGGGCGAACGGGTTAAACCCATAGGAGCTACAAATTCCGACAAGGACACATGAGTTCAAAGGTTTAAAGTATCCAGACTAGAAGAACCCAAGGCGGAGAAAACTTACTGAAGATGCTGGCCTCAGCTATCCAAAGGGTATCCACCAAGGAGTCCCATTCTTGTTGGAGGAGCTTATATGCCTCGTGATGGAGTTCATTCTGCTCATCGGCAGCTTTCTTCTGATCTCTTAAGATCAAGATCTCCTCCTTCAAGCGGTTGATTTTCTCGGTGGAGGAATCCTGCAGGACCTTCATTAACTCCTCATGCATTTTCAGCATGTCTTTCCTCTCCTCCTTAAGGATTTTGTTCTCGCTATCCAGCTGCTGAATGTGCTTGGATTGCTCGACAATATCCTTGGCCTTGGCAAGATATTCTACAAGTCGGAGAAAGCAAAGTACACAGTAAGTACTCGGAGTATATGGGCACAAAACCAAGTCGGAATGCGAAAAAGAAAACAGACGCTTGCTCTTGATGATCTGTTCCTTCAAAAAGGCAGTTTTACCCTTTTCAGCTTCCAAGTCTGCGCGCATCTTCTGATACTTTTCGTTGGCCATGCCTCTCCAAGCATTCTCGTTCTGTGGACAAAAGGAAAAAGTTAAACGTTGTTTGGTCTGCTTGGAGCATCTAGCCGGAAAATTTTCCACCTAGACGCTCGGGGGCTACAACGAGAGTTTTTGACTTAGCAATATGCTTAGCTTTTCTTTAAGCATCTAGTCGGAACTAATTCAGTTACAACTGGAAGCTTGGGGGCTACAGTATAAAGTTTTTAACTCGGATATATGCTTAGATTTTCTTTAAGCATCTATTCGGAACTAATTCAGTTACAACTAGACGCTTGGGGATACAATATTGAAATTTATAAAGACTGTGTATGCTACTCTAAAAGCATCTAGCCAGAAAAATTCATTCCACCTATATGCTTGGGGGCTACAGTGAGAAGTTTTCTACTTTGGTTACTCTTAGAGCATTCAGACGCAAAGGCCTTTGGTTTTCCGTCTAAATCCTTGGGGGCTATAGTGGGATACTCATATGAAATAAAAAGGCAAATAAAACTTACAAGTGCAATGATCTTGAGATTAGTAGCGCTCTCGGCCAGCAGCTTGCCAAAGTATATGCTATTTCCTCGCAAGATATCTGCTTGTCGGAGAAGCTCCTCAAGACCGCACGTCGGAGATGTCGGCACCGCACTAGGAACCAGAGCAGTGCTACCCGGCGTAAGTGCCGGATAGACTATCTTCGGGAACTCTATGGGTTTCTGGGGGGGGCGAGGCCGCAGCCTTCGGCAGAAGTACCAGCTTCCACCACCGCCTTACCTCTACCGATGGCATCCTTAGCTGGAGCTTCAGCCATTTGATTGGCAGCACTTTCCTGCGTCGCCTGCTCGCCGATAGCAGCGAGCTCGGTAGAGGCGCCTGAGTCCACTTCCATGGCGGAAGGGCCAGATGCCTCCTTAGCTTGAGAGCTTGTCGGAGCGGAGGAGGGCTTGATGGAGGGAGTGGAAGGTGCGATGGCGGGAGATGCGTCGCGATGCAGCATGTCCTTAATGGTTTTAGAAGCCCCCAATGATTTGGAGGTCTTCTTCAAGCTGGTCGTGGACTTCTTCCTGAAACGTGCGAAATTGCATAAGTATGGGAATAATACAGACAAATGGACAATGTCGGAGAGAAAGAAACTTACACAAGAGGGGGTGCTTTGGAAAAAGGGATCCCGATGGTCTTTCTTTTCTCCGCCTCTAGGGTGGTGGTAATCTTTTTGGAGGCTGCACCCTCCGTCTTCTTCTTCTTGCCTCTGTCGGCAGCGTCAGAGGTGGAGCTCTTCCGCTTTCGCGCCACCGGAGCATCGTCGTCGGACACGACGGTGACTTCCTTCATCTTTGGTCCATAGATTTTGGGAGCCATGTTGTCATCATCTATGTCACAAAGTTGTTAAGTGAAAAACCACCGTGTTAGATGAGATGTTAAAAGGATATACGGAAAAAACTAGAGTAAATGTCATACACGAAAAATAAATACCTTTGGGAACTTGCTCTCTACGAACATGTCGTAGGTGATGGCGAAGCCACGTTGCTTTTCCTTCACCTTGACGATGTCTTTGAGGCGAAGCTTGATGGAGTCGCCCGAGAAGTTGTCCACGGAGATGCGTAGGCTATCCCTTCTATCATTGGTATACTCGTGCATCAGCTTCGAGCGGTGCTGAAGAGGTTGGATTTTCCTGATGAACCAGCACATGGCTAGCTACAATCCGGTCAAACCCGTGTCTACGAGCCACTCTATCCGCCTTATAGCGCGGGAAGCGTCGATGTCGGATGGAAGGGAGACTTGGGATCTCCATGTTGAAACTTCAGCAGTGGCTCCATCGACGAAGTCCGGGTACGTTACTTCTCGGTTAGCCAGAGGGATATCTGGACCGTAGAAGTAAGTACGCTGAAAGTTCTTGTAGGACGCGTGGCCGACGATGTTGGGGAACCGCCGGCCAGGATGGATCTTAAAGCTAATGGTGCCGCAATTTCTAAGTTCATCTTTGCTGGCTCTGGCTTCGCGCTTGATTGTGAAGAAATATACAAAGAGATCTAGCCTAGGCCTAATCCCTAGGTAACTCTCACAAAGTGCCGCATAATTGCTAAGAACTAGAATACTATTGGGAGAGAGGTTTTGGGTCTGGACTCTAAAGTGATTCAAGACGGCAAGGAAGAAGTTAGAGATGGGCAGTGAGACGTCGCGTACCAATTGGGCTTTGAGGTACACTTTTTCTCCGGCTTGGGGATAAGGTGCCACCTCGCCGGCCGGTTCCACCCGCCAAGCGAGCCCCTCCGTCGCAGGGAGGTAGCCCTAGACGATCAACTCCTTGATATCGCGGTCGGTGATATCCGAACCACGCCAATCGCCCTTGTGGGAGTCGAGCTCCTCCTCCAGAGGCTCCAACGCCGCTGGATTATGGTCGCGGCCGGTGGACTCGACCACCGCGGAGACATGGATAACCAAACCCTCTGGGGGCACGACGACGGAGCTCGTCGGCTTCGCCTGACGCCGCCATGGATGGAGTAGAGCTGCTGCTGGCCATTGAGCGGGTTTGGAGGTGACTAACGAAGATTGGAGCTAGGGTTTTTCGCAAAGATTACGCGGAGAGATCGAGGAGGCACGCACTGGAGGAAGAAGACGATGCGAGGAGAGAATGAGGTGAAAAAGTAAAAGTTCCACTTCAGTTACTTTTTATCATCTCCAGCATCTAGATTCGTGCAGCCTAATCGGACGGTTGCCGCGTAGATGACGTGTTTGCGAACGTGCACGGAAATTTTGCCACGTCCCAACCGTCGCCGCCAACGGTTCGTATTGCTCGCGCGGGAAAATCGGACATGATTGCGGTCTCTACATGTGTGAGTTGCGAGGCGTAGCTAACCTATGCTTACGTCACCCTAGATGACACAGGCAGATGAGCCATCACATCAAAATATTCCGGCATGGACGGATACAGTCCGGCTACGGAAGAGTATGATGGAAGATTCAGCATTTCTCCGACTTACAAGGTGAAGACGGAGAAAACCTTGCAGGGTTCTTTGGGAGGACTACAAGATATTTCTTGACGATTTGCCGACAACCATCTAGACGGAGAATTCAACATGAAGAGGCAAGACGACGCAAGATCTCAGAGTTCTCCGGGGGCTACTATTGGGGATATGCTATATGGGTATCCTTATAGCATGTCTCTTATCCGGCTAACCCGGGTGTCCCACAGTTGGTAGCATGGCCTATGACCTGCTGGGCGGCCCAGTTAGATGGATCCAGAAGGGATGCCCATGCCGGATAAAGGAAGGCTATGATTGGAGTCACCGACGTACCCGGAGCCTTGGAGTACAAGACACGCAAGACTAGTAATAGACGGTGTAGGACTCTGTAACCTGTCCGGCTAAGGACTTTTCCCTGTAACCCTAGGACCTGGCGACTATATAAGTCGGGCCTATGGGAGCCTTTAGGGCACAATCTCGAACGATCATAGACAACTTCAGTCAACCTCGCACAACGAACCAATCCCTGTAACTCGGCGTATTGCCCTTATAGTGATTTATAGCAGGAGTAGGATTCCGCCACCGTCGTGGGATCTGAACTTGGGTAAGCTGTGTTACCTCGTACCCGTCAACCGTCCGCCTTCCCCCACGTCTCTAAACACGCACTGTGAGGACCCCTCCATGGCGTACTCATCGGAAATACCACGACAAAACATGCATCAAAATGAAATCTCTAAGCATAGAACAAGCATGCAAGCTCACACAACCTGACACCTATAGCCGCAAAATACTCAAGATACAATCTATGAATCACAAATCTAATTGGACAAGCGGAGGAGGCACATACCAAGGAGCAATCCCTCCAAAAATCAGTAGCAAAGATGGGCTGAGCAAAGAGATCGAAATTCGGGAGCAAGAATAGCAGGAACTCGAGATTGATAAAGTTTTCCGGTGTTTTTTGGGAGAGAGAAAGAAGGTGCTCGGAGGAGGCATTTTGGAGGGCCACAGGTGGGCCACACCTAGGCCAGACGCCACCTGGGGCTGGCCGCGCCAACAAGGGGTGTGCTGGCCTGGTGGGTCCCCCTGGGCCACTCCAGGTGTCCCTCTACCCCTTTTTTCAAGGAAAATTTTAATATGAATTTTCTGGGATTTTTTGGGAAACTTTATTTTTGGACAATTTCCAGGGTATCAAAATTGAATTTATCACATAATTTTTTTAGAAGAAGCAAAAGCAAACAAAAATCAAAACTACAGAAGTTCTAAGACACTCTAACAAGCAAACAACAAGCAAAACTAAAGCTAACAAGAAAAAGGGCAAAGACTAGGAAGTAGAAAAATAAAAGTGAGCAAGTATAACCACTGTGAAAGCATTGCTTTGCTCAAGAAAATCCCTTTGTTAACAAGGTTGATCAATTCTTCTTACCAAAACAATCTTATATGAAACAAAACTTTGCATTCCACAAAGTGATTATGTTACCTCAAACTTTATAGCAATAGTCCCAATCATAATAGTTTCAAAACTTTCTTGTGGAATGGGACAATATATTTCTCCAACTTTGATACTCTCAACATTTTCAATGGAATTCAGGCAATATCTCTTATCAATATTCTTGGGGAAATAGATAGTATGCTCTTTGTCATTAATATTAAAAGTTACTTTTCCTTGATTACAATTGATGATAGCACCTGCAGTATTAAGAAAAGGTCTCCCAAGAATAATGGACATATTATCATCTTCAGGCATCTCAAGCACAACAAAATCAGTTAGAACCAAACAATTATGAGCCACTTGAACAGGAACATCCTCACATATACCAATAGGAATAGTAGTAGACTTATCAGCCATTTGCAAAGATATATCAGTTGGTAATCCTCAACTATTTTATGTTTCTTTTTCTTTCTCTTACGAGGACTACCACTACTTTCCCCTTGTTGAGAATCCTGCTCAATTATTTTAGGGTGTCCTTTAGGATATAAAGGATCTTGAGTGGCTATAATACTCCTAGTTCTAATTCCATAAGCATATTTATCTCCTGAAGCATTAACTAGCATATCTTTTTGTACCTTAGCAAGTTGATCAATTTGAGTTTGAACCATTTAAAATTGTTTACAAAGCATTTTAACATCATTAGCAGTTCTTTCCACAATATCTTTCAACTCATTAATAGCTCTAGAGTTTTCCAATAAATGATTCTGAACTTGCTTATTAAAATTACCTTGTTCAACAATAAAAATATCAAGTTCATCTAAGCATTGATCAGGAGGTTTGCCATAGGGAATATCACCTTCATTAAAGTAGAGAGAGTGTACCTCAATAGTGGATGAGTGGGGAATTGGCTTACATAATTCTTCTATAGGAGGTAGATTCTTCACATCTTCAGCTCTAATACCTTTCTCCTTAAGACATATCTTAGCTTCTTTCATCACTTCATCATTTAATGCAATCACTCCCCTCTTCTTTGGTGTTGGTGTTGGAACTGGTTCAGGTACAACTGGATCAGGGGTAATAGGATCAGGTGTATTTAGCTCAGTTGAAGTCCAATCATCATAATTCTTGCTTATCTTAGCCATTAATTCTTCAGCATGTGTAGGAGTTCTTTTCCTGAAAACACAATCAGCAAAACTATCTAGGTATGTCCTAGAATCATCAGTTAGTCCATTATAATAAATATCAAGAAGCTCATTTTTAGGTAACGGACATCCAAGATGTGCATGAATCAAGGCACAAAACCTTTTCCATGACTCAGGAAATTTATCTTCTTCTCCCTGTTTAAAATCAAAAAGTTTCTGCAAAGCAGCATGTCTAGCACTAGGAGGAAAATATTTCTGGAAGAAAGAAGCAATCAAACAATCAGGGTATCAATGGATCCAGGAGGTAATATATTAAACCAAGCTTTAGCTTCTCCTTTTAGTGAAAAAGGGAAGATCTTTGTAACAAAGTACTTACACATCTTAAAATCATCAGAGAATAAGGCACTCATATTGGAAACCTCATTCATATGTGCCACAACACTCTTTTTCAGTCCCACAAAAAGGTTCTTTCTCAACAATGTCTAAATAGGATAAATCAAGAGAGAGATCATAGTCTTTATCTTTAATATCAATGGGAGAAGTGGAAAACTTAGGATCAGAGGACAGTTTTGAAACAATGGTACGTCTCTCAAGGAGACTCTTAATAGCACTAGCACCATGTGGGTTTTGGTACTCTTCAATAAAATCATCAGTCATTTCAATGTAACCATCACTAATATCATATCTTTCTCTAGACTCAGGTGAGCTAACAGGTGTAATAGTGTCTTCACTAGGAGTTTCAGTGTTTCCCAAAATAGTTCTAGCAATTATAGCATCTAGGAAAGTACCTAATGAACCACTTGCATCAAGCACAGTAGAAGTAACATCATGAGTATCAGAAGCAATTTCAGATTCAGCAGTAGTAGCAGTGTGTGTAGCATGAGTATGTGGTGGTGGTGTAATAAGCTTACTTATAACAGACAGTGAATCAAGAGCAGCAGAGATGTTTAGGACTGTACCTCTTCTTGTAGTGGATGTTAAAATAGGAAACTTTCCATCACGAGACTTTCCCATGATGAACGGAGTAGCAGTGAACAATAATAGATCCAAGTGAACTTACAAATAAAGCTATGCTCCCTGGTAATGGCGCCAGAAAAGACTCTTGATGACCAACAACTATAGGGGATCGCAATAGTCTTCGAGGGTAGTATTACCCAATTTATTGATTCGACACAAGGGGAGCCAAAGAATACTTGCAAGCCTTAACAACTGAGTTGTCAATTCAGCTGCACCTGGAAATAGTTCTTTCTCACAGAAGTTTATCAGTAGCAACAGTTTTGTAGTAGCAATAGCAAAGTAACAACAGTATTAAAACAAGAGCAATATTAACAGTAGCAGTAAACAATAGGATATGAGTGCAGTAGGCATAGGGATGGATGGACGGGCGTTGCATGGATGAGTCTAAACATGTAACTTCAAGATCTAGGGCATTTGTAGATAAATAATATAAAGCATCCAAGTACTAAACAATCATAGGCATGTGTCCTATATATAGTCATACGTTCTCGCAATGAGAACTTACACAACATATTTTGTCCTGCCAGCCCGTTGCAGCGGGGCCTCAAGGGAACTACTGGCAATTAAGGCACTCCTTTTAATAGAGCACCGGAGCAAAGCATTAACACTACGTGAACACATGTGATCCTCACATCACAGCCAGCCCCTCCGGTTGTCCCAATTTCTGTCACTTCTGGGCCTTTGGATCCGGGCAATGATATGTGCACACAACTTGCAGATAAGATAACAATCAATACTATCATCATGAATCAATAATAAGTTCAGATATGAGATCATGGCACTCGGGTCCTAGTGACAAGCATTAAGCACAAAAAGTTGCAACAAAGTTAAATATCACTAATAGAGATACTAGGCACCATGCCCAAACAATCTTATTCAATTACAAGATAGAACTCATCCAATCCCTACCATCCCCATAGCCTACAGTGGGGGATTACTCACTCATGGATGGTTGATGGAGAGGCGTTGTTGATGATGATGGCGATGATCCTCTCCAAATTCCCCGTCCCAGCAGGGTGCTAGAACGGAGTTTCTGGTTCCGAATCGCGGTTTCTCGTGGTGGCGGTGCAGCGGAACTCTTTCTGGAAAAACATCGAACCCTCCTGAGTTTTTAGGTCATAAGGAAACTTATAGGTGAAGAGGAAGGCCGAGGGGGTGCCTGAGGCGGCCACACCCCCTCCAGGCGCGGCCTGGGCCCACCCGCACGGTAGGGTGTGTGGGCCCATCAGGCCTCCACTCCGTCTCGTATTCTGGCTTCGTGAGTCTTCTGGTGAAATAGGATTTTTGGCATATTTTCCGGGATTTTTCCTGATAGTTGATTTTCTGCACAAAAAATAGACACCAAGGTAATTCTGCTGAAAACAATGTCAGTCCGTGTTAGTTGTATCCAAATCACACAAGTTTAGAGGAGAAACAATAGCAGAAGTGTTCGGGAAAGTAGATACGTTTTGGACGTATCACACAACACAACCACAATACTTTTCCCCAACTTACAGTGAGGTTGTCAATCTCACCGGTTTGCTGAAAAACAAAGGATTAAACGTATAGTGTGGAAGATAGTAATTGCTTGTAGTAATTAAACATTAAACGGTAAACAGTAGATGGTATATCAATAGTAAGAAACGGACCGGGGTCCATAGTTCACTAGAGGTGTTTTCCATAAGATAAATAATATGATGTGTGAACAAATTACAGTGGGGCAATTGACAGATTAAAAATGCATAACAATGCATATACTAGACATCTTGATCTCTACAAGATTTGTTTGGGCATCATGATACATAGACCGTAATCCAACTGCATCTATGACTAATAATTCACCTTCAGGTTATCATCAGAATCCCTTCCAGTATTAAGTTGCAAGCAACATATAATTGCATTAAACAAAGTATGTAAAGTAAACAATACAATTTCCCTTGGACAAAGGATTGTTGTTTTCTCCCTAGTAGCAACAACACATCTACAACCTTAGAGATTTCTGTCACTTCCCCAGATTACTAGAGGCATGAACCTACTATCGAGCATAAATACTCCCTCTTGGAGTTACAAGCATCTACTTGGCCAAAGTATCTACTAGCAACGGAGAGCATGCAAGATCAAAAATAACATAGACATGATAGAATCAATAATCAATCTGACGTAGTACTCGATATCCATTGGATCCCAGCAAACATGTAGTATTACTAATAGATGAACTTGAGCATGAACGGAGCTCACAAGAGCTAAACATGTTAGCACAAAGGAGGAGAAACAACCATCAATCTACTGTATGGACCCATAGTCCAAGGGTGAACTACTCACGCATCACGTTGGAGGCTGACATGGTGATGAAGAAGGCCTCCGGGATGATCTCTCCCCTCCGGCAGGGTGCCGGGAAGAGCTTCAGATCCTACCCGAACTAGGGATGATGGTGGCAGCGGTTACAGACTCTTCATTGGATTTCTGATCGGATATCTAGGGTTTCTGCCGCGTGGTTTTTATATAGGCGAAGGGGCAAGGTCGGTGGACGCTTAAGGGGCCCACATTATAGGGCGGCGCGCCCTAGGGGGACCCACGCCGGACCTAGGTGTGGCCGCCTCGTGGCTCCTCTTCGTCTCCCCTTGGGTATCCATGTCGTGTCGGGTAAAATATTGACTTTGGATTATGTTCCGTCCAATTCCGAGAATATTTCCTTACTAGCTTTTCTGAAACCAAAAACAGCAGAAAACAGGCAACTGGCACTACGGCATCTTGTCAATAGGTTAGTTCCAGAAAGTGTATAAAATGCCTCAAAGTGTAGACAAAACATAAGAAAGTTGATACAAAACAAGCATGGAGCATCAAAAATTATAGATACGTTTACGACGTATCAAGCCTACGACCTACGGTCTATGGCTATAGCTAGTACATCAAACACTCCTTTTTACTGAACTTTCTGAGTACGCTTGTACTCAACGTATATTCTTAGCCCTTGCTAGATTCTGAAGACAGCAAAGACGACGTCAACACTAACTTACGCTCAAGGAATCATCATCCAAAAACTCAAGATGTTCAATTAAGTCAATGGAGACAGCTTATGCATCAACTAAAATGAAGATGAAGCTGCTGATTAGATAGGAGTATAATTTCTAGCCATAGAATCTATGTAAACAGATCAATGCAATAGCAGCATTTGCACGCCAAATAGTTTAGATACTAGTCTATTAGTATGATCTCTACGAGTTGTTATTTTTTCATTCTTCTTTGTAAAAAGTTCCCTTTTCTCTCTATTTAACCTAAAATGTTCTCTGGATCCTCTGTAAGAGTCGAGTTGTAACCTATAGTTATGTCTTGGACCTGCTGTATTTCTGTTGTACCACTCTAAGAGATGTAATACTAGTGAATGGTGTTTCATTGGTGTTATGTCAATGAATATAATATACTACATAATGAAGTTGTATGCTGGATCATCGCAGAACCAGAGCGGCGCACAAGAGGGAATCCTGCGGCGACGATGTTAGCTGGGAAGCGGATGCTGGCATGGGGCGAGTAGATCGGACGCGGCAGCACGCGGGCGGCAACCCTAGCCTTGGAAATGTCCCTCCCACCAACTAAACGAATCGGATGTGGTAAACGACATATGTATCACTGCCACCTGCGTAAATATGGGATTGCGGAAACTTGAAAAAAATTCAGGTCATTTTTTTTGCGGGATGTGCTGTGTCTAGGTTTTGGGTGCAAAACCAAAAAAACATTATTTTGTGGTTCAGGTTGTTTCGTAGGATCACCTAGATATTTTCTTACACCGTCTGCTAAGTGCTAAGAGAATCTTGATCGATAGTCCGTATAATGCGGAGAAATTTTTATGGGACCTAGTGTACAATCCATCTAAATTGCCACGTGTTAGATTCTGGAGTTGGACTATAATGATTGGATTGTGGACCAGGTCCTATAAATTTTTTCTCCATATAATGCGTCCTTAGGCTCTATTGGGCGCCCTAGGTTGTCCCGGTATTGGGAGGGGCTATACATAGCATCATTCCTAATATGCTATTTCCAATAGATTTGGTCCAAAATATAAATTCACACAATCACATATCACACATAAGAATTTCAATTCAAAGTCTATCATACACAGATATTCAAAATCTTTTACATCACATCTAGGAATATAAATGCGAAGTCTCCACATCTACAATAGAATTCAAGTTCCCGACCACCATAACCGGAAACCAAATTGCTATCAAAGTTCGGCTACCAAAAGGTCAACATGCACTAAGATCAAATGAAGGGTGGCGACACTCTATTACCTCCGGCTCCTCCTCCACGACCGTCTCATTGATCATGTTGGTTTCTCCATCCTCACTATCGTCTCCTCCCTTGCTGTGGGCTCATCCCGCACCACAGGCTCCTCCGTCACCATTGATGTTGGTGTGGGCGTCATGGAGGCCATCGATCCTAGGGTAGCCTTGATATTTTGGCTGATGCGATCATGATACATCATGTACAAAGACAAGTTCAACGGGTTCAAGCCCGACAAGTTGGCGGTCAAGATCTTTGCCTCCTCCTTCATCTTTGCCACCGCAATGTGCGATGCCTCATTCATCGTCTTGAGCATGGTGGAATGGGCTTTTAATTTGTCGGCTTCAACCTTTTCCTTCTGAAACACCAACTTCAAATCTTTCTTTTGTAACATGTCATTCCACCTAGCATATCTCTCTCTCTCTCTCTCTCTCTCTCTCTCTCTCTCTCTCTCTCTCTCTCTCTCTCTCTCTCTCTCTCTCTCTCTCTCTCTCTCTCTCTCTCTCTCTCTCGTGTTGGAGTAGACCTCGGCCATCATCTCGTCGATCGATGCTTCCATCACAGTGGGACGGTTGATCCCACTGCATCCCTCGTGACATTGACATCCTTTTTGTCGGTTGGGAACCCGAACAGGGCCACCACGTCAGGGAGGGATCCATCTACATCATATGTTTTACCCTCGTTGAGAGTGAGCTGTACGTGACCCTACTCTTTGCAACCATCGAGCTTCGTGAAACAATGGAGAACAACAAAGTTCTTATTGCCAGGTTCATGCTTGTACACCTTTTTTCTGAAAAAGACTATATATTAATATCACGAGATACCAATTACACCTAGCCTCTGCAACAACGCATGCCCTAGTGGTCTTACGGATACACACAACTCAAAAAGAAAAAGAAGAATTACAAAAAAGAAAAGTCGCGCTGCAGAGAATGATTCCTCGAAGCAAAGACACTAACACCACCAGAACAACACCAGTAGACCAATCACTCCAATAGCGATGCCTTTAAGAAGGAAACGGTGCACAAGCATTATCGTCTCCCAATCAAAGATCATAGGTTTTCACCCTGGAGAAAGTCCTCACTCGCAAAATAATGCCTTCAACAAAGTCATTGCCAGACACAACTAATTAAGGCCAGACCTTGGATTTTCACCCTATAAAGTAAGACTGGGAACTCCTCCTGTGTTATGGCCCCACAAATAGTCGCTACTGCGAGTCACGGATCACGTAGTCAGTTCCTCGTCGTCACAAAGACTCAAATCACCATCGCTTTCCTAATGTTCCAACTTTCCTGACATTCTCCATATCTGACTTCACCATAGATCGTCAAAGACTTGACACATTATGGTAAAAAATATCAGAGTTTCGTAACGCTCCCGCTGAAACCAGACGGCCAGAAAAAGCATGGGTACGTCCGACCGAATTTAATCCGATCCAGCAATCTCCAGGCATAGTCGCCCATGGGAGTTCACCGTCGGAGTCTTGCGGAACTCGCCGCTCCAGAGCAGATCATCGAGGACATGCAACCGATAGATCTTCGTCTTCACGCGGAAGAAACCCTAGGACCACGGCTATTATTCATGCCGATCCAGCAGAAACACATTAAATACATGATCTTGCAAAGATGAAGCATCTCCCAAATAGAAAAAAAAATGTAGCATCTTACTTGAATTTTTGCCACTATTCGTTCCTCTTGCAATCTCCATGGAATTTGTTGCAAGCCGCCTTGATAATACCCCCACATTATTTATAGACTTAGGCTTGGTCACATGCAAGCATTGCGAAACTATCTACCACTGCCATGAGACTGCTATGCAGGTCTATCTTTTCATACTAATTAATTAATCTCAGCTGGTATTTCGATTGTCTATTCCGCTACCGAGTCCTTCATCGCATAAATCAATCTTCATCGTGTGTCTTTTACCTTGATCTTCTTTGGTTCCTACATTTCCACTAGGTCCCACTTAGATTTGGTCAAGTGACACAACAGTGTTTCTTTTTCCTCTCTCTAAGAAAAGGAGGTGTTAATTGGCGCTCGACATGGCGCTGGTCGCACGCGCCGCGGGGCGACCCAGTTTGAGCACAACACCTTTTTCGTTTTTCTCTATATATTATTTTAAACTACGTTCATTTTTTAAAATTATGTTTAAAAAGCAGTGTTTGAATATTTTTGAATATTTTCAAAAATTATTAACAGAAATTCGAAATTCATAAATAAAAATTTCAAAAATCATGTTTTTAAAAAAAATTGATGAACATTTTTCAAAAACTCATGAACCAAAATTCAAAAATCATAAACCAAATTTTTAAAAATCATGAACCAATTTCTAAAAATCATGAACCAATTTCAAAAATCCAAAATATAATGAACATTTTTTAAGAAAAAGTAAAAAGAAAAATAAAACAAAAAAGAGAAAAAGGAAAAAGGAAAAATAAAACAAAAAAAGAAAAAGAACAAAAAATTATCACCGCGCGGCGGAATAGGCCGACTCAACAGGCCAATGCCCTTGTGCGTGGCATGAGCCACCCGCGCCGCAGCGAACAGCAATTAGCATTTCCATATAAGAAAGGCTTTCCTCTCTTTCTCGCTGATATACGAACCAAAAATCCCTACATGTACTTGCACTGCCGCTCAACCCGTGGCTACTCTCAGCAGAATCCTACACGTGGCCTCCTGCCAGATTTTTACTAGGCAAACCAGGACCACGTTGTTATCTGAGAGACATAGGAGTCGATCCTCATGCTGGTCATAGTGCAAGTAACTTCAAGAGTAACTAAGGATCCAACTCAGCAAAATTGCTTATGTGGCAGTGAGTCAATGAAGAGAGAGGAGGATGGAGTAACATATTTGGTTACTGTAACATCACACATACCAATGCAAGATGAGTCTATCACCTAATAAATGATACTTGCATGACACCACTTATATGTTACTCTCCACTATGAAGATAGTAACATAGAGTAGTAACTTGTGCATGTTACTAGTCTATGTTACTCTTCACTATGACCAGCCTCAGGCGCCCCACCGTCGGATACGCCTATGAATGGTGCCCAGCATGACCATGTACAACGCCACTGAACACTGCAACCCGATCTACATGCTAGGGTTTCTCACCGGTGGCCGTCGTCCGCTCCACCCAGCGTTGTTGCTCCATGCCTCTCCACTCTCACATGGACATTTAAATAGTTATTTGGATGTGATTAGTATGAGTGCTTTGTCATTGTAGATATAAGAAAGGGAAATAGCCTGCTAAACACGGGCATAGCTGCGCATAGCGTATCCATCGTTGATTCTATCCTCTTTTGATATAGGGAGCACATGTATCCAGACCCAGGATTTGTCTAAGAACTAACGCCGTTAGTGTTCCTTTGGCATGCATGCATGAAGACCTACCAGAACAAAGCTTGTCTAATTTCGTTTGCATGAGGCAAACCCTAACGAGCAATATGCAAAACAAAGCTTGTCTAATTTCGTTTGCATGAGGCAAACCCTAACGAGCAACATGAAAAATAAAGCTTGTCTATTTTCGTTTGCATGAGGCAAACCCTAACGAGCAACATGCAAAACAAAGCTTGTCTAATTTCATTTGCATGAGACAAACCCTAAGGAGCAACATGCAAAACAAAGCTTATCTAGTTTTGTTTAGGTGAGGCAAACCCTAACGAACAACATGCTAAGAAATCCTAACTTATTTAGTCTCTCTTCAACTTTCCTTGCTCATTTGAAAAACTAGGTGGAACCGGTTATTGCTTTCTTCCCTCTACCTCATCCCTCCTCGTGCACTTTTGTTTGATACGTACCATTGCTTTCTCTAATCACAAGCTATTATTTTACATCGTTATTATGGACCGCTAACGAACTTTTCCTTTCTTGTTTGACATGGTTTCATTGCATGTAAAGCAAGTATGAGCAACGGCAACGGCTCATTGTGTGAAAAATTAAATTTTGTGTTCTTCCACATAAACGGGGAGCAGAACGACTTTAGTGCAATGCTAGGTACAAGAACTGGTATAAGATGTTATGTCCAAGAGTGTATTCTATCTTTTATAGAGTAGCATAGTACTATGTGGCGGGAGAACACAAAAAAATATGGAGGGATGCGCGCGACAAGTAACTCTCTCCCGCCAAAAAAACAATACACTAAACCACTTAGATGAAAATTTAGGGTTTGCATAGTACCACAAACCTTCACTAGGGTTTGCATACTATGTAGAACTCATTTTAAGCCTTGTTGACTTATCTTTCCATTTTAGATGCAAAAAGTTTCTTTGCCAAATAGCGAGCTAAATTTTTTAGGGTTTTCACGAGCCCCTAGGCAGTGCATGCATGTACACACATGCGGTGCTTCAAATGCCGTTAGGAACCGTTACTACTTTCAAGAGACAGCCATTACCATCTAAACTAGTAGTGTATGTGATCTCTTTATCCAACGGTCCTAAGCCTATGCGCAGCTATGACCGTGTGTAGCAAATCCGCGTCGATATAACAAAATTACATATATTTGTATTATTTTCTCTGGTGCTATTATATATGTTTGCACAATATTGCTGACATGTAAATGGAAGTTCTTATGTTCTTAGTTTAAACATGCAGTTTCGTGGTATAGATGATCAATGCGGTCACATGACTAAATGAATGCATGATTATGTTGTGTTCAGATGAGATAAAAACAAATTGTAAGTTTCTAAATAGATCACCAAACTCCTTTTGAAAACACATGGTATCACGTCAACCCGACACGTTGTTAGAACGCAATGTAAATGGCGCAACAAAGCGCGCTTCACTATCATTGAATTGATTAATGTGAATGGTTGCATACTCACCAAAACGCTTTCTTTCATTGAATTGATTAAATATTCTCTTGTAATATTTCCCAGATGATTGGTTGTGGCAGGGAAGATATCAAAATCTAGCACGTTGACGGTCTCTTCTTCATCCTCGTCGTCATCATCTTGTTTACCATCAACATCCTCGGTCTGGCCATCACGATCACCCCAATCATGTCGGTCAAGATGGCCTATGCACATAATGATCACAACCACGTCCATTAATCGCAAATTCTAACTATTCACATTGCCATTGATATAGTTGTGGATGATCACCTCATCGATGCCACCCGACATATTCTCGATCAATTGGTGTGTGTCGACGGTATCGTCATCGAGCAGGTTGCGTCCAACATGGGTGTCAATGCCATCAGCGAAGATCGGTCACCAATGCATTGCTAACGAGTCAGATTAGGCATTGTTGTGGTCGACAGAGAGACCCACCCCTTGGTTGAGAGGTCGGGCGCCGACAGTGATGGGAGAGAACACATGTTGGGGTTGGCGACGCAGTCGCTTTCTCCCATCTCGAGGAAGGAGAACCATGATTGTGAGCGTGGTGTCGCCTCGAAGCTCTCTTTTAAGTAGGCCGGCAAAGAGGGGGACGTGCTCCTTGAAGAGACGGCGATGGTGCTACCTTGGGTTCCTCCTGTGTACCCCCTCCCGCTTCGCCATGATGTGCGACGAAATCCACCATCGCCACCATAACCGACACCACGGCCTTGGTGACGTTGCTCACTTCGCGGCGGGGCTGGCAGTCTACTGTGATGAGATTTCACATGGACATCTCATCTGCCAAATTCTCGTCTAACATCCCCTCCGTCTGGACCATCACCTTCTTTTTGCGTGGCTTTCCAGCGGCCAACACCATAGGCACCTTGTTGGTTGCGACGGTGATAGAGTGGAGCGGCTGCGATTGTGGTGGAGTGGAGCAGTGACCGAGCGGGAAGTGGAGTGGCGGGCGGGAGACTATAATGGCGGGGATAAGTTGGCGGGAATTTGGGAGATAGTTTTTTTTCTAGTTCTACTGCTGCCAAGGGGGACGGGTCGTAGAATCCGACGGTGCCACGTGCGCTCCCACATTTGTCTTTGTGGGTTGGGACCGACATGGGAGTGTTGGCCAAAGTATCGGGTCGTTGATTGAGCCGATAGCTTATTAGGGAGGCCGTTGTGAGTCTATTTCGTGTTGGCAACCCCAATATGGCTATAATGGAAACGCTGGTAGAGATGCTCTAGTTAACAAGATCAAAGCTAATCTTTAGTACTTGCTCCGATCCAAAGTAATTGACGGAGAGAGTACCAGTAATTCGTAGCGGAGGAAGTATTAATAATTTGAATCGTAGGGAGTACCAATAATTTATCTTTTTTACCTAGACCAAAAACTTCATGAAAGCAACTCGTTTCAGAATAACACGAAAGAATGTCCGCATATTAAAGTCTGTGCAAATTGTGAGGAATTTTTTCTTCTTTGAAAAGTTTTCTTATTTTGCAAACCGTTCTCTTCAAGATACTGCAAGCGGGAGTGATTCACGCATCCTGCAAGAAACAGTTTTGCCTTTAAATGTGGAATGTAGCTTTCATGGTTGTTGGATGCATTCATTGGATCTTTCATCGTGTTTCCTTTAAGCCGGCTCAGTTGTGTGATGCGCTTGTGCTCGTAGGTCCATGCTAGCTTTGAGCAGCAATTCTTTCTTCCTTTTCTTGTGATGTACACATACACGTCCATCGATCCCTTTCTAAAGACTCCAACATAGTTTGTGCTAACAAGTAACAAGTTCAAACGTCTCAACCTTGCATCGGAGTACTGGGGATAAATCGAGCCTTCATGAACTCACAAAACAAACGACACAGTATCACGTGTCCTGTTTGATTACTTGCATGTACAATGGTAGAGAAAACATGTCTTTTTTAACTCTCCATATCGTTTAGAGAAGACAATGTATATTAATTATATAATGTATTATCTTTTAATGTTATTCCTATCAATTAATGAGAATTAACTATTTTTATAAAAAACAGTTTGTTAAGAGAAGACATATGGTATAAAAAATATTTTTTTTTCTTATTTTTAATAGATCATCCCTTAGCTAAAAAAGGACAACCTTATCTTTTTTAATTTTTTTCCTCAAGCTAATCAAATACCCAATATGGTAGTCATAAGAGAAGGCTGACATCAGTGCATTGTACTTGCTGATACCACATTCCTAGAATCAGATGCTACTTACGCTAGGCAGGCCGGCTGGTTCTACTCCAGCTTTGCTTTGGTTTGCATGAAAAAGTCTGCCAAATTGTGCTTTCTCGTTGGGCCAACCTTGCTTTAATGGAGGGTTTTATTGCGTAGGGAAAGAAAGGGAAATTAACTAATTTGGCGTGCAAGTACACCACCGCGACACACAAAATGCAGGTACTGCAGCAGCACATGCATGAACGAGAGTAGAATTGCTTGTATCATCATGCGTCATGACTTTCCTCTGCCCGTCTCCACCGGCTTCTCCTTTGGCGCCCGCAGGCGTACCCCAATTAGCGGATGAGATAACACTGCAGTATAACACGGTACACATGATGTAGGTTATATCCACCGAGCTAGATGGCTAAGCATCGGAGCTACTCCATAAAATAAGATGTTGACGTCTTTTATTGTGTAAGATTAAAATATGAGATGACGTCTAGATATATTTGTTCCATAAAAGTTAAAACATCTTGTAGGCACGCTCTACTACTTGACTTGCCCCTTCAGGATGTCGCAGCAGGACAATGTCTCCTTCATTGATGGAAGCAAGGAGTGCTTGAGGGGAGATCGGCGTGACGTTTCCACGGTGATCATCCTGGTCCGGTGGTGCATATGGCAGGACCGACACCTCCGCGCCTTCTATCATCGGCAAGGTAAGAGATGAGATCAGCGCAATGGAGGAAAGTTGTACTTTTTGAGGAAGAACCATTAAAAAAGAGTTCTTAGAGCATCTTCACTTGGCCATCCCATACGGTCTCTATACATTTTTTTTGAAAATAATAAAATTTCAAAAAAATGAATCAAACTAAACATAAATTCAACATAATAATCTAGCAGTTTCAACAAAGCAAACAAATAATTTAATAAGTTTTAAATCACAATTTCAAATAGCTAAAAAAATTAGGTGCCTTCTTTAAGCCTCCATAAATGCTCTACAAAATCATCTTGCAATTGGTGTTGAGTATTTGTGTCTTGAACTTCTTGACACCTGGCGAGAAAAGAAGCAAACTCGGTCATCAATATTTGCAAGAGGACCCTAGCAATAATACGGTTCAGTGTCAAACATTAGAGTATCCCGCTCGCTCTTAATGATCACACAGGCAGTCATGAACATCTGATCTTTTGACCAGGTAAGAAGGGGTACCTGACAATGGCAAATCGAGATTACAACACACCAAATGTGATCTCCACAGCCTTCTTGCAAGCCTCCAGCCGCGTCACAAACCAAGCCGTTTTCCCTCCATCCACAAGGTTTGAGATTGTCTTCATTAATGTTGACCATCTTGGATAGATGTCATCTACTAGATAGTATCCCTTGTCGTAGTGGTGCCCATCGATCTCAAACTCCATCGTAGGAGTAGTGACTTCAACAAGCTTGGCGAACACACTTGAGTACTGCATCACATTGATGTCATTGTGTGATCCTTCCACACCGAAGAAAGCATGCCAAGTACCACACTACATGATCCTTTGTGACATTTTTACATGCCTTGATGTGCAGATGGGCAGTTCTTTTATGCCCAATGCATAGAGTCGATGCTTCGAAGTATCTCTGGAAACCCACTTTCTATGTTCAATGCCATGATCCGAGTTGTGTCTTCTGCATATCTCACATACTTCTTTCCAAATATTGACACAATTACTCTGCGGAACCTATACATGCAATCAATGGTTGTGGACTCTGCAATTCGCGGGTAGCCGTCATGTGTATCTGCAGGAATTCCATATGAAAGAATCCAGAGGGCAAGTGTGCATTTATGAATTGTGGAGAAACCAAGCAAGACGACGACGTCTCTCTTTAGTTTGAAGTATACGTCCAACTCCCTCAAATTCTCAACAATCTTCAGGAAGAGCTTCATGCTCATCCTAAAATGGCACTGAAATATCACATCACTGTTCAATGGATCATCCGCGAAGTAGTTGGCATACAACATGAAGTAGCCTTCCATCCTCTAACTCGGCTTGCTCATGCGGCTCCCTGTCATGGAACCTCCAGTAGATGGATTTTCATTGTCGATGATTAGGCCTAGGAGGACAGTGAGGATGTTCAGATGATCATCGTCGCTGATGGAGTCTCTCACGGCAGCAGCAGCGACTTCTTTGTCCATTAGAGCGACAAGCATCTCCTCCTCGTCCGAATCCATAGCGTTGGCAAACCGCCGAACACTTGGCGTGCAAGGTGGCAGCAGGGTGGGCTTAGAGCTTCCAGGGAGGCCGCACGATGACAAGACGGGGCAGTTCGGCGGTGTGGGGTGCTATAGGGGATTTCTACCAACGACAAGAGGGAAACGACCGACATCGGAGAGGGGTGGTTATGGCGGAAAACTAGGGAGGTGTCCATCATGTTGTGGAAAGGGAGAGAAGGGGGTTGATTTTCTATTTATCTCTCTGCTAGGGCTGGAACGCTCGGTTTTCTCGCTCACCTGGCGCCCCCGCTAGCCCCCAGGGGGGTTGGGTCCGGCCTAGGGGCGCCGAATGATAAGTTGGGTTGCGCCAGCGCCAAATCTGAATTGGGGGAGGGGGGCTGGGCGAGATTTTCGGTGTCGGCGCCCCCATAGCCCGCTTGGGGGGTGTCTTTAGGGTGGCCTATTGGAGATGATCTCAAGGAAGAGCATTTTAGTATTGGGGGCCTAAGGAGATGCATCGATGAGGTGGAACATCACAAAGTTGTATTTCTATGTTTTAGTGGACTATGATGTCATACGTATGTGAGAGTGTTGGCCATTTGTAGAAGTGTGTGTTATTATAAGCCTCCGGATAATGTACTAGCCATTTGTCTTTATCTTCTATGAACATCGATATGCATTTCAATGGTGTATTCTTGACAAAGAATGTTTCCACGAGAAGTACTTTTGAAAAGAAAGTTTCCATGAGGCTTATTATCCGTAAATGTGTTGTACAAAGTGTTCTCGAGGTGTTTTGGGAGTTTCTTGACATATAGAGGAGATTTATAGTTGTAATAGCATTAAAATCAATCCAACTACTCCAAGTAGAGCAAAGAATCTAGGAGTGGAAGCGGAAGGACTAATCTATAGTGGAATGTGGTTGATGACATCAAACACCAAGGAGAGCAAAGACTCTAGGAGGGGAACATCATTGGTTGAGGGAAGGGTCAGGAGAACTCTTAGGATAGATAGATAGAAAGAAGGGTCTTGAGCTTGTGGGGAACCCTATATGATTGAAGTTGCCTTGTGAGCTTCCAAGGTTGTGGATTGCCTCTAGGAGTTTGTGAAGGTCCGAAGATCTCCTCGGAATCTACCACTAGTTGAAGAGCTCATTCTTGATTTATGATCTTAAGGGAGAAGAAGGCTAGATCCAAGGGATCATGTGGGCTTGGATAGCTATGATTTCTCCAACGGAGATTAGAGTCCTCTTGAGGGCTTGAACTTCAAGATGCATCACTACGTGTTTGTTTCATGTTATATTTGGTGTTGTATTCTTCGTAATTTGCGTTTTGTTGTTCTCTAGGTTGTATAGTTATGTTTCTTGTTTGCTAGTGTAATCTTTCATTTTGCATTTTTTGGAGTTTTATGTGCAATGATTCAATGAAGTCAATATTAAATAAAATGTATGGTCGCCAATTCACCCGCAGCCCTGTCGGACCATGTTGATTTGGGTTATGATGGTAGGAGGGCATTTGGTTATGATGGTAGGGCCTAATAGGCCAACATATAAGACACCTAGGTTAGTATTTGGGTCATGTTGTGTTGTACTGTGTGTTGTTATAGTATCTGACATGGTTGGTTTCGTGGAACTATTTTCGATACAGTTATTTATCTAAGACTATGTCCATGCAGTACAACACTAATTTGTTGTTTTGCTTAACCGTTTGTCATCAGATGTTTGTGTGAGGTGATCCATCCTGGATTGCTATTTTTTCAGGTAGCGACAATGTTTGCGAACAATGTTGAGTTGGTGGCGCAATTATAAGCATAAAAATTGTAGCACACCATTATGTATCTCACACACTACAACACGGTTGATTTTTAGGGGCATAAAAAGTGCCTTAGAAAATACAAAAAGTTCCTCAAAAGATCTTTGAAGGCATTAAAAAAATGCCACATCAAATGGGGTAGGGAAAAATTACTTAAGGCATTTTTGAAAATTGCCTTTAAAAATGGATTTTTTGAGGCACTTTTGAAAATGCCTTTAAAAATAGAATTTTTAAGGCACTTTGAAAACCGCCTGAGAATATAGTTTGAGGCACTATTGAAGAATGCCTCTAATAATTTTTGTTGGCAGTTTCAAAAGTGCCACAATTTTTTTAAGACAATATACAATAATGCCTTAAAAAATAAATATAGGCATTATACAATAATGCCTCTTAAAACAATTAAGAGCATAATTTGCAGGCACTTTTTTGTTGGAGATATGCCCTAGAGGCAATAATAAATGTAGTTATTATTATATTTTTGTGTTTATGATAAATGTTTACATTCATGCTATAATAGTATTAACAAGGAAACATTAATACTTGTGTGATTTGTAAACTAAAATAGAGTCCCTAGTAAAGCCTCTTTATAATACTAGCTTGTTGGTTAATAAATGATTGTGGTTTCCCTATCATGAACATTGAGATGTTATTAACAACAAGATCATATCGTTAGGAGAATGATATGGTGGACATACTCCTATAGATAAGCGTAGCATAAAGATCAAGTCATTTTAATAGTTCAATTGCTATATGCTTTCTGATACATAGTAACCTAATTCCTTCGACCATGAGATCATGCATATCACCTTTACCGGATGGATGCTTTGATGAAATCAAACACCACACCGTAACTGGGTGGCTATAAAGGTGGCATTGAGTGTTCGGAAAGTATTGGTTGAAACACATGGATCAAGAGTGGGATTTGTCCATCCATATGACGGATAGATATACTCGGGGCCCTCTCGGTGGAATGTCATCCAATTAGCTTGCAAGCATGTGGCTGGCTCACAAGGTATCACATATCACGGTAACGAGAAAAGAGTACTTATCAGTAACGAGGTTGAACTAGGTATGCAGAGATACCGACGATCATAACCTCGGATAAGTAAACTATCATGAGACAAAGGGAAATTGGTATCGTATGTAAGTGGTTCATTCGATCGCAAAGTAATCGTAGAAATATGTGGGAGTCATATGAATTTCCAGATTCCTCTATTGGTTATTGTTCGGAGAAGTGTCTCGATCATGTCCGCATAATTCATGAACCGTGGGGAGACACACTTAAGGATTCGACGTTGTTTGAGTAGTTATGGAATGATGAGTAAGAGACCGAATGTTGTTCGGAGTCTCGGATGGGATTCGGGATATCACGAGGAGATCCGGAATGGTCCGGAGAATAAGATTCATATAAGGAAAGTCCTGTTTCGGGGTTGGAGAATGGTTCCGGTGTTTTCATCGGGAATGCTCTAGAAGGTTCCGGAATGTCCGGAACTCCGGAGGGGAAGGGTACATGAATGTTTCATATCAAGTTGGAATGATTGCATCATGTACTAGGTGTCATCGCTGAACAAAATAAAGGGTTTAATCAAATCCTAGTTTGAAAAGTCAAACGCCAATTTGAAAAGTCAAACGGCTATTTTGGAAGGTGGAGGGGAAGTAGGAAACCTACTTGGGGAGGAGTTCCTCCCCTCCACCGCCGGCCCACTTGGGATCCGAGTTGGGGAGGGACTCCCCTCCCCTTGGCCGGCGCCTCCCACCTATAAAAGGAGGGGCAGGGCTGCCCCTCCTAGCACACAAGTTGCCCCCTCTAAACCCAAACCCTAGCCGCCGCCCTCCATAGCCGCCGCCGCCTAGGGCACTCGACGCCGCCTAGGGCAAACCCTAGCCACCGGCCTTGCCCCCTCCTTGGTGTGTCTAAACCCTAGATCACCGAGGGCTCTCTCATAGTCCACCATACTCGCTCCGGCTTAAGGCGAAGCCCTGCGAGATCTCCCCTCTACTTCCGGTACCACGCCGTTGTGCTGCCGGAATCGCGAGGAGAGTGCTACAACCTCCGCTGCCTCCTGGAACAAGGGAGAGGAAGGTCTTCGTCGAGTACCGAACGTGTGACCGACTACGGGAGCGCTGCTGGAACACAGCGCCGGAAGGATCGTCTACGCGATCTTGAGATCGGGAAGAGTACGACTACATCACCCACGAGAATCTGCTCTCGTTAAACACTTTGGAATCTTCGAGGGTGAGTTATTCCATCGACTCGTTGCTACAATCTAGTAGATAGATCTTGGCTTGTTTGTTTGTATGCGATAGAAAATTTTTGTTTTCCATGCTACGAAACCCTACAGTGGTATCAGAGCCGTGTTTATATGTAGATCTGTTGCACGAGTAGAACACAATGGTCATTATGGGCGTTGATGCTTTTATTGTCGATTGCTTCTTGTGTACTTTGCATCTTGCGGGATGTTGGGATGAAGCGGCCCGGGCTAACCTTACATGACATCGTTCATGAGACTTGCTCCACGCTTGACATGCAACTTGTATTGCATAAGTGGCTTTGCAGGTGCCTGTTTCTCCCAGCATAGTTAAGATTCAATTTACAACGGGTGATTAACAATGCTAGTATCAATGTTGTGGTTCTTGTTCGTAAATTAGAACGACACTTATTGAAAGCCCCAAACCACGTAAAACATGCAAAGAAAAGTAGAGGCGTCTAACTTTGTTTTGCAGGGGTGTGCAGTGATGTGATATGGCCATGATTGTGATTATATTTGATGTATGCAATGTTCCTTATTGTAAGTTGGCAACCGGCAGGAGCCATATGGTTGTCTTTAATTTATGTTAAGACCCGCGTGTCTATTCAAAGTAGTTGTAATAGTTGAAGCCGGTGGACGACAACCATGGAGAAGCGTCATTGACCTTGATGTAATGCCAGTGATGATGGAGATCATGTTCGTGCTTGAAGATGGAGATCGGAAGCATAAAGAAGAAAGGCCATATCATATCACATATTATGAATTGCATGTGATGTTAATCCTTTATGCATCTTGTATTGCTTAGTTAATGACGGTAGCATTATAAGATGATCCCTCATGCACATGAATTTCAAGTTCTAAAGTGTTCATCCTTAGTAAGCACCGTTGCTAAAGCTTGTTGTTTCGAAGCACCACGTGATGATTGGGCGTGTTAGATTCCGCAAGTGTATACAATGTGAGCAAGCCAGATTTTCTCATGCGGAAGCTAAGGTTTGATCTTGACGAGCCTAGCATGTACAGACATGGTCTCGGAACACGGATCACCGAAAGGTAAAGCATGAATCATATAGTAGATATGATGAACATGTCGATTGTTCGCCATTGAAACTACATCAACTCTCGTGATGATCGGTGTTGATATGGTGGATTTGGTTCGTGTGATCACTAAAACAATGTGAGGGATGTTGTTTTGAGTGGGAGTTCACCTAGATTAATTTAACTATTAATTAGAACTCAATTTGTCATAAACTTAGTCTAAACTATTGCAAATATGTTTTAGACAAATGGCAGCCCCTACCATCAATTTTAATGCGTTCCTAGAGAAAGAAAAGTTGAAAAACAATGGAAGCAACTTCGCGGATTGGTTCCGCAATTTGAGGATTGTCCTCACAACTGGTAATTTGACCTATGTGCTGGATGCACCGCTGGGTGACCCACCTGCAGCTACTGCTACCGATGAAGTAAAGAATGTTTACCTCGCTCGGAAGACTCAGTACTCCACAGTTTAGTGTGCTATCTTGTATGGTTTAGAATCAGATCTTCAGAAAAGGTTTGAGAATTCAGACCCACATGATATTGTCCGTGATCTCAAACTGATCTTTGAGACTCACGCGACAATTGAGAGCTACGAGGCTTCTGAAAATTTCTTTAACTGCAAGATGGAAGAGGACAGCTCCGCCAGTGAGCATGTGCTTAAGATGTCTGGGCACGCAAACAAACTTCAAAGCTTGGGTATAGTGATTCCTAATGCTTTGGGGATTTATTGTGTCCTCCAATCACTACCACCAAGTTACAAGAACTTTGTGATGAACTACAATATGCAAAACATGAACAAGCAGTTGCCAGAACTGTTTGCTATGTTGAAATCTGCAGAAGTGGATATCAAGAAAGAGCACCAAGTGTTGTTGGTCAATAAGACCACCAAATTCAAGAAAGGCAAGTCTAAGCAAAAGGGACACTTCAAGAAGGGTGGTAAGAAAGTTACCGTGCCGACGAAGAAGACCAAGGCTGGACCTAAGCCTGATACTGAGTGCTTTTACTGCAAGGGAGAAGGTCACTGGAAGCGGAATTGCCCAAAGTACTTGGCGGATTTGAAGAACGACAACATCAAGAAGAAAGGTATATCCGATATACATGTTATTGATGTGTATCTCACTAGTACTCGTAGTAGTGCCTGGGTATTTGATACTGGTTCGGTTGCTCATATTTGTAACTCGAAACAGGTGCTGCAGAATAAACGGAAGCTAGCGAAGAACGAGGTGACGATGCGCGTGGGAAACGGATCAAAGGTTGATGTGATCGCGGTCGGCACGCTACCCCTTCATCTACCATCAGGATTAGTTTTATACTTAAATAATTGTTATTTCGTGCCTGCGTTAAGCATGAACATTATATCGGGATCTTGTTTATTGCGAGACGGTTACTTGTTTAAGTCCGAGAATAATGGTTGTTCAATTTATATGAGTAATATGTTTTATGCACATGCACCTTTGATAGATGGTCTATTCTTATTGAATCTCGATAGTGGAAATACACATATTAATAACATTGAGGCTAAACGTTTGAAATCGAGCGATAACTCGACCTATATGTGGCACTATCGTCTTGGTCACATTGGAGTGAAGCGTATGAAGAAACTCCATTCCGATGGACTTCTTGAATCACTTGATTTCGAATCACTTGATAGATGGGAAGCATGTCTGATGGGTAAAATGACTAAGACTCCATTTTCTGGTGTGATGGAGCGAGCTACGGACTTATTGGAAATCATACATACCGATGTGTGTGGTCCAATGAGTGTAGCATCGCGCGGTGGTTATCGTTATGTTCTTACCTTCACAGATGATTTGAGTAGATATGGGTATATCTATTTCATGAAACATAAGTCCGAAACTTTCGAGAAGTTTAAGGAATTTCAAAGTGAGGTAGAGAATCAACGTAACAAGAAGATTAAATTTCTACATTCTGATCATGGAGGTGAATATCTAAGTTACGAGTTTGGCGAGCATTTGAAGAAATGCGGAATACTTTCACAATTGACACCGCCGGGAACACCACAGCGTAATGGTGTGTCCGAACGTCGTAATCGAACTCTCTTAGATATGGTTCGTTCTATGATGTCACTTACAGATTTACCGCTATCATTTTGGGGTTATGCATTAGAAACAGCCGCATTCACTTTAAATAGGGCACCATCTAAATCCATTGAAACGGCACCGTATGAATTATGGTTTGGGAAGAAACCTAAATTGTCGTTCCTTAAAGTTTGGGGTTGCGAAGCCTATGTAAAGAAGTTACAGCCGGACAAGCTTGAACCCAAAGCGGAAAAATGCGTCTTCATAGGATACCCAAAGGAAACTATTGGGTATACCTTCTATCATAGATCCGAAGGCAAAATCTTCGTTGCCAAGAATGGATCCTTTCTAGAGAAGGAATTTCTCTCAAAAGAAGTGACTGGAAGGAAAGTAGAACTCGACGAGGTTGTCGAACCTTCTCTCGAAATTGCGAGTAGCGCAGCACCGGAAGAGGTTCCTGTGGTGCTTGCACCAATAAGAAAGGAAGCTAATGATGATGATCATGAAACTTCGGTTGTAGTTGCTACAGAGCCTCGCAGGTCAACGAGAACTCGTACCACTCCTGATTGGTATGATCCCGTTATGAGTGTCATGTTGGTGGACAACACCGATGACCCTGCGACATATGAGGAAGCAATGATGAGCCCAGATTCCAATAAATGGCAAGAAGCCATGAAATCCGAGATTGGATCCATGTACGAAAACCAAGTATGGACTTTGGTGGACTTACCGGATGGCCGGAAGGCTGTCGAGAACAAATGGATTTTCAAGAAGAAAACAGATGCTGATGGTAATGTTACTGTCTATAAAGCTCGACTTGTCGCAAAAGGGTTTCGACAAATTCAAGGAGTTGACTACGATGAGACGTTCTCACCGGTAGCGAAGCTAAATTCTGTGAGGATTATGTTAGCAATTGCTGCATATTATGATTATGAGATATGGCAGATGGGTGTCAAAACAGCATTCCTCAATGGAGACATTGATGAAGAGTTGTATATGATGCAACCCAAAGGTTTTGTCGATCCTAAAGATGCTAACAAGGTATGCAAACTTCAACGGTCCATCTACGGGTTGAAGCAAGCATCCCGAAGTTGGAATCAACGTTTTGATAAGGTAATCAAAAGTTTTGGTTTTATACAAACTTATGGAGAAGCTTGTATTTACAAGAAAGTGAGTGGGAGCTCTATAGCATTCTTAATACTGTATGTAGATAACATATTGTTGATTGGGAATGATGTAGACCTTCTTAATAGTGTCAAGGAATATTTGAATAATAGTTTTTCAATGAAGGATCTTGGCGAAGCAGCTCACATATTAGGCATAAAGATTTATAGAGATAGATCGAGACGCCTAATATCATTGTCACAAAGTACATATTTGGACAAAATTCTAAAGAGGTTTGGAACGGAAGATAGCAAGAAAGGGTTCTTGCCCATGTTGCCCAATACGACCTTGAGTAAAACTCAAAGTCCGACAACGGCAGAAGATAGAGAAAAGATGAGTAAGACTCCCTATGCCTCATCCATAGGATCTCTAATGTATTCCATGCTATGTACTAGACCCAACATTGCATATGCTGTTAGTTTAACTAGCAGATATCAAAGTGATCCAGGAGTGGATCATTGGACAGCGGTCAAAAACATCCTTAAGTACTTGAGAAGAACTAAGGATATGGTTCTTTCTTATGGAGGTGATGAACAGCTCGTTGTTAATGGTTACACCGATGCTAGTTGGAACACCGATCCGGATGATTGTAAATCACAATCTGGATACGTATTTACTTTGAATGGTGCAGCAGTTAGCTGGAGGAGTGCAAAGCAAAGCGTTGTGGCGAGATCTTCAACTGAATCGGAATACATGGCTGCTTCGGAGGCTTCACAAGAAGCGATATGGATGAAAGAGTTCATTACAGAGCTGGGTGTGGTTCCAAGTGTGCTGGACCCAATGTCTATCTACTGTGATAACATGGGCGCCATATCCAATGCGCAAGAACCAAGGTCACACAAGAAGCTAAAGCATATCAAGCTACGTTTTCACGCTATTCGAGAACATGTCCAAGATGGGGACATAAAGATTTGCAAAGTACACATAGATCTGAATGTGGCGGATCCGTTGACTAAACCTCTCCCGAGGGCAAAACATGACCAACAGCAAACTGCCATGGGTGTTCGGTATATTACCATGTAATCTAGATTAGATGACTCTAGTGCAAATGGGAGACTGTTGGAGATATGCCCTAGAGGCAATAATAAATGTAGTTATTATTATATCTTTGTGTTTATGATAAATGTTTACATTCATGCTATAATAGTATTAACAAGGAAACATTAACACTTGTGTGATTTGTAAACTAAAATAGAGTCCCTAGTAAAGCCTCTTTATAATACTATCTTGTTGGTTAATAAATGATTGTGGTTTCCCTATCATGAACATTGAGATGTTATTAACAACAAGATCATATCGTTAGGAGAATGATATGGTGGACATACTCCTATAGATAAGCGTAGCATAAAGATCAAGTCATTTTAATAGTTCAATTGCTATATGCTTTCTGATACATAGTAACCTAATTCCTTCGACCATGAGATCATGCATATCACCTTTACCGGATGGATGCTTTGATGACATCAAACACAACACCGTAACTGGGTGGCTATAAAGGTGGCATTGAGTGTTCGGAAAGTATTGGTTGAAACACATGGATCAAGAGTGGGATTTGTCCATCCCTATGACAGATAGATATACTCGGGGCCCTCTCGGTGGAATGTCATCTAATTAGCTTGCAAGCATGTGACTGGCTCACAAGGGATCACATATCACGAACGAGAAAAGAGTACTTATCAGTAACGAGGTTGAACTAGGTATGCAGAGATACCGACGATCATAACCTCGGATAAGTAAACTATCGTGAGACAAAGGGAAATTGGTATCGTATGTAAGTGGTTCATTCGATCGCAAAGTAATCGTAGAAATATGTTGGAGCCATATGAATTTCCAGATTCCTCTATTGGTTATTGTTCGGAGAAGTGTCTCGATCATGTCCGCATAATTCACGAACCGTAGGGAGACACACTTAAGGATTCGACGTTGTTTGAGTAGTTATGGAATGATGAGTAAGAGACCGAATGTTGTTCGGAGTCTCGGATGGGATTCGGGATATCACGAGGAGATCCGGAATGGTTCGGAGAATAAGATTCATATAAGGAAAGTCCTGTTTCGGGGTTGGAGAATTGTTCCGGTGTTTTCATCGGGAATGTTCTAGAAGGTTCCGAAATGTCCGGCACTCCGGAGGGGAAGGGTACATGAATGTGTCATATCAAGTTGGAATGATTGCATCATGTACTAGGTGTCATCGCTGACCAAAATAAAGGGTTTAATCAAATCCTAGTTTGAAAAGTCAAACGCCAATTTGAAAAGTCAAACGGCTATTTTGGAAGGTGGAGGGGAAGTAGGAAACCTACTTGGGGAGGAGTTCCTCCCCTCCACCGCCGGCCCACTTGGGATCCGAGTTGGGGAGGGACTCCCCTTCCCTTGGCCGGTGCCTCCCACCTATAAAAGGAGGGGCAGGGCTGCCCCTCCTAGCACACAAGTTGCCCCCCTCTAAACCCAAACCCTAGCCGCCGCCGCCCTCCATAGCCGCCACCGGCCTTGCCCCCTCCTTGGTGTGTCTAAACCCTATATCACCGAGGGATCTCTCATAGTACACCATACTCGCTCCGGCTTAAGGCGAAGCCCTGCGAGATCTCCCCTCTACTTCCGGTACCACGCCGTTGTGCTGCCGGAATCACGACGAGAGTGCTACAACCTCCGCTGCCTGCTGGAACAAGGGAGAGGAAGGTCTTCGTCGAGTACCGAACGTGTGACCGACTGCGGGAGCGCTGCCGGAACGCAGCGCCAGAAGGATCGTCTACGCGATCTTGAGATCGGAAAGAGTACGACTACATCACCCACGAGAATCCGCTCTCGTTAAACACTTTGGAATCTTCGAGGGTGATTTATTCCATCGACTCGTTGCTACAATCTAGTAGATAGATCTTGGCTTGTTTGTTTGTATGCGATAGAAAATTTTTGTTTTCCATGCTACGAAACCCTACATTTTTAACGTGAATTCATGATATGGCAGGCACATTTCACATATATTATAATGAACAACTAATGATGCTACAACATACATATCATTCAATTTATTTATCTTCTAATGGAGGTTTGCATCTACACATCTATACATCAGTCTACTTGATGATCTCAAAATAGAATTCCAGGCTTGAGCTTGCAGTTCTTGAAACGTTTGTATCTTCTTTCTGCATAGAGAATGCATCAGCAATCGATAAATTAGAATCAAAGGCTAAGAAGCAGACCTTGCAACATGAATGACTATTAACTAGGCAAATTATCAATCTCGCAAATGTAGAGAGAGCATGTCGTTCATTGACAACAATAGTGGACATGAACAGTAAACTTGCTAATCAACCTAGAAAACAAATAGACGCACGGGAAAGCTTGCCACAGATGATGACCCGCAGCTACCTAAGAACATCTTCGAAACAAAAGGATCAAGACTAGATTACGTTTGACATTCATCGACTAAGATTTTTTCATAACATTAGAAAATGGTAAATTGGTTAAGGGACTGTCCCATATGAAATAACTTTCTCAAAAGATCTGGAGAAGTTCATGAAAAATATTGATTTCCTAAACGAATTTCTCTCTAAGTCACCAAACATATTAATGTAATTATCTATAGATATTATGTAAGCCAGCATAAGTTGGTGTCTATATAGACCAAGATAGTTACAGTACAATAAGTGTAACTTGTACCACTGCATTCATATAGGACAGAAGAAAGCACCAAATAACTGAGAGGTAGGAGATGCACAAAACCAAGGTGTCGATGCCAAACATGCTCTCAACAGCAAGAGGCCACACACCATGGTTTACTAAGCCAACTGTTAGTACTGCATGTTAATATTTATCTTACTTGAAAGATCAGTACAAAATGGTGGAGAAACTCGAGATAATACAAGATATCACCTGATAATTGAATGGTAACAAAATATTCAGTCTTCGCTTGCATATGTTCACTCACATCTGTTTCAAAGCTAAACCATTACCAACATTTAATCATAACAACACAAGAGATTAATCTTGATTTATGAGAAGCTACAAAGGGCCACACAAATAAGGTAAGATGAAAACTGAACTTGATTGGGAAAACTCACAGTTCTAGTATTTCATAAGGACAAAATAAAGATGCCAACAACAACAACAACAACAACAACAACAACAACAAAAACAGGGTGAGATCGCTCATGTCCTAATGACATGATCATGCAAAGAGTTTGGATCTAATGCTAGCATCACGAATATTTATGATCCCTGCAACTATGAGGTATACTCTGAAAATACTACTTTACATTCAGAATGGTTTATGAGGCAGTAAGGAGCTGATGCATACTACTCTTGCGTTGCAAGCCTAATATTATATACTTAACAAGCATTGTATCCCCAAAGCAATTGGGTAAATGAACACATACCAATAGTGAATAGACACGCAGTGGAGGGTTTACGTTATGTCAAATGGAATCACAAAACTTGAAGCTAAGAGAAACAATCACGAATTTCCCACCATCAACTCACCGAAGAATTGCTAGATATGAAATATCGATATAGAGATAACCAACACCTTACCATCTCCCCGAACCCTAGCAACATCCTACCTGCGTCGGCAGTGACATCGCCGCCACAAGGGAGGCGTCTCTAGATACTTGTGGATCTGAGGACAGCCTCGACGAGTGCTTCAATCTCCCTGCGGGGATTTGCGGAGCGGAAGTGCTTGGAGATGACAGGAGCGAAGAGCGGAAGGGGATTTCGGCGGCGACGAAGCGGGAGTGGAGTCACGGAGGAGGGACTCAAGGATGCGGAAGTAGCAGGCAGACACCATGGAGGGGAAGTCCACCAGGAGGCCGACGGCCATGGTGAGTGCCGGGGGAGGATTCGTTCGAATTGGATCGGGAGAGCAGCCGGTGAAGTTAAAATCCTAAGTATATTCATGCCCACCGGAGTCGCATCACCGCAGAACAGCACTGCAACAGCCACACCATGTCCATGGCGCTGCCGCGTCGGATACGAGGCAGCTAGGGTTAGCATGGTTGGAGCGGGGTTGCGGGGATCAACGATTCAGTGAAGCAAGGACGAAAGAGGAGAGGAAGGCGAAGCCGGGACAGGAGGCGACGGGATGGCCAGGATGACCGGCGATGGTGAAGGCAGCGGTGGAGAAGGCGGTCGGGATAGGACGGGAGGTAGCAGAGGCCACGGGGGCATGGGGCTCACGAAGAGACAAGGTTGACACTAGAGAGATAAGGCGTCTGTTTTATTTTTCGTGCGAGAGGGATAGCGAATAGAAACTGTCCTGTATTATTGATCCGACACTTTGGATAATGCCTTAAAAAATGCAATATTACAGGCAGTTTAGAGAAGTGCCTTAAATATTTAGATCTTTTCAGGCATTTACAAAAAATGTCCCTAAAAAGCATATTTTTGCAGGCATTTTTAAGGAGTGCCATAAAATATCGGATCTTTTGAGGCACTTTTCACATACTACCCCAAAAAATAGTTTTCTAGACATTTTTAAAAATTGCCTCTAACAAAGTGCCTAGAAAAATCCACGGTAACGTAGGGACAGGAAACTGTCATGTGCGTAGCCAGGTTCGCAATGCTCAAGTACAGAAGTAGTACTTTAGTGCTATATTTACTCTTTTACAATAAATATTTGCTATATTTCTAAACATTGTACTGAGTAGAACATTTTAAAGTTACATAGTTATAAATATATGTACTACCTCCGATCCTAAATAAGTGTCGTCATTTTAAACTAGAGTTAGTTTAAAACCGTGACACCTTTTTTAGGATCGGATGGAAGTATAATTTTATTTTACTAGTTATTGAGTTCGAAAAAATTAGAACCCTATTTTAGAAGTCGCACCGGGCCCCAAATCCTGGAGACAGTGGCTGAGAAGTACAGGTTTAGCACGCGCACTGCGTCGATCGAGTTGACGTGCATTGCGTCCTTCACACGCACAGCTACAGCAGGTTCACTTCACTGGTAGGCGACAATGCTCGACGACTGCAAACCAATTAAGAAACTGTTCCGATGACAGGGAAGCGACATTATTAGGACTACTGATGATCTGATAGCAAGCCATCTATTTATTGCCCTAACTGTTTTGTTCAGGCGGTGCCATTTGCATCACATAGTATGACCTGCAGTATGCCAACTGTTTTGACACGAGCGTTGCAAGCTCGTGTCACGTAAGCCGATCGAGGAGTGGTGAACTGGAGATCGTTGAAGTAGGCCCTACTACGTCTGTTGGATTGGATCCATGCATTTGTATGTCCTGAGCTGCACGCACAAAGTCGCATGGAAATTTGAAGATTTCAGTCAGCCCAGCAGCCGTTGATTGGTTTATGTTCTTCCAAAACCGCAGTAAGGAACCGAGCAACAACGTTGACCTGGCAGCAATCTTACATCCACGGCTCAGTACAGTGCAGCCTCATTTGATATCCATGCTTTATTCTCAAAGCGTTCGATTACTTGATAATTTGACAAAAAAATAAACTGCAGGGAGCATTTTTGGACGGTAATGGACATTGGTACCGTTCAACTAGTAGAAGCCCAATAATGATACCGACCTTAAAAGTCAGTCTGGCCCAGATGCTAGTCGGCCCAAATAGTTCGACCATCTATCTACCATTGAACCCTAAAACCAATAGACGAGCATCTGACATAAGTCGGTAGTTGCCTTCATTTGTTTTGCGGGTAACAGTAGCTGCCTTCATTTTAGTACTCCATCTGACCCATATTAGCTTTTTTTGCAAAATATTATTGATTTATTAATAATCATCAATAGTAGTACAAAGAAACCTAAAAGTAATAAATACAAGTAGGTCCACGGACCACCTAGCAACGACTACAAACACGAGCATGAGCTGAAGACACGCAGCCGTCCTCACCCTACATCATCGGAGTCCTAGCCGTGCAAAGATTGTCATAGTAGAGCTTGTTGTAGTAGACGAACGAAAAGTTATCATGCTAAAGCCCTAAAGGACCAGCGCACTAAAGCGGCAACCATCGTCAATGATGCCATCCATAAATCGGAAGAGACTGACCAGAACTCACATCAATGAACATGAAAATGGACTAGATCCGAAGAGATCCACTGGACACACGACTCCATGCACCCTTCGCCGGCGCTAGATGCACCATCAAAACGAGGATAGGGTGAAGATGATCTTATTCTGACTTTAAGATGTAGCCGCCGCCTCAACATCCTACGAAATACATCAAAAAAGACCTAAATAAAGAAAGAGAAACCCTAAACCCTAAAAATCCTAGATGGGTTTTACTTCACCTCCATGATCGCTTTTCTTGTCTCTCCTCACGTACTGGTTCGTGTATCTAGTCAACTTTTAGTGCTAGATACATTCATATTTGAACAAATTTGAGTCAACTAATATGGGTCGGAGTGAGTATATTATGTTACGCTCTGATTTAAGTATGCGGGAGAGTAGTTGAAAGTACATAGAAATTATGTAAATTTTGACAAAACATAAACCTCATAGGAATAGCGGATAGATCTGCACTTTGTGTAGTGGACACCATTTATCCATTACTATATACTCTCTCCATTTCAAGGCTTAAGGCCTATATTTTTTTTTGAAAAGTCAAGACAACTGAAATTTGACCAAACTTTTAGAAAAAACTATCAATAAACATGATATTTTATAGACATCATAAGAAAATATATTTCATTATCTATCTAATGATATTGATTATGTATTTTGGATATTAATATTTTTTGTTAAAAGCTTGGTCAAACTTGACATATTTTGACTTTTCAAAAAAAATATAGGCCTTAAGCCTTGGGATGGAGGTAGTATAAGTTCAATTCGAATCAAGTCGATTTGGTGCTTCTAAGCATTTCATGTACTTAATTAATGATGGATTAATAGTTAATTTTGCAAGATTTTTCTCAATTGCATGCAAAATGGACTGACCCGAGGCCTTCTAAGCATTTCATGTGTTTCCTTAAGCTGAACTGCAATTTGCATCAAGCCTAAAGTCTTTTATGCAGCGCAGATAAAGTTGGAGGGCTAATATGTGAAGCCTAGAGGATATATAAAATAGAAATAAGCATATGGCTTAATGCTGACCCGAGGGCCTTATATGAAGGGGCCAACATAACACGGCCATCTTCATCCAGACATCATTGAACACGTGTAGCACCCCGGGTAAAGCCACTACTAGAAAATCGCTTGGTGTTTGTTTGTTGCATCATCAAGATATCATGCTCATGGTCATCATGCCACATTGCATGTATCATAATTTGAAATGTTACAATTGTTGTTGCATTGCATTTGTACCTTGTTTTGTATCTTGCTTGTGTGATGTTGTTATCACTTCTCTCTCTATTTTGTTTTCTACAAGGTAGGATCTTGTCTTGATCCAATATTTACAATGCTTTGATTCTTTTCCAAACCCTAAATATTCTTCATCTTATAAAATGCCCAAATGGAATTAATTTGTGGGCATCCCCTTTTCGTCTTTCTCTTTCCCTCTCATCTCTCACTTGGTTAAACCCCTTCATTCAAAATTTTGTAAAAGGTTTATTTTGGAGCTTGCTTGAATTTGAAACAAATAAATGAAACCTATCAAAAGAAATCAGAAAATATAAGAGGAGAACCTTACCTTGACACCCCTGGCCCGCAGCCCATACCCATAGTAGCCCACCGGGAGAGCTCAGCGCAGTAGCATCCTAGCCTACTCCCTGCCCAGCCCAGTTTCCTGTCCCGGCCCAGCTTCCTTGCCTGGCCCGTATCGCTTGAGAGGCTTCCGCCGTCACTGTTTATCTCTCAACTCGCTGTCCCCAACCTCTCTGAGCGATTCGACGAAGCGGTAGGTGGTCGTCCTCGCGCCGTGATCCTCGTCAGCATCACGCCCAGCTCGTGAGCCACCTTCTTATCCTTGTCGCGCGCCTCTCGAAACCCTAGGTTCCCCTCCTCGCACCGAAGCTTCCCCCGTTCCCCTCTCTGCTTCCCTGCACACCGTCGTCGCTGTACCGCCATGGCCTCGCCGCGTTAGTCCTTCCCGGCCACACTGAGCACGTCCACGAGAGCGCCGTGAGTCTGTGGTCCTCCTCGAGGCCCCCAATTCGCCAGACGCGCAGAGAATTGTCGACCGCAACCTTGTTCCTCCTCTCTGGCCATCAGAATTTTCTTTGATTCCGGTGGCCACCGACCACCTCCGACCTCGCCGACCCCAATCTACGGTTCCAGGTGAGCTCGCGCTGCTTCTAGCATCACGCCATGTTCTCTACCTTGCTCTGAGATGACATCATTGATGTCTACGCACTTCTATTCTTGTAGACAGTTGTTGGGCCTCCAAGTGCAGAGGTTTGTAGAACAGCAACAAGTTTCCATTAAGTGGATAACCCAAGTTTTATCGAACTCATGGAGGAAGTGGTCAAAGGTATCCCTCTCAAGCAACCCCGCAATCAAGATACAAGAAGTGTCTTGTGTCCCCAACACACCCAATACACTTGTCAGGTGTATAGGTGCACTAGTTCGGCGAAGAGATAGTGAAATACAAGTAGTAGCGGTGACAGAAAATAAATTTGATGGAGCTTGACATGGAGAAACTAAAGGCAAACTGAAATAAAGGTGGAAGCAAGCAAACATGCAACAGATCTAGATGCAAACGGTATTTCAATGTTTAGAAACAAGGCCTAGGGATCATACTTTCACTAGTGAACACTCTTAATAAATATATTCTCTTCATACTACTACTCTTAACTACTCTCCGGTTAGACACTCTAATCCACGGTAGGCCTACAAAAGCACACCTCAAAGTCTGCATTTCCCATCTAGATAACCCCACACTGTCACCTTAAGCGCTAGATGGTTCCAACAAACACCACAATTTCATAGAGACAACCAACTAAAAATATAACTCATGAATATATATGTAATCTAGCTTAAGTGCCACACACGGCACGCATGCTGTCACTTTCACACACATGGGGAAAAGCATAGATCTATTAAGTATTTATGTAGAGTCTAGTCTAAGTGTCACCTTGGCATGCACGCTGTCACTTTCACACACATGGGGAGAGCAGAGATCTATTGAAGCACTTGAGTAGCAAGGTAGATCTACTTGATTATAAAGCTCATGATCACAACATGATCATGCATAGAGAGAGAGAGATGAAGACATAGCTACCGGGAGATCCCTTAGCCTTGTGGAAGAACTACTCCCTCCTCATCATGGGAATCAGCAACGTCGATGGAGATGGCGGTGGAGATCGAAGGAGATGGCTTCGGGGGCACTTCCCCGTCCCGGCAGGGTGCCAGAACAGAGACTTTCTGTCCCCCTAATCTCCCCTTCAGTGGCGGTGGCTCTACAGAGGTTTTCATGGCTTTTTGGTCGATCCCTTAGCGTTTCTGAGTCGGGGGCTTCTTATAGACGAAGGAGGCAAGGTCGGTGGAGGTCCAGGGGGCCACACCCCCTGTGGGCGCAGCTAGGGTGGGCCCCACGCTGGTGTCCTCCTCCGTCTCGTCTTTGATTTTCCGTATCGTTCAGGAAAAATATGAACTTTGGCTTTTGTCCCATCCAATTCCGAGAATATTCATTTTTTAGCTTTTTGAAACCAAAAACAGCAGAAAACAGACAACTGGTACTGTGACATCTTGTCAATAGGTTAGTTCTAGAAAGTGTATAAAAATACCTCAAAGTATAGATAAAACATAGCAAGTGGATACTAAACAAGCATGGAACATCAAAATTATAGATACGTTTATGATGTATCAGTCGTTCTCTGACCGATCACCACCGCCGTGGGCGGCCTCTACTCTAGGTCCTTTTGACGCCCCGCGAACTTGTGCTAGCGGGAATCAGTCCGGAGCGATTCCAACGACCCTCCCACAACGCCTCCCCCTCGCAAGCAACCTCGGGTGAGCTCCCCTGACCAGTCCCCGCCAGTGTGCCCGTCTCGTGCAGTAGTTTAGAGGCTGCGAGTGCTCTTCGTCGGGATTCAGAGTCGAACTATCAAAAAGTTCAGTTAACCCAGAACAGTTCGGTAAGGAAATTTTTAGTAAACCCCCTGGCGCCTTTTGCAGAAAAGCCCCCCTATATTCAAGTAATTGTAGTTCTTCAAATATACATCAAATGCAAAAAACTTTGTATATAAAAGATGATTGGTTTTGTTTTTAGAATCTAAACATGTGATTTGTTTAATGTGTACATAACTGCAAGTAATAAAACTTGGACATATTTACCCTTTTGCCATTTATTAAATAGTTAAACAACAACTTAAAATTGATAAATCCAAAATCAAAGTGTGATATATATTTTCGAATCAGAAAAACATGTGGATTATGAATATGCTATTTATAATATCATTTGAGCAATTTACATTTTTCAAATTATCAATTGTTAATAAATGTCATTTCTTAAATATTGCATAAGTTTAATTCCGAATTCGACAAATGATATTTCTAAATCGATTAGTTAGACGAGCCCGTTCTAACTATGCATTCCATGCTTGAAATTGCACCATTCATCATGGAATACATATAAATCAGAACTGATTAGGCAAGGAAAACATGGCAGATAAAATTGGAAAATAATCTGTTCTTGTTGATAACGCCTCACTAATGTTGTATCATTAATGTGATATGCAAGGTACATCTTTTCCACATGGTTTGCATCGTTAACTTGCCATGTCATACATAACATCATGATCATGCCGATTGTTCTGCATTAGTTGTAATTATTACATCGCTTGTTTGTTTTAGTGTTTTGCTTCTTCATGGATTAGGCCGTCGAGTTAATGTGAGTATTGACAAGTTCTTTTGTTGGAAATCTGCGGCAATGTTTTCAGGCGAGCATTCTCCCCCTTTCTACCTATTTTATATTTCTAGTCTTTACTTCCGCATGTTGATCTATTGCTATCCATGTTGTGATGCTTTAGTTTTTAGTACCCCTGTTATCTTACTCGCAACCTCCATATTGCATGTTGTTTGGGCAGCTAGTTGGCCTTGCGAGTCATAGTCGCTTGCTTAGATGCTGTTTCATGTCGTCGAGTGCCACTGATGTTGGGGGTTGGCATATTCATAAAGGTGGATATGATCGTCGTTTTAATTACAGCTGGTTGATTAAATATTAAAATGGATATAACAAACAAAGAGGCACCGGTGAGTAATAGTTGAGATTTGGTTGTTAACCAGCCACTTGTGTCCATTTAGGACCCGAGTTCTTGACGCCTGTTTTGAGAATGAGTGCGCTAACCACATTGTGGGGGTGTGTGCACCCCTATAGGCTTAGTACCTGATTTCAAAATACTGTACTGGGGGCCACAAACTAGTTTGAAGTTTTCATGCCATGTTATGCCATTTTTATTATCTGTTGCTTGATGAGTATTTACTACTGTACTGTTTAGGATGTGGGTTGTTATGTTGAGGATTATACCTATGGCCTCTAATCTCTTGGCCGATCTCGCAACCTCTAGGTCCGTCTTCGGAGCTCGACCGAATTTGTTACGGGTAGCTTATTTGGGTGGCCCCCATATACTTGCTTTGGGTCTAGGAAAGCGTTGTATCATAGGCCCCGCCGACATACCAATAGAAGTATGTTAATTGATCTGGCAAAAAGGGTCGAAGTGTGTGTGGAAACTTTGGTGCACCCCTGCAGGGTTAAATCTTTTTGAAAAGCCGTGTTCACGGTTATGGATGACTTGGAGCACAGTATCTTGATCATAGACAACTTCAACTAAAGTTTACTGCTATAATTTGACTTGTATCTGATATGACTAGTAAGTTGGATAACCACCATGGAAAGAATGAATAAAACTGCCAACCGTGTGAGTTTCCTCGTCTTGACTTCCTCGTTTGGTCTCGAGAGGGAAATATCAGGATGGGTATGTTTGGTGATAGTATCAGGTTGGATCCGAATAGGTCTTTCTCATCTTTTTCTAATAGCCGACCGTTGTATTGAGTCTCTATAGGTTGTTTAGTGCAAGCTGCGCTACCGCTTCAGTCCACCCTTCCTATGTAGGCGAGGACCACCGCATTCTAAGACTGATCGCGTACTGGCCTCAGTACTGACCGCTCTCTTTTTTCCTTTGCCCTTTGCCGGCACCCCTTTTGTTTTAGCAGGTTTTGTGATCGATGTCGTTAGCAGGGTTACCCTTCCGGCTTGGCCTGGGCATGGTTATGGACGCCATTGGTTATTCTTCAGGGCTCTTAGCCCAATTTGCATCTTGTTCGTACTTGGACACCATATCATTTTCAAAGTGATTTGGATCTTTCTATTGTATATCTGTATTATTGACTCATTGAGTCGCTGTTGTATATATCTATTCTGTGGTGGGTTCCATCGTGGACTAATGTGTAATGGTATTACTTCGTTTTCCACCCGCACGAAAGTGCCTGGCGGACACCTTTGAATCGTTTCTATGCGGGTTTGGCAGGACTTGCTAAAACTTGCGTAGGGCCGATCCGAGGGTGTTACAACACGGCTCCGTCGCCATTGCAAGCTGAAGATTTGGCGTGGCTTCTTATGCAAGAGTAGCAAACCAAATACTCACTCCGTCTAGAAATATAAGACATTTAGTTTTGTGAAACAAATATATCTAGACAACTTTTGTATATGGATTCAGAGTGAACCTATACATTAAAATATATTTAGATACATTCGTTTCGCAAAACTAAAATGTCTTATATTTATTAATATAGAGAGTACTATATAATGTCACTTTTCTCACTCTCTTGCAGAAGTTACGGCGATGATTTCCATGACAAATCCTCAGATTCTTTGTAAGATTGAAAACAGATCACCGAGTTTAAACAGGTCTCAAATCTTGCACCTATGGTTAGGGATGGGCAAAAACTAACATCGTCCAAACTGTCCAAACCAAAAGTGGAGCTAGTTCATTTTTCTTAACAAACTCAATCAAGATCTACAATCTAGTTCAAGAAAGTGAACTAACCCAAAACGTTTATGTCAAAAGTTTTGGGTTGAACAGTGCTTGGAGATCGCATGTTATCTTATATCGGCATACGTTTACAAGGAGGGAGACGTGTACCGAGTGGAGTTTACTCCATATCGTTATACATCAAAATATTAAATACATGACACGATAATAACTCTTTAATATTCCTAATAGCCCCCCTTAATCACAGCCTTGTGAAAGGTTGATATTACGCTTAAAATCATCAAGATGATTAATCGGTAAAGCCTTCATGAACCCATCTATAATTTGATCTTTGTTGGAAATAAACCTGATGTCCATACATTTGCTGGCAACCCTTTCTCTGACAAAATGGAAATCAATCTTAATATGTTTAGTTCTTGCATAAAAGACAAGATTAATAGACATATATGTTGCTCCTAGGTTGTCACACCACAAACATGGCTTTTCCTTCAGTTTGACACCTAACTCACCCAGAAGAGCCTCAACCCATATTAATTCAGTTGTTGCATTAGCCAGAGCCTTATATTCAGCTTTAGTACTTGATCTTGACACTGTTGCTTATTTCCTGGCACTCCAAGATATCAAGTTTGGTCCAAAAAAGATAGCAAAGCCACGTGTAGACCTTCTATCATCAAGACATCCTGCCCAGTCTGCATCAGAGTATGCACTTAGTAAAATAGAAGTTGATCTCTCAAAAGTAAGTCTAGTTTTTATTGTGCCCTGTATATATCTCAGTATTATCTTGGCAGCAGTCCAATGAGAAGTTGTTGGAGCATGTAAGAACTGGCACACCTTATTAACCGAGAAGGAAATATCAGGCCTTGTCAGTGTCACATATTGTAGAGCACCTACAATACTTCGATATTCAGTGATATCATCAGGACCAAGAAGAATACCCTCATTAAGAGACAGTTTCTTAGTAGAGGACAAGGGTGTTGGGCAAGGCATGCAATATTTCATCCCCACACATGTAAGCAAATCATAAGCATACTTCTCCTGAGTAAGGAGTAGACCATCATTAATTTTCTTTACCTAAATACCAAGAAAGAAGTGAAGATCACCCAAGTTCTTGAGAGCAAAGTCATCCTTAAGATCACACAACAACGCTGATATGGCTTGATCTGAGGAACTGGTGACTATTATATCATCAACATAAATTAAAACAAATATCATGATACCCAACTTTTTGTAGAGAAAAAGAGAGGTATCAACTATAGATGGAACAAACCCAAGTGCTTGCAGCTTCGTACTCAGCCTAGAATACCATGCTCGAGGAGCCTGTTTGAGACCACAAATAGCCTTCTCAAGTTTGCAAATGTATCTTGGAGTTTGTGGATCGTCGAACCATGGAGGTTGGTTCATGTATACTTCCTCTTCCTGAATGCCATGAAGAAACGCGTTCTTGATATCTAGATACATGAGACTCCAACCACGAGAGACAACAACTGACAGAACAATTCTGATAGTAGCTACCTTAACACCTCATAATCTATGCCATACCTTTGCTTAAGAACTTTTTCAACCATTCTAGCCTTGTACCTATCAACAGTGCCATCGGCATTATTTTTAACATGATGGACCCATTTGCAGTCAATTAAGTTCTTGGTATAATTTGGAGGAACAAGTCTCCAAGTTTTGTTTTCCAAAATTGCATCATATTCTTCTATCATAGCTTTGTGCCACCGATCATCTGAGAGGGCTTCTGTTAAAGAACAAGGTTCACATGTGGACGCAAGCATGCCATATAGAATAGTACCATCAGTATATTTCTTCGTTTTTCTTATACCTCTTTCAAGATGTGTGCGAGGCTCTGCCACTGGATGGGGTGACGGAGATCCTGATGTAGAAGATCCTGAATCAGCAGGGGAATCGACAGGTGTATCGACATTGATTTCTGTATCCAAATCATTATTTTCCTTATCATTTGTCGTATCAGTGTTCCCCCTGTCACCGTCCGACATGTCACTGTCAGCATGAGGTTGTTGCCGCACGGTGCTCGCGTCGTCGCATGTAGGGGGCAGTGGAGGGGTCCGCTGCACACTAACCCGCTCTAGGGACAGCGATCAAAGCGACAAGGGGGCCCGGGCATGGGACCACGAGTAGCGGGAGGGGATGATTAGCTGCACCGGTTGTGTTGTCGTCAGGCACAGGCGAATCTGCACAGGATTCTGCATGCACGCGATCCAAGGAGGATGTTGTATCAACATTGGATCTAGTGTTGTCGATGTGATTGGTTGTACCTAAACCAGCGCTGTTTTGCAGCGTGTCTTCACTATTTGATTCAGAATTTTCTGCTGATGTTGCTTCGACATTACCTGTAACAGCAGGTTCTACAGGAAACTAAGAATGATTATTAACATGTGGTATAATAGGAAAACTCATATGATCATCAATGTGTGACTCCCCATTGGTGGTAGGTAAAAGAAGTATATCGTTTTTCAGACGAGAGCCGCCATTTGGGTGTAAGTCAGCAAAAGGAAACACATTTTCATCAAAGACGACATCTATGGAAATATATACATGACCAGTTTTAGGGTCTAGTCATTTAAATCCTTTGTGTCTAGGACTATAACCTAAAACACACATTTGGTAGAACGGAAAGAAAGTTTCTTCTTGTTATAGGGTCGAAGATTTAGCCATCAAGCATAGCCAAAAACTCTTAGATACTTTTAGTTAGGTGTAGTATGAAGGAGACGCTCAACTGGGGTGTCAAAATTGATCACTTTGCTAGGAAGAAAATTTATATGAAAAGTGGCAGTAAGAAAAGCTTCATCCTAGAATTTGAGAGGCATAGATGCATTGGCAAGTAAAGCAAGTCCTACTTCCACAATATGATGGTGTTTTCATTTGGCAAGGCCATTTTGTTGGTGAGCATGTGGACAAGAGACATAATGGGTGATGCCTACTTCTTGAAAGAAACTATGAAGTTTTTCATATTCACCATCCCATTCAGTTTGCATAGTAATGATTTTTCTACCAAATTTTCTTCCAACAAGTTGTTAGAAATTAATAAAAACTTCATATACATCAGAACACTTCTTGAGCAAATAGATCCAAGTAAACTTACTAAAAACATCAATAAAGGTTACATAATATAAGTGTTTGCCAACAGAAGCAGGTGCTGGCCCCCATACATCAGACAAAACTTGGTCCCAACAAACAGTGGATACACTAGAAGTGACAAGGTATGGTAATTGAAGACTCTTAGATAGTTGACACGAATCACATATGTATGAGTTTATTTTAGGTGTATGCGAAATATGATGTTTCCTAAGGATTTGTTGAACCACAAAGGAGGAAGGATGTCCTAGGCGGTGGTGCCATATAAAGACTACGACTTTATTGTGATGAAAGCTTGTTTAGAAGACCCAATAGACAAGGGTACTAGTGGGATAGACCATCTTGACACAGACCTTTAAAAAGAGTTCTCCTTGTGGCCTGGTCCTTTATCAAGAAAAAATATGGGTGAAATTCAAGGAATACATCATTATCAAGAGTAAGTTTATGAACAGAAATAAGATTCTTTGAAGCATCAAGAACATGAAGAATAGTTTTGAGATGTAAAGAACTATGGGGAGTATGTAGCATTGTGTGACCAATATGAGAGTTTGTCATACCATTGCTATGGCAGTGTGGACTTGATCGTGCCTAGTGTACTTCTCTTGTATTGCAAGATTCTCCAACTCATTTGACACATGATTAGTGGCACCAGTGTCAGATTACCAATTTGTTTCTACTCCATAGGATACCATGTTTTCACCCTTATCTCCATGACTTGGAGCATCGTCATTTCGACGATCACCTGTATCATCACAATGGACAATCTGAAATCTCCACCAGCAGCCACTAGGAGGGTGTCCATATATCTTGCATATCTGGCAGGTGATATTGACATAGGGAGTAGGAGCATGACCGTGATGATGTCCATCATTGCGTCAACCCCCATCATCGCGCCTTCTGTCACCATCATCATCTCGTCGGCGAGGACATTCATCATAGCGTCCACCACAATCCCGTGGGTTATCATATAGATCACGACCACGGTCCTCATAGCGATCACGACCATCATACCTCTCAGGCTGACCAGTATCGTCCTGGCGACTGCGATAGTCCCGACTCCGATCATCTTGATGTCCCCGTGGCTCTGGTGGACGGTTATCTCGGCGTGCCCGATTAGCAGATGTCGTGAACACAGTACTGTTGTCATCAGATTTGTGGAGGATATCAAAGGCTTGTACCTGGCTGTACAAATCATACACTAATATATTGGGGTTGGCATTAACAGCTATTTTCAGAGTATTGTAAGATTCTCCAAGACCATGCAATATAGACTAAATTAATTCATCATCATCAAGATGTTTTCCAGCAGCAGCAAGTTTAGAGGCTAGGGTCTTCATCTCGGCAAAATATTTCTCAGCAGAAAGATCACTCTTTTTTGTATCATTGAGAGCAGATCGAAGTTGTTGAGTGCGGGAGCGAGACTGAGTTGTGGTGAGGGTTTCAATGGTTTTCCAAACCTCAGCAGAAGTCTCAATGCCAACTACATTGGACAGCATATCAGTTGACAATGAGTTCAAGATATACCTCAAAACTTATTGATCTCTAGTGAGCCAATTGACATAGTCAGGGTTCTCAATATGAATTTCTTGCCATTGGAGTCTTCAACTTCAATCTCTTCAACTGGTGCCTTCTCGAGCCCCTTCACAGGGTTGAGGATGCGAGCTCCACGTAGGGAAGGGTTCACAAGAGCTTTCCATACCAGGGCATTCTCTCTCTTGTGAGAAGTTGAGTCGGTAGCGCACCGAGAGCGGCAACTAGCATGGTCACAGATGAAGAGGAGGGCGTCATTGCGGCGGCAGCAACATAGACTTGCATCCATGGCAGGAGGTTGTTGTTGGACGGTGGCGGCGGTAGAAGAAACTACGGCGGCAACGATCTGATTTTTGGTGTTTTTGGCTTGTTTGGAAGGCGGCGGAAGTAGAGGGACTACAGCGACGGCGATCTGGTTGTGGTTTTGGTTTGTGTATAGGTTGTTTGTTTTTGGGTTTGCAGCAGGGACATAGACCTGTGGCGGTGCTGATGGTTTGTGTATAGGTTGTTTGTTTTTGGGCAGCTACGTCATGAAAGAGCCTAGCTCTGATACCATGTCAAAAGGTTTGGGTTGAACGATGCTTGGAGATATCTTATATTGGCATACAGTTACAAGGGGTAGGGTTACAAGGGGGAGACGTGTACCGAGTGGAGTCTACTCCATATCGATATACATCAAAATATTAAATATATGACACAATATTAACTCTTTAATATTCCTAACTGGTTAAACCGGAAAACCGTTTTTTTCCCATCCCTACCTATGGTTTATCACATAAAAGGGATCTCAATATAGTAGTACAACTATGCGCATGTTGTGATCAGGCAAACTCCGGTTGAGCCTAAGCCTTAGCTCTACACCACAGAAACGCCAAGGCAATATAATGCATGTTGTACCGTGGTGACGGATCTAGGATTTCACTATAGGGGGCGAAGACAATGTTTTCGTACAAAATACCACAAAAATAATATCATTTCTCAAACTATATCATTTCTCGCTATAGGGGAGTATTGAAATTAAACTTACATTAAACTCGAACAATGTATATCTTGTACTTAAACAAAAATCGTCATTTCTACTAGTTTGTTTATAGCTTTATGCCTACCTGATCCATCAAACAAGTTACTAATATCATAGGCATTAAGTTTTGTAGCTAATCTTCCGCATATAAGAAAACACCTAAAATAATTGAAATGGATTTTCGGTTAATCCCTTGTCTTATTTTTGCTGCCGGATAGGTTGCTTGGGTGGCGAAGCCTACGCCTACGGTGTGTTCGGTCTGTGGGGCAATACCGCGTTGGTCGTCTGGGTGTTTGGGATGTTGTTGACCCTTGATTCTCAAGGACTCTTTGCCTCCTTCGTCTTTGTCAGGTGGTCAAAGATAGCTCAGCTTCACGGTCTGGGTTTCTCTCCCCTTCGGCGGTGAAGGTGCACACGGTGTAGTGGAGCACTGTTTTTCAAAATTTCTTTGCTCCTTCGATGATGGAGGTTTCCTTCGAAGGAACTCATTGGTGTTTTGGATTGTTTGGCCGTGTGTTCGTCCTTGGTTTGTGTCGACCTATGGGGTCTTTTTCTATCATTTGTATTAGCTTTTCGCCCCTTTTCCCTAGTAATTGGGAAATTCCACTTCTCTACGGAGAAAGGCAGTGCTCCCTCCAATTCCTTGGAAAAAAACTTTATAGTAGTAATAGTTGGATTCCCGTGCTAGATCAGCGGAACCTAGAAATAATCATTACTGGCTCACCAGTCTGATAGCCAGTGGCGGGCTCAGCCAATTTTGAAGGAAAAAACAACAAAAAATGGTGCGGTAGTACTTGATCTTGTATCAATTGGCCTTCAAGCTTGTGATAGATTATAGAATTTCAACCAGTTTTCTATACAAGCAGACTAAAATATAAGACACACCATATAATTTAAAAGTTTTGGCAAAACTTTTTTTGGGTATTCAGCTAAATACCCTTGATACAAGGTGGGCCCGCCCCTGCTGATAGGGGAAACCCGTAAGCTGACATGCGGAACATCTAGTTTTTTTTGCATGGTAATATGTGTCTCATTTATATTATAAATGTCATAGTACAAGCCACGTAGATACCGATCTGACAAAACTGAAAAAACAACATACCGCAATCCTTTGCGCAAAGGACAGCCAGCCAAGAAAGTAAAATACAATCCAGACCCAAAAATTCTCTGAGTTTGATGCCAACGCCCATCACCTGCCTCTAGCACCACAACAGCAGCCACCAAAGGAAATAACGGATCAACTCCTCACCCGAGCTCGAAGCGGATCCATCGCTGATATGCAACTTTGCGGACCTCCAAGGTGGCTCACCCAAGATAAAACCATTATCAGAACGAATCAGACCGAGGCAGCACCCCAGACACAACATCAAACTCCAGATCTAGCACCCCCGCACGACGTCGGAGGAGGAAACCATACCTGCCATCCACAAACCACGAACCCAGCACGCGATCCACCATCTTCCAGATGTCATCGATACAGATCACAATCTACATCCGCTCCTTGACTACGTTCCAGGTTCCACATCGGCGCATCCTTGCGGAACCTCTAGTTAGCAGAGCAAAGTGGACTAACAAATCACCCAGATGTATCACGACTAAACATAAAACATGACCTATTAAAGGTGGGCGAGGGACCATAGGGGAAGTACGTCGTGTAATGAACATGTGTGTGTGACAGGTATATCCAGGCCTCTTGTTTAAATTATGTTACCCTAGTTTACATTGGTGAAAAATTAAATTACAAGTAACTGAAGTTGCATACAAGGCAAGTATCCCTACTTCAAATTGCGGTAGTTCTGATATTATTTATCGGTTCTAGCATCTGGATTGTTCCACCTTCTATGTTGGACCTTCAAGGTTTTGGGAGCGCAATTTGGATTGTATCAAAGCTCTACACCATAGTGGTTCCAATGAGACATTAATTTTAAGGCAACATTTGATGTCCACATTCACCTTTATGTATACATTCTTTGAATAAATTATATATTATTAGTATGTTGACTAATATTTATTTTGTATATTGACTGAGCTTTATTTATATCGTCATATGACAGTATATCTTGGATGACATTGTTAATGGTTCGGTGACTATTAGGGTTCCGACATAGTGTCTAAGCATATTGTCAGAAATTCATGCCATACTATCATGAAGAAGACGAACGCGGAAATCGCGCGCTATCATGGTCTAGTATGCCCTTAGATACCAGCAACAAAAGCACGAAAAGTACTCGTTGCCAAATTATTAATATCACGACAACCCATTGGCCTAATATTAATTGTCAAGTCATGCTCTACCACATGGTTGGACTATAGCCCAGCTGCCCTTCATCATATCATTATGTGGCAAATCCACTCAATGAGATAGGCGGGGACCATGAGTGTGGAACGATCCTATATGCACATAGCTATTTTCTTTAAAAGAAACTTCTCTTACGGGTATTTCAATTTCCAGACGGGCTGGAGGAGATAGCCTTATATACACGTTATTTATGAACCACAAGCTCACAATGTAGTATGTTAGGATAAGACCATTTTTACCTTTTTATTGACATGTCTGCAAAATTCCTAGTACTCTGCAAGTATATCTGAATTAAATTCCATAGCCTAAATCTATCTAATAGTAGGATGATGCACGAGGCTAAAAGCAAGATAAATACCGGCTTTGGTGGATCATGTCCTTGATTGTCCAGAGCCTAGCACTGCTATGGGTACGACATATGGCGGCTCATCGAAGTCAAGATTGTTAGGTTGATCTCCACCTCTACTGGGCCCAACAACCCATCGCCCTGGATCCCGCACCCTGATCGGGGGCGCCCAACCAAACCATGGTCAGTGGACCCCTGCTGCCTGATGACTCCTTGATGGCGCCAGAAAACTTGGTGCTTGACGTGGATCCTGTTGGGAACCCCAAGAGCAAGGTGTGAAGCAGCATAGCAGCAAGTCTTCCCTCAGTAAGAAACGAGGTTATCGAACCAGTAGGAGGAAGGAAACATCACACAGGTGTTGCAAGCAACGTGGAGACCTGCACAACACAAACTCAAGACTTTGCCCCAATGAACAGTGAGGTTGTCAAGCTCACCGGTTTGCTGTAACAAAGGATTAAACGTATGGTGTGGAAGGTAATGGTTTGCAGCAAGTAAACAAGTAACAGTGGAAGATGTATCAATGGTAAATATTGGACCAGGGTCCATAGTTCACTAGAGGTGCTCTCCTTAGATAAACAACATGACATGAAGGGTAAACAAATTACAGCGGGACAATTGACAGGAACTGAGCAAGACATAACAATGCAATTACTAGTCAAAAAGATCCTATGAGATTCGATTGGGTAATACAACAATATACATAGACCGCCATCCAACTACATCTATGACTAGAAGTCCACCTTCAGGTTATCATCCGAACCCCCTTCAGTATTAAGTTGCAAGCAAAAGACAACTGCTTTAATCAAAGTGTGTAAGGTAAACAGTCTACTTGTTCCATGAACAAGAGACCTTTGTTTTCTCCCTAGTAGCAACAACACATCTACAACCGAAGAGATTTCTGTCATTTCCCTTGGAAACTAGAGGCACGAACCCACTATCGAGCATAAATATCCCCTCTTGGAGTCACTAGCAACTACTTGGCCAAGATAGCTACTAACAACGGAGAGCATACAAGATCACAAACAACACAGACATGATAGAATCATAAAGACAAAACCATTAATCAAACCAACATAATAATCTCAATATCCATCGGATCCCCGCAAACATAACATGCATGATTACGAATAGATTAGATATTGATCATGAACGGAGCTCACAAGATCTATACATGAAAGCACACAGGAGGAGATACAACCATCTAACTACTACATGGACCCATAGTCCAAGGTGGAACTACTCACGCATCATACGGAGAGAAGACATCTGGGATGATCTCCCCTCCGATAGGGTGCCGGGAAGAACTTCAAATCCCCCCGATCTAGGGACGACGGTGGCGGCGGCTACAGAAGGTTCCATGGAATATTGATCAGATACTTAGGGTTTCTGCATTGGGGGCTTCTTATGGCGAAGGGGGAGGCCGAGGCGGTGGCCAGAGGCTCTACATCCTGCCTAGGCACGGGGCAGGGCCCTCCCGTGCCTAGGAGGGTGTGGCTGCCCTGGCACGCCTCTCCGTCTCCCCTCTGGACTTCTTGTTTCCCACGGAAAGTAATTGACTTTGACGTTTGTCCTATCCAATTCCAAGAATATTTCTTTACTAGCTTTTCTGGAACAAAAAACAACAGAAAACAGACAACTGGCACTGTGGCAACTTGTTAATAGGTTAGCACCAGAAAATATGTAAAAAGCACCTCAAAGTGTAGACAAAGCAAACAAGCATAGAGCATCAAAAATTATAGATACGTTTCCGACGTGTCAAGCATCCCCAAGCTTAACTCCTGCTCGTCCTCGAGTAGGTAAGTGATAAAAGAATAATTTCTGAGGTGACATGCACCCTCACAATAAAGATCAAACCATTTGCAAGCATTGAAAGTTGAGATCAAAGAACTCTAAACATGTGCACGAAAGATGGAGTTCTAACAATAGGACATAGTAACTATGCATGCAACATGAAAGGCTACAAACAAAGATCATGAATAACATGCATTGAAAAACGTTTGTTTGTTTCACATACAGAAAACATGGCATAGTGGCAATCAGCTTGTCCCTCATAGAGTAGCAAATAGATGCATAGGACACCTTCAAAGTTCACAAGGGTGACTAGAAACAAGTAGCACAAGACCAAGTAATATCACAATATGCATCAATCAATAAGCTTTGGAACACTGCACATAGAATGACAACTATGCTCTCTTAATGGTGCCTAAAGGTAGAAGGTGGAGACTCAATATAATGGTGGAAGAAAAGCCTTTTATAAAGGAAGCAGGGATTTCAAGTTTCAGAAAGAGCTTCCAAAAATTATGGTACTTGTTAGCTTTCAGCCCTCATTGCCCCTATCATAAGCATCTTGAAGTGGTTAAGGTTAAAGTGAACAAACATGGAGTATATGCTTGACAAAGTATAAGTTGGCAATCTCAAGTCCCTTGAATACGAGGGCCACACCTCATGATACTCAACTTCAGTCACCTGTAAGTTCTTGTCATTGTAAGTATTTGCATATCATAGAGAACCGCCAATGAGGTACCCCTTGCACATGGTACAGGAGCTATTCCATAACCAAAATGATAAGGCAAGTAGACAATGAGCATCTCAGCAATCTTCTTATTTACCATGGGAATATGGTGTTTTTTTCTCTCTTTCCTCTTTTCTCAATGTGTCTCTTTTTTTACTAGTAAGTAGAACATGCTTTGCACGTTGAAAGACGCCATAGAAGCATACTTTTTTGAAACAAATGTTATTTACTACATGTATTTAAACTAAGTTTCTTCTACTTTAAGATTTAAATACAATACACTCTTAAAAATGCATACCCATAGCTATATGAAATTACCATGTTATGTTTTAATTGAATTATAATAAATTTATAATTGTAAAGTGGAACATATTATCTACATTTTTCCTAAAGTTTGCATGTGACATATTGTCATGTATTTTTTATACTACCATGTGTTATTTTGGAATACACAAATTAAAAACTCCAAGAATAATACCTTTAGAATATATAACAGGGGGAATTGCTTATTTCTCGGACATATTATAAATAGTTTTCTCCTAGTTAACATATTATCAATTTGTTTTCATAAATATGTGACACATTCTAATGTATTTATGTACTAACATGACTTTATTTTGAAAAAATGGAATGAAGAAATAAAATCACCTTGAATACCTTCAACACTATATAACAAACAAAGTGGTTATTTCTCAACCAAATCATAAATACATATCTCTCATCAATCGAGATCTTTTCATCTCTTTAAATTTGCATAGATCTTAATTAGATCCGATGATTAACGTGGACTTAAAATTATTGACTTCTCAGGAAAATAGGAAAACCGCATAATAAATAATACAAGATTAAATTGTGTTTTTTTAATGAAATATGGTATTTGAATTGTTGCTCGACGCACTATTAATTTGTATAAAAACATGTTAGAGGTCATGCATAAGGGAGTACACACAACTTAATTTTGTATGGACGGCTCAAACTCAGTTTGTGTTTCTATACAAAAGTGTCAAGAGTAGTTTTTATATGTACAAACTCTTCAAATAGGACATGCAAAAATTGTAGTGAAGAATTATAAAAATATGAGTGAATAGAAAAAAACATGTTCATAATTTATTTAGAAATAGAGATGGTTCCTTTGATGGTATAATAGGCCTCTTCAAATATGAAGTGTTTTGGTTAGTGCATGTTTCTTATTTATTTATTACGTGTAAGCTTTAGTTAAAAAATAATATCCATCGTATAAGAATCACATGTGATGAGGAGAACGTGAAGCACCTCCGTTGAAGATTTTGAACTTCTCCAATTTATGGGATGTTTTGCTACCCGCAGTAGAATCCTAGATACACAAGATCCACTCATCCCAAAACCTAACATACATGATCGATCAGCCACATAAGATCCACCTACCCAGAACCTACCGTACATGCGTGTTCTAGAAAAACTGGATCAGGCAGACTTGTGCGCAGCAGGAGAGAGGCGAATCCAGCACATGCTAGCCATTGGATTTTGAGCGTTGGTGATTGACGAACAGTAGATATCATCCCATCATAAAAAATCAATGGCAGAGAAGATGCCATGGTTTGTTTTGGCGGGAAACAGAGTGTGAAGTGGTAAATCCAAATTCAAAACTGCTGCATTATAGTATTTAAGAAGAATGCTTCATAGATGTCATTATGGTGATGCTGCAAATTTCCACCTTGATTAGGCTAGCGGCCTAGGAGTTTCTCTAACACAGAATACAAATTCCATGGACTTATAAGTTCCCTTTTTATTTCACACCGGTGACATCCATAGACAAAAGAAATGATATCAACTGAGTACAAAGTACAAGTGCAATATTGAAAACGTTCTCCATGACAGCATGGTTCTGCTAATTCCAATGTATAAGTGCAAGCATATACAACATAGATGACACAATGGTTCAAGTTTATTAGGGGCAAAGAATAAAAAGTGTGCCATCAAGTTTGTGAGGGCTTTAATCACTAAGTTTCACATAACAAAATAGTTTTTAATTGGAAGATAGCTGAAAACAAGAATATACTTTGGAATGGTGTAACACATCATGCATAGGATTTTATAGTGAACACATTGGAATAACTTAGTTTCTTGGGAGTTGGAAGCATGAGTAGAGCTTACTCATACAAGCGGAGGCTAGCAAAATACTGGGAGTAACCAACTAAGAGAGCAATAATGGCCAAAATCATGAAGTGCAACAAAGCTTTACTAATCAAAGCAAAGAGTTGTACTACAAGTCAAAGACTAAATGATCATAAAGGCTAATGGTGACTTGTGAGAGTCATAACATGGTGTGAGCATGCACCAAATAAACCCAAACAAAGCATTAAAGGAGAATACCACAATACTATGCTTTTGCATGCTAAAACAACGCATAATTTCCTCAAGGCGCAGTAAGAAATCCCAATTGTTTGGAACAAGACATGCTATAGCAATAATCACCAAGCATAAGATCAAAACAACACCTAGCATGTCATGCTAAAGTCTAAGTCACAGTCAATGCAAGCTCCTCTTGCACTTACATGCAAGAACTTACTACTCCTTTCCAACACCAAGCAACTTATTTGCAAGCAACACAGCGAGAACGGGGATCCAAACTATTTTATTCAAGCAAACTAAACAAGCTAGGAAAACAAAACGAAAACTAAGATGCTCCAAGAACAACACAACTGTGCATGAAACAATAAAAACAAACTGTCTAGATAGACCTGAGCTTTTTATTGATGAAGAAGGGGATGCCTTGGGCATTCCCAAGCTTTGACACTTGTACCTCTTGGATATTTCTTGGGGTGACACCATGGTGGCATACCCAAACTTGAGATTTTGTCCATTCTTCATATCATTGCATTATTCTCTCTCTACACCTGAAAATTTCCCTCCATACAAAACTTCACACAATCTTCATTAGCAATATTAGCTTATTCAAAAGATATTATACCTCTGGAAAAGCTTTGGAGCATCAAGGCTTTTCACTAAAAACACAAGCTGCTGTATTAACTCCTTCAAAAATCTCAATTCACCTAAAGAGAACTCAAAAAGGAATCAATATAGAAGCAAATGCAAATAATGGCAGAAATCTGTCAAAACAGACCAGCAGGTAAAAACCGATTTTTTCGAACATCTTCTGTTACTCAAATCCAAAAGTGTTGAACTAACGAAAGTTAGCTAACATACTGGGGGATTTATTCGTAAATTGTCAGCTCAATACGAGTTACATAGACTCGTCACGAAGTTTTTTTGGTGGAGGACAGAAATATGTTTCGGGACAGCAACTTCCCAAATCTTACTTCCCTCTCATCAGAGGTCATTCTTGGCACAAAAAGCAAACAAAAAGGATAAGAAGAGGTCATTACTGAAGTAATAACTTCCAAGACTCAAGGAAAATCTTGGGTTATCTCCCAACAAGTACTTTTCTCTAACGCCTTTAAGCTATGCACAATAGCTTGAGAAGATGCTCACATAAGAAATATGAATTGAAGTAAAAGAGAGCATCAAGAAGCAAATTCAAAACACATTTAAGTCTAACCCTCTTCCTATGCATAGGAATCTTGTATGCAAATAAATTCACAAAGAACAAAGTGACAAGCATAGGAAGATAGAACAAGAGTAACTTCAAAACTTTCAGCACATAGAGAGGTTTTCCAGTACCATGAAAAATTCTACAACCATACTTTCCTCTCTCATAATAATTTTCAGTAGCATAATGAATAAACTCAACAACATAGCTATCACATAAAGCATGTTTTTCATGATCTACAAACACATAATTTCTATCAAGCTCAAAAATAGTGGGATTAAAACATTCACAGGTTTTACCCAAAGTAGTTATTTCAAAAGGATCCACAGGAACATAACATTCATCCTCCTTTGGTAAGAATGGGGGACAATCAAATAATACAAGAGGTAAAGAGTTACTCTCATTAGAAGGTAGGCATGGGTAGATCCATTCTTCCTCCTTTTGTTCATCACTCTCCTCCTCTTTTTCATCTAATGAGATTCCAGTTTCAACAATTTCCTCTTCCATAGGCTCCTGCAAAGCATTAGTCTCTTCCGTGTGTGGAAAGCATCTATTAAAATATTCAAGAATATAGCCATTTGCTTCCTTGTAATTATCAAAGAAAAATTTAATTATCTCATAAACCTCACATTCATAAGGTGCATCATCAGTATTTTCAAGCAAACTAACAAGTTCAAATGCACCCTTGAAAGCAATAAATTCTTCAATTTGTTCCACATCATAAAATTCATAATTTCCTTTAACATAAGAAGATATGGTAACATTATCATTATACTCACATTGAAAAGGCATGTGTTTATACCTCCTATAGCAACAAGATTTATCAAAGCAATAAGTAACATTATAAGTAGAGCACACATATCTAGGAATAGTATTCAACTTATCAATTTGTTCCCATAAGTGTTTCCCTTTTTGTGACAAACAGTGTTCCTTATAATAATACTTTTGTTCTTCCGTGAACCCACCTTGCCAATAATAACTAGTTTCAAAGAAACCATCCATCGATAGAAAGCATGACCAAGCAAGGCAATAATAGACCACCAACTAGAGTAGGAACTAATTTTTTTGTGTTTTTGATAAGAGAAAGCAAACCAAACTAGACTATTTTTTTTTGGAGTTTTTGAAAAGAGGCAAACAAAACCAAGCAAAAGAAACTAAGCAAACTAAAAACAAAGTAAAGAGAAAGGAAGTGAAGGACTCCCCTAGTGAAGACGTCCTTAGCCTCCCCGGCGACGGTGCCAGAAAACTTGTTGATGACTCCTTGATGGCGCCAGAAAACTTGGTGCTTGACGTGGATCCTGTTGGGGAACCCCAAGAGCAAGGTGTGCAGCAGCACAGCAGCAAGTCTTCACTCAGTAAGAAACGAGGTTATCGAACCAGTAGGAGGAAGGAAACGTCACATAGGTATGGAAAGCAACGCGGAGACCTGCACAACACAAACTCAAGACTTTGCCCCAACAAACAGTGAGGTTGTCAAGCTCACCGGTTTGCTGTAACAAAGGATTAAACGTATGGTGTGGAAGGTAATGGTTTGCAGCAAGTAAACAAGTAACAGTGGAATATGTATAAATGGTAAATATTGGACCGGGGTCCATAGTTCACTAGAGGTGCTCTCCTTAGATAAACAACATGACATGAAGGGTAAACAAATTACAGCGGGGCAATTGACATGAACTGAGCAAGACATAACAATGCAATTACTAGTCAGAAAGATCCTATGAGATTCGATTGGGCCATACAACAATATACATAGACTGCCATCCAACTGCATCTATGACTAGAAGTCCACCTTCAGGTTATCATCCGAACCCCCTTCAGTATTAAGTTGTAAGCAACAGACAACTGCTTTAAGCAAAGTGTGTAAGGTAAACAGTCTACTTGTTCCATGAACAAGAGACCTTTGTTTTCTCCCTAGTAGCAACAACACATCTACAACCGAAGAGATTTATGTCATTTCCCTTGGAAACTAGAGGCACGAACCCACTATCGAGCATAAATACCCCCTCTTGGAGTCACTAGCAACTACTTGGCCAAGATAGCTACTAACAACGGAGAGCATACAAGATCACAAACAACACAGACATGATAGAATCATAAAGACAAAACCATTAATCAAACCAACATAATAATCTCAATATCCATCGGATCCCCGCAAACACAACATGCATGATTACAAATAGATTAGATCTTGATCATGAATGGAGCTCACAAGATATATACATGAAAGCACACAGGAGGAGATACAACCATCTAGCTACTACATGGACCCATAGTCCAAGGTGGAACTACTCACGCATCATACCGGATAGAAGGCCTCCGGGATGATCTACCCTCCGGCAGGGTGCCGGGAAGAACTTCAGACCCCCCGATCTAGGGACAATGGTGGCAGCGGCTACAGAAGGTTTCGTGGAATATTGATTGGGTACTTAGGGTTTCTGCATCGGGGGCTTCTTATAGGAGAAGGGGGAGGCCGAGGTGGTTTCCAGGGGCCCCCCACCCTGCCTAGGCACGGGGCAGGGACCACCCGCGCCTAGGGGTTGTGGCTGCCCTGGCATGACTCTCCGTCTCCCCTCTGGACTTATTGTTCCCCATGGAAAGTAATTGACTTTGACGTTTGTCCCGTCCAATTCCGAGATTATTTCTTTACTAGCTTTTCTGGAACCAAAAACAGCTGAAAACAGGCAACTGACACTGTGGCAACTTGTTAATAGGTTAGCACTAGAAAATATGTAAAAAGCGCCTCAAGGTGTAGACAAAGCAAAGGAAAGTAGATACTAAACAAGCATACGCATAAAAAATTATAGTTACGTTTCTGACGTATCACTGCCTGCGCTATAGAAAGGGGTGGGGTACGGCCGGCTCGTGTCACGAGATTAGTCACGCAACCGCATGCCCCGCCGATAACCCTAGCTGATCTAGGTTGAGTGCACTAGCAGCGGGAAGCTCCGTCGCCGCCACCGCTTATACCACGCACCATTCGCCCTTGTTGTCGCCCCCATGGCCAACGCCTCGGGATCCTCGAGGCAAGAACAAGGTCTGGTTCTCTCTCCCTCTCCCTCTCCAAACTCTAGCAGATTAATAGACTACCGAAAGATCTACACCTAGTTGTTTATTCAAAGCTAACAATGGTATCATGCCTACTAGGCTTTGTAATCATTTCTGATGGGGATGAGCCTACCGGGGTATACCCAGCAGGACGTTTCCGACTGGCGAGAACTGGCGAGTGGGCCTGCAAGGCGGCGACTGGATCAAGGCCTGGTGCGGATCCAAGCGACTGGAAGCTGAAGGCCCAGGCGAGTAGATAGGCCCAGTCGAGTTAGGTTAAATGAGTACCGAAGCCTTAACTGATTCTGTTGAGATATGTAAACCCTAGGGGAGGTGAGCCTATATAAACCTCCCTGCAGGGCGTGTAGAGATACGTTCCATCATACACCCAAGCGAGTCGCCGCCTAGTCGCCGATCTCGCCCATTGTACCACCATCATAATACAATCTAGCAGGAGTAGGTCTTTACCCTCCGGGGGGCCGAACCTGGGTAAAATCCTGTGTCTCCGCCCTCATCTCGCACCGCAGATGGCTGGCCGCCCTTGCCCCTCGTTCTACTACTCGCTGCTGATTGCAGCATCTGCCGTGACCATTCCCACGACAATTTCAGTAGAAAGCAAAAAAACCTAGATCCTATAAAGCAAAGAGCGCGGCCCTCCTCTTGATCCCGATGCACATCAGCAAGCCGATGCATAATTTTTCCCCATGGTCCCTGACCCCGAATCAAAAGAAAACGACAAACAAATCCAAAATTATTACGGCAGGTCGTCGGCAAAGGGGTACCTCCGCCTAGGCCACTTTACGGCTGCGCACCCACCCTCAGGTGGATGCGCTCGTCGGCAAGAAGCCAAGGGGGGCATCACTGCTTCTTCTATGTATTCCTCTTACAAGATGTAGTGGTTGAAGGGTACAGAAGAAAGGGAAAGAGGTATAGCAGAGGGAGAGGAGCTCGCGTCATCAGGAGGGAGGGGCTCGTCACTGGCCAAGTGCCGGGCGGCACTGCCTCATCGTCGTCCCGCGACAGCTGCCGACAGAGATATTCGCGAGAACGATAATACTTCCATGCCGCCGCTAGAGAGAGGCGAGTGAGAGCCGCGGGGGAGAGAAAGAACGAGTGAGGCTAGGGTTACTCGCGGGATGGGGTCAGGTGGTTTTGATCCCACGACTCACGTAGACGACCGTCAGATCTCGTTCAGCTTAAATGGACGGCCAGGATGTCGCCACATGCAGGGCATTGGGGCGGCTATAGGCCAAGCGGGGCACATGTTGTTCGTGGGCTGCTGCTTGGATTCTCTGGCAGCGTGCAGGCGGTAAATAAGCAAAGCGCACGCGAGAGAGTGGGGCCATGCTAGGCCTCCGACAGATGTGCGCGAAAGGCGCACATGGGCGTTGGGCTATTTTTTACCGTCCAGTTAAGCCCAGTTATTTACAGAAGCAGTTTTCAATAGTTTTGGCCAGTTTTTACATCAGTTTTTGATGTTTTCTACCAAGATTTTTCCTATTCAAACTAATCCGACGAAAAGTTTGTTATGAAAATAGAAAAGTAACAATAATGCTTTTGAAAAGTGTAAAGTTTAATGAATTTTATTCATTTCTTCCACTGCAAATAATTAAAAATTCTCTTTAAATTTAATAAAGACAAACGTGAGATTTATATTTATGAGGGCATGTTAAAGTATTTATTCTCCTTATGTTCATGTTATTTTTCTAACCAATGTTGTTAATAGCATGATCATGATTTGTCTTTTGATTAAAGTGGTTATCTTGTGCATTTATTTCTATGTTCTGCCTAACGATGATGTAGTTTTAAATTGCACAAATAGTTATATGTGTTAATTTTGACCAACGTCTGATTAGTACATGCAATTGTTGTTATGTTCTCACTTCTTTGTGGTTTTTAGGAGGATACTACTTGATAAGATGCATCAAGGACGTCCCCACACTCAGAGGTGATAACTACTCCGAATGGAGAAGAAAGTGGACTTGGCGTTTATCTGTGCTGACGTGGATTGGGTCCTTGAGACCAAGCATCCCACCAAACCGACAGAGCCACTCCGAGTCGATGCAGATGATGCTTGCATGGGATAAAAAGAAAGAACTATATGCTCCAGTAGAGATGGCCTACACACTAGAGAACAAAAAGTGGCAAACAGCCGATAAAAAGTGCATGACCTTTATAAACAACACGATTGATCAAGCTATTGTCGGCTCAATCATAGAGTGTGCTTCTATAGTGGAGTACCTTGAAAACATAGAGAGTCGGTTCACTGGATCTTCAAAGACATATGCTACCCAGCTGGTGACAGAAAAGTACACAGGAGGTGGACATGGCATAAGGGAGCACATCCTCTGGATGAGCAACATGCGTGCCAAGTTGAAGCCCATGGATGCTGATCTGGAGCTAAAGCCTGCACTCCTTGTCCACCTGGTCATGGCTTCACTGCCTCAACAGTTTTACACCTTTGTTGTCAATTACAATATGTCGCCATAAAAATGGGACATTGAAAAGACTATATCCATGTGTGCACAAGAAGAGGAGAGGCTTAAAACCTCCAATGGTGGTCTCTTGAACTATGTCAAGGACAATAAGAAGAGGACATATCATCAAAAAACCAAAGGTTTCCCTTCAAAGCCACATGTTAAAGCTCCCATGCACTATTAGCATCAGCACAGGCCACCTCTCCTAGTGGACAAAAAAAACATGTCTTCACTGCAAGAAAACAGGGCATTACAAGAAAAGATTGCCATGTTTGGCTAAAAGAACTAATGGAAAAGAAAGGTGACAACATTGTTTTTTTGTAAATGAATCCCTGTATACATAGTTTGCAAAATCTACTTGGTGGATTGATTCAGGTCCAACTGTTCATGTTGCAAATTCTTTATAGGGATTCCATTCGACGCAAATTACAAAAGAAGCAAAAGATGTATTGAAGTCACAAATGGAGTCCAAGCGGATGTTGAAGATGTTGGCGACATGTCCTTGGAGCTAGCTTATGGATCGATGATCCTTCTTATAGATGTCTTATATGTTCCTTCATTACATAGAAATTTAATAAGTGTATCACATTTGGACAAAGTAAATTATGAGTGTCATTTTGGACATGGCCAGTTTGACATTTGGTGTAATAAAGATTGTGTGGGTGTTTATTTCCTTGAAAATAATATTTATTTGTTATCCATTCATGAAAAAAAAATATTTTGTGTGTAATCTGAATGAGCATGTTTCCGCGTCGGATAAAGATCAAAAGAAAACAAAGAGAACTCATGACTCGTCAAAATTATGGCACTGTCGTTTAGGCCATATTTGGAGGGGAGAATAGAAAGACTAGTTAAAAATGATATTCTCCCTCCATTAGAGTTCTCCAACATAGAAAAATGCATAGATTGTGTTAAAGGAAATTATCTAAAGCAAATAAAAAAGGGTGCAAAACGAAGCACCAAAACACTAGAAATTATTCACACTGACATTTGTGGCCGTTTCATATGAAAAGTGTGGATGGTTATGACTTGTTCATAACATTCATAGATGACTACTCCTGTTAAGGTTATATTTATCCAATTAAAGAAAGATCGAAAGGGTTAGATAAATTTAAGATATTCAAAGCTGAAGTTGAAAATCAGCATAGTAAAACAATAAAGATAGTAAGGTCTGACCGTGGAGGGGGGATACTACGGTCGGCACACCCCATATGGCCAAGTCCCTAAACCTTTTGCAAGGTTCTTACAGGAGACTGGCATAGTGGCCTAGTATTTGATGTCGGGCGAGCCTTAGAAAAATGGACTAGCTGAAAAGCGTAACCATATACTTACGCATATGGTGCGCAGCATAATGAGTTACTCCATCTTTCCATTGGGATTGTGGATCGACGACGCATTAAAAACCACCATCAATATTATAAATAGAGTACTGATACGTCCAAAACGTATCTACTTTCCCGAACACTTTTGCTATATATTGTTTCTGCTTTAATTTGTGTGATTTGGATATAAGTAACACAGACTGATGCTATTTTCAGCAGACTTGCTTTGGTGTATCATTTTTGTGCAGGAAATAAACTTTCAGGAAAAATCCCGGAAAATATCGCAAAACTCCTATTTTACCAGAAGACTCACGGACCCAGAAGACGAGACGGAGAGGGGCCACAAGGGGCCCACACCACCTAGTGGCGCGAGCCAGGCCAGGCTGTGCCAGGGGGTGGTGTGGGCCCCTCGTGGCCCCTCTCCCCCTCGACCTATCCTTCCGCCTACATAAGCCCTTTGACCTAAAAACATATGGGGTTCGACGTTTTTCTAGAGAGAGTTCCGCTGCGCCGCCACCACCACCAAAAACTGCGATTTGGAACCAAAAACTCTGTTCTGGCACCCTTCCCAGACGGGGAATTGGAAAAGATCATCACCATCATCATAACCAACACCTCTCCATCAACCATCCATGAGTCCCCCATCCATGAGTGAGTAATCCCCCGCAGTAATCTATGGGGATGGTAGGGATTGGATGAGATCTCTCATGTAATTGCATAAGATTGTTAGGGCATGGTGCCTGGTATCTATTGTTAGTGCTTTTTGACATTGTTGCAACTTGTTATGCTTAATGCTTGTCACTAGGTCCCGAGTGCCATGATCTCAGATCTGAACATGTTATTGATTCATGATGATAATATTGTTTGTGATCTTACCTGCAAGTTGTTTACACATATTATTGTCCGGAACCCTAGGCCCCGAAGTGACAGAAATCGGGATAACCGGAGGGGATGGCTGTGATATGAGGATCACGTGTTTTCACGGAGTGTTAATGCTTTGCTCTGGTACTCTATTAAAAGGAGTACCTTAATTGCTAGTAGATTCCCTTGAGGTCCCACTGCAACGGGCTGGCAGGACAAAAGATGTTGTGCAAGTTCTCATTGCGAGCATGTATGACTATATATGGAACACATGCCTATGATTACTTAGTACTTGGATGATTTACCTTATTTATCTATAATGCCCTTGATATTGATATTACATGAATTTTCTTGTCCATACAACGGTCGTCCATCCATCCCTATGCCTATCGCACTTAAATCCTGCTGTTTACTACAATTGTTACTACTGCTGTTACTTTGCTATTTCTACTACAAAACTGTTGCTACTGAAAAACTACTGCGAGCAAGACTATTTCCAGGTGCAGCTGAATTGACAACTCAGTTGTTAAGGCTTATAAATATTCTTTGGCTCCCCTTGTGTCGAATCAATAAATTGGGCTTTACTTCCCTCGAAGACTGTTGTGATCCCCTATACTTCATCAAGACTATTTTCTGGCGCCGTTGCCGTGGAGCATAGCTTTATTTATAAAGTTTACTTGGAATTATTATTGTTCGCTGTTATCCATTCATCATGGGTAAAACTCGTGATGGAAAAGTTCCTATATTACCATCCACTACAAGAAGAGGTACAGTTCTGAACACCTCTGTTGCTCTTGATTCACCATCTGTTATGAGTAAGCTCCTTACACCACTACCACATACACATGTTACACATACTGCTACTTCTGCTGAATCTGAAATTGCTTCTAATACTCATGATGTTACCTCTACTATGCTTGATGAGAGTGGTTCATTAGGTCCTTTCCTAGATGCTACTATTGCTAGAACTATAATTGGAAATACTGAAACTCCTAATGAAGATATTACTACACCTGTTAGCTAACCCGAGTCTAGAGAGAGTCCTAGCTATGATATTAATGACGGTTATATTGAATTTACTGATGAATTTATTGACGAATGTCGAAACACTCACGGTGCAAGTGCTATTAAAAGTGTTCTTGAGAGACGTACTATTAGACCTAAACTATTTGTTGATTGTAAGTTTGCCACATCTCCCATAAACATTAAAGATAAGGATTATGATTTGTCTCTTGATATATCTTACATAACCATTGTTGAGAAAGAACCTTTTTGTGGGACTAAAAATGAAAGTGTTGTGGCACATATGACTGAGCTCTCTACTATGAGTGGCTTATTTTATGATGATATTAATATGCGCACCTACTTTGTTGCTAAAATTTTCCCTTTTTCATTGAAAGGAGAAGCTAAAGCTTGGTTTAATAATTTACCTCCCAGATCTATTGATAGCCATGATTGCTTGATTGATACTTTCTTTCAGAAATATTTCCCTCCTAGTGTTCGACATGCCATTTTGCAGGAACTTTTTGATTTTAAACAGGGAGAAAAGGAGAAATTGCCTGAATCATGGGAAAGGTTTTGTGCTTTAATTCACGCACATCCTGGATGTCCAATGCCTAAAAATGAGCTGCTTGATATATACTATAATGGAATAATGGATGAATCTAGGACATACCTGGATAGTTGTGTTGATTGTTCTTTCAGGAAAAGAACACCCGGAGAAGCTGAGAAATTAATGGCTAAAATAAGCAAGAATTATGATGATTGGACTACATCTAAGCCAACTACACCTGAGTTAACTACACCTGAACCAACTATGCCTGAGCCAACCCCAACACCAACACCAAAGAAGAGGGGAGTTATTGAACTAAATGATGAAGTGATGAAGGAAGCTAAGAAATGTCTTAAGGAGAAGGGTATTAAATCTGAAGATGTGAAAAATTTACCTCCTATAGAAGAATTATGTAAGCCAATATCCCACTCATCCACTATTGAGGTACACTCTCTCCAACATTTTGATGAAGCTGTTATTCCTTATTCTAAACCTCCTAGTCAATGCTTAGAAGAATTTTATATTTTTATTGTTAAGCAAGATAATTTTAATAAGAGGGTGCAGAATCATTTAATGGAAAACTCTAGAGCTATTAATGAGTTGAAAGATATTGTGGAAAGAACCTCCAATGATGTTAAAATGCTTGTTAAACATTTCCAAATGGTTCAAACTCAAATTGATCAGGTTACTAAGGTACAAAAAGATTTGCTAGTTAATGCTTCTAGAGAAAAACATGCTTATGAAATTAGAACTAGGAGTGGTGCTTCCACTCAAGATCCTTTATATACCGAGGGACATCCAAAAAGAATTGAGCAGGATTCTCAACAAGTTGAAAATAGTGGTACTTCTTCTAAGAGAAAGAAAAAGAAACATAAAACAGTTGTGGAATCTTCTGAACCTGCTATAGATCCTAATAGTATATCTGTCTCTGATGCTGAAATTGAAAGTGGTAAAGATAAAAATGATGCTCCTGATAAGGAAGAAATTGAAGAAGAACCTGAAAGGCACACTAAGAATACTAAGTACACTAAAGAAGATTTTGTTGCTAATAAGCATGGTAGTGAAAGAGAGCCTTGGGTTCAAAAACCAATCCCTTTCCCTGATAACAAACACAAGTCAAAGGAAGAAGTGAAGGGTTCACAACATAGAAAACAAAAAATTTCCAATGATGGGAACAACTATGTACCAAGATCTATCTACTAGATACAAGCAACAGGCAGATATAAATCCATAGATAACATACCCTTGAAGTGAAGGGAATATGCCCGAGAGGCAATAATAAAGTGGTTATTATCGTATTCCTTATTTATGATAAATGTTTATTTTGCATGCTATAATTGTATTAATACGGAAACATTAATACATGTGTGTTTAATAAACAAAAATGAAGTTCCTAGTTATGCCTCTCTTATAAACTAGCTCGTTGATTAACAAGATGATCAAAGGTTTCCTGATCATGGACATTGGATGTTGTTAATAACGAGGTCACAATATTGTTGGAATGATGTGATGAAAATTCATCCGAAGTATAGCATTACGATCAAGGTAATTGTGTTTATATTGCTATAACATCATACGCAGTAATATTAGTCCTTAGACCATGAGATCATGTCAATCACTAACACCGGAAGAGTATCTTGATAACATCAGACGTTACATTGTAACAGGGTGATTATAAAGATCGGTTCAGTGCTACAAAGGTGTTAAGTTGAGGCTCATGGATCAAGAGTGGAATTTGTCCATCCCGATGACAGAGAGATATACTCTGGGCCCTCTCGGTGATATCACATTAGTTAGATTGCAAGCAAGTGATTTTATCACTAGAATGTTATATCACGGGAACAAAAAAAGATTACATGTCGGTAACGAGATCAAACTAGGTATGTGGATACCGATGATCGAATATCAGACATGTACCATATCGCGAGACAAAGGGATTGAGTTACATGCGTATAAGGTTCACACGATCACAGAAGTCATCGTTGAATGTGTGGGAGTCAGTACGGATCTCTAGGTCCCGCTGCTGATTATTGATCGGAGAGGGGTCTCGATCATGTCTACATTATTCTCAAACCGTAGGCTGACACACTTAAGGGATACCGACACCATTTGGAGCAAATAATATGCCAGAGAAAGAAAAAGGAAAGCGTAGGAATTTATTTCACTAGACACCGGAACTATTTCGGTTGAAATTACTGAAACTGGTTCTGCATGTGAAATTGAAATGTTGTAAGGGGTTTTATGTGAATGTTTGTTAATTAGAGTAATTAACAAAATTCTCAATAAATAACTAAAAGAGTTTTATTTAAATGAGAGCTTGCATTAAATTTGGTGTAAATTTAATGCATGTGAGTGGAATTTTCAGTGGAGGCATTTTTGTGGAAGTGGAGGCTTTTCATTTTGAGTGGGAGCTCCACCCACATGAATGTGGACGAGGTGGGGGGAACCACCATGGCTGGGCGCCATGCCCCTTGGGGTGCCCCCCTCTCCCTATAAAAGGCCTCCCTCTCCTCCTCTCAAAGCACACCTCCTCATGAAGGATCTCTCTCCCCCATTTAGAATTTCCTCATGGTCTCGGATCAGCGAGATACATGTTCCCGGTGGATTTTTCTAGAAGGATTTGTTGCTTCCTCTGCTTTGCTAGAGCGAGGGCGTGGAGGTTTTCGGAGTACCCGGACGTGTCTGCGATCATGGATGCACCACTGCTTTGCGGTGCTGAACTTGATGGTGCTGGACCGGCTGGACCAGATGGAGTTCATCACGATCTTGAGATCGGCAAGCGTTCGACTACATCATCTACGAGTACAACCTCGTTAGTGCTATTAGGTCTTCAAGGGTATGTATTCTATGGATGTATATCCACCCGTTGCTTGTATCTAGTAGATAGATCTTGGTACATAGTTGTTCCCATCATAGGAAATTTTTTGTTTTCTATGTTGCGAACCCTACATGAAGACCGACAAAGCTTAACGAGGTTAAACTAGTGGTTGATGTAGATGAACCCTTGCCGATCTCAAGATAAAGAGGAAGTCCTAGCGCCGCAAATCAGCGGCGCATCCGTGCTCCAGCGATGCAGTGGAAGCACAACTCTTTCTTGCCGAAAAGCCACCAGGAACATGTATATCGCTAGTCTGAGACCATGGGGATAAACTAGAGGGGTAGAGAGATCCTTCACGAGGAGGTGTGAGTGAGAGAGAAGGAGGGGATCCTTTTATAGGAGGAGGGGGAACCCCAAGGGGGTGGCTGGAGCATGGGGGCTGCCCCCTTGCCCTCCCTCCATTCATGTGGGTGGAAGCTCCACTCACAATTTGTCCCTTCAATTCTCCACCCAAAAATCCCACTCAAATTCCCATTAAATTTCCACCAAATTTAATGCAAACTCTCTCTTAAATAAAACTCCTTTTATTTATTCAGAAATTTGTCAATTACCTTAATGAAAAACATTCATATATAACCCCTTGCTAGTATTTCATTTCACATGCAGAAACACTTTCTGCAATTTCACCTGAAAACAGTTTCAGTGTCTAGTGAAATTAATTCATGTGCTTTGTTATTCTTTTCAGCATGAAACTATTTGCTCCCAATGGTGTCCGTGTCTCTTAAGTGTGTCACCCTACAGTTAGTGAATAATGCAGACATGATCGAGATCCCTCTCAGATCAATAATCATAAGCGGGACCTGGAGATCCATACTGACTCCCACACATTCAACGATGACTTTCTTGTGATCGTGAGAACCTTTTACGCTAGAATCTTAATCCCTTTGTCTCGCGATATATTACATGTCCGATATTCGATCATGGGTATCTCCATAGCTAGTTTGATCTTGTTACAGACATGTACTCTTTTCTTGTTCCCGTGATATAACATTCTAGTGATCAAATCACTTGCTTGCAAACTAATCAATGTGATATCACCGAGAGGGCCCAGAGTATATCTATCCATCATCGGGATGAACAAATTCCACTCTCGATCCATGGGCCTCAACATAACACTTTAGTAGCACTGAACCCATCTGTATAATCACCCTCTTACGGTGTGACGTTTGATGTTATCAAGATACTCTTCCAGTGTTAGTGATTGACATGATCTCATGGTCAAAGGATTAGGATTACTTCATATGATGTTATAGAAATATAAACTCAATGACTTTGATCATAATGCTATACTTCGGATGAATGTTCATCACACCATTCCAATAATGTTGTGACCTCGTTATTAACAACATCCAATGTCCATGATCAGGAAACCTTGATCATCTTGTTAATCAACGAGCTAGTTTATCAGAGAGGCATAACTAGGTACTTTTTGTTTGTTTATTAAAAACACATGTATTAACGTTTATGTATTAATACAATTATAGCATGTAAAATAAACATCTATCATATACTTGGAATATACATAATAACCACTTTATTATTGCCTCTTAGGGCATATTCCCTTTAGTATCCCACTTGCACTAGAGACAATAATCTAGTTACATAGTGATAAATCTAACACCCATGGAGTTCTGGTGTTGATCATGTTTTGCTCTAGGGAGAGTTTTAGTCAACGGGTCTGCTACTTTGAGATCCGTGTGTACTTTACAAATCTTTATATCTCCATCCTTGACATGCTGGCGAATGGAGTGAAACCGGCGCTTAATATGCTTGGAATTCTTGTGAGACCTTGGTTCTTTGGCATTGGCTATGGCACCATTGTTTTCACAATAGATCACCATTGGGTCCAACACGCTTGCAACCACACCTAGTTCGGTTATGAACTCCTTCATCCAAATTGCTTCCTGAACCGCTTCCGAAGCAGCAACATATTCGGCCTCCATTGTTGATCCCGCCACCACGGGTTGTTTGGAACTCCTCCAACTAACCACTCCACCATTCATGAGAAATACGTATCCAGATTGAGACTTAGAGTCATCCGGATCGGTGTCAAAGCTAGCGTCGACATAACACTTAGCGACGAGCTCTTCTTCACCTCCGTATACGAGAAACATATCCTTAGTTCTTCACAAGTACTTAAGGGTATTCTTGACCGCTATCCAGTGTTCCGATCTTGGATCAGATTGGTATCTACTAGTTAAACTAAAAGCATGTGCCACATTCGGTCTTGTACATAGCATGGCGTACATTATAGAGCCTATGGCTAGAGCATAGGGGACTTTGTCCATTATCTCTCTTTCTTCCGCCATAGACGTACTTTGAGTCCTACTCAATGTCTGATGACCCACAAGTATAGGGGGTGTATCGTAGTACTTTCGATAAATAGGAGTGTCGATCCCAACGAGGAGCAGAAGGTGTTGACTAGTGGTATGGAGCAGGAAATCTCTGTAAATACTTAGCAAACGAATTTTTAGGGGTTTTCTGATAAAGCAAAGAAATAAAGTGCAAGTAATAAGGACAACGAACAATTGCAACAAGTGGCCCAATCCTTTCTTAGCAAAGGACAAGCCGGTAGAAATACTTATAGGGACCAAACGTTCTCGAGGACACATGGGAATTCTGTCAAGTGCTTTCGCTTCAAATAGTTGAGTACCCTTGTTTGGTGTTGTAAGTGTTGTGTGGGTGAACCTGTGCTAATGTACCGGCCTTACTTGGACTAATACATACTTGTGATTAAACCCCCTGAAAGCATCCGCAACTATAGGAAAGCAATTAAGATATAAACCTAACCACAGCCTTAAACTCTGAGATCCTACGCTCCCTTGTGCAATGGTGTCCTAACGGGGGTTCAGGTTTCTGTCACTCCGGCAACCCCACAATTAGTAGCCAAATACACAATACATTCCCCTAGGCCTAGAAATGGTGAAGTATCATGTAGTCGACGTTCACATGACACCACTAGAAGAATAGCACCACAACTTAAATACTAAACAATTGAATAATATCTCAACACAAATCCACTACTAATAACATGACTTCTCCCATGTCCTCAAGAACTAAACGAACTACTCATAAGACATCATATGGATCAAGATCAAAGATGATATGGTGATAGATAACAATCTGAACATAAACAATAATCCAATGGTTCCACTCACAAGCATCAACTACAATAGTAATCAACACCGGGAAAGTTCCCCCTAAGAACTATGCAAGTATTCAACACAATTATTACGGCGGGATGGAGTGGTGATGATGGTGCTGGTGGAGATTATGGTGTGGATGATGATGATCCGATGAAGTCTAGCTTGATGATGGTGTTGATGGTGATGATCTTCCCTCTCCGGGAAGGAATTTACTCAGCAGAAATCTGTCTTCCAGAGAGCTCTTTCTCTCTCTGTGTTTTCCACCCTACAGAGGCGGCGGCTGTGGTTGCTCCCCGTGTTTTAGGGTTTCGAGGAGAATATATAGGTGAGAGGGCGGAGCCAAAGGTGGGCCAGGTGGGCCACACCCCTATAGGCGCGGTCTAGGGGTGGCCCGCGCCTGGGGGGTGTGGGCCCCCTGTGGCCCATCTTTGCCTCCCCTTCTGGCTCTCTTCGTCTTCTGGGAAAATATGATTTTCTATAGTTTTTCTGGTATTTTTCCTATCTTCGCGAAATTGCATTAAAACACCTCTTTTTCCATAAGAATCCTGACTCCGGCAGTTCATCCTCCAAGAATCATCCAACATGCAAAAACAGATGAAAATACATAAGTAACACCTCTTAATATGAAATATATCAATGAATAGAGGCAAATTATGATATAGAATGGTGATGCAAATTGGACGTATCAACTCCTCCCAAGCTTAGACCTTCGCTTATCCCCAAGCGAAAACTGAGCTCAGTAAACATGCCCACAGGTTTATGGAGTGAAGTGTCGATAAAAGAATACGGACAAGAAGAATCACACTTACCATTACACAACTCATAGAAGAAAGCAACTCACCATTATATAACTTAGCTTGCAACAAGTAAAGGAGTCACAATAGAGATGCATAAAGATAAATCATAATTGGAATTGGCAAACTTTTGTTCTTGGTCAGAGAACAGCTGGCAAACAGTTTCACAAAAACTTTTATAGCAGTTTTCACAACAAGAGTACTCTTTTCTCAAACATAAAAGGTTTTTCACAATGATAGCTTTCAAAGCAATACTCAATAGATAAGATTCTTGTGCAAACAAGGAAGATAAAGAACGTGATTGAATAAATCATCATATGAATGCTTGAAACACAACAACTCAAATGCTTGGTGGAGATGGAGAAGAAGTAGGTTTACTGACTCAACTTAAAAGTGGGAGAAAGACCCTTCATAGAGGGAAACAGGGATTTCAAGTTCATAAAGAGCTTCCAAAATATTATGGTACTTACTAGATTTGAGCCCTCATTGACCCTATCATAAGCATCTTTAAGTGATTAAGGTTAAAGTGAACAGAGATGGAGTATATTCTTGACGAAATATAAGTTGGCAATCTCATGTCCCTTGAGTACGAGGGCCGCTGCTCATGCTACTCAACTTTAGTTACCGGTAAGTTCTTGTCATTGTAAGTGAATGTGTATCATAAAGAACTGCCAACGGGGTACCCCTTGCACATGATACAGGAGCTATCCCATAATCAAATGACAAGGCAAGCAGACAGTGAGCATCTCAGCGATCTTTTTATTTGCTATTTGCATAGGTTTTTATTGAGGATGCTTCACAGATTGCTCACTATGGTTATGCTGCAAGTTTCCACCATGATTAGGCATGGCTTAGGCTAGCGGCCTAGGCGTTTCTCTAACACACATACATAACTCCATGGACTTACAAGCTCCCCTTTTATTTCACACCGACGACATCCGCAAACAAAAGAGCATGATATCATCTGGACATGTATCCAGAAGTGTTGAAAGTGTTCCCCGTGACAACACGGTTCTGCTAATCCCAACGTATAGATGAAAGCATATACAACTTTGATGACACAATGGTTCAAGTTTATTAGGGGAAAGAAAATAATGTGTGCCATTAAGTTCGTGAGAGCTTTACTAACTAGTTTTCACATAACAAAATAATTTTTAATTCGAAAGATAGATGAAGCTTGAGAATTTGATTGGAATAGCAATAATGCTAATAGGTAGATATGGTCGACACAAATGGCACAGGTTTGGATCAAAGGGGTTGGAAGCATGAGAAGTAAGCCTTCTCAAAATAGGTTTTTGGCTAGCAAGGCTGGGTAGCAAGCAAAAGAGTTGAAGGAAACAAGCAAACCTACAAGTGATAAAGCCAAACATGCAATCTTCCCTGAAGACACAAAAGATCTTAAATAAAGAATACTAAGCTTACGAGCCAATCAAGAAAGAAAATAAATGATACAAAATACCTGTAAGATTTTTCTCTTTTCCTTTCAAACCTTAAAAAGTGTTGCTACTGACCAGAGCTCGGTTTTCCAAAACCAATTTAGATCTACTTGATGCTCCCAAAGTGATACCAATACTGATCAACAAGATCAATCATATAATAGAGATTGCAAACTAAAATAAGAAGTGAAAAAATTTAAAGATTAAACTTCTCATTAATATTCCATAAAGGCACTCATACCAAGGGATACATAGAAACTAAAGGAGAGATACTTCCACAATGCAAACCAACCTATAAGATAACTTCTCTACCAAAGATATGAATCTACTAAAAAGGTAAAGGATAAAAGATAATGATGTGATACCGCGGCATTCCCCCAAGCTTGGAACAAGCCAAGGGGATGCCAAACCTGATGACGAATTACTCCTTCAGTGGTGGTGGTGTTCTCTTGATAAGCTCCTCAATCAGTTTCCTCAAATCCTCAATCTCGAAGGTCAGAGTACGAATCAACTCCGAATTTTGCTCAATGCGGTTCATGATCATATCGGACCGAGAATCCCAGTCCTTTCTATTCTTTTTCCACTCTTCCTTCTTAGTATGTTCCTTCCCTGCATGGTTAGAGCAAGACAGATACCAAACCGAGGGCAAGTTCCCTTTGTCATTGGCGGAGACCATGGTACTCTAAACTTTGAGAAGATTTCCTGACAAAAACAGATTGAAACAGAAACAAGATGAGAACACGATACACGAACCTCAGGAGACCAGGGGGGTTATATATTACGAAGTTTCAAAGCATAATGAAGGTACTAGTGCTAAAACGAGGCGGATATGGAGCTTAGGAGGCTCACACCCCCTCCAGGCGCAACCAGCTAGGGCCCGCGCCTAGGGTGGGTGTGGCCTCCCTGTCCTCCGTTTCCTCCTCTGTTTCGTTTCGTTACCTTCCGTATGTAATAAAAACATAAAAAATATAAAAAGATTAGGCTTTCATGAACCTTCAATTTTCACCACTTTTACCTATTCAAAGGCGAACTCTGTAGATTCCTTTTCTCCTTCTCCTGGAAATTTCTTTTCTCACAAGGCATTATACAAACCTCAATGGCAACATTAGTGTAAGCAAAGACAATAAACCTTTAGGTTCACGATTCAACTGAAATCCATGAAAACAAAGCTACTGTAGCAACTCCTTTCCAAAAACCCAAAAGAATCTGGAAGGGAATCAATAAAAGAGGCAAATGCAAATGATGGCAGAAATCTGTCAAAATAGGCCATCAGGTAAAGATTGATTTTTTCTAAAACCTCCTATTGCTCAAATAAAAAAGTTCAAAAATAATGAAAGTTGGGTAACAACTTGGAAAACAATCACAGAAAAATACTTCTCCATCCGAAGTACTAAGCTCCTTCACGAATTTTTACAATGCAACACAAAAAATCTGTCCCAGGACAGCCAGTTTTCACAACTCCTCTACTTCCCAAAAGTAGTTGATCTTGACACAAAAACCAAAACAAAAAGGATAAGGAGCGGTCATTACTGAGGTAATAACTTCCAAGACTCGACCAAACTATTGGGTTATCTCCCAAGAAGTACTTTTCTTTAATGCCTTTAAGTTAGGCTTGAAAGTTTCAAACATGCTCACATAGGAGATAAATATCTGAAGTGAAAGAGAGCGTCAAGAAGCAAATAACTAACACATTTGAGTCTAACCCACTTCCTATGCATGGGGGTATCATGAGAAAACAAATTGTTGAAATAAAAATCCACCAGCATAGGAAGAAAAAAAAATGCAACTTCAAAGCTTTCAACATAAAACGAGGAAACTTAACATTATTGAGATGCATAAAACCATGTTTCCCTCTCTCATAATAACTTTCAGTAGAACCTTGAATAAAGTTGACAATATACCTATCACTTTCAACAACTTTATCATCAGAATGAGCATACTTACAGTCTTCAAAAAGAGGACCAAGGTCATAAACCGGATCAATAGAAGCAAGTTGTTCCATCCTGAAATCTTCATTAGGCAAACTATTTTCACAAGGAGCTTTAGCAAATTTGGAAAATTTAAACTCATAAGAATCTCCATCAAACTTAGTTAAAACTTTCTCCTTCCTACAATCTATAATAGCTCCACAAGTGTTCAAGAAAGGTCTACCAAAAATGATAGGACAAGTTTTACTAGCTGCCGAATTAAGCACTAGACACTACTAGGAAAATGGCTATAGGTAATCAGCACATCCGTGGCTCACATGGTTGAAGTGCCCCACGACTAAAACAGGCGTGGCTCACCTATGGGCAGTGCCCTACTAGTAACTAGAACAACCGTGGCGCACATGACCATAGTGCGCCACAGATATGTGTGGGCCCGGGCCCTGTTGGCCGCACGCCAAACATCCGTAGCGCACATAGGGGTAGGTGCACTACGGTTGTTAGTGTCAACCGTGGCGCACATGGAGGGGGTGCGCTACGCCTAAGCGCATGCCCCTCTCTGCTGTGAAACGGCCAGACACATCTGTGGCGCACTATGGCATGTGCGCCACAGATGTATAAATTTAGTAGTAGGGCATCTTGCCCTAGTGCCCTACGCCTAACTATCCTGCACCAACTCCACCCACCCACCCCCCCCCCCCCCCCCGTGGATCGCCTTTTTAGGCTTTGCAAAAAATAAAAGAAAATGATAAACACTTCAAAAAATTAAATCCTTTCATATTTAGGTAGGTAATGTGGTATAGCTTCTAGTAAAATTAACAAACATGAGTTTCGACTTTATCTGCAAAAAAAAGTCATGCCACGGTAAAAAGGCCGTAACTTTTACATACGATATCGAAAAAAATCATATAATATAACAAAATAAAGAGAACGAGATTTCGCATCCGCTCGCAACGACCTGTGGTCGTTTAGCGATTTTTTAGATTTTCAAAATTCGAAAAGAATAAAAATTTACGGTCAAAAGAACGTTTTTTCCTGTAGAAAAAAAATAGAGGACGACTTACCCGTAGCGCACCACCACCTAGTGCGCCACGGATAAGCTTGGGCGGGATTCAAATTTCGAATCCCCACCCCGCCCACCTACCCCTATTCCCTCCCTCTTCTCCTTTTCATTCTCCTCCCTCCTCCTTTTCCTTCTCTCTTCTCCTCCTTCTTTTCCTTCTCTCTTCTCCTCCTCCTCCTCCTCCTCCTCCTTTTCCTTTATTTCTCCTCCTTCCCTTGCACTGACGATGGAGGCGGCGACCTTCTCCTCCTCCTCCTTGCAGTCACGACGGCGACGGCCTCCTTCCTTGCGGGCTCCTCCTCCTTGCAGTCACGAAGAGCGACGACGAGCTCCGACGACCGCCGACGACCTCCTTCTCCTTGCGGCGACCTCCTCCCTTCTCCAGCCACACCTCCTTCTCCCTCTCTTCCTCGATGCCGGCGAGGAGTAGCACGGCCATGGCCTCCCGCACCACCCTGCGGTGGTAGGTCGTGGCCACGGCCACCATGCTCCAGCGAGGCGACACGACGGCGGCGATGCGGACCCGATTTATTTTGCAATTCAAAACGAGGGTGTTTTTTGCATTTTTTTTTTATTTTTGAAAAAAACATCCGTGGCGCACCTGTACCCCTACCCGTGGCGCACCTGTGCGCCACGCCTATCTCGATATAACCGTGGCGCACCATGCAGTGCACCACGGCTACGAGATAGCCGTAGCGCGAGGCCCATGGCGCACTGCTAGTGCGCCACGGAAGGCCTTTTCAGGTGCGCCACGAATAGGCGTTTTTCTAGTAGTGATAAAATCAGCAGGATACTTAATCTTACCTCAAAGGACTTTCACATCTCTTACAATACCAATAGGTCAAATGGTTTCCTTATTAGCAAGGTCAATAACCACATCAATGTCCTCAAGCTCACAAGGACCAATTTCATGCATAATTTCCCTGTAAAGCTCATAAGGAATACCACTAGAACTAGCACCAATATCACATAAACCATAATAGCAATGATCACCAATTTTAACCGAAAGCACAGGGACAATAGCTTTTATAGCTTTACTAGGATGAGAGATAATATTAGAAGCGTCTTCACAGAAGACAATGTGCTCATCCTCTATATTTCTAGTGACAAGATTTTTCACAATAGCTACCACAGGTTCAGTATTCATTTGCTCATCAGGTTCCACAGTTTCCTTTGTACCTTTGTTATTCACAGTAATCATCATAGAATACTCATTTACCTTAGCTGGGAAAGGTATTTTCTCAACATAAGGTTCACGCAAAATATGATCAATAGTACAAACTTTAGTGCTTCTAACAGGAACATGACTAACAATATCTTTATAAGGTGCATGGTACTTATTCCACTTCTTTTTAGGAATTTCTATGTAAGAGGCAAAAGACTTAAAACAATTGGCAATACTTTGGGAGTCAAGACCATACTCAGTACTTATATCATGGAAGTCATCAGTTCCCATAAAAGATTTTATGCATTCATAATCATAATTTATACCTGACTTTCTTCCTTTGTCACTCTCTCAAGCTTCAGTGTTCTCTTAAATACGGTCAAGGAGATCCCATTTAGCTTCTTCCTTCATACGTGTGAATGATCCACCACAAGAAACATCTAGTAATTCTTTATCATGAAGAGAAAGCCTATCATAAAAGTAATTGATAATAATATTGTTAGGGAGTTCATGAATAGGACATTTAAGCATTAGTAACTTCAATCTCCCCCAAGCTTGAGCTGTAATCTCTCCACCACGAGGACAAAAGTTATATATCAGATTTCTATCCTTATGAATTTCATTGGGAGGATAAAATTTAGAATAAAAGAGAGGTATTATTTCCTCCCATTCCATGGATTGCCCATTCTTAAGCAGCTTATACCATTCTTCAGCTCTCCCTTTCAAGGATATAGAGAGTAACTTCTTCTTCACATGTTCAGTTGTGATACCTGCACACTTAAACAACCCGCATAATTCATGGTTAAAACGCAAATGATTACCAGGGTGGACAGTTCCATCCCCTAAATAATAATTATCCATAACACGATCAACAATACTTGTAGGTATCTTAAACGGATCTGTCTCAACAAGTGGTGGTTCATCTACTACCCTAACAGTGGTAGTAGTTTTCCCAAACAGAAAACCAAGTGGGTTATCCATATTGGAAACAAAGTAACAAACAGAAATAAAAAGCAATACTCACAGTAGAAGTTTCCTTTAACAGTTCCACTCTTCAATAGCGCTTCACTCCCCGGCAACGGCGGCAGAAAATAGTCTTGATGACCCACAAGTATAGGGGGTGTATCGTAGTACTTTTGATAAATAAGAGTGTCGATCCCAACATGGAGCAGGAAATCTCTGTAAATACTTAGCAAACAGATTTTTAGGGTTTTTCTGAAAAAGCAAAGAAATAAAGTGCAAGTAATAAGGACAACGAACAATTGCAGCAAGTGGCCCAATCCTTTCTTAGCAAAGTACAAGCTGGTGGAAATACTTATAGGGACCAAACGTTCTCGAGGACACATGGGAATTCTGTCAAGTGCTTTCGCTTCAAATAGTTGAGTACCCTTCTTTGGTGTTGTAAGTGTTGTGTGGGTGAACCTGTGCTAATGTACCGACCTTACTTGGACTAATACATACTTGTAATTAAACTCCCTGCAAGCATCCGCAACTACAGGGAAGAAATTAAGATATGAACCTAACCACGGCCTTAAACTCTGAGATCCTACGCTCCCTTGTGCAATGGTGTCCTAACGGGTGTTTAGGTTTATGTCACTCCGGCAACCCCACAATTAGTATCCAAATACACAATGCATTCCCCTAGGCCCATAAATGGTGAAGTATCATGTAGTCGACGTTCATATGACACCACTAGAAGAATAGCACCACAACTTAAATACTAAACCATTGAATAATATCTCAACACAAATCCACTACTAACAATATGACTTCTCCCATGTCCTCAAGAACTAAACGAACTACTCACAAGACATCATATGGATCAAGATCAAAGATGATATGGTGATGGATAAAAATCTGAACATAAACAATAATCCAATGGTTCCACTCACAAGCATCAACTACAATAGTAATCAACACCGGGAAAGTTTCTCCTAAGAACCATGCAAGTATTCAACACAATTGTTACGGCGGGATGGAGTGGGGATGATGGTGCTGGTGGAGATGATGGTGTGGATGCTGATGATGATGATCCCGATGAAGTCTAGCTTGATGATGGTGTTGATGGTGACGATCTCCCCTCTTCGGGAAGGAATTTCCCCGGCAGAAATCTGTCTGTCGGAGAGCTCTTTCTCTCTCGGTGTTTTCCGCCCCACAGAGGCGGCGGAATCTTTCTATGGTCACTCCCCGTGTTTTAGGGTTTCGAGGAGAAGATATAGGCGAGAGGGTGGAGCCAGAGGTGGGCCAGGTGGGCCACACCCCTGTAGGCGCGACCTAGGGGTGGCCCGCGCCTAGGGGGTGTGGGCCCCCTGTGGCCCATCTCCGCATCCCCTTCTGGCTTTCTTCGTCTTCTGGGAAAATATGATTTTCCGTAGTTTTTCTAGTATTTTTCTGATCTTCGCGAAATTGCATCAAAACACCTCTTTTTCCATCAGAACCCTGACTCCGACAGTTCATCCTCCAAGAATCATCCAACATGCAAAAACAGATGAAAATACATAAGTATCACCTCTTAATATGAAATATATCAATGAATAGAGGCAAATTATGATATAGAATGGTGATGCAAATTGGACGTATCAATGTCTTGCCTTGCAACATAGGTAAGAACCCATTCTTACTGATGACTCCTTGTTGACGTGGAGCACTTCGTTGGGAAACCCCAAGGGCAAGGTGTGAAGCAGCACAACAGCAAGTCTTCCCTCAGTAAGAAACCAAGGTTATCGAACCAGTAGGAGGAAGGAAACGTCTCAAAGGTGTTGCAAGCAACGTGGAAACCTGCACAACACAAACTCAAGACTTTTCCCCCAACAAACAGTGAGGTTGTCAATCTCACCGGTTGCTATAACAAAGGATTAACTATATGGTGTGGAAGGTGATGATGGTTTGCAGCAAGTAAACAGTAACAGTGGAAGATGTATCAATGGTAAAGATTGGACCGGGATCCATAGTTCACTAGAGGGTGTTCTCCTTAGATAAACAAACATGGCATGTTGGGTAAACAAATTACAACAGGGCAATTGAGAGGAACTGAGCAAGGCATAACAATGCAATACTAGACAAAAAGATCCTATGAGATTCGATTGGGCAATAAAACAATATACATAGACCGCCATCCAACTGCATCTATGACTAGAATTCCACCTTTGGGTTATCATCTAAACCCCCTCCAGTATTAAGTTGCAAGCAACAGACAACTCCTTTAAGAAAAGTGTGTAAGGTAAACAATCCACTTGTTCCATGAACAAGAGACCGTTGTTTTCTCCCTAGTGGCAACAACACATCTACAACCGAAGAGATTTATGTCACTTCCCTTGGAAACTAGAGGCATGAACCCACTATCGAGCATATATACCCCCTCTTGGAGTCACTAGCAACTACTTGGACAAGATAGCTACTAACAACGGAGAGCATGCAAGATCACAAACAACACAGACATGATAGAATCAAATAGACAAAACCATTAATCAATCTGACATAGTAATCTCAATATCCATCGGATCCCTGCAAACACAACATGCATGATTACAAATAGATTATATCTTAATCATGAACAGATCTCACAAGATCTATACATGAAAGCACAAAGGAGGAGATACAATCATCTAGCTACTACATGGACCCGTAGTCCAAGGTGGAACTACTCACGCTTCATACGGGAAGCTGGCATGATGAAGAAGAAAGCCTCCGGGATGATCTCCCCTCTGGCAAGGTGCCGAGAAGAACTTCAGACCCCCCCCCCCCGATCTAGGGACGATGGTGGTGGCCGCTACAGACAGTTTTGTGGATTCTTGTTCGGGTGCCTAGGGTTTCTGCATTGTGGGCTTCTTATAGGCGACCAGAGGGGCCACCGGGGCGGCTGCACCCCCCAGGCGCGGGGTGGGCCCACCCGCGCGGCCAGGGGTGTGGCCCCTGGTGATCCTTCTCCGTCTCGTCTTATGGCTTCGTGTTGCCCATGGTAAAATATTTACTTTGGCTTTTGTCCCGTCCAATTTCGAGAATATTGATTTTCTGCCTTTCTGGAACCAAAAACAGAAGAAACAGACAACCGGCACTGTGGCAACTTGTTAATAGGTTAGTACTAGAAAACATATGAAAAGCACCTCAAAGTGTGGACAAAGCAAAGCAAAGTATATACTAAACAAGCATGGAACATCAAAAATTATAGATACGTTTCCGACGTATCACTTACTTCCGTCCATTTTAAATTTCATTAAAATCTTATCAAGGTATGTACTTTGTGATAGCCCTATTAGACGCCTATTTCTATCCCTATAGATCTTTATGCCTAATATGTAAGACGCTTCACCTAGGTCCTTCATTGAAAATTTGCTGTTTAGATAACTTTTAACACTGTTTAAAAGATCTATATCATTTCCAATCAATAATATGTTATCCACATATAATATCAGTAATGCCACATCACTCCCACTCACTTTCTTGTAAATACAAGCCTCTCCATAAGTTTGAATAAATCCAAACTCTTTGATCACCTCATCAAAGCGGAGATTCCAACTCCGGGATGCTTGTTTCAGTCCATAGATGGATCGCTGAAGCTTGCATACCTTGTCAACATCCTTATGATCGAGAAAACCCTTTGGTTGTATCATATACAGCTCTTCTTCAATGTTGCCATTGAGGAACGCCGTTTTGATATCCATCTGCCATATATCATAGTCGAAATATGCAGCAATTGCTAACATAATCCTAACTGTCTTTAGCATCGCTACGGGAGAGAATGTCCCATCGTAGTCAACTCCTTGAATTTGTCAAAACCCCTTTGCGACAAGTCGAGCTTTATAGACGGTTACATTATCATCAGCATCAGTTTTTTTTTGAAAATCCATTTATTCTCCATAGCCTTTCGGTCGTGAGGTAAGTCCACCAAGGTCCAAACTTGGTTTTCGTACATGGATTCCATCACGGATTTCATGGCTTCTTGCCATTTGTTGGAATTCGGGCTCATCATCGCTTTTTCATATGTCATAGGGTCATTAATTTCATCGACCATGAAATTCATAGCAGGATTTCCGTATAGCTCGGGAACTGCACGCGTCCTACTAGACCTGCGAGGTTCGGTAGTATTCTCTTTCGAAGCTTCATGATCGTTATCATTAGTTCCCTCTTCATTTGGTGAAGTCAACTCTGGAACGGCTTCCGGCACTGCGCTACTCGCCATACTATGAAGAGAAGGTTCTACAACCTCTTCGAGTTCTACCTTCCGACTACACACACCTTTCGTGAGAAACTCTTTCTCTAGAAAGGATCCATTCTTGGCAACGAAAACCTTGCCATCGGATCTGTGATAGAAGGAATACCCAATAGTTTCCTTAGGGTATCCTATGATGACGCATTTTTCTGCTTTGGGTTCGAGTTTATCTGGTTGAAGTTTCTTCACATAAACATCACATCCCCAATCTTTAAGAAATGATAGCTTAGGTTTGTTTCCAAACCACAATTCATACGGTGTCCTTTCAACGGATTTAGATGGTGCCCGATTTAAAGTGAACGCGGCAGTTTCTAGTGCATAACCCCAAAATGACAGTGGCAAGTCCGTCAGCGACATCATAGATCACACCATATCTAGTAAAGTACGATTACGACATTCCGACACACCATTTCTCTATGGTGTTCTAGAAGGTGTGAGTTGTGAAACTATTTCACTCTTTCATATGTGTGCTAAACTCGTAACTTAGATACTCACCTCCACGGTTGGACCATAGAAATTTGATCTTTTTATTATGATGATTTTCCGCTTCACTCTGAAATTACTTAAATTTCTCAAAGGTTTCAAACTTGTGTTTCATCAAGTAGATATAACCGTATCTACTCAAATCATCCGAAAGTAACAAAATAACGATATCCACCTGGCGTCGACACACTCACTGGACCACACACGGCAGAGTGTATGATTTCCAATAAATATGTCGCCCGTTCCATTGAACCGAAAAACGACGTTCTAGTCATCTTGCCCATAAGGCATGGCTCACATGTATCAAATGATTCGAAATCAAGTGATTGCAAAATTCCATCCGAGTGGAGCTTCTTCATGCGTTTAACGCCAATATGACCTAGACGACGGTGCCACATATATGCAGATATATCATCGTTAAGTTTAATCCTTTTAGCATCAACATTATGAATATGTGTAACACTATTATCGAGATGCAATAGAAATAAACCATTTATCATCGGTGCATGACCATAAAAGATATCATTCATATAAATCGAACAACCATTGTTTTCAGATTTAAATGAATAACCACTGCGCATCAAACATGATCCGGATACAATGTTCATGCTCAGTGCTGGCACTAGATAACAATTATTCATGTTTATAACTAATCTCGATGGTAAGTGGAGACATAGCGTTCCGACGGCGATCACATCAACGCTTGATCTATTGCCGACACGCATCTTGACCTCGCCCCTTACTAGTGGTCGCTTGTTCTGCAGCCCTTAATTCGAATTACAAATATTAGCAACTGAACCGGTATGAAATACCCAGGTGCTACTGCGAGTACTAGTCAAGTACACATCAATAACATTTATATCAAATATACCTTTGTTTGCCTTGCCGACCTTCTTGTCTGCCAAATACTTGGGGCAGTTGCGCTTCCAGTGGCTAGTCCCCTTGCAATAATAGCACTTGGTATTAGATTTAGGGCGAACTCAGGATTTCTTTTCAGGTATGGCAACGGGCTTGCCGCCCTTATTTCCCTTCTGTTTGCCCTTTCTATCTTTCTTGAAACCAGTGGTCTTATTGATCATCAACACTTGATGTTCCTTCTTGATCTCCACTTCTGTAGTTTTAAGCATTGATAGAAGCTCGGGGAGAGACTTCTTCATGCCTTGCATGTTATAGTTCATCACGAAGCTCTTATAGCTAGGTGGTAGAGATTGGAGAACACGATGGATGCCTAAGTCAATGGGAATCATTATTCCCAAGGACACAAGCTTATCAACGTAACCTGACATCTTGAGTACATGCTCACTAACGGAGCTGTTCTCTTCCATCATGCAGCCAAAGAACTTTTCTGAAGCATTATAACTCTCTATAGTAGCATGGGTGTCGAAAATCATTTTCAACGCACCCATTTTATCAAAGGCATTGCCATTTTTGAAACAATTTCAAAGTTCTGGCTCTAGCCCATACAATATGCCACAATGAACTAAGTTGTGGTCCTCCTGACGAGTCAGATAGATGTTCTTTTCCTCATCAGGGGCATCATCAAGTGGTGGGGGGCCTAGCGGTGCTTCTAGCACATATTGCTTTTATGCAGCACATAGGAGAATCTTCAAATTCATGGCCCAGTCGGTAAAGTTGCTACCGTTCGTTGCAAGTTTCTCTTTCTCCATGAACACATTGAAATCAAAAGCAGGTGATGCCATCTACAACAGAATTTGTAAAGTTTAGACTAAGTTTATGATAGATTGAGTTCAACTAATCCAAAATTAAGAATGAACTCCCACTCAAAAACAACATCCCTCGTGCCTTTTTGGTGATTACATGAACCAAATCCAGTACACCAAGTCCGATCATCATGTGAGTCGGTGTAGCTTCAAAGGAGAGCCTCAAATGGGCATCATATCTTTCATATGACTCATACTTAACCTTTCGGTCAGTGTTCCGAGGCCATTTCTGCACATGCTAGGCTCACCAAGTAAGAACCTTAGTATTCGCGTGTGTAAACTGTCTTACACCTGAAATATGATCGTGCATCCAAGAACACCTGATCATCACGTGATGTCTTGGAGCGGCGAAACATAATCGGTGCATACTTAAGGGAGAACACATTTTATCTTGATATCTAAATGAGGGATCATCTTATTATGCTAGTAAAACGCCAAACAAGTAATATAAGATGCAACAAACATCTCATGTGAAAAGTGAAATGATATGGTTCCTGCACTTGATCTCCATCATGTGCATCATGGTATGATCGTCATCATTCCTCTATGTGTAAGGCCAAGGTCTATGGAACTTACACGTTATGTTTGTTGTAAGAGTATCGACTCATACTTTTACTTACAACATCACTATATCATGACACTAGCCCAACAACAATCTAACCTAGACAATTATAATTTATCCATTGCAAGTTTTATGTGGCTTAGGGCTTTCGAAGATAGAACCGTTCTTACCTACGAACATGAACCACAACGAGGATAACCAAATTGTTGACAACTCGTTACAAATTAGATATTGACTATAGTAGGGGAGACAGACACCCGCTAGCCACTTATGCAAAACTAGTTGCATGTCAAGCGTGGAATAGGTCTCATGTACGAGGACATGTAAAGTTTGTCCGGGCCGCTTCATCCCACTATGCCACCGATATACAAAGTACATCTAAGAAGCAATAACATGATCATCATCGCCCACATATACATATGTACTACCCGTGCAAAGCATCTACGCATAGATCCGGCTCTGATACCACTGAAGGGTTCGCAACATAGAAAATAAAAAAATTCCTATGATGGGAACAACTATGTACCAAGATCTATCTACTAGATACAAGCAACGGGCAGGTATACATCCGTAGAGAACATACCCTTGAAGATTGACAAATCTTAATGATGTTGAACTCGTGGTTGATGTAGACGAACTCTTGCCGATCTCAAGATCGAGAGGAAGTCCTAGCTCCACAAATCAGCGGCGCATCCATGCTCGCACACACGTCCGAGGCAAAGAGCAACCTCCGCCTCCTCGCTCTAGCGGTGCAACGGAAGCACAACTCTTTCTTGCCGAAAAGCCACCAGGAACATGTATCTTGCTAGTCCAAGACCATGGGGATAAACTAGAGGGGGAGAGAGATCCTTCACGAGGAGGTGTGAGTGAGAGAGAGAGGGAGGGGGATCCTTTTATAGGAGGAGGGGGAACCCCAAGGGGGTGGCCGGCTCATGGGGGCTTCCCCCTTGCCCTCCCTCCATTCATGTGGGTGGAAGCTCCACTCACAATTTGGCCTTCAATTCTCCGCTCAAATTCCCATTAAATTTCCACCAAATTTAATGCAAACTCTCTCTTAAATAAAACTCCTTTTATTTATTCAGAATTTTTTAAATCACCTTAATGAAAAACATTCACATATAACCCCTTGCTAGTATTTCATTTCACATGCAGGAACACTTTCTGCAATTTCACCCGAAAACAATTTCGGTGTCTAGTGAAATAAGTTCCTACGTTTTGTTATTCTTTTCAGCATGAAACTATTTGCTCTAAATGGTGTCGGTGTCTCTTAAATGTGCCACCCTACGGTTCACGAATAATACGGACATGATCGAGACCCCTCTCAGATCAATAAATAGAAGCGGGACCTAGAGATCCATACTGACTCCCACACATTCAACGATGACTTTCTTGTGATCGTGAGAACCTTTTATGCTAGAATCTTAATCCCTTTGTCTCGCGATATATTACATGTCCGAGATTCGATCATCGGTATCTCCATACCTAGTTTGATCTCGTTACTGACATGTACTCTATTCTCGTGCCCGTGATATAACATTCTAGTGATCAAATCACTTGCTTGCAAGCTAATCAATGTGATATCACCGAGAGGGCCCAGAGTATATCTATCCGTCATCGGGATGAACAAATTACACTCTCGATCCATGGGCCTCAACATAACACTTTAGTAGCACCGCACTCATCTTTATAATCACCCTGTTACAGTGTGATGTTTGATGTTATCAAGATACTCTTCCGGTGTTCGTGATTGACATGATCTCATGGTCTAAGGATTAGGATTACTTCGTATGATGTTATAGCAATATAAACTCAATGACTTTGATCGTAATGCTATACTTTGGATGAATGTTCATCACACCATTCCAATAATGTTGTGACCTCGTTATTAACAACATCCAATGTCCATGATCAGGAAACCTTGATCATCTTGTTAATCAACGAGCTAGTTTATAAGAGAGACATAACTAGGAACTTTCTATTTGTTTATTAAACACACATGTATTAATGTTTCCGTATTAATACAATTATAGCATGTAAAATAAACATCTATCATATACTTGGAATATACATAATAACCACTTTATTGTTGCCTCTCAGGGCATATTCCCTTCAAGAAGAACACTATAACAAGTTTTAGTGTTAGATGATGCTATTAGATTGTCTCCTTATTCAAAATATATAAAGGATATCGTCTCTAATAAAAGGAAGATTCCTAATGAGGAAATTTCCAGTTTTCTTGCTAATTATTCCTTCAATGGTAAGGTTCCAAAGAAACTTGGGGATCCAGGGATTCCAACTATTCCTTGCTCTATTAAAAATAATTATGTTAGAACTGCTTTGTGTGATTTGGGAGCAGGAAAAATTGATACCAACTGATATATCTTTGCAAATGGCTAATAAGTCTACTACTATTCATGTTGGTATATGTGAGGGTGTTCCCGTTCAAGTGGCTCATAATTGTTTGATATTAACTAAATTTGTTGTGCTTGAAATGCCTAAAAAATATAATATGTCTATTATTCTTGGGAGACCTTTTCTTAATACTGCAGGTGCTATATTAATTGTAATCAAGGAAAAGTAACTTTTAATGTTAATGACAAGGAGAATACTATTTATTTCCCCAAGAATATTGATAATAGTTATGGCCTAAATTCAATTGAAAATATTGAGGGCATCAAAGTTGGAGAAATATATTGTCCCATACCACAAGAAAATTATGACAATATTATGATTGGGACTATTGCTATCTAGATTGAGGTAAGATAATCATTTAGTGGAATGCAAAGTTTTGTTTCATATAAAATTATTTCGGTAATAAGACTTGATCAACCTTGTTAACAAAGGGATTTTAATGAACAAAACAATGTTTTCGCCATGATTATCCTTGCTCACTTTTACTTTCTCATTTCCAATCTTTGATCTTCACCTTGTTCATCTTAGTATTGCTAGTTGCTTGCATATTAGAGTTTCTTAGAACTTCTGTAGTTTTAGTTTTGGTTTGCTTTTGCATCTTTCCAAAATCATTTTTTCTGCGAAAAATCATTTATCAATACCTGAAAATGGCTCAAAAATAAAGTTTCCCGAAAAATTCCAGAAAAATCATATTAATTTTTTACGCCAAAAAAAGGGCCACAGAGGTACCTGGAGTGACCCAGGGGGACCACCAAGCAGGCACACCACCTGGTGGCGTGGCTAGACTAGGGGCGCGCCTGGACATGGTGTGGGCCACCCCTGGCCCTCCACTTACTCTCCCACCTGCCACTCCACTCTCTCTCTCCCGAGAAAACACCGGAAAATTTCTCAAAGCTCGTGTTCTTTCTGTTCTTGCTCGCGATTTTCGATCTCCTTACTCAGCCCACCTTCTTTTTGGGCTAATTTGAGCAATTTATCCTATGAAATAAACTTTCTTAAGAATGGATGGAGAGGAGGCAAGTCTGAGCGAACGGTCCTTTTGCGTGCACCTGCTTTGTTTAACTTTGATACCAGGCAAGGATGGTCACTCATGGAGGAGGTGCTTGACACATACGTGCAGGAGCTCTCCTAGCAAGAGTAGAATGCTTGGAGGGAGGCCGAGGATAATTAGGTCCAGCCCTCCAACACGGGGGAGCCTTCATACCAGCAGCCCACTTATGATTGGGGCACTACTTCTTCATGAGAGCCTGATTATGATCATTATTTCGATGACCCGAGCGCTTGGAGTTCCTACCAGCGTTGGGATTGATCTCCACTTAGGATAAAAGCCTAAGCTTGGGGGGAGGTATATCGACATCACACTCATCTACATATCATGTTTCGTCAGTACTTTGCATATCCATGTTTCGCTTTCTTTTAGTTTTTGTTCTTGCTTTGTTTCTGCTTTCCAAAACACAAAAAGACCAAAAATCTTTTCTTTATTTCTCTTTGTTGCTTATTTATCTTTTAGCTTTGGTTTGTTATAAGAAAATCCAAAAAGATTTTGCTTTGTTTGCTTTTTCCTTTAGCTCTTGCTTTAAAAAAATTGAAAACCCAAAAATATTTGTTGTTCTTCTCTAGTTTTGTAAAGTTTCTTACAGGGTTTAGTGGTCCTTAGTGACTCCTTTGGAGTTTGGTTTTCATATTTCAAGCCACACAAGTGAAAGGCAATGATGATTTATGACAACTCGAGGTATGGTAAGAGGCTGGTATGAACTCTATTTGTTTTCATTTTTGTACATATACTCATCATTGTGGGCATGCTTAGCCTGTTCGTGTAGGGTGTATGTTATTTAATGGATGCTTAATAGTTCTTGCTCTCTTATTGTAACATCCCAGGTTTTATTATGATGTTACTAGAAGCATGCATCATCCTTGCATCATTGCATCCTACAAATGAATCTACAACAAAACCCTAACACCTAAACCCACCAAAAACCCTAATAAGAATACCCTATGTGAGCAATTTTGTTGTAGCCTTCTAAAAACTATGTAAAAACAGTAATCCATGGTCCTATGTTGACCACCTTACTTTTACAAAAAATTGGAAACAAGTTTCACCAAGTTTGGACTTAGTATGCAAAAGCTATTAAAGAATTAGTAAAACGGAATTGGAAAAGAAATGAATAAAAAAACCTGTCTAACCTACTGGGCCGGCTGCGCCAGCCCACTAACGCGCGCACGTCGCCTAGCGCTAGCAGACGCCAGCACAGCCCGCGTTGCCGCTCCCGCTGACACCCGGACCCCACCTGTCACCCCCCTTTCTCTCCGACGAGAACCGGAGTCTGCGTCGGCCACGCTTCTTCCCGTCTCCGTGTCCAGTCAGGACTTTCCCCCTGGCTACATATAAAGACCCAGCCGCTGGCCTCTCAAAACCCTCAGAACCCTAGCGTCTCTCCGATTCCGCGGGCTCGAACCGCCGCTGGCCTCGGTAAGCCGACGAAGTCGACAACAGGGGAACCCCCTCCCCCTGATTTCTTCCCTAGCTTGAACCTCTCGATCGACAATGTCAACTCACCCGTTTCCCCCTCTGTTTACCGCAGCGCACCACCACGGATTACTCGCCGGAGATGCGGAGAAGGATCAGCCACCGCCACCGCTCGGGGAAGAGAAGATCATACCTGAGGCTACGGGCAGGATCACGAGGAGGAGGCGATCATCCGCGACTACTTCACCCTCACCGAAGAACACGGACACCGACGCCGACCACCATAGCACCCAACCGCCGCCAGTCACCACCGCCAGCCAGAGAGGTGAGCCCGTCCTTGTTCTTAGCCGTTAGATCTAGGATCGACGGTGAGGATTAGAAGATTGATCGAAGGGTACCAGCAAATCCCGCGCTTCCGCGTGGCAAGTCGCGTCAGCACGCTGCGTCGCCACCGCCTTGTCTAGCTGGACCAACCAGCATCTGCCACTTGGCAAGTTTTTGAATTAGGGTTAGATCTGTTTGGCAGAATTGAGTTAAAACTTGCGAAAATCATAGAAAAATAAATACTTGGCCAAATTTAGCTTATAATATACCGTTGGATTCATAATTTTATGTAGAACACAGATATGCAATAAAATTCCAAGTTTACAGTAGGGTTTTCGGTGTAGAATTTAATCTCTAGATTAGAGTGTTTATTCTATAGAAAAATAAATAAAATTCTGTTTTAGTTGATTCTTGTTGCAATAACTTTGTTTCCGCAATACCTACTGAACAAAATTATAAAACCTTGCTTAAGATCATTAGATCTAATTTGGGGCTAAATAGATGGTTGGATCTCCTTTTAAACCTATGAATTAGATTAATGACCCAAATTATTTTAAGCCTATGGGAAATCAAAACTAATAAAATTGCAATCCAATTATGCTACCTTGGTCAATTTAGAAAACCAATCTTGCATAGATACCATGTTGCATGCATGCATGTTATCTCTGTGGCATATTTTGTGCAAGTTGTGATCAGATCTATGTTTGTGATTCGTTAGATTGTTCGGAGTGCGCTAAGGAGTGCTATTGTGTAGAGTGCTGCTCGGATCAAGGCAAGTTACACCACTTGATCATAATTTTTGTCCCAGTTTTGATTCTATGCATGTGATCTTCAAAATTCTGTAGTATGCATGTGTAGGATGTTCAACTAGAATTTTTCCTTAGTATTATTTTGCAAGTGCGATGATTTTGTAGTATGCCATGAGTAGCTCTATACTTAGGATTACCCTCCTAATAGGTTCCCCTGTTTTCCTAAGTATTGCTTGCTATGCTATATATATACAAAGTACCGTTGGGGGGTTCGAAAGACAAAGAATTTTTCTAAGTATAAAGGCTCTCTAGAGCAAACTTTTCTTCTCAAATCCACTTCAAAATAAAACTAAGTTTTCTTCTGGGCGGAATGGTTGTCGGGACAACGAGTGAGATTTTGGTGGAGGACAGCCGCCTAGGAATCAAAGAAGTCTGCCATGTTTCAAAATTCAGAAGCTTCCAGTGCAACCACAATACATATGGGCTCTGTCTTGGCCTAGTACTTAGTGGGAAACCTCACCTGGGTACCTTTGGAGGTTCTTGGCACGGTTGGATCCAGAAGGTAGAGGGGCTACTAAGGGAAAGCCTCGTCATGGTCTTGTCTGTAAAAGGACTTGATCATGGATTGTGGGTAAAGTGCACAAACTCTCGAGAGTATTGCAATCTGATCGATCAGCCGTGTTCACGGAAACAAAACAACATTGAGCATCTGAATGATGGAGCCTCTGAAGGATCTTCCTCTCTCTTTTCTAAAACAAAGCTTTAAAACCCCATGGCGTGCGTAATATCGCCAATGGGTGGGATTTTGGGAACTTGGTGTGTAATATCCAAGTATCACTTGGTGCGTAATATCCAAGTGTTTGGTTGTTTGGACACTTGGTGAGTAATATCCTCGTGTGCCATTCGACCTTATTTTATCCAAGAAAATGTTTACAAAGTAGGGAAAACCTTCTCTTCTCCTCTCTACTTAAGAAAACTAGCTTTGAGCAAATGAACTCTACAGCCTAAATTAGCCTTGCATGTAGAGATAGTCTTTTCTCTCCTTGGTGTAAATTGCCAATACATTCAAAGTATTGACCCAACTTGTTGGCTGCACGTCTTATGTGCAGAATCCGAAGATTGAAAGGTGCGTTGGGATCGCGAGTCTACACTCGACAAGCCTGGGGCGTTGATGGACTCAACCTACTTTTATGTTTCCGCTGTAATTTGAGCTAGCCTTATGCTAAGCAAATTTGTAATAAATTTATACTCTGGATTCTCCGTGTAATAAAGACTTTGTGTTTTACATGATATTTCATCGACTGTGAGTGCTAGCTATTGATCCAGGGACTAGCATGTTAATCACAGGGACTTAGGATCTTTACCGATCCGAGGTCACTACAGATGGTATCAGAGCACATCGTTGCCTGTAGGACGGGACCCTAGGATTGGAACCACCTCTAACTTATGTGCCTTACTTATTTTACTACTATGTTATTTTCCGCACTTCTAGTATCTGCTTTCCTCTATTTAAGTATCTAATTTTCATTCTTCTAACTTAAAGATGACAAGCTTCCTCTACGACACTGTCACGGACATCGAGCCCCTTCGCTTTGGTGGATGCCTTATGGACCTTCTCACCCGTTTGGACCTCCCCCTCCCAACAATCCAGGGGAGCACAATGAAGAAACTCCACAAGGACGGTTGTTGGGGAGTCAAAGTCATCCAGCCAGGAATGGAGCGAGGCAAGAACCCGGAAGAAGACATAGCAATCCACATTGTTAGCGATTCCAAGGAGAAGGCCCTTAGCATCAACTTGCAGCAGCTCATTGGTCGCCTATGTGGACGTCATCATGAATCTCTCCAAGAACACTGCGGCGGCCTCTTTGGAAGACGAGATGAGGAAGGAATTCCCATGGAGTTAACCTTTGAGGAAAGGACTTCTACCAAGCGCCGAAGGACCCAATATCAAGATTTGGAGTGCCACATCCATGACCTTGAAAAGGGTACCTTCCTCGAGATGTTAAGGAACGACGAGCTATGCGCCCTCATCAAGGAGAAAGAGGAAATGATCAAGCAGAAGGAGGAGGCAATGAAGCTCCAAGAGATAAAGTTCCAGGACTAAGAGAAGAAGTTCTCTAACCAAGAGAATAGGGTGATAAATAAAAACAAGAGGATTAGAGAACTCAAGCAGGAGATCGATGGAACTGAAGTGCAAACCGAAGGCCTTTGCAAGATAATCAATGACGTGCGTGCTTCCAAGAGGGACTTGGCAAAACAACTTGAAGCCGCGAAGAAGTCAAGTCTAGTGGAGGAGCTACAAAGCGAGAAGGAGGGACTTCAGGAGCAGCTAGAAGCCACTACCAAGAAGCTGCATGATGAGATAAAGAACCTCCAAGAGAAGCTTGAAGCCACCACGAAGGAGATGGAGTTGTACAAGACAACCCTAGAGCAGGAAGGCTACTCGTTCGAGGACGAGGAAGACGAAGGCGTGGAAGATGTGTAATAGTTGGACCACCTTTAATTCTATAGTAGAACGTTATTCGCGATTGTAATAAATACCAAGACATTTTTGGTTTAGTTAAACTTGGTTGATTTCTGTGTTAAGTTGTGTTATTGTGTCTTGTGTGCTTGTTGTGTTTTCATAAGGGTAGGAGTTTACTACTTAGTCTTTCTGTCTATTTCTTAACTTTTCTCTCAAACCCCATAGATGCCGCCAAGACGTGCGAACACCGAAATTCCTCCGGAAATAGCACAACTTTTGGCCACTCAGAACCAGCTGATCCAACTGCTCACACAGAACATGCAAAACAACAACAACCCGCCACCACCACCACCTCCACCACCACCACCTCAACAGGATCGCTTGACTCGGTTTTTGAGGCTGAACCCACTTACCTTCACTAGCAGCGCTGAACCAATCATCGCAGATGACTGGCTATGTACAATTAACAAGAAGCTAGACACCGTGCAAGCTGTCAGAGCCGACAGGGTACGTTATGCCGCACACCAGCTTGAAGGACCTGCTGCAGAATGGTGGGATAACTACCAAGTCACCCACCCGGATATTGATGCTATCACTTGGGATCAGTTCGAGTTAGCCTTTCGCACTCATCATGTGGCTGCTGGTATCATGACTCTGAAAAGGCGCGAATTTCGCGATCTACACCAACTGCACCGTTCTGTCACCGAGTATGGTGAGCTTTTCAACAAGCTAGCCCGTTATGCACCCGATGATGTTTCCACTGATGCCAAGAGACAGGAGGAGTTCTTAAGAGGACTCAATGATGAGATATCCATTTAGCTTGTGGCTCAGAAGTTTGACAACTTTCAGGAACTCCTGGACCGAGCCATTGTGGTTGAATCCAAAAGGAAGAGCATAGAAAACCGCAAGAGGAAGTCTAACCCTCACAAGCACCCTGTTCCATACCAGAAGCAGCGCACTTCATCACCACGACCTTATAACAATAATGGCCATAATCATAACGGTCATCACCATGGCAGCCACAAACACAATGGGCATAAAAACCGCAATGGGAATGGCAGCAATGGAAAGGATCTCAGTGAGGTGACATGCTTTAAGTGCAACAGGACAGGACACTATGCAACCTCTTGTTCCGAGAAGAAGAATGGCAATGGCAATGGGAATGGAAATGGACACAACCATGGCAATGGAAACGGGAAGAAGCCAAATCCGTTTGTCAAAGTCACGGTGAATCATGTCTCTATGGAGGATGCTTGTGATGCGCCAGACTCCATGATTGGTAAGTTCAAGCTCAATTCTATTCCCGCAGTTGTTCTTTTTGATACTGGTGCATCGCATTCATTCATATCAAGGGTATTTGTGGATAGAGGCAAGATACCTACGGAGACTATAAACTTTCCTCTAAGGGTAAGTTCTCCTGGGGGAGAAATAGTGGCACACTCCGGTTGCTGGGGATTAGAACTAAGGATTGGGATGTACATCTTTCCCACAAGTCTAGTAGTTCTAGAATCACAAGGATTAGACATAATCTTGGGCATGAATTGGATGACCGAATATGAAGGAGTCATAGATTGTGCAAAAAGGAATGTCATGCTCACAACACCGGAAGGGAAAAGGATTTTCATCAAGTCGAATTTCGCACTTAAGGAAGTCTTGGTGAACTCTCTTAAGGGGGTTAGCCTGGAGGATGTACCCATTGTAAAGGAATACCCAGATGTTTTCCCGGAGGAACTACCAGGAATGCCTCCCGACCGTGATATCGAGTTCCTCATTGACTTGATGCTAGGCACGGGGCCAATAACTAAGAGACCGTACAAGATGGATGTGGACAAGTTAAAGGAACTGAAGAAACAGCTTAGGGAACAATTGGACAAGGGATTCATCCAACCCAGCGCGTCATCTTGGGGAGAACCTGTCCTATTTGTGGAAAAGAAGGATAAAACCAAGAGGCTGGTTGTGGAATACCGCTCGTTGAACGAGGTGACGATCAAGAATAAGTATCCTCTGCCCAACATCAATGACTTGTTTGACCAGTTAAAGGGAGCCAGTGTGTTCTCAAAGATCGATCTGCGATCAGGCTACTTCCAACTAAAGATTCGAGAACAGGATGTGCCCAAAACAGCATTCACCACAATATACGGATTGTATGAGTACACCGTGATGTCTTTTGGTCTAACCAATGCCCCAGCATACTTCATGACCATGATGAACAAGGTGTTCATGGAATATTTGGACAAGTTTATCGTGGTATTCATAGATGATATACTCATATACTCTAAGGATGAGAAGGAACATGAGAAACATCTGCGCCTAATTATGGAAAAACTAAGAGAACACAAGTTGTATGCCAAATTCAGCAAATGCGAATTCTGGTTAAAGGAAGTAGGATTCCTCGGTCATGTTGTGTCGGCAAAAGGAGTTGTCGTGGATCCTAGTTAGGTAGCTTCCGTGAATGAATGGGAGTCACCTAAAAATGTGGGAGATATTCGGAGTTTCTTGGGCCTCGCAGGGTATTACCGGGGGTTCATTGAAAACTTTTCCAAAATAGCAAAACCCATGACGGAACTGTTGAAGAAGGAAAATAAATTCCAATTGACCGAAGCATGTGAAGCAAGCTTTCAGGAGTTGAAGAAACGCCTCGTAACGGCGCCAGTTCTGTGTTTGCCTGATATCCAAAAGGATTTTCAAGTCTATTGTGACGCTTCTCGACAAGGACTTGGAAGTGTATTGATGCAGGATGGGAAAGTGGTTTCCTATGCCTCCCGACAACTTAAGAACCACGAACACAACTACCCCACACATGATTTGGAACTTGCGTCTGAGGTTCATGCACTCAAGGTATGGAGACACTACCTCATGGGCAAACATTGTGATGTGTTCACAGATCATAAGACTTTGAAGTACATCTTCACCCAAAAGGAGTTAAATATGAGGCAAAGAAGATGGCTTGAACTGATTAAGGATTATGACTTGGATTTACAGTACCATCCCGGAAAGGCAAACGTGGTGGCCGATGCCTTAAGTCGTAAGGTATATGTGAATGGACTTACCGCAGGGGAACTTTCAGAGGATTTATGCAAGCAATTCAAGGATCTGAGGCTGGAAATAGTTCCGAAAGGACACGTAGCGACTATGGAAATAGTGTCTACTTTTCAAGAGAGAATCAAGGAAGCACAAAAGGGAGATAAAGAGTTGGAGGAAATAAGAGTCAAGATAAGTGAAGGAAAGGCAAAGGAGTTTCGTCCGGACGAAGGGACCCTCTGGTATGGGAAGCGTTTATGCGTTCCCAATGACCCCGATATCAGGAAGTTGATTTTACAAGAAGCTCATGATTCACCATACTCAATTCATCTAGGTAACACAAAGATGTACATGAATGTGAAGGATAGATTTTGGTGGAATAACCTAAAAAGAGATATTGCCGAATATATTTCTCCATGTGATGTATGCAATAGAGTTAAGGCCGAGCATCAGAAACCGGCCGGACTACTTCAACCACTACCTATACCCGACTGGAAGTGGGATAATGTAGGCATGGATTTCATCACGGGATTGCCCCGGACTCGTTCTGGATTTGATTCTATCTGGGTAGTGGTGGACCACTTTACCAAGGTGGATCACTTCATCCCCGTAAAAACCACATATACAAGTACTAAGCTTGCTAAGATATACATGTCAAGGATTGTAAGTCTGCATGGTGTTCCTAAGGGGATTGTGTCAGATAGAGGCACCCAGTTTACTTCAAAGTTTTGGCGACAGCTACATGAGTCTCTTGGAACCAGACTAGAATTTAGCACTGCCTTCCACCCTCAAACAGATGGCCAAACAGAAAGAGTGAACCAAATTCTGGAAGATATGTTGAGAGCTTGCGCACTAGACTATGGGTCTAGTTGGGACGATAACCTGCCATACGCTAAGTTCTCATACAACAACAGCTACCAGACAAGTATCAAGATGGCTCCGTTTGAAGTTCTGTATGGCAGGAAGTGTAGGACTACGCTGTTATGGAATGGAGTTGGTGAACGCAGTCTTTTTGGACCTGAATTGATAAAGGATGCCGAAGAAAAAGTACGACAGATTCAGGACAGGCTAAAACTAGCTCAATCCCGACAAAAGAGCTATGCTGATTCCAAACGCAGAAATGTGACTTATGAAATAGGGAACCGTGCGTACCTTCGAGTTTCACCGCTACGAGGGGTTAAGAGGTTTGGAATCAAGGGTAAGTTAGCCCCACGATTCATAGGACCATATAAGGTTCTGGCCCGTAGGGGAGAAGTTGCTTATCAGTTGGAGTTACCAGAAGGACTGACTGTGCATGATGTGTTTTATGTGTCACAACTAAAGAAGTTTCACCCGGAGATGGCCGAAACACCGCTAAGAGACACCGTTCCCCTAGATGAGGTTCAATTGGAAAATGACCTCACCTATGAGGAAAAACCCATCAAAATACTGGAAACAGCCGAAAGGATTACCCGTACCAAGACTATAAGATTCTGCAAAGTACAATGGAACCGCCACTCCATGGAAGAAGCCACGTGGGAGCGTGAAGAAGATTTGAAGGCAAAACACCCACACCTATTTGCTAGCCAACCGGAATCTCGAGGACGAGATTCTTCTTAAGGGGGGTAGGTTTGTAACATCCCAGGTTTTATTATGATGTTACTAGAAGCATGCATCATCCTTGCATCATTGCATGCATCATTGCATCCTACAAATGAATCTACAACAAAACCCTAACACCTAAACCCACCAAAAACCCTAATAAGAATACCCTATGTGAGCAATTTTGTTGTAGCCTTCTAAAAAACTATGTAGAAACATTAAACCATGGTCCTATGTTGACCACCTTACTTTTACAAAAATTTGGAAACAAGTTTCACCAAGTTTGGACTTAGTATGCAAAAGCTATTAAAGAATTAGTAAAACGGAATTGGAAAAGAAATGAATAAAAAACATGTCTAACCTACTGGGCCGGCTGCGCTAGCCCACTAACGCGCGCGCGTCGCCTAGCGCTAGCAGACGCCAGCACAGCCCAGCACAGCCCGCGCTGCCGCTCCCGCCAACACCCGGACCCCACCTGTCACCCCCCCTTTCTCTCCGACGAGAACCGGAGTCTGCGCCAGCCACGCTTCTTCCCGTCTCCGTGTCCAGCCAGGACTTTCCCCCAGGCTGCATATAAAGACCCAGCCGCGCGCCCTCTCCTCCGTTCCCAAAACCCTCAGAACCCTAGCCCCCCTCCGATTCCGCGGGCTCGAACCGCCGCTGGCCTCGGTAAGCCGACGAAGTCGACAACAGGGGAACACCCTCCCCCTGATTTCTTCCCTAGCTTGAACCTCTCGATCGACAATGTCGACTCACCTGTTTCCCCCTCTGTTTACCGCAGCGCACCGCCACGGATTGCTCGCCGGAGCTACGGAGAAGGAGCAGCCACCGCCACCGCTCGGGGAAGAGAAGATCGTACCTGAGGCTATGGGCGGGACCGCGAGGAGGAGGCGATCATCCGTGACTGATTCACCCTCACCGAAGAACACGGACGCCGACGCCGACCACCGTAGCGCCCAACCGCCGCCAGTCGCCGCAGCCAGCCAGAGAGGTGAGCCCGTCCTTGTTCTTAGCCGTTACATCTAGGCTCGACGGTGAGCATTAGAATATTGATCGAAGGGGTACCAGCAAATCCCGCGCTACTGCGTGGCAAGCCGCGAAAGCACGCTGCGTCGCCACCGCCTTGTCTAGCTGGACCAACCAGCATCTGCAACTTGGCAAGTTTTTGAATTAGAGTTAGATCTGTTTGGCAAAATTGAGTTAAAACTTGCGAAAATCATAGAAAAATAAATACTTGGCAAAATTTAGCTTATAATATACCGTTGGATTCATAATTTTATGTAGAACACAGATCTGCAATAAAATTCAAAGTTTACAGTAGGGTTTTCGGTGTAGAAGTTAATCTCCAGATTAGAGTGTTTATTCCATAGAAACATAATTAAAATTCTGTTTTAGTTGATTCTTGTTGCAATAACTTTTTTTCTGCAATACCTACTGAACAAAATTATAAAACCTTGCTTAAGATCATTAGATCTAATTTGGGGCTAATTAGATGGTTGGATCTCCTTTTAAACCTATGAATTAGATTAATGACCCAAATTATTTTAAGCCTATGGGAAATCAAAACTAATAAAATTGCAATCCAATTATGCTACCTTGGTCAATTTATAAAACCAATCTTGCATAGATACCATGTTGCATGCATGCATGTTATCTCTGTGGCATAAAGTTGTGATCAGATCTATGTTTGTGATTCGTTAGATTGTTCGGAGTGCGCTAAGGAGTGCTATTGTGTAGAGTGCTGCTCGGATCAAGGCAAGTTACACCACTTGATCATAATTTTTGTCCCAGTTTTGATTCTATGCATGTGATCTTCAAAATTTTGTAGTATGCGTAGGATGTTCTAGTAGAATTTTTTATTAGTATTATTTTGCAAGTGCGATGATTTTGTAGTATGCCATGAGTAGCTCTATACTTAGGATTACCCTCCTAATAGGTTCCCCTGTTTTGCTAAGTATTGCTTGCTATGCTATATATATACAAAGTACCGTTGGGGAGTTCGAAAGACAAAGAATTTTTCTAAGTATAAAGGCTCTCTAGAGCAAACTTTTCTTCTCAAATCCACTTCAAAATAAAACTAAGTTTTCTTCTGGGCGGAATGGTTGTCGGGACAACAAGTGAGATTTCGGTGGAGGACGGCCGCCCAGGAATCAAAGAAGTCTGCCATGTTTCAGAATTCAGAAGCTTCCAGTGCAACCACAATACATATGGGCTCTGTCTTGGCCTAGTACTTAGTGGAAAACGTCACCTGGGTACCAACATTTGGAGGTTCTTGGCACGGTTGGATCCAGAAGGTAGAGGGGCTACTAAGGGAAAATCTCGCCATGGTCTTGTCTCTAAAAGGACTTGATCGTGGATTGTGGGTAAAGTGCACAAACTCTCGAGAGTATTGCAATCTGATCGATCAGCCATGTTCACGGAAACAGAACAACATTGAGTATCTGAATGATGGAGCCTCTGAAGGATCTTCCTCTCTCTTTTCTAAAATAAAGCTTTAAAACCCCATGGCGTGCGTAATATCGCCAATGGGTGGGATTTTGGGAACTTGGTGTGTACTATCCAAGTATCACTTGGTGCGTAATATCCAAGTGTTTGGTTGTTTGGACACTTGGTGAGTAATATCCTCGTGTGCCATTCGACCTTATTTTATCCAAGCAAATGTTTACAAAGTAGGGAAAACCTTCTCTTCTCCTCTCTACTTAAGAAAACTAGCTTTGAGCAAATGAACTCTACAACCTAAATTAGCCTTGCATGTAGAGATAGTCTTTTCTCTCCTTGGTGTAAATTGCCAATACATTCAAAGTATTGACCCAACTTGTTGGCTGCACGTCTTATGTGCAGAATCCGAAGATTGAAAGGTGCGTTGGGATCGCGAGTCTACACTCGACAAGCCTGGGGCGTTGATGGACTCAACCTACTTTTATGTTTCCGCTGTAATTTGAGCTAGCCTTATGCTAAGCAAATTTGTAATAAATTTATACTCTGGATTCTCCGTGTAATAAAGACTTTGTGTTTTACATGATATTTCATCGACTGTGAGTGCTAGCTATTGATCCAGGGACTAGCATGTTAATCACAGGGACTTAGGATCTTTACCGATCCGAGGTCACTACAGATGGTATCAGAGCACATCGTTGCCTGTAGGACGGGACCCTAGGATTGGAACCACCTCTAACTTATGTGCCTTACTTATTTTACTACTATGTTATTTTCCGCACTTCTAGTATCTGCTTTCCTCTATTTAAGTATCTAATTTTCATTCTTCTAACTTAAAGATGACAAGCTTCCTCTACGACACTGTCACGGACATCGAGCCCCTTCGCTTTGGTGGATGCCTTATGGACCTTCTCACCCGTTTGGACCTCCCCCTCCCAACAATCCAGGGGAGCACAATGAAGAAACTCCACAAGGACGGTTGTTGGGGAGTCAAAGTCATCCAGCCAGGAATGGAGCGAGGCAAGAACCCGGAAGAAGACATAGCAATCCACATTGTTAGCGATTCCAAGGAGAAGGCCCTTAGCATCAACTTGCAGCAGCTCATTGGTCGCCTATGTGGACGTCATCATGAATCTCTCCAAGAACACTGCGGCGGCCTCTTTGGAAGACGAGATGAGGAAGGAATTCCCATGGAGTTAACCTTTGAGGAAAGGACTTCTACCAAGCGCCGAAGGACCCAATATCAAGATTTGGAGTGCCACATCCATGACCTTGAAAAGGGTACCTTCCTCGAGATGTTAAGGAACGACGAGCTATGCGCCCTCATCAAGGAGAAAGAGGAAATGATCAAGCAGAAGGAGGAGGCAATGAAGCTCCAAGAGATAAAGTTCCAGGACTAAGAGAAGAAGTTCTCTAACCAAGAGAATAGGGTGATAAATAAAAACAAGAGGATTAGAGAACTCAAGCAGGAGATCGATGGAACTGAAGTGCAAACCGAAGGCCTTTGCAAGATAATCAATGACGTGCGTGCTTCCAAGAGGGACTTGGCAAAACAACTTGAAGCCGCGAAGAAGTCAAGTCTAGTGGAGGAGCTACAAAGCGAGAAGGAGGGACTTCAGGAGCAGCTAGAAGCCACTACCAAGAAGCTGCATGATGAGATAAAGAACCTCCAAGAGAAGCTTGAAGCCACCACGAAGGAGATGGAGTTGTACAAGACAACCCTAGAGCAGGAAGGCTACTCGTTCGAGGACGAGGAAGACGAAGGCGTGGAAGATGTGTAATAGTTGGACCACCTTTAATTCTATAGTAGAACGTTATTCGCGATTGTAATAAATACCAAGACATTTTTGGTTTAGTTAAACTTGGTTGATTTCTGTGTTAAGTTGTGTTATTGTGTCTTGTGTGCTTGTTGTGTTTTCATAAGGGTAGGAGTTTACTACTTAGTCTTTCTGTCTATTTCTTAACTTTTCTCTCAAACCCCATAGATGCCGCCAAGACGTGCGAACACCGAAATTCCTCCGGAAATAGCACAACTTTTGGCCACTCAGAACCAGCTGATCCAACTGCTCACACAGAACATGCAAAACAACAACAACCCGCCACCACCACCACCTCCACCACCACCACCTCAACAGGATCGCTTGACTCGGTTTTTGAGGCTGAACCCACTTACCTTCACTAGCAGCGCTGAACCAATCATCGCAGATGACTGGCTATGTACAATTAACAAGAAGCTAGACACCGTGCAAGCTGTCAGAGCCGACAGGGTACGTTATGCCGCACACCAGCTTGAAGGACCTGCTGCAGAATGGTGGGATAACTACCAAGTCACCCACCCGGATATTGATGCTATCACTTGGGATCAGTTCGAGTTAGCCTTTCGCACTCATCATGTGGCTGCTGGTATCATGACTCTGAAAAGGCGCGAATTTCGCGATCTACACCAACTGCACCGTTCTGTCACCGAGTATGGTGAGCTTTTCAACAAGCTAGCCCGTTATGCACCCGATGATGTTTCCACTGATGCCAAGAGACAGGAGGAGTTCTTAAGAGGACTCAATGATGAGATATCCATTTAGCTTGTGGCTCAGAAGTTTGACAACTTTCAGGAACTCCTGGACCGAGCCATTGTGGTTGAATCCAAAAGGAAGAGCATAGAAAACCGCAAGAGGAAGTCTAACCCTCACAAGCACCCTGTTCCATACCAGAAGCAGCGCACTTCATCACCACGACCTTATAACAATAATGGCCATAATCATAACGGTCATCACCATGGCAGCCACAAACACAATGGGCATAAAAACCGCAATGGGAATGGCAGCAATGGAAAGGATCTCAGTGAGGTGACATGCTTTAAGTGCAACAGGACAGGACACTATGCAACCTCTTGTTCCGAGAAGAAGAATGGCAATGGCAATGGGAATGGAAATGGACACAACCATGGCAATGGAAACGGGAAGAAGCCAAATCCGTTTGTCAAAGTCACGGTGAATCATGTCTCTATGGAGGATGCTTGTGATGCGCCAGACTCCATGATTGGTAAGTTCAAGCTCAATTCTATTCCCGCAGTTGTTCTTTTTGATACTGGTGCATCGCATTCATTCATATCAAGGGTATTTGTGGATAGAGGCAAGATACCTACGGAGACTATAAACTTTCCTCTAAGGGTAAGTTCTCCTGGGGGAGAAATAGTGGCACACTCCGGTTGCTGGGGATTAGAACTAAGGATTGGGATGTACATCTTTCCCACAAGTCTAGTAGTTCTAGAATCACAAGGATTAGACATAATCTTGGGCATGAATTGGATGACCGAATATGAAGGAGTCATAGATTGTGCAAAAAGGAATGTCATGCTCACAACACCGGAAGGGAAAAGGATTTTCATCAAGTCGAATTTCGCACTTAAGGAAGTCTTGGTGAACTCTCTTAAGGGGGTTAGCCTGGAGGATGTACCCATTGTAAAGGAATACCCAGATGTTTTCCCGGAGGAACTACCAGGAATGCCTCCCGACCGTGATATCGAGTTCCTCATTGACTTGATGCTAGGCACGGGGCCAATAACTAAGAGACCGTACAAGATGGATGTGGACAAGTTAAAGGAACTGAAGAAACAGCTTAGGGAACAATTGGACAAGGGATTCATCCAACCCAGCGCGTCATCTTGGGGAGAACCTGTCCTATTTGTGGAAAAGAAGGATAAAACCAAGAGGCTGGTTGTGGAATACCGCTCGTTGAACGAGGTGACGATCAAGAATAAGTATCCTCTGCCCAACATCAATGACTTGTTTGACCAGTTAAAGGGAGCCAGTGTGTTCTCAAAGATCGATCTGCGATCAGGCTACTTCCAACTAAAGATTCGAGAACAGGATGTGCCCAAAACAGCATTCACCACAATATACGGATTGTATGAGTACACCGTGATGTCTTTTGGTCTAACCAATGCCCCAGCATACTTCATGACCATGATGAACAAGGTGTTCATGGAATATTTGGACAAGTTTATCGTGGTATTCATAGATGATATACTCATATACTCTAAGGATGAGAAGGAACATGAGAAACATCTGCGCCTAATTATGGAAAAACTAAGAGAACACAAGTTGTATGCCAAATTCAGCAAATGCGAATTCTGGTTAAAGGAAGTAGGATTCCTCGGTCATGTTGTGTCGGCAAAAGGAGTTGTCGTGGATCCTAGTTAGGTAGCTTCCGTGAATGAATGGGAGTCACCTAAAAATGTGGGAGATATTCGGAGTTTCTTGGGCCTCGCAGGGTATTACCGGGGGTTCATTGAAAACTTTTCCAAAATAGCAAAACCCATGACGGAACTGTTGAAGAAGGAAAATAAATTCCAATTGACCGAAGCATGTGAAGCAAGCTTTCAGGAGTTGAAGAAACGCCTCGTAACGGCGCCAGTTCTGTGTTTGCCTGATATCCAAAAGGATTTTCAAGTCTATTGTGACGCTTCTCGACAAGGACTTGGAAGTGTATTGATGCAGGATGGGAAAGTGGTTTCCTATGCCTCCCGACAACTTAAGAACCACGAACACAACTACCCCACACATGATTTGGAACTTGCGTCTGAGGTTCATGCACTCAAGGTATGGAGACACTACCTCATGGGCAAACATTGTGATGTGTTCACAGATCATAAGACTTTGAAGTACATCTTCACCCAAAAGGAGTTAAATATGAGGCAAAGAAGATGGCTTGAACTGATTAAGGATTATGACTTGGATTTACAGTACCATCCCGGAAAGGCAAACGTGGTGGCCGATGCCTTAAGTCGTAAGGTATATGTGAATGGACTTACCGCAGGGGAACTTTCAGAGGATTTATGCAAGCAATTCAAGGATCTGAGGCTGGAAATAGTTCCGAAAGGACACGTAGCGACTATGGAAATAGTGTCTACTTTTCAAGAGAGAATCAAGGAAGCACAAAAGGGAGATAAAGAGTTGGAGGAAATAAGAGTCAAGATAAGTGAAGGAAAGGCAAAGGAGTTTCGTCCGGACGAAGGGACCCTCTGGTATGGGAAGCGTTTATGCGTTCCCAATGACCCCGATATCAGGAAGTTGATTTTACAAGAAGCTCATGATTCACCATACTCAATTCATCTAGGTAACACAAAGATGTACATGAATGTGAAGGATAGATTTTGGTGGAATAACCTAAAAAGAGATATTGCCGAATATATTTCTCCATGTGATGTATGCAATAGAGTTAAGGCCGAGCATCAGAAACCGGCCGGACTACTTCAACCACTACCTATACCCGACTGGAAGTGGGATAATGTAGGCATGGATTTCATCACGGGATTGCCCCGGACTCGTTCTGGATTTGATTCTATCTGGGTAGTGGTGGACCACTTTACCAAGGTGGATCACTTCATCCCCGTAAAAACCACATATACAAGTACTAAGCTTGCTAAGATATACATGTCAAGGATTGTAAGTCTGCATGGTGTTCCTAAGGGGATTGTGTCAGATAGAGGCACCCAGTTTACTTCAAAGTTTTGGCGACAGCTACATGAGTCTCTTGGAACCAGACTAGAATTTAGCACTGCCTTCCACCCTCAAACAGATGGCCAAACAGAAAGAGTGAACCAAATTCTGGAAGATATGTTGAGAGCTTGCGCACTAGACTATGGGTCTAGTTGGGACGATAACCTGCCATACGCTAAGTTCTCATACAACAACAGCTACCAGACAAGTATCAAGATGGCTCCGTTTGAAGTTCTGTATGGCAGGAAGTGTAGGACTACGCTGTTATGGAATGGAGTTGGTGAACGCAGTCTTTTTGGACCTGAATTGATAAAGGATGCCGAAGAAAAAGTACGACAGATTCAGGACAGGCTAAAACTAGCTCAATCCCGACAAAAGAGCTATGCTGATTCCAAACGCAGAAATGTGACTTATGAAATAGGGAACCGTGCGTACCTTCGAGTTTCACCGCTACGAGGGGTTAAGAGGTTTGGAATCAAGGGTAAGTTAGCCCCACGATTCATAGGACCATATAAGGTTCTGGCCCGTAGGGGAGAAGTTGCTTATCAGTTGGAGTTACCAGAAGGACTGACTGTGCATGATGTGTTTTATGTGTCACAACTAAAGAAGTTTCACCCGGAGATGGCCGAAACACCGCTAAGAGACACCGTTCCCCTAGATGAGGTTCAATTGGAAAATGACCTCACCTATGAGGAAAAACCCATCAAAATACTGGAAACAGCCGAAAGGATTACCCGTACCAAGACTATAAGATTCTGCAAAGTACAATGGAACCGCCACTCCATGGAAGAAGCCACGTGGGAGCGTGAAGAAGATTTGAAGGCAAAACACCCACACCTATTTGCTAGCCAACCGGAATCTCGAGGACGAGATTCTTCTTAAGGGGGGTAGGTTTGTAACATCCCAGGTTTTATTATGATGTTACTAGAAGCATGCATCATCCTTGCATCATTGCATGCATCATTGCATCCTACAAATGAATCTACAACAAAACCCTAACACCTAAACCCACCAAAAACCCTAATAAGAATACCCTATGTGAGCAATTTTGTTGTAGCCTTCTAAAAAACTATGTAGAAACATTAAACCATGGTCCTATGTTGACCACCTTACTTTTACAAAAATTTGGAAACAAGTTTCACCAAGTTTGGACTTAGTATGCAAAAGCTATTAAAGAATTAGTAAAACGGAATTGGAAAAGAAATGAATAAAAAACATGTCTAACCTACTGGGCCGGCTGCGCTAGCCCACTAACGCGCGCGCGTCGCCTAGCGCTAGCAGACGCCAGCACAGCCCAGCACAGCCCGCGCTGCCGCTCCCGCCAACACCCGGACCCCACCTGTCACCCCCCCTTTCTCTCCGACGAGAACCGGAGTCTGCGCCAGCCACGCTTCTTCCCGTCTCCGTGTCCAGCCAGGACTTTCCCCCAGGCTGCATATAAAGACCCAGCCGCGCGCCCTCTCCTCCGTTCCCAAAACCCTCAGAACCCTAGCCCCCCTCCGATTCCGCGGGCTCGAACCGCCGCTGGCCTCGGTAAGCCGACGAAGTCGACAACAGGGGAACACCCTCCCCCTGATTTCTTCCCTAGCTTGAACCTCTCGATCGACAATGTCGACTCACCTGTTTCCCCCTCTGTTTACCGCAGCGCACCGCCACGGATTGCTCGCCGGAGCTACGGAGAAGGAGCAGCCACCGCCACCGCTCGGGGAAGAGAAGATCGTACCTGAGGCTATGGGCGGGACCGCGAGGAGGAGGCGATCATCCGTGACTGATTCACCCTCACCGAAGAACACGGACGCCGACGCCGACCACCGTAGCGCCCAACCGCCGCCAGTCGCCGCAGCCAGCCAGAGAGGTGAGCCCGTCCTTGTTCTTAGCCGTTACATCTAGGCTCGACGGTGAGCATTAGAATATTGATCGAAGGGGTACCAGCAAATCCCGCGCTACTGCGTGGCAAGCCGCGAAAGCACGCTGCGTCGCCACCGCCTTGTCTAGCTGGACCAACCAGCATCTGCAACTTGGCAAGTTTTTGAATTAGAGTTAGATCTGTTTGGCAAAATTGAGTTAAAACTTGCGAAAATCATAGAAAAATAAATACTTGGCAAAATTTAGCTTATAATATACCGTTGGATTCATAATTTTATGTAGAACACAGATCTGCAATAAAATTCAAAGTTTACAGTAGGGTTTTCGGTGTAGAAGTTAATCTCTAGATTAGAGTGTTTATTCCATAGAAACATAATTAAAATTCTGTTTTAGTTGATTCTTGTTGCAATAACTTTTTTTCTGCAATACCTACTGAACAAAATTATAAAACCTTGCTTAAGATCATTAGATCTAATTTGGGGCTAATTAGATGGTTGGATCTCCTTTTAAACCTATGAATTAGATTAATGACCCAAATTATTTTAAGCCTATGGGAAATCAAAACTAATAAAATTGCAATCCAATTATGCTACCTTGGTCAATTTATAAAACCAATCTTGCATAGATACCATGTTGCATGCATGCATGTTATCTCTGTGGCATAAAGTTGTGATCAGATCTATGTTTGTGATTCGTTAGATTGTTCGGAGTGCGCTAAGGAGTGCTATTGTGTAGAGTGCTGCTCGGATCAAGGCAAGTTACACCACTTGATCATAATTTTTGTCCCAGTTTTGATTCTATGCATGTGATCTTCAAAATTTTGTAGTATGCGTAGGATGTTCTAGTAGAATTTTTTATTAGTATTATTTTGCAAGTGCGATGATTTTGTAGTATGCCATGAGTAGCTCTATACTTAGGATTACCCTCCTAATAGGTTCCCCTGTTTTGCTAAGTATTGCTTGCTATGCTATATATATACAAAGTACCGTTGGGGAGTTCGAAAGACAAAGAATTTTTCTAAGTATAAAGGCTCTCTAGAGCAAACTTTTCTTCTCAAATCCACTTCAAAATAAAACTAAGTTTTCTTCTGGGCGGAATGGTTGTCGGGACAACAAGTGAGATTTCGGTGGAGGACGGCCGCCCAGGAATCAAAGAAGTCTGCCATGTTTCAGAATTCAGAAGCTTCCAGTGCAACCACAATACATATGGGCTCTGTCTTGGCCTAGTACTTAGTGGAAAACGTCACCTGGGTACCAACATTTGGAGGTTCTTGGCACGGTTGGATCCAGAAGGTAGAGGGGCTACTAAGGGAAAATCTCGCCATGGTCTTGTCTCTAAAAGGACTTGATCGTGGATTGTGGGTAAAGTGCACAAACTCTCGAGAGTATTGCAATCTGATCGATCAGCCATGTTCACGGAAACAGAACAACATTGAGTATCTGAATGATGGAGCCTCTGAAGGATCTTCCTCTCTCTTTTCTAAAATAAAGCTTTAAAACCCCATGGCGTGCGTAATATCGCCAATGGGTGGGATTTTGGGAACTTGGTGTGTACTATCCAAGTATCACTTGGTGCGTAATATCCAAGTGTTTGGTTGTTTGGACACTTGGTGAGTAATATCCTCGTGTGCCATTCGACCTTATTTTATCCAAGCAAATGTTTACAAAGTAGGGAAAACCTTCTCTTCTCCTCTCTACTTAAGAAAACTAGCTTTGAGCAAATGAACTCTACAACCTAAATTAGCCTTGCATGTAGAGATAGTCTTTTCTCTCCTTGGTGTAAATTGCCAATACATTCAAAGTATTGACCCAACTTGTTGGCTGCACGTCTTATGAGCAGAATCCGAAGATTGAAAGGTGCGTAGGGATTGCGAGTCTACACTCGACAAGCCTGGGGCGTTGATGGACTCAACCTGCTTTTATGTTTCCGCTGTAATTTGAGCTAGCCTTATGCTAAGCAAATTTGTAATAAATTTATACTCTGGATTCTCCGTGTAATAAAGACTTTGTGTTTTATATGATATTTCATTGACTGTGAGTGCTAGCTATTGATCCAGGGACTAGCATGTTAATCACAGGGACTTAGGATCTTTACCGATCCGAGGTCACTACACTTATGATTAGTTCCACCCTTCTAATAGTTTTGAAGGGAATATGCCTGAGAGGCAATAATAAAGTGGTTATTATCGTATTCCTTATTTATGATAAATATTTATTTTACATGCTATAATTGAATTAATACGGAAACGTTAATACATGTGTGTTTAATAAACAAAAAGGAAGTTCCTATTTATGCCTCTCTCATAAACTAGCTCGTTGATTAACAAGATGATCAAGGTTTCCTGATCATGGACATTGGATGTTGTTAATAACGAGGTAACAACATTATTGGAATGGTGTGATGAACATTCATCCGAAGTATATCATACGATCAAAGTCACTGAGTTTATATTGCTATAACAACTTACGAAGTGATCCTAATCCTTAGACCATCAGATCATGTCAATCACTAACACCGGAAGAGTTTCTTGATAACATCAAATGTCACACCGTAATAGGGTGATTATAAAGATGGGTTCAGAACTTCTAAAGTGTTATGTTGAGTCCCATGGATCAAAAGTGGAATTTTTCCATCCCGATGACGGAGAGATATACTCTAGGCCCTCTCGGTGATATCACATTAATTAGCTTGCAAGCAAGTGATTTGATCACTAGAATGTTATATCACGGGAACTAGAAAAGAGTACATGTCGGTAACGAGATCAAACTAGGTATGGAGATACCGATGATCAAATCTTTGACATGTAATATATCACGATAAAAAATGATTGAGTTACATGAGTATAAGGTTCATATGATCACAAAAGTCATCGTTGAATATGTGGGAGTCAGTACGGATCTGTAGATCCCGCTGCTGATTTTTGATCGGAGAGGGGTCTCGATCATGTATACATTATTCGCGAACCGTAGGGTGACACACTTAAGGGATATTGACACCATTTGGAGCAAATAATATGACAGAGAAAGAAAAAGGAAAGCGCAGGAATTTATTTCACTAGACACCGAAATTGTTTCGGTTGAAATTGCTGAAACCGGTTCTGCATGTGAAATTGAAATGTTCTAAGGGGGTTTATTTGAATGTTTGTTAATTAAAGTAATTAACAAAATTCTGAATAAATAAATAAAAGAGTTTTATTTAATGATAGATTGCATTAAATTTGGTGGAAATTTAATGGAGGTGAGTGGAATTTTGAGTGGGTGGCTATTTATGTGAGTGGGAGCTCCACCCACATGAATGTGGAAGAGGTGGGGGCACCACCATGGCTGCCATGCCATGGGAGGGGGCTTCCCCCCCATCTCCCTATAAAAGGCACCCCATTCCCTCTTCTCATCTCACACCTCCTCGCGAAGGATCTCTCTCCCCCTTTAGAATTTCCCCATGGTCTCGGATCAGCGAGATACATGTTCCCGGTGGATTTTTCTGAAAGGATTTGTTGCTTCCGCTACTTCGCTGGAGCGAGGGCGCGGAGATTGTTGGGGTACTCGGACGTGTGTGCGATCACGGATGCACCTTTGCTTTGCGGTGCTGGACGTGATGGTGCTGGACCGGCTAGACCAGATGGACTTCATCACGATCTTGAGATCGGCAAGCGTTCGACTACATCATCCATGAGTACAACCTCGTTAACACTATACGGTCTTCGAGGGTATGTATTCTATGGATGTATATCCACCCGTTGCTTGTATCTAGTAGATAGATCTTGGTGCTTTGTTCCCATCGTAGTAAATTTTTTGTTTTCTATGTTGCGAACCCTACAATGGTATCAGAGCCGGATCTATGCGTAGATGCTTTGCACGGGTAGTACACATATGAGTATGTGGGCGATGATGATCATTTTATTGCTTCTTAGTTGTACTTTGGATATTGGTGGCACAGTGGGATGAAGCGGCCCGGACAAACTTTACATGTCCTCGCACATGAGACCTGTTCCACGCTTGACATGCAACTAGTTTTGCATAAGTGGCTAGCGGGTGTCTGTCTCTCCTACTATAGTCAATATCTAATTTGCAACGAGTTGTCAACAATTTGGTTATCCTCGTTGTGGTTCATGTTCGTAGGTAAGAACGGTTCTATCTTCGAAAGCCCTAAGCCACGTAAAACTTGCAATGGATAAATTAGAGGTGGCTAGTTTAGACTGTTGCTGGGCTAGTGTCATGATATGCTGATGTTATAAGTAGAAGTATAAGACGATACTCTTACAACACACATAACGTGTAAGTTCCATAGACCTTGGTCTTACACATAGAGGTATGATAGTGATCATACCATGATGCACATGATGAAGATCAAGTGCAAGAACCATATCATTTCACTTTTTAACATGAGATGTTTGTTGCATCTTATATTGCTTGTTTGGCGTTTATTAGCATAATAAGATGATCCCTCATTTAGATATCAAGATAAAAATGTGTTCTTCCTTAAGTATTAACCGACAATGATTCGTCGCTTCAAGACATCAAGTGATGATCGGGTGTGCTTGAATCAACGAGCATATCTCGGGTGTAAGACAGTTACACACGCGAATACTAAGGTTCTTACTTGGCGAGCCTAGCATGTGCAGACATGGCCTCGGAACACGGACCGAAAGGTTAAGCATGAGTCAAATGTTTTGTCACATCCCAAGATTTTCCAAATCTTGTTATGTGAAAAATAAATGAATAAAATAAAATTTTGTTTGATTTTCAGGGCCAGAAGAAACTTTTTGAATTCAATTGGAACTTCAAACCCATTTGAATTAAATAAAACCTAAAGGGATTTAAAAAGATAAACATTTAATAAAAGGAAAAATAAAAAAACATTTGGAAATACTATTTTGAAACAATTAAATGAAAAGATTTGTTTTCAAATGAAATAGAAGTTTATAAATAAAGAATATTTTATAAAGCCAACTTAAACCTTGGCCAAGCTTTGGAATTAAAACATTTTATTTTTAATAAAATTAGCAAAGGTTTGTTTAAATAAATTAATAAGGATTTAATATCCAACTTTATTTAAATAAAAGGTTTTACCAATTTAATTGAAACATCAAAACTTATTAAATTATTTAAAATAAGTTTTCCAAGTATTTGATATTCACAAATAAAACCTACTAAAGTGTTTTGGCTTTATTTTAGGTTTCAAAATAAATATCTCAATAAAACAAATCCTATTTGATTTAATAATGAAAGTCTATTATATTTAATTAATAATGGACTCTAAAATAAAATGTTATTTTGTTTTAAAACAAGTTTCCAAGTATTATATATTTCCCAAATAAAACCTACTGATTTGGTTTTGAAAATATTTAGGTTTCAAATAAAGATTTTATTAATAAAATCAAACTATATTTGATTTAATAACTAAAGGCCCTTTTTGTTTAATTATTAATGGACCCTAAAATAAAAGGTTATTCTGTTTTAAACAAAGTTTTCCAAATATTCTTTATTTTCCAAATAAAATCTACTGATTGGTTTTGAAAGCATTTGGATTTCAAATGAAGATTTTATTAAATAAACCAAACCCTATTTTATTAATAAATCATGGACCATTTTACTTAATTAATAAATGGAACCTAAAAAGATTTAAAATATTATTTTTATTTTGGATTTTGGTTCATGTTACTGAACAGAACTAATTTCAATATTACAAAGTTTGGGTGTTGTTTGAATTGATTTGAATCATGTTTGTTTGATAGAAATTTCAAAACAGAATTCAGAAATAGAAAAAGAAAAGGATACAGAATAAAAAAATGGAAGTGGATCGACCCAACCCAACAGCCCAACAGCAGCCCACCTAGCCCACCTGTTCCCACGCCTGAATCATTTTTCCTCACTCAGGAACTTAACCGCGCAGAGACTGACTAGTGGACCTCCTCCTCGCTTCTTTCCCACTGACTGACCGACCCCACTTGGCACTGTTCTTCCTCCCCACCCACGCGACCCCTTCTTCCTCCCTCGACGCCGTTACCTGCTGTGATTCCGCGCGTTCAATTCGCCATAACGCGCGCCTTTACCTCGCTTTAACCATGCTCGATAAAACGCCAGCGCCTTCTCCTCCGTTCCCCTCAGACGCCAACCTCTCTTCGCCACCAGGCTGCTCGGATTGTTCGTGACAAGCACACTACTCCGACGAGCTTTCTTCCCAAAATCCGGCCAGCACACACCACCCCGAGCCTCCCTGAGCACGCTGGCAACTTTCCCACTCCCAGACGCATCTCCCAGCACCCTCCTCTCAACCGCGGGCGCCCCGAAGCGTCGGCTTTGACAAGCTCCGACAGCGCCGCCGTCTGTTCCTTCTCCGATGACGTTTTCCAGGTGAACCAGACCGCCCCTTCACTTCTCGTTCACGCACACAGCGTTGTCTTGATCCTGTGCATCTGACTGCGCCTATGTTTTGCCTTAGGGCGATCTGCAGCAACGTCCTCGACCTCAACCAGAGCCATCCGCCGCCAGAACGAACTCTGGCGAGAGATTCCACCTGACCCCGTGCGCCCCTTGCCACATCGACCACACGTCGAGCACCACCTCGTCCTCGCGAACACGGTAAGCGCCACCTCCATCTTCCTTGCTTCCTAGAACCACCGCGAGCACTTTGTCTGGCCGTCGCCACCGTCCACCGCCGCGCAGCGCCGCCTATCTGTGACCGAACAATAGCAACCGTAGGATCTTAATCCAACGCCTACGATAGGTCACTTAAGCCGCGAAGAGGTACGCGCCCTGTGCCGTGCGATCAAACTAGATCCTGCGGTCCACGTTGCCGATCCAACCGAACCAGTACCACCCAATGAGACTGCGACGCGTGGCCTGTATTAGATCTAAAATTAGTTTTGAATCAGATTTATTTGCAAATTTCAAACCCTTATAACTTTGGATCCACACGTTCAAAAATTACAAATTTTATGTCGTTGGATTCAGGAGAACAAGACCTAGCCAACCATGCCCTTAGTTTAGCAAATAGTATTTGTTAGTTTGCTTGTTTTTACAGATTCTTTTGTGAGCTTGTTTAGAGTATAAAAATTGTTTAAAATTAATTTTAGGGTTAAAACTTTTGCAAAATGGATTGTTGTGACCTTACTGACCTTAGGAACCAACCCATGGTTTTGAAAATGAAATTGGAAAAATTTAGAATGGATGAATTGAATTAGTCTATTTCTAGCTAAGTAAAGATAATGGTTTTATTGTGAAAAAGGATTTTGGAATAAAACTTTGGGAAAATATTTTGATTCAAAGCTACTGACCCAAAACAACAAATCTTGAGAGTTAGAAACTTTTGGAGAAGACTTAAAGGTTTTAGGTTTGATAAAACTAATTTCCACCACATAAAATGATGAATGGATTTAAAAATGGTTTTTAGACAAAACCCCTTGCTAATGACTTTGCCACTTTGGTAAATGACCAATTTGGATCTTACAAAGTTTAGAAATCCAATAGAGACCCTTTTTGCAAAATAAAACTATCTTGTGCATGCTCCCATGCATAAATTAGTTTTCCATTGTCTTGTGTGTATGAATTTGTTTGAAGTGATTATTGGTTTGGAATGTTAGTTGATTTGTGCTTGCTTGATTGACTTGTAGTGAAGTTAGTGAAGTGTGAGACTAGCAAGATCAAGGAGTGAACCACCATTCCCTACCAAATAGGCAAGTTACACTATCATACATAAGTCCTACTATTTTCATTATACTTAGTGGATTATGAAAACATGCATGAACAAGGATATCTTTATACTTATGCTATGCTAAATCCTAATAGGATTCCCTATACACTCCTTAGTGAAAATATTGTAGTTGTACATGCTTAGCCATGCTTTATTTTGAAAAGAGATACATGTTGAGATTTTACAAAGGTTGAGAAAAGGACTTGTGTTTTACATAATAAAACAAGGACTCAATGAACCACCTAGGTGGTGGATACTTGTTTTGGAGAAGGTGGCAACAAAAGGAACCATGTCTATGGGAATCACTTTGTGTTGTGCTCCAAAAGAAAACCACCTAGTAAACTTAGAGATTGAACATGTTTCTCCAATTGTGGCTTTCGTGTGCAACCACATGCTATTATGGCTCTGGCTTAGTCAACTACATTGGGAAGACCCATGCACTGTCTTCAGTTAACCGGACATGGGGATCTGGAATGCTTCATGGGTGCTGAAGGCAAGCTAGCAATGGTGTATGGGAGGACCCTTTGGAAAGACTTCGTCACATACTCAATCTGCCAGTACTCCATCTTGGTGAGCACTAATCCAGTAGGCCACTGGTGGCAAAAGGATGGGATTGTGACATGTGGGTAAAGTGTACTCCTTCTGCAGAAGTTAATAAAATCTAAGTACTTAGCCGTGTCCCCGGTTATGGACAATACTGAGCAACTAAAGTTTGAACTATGGGAGATCTCGACATTCCAACTTCTAATATAAAAACTTGATGCACTTGGGGGTACCAAGGAATTCAAAGATATTTTGTAAAGCTTGATGCACTTGGGGGTACCAAGGAATTCAAAGAGATTTTGTAAAGATTGATGCACTTGGGGTTACCAAGGTGCTCAAGAGCATGATGTACTTGGGGTTACCAAGGAACTCATAAGATTTTTATAAAACTTGTTGCACTTGGGGTTACCAAGTAGCTCAAGGTATTTTTGACAAGGACTTGAACACTTGAGTTTCTACCAAGGAGTTCAAGGAACTTGGAAAAAGGGATTTGACAAAGGACCAAAACCATTTTGAAAAGATAGGATAAATGTTGCTTTATGCAAATAAGCCTTAAACTCTACTTAGCCAAATATGCATGTACTGATAAGATCCACTCATAATATACAAAGTAGTGAAACTTGCCAATACAATTCAAATGTATTGACCCTTGTGGCTATGACTTGTAATGTTGCAGGTTTGATTGTCTTTAGTGAAGATTGATTGATTAGGATTACAAAGTCTACAACCAACATCTGCCTGTGGCACTTTGAAGATGAAGGACCCATGATTATAGTTATTCCGCTGCAATGTAATGTAATAGCCAAATGAGCTATGTAAGATGTAATAAAAATTATGTTATTCCTAGTTATAAAGTTATGTTATGACCTTTGTATCTTTATATTACATCTTAGCTGTGGATGCTAGCTATTGATCCAGGGACTAGCATTATAAAACACAGGAGGAATCTACCTTATTAGGTTGGGACCTCTACAGATGGTATCAGAGCATTGTGTTGCCTGTAGGATTTGTAAACCCTAGGATTGGACAAAAACCCTTAGAAAAATAGGAGTTGTTCTTGTTCAAAAACTTATTTACAAAAACACTTGTAAACTCTTTCCTCAACTATTTTGGTTTCAACTCTACCTCTCTTCTATTTCAACTTGGTGGAAAAACCTACCCCATGACCAAAGACTACACCATGTGCAAAGGACTTCTTCAACTTCTTCAACTCTAATGACTTCAACATCTTCAACTCTAATGACTTCAACATCTCCAGCATGTTCACCAAGGACTTCCAACTTGGATACCACTGAGGACTACAAGTGAGACAAGGAAATCCTACTCAAGATTTAGAGACTAAGGGAATGCAAAATAAGAAGGGGCCATCAACAACTTTGAAGTTTGGTGACCAAGAGTTTTTCTCAAGGAAACCATGACCTCATACAAGAAGAATCATGAAGGAAGGGAAGTCACAAGTGAACCATATAGATGGACCACCAGATTATGGTTAAGTCAAAACACACCAACCTGTGTGGTGTAACAAAAATATTTTTGTTGACTAAGTATGTGCTTGAACCTTGTTTGAGTGAAATGATTGGTTTGTGTTTGCATGCACACTGTTTGTGTGAATTGTGATGTGTGTGAGTAGAAATATTTCCTTAGAAATATCTTGCCTATTCTAATCTTCCTTCAACCCAAACAGATGAATACTCCAAAAGACTCCAAGGTTGATGACATCAACACCAACCAAACTGACAGCATGAAAGAGCTCACAGCAACCCAACACCAGTTAAACCAGCTAACAGCTCAGTTCATAGCCAGCAATAGTGATAAAGATCCATCATTGCAAAGGTTTTTGGAGGAACAATCCCAACTGATGCTTAAGGTGACTAATCAAATGATCAGCATGGAAGAAAGCCATCCCAAAGGAGTTTATGATAACAAAGACGACAAGAATGTTGTTCTAGATGGAGCCCCAGCTTGCATTATTTGTGGAGACAAGGATCACACTTCCAAAGAGCATGAAGGTCAATGCCCTAACTGTGGAGAAAATCATCCTGTTGGACAATGCCCCACCTCTCAAGCCACTTGTTACCTTTGTGAAGGAAACGGCCATGCCCCTATCCAATGCCCCATCTACTCCGTGGTGGAACAAAGGAAACAAGAAGGATCCAAGTATGCCAAGAATGTTGATGGCAAAGGAAAAGGACCACTCATACCTCCAAACAAGACAACCCAATTCAAAGGATCAAAGAAACCCAAGAAACCAAGACCAGACATGAACCTTGTGCAATGTCGTAAATGTAAGGAAATGGGACACTACTCCAGTGAATGCCCAGAGAACAAGAAGAATAAAGAGATTGACCAAGTGTGGTGCAACAACTGCAAAGAGTTAGGCCACTATGTAGCAACTTGTCCACAAGAGCCACGCAAAGAACTCAAGGACATCCATTGTTTCAACTGCAAGAATCCAGGGCATTATGCAAGCAACTGTCCAGAAAAGATGAAGAACAAACCTATGGAGAAACTCAACCTTGGCCCATGAATCAAGTATGGAAACCAAGGACACATGCAAAGTTTGCTTAGAGAAATTTTCCCAGGATCCCAAGAAGGACAATATGTAATTTTCGTTTGAGAATTTTTAAGGGTGGTAGTACCCTAGTTGTTTTGAACCTGCCTGTAACCCTAGCCTCCCCAAATCTCGGGACGAGATTTATTTTAAGGGTGGTAGCCTGTCACATCCCAAGATTTTCCAAATCTTGTTATGTGAAAAATAAATGAATAAAATAAAATTTTGTTTGATTTTCAGGGCCAGAAGAAACTTTTTGAATTCAATTGGAACTTCAAACCCATTTGAATTAAATAAAACCTAAAGGGATTTAAAAAGATAAACATTTAATAAAAGGAAAAATAAAAAAACATTTGGAAATACTATTTTGAAACAATTAAATGAAAAGATTTGTTTTCAAATGAAATAGAAGTTTATAAATAAAGAATATTTTATAAAGCCAACTTAAACCTTAGCCAAGCTTTGGAATTAAAACATTTTATTTTTAATAAAATTAGCAAAGGTTTGTTTAAATAAATTAATAAGGATTTAATATCCAACTTTATTTAAATAAAAGGTTTTACCAATTTAATGAAACATCAAAACTTATTAAATTATTTAAAATAAGTTTTCCAAGTATTTGATATTCACAAATAAAACCTACTAAAGTGTTTTGGCTTTATTTTAGGTTTCAAAATAAATATCTCAATAAAACAAATCCTATTTGATTTAATAATGAAAGTCTATTATATTTAATTAATAATGGACTCTAAAATAAAATGTTATTTTGTTTTAAAACAAGTTTCCAAGTATTATATATTTCCCAAATAAAACCTACTGATTTGGTTTTGAAAATATTTAGGTTTCAAATAAAGATTTTATTAATAAAATCAAACTATATTTGATTTAATAACTAAAGGCCCTTTTTGTTTAATTATTAATGGACCCTAAAATAAAAGGTTATTCTGTTTTAAACAAAGTTTTCCAAATATTCTTTATTTTCCAAATAAAATCTACTGATTGGTTTTGAAAGCATTTGGATTTCAAATGAAGATTTTATTAAATAAACCAAACCCTATTTTATTAATAAATCATGGACCATTTTACTTAATTAATAAATGGAACCTAAAAAGATTTAAAATATTATTTTTATTTTGGATTTTGGTTCATGTTACTGAACAGAACTAATTTCAATATTACAAAGTTTGGGTGTTGTTTGAATTGATTTGAATCATGTTTGTTTGATAGAAATTTCAAAACAGAATTCAGAAATAGAAAAAGAAAAGGATACAGAATAAAAAAATGGAAGTGGATCGACCCAACCCAACAGCCCAACAGCAGCCCACCTAGCCCACCTGTTCCCACGCCTGAATCATTTTTCCTCACTCAGGAACTTAACCGCGCAGAGACTGACTAGTGGACCTCCTCCTCGCTTCTTTCCCACTGACTGACCGACCCCACTTGGCACTGTTCTTCCTCCCCACCCACGCGACCCCTTCTTCCTCCCTCGACGCCGTTACCTGCTGTGATTCCGCGCGTTCAATTTGCCATAACGCGCGCCTTTACCTCGCTTTAACCATGCTCGATAAAACGCCAGCGCCTTCTCCTCCGTTCCCCTCAGACGCCAACCTCTCTTCGCCACCAGGCTGCTCGGATTGTTCGTGACAAGCACACTACTCCGACGAGCTTTCTTCCCAAAATCCGGCCAGCACACACCACCCCGAGCCTCCCTGAGCACGCTGGCAACTTTCCCACTCCCAGACGCATCTCCCAGCACCCTCCTCTCAACCGCGGGCGCCCCGAAGCGTCGGCTTTGACAAGCTCCGACAGCGCCGCCGTCTGTTCCTTCTCCGACGACGTTTTCCAGGTGAACCAGACCGCCCCTTCACTTCTCGTTCACGCACACAGCGTTGTCTTGATCCTTTGCATCTGACTGCGCCTACGTTTTGCCTTAGGGCGATCTGCAGCAACGTCCTCGACCTCAACCAGAGCCATCCGCCGCCAGAACGAACTCTGGCGAGAGATTCCACCTGACCTCGTGCGCCCCTTGCCACATCGACCACACGTCGAGCACCACCTCGTCCTCGCGAACACGGTAAGCGCCACCTCCATCTTCCTTGCTTCCTAGAACCACCGCGAGCACTTTGTCTGGCCGTCGCCGCCGTCCACCGCCGCGCAGCGCCGCCTATCTATGACCGAACAATAGCAACCGTAGGATCTTAATCCAACGCCTACGATAGGTCACTTAAGCCGCGAAGAGGTACGCGCCCTGTGCCGTGCGATCAAACTAGATCCTGCGGTCCACGTTACCGATCCAACCGAACCAGTACCACCCAATGAAACTGCGACGCGTGGCCTGTATTAGATCTAAAATTAGTTTTGAATCAGATTTATTTGCAAATTTCAAACCCTTATAACTTTGGATCCACACGTTCAAAAATTACAAATTTTATGTCATTGGATTCAGGAGAACAAGACCTAGCCAACCATGCCCTTAGTTTAGCAAATAATATTTGTTAGTTTGCTTGTTTTTACAGATTCTTTTGTGAGCTTGTTTAGAGTATAAAAATTGTTTAAAATTAATTTTAGGGTTAAAACTTTTGCAAAATGGATTGTTGTGACCTTACTGACCTTAGGAACCAACCCATGGTTTTGAAAATGAAATTGGAAAAATTTAGAATGGATTAATTGAATTAGTCTATTTCTAGCTAAGTAAAGATAATGGTTTTATTGTGAAAAAGGATTTTGGAATAAAACTTTGGGAAAATATTTTGATTCAAAGCTACTGACCCAAAACAACAAATCTTGAGAGTTAGAAACTTTTGGAGAAGACTTAAAGGTTTTAGGTTTGATAAAACTAATTTCCACCACATAAAATGATGAATGGATTTAAAAATGGTTTTTAGACAAAACCCCTTGCTAATGACTTTGCCACTTTGGTAAATGACCAATTTGGATCTTACAAAGTTTAGAAATCCAATAGAGACCCTTTTTGCAAAATAAAACTATCTTGTGCATGCTCCCATGCATAAATTAGTTTTCCATTGTCTTGTGTGTATGAATTTGTTTGAAGTGATTATTGGTTTGGAATGTTAGTTGATTTGTGCTTGCTTGATTGACTTGTAGTGAAGTTAGTGAAGTGTGAGACTAGCAAGATCAAGGAGTGAACCACCATTCCCTACCAAAAAGGCAAGTTACACTATCATACATAAGTCCTACTATTTTCATTATACTTAGTGGATTATGAAAACATGCATGAACAAGGATATCTTTATACTTATGCTATGCTAAATCCTAATAGGATTCCCTATACACTCCTTAGTGAAAATATTGTAGTTGTACATGCTTAGCCATGCTTTATTTTGAAAAGAGATACATGTTGAGATTTTACAAAGGTTGAGAAAAGGACTTGTGTTTTACATAATAAAACAAGGACTCAATGAACCACCTAGGTGGTGGATACTTTAAGTTTTGGAGAAGGTGGCAACAAAAGGAACCATGTCTATGGGAATCACTTTGTGTTGTGCTCCAAAAGAAAACCACCTAGTAAACTTAGAGATTGAACATGTTTCTCCAATTGTGGCTTTCGTGTGCAACCACATGCTATTATGGCTCTGGCTTAGTCAACTACATTGGGAAGACCCATGCACTGTCTTCAGTTAACCGGACATGGGGATCTGGAATGCTTCATGGGTGCTGAAGGCAAGCTAGCAATGGTGTATGGGAGGACCCTTTGGAAAGACTTCGTCACATACTCAATCTGCCAGTACTCCATCTTGGTGAGCACTAATCCAGTAGGCCACTGGTGGCAAAAGGATGGGATTGTGACATGTGGGTAAAGTGTACTCCTTCTGCAGAAGTTAATAAAATCTAAGTACTTAGCCGTGTCCCCGGTTATGGACAATACTGAGCAACTAAAGTTTGAACTATGGGAGATCTCGACATTCCAACTTCTAATATAAAAACTTGATGCACTTGGGGGTACCAAGGAATTCAAAGATATTTTGTAAAGCTTGATGCACTTGGGGGTACCAAGGAATTCAAAGAGATTTTGTAAAGCTTGATGCACTTGGGGTTACCAAGGTGCTCAAGAGCATGATGTACTTGGGGTTACCAAGGAACTCATAAGATTTTTATAAAACTTGTTGCACTTGGGGTTACCAAGTAGCTCAAGGTATTTTTGACAAGGACTTGAACACTTGAGTTTCTACCAAGGAGTTCAAGGAACTTGGAAAAAGGGATTTGACAAAGGACCAAAACCATTTTGAAAAGATAGGATAAATGTTGCTTTATGCAAATAAGCCTTAAACTCTACTTAGCCAAATATGCATGTACTGATAAGATCCACTCATAATATACAAAGTAGTGAAACTTGCCAATACAATTCAAATGTATTGACCCTTGTGGCTGTGACTTGTAATGTTGCAGGTTTGATTGTCTTTAGTGAAGATTGATTGATTAGGATTACAAAGTCTACAACCAACATCTGCCTGTGGCACTTTGAAGATGAAGGACCCATGATTATAGTTATTCCGCTGCAATGTAATGTAATAGCCAAATGAGCTATGTAAGATGTAATAAAAATTATGTTATTCCTGGTTATAAAGTTATGTTATGACCTTTGTATCTTGATATTACATCTTAACTGTGGATGCTAGCTATTGATCCAGGGACTAGCATTGTAAAACACAGGAGGAATCTACCTTATTAGGTTGGGACCTCTACAGATGGTATCAGATCATTGTGTTGCCTGTAGGATTTGTAAACCCTAGGATTGGACAAAAACCCTTAGAAAAATAGGAGTTGTTCTTGTTCAAAAACTTATTTACAAAAACACTTGTAAACTCTTTCCTCAACTATTTTGGTTTCAACTCTACCTCTCTTCTATTTCAACTTGGTGGAAAAATTAAATGAAAGTGAATTTGCATAATTTGTTGTAGTCATTGCCATTCGTTCACCACCTTATGCATAGTTGTAATTGAGATAATAGAACTATAGAATTCTGGATATATACTTTACGAACTGGTATCGTATTGTGTTGAGTGTCAATCTAAAGATTAAAATCCTATTGCAAACTCTATTTACTCCGTGAAATTTAATAGTTTGTATTATATCGAGAGTAACAATTCCAGTGTTAGTATCTTACGTATCATGTTTGCCTCCATGATTCTTGATTGTTTTTTAAATATCAAGGCTATCTAGGAGATGAAAGAATTGTTTCAGAAACCATCATGTGTGGCAGATATAATGATATTTGAAATAATGTTTTGGTTGCAATATGATAGAGTATAATATATGTTCTCATATTGGATGAGAATTTGCAAAGGTTGGAGATGCTAGATATCCTAATCATCCAAAAGGGTTTTGGAAAGTAATGTTATACTCACGATTCGCCTTTATAAGCTACAGTAGCTTGATCATGAAAGTCGTCATAATAAGGATGAATAGAAGATGTATGTAAAAGTGTTTACTATACTAAAATATTACTAAAGAATGGATTTTGAAAGAATACCGATCATTTGATTATGGTGATCTACTTCAAAGTGCAAGTCCAAAGGTATTATTATTTGAATATACACGCTTTGGACTATGTGTCATGTATATGGCGTCACTATTGATGTTGATAGATTCTTTTAAAAAGGAAAAGGAAATGCTGAAAGAGAATCTATAAAATATATTTGGCAGAAAAGAAAAGATTGGAAATATCAAATTTAGGTATATGGATGATATACATGTTATGGTTGTATTCTTTGCTTGTTAAACAATGTGGTTCTTGGGTATTGGATACCGAATTGGTTGGTATGAAATTTCATACGGAACGACGCAATTCATGAACCAAAATGGCCTAAGTAACTAGAAAGAGAATATGTGATGATATTCATCGAAAACAAACAAACCGTTGTTTGTATTTCTCGTTGACATCAAAGCTTGCCTTCAAGATTTGTTTTAAATAAAAGTTATTTAAATCAGGTATTATGAGAACAAAGATTGTTCAAATAATTATTGTATTCCATATAAGATGGATGATTTACAAATCTAGTTGGAGAAATCACATCCATAAAAACTAATGCTAAAATGTGGCAAGACAAATGATTGAAAGATCACTTACAAAGTGACATCACCGTTTAAATTATATTGGAAAGAAAACATGAAGAATCTCCATATTCATGGATTTTTGGAGTCTTTGATTTGATCAAGTGACGCTTGTGAGACTTTCCTCGGGATAATTGAAACTTTGTTCAAAGGCCAAAGAAGAACGAACGACTAAATTATTGGAATTTATACATATCGATGTATGTAGTCCATTATATATAGTTGTAAGCGATGGATTTCAACTTCATATGCTTTCTCTGGAAATTTGAGTGAATGTTCACTTAATGAGAAAGAAGTATGAAATATTTGAAAACATTCAAAGACTTTCAAGATGAAGTGCAAAATCATTGTAACAAGAAAATACATGATTTATGATTTTATCATAAAGGGATTTATTTGAGTTACAAGTGTAACAAGAAAAATAAATGAATTATGATTTATCATAAAGGAATTTATTTGAGTTGCAAGTTTAGCAAAAACACCTAGATTTACATCTCCCGAAACACCATAGGAATATGGAGTCTTTGAGATTTGTAATGAAACCTTGTGAGACATGGTTGGATCAAAGGTGTTATTTATAAAACTGCCATTATGTTTTAAAAAAGATTAAATCTTTAGAGACTACCGCTTTTACACTAAAAAGAGCTCCATCTTGATCCGTTAAAATGACACCATATGAGTTATGGTTTGGGGTAAAACCCAAATTGTCATTTCTTAAATTTTGGTATGCTAAGCATAAGTAAGATGTTTACAACCAAAGTCGGATGAGCATGTCTTTGTAGATTATTTCGAATAACCATTAGGTATTCCTCCATAACACCAAGGACAAAAGGGTTTGTCGCTTGAAACGTGAAGTTTCTTGAAAAAGAAGTTTTTTCATAAAAAGTTAAGTGGGAGGACAATAGAACTTTGATAAGGTTAACGAACCTTAGCTATATGTGCTGAGTTGCGCAGCTCCGGAAATGTTCTGGAGGCAGGCATAATTCTCATGGCTCACGTGCCTCAAAGGTTGTGGTCACGGAGATCTAAGTTCTTATTGAACCAAGTAGGTCGGATAAACAATCAAATATTGAGATTTGAGAGTAAATCATTATTTTACAATGATGAACCGACTACATGCAAAGAAGCGATGATGGGCCCTGACTCTGTCAAATGGCTTGAATCCATAAAATCCGTGATAGTTCCATACACGAGAAATCAAGTTTTGAACATGGAAGACCCTCCAGAAAGGTGTAAAAACCTATCGGTCGTATTTGGATCTATAAATAAATAGACATGGATGTTTCACATCTATGAAATAGTCGACATGTCATAAAGTATTTTATGAAAATGTTCAAGAAGTTGACTATGAAAAGATTTGGTCTTTCATAGCATTATTTAGTCTGGACGGATTAAAGTAGCAACCACTATATATAATTTGGTATATGGTAGATGAATAAACAAAACAAAGTTCTTCTAATAGAATGGTTACCTAGGAAGTGTACATGACACGGTCCAAAGGGTTTTGTTAATTCAAAGGATGCTAAAAGGGCATGCAAACTTCAATGGTTGAAGTAAGCATCGCGGAGTTGGAATCTTCACCGTGATGAAAAAGGAGTTTTTATCTAGAGACGATGAAGATGCTTGCATTTGCAAGAAATTTAGTGGGAGAGCTAGGACATATTTCTAATACATTATGTGGAGGACATATTGTTGATTAGAAATGATGTATCTTTTATTGACAAAGTTTAAGAATTTCATTTCAATGAAAGACTTAGGCAAAACCCGAAAATTTAGCATGAATGTCTATAGTGGATAGACTGTGACGCTAATATGGTTAAGCCAAACGTACATATATGAGATATTGAAGGAGTTCAATATAGAAATGACAAGAAATGGTTCTTGTTGCATGGAAAGGAATTGAATCAAGATTCAAGTGTATCGACACTTGATAAGTGAAACAAGATTCAAGTGCTTTGACACTTGATGAGTGAAATCACAAGGATGTTTTGATCAATCATACCATGATATGTACACATACATACATGTACTATTCTCTAAGTGTTATGAGTATATACCAGAATGAATCATAAAATGATCATTGGACGATAGTGTTCTTATGATCTTTTGGAAGAACTAAGAATATATTTGTGTAGAGGTGACAAAAAATTACAAATAGTTCATTGCAAAGCGTTACATTGATACTAGTTTTGTCACAAGATACAAATTAAGTTTATCTCAATTTAAACTATGGGTGGCACAATGTAATGGAAAGGAGATTACATGATGGATTTTCATGAATTCCAAAGTTAAGAAATTGTGACAGATACTACAACAAAAGGCTAAGTATATGACTGCTATAGTAGCAGCAAAGGAGGGAATTTGTGTCAAATAGTTTGTTATTAAACTAAGGTGTGGTTCGCAACGGGCTAACACTAAACATATATTGTACGACAATAGTATCGACATGTTTTAACCCCAAGGAACTAAAGGTCTCACCAAAATACCAAATTTATACAATTCCATCTCATTGGAGAATGAGTGATGCGTGGAGACGCAAAGACATGTAAATACACATGGATCTAAAGCGTCAGATCCGTAGATTATGTTAACCACTTGCAATTGCGAATATGGAAAATCAGAAAGCCATAGGTGTTCAATTCGCAAAGTTTTCAAACTAGATTATTGTCTCTAGTGCAAGTGGGAGACTGAAGGGAATATGCCCGAGAGGCAATAATAAAGTGGTTATTATCATATTCCTTATTTATGATAAATGTTTATTTTACATGCTATAATTATATTAATACAGAAACTTTAATACATGTGTGTTTAATAAACAAAAATGAAGTTCCTAGTTATGCCTCTCTCATAAACTAGCTCGTTGATTAACAAGATGATCAAGGTTTCCTGATCATAGACATTGGATGTTGTTAATAACGAGGTCACAACATAAGTGTAATAATGTGATGAACATTCATCCAAAGTATAGCATTACGATCAAAGTCATTGAGTTTATATTGCTATAAGAACTTACGAAGTGATTCTAATCCTTAGACCATGAGTTCATGTCAATCACTAACACCGGAAGAGTTTCTTGATAACATCAAACGTCACACCGTAACAGGGTGATTATAAAGATGGGTTCAGAACTACTAAAGTGTTATGTTGAGGCCCATGGATGTCACATCCCAAATTTTAGATTTGGTACTTCATATCATTCATGTCATTGCATCATGATCATCCATGCAAAATTTTAGTTTGAAAAGATTCTGGCAAAACAATATTTTCAAAGCCCTATTTTGAATTGCTAAAATGCACCTACAAGAGGATATACTAGGATTATATAAATCCACTAACCTCAACTAGTGAAAAGGATTACAAACTTGATCTTATGTTGATCCTCTAGTTTTTATAAAAATTTAGAGACGAAAATCACTCAAATTGGAGTTCATATGGAAAAGTTACAATAGAAATACTAAAACATAAAAGATAAAAAGAAAAGAACAAAAAAAAAGCAAACGGCAGCGCGGCAGCCAGCCGGCCTGCCGCGGCCCAGGCCCAGCCCGCGCAGCGCACGCGCGCACCAGCAGCCGCCGCCGCCCGCGCGGCACGCACTATGCGTCGCTTGCCAGCCCGCGCCCGCGCCCCAGCCACCGGCAGGTGGGGCCCACCTGTCGGCGCCGCCGCCGTGTCCGACGCTGACAGCGTCCGCCGACGCCTCGAACTCCGCAACCAACTCTGCCTGCGCCGCCCCTAAAACCCCCTGGCCCCGACCCTACACCCCCCTCTCGAACCCTAGCCGCTCGAGCCGCCGCCGCCGACCTCGCCGTCCGCCGCCACCGCCGCCTCGGTAAGCACGTCCGCCGCCACCGCCGCCTCGGTAAGCATGCCCGCCGCCGCGCGCGCCTTCCCCTCGCCTCGCACGCCACGCCACCGAAGTCACCGACCACCGCTGACCCCCCTCCCCTTCACCTCGCAGTCCCCGACGCCGCCCGACGCCACCGCGCCCGCAGCCGTCCGTCGCCGTTGTCCTCGGTCGCACCGACCGCCGCCGCCACGCCGACAAGCCCCGCCGATACGCCCCCGACGACATCCGTTCCTTCACCGCCGCCAAGGATCACTGACGCCGCCGCCCCGACCATCACCGCTGTCGCCACGCCCAACTCCGGTGAGCCACCTCACCGCCCTACTCTCTGCCCTTCGATCGCAGATGGACGGCCCAGATCGG